>OW388164.1:1542500-2910833 GCA_936450015.1 Meganola albula
TACAGATACAGTATTGCAAAATATAGGTACTAAAGGTAATCTACGTCAACCATGTATCGCTATCAACGTCGCTATCGCGTCAACCATAACCCGTGCGTAATTTGTGCACTGAGTACCCTCACATTCAATTTATTATTTGTTTTATACCTACCGTCTAAGATACTTTTCTAAACTGCTTACACAATATATTTTATTACTAATAGAATTATAATAATGAAACTTGTACTTCATGATACACCTAACTGGGAAGGAACTGATTCCCAGCTCACAGCTCACGCTAGTTCGGGAATCAGGGCTTGCATATAAATATGTAAACAACTTTTTGGTACAATAAAGATTTATTTATTTTTATTTTATTTTTAAAAGCAGGTCAGGAAAATATTCAGCACCAAGGTCGCAAACGTACGATGCTTCTATTGCTAGAAGGCTTGCGCTTGACCATAACTTGCCTGATGTTAAGCAATGATATAGTCTACAATGGAACGCGCCTGTCACTAACCACAGCCGAAGCCTCCCACCAGTTATTACCAGTTGTTACTATATTATTGTCACCTGATTTGCTCCACCCGGGGACCACGTGTGGGGATTTAGATCAAAGGTGCACTCCCACGGACGAAGTTGACTCAGCCCCCGAAATCCAAAATGGTTTACCAAGTACTAGCGATAAAATCTATAACTAAATACGTTTCATTTTATTGAATAATAATTATTGCTAAAACATTTACCCGCAGTTAAGCATCTTCATTTCACACTCATTTCTGTATACATTTTCATCAGAACCGCATACTATCTTCTCCTTTTGTCCAGTACAATCCTTGGGACATGATTCACCGCCAGAAGTGCGCTCTTGAGACACACAGAAAGCCATTGGTACTTCAAATACGTGCTTTCTGAAAGGAACAAAAAAATTATTTGCAAAAAATCTTCAACATTTCTCTATGTTCTCAAATACTTCATCATCAGTATGTTAATCTACTACTAGACATGGGTCTCGCCTAAAGCACTCTACTATTTATATATTCTTGAATAGGCTGGCGCTTGACTACAACTTACCCGATGTCAAGCAATGATGCAGTCCACGATGGGACGCGCCAGCCCAATGTACCGATTCACTCGTGAGAATGACTTTCGGTGGGAAGGTGGCAGTGAAAGGAGGCTCTTTAAGGTTGAAACCATAGAGAAGCAACAATTCGACCCACCCTCTTAAATGGTGTCACCAGACATCGCACTGGAACACGGCAAGGCCGCTTGGCGGCGCGGCTTTGTCTTATGGGTGGTCACTAACCACGGCTGTAGCCTACCACCAGTTAATTACCAGTAGACATAATTACCAATTGCATCTAGTTCTTGTCAGTGTCTTTGCAGACATTATTACTCCTATTGCTTGTCGCTCCGTTTGCTAATCTGTGGTCTCTAATAGTTGTTGGTTCTGCGGCAAGTAAGTATAGCAGCCCATTGCCACTTTTGCTTACTCATCCGTTGGGCTAGTTCAATGACTCTAGTTCTCTGATGGATTGTTAATCACTGAGTATCGAAATATAAAGATTAGGTACCTAATTATTATTTATTTATTACCTAATTTGAATACTAACCCGCAGTTACTGGCCTTCATCCGGCAAGCGTTAGGATAAAGTTTGCCATCAGAGCCGCAGGTTGGGCGAGCGACTCGCCAGCATGACTCCCGGCAGTGGCGGGTGGTTTGACAATGTTTCTTGTTCGTCCGGACGACGCCTTGTCTGAAAATATGTTCAAATTCATATAAAAATTTGGGATGTATATTTGATACATTTACGTGGTTTTTAAAATTTTGTCTACCAGGACAACAGGAGTATGATAGAGCTTAACCTATTATTTTGGCCTAAAAACTTACCCGCAAGTAAGCAGCTTCATTTGACAGGTGCTCTTATACACGTTGCCATCAGATCCGCAGATTGGTCCATCTAGAGGCGCCTGGGAGCAATCGACAGGGCAGTTCTCTCTATGAGCACTGATGTTGTTGCAAGCGCCCAAATGTGAGAGCCCTATGCCAACTCTGAAAGGGTGGTGAAAACATTTTTAGAGAAACTCTTTCATTATCATACTATCCTAGTACAATTGCTGTAAAAGTCGATTTTCATTATGAGTCAAGTAACTTTTTAAAACTACTAATATTGGTAATAACTCAATAGACAAATGGCTTTTATAGGAATAATTTTGATTTGGAATGCCAAAAATTTACAATGACTATCGATTAATCGAACATATAGAAACTTACTTATTGGCCATTAAAGAACGAACTTAACCTAACCTATGACGAAAATTTTTAAAACCGTCTGCATAAAAGTTATTTAGCGAGAAAAATCGTGCTGAAAACACTTTATAACATAATTAACTGTTACAATCATATTCAGCAGTTTGAAAGATACAAGTTAATATAAGAACCAGTATTAGGAAACCTAACTGGTACCGTCTGCGAGACCTACGGTTTAGGCACTTCTAACCGAGCCAGTAGACTTACTATCCAGATCCTTGAGAGAATACCCTACAGTTTAATACGTACATACATAGAAAACTAATGTTTCTCACCTGCAAATCTCAACTTGAAGCATACACCTATTCAAATAGGTCCTTCCATTAGTACCACATACAGGGTCCCGTTCGGAGGTGCATCTGTGATCACATTTGGACCCCTGCGCTCGGGAGCAAGTGGTCTGGTCTTGAGCTAATCTGACCCCTGAAAAAGAGATAATTCTAATAAATAATCAAGGATTTTAGAAGCCTCTGAATCCAGTGGTGGGCAGCTGCAACAGTAACTGCGAGGTATCAGTTTCGAATCCCGAGTTAAACAATTTGACGTTTCTAATATTTATCTAAGTATTACTAGCAACCCGAAGTAAGAAAATGTGCCCGATGAACGCTTTATTGCATAAGGGATCATAAGGGAACATAGGCGGTGAAATGTAAGTGATTGTAGCCTATGCCTATACCTTCAGATAATATAAGCCTGAGCGTTTCTTTTCGATACCTCAAAAACTGTCTACGTTTATATTTAGGTACTTTTATGCTTATCACTGGCATCACAGATATAAGTACTAGGGCGCCATAATTAGAGATAGCTAACACGATTTTAGTATTAAAGGTTGTTTTTACCTTTCCCACAAGTCTTTTTCCTCATTTCACAGAGAGAAGGGTAGATGTATCCATCAGTGGCACAGACTGGCTCACTCTGTAATGACGGGCCGCAGATCCTAGGACATGTGGCGTCACGGGCCCCTTCGCACCAGGAGGCAGCTGTGAAAAAATAACGGCGGATTAGATCTGAAGTACTAGGCTAACATGACGTTTTAAGAGTTATTGAAGTTTCACACCCGTAAATTGCAATGTATCCATTATCATAACATAACATTATCTGAGAGAGACAGATAGATAGAGGTACCCGATAAAACGTCTTACATACTAAAATGTAGGTATTTCTAAATAATTCATACCAGGCGCACAGACTTTACTGGCGATACACTTTCACGGAACATTAGATAAACTCTAAACCGATGCTAATGTAGGAGAATCGTGATAGTTTCACATACCGCAGTTCGATGTATGCACATTCATTGAACAGTTTTGCTTAGAAGTTTATGGTGTACATAAATACATATTAACTTGAGCGCCTTTCTCTTAGATTGTTTTAGATAAGTTTATGTACTTAAATGCTTATTGAAAAGGGCAATGTCGACAGAAGTTATGTATATCAACTTATTACTAAATACCTTAACTTTTTAACAGTATACTTTATTAAAGAAAGTAGTGATTGTACCTTAAGATGACATACACATGACCACTTTCTAACAGATCATTTATTTTTAGCGTTCTATTTCTATACTGTATCCACGTTTTGGTTACCTCTTCAGTTTTTATGTTCGCCTAGTAGGTATGATGCACATTTTATATATAGTATGCGTGCTTGCAACGAGCATGCTTTTTTGCTTTTTTGTTCACGTTTCACTTGATTCTTTTTTTTTACTTGTGTTACCACTTTGCCTCTATGTAAGTTGAACTAAGTTTAATCTTTCCTCACCATTGAAAACAAAACGAAATAAAGCATCTCTACATTCTTACCAACTAAACTAAATCTTAACAATACAAGAGATAAGGCTTTGAATAAAATACGCGATCCTCACATTGTGGCCACGAAACAAGAGTAGCTTATTTTAATAATGTTATTCTATTAGCCTTAAGGCGCGTTCACACTATGTCGTGACGATTAATTAATCGTCGGACGACTATCGTGTCCAGCTGTTCCCATTGTAACGACTGTTTGTCGTAAATATTTTTTATTGTTTATCGACTGTCGCTTCTACCTGTTCCCATTAGAACAGCTTGATACGACACGGCAGTCGTTTTGTCGTTTGCACATTAGTAGCAAGCTGCAACCCTACAGTCTCCGCTCTCTTGGAGATCAGAAGTACATTATACACATGGTTTGCCGTCACCATTTAGTCGTGACTATTTTTTATCGTTTTCACGACTGTCGTGCTAGCCGTCCCCACTTGTCATGACAATGTGTCGTCACCGCAAAAAACGACAGTTAATCGTGATCGTCTTGTTAGTACACGACAATCTGCCGTCACAACATAGTGAGAAAGTGCCCTCATTCCTAAAAATCTTATGAAACTCTTTAGTTAAAATGGACTTTGTCTCTTTCTTACATAAATGGTAAAGATGACAGACAAAGACAAAAGAATTATAAACCTATTTTATATATAGCTTACCTATAAGAAGTTCATGAATTCGGGGGTATATTTTTAACATCCGCTGCAAAAAATGCAACGTTTGTCTTGTATTCTACTTATTTTTCTTTGCATAATTTTATTATTAATCCTATTTGCGCTTGAGCGTAACTTGCCTGTTGTTAAACAACTACGTACAGTCCATCAAATCTAAGAAGTACCGTTTGACGTTTCACTGTTTTCTATTAAATTAGCTTTATAGAGGCGTAATTCACACTATTTTTATTAGCTTTCCTGTAAAATAATTGGATTATAAAGCTATTTTTATTTTAACATAACTTATACAATTTTCATGCAAAAAATAAAATTCTAAATGTACTACGTTTAGAACTGTCAAACGGTACTTCTTAGAGTTGATAGACTAATTAGAGATATTAAACCGATGGCGACATTAATATATTTAGAAAAAGGAACTTTATCCCAATTATATGTTTAAAAATACTGCTACGCCACAGCCAGTGTTACCAACATTCAAAAAGTGTTCATTTAGAAACCGCAAAATTTCGGGATGATTCCAGAGTTCAGCAAAAAGACTTTTGTAATTTAAGTACAAGGAAACTTATTTGCAGATCGAAGTTAGTCATTGTGCCTGACGAACGGCAGTAGGGTCCCCCTTAATACGTATGGGACCTAAACCCCTATGAAAAATGGATGACATTAACTTCTGCCTACACTTTCGGGTAATATAGGTGTGATGCTGTTATGTTATGGCTTTAAACGTATTTTGTTTGACGGTACAGTTTTACGCAGGATCAGTAAGTTTACTTGTTAATTTACGTATGGTTCCAACTTTTAAGCCGCCAATGGAAAGCTAGTATACTAATTTAACGTAGTGGGACTCAAACCCGGGACCTTGTGGTTATCTAGCAAACACGTTAACCACTGGAGCAACGAGGCAATATTGTAAAAAAGGATACAGCTGAACTGAGAACGTCCTTCTTTTTGAAGTTGGTCGAAAAAACCTTGCTTATTCTCGTTGACTCTATAGCCCTACCACGCGGTTACAGTTGCCCCGAGGGCTCGCTCCTGACTAAGGAAGTCCATTAGCACGTCCCGACGTCCTACACTATCTTGAGATACAAGATATATGGCTAATACAAACCTGTATTTAAATTATAACACTTTGAAAAGTAGAAGAAAATAATAATTTCTACAATATACTTCGAAATAGTATTCGGGAAATAACTATTAACAAATTTAAAATAATTATAAAATCTACGTTATGTAAGAAAGCGTAACATAAAATTTCAGACTATCTAACGGATGAAAACGCATAGAATTGCGTCGCTCTAGTACAATATATTAAACAAACAAAATGTAATAGATATAAGTACTTAATTTAGAAAAGAAAAAAGCCTACTGAGTTTTTTGGCAGTGTTTCTCAGTAGTTGCCAGTCATTCACTGCACGGTAGGAAAAGAAATTGGACTATTTAAGTAGCGAGTCTACATTCTCAAGTTGCCTATTGTTAAGCAATGATGCAGTCTACAATTAAAAACGCTTACCGAGTAAATACCGATTTACTCGTACCTTGAAGACAGGCAGATTATAGCTATCGGGAAACAGAGATGCCGGCAGAGAATTCCACAACTTGGCAGTTCGCACAAATAAAGTTGAAGCAAAGCGCTTTGTACGAACCCGTGTGGAATTTTCTCCATATATCGGTGTCGCATAGCCCTCTACTTGTCCTGGGGGAATAAGATTATTTAATTCCATCGCACACTCTCCGAAGTGCGCAATGTGATATAAGACCTAAAAACTATGTAGCGGCGATGCTCTAGTCTTGACGAGGGGTTCGTTGCCAATAGGCCTCTTAACTTCCCGTTCAATAGACTCTTATTTCTAATAGATTTATTGGTACATAGTCCTTTACTATAAACGTTAGCTGTCGCCCTTGAGTGGAATGGTGTCACATCCCTATTCGGGCCCTACGTGCAGCTGCAGCAGTGATTGGGGTCAAGATCGCACTATTGAACTATGCATTCTGTTTAACACGTTTATAATGGGTTAAATTTTGTTACGTTAAGCTGACTCTGCAAACTTTAAGTATTATTACGAAATCATAAGTACTTTTTACATTTAAGTAATATTTAGTTTATGTATTCATTTTATATTTAAATAATGTAATAACTTTCTTTTGTTATCCTGACAAAGATCGTCATAATCTAAACACAAATTATATATTTTTGATTCTACTACTCGATAATAGAGGGCGTTAATTTCGAATGACAATTTGCTGGTGTTATTTAATAAATTTCTTCTATGAAGAAACACGTAACAAGTTGAATATGCTAGTCACGTGCGAGATGGACCCGGATATAAAGGGTTCTTTACAATTTTTAAGGGGATTTATGGTAGGTATTTTTTGACATGCCTGATTATTACTGGGTAACCAGTAAAGCTGACATAGCCGTGATAGTTTTCTAATTAAATTTATTTTAACTATGTACTAAAAAAAACACGCTATATTTTTTTAAATTAACAGCTAATTTAATTTATGATTTAATTAATTTTATTCTAATTTAATATATCCAATAAGTAGCTACATATAAAGTACACACGATCTACTCATACACACAATATTGTTGGAAATTAATTACATTTACTATTATTTTATGCGACCTTCCTCCTCTCTCCTACATTTTGCTGCACCCGACAGGCTGAACACCTTATTTAATTAACATTGTGGAACGCAATAAAGTATTAAATTGAATTGAATTAAATCTACAAACAATGCCTCACCTTGTAGACACTTAATTATTAATGAAAGTACACCTTTAAAGAAAAAAATAAATCGATGGTGTTCCGATTAAGCAAACCCAGCTCACCGTGTCTTGAAATCTGAGTTGTTTTTGCTTGGATCTATCGATTTGCGACCGGACTAGGGAAAAAAATGTTTTCGTTTAAGTTTTTTTTTTGATTTTACAAATTTTTTGACATATGTATGAGTACTATCATGCCAAATTACAGTTCTATAGTACCAATGGTCTCTGAGCTAACCCACGGACAGATAGACGCACATATCAAAATATTAGTTCCTAGTTTACAACTGAGCAGCGGTGGCGCGGCCTTACCTTAGAAATATATGGACGCAGGTTCGATTCCCGGTCATGCTCACACATCTTTGTGTGAATTGTTTCATCGCCGCTGCTTACTATCAGTGACGGAAAACATCGTGAGGAAACCGGCATGTCTAAGGACATGTGACATCCACCAACCCGCACTTGGCCAGCGTGTGTGGAATAAAGCCTAAACTCTCTCAACTCGTAAGATTGAAAGAAGACCAATACCCAGCAGTGGGAAACTAAAAAGGGTTGAAGTGAGCGAGTGAGTTTACTACGGAACCCTAAAAAATTACTTACCGCTAGAAAGGTACCTATTAAGCGTAAAATCGATTCCATACGTACAGTCAGACGGGGATTTAATTATTTCAATAATAAAATCTCGCCGGCAGTACCAGGAGATCATAAACGCAAAGCATATTCTTTATTACAGTTCGTAATCAAACAAATTGATGCATTTACCATTCGTGTTGATGTGCATTGTGATGTGATGCATTCATCTGTAGAGGTTTTATTTAATATCATTCTGAGAATAACTATCTCCGTACTCAGAATAAGAACTCGTCAATATTCACTGTGTGGTTTGACTCTAGGTAATCAATATTCTGTTTTGATAAAAATAATTAGATATATACCTACAAGGTGAACTGGAAAGGCTTATGCCTTGCTTAATATCATGCTGTAAATTCTATAATATTTGTTTATTTATGAGTATTGTGACGTTCAAACTTTAATTAATCAATTAGAAAAAAATCCTTACAGATTAAAAAATATTATTTTTTAATTATAATAAAAAAATATTATTATTATGTATGTCTTATCTTATCTCGAAGCTATGGAGCTCCGAACTTTTGGAAGGCGTGCGTGGGGCCGAACGTAGAGGCCCGTTAGACAATTTTGCTGTAAATGTAATGTGGCACCAACCGACGATTATCCCTGTTCGCATCATATAGGTACACCAAAGGACAATCCCCGGTTAGAGCAGGACTATTGCAGAATATAGGAACTAAAATCTAGGTTATGGTGGTGGGTGCTAGTGGATTAGGTAATTAGGACTATGGATGGACTATGGCCCCTGCCTGACCAATGCAAATTAACACGGATAAAATGGCAGGGGGTGACTCGCCCACTCAATAAATGGGCCCCCGTATGGCCGCCAACAGAAGCGACAAGGGGCAACATATTCTGAGGGGCTAGAGGAGTAGAGCGGTGTCCCACGGCATTCTACCCGATCATTGGCTCCCTAAGGGTCCAGCCTCACGTGCCTACTAGCCACTTACGGGACACTTCCTCCTCCGAGCATCTCTGCTCTCACGACTCCACTCAAGCCGGCCAATGAAGGCAAGCAAGAGGTGGGAGATCTGTCCCCCGTCAGGGTTCACTCCAGCCAGCCAGTAAAGACAAGCCGGAGGTGAGGGACAGGACCTTCTCCCTGGAGCACTCGGGTCCGTATGGTCGCTACGCCATAACAGCTCGTAGGGCAGCTTGTGGCTTTATAATAATAATAATAATATTATTATTATTATTATTTAAACCTCTACAGATGAATGCATCACATCACAATGCACATCAACAAGAATGATTAAATGCATCAATTTGTTTGATTACGAACTGTAATAAAGAATATGCTTAGTGTTTATGATCTCCTGGTACTGCCGGCGAGATTTTATTATTGAAATAATTATTTCTTAGACAACCCTGACTTTTGAAGTGACCGTCATAAGTCATTAATTTGTCACATCCTCTAATAGGTTAAAGATTTAAAACTTGACACTGGCAAAATTGCGGAATAATTTCTGCAGAGGCCATAATTAAAAGAAGAAGAAGAAGAAAGGAGAAAGAAAGAGGGGTTCAGAAAAACTGCTGTTTAGGATTGCGCGACACGATTTTTTGCAAGAACAAAGTAATTAAAATGCAAATTAATTTCTAATTTGACATAGTCATTAGTAATAATATAATAATAATAATAATAAAGCGGGACATTAACACACACGGCCATCTGATCCCAAACTAAGCAGAGCTTGTACTATGGAAACCAGATAACTGGTAATATACTACATCTAATATTTTTCTTTTGTAAATATATACTTAATTATAGATAATTACACCCAGGCAAAACAAATAGAACAGCGGTGGCGCAGCACATGCGGTGGCATGTGACATCCACCGACCCGCACTTGGCCAGCGTGTGTGGATTAAGGCCTTAACTCTCTCAACTCATAAGATAGTAGAGAGAAGACCCGTGCCCAGCAGTGGGACACTAGACACAGCAGTGCGTCCTTATTTTACCGCTGCGCCACCGCTGCTCTTAAATCTTAAGAGACTCTTTAGTTAAAATGGACTTTGTCTCTTACTTACTAGTATAAATTTCAAGATGACAGACAAAGACAAATGAATTATAAACCTATTATACCTATAATGAGCTTATAAAACGTTCATGAAGGGGGTTAGAGTCGAAGTCGCAGCTCGAAGTTGGGAATTGTGTGCCCGATGAAGCAGCTGGCGCCCTATTACATATAATAATAATAATAATATAATAGCATTTAAGGGTATTTTTAGGATTTTTGTGAATAAAACCGTAAGTATTCCCATTGGATCACAGTCCCAAGATATTCATGTACTAAGTTTACCTGTAGTGTATATTGTAAACCTGTTGTACCTACTATCACACCTAGATAGGCGATCGAGTACTGAATAATGAGTGCATTCTTATAGGGTTGGCACTATTGGTAGATATTGTTAAAATTTGATGGACGTTTATCTAAATATATAAAAGAAGAAACTGACTGACTGACCGACTGACATATCAACGCAGAGCCCAAACCGCTGGGTCTGGAGACTCCAAATTTGGCACATAGGTTTCTTATGGGGTCTAGGGGTGCACTAAGAGAGGATTTTTCAAAACTCACCCTTCAAAGGGGTGAAACGGGGTTCCAAAGTTTGTATGGAGAAACAAGATTAGTGAGATCAATTTCGTGGGCGAAGCCGCGGGCGGGAGTTAGTCATAAAATAAAATCGTCGGTTTTATATACTAATACCTGTACCCAATTTTGAATCTGCTCCTATTTTTTTCTTTGACACAAACATAAAAAAATCCATAATCCCTCTCACCGAAGCAGCTATAAATCATTAGGCTATGTTTATTGCCCAAGAAATAATGTAGAAATGCATAAAATTCATGTTTTTGATAGATTTCGTAAAAAGCTAACGATAAACATTGATAATTTATTAATGAAATACATATAAATAGAAATATTACTTAATTTAAAATAATTTTTAAAGACGAGTTTTTTAATCTATTCTTCTAATGTCTAAAATGCATCACGTGTGCGAACGTGAAGTCACTTCAGCAGTAGCATAGTATTATATTATCTGTGGCATTAGTGATAGATTATGATACTCAAAATCCTTATAATAAAGCCGTTATTTAGTCATTTCAGAACAGTATTGCGGTTTCCGTTTCGCACGAAAAGTCAAAATCATTAAGATATAGTTGTTAGGACAAGATTCAGTTTTAAAACATTGAAAAGTTAAAAAAAATAATTCATTGCGACCTCAGGATTGATTAAATACAGTTTAAAAAAAAAAAATTATACCTCTTTGTGACAGCCCTAGTGTATCGTCATGCAACCACAATCCGTGGGCGTACAAACACCGCAACCTTCTAAATTCAAATCTGCGCTTTAAATGTGATGCACGCGTGCAGGTGAAAGACCTTTTGTCCGCGAAAATGTTAATTTACGCTATTCATACATATCTTGCATTGTATGTTCTCCTGGTAACGGAACTCCGTGATGTTATATAATGCAACGATTTTCTTCGCTATATAGGCAGCCCGACTAAGTAACTTACAGAATTCTAAGCATGTAATAGCTTTTAGTTGTGTTCCTGTGTGTGAGGTAACCAGACATCTAAAGAGCCACATGTATGTGATACCTCTGGTGTTACAGGCGCTTCTGCTTTATAAAGATGCCAACTTGGTTCTATGAAAAAAAAAAACGTTAGGGACTGCATAACGCAAGTTGAAATCTTCTAAATATAATTTAAAAAAAGAAGAATAATCTAACAGACTGACACATCAACCCGCCAAATATTGGCACAATTCAATAAATAGTAGCAAAATTCAAAATCATTGTTTTTAATAGACATGAATCGTGAATTTAGTTAAAATAGTTTAATTTCACACTTTAAAGTTAACCGCCAAAACTCTTAAGATATTTAAGAGAAGACCTTTGTCCAGCTGTTGGGCACTAAAGGGGCAACTACCCGTGCGTGAAATATCTTTTGCCCGGGAAAATGTTAAATTACGCTTTTCAACCACATCTTGCATTATATGTTCTCCTGGTAACAGGATTCTGTAATGTAACACAAATTGGTTTAAAATATATCAAACAAACCTACCACACCGCTGATAAGCGATCAGCGTAGCCCATGGACGCTTACAACACCAGAGGTATCTGTCGCGCGTTGCCGACCTTAGGTCGATGGGCAATGGCTACATAGGAACACAAGCACAGCCACTTTGCTTACTGTATCAATTATTTTCTTAGAACCATTAACATTTTCTCTAGTTTAGAGAGTGATTTAGCAGTTAAGTCGATTAGTAACTTTCATTAGACATGTTTCACTTTTCACTAACATTACTTATTTACTTGTTACTAAGCTTTCTATGTTTATGGGCTATAACTGCTTTAGAAACAATTACGATAATAAAAAAAATGAAACGCGACGAGCTATTTAAGTATATTACACTAAGGCTGAGATTATTCCGATACGTGAGTAATTGAAAACGGGTGCCATATTTGAAGAGTTTGAAGCAATTCTGTTGATCGAAAGGAATACCGTACCATGACGCCTTAAATTATTATTATTGCAGTTGCACGATAGATTCTTGATCTAAAATCTAAAATACACCACGATAAAATCCGTTAAAAAGTAGTTTTATTTCAATATTTAGGTATTTTTCATCTTGTTGTGTACCTGTACCCACGTCTCGTTGGCTCTCACATCAAGCTACATAATACCAGTTTAAGTGGATCTCGCATTGTATAGGCTTTCCGTACAAGAAGAGGTCAGCTTACACTAGATTTTTATAGCTTGATGAGTAACCATGTGTACACAGCCGGAGAGCGTCGCTTGTGAGTAATACAAGTGAAAATTGATTGAAATGCACAGCGCAGTGTGAGACAAGATCGAAAGTAATTACCATTATAGTAAGTATTCACAATGTAAAGCCTTAAATACGTTATTTGCTTAACAGTAACTTTCTTCTAAGATAAACATCAGAATACTTAACTTACTTAAATGACTGCGTTTATCATAAACTTGTAATATTACTTCGTAAAGAGCGAAGGCCTAGAATACAGGGTGAACAGACAAGGCTGTATCATGAATTAAATTTTACATTATTTAAGCCATTTTTTGAACGTACATTAACATACACGGCAATCTGATTCCAAACTAAGCAGAGCTTGTACTATGGAAACCAGATAACTGGTAATATACTATAAATAATACTTTTCTTTTGTAAATACATACTTAAATATAGATAATTACACCCAGACTCAGTTCAGCTTTTTCTAGTAGTTTTTTCTCATTAAGACATTACACGTCACTTACTTGAGACTGTACTTAAATAACACAGCAAGAAAAAATTCTTCACAATGTTTTCCTTTACCGATATTGAGCAGCGGTGATGAAACGATTCTCACAAAAATGTGTGGGCACGACTGGGGATCGAACCTGCGACCTTATAATTTAAAGGCGAGGGTGATACCACTGAGCCACCGCTGCTCGTCTGTAACCATACAATCTTTTCATAATTACTTCATTATTTAATGCTGAAACATAACAAAATAGAAATTGCGTGTATATTAAAATTTGTTTAAATTTATTTTCTCAAACTTTGCGCCCTGTATAAAGTTACAAAATACGACGAAACGCTTCAAGATTTTTTTTTAAATTCTTGAATAGGCTACCGCTTGATTACAACTTACCTGATGTAGCAATGACGTAGTCTACGATGGGACGCGCCAGCCCAATGTACCGATTAACTCGTAATTACGAATGATTTTCGGTGAGAAGGTGGTAGTGAAATGACGCTCCTTAAGCTTGAAACCATAAGGGAGCAACAATTTCGACCCACCCTCTTAAATGGTGTCACCAGACATCGCACCAGAAGACGGCAAGGCCGCTTGGCGGTGCGGCTTTGTCTGATGGGTCACTTACCACGGCCGAAGCCTACCACCGGTAAAAGAATAGGTAAATAAAAATAGGCGCCCTGCGTTTTTTGTTTTTTACAGGACACGATCGTGCCCTCAGAAACTGAGATCCAAGAAAATCACGTTATTGCTTTAACTAGAATAAATAGTTTCCTTTAACCACCTAAATGTCATGTGTTCCTGGTACCACTTTACAAAATTACCTTACTCATACTAAGAAATCGTTTTGTATCTGGAGCGTACGGTACATCCAGTTCGTTTGCTATCTCTTTTACATTATGCTATCCTGGTCACAAATGGAAATAAATCAGGAGTATTATTAGTACCTACTGTATACTCTTTGCGAATCTACTAAATTTGCGTTCGTTCGGGCAAATTATATTTTCGGGCATTTCACGTGAATCAAGAATTAAACGTTTTAAAGGCATTTTTTTTTTCATTTTTTTTTTAATCTGGACTACATCTGACTGAACAGTAATGATGTAGTCTACGATGGGACGCGACAGACACTGTATCGATTCATTCGTTATAACGAATGATTTTCGAGGAGAAGGTAGCAATGGAATGAGCCTCCATATGATTAGAAACAGGATCAAAAATTCTGACCCACCCTTTTAAATGGTGTCACCACACATCGCACCGGGTCACAGCAAGGCCGCTTAGCGGTGCATTTTTGTCTGGTGGGTGGTCACTAAGCACGGCCGAAGCCTACCACCAGTTAATTACCAGTAAAGATAATTACTAGTTAATTGTCACCTTTGATTTGCACCACCCGGGGGCCGGGGATTCAGATAAAAGCGTACTCCCACGGACGAAGGTGACTCAGCCCCCAAAATAGGTTTGCGCTTGACCATAACTTTTTGATGTTGTTTTAATGTCATCTACGATGGAACGCGTTAACCCAGTAGAAACTGATTCAAATGTAATGACTAGTTTTTAATTATTGTTACTGATTTTCAGATATTTTTAAATTTAAAAATGAATCCGTTGACCTAGTTAAAGACGATCTCGACCACTTCAGCTTTCAATTGAATACCGCACCAATACGAGTATCTATCCGTTCATAGACGCTACAAGGCGACAAAACTTGTACACACAGATACAAGCGTGTAACTGGTGAAGTTACATAATTGTCCGCTTATGGTCAGTGATTTGAAACCACAACCATAAGTAGTCTAGATCTATTTCAATATAAATTAAAACATATTTTTAGGTTTTGACTTTTGGTATTGACATTTGTGTAATCTGATATTTGATATATTTGATTTTTGGCTGACATTTGTAATGTTTAACTTCAAATTGAAATGACAATGTTCTAATCACAAAAATAATCCTAAATTATTATCGATTCATTTGTAATAGCTATTTACTTATTATTAAATACGATTGTTGTGATAAATAGCAGACTTCAATATTATTCATTTATTAATATGAATTAATTAGAAATTGAATTTGTTAATAAACCGAATTATGTGAAAAACACTCCCGTAATAAAAATAATAGTCCGATCAAATGAACTGATTGCAAAACAAGAGTAGAGTCTTACAATAACAGTGTTTATTTTGCTCGGTCGAGTGCATCGTGTATTTGCATGACTGATGATTAATGATAAAGGTAGGTATAGACCGACCGTTTAACTCGCGTATCGCCTATCGCCAAGATTCTGACTGCTCAAGCTGCACAGACAGTGATGATGATTCAAGCGATATGGATATTAGTGACGAATAGTCTTACATTACTTTTATCTGTGGTTAAACAGTTCTATATGAGATTTAATTAATGTTTTATGACTTTGTACCTCAGATGGCGATACGCTAGTTAAACGGTTGGCCTATATAGTAGAAGATCCGAAGCTATATCGACCTTCACTGAGCTGATAATAGAACGAAACATATTTTATTATGAATTTAGTATATTAGAAAACATATTAAAAATGGGTTCGCTACAAAAATCCTGGGCAGACTATTTTTAATAATTAAAAAAAATATATATTAACTCTCTCAACTAGTAAGGTAGATAAGAGAAGACCCGTGCCCAGCAGTGGGACACTAAAAAGGGTTGAAGTGAAGTATATGTATTAGCATGATATTTGTAAACATCCACTTGTTTGAATAATTAAGTCTAACCTAATGCGGCTAGCTACCAGAATTATACGTGCGACTGCCATCAGACCTCGAAACCCGTAGGGAACCAGTAGCCGAGATGGTTAGACCAGGTGTCAGATTATATTGGCTTCTGACTACATGTAACGATTGTCATAGATGTGTTAAATGACAACCGGGACCAACGGCTCTCCGAGGCACGAAGGGTAGTCCCTCAATCAATCAGACACCGAAACAAATTATTGTTGTTACACAAATATTGTGCGGGGCGGGAATCGAACCCGCGACCTCCCGGGCACAGTAAAGCTCAATCGGACGGCTTACACCGCTCGACTACCGAGGTCGTCATTTGGTCTTTCAGTTGTTGAAATAGGTAAAGATGAATACGATATGAGCTCTATTTAAATGTTTCAGCTAAATAATCTTTTCAGATTTGTAAGTACCTACCATCTTTTGTACGTATATTTTTGAAACCTTGATTCAATCGAAGGTGCTGTTCGTGGACAAAAATGTAAAAATATATTTGAATCCACGAAGAGCACCTGCCAAAAATATCGAAAGGTGCCCTTCGTGGACTAGACTAGATGCTCTTCGGACGGGTGCTCTACGTGGACCACGTCATAAATTTTATAACTCGAATGTACTTGCTTTATAAATACATAAATAAAAAACTTGAGAGGTGTCAAGGGACAGCCGGATCGAACGAAGTGAAGGAATTGTAATATTTTTTTTATAAGTTATAATAATATTTTTTTTATTATTAAAAAATATAATGTAATATAAACTAAATCAAGAGAGAGTGAGAGAGACAGGCAGACAGACAGAGAAACATGCGCACGCCGCACAGCTTACAATAGCTTACTATAGCAAAAAGTGTCGTGACAACTTTCGTAAGAATTTTTTCCGTCTAGCGCCCTTTCACAACGCGCGATAAGGAACTTCGTTGCAAAACTTCGTTCCTATAAAATAGATTTTATTTCGAACAAAAGGATTCATATTATGTTAGTAACAATATGCTTAGGACTATGTTAGTGAATAAATTAATGGAGATTTTAACAATATTATATTGAATCTACGCACACAAAGGTTCAATATAGGCGAGTCATACCTCATGGCCATCATTTGCAATATTGAGTCTTTGACTTTACAAGCTCTTTTAAGTTATGCAGCCCTAGTAGGGAAAGTCCAATGACAGAACTTTGCCAGAAATATTTTCATATTCAATTCACATCTCTGGCGTTTTGCCTATACAGGCTATTTATAAATTATATTGGTTTTTCCGCGTAAAACACCGGAATATTTACATTTTTACCTAACTTGCTGCCCCTGATAACTACGTACCGCTTATTTTACAACTTTTAAACCTTTTTTGGACGTTCTATAAATATTTTAAAACCAAATTCAGTCAAATCAGTTCATCCGTTCTCGAACAAACAAACGTCAGGTCAAAGTTATATAATAAGAAAATATTAATTTGGTGATGTTCAACCTAATTTCACGTTCAATAAAAGGCATGAATGCATTAGGGGTGGACCGGCCTACTCCTAGTGAATATGGCCTCATGTGTCCCCGACAAATTGCAGCGGTCATGGACAGGCTGTATGGAGGAAGAATACTTGAGGCTTCATACTTCATAGAATCAAGGGGAAACACAAAAGATCCTATTGGGTCGAAATGCTCTAGGATACCAGCCCCGTTAATAAGACAAGATGGTTATATTTACCTTAGTTACTTAATTGTGTACTACAATGCAAACAACACATTAGCGATTCTGTTGTACAAAGGATGCCATAATTTATGTTCTCACGTCAACCCTTTTTGTGTCTCACTGCTAGGCACGGGTCTCCTCTCAACTATCTTACGATTTGACGGGCCGGTGGCGTGGTCGGTAAGATACTTGCTTTTCACGCCGCAGGTCGTGGGTTCGATTCTCACCCGAGACAAACATTAGTGATGAACATTTGTGTTTGTGTCGAGTCTGGGTGTAAATATCTATTATAAGTATATATTTACAAAAGAAAAGTATTATATGTATAGTATAAACCAGTTATCTGGTTTCCCTAACACAAGCTCTGCTTAGCTTGGGACCAGATGACCGTGTGTGTTGATGTCCCAGAATATTATATTAATTAATGATTGTACTATCGAGAGATTGGGGTGAAGTGATATATTTGATAGAGTTTTGCACTTAATCCACACACGCTGGCCAAGTGCGGGTAGGTGGATGTCACATGTCCTCGAATAATTAGTTCTTAGATATGCAGGTTTCCTCACGATATTTGCATTCACCGATATTGAACAGCGGGGTTGAAACAATTCACACAAAGATGTGTGGGTACGACCCGGGATCGAACCTGCGACTTTATATTTCAATAGCGAGGTTGATAGCACTGC
This sequence comes from Meganola albula, assembly GCA_936450015.1. Taxonomy (NCBI): domain Eukaryota; kingdom Metazoa; phylum Arthropoda; class Insecta; order Lepidoptera; family Nolidae; genus Meganola; species Meganola albula. The sequence continues at coordinate 1,561,042 of OW388164.1, forward strand.
GCCACTATTGCTCTATCTACGATAAATACTAGATTATTATTATTTGTTTATTATTATTATTATCATTTCATTTACAGCTATTCTTTTTTAATATGAATCATAATTACTCATCATTATTCATCATTCACTCAAATTTTGTGCCAAAAAGAAGTAAAAATGAATAAACTAATTACCACACACCTAGTTACAATCAAATTTACATCAATTACTAAAAAGATAAATAGCGAAAACAAACTCTATACAATTCGCTTAAGGATCATATTCGCCTGTCTTATTATATACTTGTAATGGTACTCAGAGGCGCCTACTTACAACTTGGCAATAAAAAATGTAGGTACGCATAATATATTAATTTATTATAGAGTACAAAACTTTCACGTCAATATACAGGGTGTAGCGTTGTGTGTAAGTGGCGCTTATTGTTGAAACGTCGCGAATCGCGAGTAAAAATTATATTCAGTATCAAAAATATAACTTACTAGTGGCCCGCCCCGGCTTCGAACGGGTACATATCGGTATTAGTCAAAAATTTTAATGATCATAATATTTATTACTCTCTTGGCAGACTTTCCATGCTTAGAACACTCACGCAATAACCCACAGATAGGCACCCAGATAAATGTAGCCTACAACATGCTTGTACTGTCAACGCTGAAAAAAGTTTCAATTTGACAGCAAAATCCCCCTTAGCAAAATGATCCGCCATTTAATGAATTCATTTGTTACAAAAAAATGTGATACATTAAGAACTGCTTGACCGATTTTGTGCAAACTTCACATAAACCATCTACTAAAGAGTCTAAACAAAGTCTAAACATTTATTTTGAACTAGCTTTCCGCCCGCGGCTTCGCCCGCGTGTATGTCGGTGTATGTCGGTTAGCGCGCCAAAACATTACCTTCTTTTTGCGCAGTCGGATAAAAACTATCCTATGTCCTTTCTCGGGTCTCAAACTACCTCCATACCCAATTTCATCCAAATCGGTCCAGTAATTTTTGCGTGAAAGCGTAACAAACAAACTTACATTCGCATTTATAATATTAAGTATACAGAAGTATAGATATAATAGGTAAGCCCGTTCTTGAGTAATAAAATTACAACGAAAAGTGGCATTAATTTTTATATTTATAGATACAGCAACGAAACTATTGTAGCAACTAGTGGATAGTTGCTGTAATGGTTTTAAAATCTAAAAAGAAGATAATTTAATAATAAAAAAACACTTCAACCCTGTTTAGTGTCCCATTGCTAGGCACGGGTCTTCTATCAACTAAGTATCTTACAAGACGTGAGAGTTAAGGTCTTAATCCAAGTGGCCTGGTTGTGTGGCTGTTGGTTGGTGAATGTGACAATGACATGTCCTCGAATGATTAGTTATTAGACGTTTAGTTTTCTCACGATGTTTTCGTTCACCGATATTGAGCAGATAAATATTTCACACACATGTGTGGGCACGATTGGACATCAAACCCGTGACCTTATATTTCAATTGCGAGGTTTATAACGTTACACTACCGCTGTTCGTACGTATTTCTAACGCCTAGTTTTCACTAGCGAAATATTCACAAGAAAACATAATATTGCAAACTCTATCTTTCTCTATCACTCAGGGATGAGTAGAAAGAGATAAAACTGTGCTTGTATCATGTTTTGTTATGCAGTTATAAACGCCCAAAATAATTACCTCAAATGAAACACCCTTTATAATACCATTTCACTCAACTACCTATTGCGAGTGGTAGGGTGCGAGCACTTTTATCAATGAGTCGCGCGCCTCGTATCGGCATTACGCAGATACAGGCCAAGTGCGGGTTGGTGGATGTCACATGTCCTCGAATGATCAGTTCGCCATGCCCCGGTTTCCTCGCCGATATTAAGCAGCGGAGATGAAAAAAATCACACAAAGATGTGTGGGCTCGACTAGGAATCGAACCCGCGACCTTATATTTCTAAGGTGAGGCCCGTACCGCTGCGCCACCGCTGCGCCACCGCTGCTCACTCAATCACTACTACTACATTATTCGTGTCTCACTTTCTCATAGCTTCTACTCTCCTGGTAGTTTTAACTAATGAATATTATTAAGTTCATTTTAATACTGTTGAACGAAAGTTGTTTTTAACTAAGGTAAAACCAATTATCAGTATGGGCGGATACATATTCCAGTTATAATTATCTTTGTAGAAAATATTTACTTAACATTAACAAACCCACAGAGAAACTGTGAAAACAGTTTTGTGGGGCAATGGGATATTATTATGTTGTGAAATTTTGTATTATAGATACATACATACACGATATTTTTCTATCCTATAATAGACTTGCGCTTGACCACAATTTACCTATTGTTAAGCTATGATGTGGTCTACGATGAAACCCGCTTACTCAGTAAATACCGATTCATTCTTATCTTAAATACAGGCAGATTTTATCTATCTTTATATATATAATTCTTCTGTGAGTGTGTATGTCACTGAACTTCTCTCAAACGACTGGACCGATTTTGATGAAATTTTTTGTGTGTGTTCAAGGGGATCTGGGAATGGTTTAGATTCACAATTTTGCGCGGTACGAAGTTCGCTGGGGCAGCTAGTATATATATAAAAATCAATGCCACTTTTCGTTGTAATTTTATAACTCAAAAACGGGCTTACCTATTCAAACCAAATGTTTAGGCATTGTTCGGACTATTTAGTAGATGGTTTATGTGAAGTTTGCACAAAATCGGTTGAGCGGTTTTTTATCACATTTTTTGTAAATTGTTGAGTGGGCTGAAGCTAACCGGGCGAAGCTGGGGTGGGCCGCTAGTTATTTATAAAAATGATGTACTACAACGTACGTTATAAATAAATAAATAATAAATATTCTGGGACATTAACACACACGGTCATCTGGTCCCAAGCTAAGCAGAGCTTGTGTTACGGAAACCAGATAACTGGTATATACTATACATATAATACTTTTCTTTTGTAAATATATACTTATAATAGATATTTACACCCAGACTCGACACAAACACAAGTGTTCGTAACACGTTCACAACACTAATGTCGTACTAATGTCTTGGGTGGGAATCGAATCCACGACCTGCGGCGTGAAAAGCACGTATCTTACCAACCACGCCACCGCACCGGCCCGTCATAATGCAATGATATAGTCTACGAACGCGCCTGCGCAATATACTTACCGATTCACTCGTGATTACGAATGATTTTCAGTGAGAAGGTGGCAATGGAATGAGACTCTCTATGGTTAGAAACCATAAAGGAGCAACAATACAAAACACAAAACTCACCCCTAAAGAGGTGAAACAGGGGGAAAGCGCATCAAAATCATTCTATTCGCTTAAGCGCTACAATTCCACAAGCTTGTACAAAGACATAGACAAATAGATACACACAGAAAACTCACGACATACCTATTTTTTGTAAGAGGTTAAAAAACTGTTTCTAACATGTTAACAAGAATAATTGCTATATTAACGGGTATTGACGTGCATGAAAGAACGCATTAATCGCGATCTATAGATCATTGATCTACTGTTGAATAATTAAAGTTATTATGAAAAGTGAAACAAATATACCATCAACAACTTAAATATAGTAGCAGTGGTGACGCAGCGGTACGAGCCTCGCCTTTGAAATATCGCGGGTTCGAATCCCAGTCGTGCCCACACATCTTTGTGTGAATTGTTTATCACCGCTGCTCAATATCGGTGAAGGAAAATATCGTGAGGAAACCGACATGTCTAAGAACTAATCATTCGAGGACATGTGACATCCACCAACCTGCATTTGGCCAGCTTGTGTGGATTAAGGCCTAAACTCTCTCAACTCGTAAGATAGTTGAGAGAAGACCCGTGCCCAGCAGCGGGACATTAAAAAGGGTTGAAGTGAAGTGAGAACTGAATTGAAATAAAACTATTTTTTTACTGATTTATTTTTATCGCGGTTTATTTTAGATTTTAAATCTGGACTTTTCGAAGTTATTTCAGACTTCATGGTAACGGGTGGACTGAGGTATTTGACATCCAAACTTATTATCAACTAGCGGACCCCGCAGACGTCGTCCTGCCCGGTAAAACAGTACCACCTACCGGGTCCGAAAATAAATTACGACCGACTCTCAGACCTGTACAATATAGATATAAGATTCCATAAAAATCGGTCAAGCCGTTTCGAAAGAGATTGTTTTCTTTTTAATTTTTCTCTGCGTAAAAACCATCCTTGTACTTCAAGGAATATTCTAAAAATTGATTAAAAATCGGTTCAGTCGTTCTCGAGTTATGCGCTTACTAACAGATTTTGCGATTGATTTTTATATTAAAGATTATTACTGACTACCTACAAACATTATTTATAGTTACATTCCGATTTAAGCAAACTGAGCTCACAGTTTTTTAAGACGCCCAGCGATAAGAAGAGGTTTACGCCGATTTGGATTCGCAGTACTATATTGTGCCAGTAGCGGAAGGCACCCTGAGGAATCGGAGCAAAGAAGCCAAAGATTTTGTAAAAGAAATTGGATAAAGTTTGTTTAAGTCGACTAGTGACTCGCGCTCCAGGTCGCTTCTGATTTAAAGGCTGGCCATCGCAATCCAGCGTAGAAATGGGACGAGTGTAATGGTGCGATGGCACTTTTGGTTTAAAATTTGCACTGTGGATGGTTTTTGAATTTTTTTTTATTACTTGTTTTTTTTTGTCTGTTTATCTTGTGTCTGAGTGTAATTATTTATATTTAAGTATATATTTATAAAAGAAAAGTATTATATGTAGTATATTACCAGTTATCTGGTTTCCATAGTACAAGCTCTACTTAGTTTGGTATCGGATGACCGCGTGTGTTAATGTCCCACTATATTATTATAGTATTATTATTAATTAAATGTATTTATCTGCTAGTGATTCGATAAGTAGATAATATGGGGTGAGCCTATGCTACATATGGGGCACGATCCAAACTTCAAGCTGCAACTAAGACTTCCCACGTACCTAAGTTTTTAAAGAAGGGGCTTTTATATCGACGCGGAAATCGAACCTAGGACAAGTTATTAAACTAACCTGCTTATTATTGGAAAATTCAGATAGAGAATATAAAAAAAATCTATTGCAAATCATTGTTACTGTTAATGTTAATTATTTTAAATTAGATCGTCTTGCTCGGAGACGTGGCCTACGGGGAATGGGTTCGTCTGGGAATAATTCAAACAATTGACTCAACAATTTCTATTAGCGTTCCTGAATTTTGTAGATATATTATCTACTTCCAATAAAGTTCCATAAAATAAGATTTTATTACTACTTTTTGAAGTCGGTAAAATTGTTTATGTTGCCATTAGCAATGCTATCAAATATTTTATAGCGTAACATTTTAATTGATGTTTATTTGTTTTTAAATCGGTTTGTTCCGCCAATCTTCGGAAACAATTATATTCAAAGTGATCTGTCTGAATGGGGTCGCGTTCACCAAGGCGTGATAAAGCACACTCGTGCATTTTTAGAGTAGGTCAGATTGGCATACTTGTTTTGTTGTATGACTTGTTTAACCGACTTCAAAAAGGAAGAAGGTTTTTGTTATTCTAAAAAAGGCTTCTGCTTGACCACATCTTGGCTAAAGTTAAGCAATGAACACATTCTACGATGGAACATGCCTACTTAATATACCGATGCACTGGTGCTTGCGAATGATTTTCGGTGAGAACGTGCAGTGGAATGAGTTTCCAACCACTCTCTCAAGTGGTCACGGCAAGGTCAATTGACGGTGCGGTTATGGTGGACCACACATCAGTCAAAGTCGCATCGCCAACTAACCACGGCCGAATCCTTTTTTTAAATGAGACCAAACCCACCACTGTCACTTCTGTAAGTCAGGATCGACAACAGCGCCGTAAGAGACTCGGGATTTGAACACGGCCAAGTCACGGAACAGTAAAACTGTCTTAGATCCCGCATGAATTTAATCAGAAAGATAATAGGAGGAGTTGGAAAGTTACATTGTCCACTTCCCTCCAGGCGAAACGGGAGACAGCATAGAGAAAAAGAGATGTTTATAATTGCCTTATGAAAATGGACAAAGCACCACGGGTAATGTAGTCTAAGGGGACCTATCAGAGCTGATTCTAGTAATAATTATGACCAAATTGTTTGAACGCATGGAAATTAGCACCGGTTGTAACATGATCAGTATAATATACTTTTTACTACTACGTTTGTTGTTTAACGGGCCACCGCCCGGGCTCGTGGCGTGGGCGGTAAGACACGCCGTAGGTTGTGGGTTCGATTCCCACCCGAAATAGACATTTTTGTGTAAAACATGTCTGTTTGTTATCGGTTCGACCGACCTCGGACGGTTCACCGGAAAAGTCCGGTGAACCAATAAAGGCCCTTCCGGCTAATTCAGATAGGTCATCCTCAAAAAAAGAAAGTCTGTTTGTCTTCGAGTCTGTGTGTAATTATCTATTTTAAGTATATATTTACAAAAGAAAAGTAGTATATGTATAGTGTATTAATCCATGCTGTTATCTGGTTTCCATAACACAAGCTCTGCTTAGCTTGGGATCAGATGACCGTGTGTGTTAATGTCCCAGAATATTATTATTGCTACTATGTTTGAAGTAGGTAAAGAAAGAAAAGAAGAAAGAAAACCATTTATTTGACAGAGACAGGACACATAGAGTCAAATGATAAAAAAACACATGAAAAGAAAAAAATCAAATGGAAAAAGTTACATATAAGAAAAATTAAAAAAACAAAGAGTAAGTGTGACCCACCAGTGTCAAACATGGACATTGCTCAGTAAACGCTGTGAGTGCCTACTAGAGGCGACCCACAACACTGATTTTCTGATGATGTCCATATTCCCATAGTGTAACCCACATTTTAAATATAAAAAACAAAATGACTAAATACTTACTTGTACTGTAATTTTTATATCCTGTTAATAATGTCTCTTGTAAAGCTTTCGGTAAATCGCGAACGAAGCTATGAGCATACTAATGCAATAAATTTCCATCTTCAATATTAAACCATAAAAGTTGATGTGCGCTGGCGCTGTGCGCTCAACCTTTCCAAGAATTAATTAGGCATTAATTAAATAAGTACTGTTAGTTTGTCATGTCGCGCGGCGTACTTTCAGACAAGTTTGAATTAACAATCCGTATTGAAACTCAGGTAATTGGTAGGTGCAGTAAAGTGTGAAAGAGATGGAGAATATTGTCTTCTTTTTCTTGGTTTATAGCACAAATCATAGACCTAAGAATTATCCGCCGGTACGCACAAAGCGCTTTGCTCCCACTTTTACTGTGCGAACTGTAAAGTTGTGGAATTCGCCCGTCTCCAAGACGCGAATGAATCGGTATTTATTGGGTAAGCGCATTTTATCGTAGACTGCGTCATTGCATCAGCAGGCAAGTTGTGGTTTGCGCTGGAACACAACTTGCTCCATGGATTTTCATCAAATTTATCATGAGGCGGGTTTCGAGGACGATAAATCGATTTAGCTAGGTTTAATTTCTGGAAAACGTCGTTTTATTCATATTTAGATGCAATGAATAGGAATTGGATTTATCTAAGGTAAGTACTTACTAATTTCTTTCACCAGCCCTTATCCCGTTTTTAATGTGACCCTCTTATAATAAGAATAATATAGTGGGACATTAACACACACGGTCATCTGATCCCAAACTAAGCAGAGCTTGTACATACTATGGAAACCAGATAACTGATAATATATTACATATAATACTTTTCTTTTTTAAATCTTATATCTTTAAATGAGCAATTCTTGTATAAATATAAATATATAATTGGAATCTCGGAATCGGCTCCAACGATTTTCATAAAATTTAGTATATAGGGGGTTTCGGGGGCGATAAATCGATCTAGCTAGGAATCATTCTTAGAAAATGTCATTACAAAAAAAATACCGAGCAAAGCTCGGTCATCCAGATATTATATACTTAAATATATATAATTACATCCAGACACAAGACAAACTGACATATTTAAACAAATGTTTGTCTCGGGTGGGAATCGAATCCACAACCTGCGGCGTGAAAAGCAAGCATCTTACCGGCCACGCCACCGTATGATTAAAATAAATAAATAATAATAATAATAATAATATCATTGATAGCTCAGGCGGGAGATCGGGCGATCATGCAACCAGCTGGTCCTGGTTCGAATCACAAGTTTTTTTTTTATAAAGACGGACCTTTTGTAAGAAATACTATTACTGGAAGCCCTTTAATATAATTTAAAAAAACAAAACAAGAAATGTTCGGTCAATCAGGTCCTATGGAATCTATAACATAAAAATGAATCGTAAAATGTGTTGGTAAGCGCATAACTCGAGAACGGCTGAACCGATTTCGCTAATTCTTTTTTTTGAATGTTCCTTGAAGTACGGGGATGGTTCTTACGCAAAGAAAAATTAAAAAAAAAAACAAACTCCTCAGAAATGGCTTGACCGATTCGGTAGGTATAAGACTCGGTCGTAATCAATTTTAGGACCCGGTAGGTGGCACTGCTTTACCGGGCAGGATGACGTCTGCGGGGTCCGCTAGTTAAATAAATAACGTGATCTATGTTAGTATTTTTACAATTTAAATGTGCGAATTTCCGAGTATTATACTTACATACACAAAAGGCTTAATTTACCAATATGTGCGACTGAAATGTCAGAGAGAGAGAACGAGAGAGAAATAAACAGATCACCTGATTGCATCAAGTACGGTTATGTACAGGTCTCAATGTACCTGTTGATATAATTAACATCTTACATTTATTGCTTTCCGTTAGATTTAATTCAAATTATCGTGAGACCTAACATGTCACACTTTGAAATACTAATGACCTTATTCATAAAAAGCTTACGAAACTCTTTAGTTATAATATAAGTTAAAATATTAACAAAAAAAAACCGACTTCATGGATGCCATTCTCAGAACTAAACCAAACTGAATTGGGACCACACGGGAAGCATCAGCTTTCAATTAAAAAAAAAATTATCAAAATCGGAACACCCATTCTAAAGTTCTGAGGTAACAAACATAAAAAACATACAGTCGAATTGATAACCTCTTCCTTTTAGAAGTCGGTTAAAAAGTGACTTTATCTCTTTCTTACTAGTATAAATTTCAAGATGACAGACAAAGATAAACGAATTACAAACTTTTTTTTGTGTTTGAATAGGCTGGCGCTTAACTACAACTTACCTGATGTTAAACAATGATGTAGTCTACGATGGGCGCCAGCCCTATGTACCGATTCGCTCGTGATTACGAATGACTTTCGGTGAGAAGGTGGCAGTGAAATGAGGCTCTATAAGGTTGAAACCATAAAAAAGCAACAATTTCGACCCACCGGAACACGGCAAGGCCGCTTGGCGGTGCGGCTTTGTCTGATGGGTGGTCACTAACCACGGCTAAGCCTACCACCAGTTAATTAGGTACCAGTAAACATAATTACCCGTTGATTGTCACTTGATTTCCACCAACCGGGGACCACGTGTAGGTGCACTCCCACGGACGAAGGTGACTCAGTCCCCAAAATTATTTAGCTATAATGAACCTATAAGACGTTTGTGGATACGGGGGTAATACTTTAAATACTAATACGTTTTTTATCAGCAGGTAAAGACTTAGTGGTACCAAGTCGTGGTACCAAGAGAAGGTAAATGGGAAAAGGGGAGACCAAATAAAATATGGAGTGACATATTTGCAAGTTCTAGTCTAGCGTATGCCTTTTTCAGAATAAAATAATAATAATAACGGACCTCTACTAGCTCCCAGCCAAACCAAATCTTCCTAGGTTAAGTAGTAGGTCAGATTTTGTGAGTGACTGATTGCTTTTATATAGGGTGACTGGTTATTATTGTAAAATACTTTATCGAGGGGCAGTGATCATGATTACAAACTACTTTCCCAAAGAAACAACAAAACAATTTTGTTTGAGCAATTATTTTTTATTATTATTATTTTATTAAAATGACTTTAGGAAAGTTTCATATGTAATCATGAGCACAACTACTACCAGAAACAATTCACACAATGGTATGTGGGCACGACCGGGAATCAAATCCATGACCTTATATTTCAAAGGCGAGGCTCGTTCCGCTGCGACACCGTCGCACGTGATGAAGTATTTTGCACTAATTACCAGACACCCTATATAAATAGATGATACCTATCAAAAACTACAGCGTGTTCTAAAAACGTCTATCACAATTATTGTGTTCAATAACTAAAATTAACTTAATAAGATGCTCGAGTTAATAACTATTCTTAACACTCACTTATTTTGATAAATGATTTATGTCTAACTTGAGGCGATGATTGACATAAATCAAAAACTAAGATATTACGGGCCGGTGGCGTGGTCTGTAAGATACTTGCTTTTCACGCCGCGCGCCGCAGGTCGTGGGTTCGATTCCCACCCGAGACAAACATTAGTAATGAACATTTGTGTTTGTGTCGAGTCTGGGTGTAAATATCTTAGTATATACCAGTTATCTGGTTTCCATAACACAAGCTCTACTTAGCTTGGGACCAGATGACCGTGTGTGTTAATGTCCCAGAATATTTATTTTTATTTATTTATCAGTTTATTTTGGCATCGTACTGTAGATACTACTCTCTAAAGTAGTATGGGCATCGCCTTAGAAATATAAGGTCGCAGGTTCGTTTCCCAGTCATGCCCACACATCATTGTGTGAATTGTTAAGCCTTGCAGTACCAAAGGAATCACTCATGTGTTCCCGACCGGTTATTGAAAGAGTAGGTCCCATTTAATGGAAATTACGTCTTGCTATCAAGATCTTAGGCCAACTTTTTCCTTAATATGTACACGTAAGTATTCTAAGGGCTGCCCTACATTTAGCAGCAAAAACGGTTTTCATTAAATAAATTTATGACCACTACAGCACCATTTATATAAGAACAACCGGCCTACCCAGATATCACACAGTTAAAATAAGATGTAGGTACAACAAATCAATGCTGTGGGTCGCCTTCTAGGTAATTGGAGGCATAGAAAAATAAATATATCTATGTATCTATGCTGGAGGCGACCGACAGCACTGATTTTCCCCACAGCGTTTAATCAACAATGTCTAGGTACGTTTGACACTGATGTGTCACACTGATACTCTTTTGTTTATTATTTCTTTTTTGACGTGATAACGTCTTTAAAATCGTTTTAGTCGGGTGACATGTTCAGAAACTTGTGTCACACCAAAACCTCACGAGCGCGATCGCAGGTATAACGAGAGAGTGACGGACCGATCTCCCGTCTCATCTCGAGCGCTGCCAGTCATTCCGTGAAACTTGTCACGCGGAATCCTCACGAGCGGAGGCTCAAGGCTGGCATAGCGTTCGAGTGAGTGGACCGATCTTCCGTCTCTCTCACTCTAGCGGCATACTTCATTAATTCCTTACTTCCCAAAAACTTATATCACCAATAAGACGTTATCACGTAAACATCTCGATCGTAAACCTACTTTACAAACAACCAATTTTTTTTTGTTTTTATTTCTTTTTATATGTGTTTTATTTTATTGTGAGTGTCCTGTTTGTATGAAATAAATGTTTCTCCTTTCTTTTTCTTTCAAACAAATATAATTGCTTAATGTGTGAAAAAAATATTATTAATAAAGTTACTGTTTATTGGCCATTAGATATATTCTCGGATGACGACCTCGGTATCGAGCGGTGTAAGCCGTCCGATTGGGTTATACTGTGCCCAGGAGGTCGCGGGTTCCAATCCCGCCCCGGACAATATTTGTGCAACAACAAAAAATTGTTTCGGTGTCTGGTTGGTTGAGGGACTACCCTCCGTGCCTCGGAGAGCACGTTAAGCCGTCGGTCCCGGTTGTCATTTAACACATCTATGACAATCGTTAAATGTAACCAGAAGCCAATATAATCTGATATCTGTTCTAACCATCTCGGCTACAGGTTCCCCACGGGTGTCGATGTCTGATGGCAGGCGTTCCTATAATTCTGGTAGCTAGCCGCATCAGGTTAGACTGGGAGCCCACCCCAATAGAAATGGGAAAAGGCAAGGGGAATGATGATGAAGAGATATATTCTCGGATCGCATCGTTTCTGTCGTCAGATGTGGAAAAACCCTAACTTGACCGGTTTTAATCAATTTAATGCACTCCAAAACTTCAGGAGAGAATATTAAAATACTTTTAGCCTTTCTTTTTGTCGATCGGAAGTTTTTATTGGAGTTTTTGTCGTCGGCCATTTGTATTAAAATGTAAGCCTGAATTTGATCGGTTGATTACCTTAATTGGTGCTAAAGGCGTGAAGTTTGGTTGAAAATAGATTTTGTTGAATAATTACTGTATTACCCGACTGCGCCAGGAGGGTTATGTTTTTCGAGTACGTAATTTTCTTTGGCACACTTTAGAGCCTAAACGGTTTGTTGCATCTGAGCTTGAGAGGTAGGTAGAGGTATTAGATATGACATTATATAATTTAAATTTTAATTATTTATATTTTTTAATCTAGATGACATACTGTAATTTTTAATGAAAACTGTTTTTTTATTTATTGGACAACTTATAATTTATTTTAACGTATCAAATTAAACTTAGATGACATTTAACAGTTTAAATGACTAATTTAAATAAAGACTGTAACTTTAGATGATCAATATAACTAAACACTCTTGATGGTTCCAATAAAGACAATTTACTTAGTAATAGACATCCTCCTCTCTCCTAAAATTTATTTTTTGCATGCTATTATAATAAACTTCTTCATTCTTACGCTGTGCCCAACAGGGTCCATAATTGTGTCAAAATTGTATTACTCACCACCTATCTGTAACATTATGGATGCAATAAAGACATTGAGTATTGAGAGTATTGAGTATATTATTATGTCTTAGTCGTGAGAGTGACATTGGGTACATCAAAATTGTAAAAAAATATGTAGGATTTTCGTGCTAAATCAGTTCTCCATTCAATTTAATAGGCAGATGTTGACGCACTCGGGTTTATGATTTTTAAATACTTTTGTTTATTTCATGTTTGTGAGTCAGATCACAAGTTCCTACATATATATAGTTACTATTAAATGCGTAAGTTTGTTTATACTTCTAAGATGCGTACAAGCGATAGTATGCGGCCATTGTAGCATAAGAACGCTTGCAACACCAGAGAAATCTCGAATGACGTTACGCTTAGAAAAGTTTTATACGTGTCTATGACGTAGCGCACTCCCACTCCATAACTTTTCACTTCAACCCTTTTTAGTGTCCCACAGCTGGGAACGGGTCTTCTCTCAAATATTTTATGAGTTGAGAGAGTTTAGGCCTTAAGCCACACACGCTGGCTAAGTGCAGGTTGGTGGATGTCACATGTCCTCGAATGATTAGTTCTTAGACATGCCGGTTTCCTCACGATATTTTCCTTCACATATATTGAGCAGCGGAGATGAAACAATTCACACAAAGATGTGTGGTCACGACCAGGATTCGAACCCGCGACCTTATATTTCTAAGGCGAGGCCTGTACCGCTGCGCCACCGCAGCTCTAACATGCATAACTTATGCTTTGTCTAATATTGTCCCTATTGTGCCCATTAACATTATTATCATGTTCTGATTACGAACTTCAAAGAAATGACCTAGAACTCCTCTTATGATTAGACGGGCCGGTGGCGTGGTCGGTAAGATACTTGCTTTTCACGCCGCAGGTCGTGGGTTCGATTCCCACCCGAGACAAACATTTGTTTAAATATGTCTGTTTGTCTTGTGTCTGTGTGAAATCTAAATATATAAAAGAAGAAACTGACTGACATATCAACGCAGAGCCCAAACCGCTGGGTCTGGAGACTCTAAATTTGGCACATAGGTTCCTAATGGGGTCTAGGGGTGCACTAGGAAAGTATTTTTCAAAACTCACCCTTTAACGGGTGAAACGGGATTCCAAAGTTTGTATGGAGAAACCAGATTAGTGAGATAAATTTCGCGGGCGAAGTCGCGGGCGGCAGCTAGTTATCAATATTTACGAGTAAGTATATATTTTACAAAAGAAAAGTATTATATGTAGTATATTACCAGTTATCTGGTTGCCATAGTATAAGCTCTGCTTAGTTTGGGATCAGATGACCGTGTGTGTTAATGTCCCACTATATTATGATCATATCACATAGTTGTCGTAACAATTAATATTTATTTACGTTGTGTAGTCGGTAAGACAATAGAAGATTGTATTTAATTTTTAATTATTCAAAACTTACCAATGACAACCAGTGCAGCAACTGCAAAAATATGCGTTCGAGCCTCCATTTCGTTGTAATCACTTTAACACACGTTCACACTTATTTTAAAACAACTTTAACTAATATATACCACTTTAACACCTCAGTCGTCCATCCTGGAAGGATCTGTAACAAAAACAAAACATTATTAACACCGTGGCCTTGCCGTGTTCCCGTGAGATGTCTGGTGACACCATGCAGAGAGGGTGGGTCAGAATTGTTGCTCCTTTAAGGTTTCTAACCTTAAGGAGGCTCATTCCACTGCCACCTTCTCATCGATAATCATTCGTAATCACGAGTGAATCGGTATACTGCTTAACATTAGGAAAGTTGTAGTCAAGCGCCAGCCTATCGAAGAATAAAATAATAAAAAAACAATAAAACTTAACATTTCTTCATGCATTGGTTCGTTGGTAGCGTAGGTTACAAGAACTGCGAAAGTATGCTTTATGGTTTTGTTCGTTTTATTTATTTATAACATAGCATTGCTTGCTTCTCCAGAAAGGCCACAAGGTCCTCAATTAGGCACTTTAAGAAGGAGGGACGATCGCAGAGATCTTGCCAGCCTTTAACCAGCGTGCCTTGGCCGACCTACAGTGCGAGGCCCAGTGGGTCGACCGAGATATTGCTGAAAATATGGGTGAATATCCCAGCGGCAAATTTTATGTGTCCACGTTGAGAATCGAGGTGTTAAATTATAGGATGTTTTTGATTTTTTTTTGTAGCGAACTACGTAACTTGGTGCAGTTAGGGCCACATATGTTTTTTTTATAAGTGTGTATAAGTAATCAGGAAAAAAAGAATCGCCTGAAAATTCAAGTTTGGTGGCTTGTCCCAGTTCCATTTTTTGATACAATTGCACTCACCTAAGTCACAATTTAAGATACAATACAAAATAAACGATTTCGTTAGTATATGCATAAGACACATTATCGGAAAACAATGAAACCATATTAGAAAATTAAATTTAAAGGCACTGGATACTCAATCAAATTTTGTCCAAGCAAATATCAAAAATTTAGTGGCACTTGTTCAACTTACTTTAACGTGAAGTTACGTACGTATGCGATCAATCGCGTTTTATGATTTAACATCTCTCAGTCGTGCGCCGGCACTTGCGCGTAAAAGGTGTGTGATTAGTGCTGTGATTTCCCGCCAAAAACGTAAATATCATCTTGAGTGGCACGGGGGACAAGAAATGTTCAATTTTGGTGGATCGATTTGTTGTTAATTTAAAAGTATTTTAACAGTAAGCTACACGTTATACGTAGTGATTTGGGTTATGCATTTAATCAGTGATAATAATTTAATTGTTACTTAAATCCCTTATTTTTAAAGTTTTTTTTTATGTCTGGTTCCAATTTTGGTGGCTCAATTTTGGTGGCTTTGGTGGCGTTTTTACCTTTTGGACAGTAAAAAAGCGAATTATAATAATATTTTTTTACTAAGTAGGACCATTTATTATTTATTAGATCCTAATCTCTCATTACCACCACGAATAGCAAGACCTCTTGAAGCCAAAAATTCCACTAGGTACTTCAACAATCCTCTTAAGCACATTCTTCTAACGGGTAGTTATTTTCTGTTCGTCTAGTAGTTTTTATTGCTGCAACATAATTCATCATAAATTCCCTGAGCTGTAATCTGCTCTTATGCTCTATCAATAAGTTACCTACTTATATGCTTTCAATCTTTATATCCATTAGGAGAACTTCAATTATGTCCAGAACCAGTAATGGTATTAAATAGACGGCAGCAATAACAGTATACAGATTTATTTAGTGGTGAATAAAGGAGCCATTTTCTTTCAAAAGACTCCTTATTCGTCAATTAACAAATAAAATATTTTACTCAAGTATTAGTTTTCGTTTTACCATTTGAATCTAGAAAACTTGTAGAAGTTTCGAAGAAGTCACTATTTTTATTTTAGTAAAACTCTGGCCCTTTTCGAATTCAAATATCACGGACTTCTTTCGGTAAAATGTCACCACAGTAAGTATCAGGGTCAGGAGACACATACATTCTCTAAGCTTGCAGTTATTAATTCAAAGTAAGTAGCTTGACCAAATGCCCAATGAAATAGATAAAAGAATTGTGACGGAATGATAAAAGTATTGCGCCTTAAAAGAAGTCATGAAAAACAAGGTACTGGGCATAAAGATCAAGAAGAAGATCTTTGATACCTGCATAATACCCTGTATCACTTAAGGATGTGAAACCTGGACTTTGACAAAACACGATAGGAACAAACTAGCAAGATGCCAGAGAACCATGGAAAGAAGCATGCTGGGTTTGAAACTAATAGACAAAATTATAAGTATCAGGCGCAAAACCAAATTAACAGACTTTTGTCTTGCGGGGATGAGACTGAATAATCCCTCGGCTTATTTGTTTCTCTAACTGTAATTTTTTCCCTTATTTCTTTTTGAGCTATTTCTGATTTGTGAAAAAAAGTGTAACGTGCCTGACGAAAAAGTTTTCAGAATAAATGTGTGAGAGAAATTGTCAGTCCTTCGGAGCCCCTTGAGAATGGGGGCCCTGGGCACGAGCCTCGTGTGCCCTTATGGTAAAGACCGTATTGCCACCAGTCGTTACATACAAAACTACAAATCTTTTCTCTCTATAATGTTAGTACAGATTAGTTATAGATGAAAGTTGATAATTCCCGAAAACTTGTGAGATCCATTACATGAATTTTTGTTAGTGAGATTGAAGTTGACAGAAAAATTCAATTTTGGTGCCATTGATTTTCAATTTTGGTGGGCACTTTCAATTTTGGTGGGCGATTTTCAATTTTGGTGGCCACACTACACTTTAAACTAAAATATCTCAAAAAGTTATCGAGATATTCTTAGACCTCTTGAAGATTATTTTAGCTTTGAATTTCTATTTTTATACCAGGTCCTTACATTTCACGAAAATTGAAGAAAAAGTTTTGCCACCAAAATTGAAAAAAAAAGCACGTTGTTGATATTGACCCATATGTAGTGGTGACAGATCTAAGGGAGCTTCAAGCCAGCAATTGTGTAAAATATTTCTAGGATCGTGGAAATTGGCATAAAATCTTAACGAAGGCCAAGACACATTTTGGAACGTGTGCGAATGGAGTATCACTCATAAGGTGCAGATGAACACTCACTCAGAGATACAGATAAAGGCATTAGAGGCGTTTTAAATGTGGTATTGGAAGAAAATGAGAAAGATCAACTAGAGAAATACTTTTATGTATAGTATTGAAAAAAGTTAAGAAAAAATAAGATTAATAGAAACTATACAAAACCGAAGAGAAAGGACATCTGGGCCATCTCCTAAAACATCTTAAAGGGGACGAGAAGGAAATCGCGGAAGAGGAAGGATAATGATAAGCTACATGAACCAAATAACAAAAGATTGATCTCATGTCGTAAAGTGAGGTGAAAGAAGCTGATGATCGAGCCAAATGGAAAGAGATTCATCAGCTGCACCGACAAGAATCTCAAAATGAAATGAACATAATGCAGATGAATATCACCCAAATTTTGACAGCTCGGTTATATTTAGCCGTTCATTGGGCTTACAGATATATCTAATCTAAGACCGAAGATCTAACCGGCGATATATATAGTAACAAGTCTTTAGATCCGATTTAAACGAATATACAGAGTCGGAGATCTCTACAGAATACACGCAGTGTTGTGTTGTTTTTGTTCCTGTGTGTGAGTAAGGTAACCAGTGTAGGTCGACATCTAAACGGCTCGCAACGCGTGAATCAAAGCGACAAAGGCTACAGTGATAGATTACATCAGATTCCCATCTGATGGCAACCTGATGCTTGTTTGCCAACAAATCGTTGTGCTTAACGATGCATCTGGGATACGCGTGGGCATGTATGCAACACTATTTTCCGAATCCTTCCTTCTTTATTTATCAGGGTTAGCTGGGTAGTAAATATCGATATATTTGCAGACCACTTCTTTACCAATCCTTCATTTAGTAAAACCAATCAGTTATCGTTAATAAAGCACCGAATTACTGATTCAGTTAGATTTAAATTACAGATTCAGCGATCCGTCAATGACGTGCAACCACTGTGGCGCCTGAAGGTAAAGTGATTTCAAGATGGCCGCCGTTTGACGTTCCGCCATAGTGACACTGACCGTTCACTAGTGTTTATGCAGGTTTGATAGTGGCGCCACAGTTGAGACATCAAGCTTAGAAAAACATCCGGGCTTCCATTGCTCATCATGATATACTTTGTACAGAAAATTAATGTGAGAATGTCGTGTGTTATATACTTAACATACTTAATTTGCTGTTTTCTTAATATGACGGATATAATAATATGTGTAGACAGTTAGATGAATGGACAAGTTTATTATACCTACGATCAAATTACTAGTTTCACAGTCTCACAATTGGACTTTCTAAATGATGACCACTTTCAGACGGCTAGGAAGGCTTTGATTTTCTAAAATCTTTCTCGGCATTTTCATGGAGTTCTTAGTAATAAATAGTGATTTCGCGCCGCGCCAGGAAGGTACCAGGGAAATGAAGTGCCAGTAAAGGCGCACCATCCCCCGGTCCACTTACCGGCTTTGAGCCCTTCGCGTCGCCCACTGACCATCGTCAGTCTAATATCAGACCGCGCACTAGTGTCCCAGCGCGTGCCCATATACTTCTGCAGGGGGAACGTCATTTTTTGTTATTAGTAATTACTCTGCTAGCCACAATCGTAATTCTTATTGCAGCAGTATTTGTATTTCAAAACTAACAATAGCTTCGCGTATATCGATAATTCCTTTCTTATCCTGACACCTACAGATTCACAGAACATGCAAGTAATTTCCTTACATGTGAGAACCGCCATAGAAATCGCAATCCAATACCAAACACAATTGTGCTCCGCCACAAAACCGCGCGCTTGCACAGTTCCGGTATAAATCTCATTGTCAACAACCCTAGGGCTGACTACCAATATTTTTTGAAATTTAATAAAATGGATAGCCAGTTAACGGGATTTTTTTCCAAAGTTTTGACTTATTTAAAAAAAAACTTTGGTGTTGTACAACATATCCAAGGACAATTATTTTTGTGTAGAATACTTTAAAAGTAGAATAACTGATAATGTTGTAAGTGTGTAAAAAAATCGACCATGCACGCACAAAATGAAATTTATTGTTTATTTATTTATCACACTTACAGCTATCTTTAAAGGATAATTCTAATGCGATAGTGTAGCTAGTACTAAAAAAATTACCCAATAATAAATCCATTAGTTCAATGCAAATAAATAATATTCCAAAAGATTTTAACTTGAGGATTTTTTTTATTTAAGTCACCGGACTTAAATAAAAATAATCCTCAAGTTAAAAACTTCCCTTTAAGTTTTAAAAGCGAGTGCGTTTCGTAGGTATGTTTGTTTTGAATAAGTTCAAGAGTTATTTCTACAACATTTAATAATTTTTTTTTTGTAGATATAACTGCTAGTGGCAGCCCTAGCACACGGCAGTATGTCACTCGGTCGCGAGTAGGTACGTTTTATCGTTCAAGTCGTTGTTTGAGAAAAGCCTAGATACTAAATAATACATTATTGCATTGTAGGCTTCGAAAGTTGTGGGTTGTGTGGTGCTAACTGTACACTGTGGTGAAGGTAATCAAGTGTGCTTAACGGTGTAACCATAGAACAGCGATAAGCGATTTGAACATGCTATTCTTTCTTTAATTTTGTACGTTATTTATAGGCGAAACTTAGCGAATCTAACTAACTTTATAATTAACTGATGTGTGTATTACATATGTTAGCAAAAATAAATTATTATAGATTGAGTTTGGCTGTGGTGATTATAATAAAAATAATTGTCAATGACATGTGACATGTCATAACATGTCTGTCGGTCTTGAGTCTGGGTGTAGGTAATTATCTTTAATTACCTATTATTAATTAATTATTATTGACGGGCCGGTGGCGTGGTCGGTAAGATACTTGCTTTTCACGCCGCAGGTAGCGGGCTCGATTCCCACCCGAGACTAACATTTGTTTAATTATGTCTGTTTGTCTTGTTTCTGGGTGTAATTATCTATATTTAAGTAGATATATATTTACAAAAGAAAAGTATTTTAGTATATTACTAGCTATCTGGTTTATATAGTAAAGTTTTGCTTACTTTGGGATCAGATGACCGTGTGTGTTAATGTCCCACTATATTATTATTATTATTATTATAAATTATATTGTGTTTATCACAGAAAAGTAATATAAGTATTTAGTATACTCCCAGATATTAATAATAATAATATTCGAGAACTCGTAGTCTAAATTATTGCCTTCAATTCCACTCTTTTTTTTGTGTCTCCCTGCTGGGCACGGATCTACTCTCAACTATCTTACGAGTTGAGAGAGTATAGGCCTTTCCTCACACGCTGGCTAAGTGACGGACTCTAGACCTGCCGGTTTCCTCACGATGTTTTCCTTCATCGATGTTGAGTAACGACGATGTAACAAATCACACAAACATATGTGGGCACGACTGGGAAAGGAACCCGCGACCTTATATGTATAAGGCGAGGCCCGTGCCGCTGCCCCACCGCTGCTCATCATTGCCTAACATCAGGCAAGTTGTGATCAAGGGTAAGCCTATTTCAGAATTAAAACAGAAACGAAATCTAAAAATTCACGTTATCAATCACCATTGAATACCTAATTTCTAACTATATGATCTATGTAGTATTAATCAGATTGTATCATAATATGAGCCATTGAAAATAATATACCATCACTATCACTTCAACCCTTTATAATGTCCCACTGCTGGGCACGGGTCTTCTCTCAACTATCTTACGAGCTGAGAGAGTTTAGGCCTTAATCCACACACGCTGGCCAAGTGCGGGTTGGTGGATGTCACAAACATGTCCTCGAATGATTGGTTCTTAGACATGCCGGTTTCCTCACGATGTTTTCCTTCACCGATGTTGAGCAGCGGATATGAAATTATTCACACAAAGATGTGTGGGCACGACCAGGATTCGAACAAGTGACCTAATTTTTCTAAGGCGAGGCCCTAACCGCTGCTCCACCCCTGCTCACTATAGACATTAGTATAGATGTAGCTACCTCTCTACGCAATATCAAGTCAACACAATAATTTACGAACCGAAGAATAGTTTAAGAGTTCATGACAAGTATAGTACCGATAACAATCACTGGCTTCTGAATATTTACATAGGTAAATTCAAATCAAGATCAAATCAATCGACGGGCCGGTGGCGTGGCCGGTAAGATACTTGCTTTTCACCGCCGCAGGTCGTGAGTTCGATTCCCACCCAAGTCAGATATTTGTGTGATGTACTTAACTGTTTGTCTTGAGTCTGGGTGTTATATATTTAAGTATTTATTTACAAAAGAAAAGTATTATATGTAGTATATTACCAGTTATCTGGTTTCCATAGTACAAGCTCTGCTTAGTTTGGGATCAGATGACCGTGTATGTTAATGTTCCACTATATTATTATTATTAATATTTTTACATAACCAAAATATCGACAAAAACTAGGTGCGGTGGAATGAAATTTATAATTTTCAACCCCCGACAAAAGAAGTGGTATCTACTTATTATAAGTTCGATGCGTCTGTCAGAGTATTTGTATTGTAAGTGTTCCTTCCTTGTTAACTTCCAACAACACAAAATCGGTAAAAAAAAATTACCGATTTCGATACGGTAATCTTTAGTGGTAGAAATGGTTCTCAGTAATCTCAGCTAAATTTGAAAACTACGCTGCCCAAAAAAGGGTTATGAGTTTCGCGCCTGTCTTAATAGTATTAATTTTAGTTTTCATATAGTAAATGTTTAAAAGATAAGAGATCTTTGGCGCCGAGTAACATTTTTGCTGTCAGATTTTAAATTAAATGATATTTCCTCAACTGCCAGCTTTTGTTGATCGAACTATATTATAAAGACTTAGGTTAACAGCCTCAGATCGAGGTCAGTGACGGTTAATGCCATAACATTCATGTTAAAGACCTTGACATTGTACATAATAAGAATTTTAATCACTAGACATTGTTAGACGCTGCGCCGCGCCGTATAAAAAGTGAGACGAGCCCGCGCATGACCTAATGAATGAAATCGTTTACTGTGAGATTGTACTTCCTTATAAAATATGTTGCCCTAGTACTTTTTTGTTACTGGAATAATTTTAAAACGTACACTTAATTAGAAACATTTTTATGTGTTGCAAATATTTACTTTAAAATGGTTTCTTAATCTGTGCCATAGAAATCACTTTTGAAAATATTGTTTGTTATAAAATTTTCAGGTATATCACAAACCACAAATTAAAGAAGTGGGTTAATTTTTTGCTGCTTAAAATAATCCCATTTGATCAATACTCAAAGGTGCAAGTCATATGCAACAATATGACTACACAAAAATGTCTGTCAGTTCAAATTTAGGTCAATTAGAAGCCAATCAAAGAACAGTTACATTTTTATGCAGCAAAAATATTATATACGAGTACTTGAAATGTGGGATATTCATCTGCAATTCATTAAGGAGTACCAGGAAAACATAAAGGAAAACAGGTAGTTTAAAAAGACTTTTCAATAGTACTATAAATTTAATTGACTGACAACTAAAGAAATATGACAAGCTATACAAAATTACTCAAATATTAAAAGATAACAGTACCCACAGTATCCAATTGAAAATAAATGTAAAAAGGTGCATATAAATTCACCTTGTGTGCATGTATGTATCAGTACCGTTATAGACTTTAAATTTAAATACCGCGAAGATAATACGAGTACAATAGAAACTCGTTTTCGAACAGGGAAAGGCAGGCGAAATCCACGGATAATGTACACGAATTAGTGTCAACAGCGTGCGAAGTACTAGGCAATCATAAAATCAAACGGGTCACTGCAACGTTCAATTTCAACCTTGAGTCCAAATGAACTCTGACCCGGAAGAGTGCAACGAAAGTAGTGCTTACCTATTTCAATTCAGAAATACTTTCACGTGATTATGCTAGCCTAGTCACGGATCCAAGTATTGAAAAGCTTGCAGCATGCTATTGTGGACCACCCATTTGTAATAATTATTTTAACGGCCACACAAGTTTTATTACAACATCAAAACAAAAAAAGAATTTATAATTAAAAATAATTGCTTTCTCGCAAATACTGCTGACACTGATTTAAACATTCACTCAGACAGGTAATTTACATAACAGACTACTTGTAATTTATGTAGAATTAAGTCATAATCATTTGGAGACATAAAATGCAAAATAATTTGACCCAGACTAATAAAATTACAAACAATTTAAAGACGTTTTCCGTTAACTTTTAAAAGCTTACTCGGTATAAACGTAAGTACTTACCTAAATTGTACGAAATTGCAGTACTTAAGTGTATATTTTATTTCTCTTTTTACTGATATGGTTTAATTTTGTAAAAAAACAGGTTTCGAAGTTTTGGAAAAACCTACTTACAAAATATTTGGTTGTTTTTTTTAGGGTTCGGTAACCGAAGGGTCCAAACACAGCCTCGTTTCTGTCACTCACGTGTCTGTCTGTCCGTCGTCTGTCACACAGATTTTACAACTAAATGATTGACGCTACAGTCTTCAATTTTTTACAGTACAAGCATCTTAATGATCCAAAATTAAACGAATCGTCCAAATATTTTTATATGTTTTAAGTTTTCCCATAGAGCTAAAGGGAACGCCATTCAAGAGGGTGGTCGGAATTGTTGCTTCTTAATAGCGCGTTTCATAGAAGACTACATCATTGTTTAACATTAGGCAAGTTGTAGTCAAGCGCATGCATATTTCAGAATAAAAAATAAACAAAAAAAGGGACAATGAAATCAATGTTTGGTTGAGAATCAAACAAACAATGATTTCATCAAATGGTGTACATATCGTTGTTCAGACCTCGTTAATTATGTTATAATAATAATATAAGCCTTTATTCAGACATGAAAAGTTATGATTTTTACATTAATGTTAAAAAATTGACGATAAAAAAGTCGACACCGATAGTTTCCTCGTCTGTTTGCCCAACTTTGACAAAGGCCTCCTCTATTTTTTTCCAATGCTCTCTATTCAGAACGCGCGCGAGCAGAACGTTAATTATATTAATACTATAAGTATTTATTAAAAAACAAAGATATGTCTTTAAAATTATTTTTTACAAAATCTTGTTCCGGAGATTTAATTTTGTTTTTTTAGTTGCTATCGATCTGTGAACATAAATTTAGCAACTATTTGTATAAACTACATTTTACTAATATATCTTATCTCGGAATAAAACTACTTTATAACGGATTTTATCGCGGAATTTTTTCGATCAAAGTCTTTTCAGACTTCATGGTTACGAGTGGGAAAAAAAGAAAACCTTTGAAACGTCGGGATTATTAAATCTAAAATATGCCGTGATAGAATCCGTTATAAAGTAGTTTTATTTCAATGTGTAATATTCGCGTAATAATCTAAGAAAATAATATGTTATATTAAAAAAAAATGTTTGTTTTACTGAAGCTCTTTCATACGGATATTTTATATAAAATAAATAAATAAATAAATATTCTGGGACATTAACACACGGTCATCTGGTCCCAAGCTAAGCAGAGCTTGTGTTATGGAAACCAGATAACTGGTATATACTATACATATAATACTTTTCTTTTGTAAATATATACTTATAATAGATATTTACACCAGACTCGACACAAACACAAATGTTCATCACTAATGTTTGTCTCGGGTGGGAATCGAAGCCACGAACCTGCGGCGTGAAAAGCAAGTATCTTACCGACCACGCCACCGGCCCGTCAGATATATACTACGGGCCCTTTAAATGCGTTACCAACACACACTCGACCGGTTGTTTTATTATTAATGAGTGACGGATATAAATAAATGAGCATCTTAAAAAAGAAAATTTCTACGGACAGTTTCATTCATTAACTATTCCTACGTATTCAATTACAGTATTTTAAAACCAAAGTTAGTTTAACGGTCAAAAATCAGTTAAGCGTGCCATTGACTTGTGTTAACCGTTAACTATTATTAACAAGATGGTTTATCCGTAAGATTGTGGAATAATTGTAATTAACTATCATATTGCGAAGCGTGACGTCTGCGTCTTTTATGATAGCCTGGTACTATATTTAGAATACAGAATTGTTTCACGCCTGTTTTGCTTTAGAGTGTAAGCAGAGTGAATATATAATAATAATGATAATATAGTGGGACATTAACACACACGGTCATCTGATCCCAAACTAAGCAGAGCTTGTACTATGGAAACCAGATAACTGGTCTTATACTACATACGAGTATAATACTTTTCTTTTGTAAATATATACTTAAATATAGATAATTACACCCAGACACAAGACAAACAGACATATTTAAACAATAATAATATAATCCACACTTCGCCTTTTATGTAAACAGGTTGTCCCTATTTTGGTTATTGGTGAACCCATCGGGCTGCGATCATTAGAGACACACCCTTCTTTATTCATCTCTATGAGACACAAAATAACACACAGCTAATCAATATCATTGTTCATGATTCTAGCACTTCTCTAGTAGCAAATAACAACAAAATATTTGGATTGAAACGGATGCCTATTTGTGAGATCAAATTTGGTTTGCATACACAACGTGCTCTCCCCCGACCAACCACAAACATACATTGTTCCTCGACGTGACAATGACACTTGCAAACATAAGCGACATGCAGTGACATTGACGTCTTGCTTGTGAGTTTGACAACATACAGGCTAATGCTAATTTGACGCCGCGCGCTTTCATCTATATTATCAACCATAGATATCCGAATTTATCTCGAATTATGAAATTAAAAAAAATAATAAACTACTTATTAATAGAAATATGTTCTATCTGATTCAGTACACACGGCTACACATTTAGGTATACATTTCCAGTATAAGCTGATCTCGCATTGTAAAAGATATCCGTAAAGCGAAGGGTCAGCTTATACTGGGAGCATTGCTTGATGTGAAGCCAGCCAAGAATCAAAAATAATTTGCGCTCTAGTTAAAAACTTTTTCGGTAAAAACCTCCAGGAAGGTCCGTTCTCCACAAACCTATTATACGCAGTACCATTATTTGTGATCATTCCTTAATACGATTTTAATGTTAGCTGAGAACTGGGCCGCCATATTGTGCGGCAATTTAAACGCCATCATGTCGTTGTCCTGATGTGGGCTTTATTATTAAAAATTTTGACCGACTGACTGACTGTCGAAAGAAAATTATTAAGACAAAATTTTATCGACTTTAGAAAGGAGTAATCTATTTAGGTTTACATTGTTCTATTTCATATGAAGTCGTTTTTTTTAGATTTTATATAGAGGTCACGCCTGTAGTACGTGAAGGTGTAGGCAGAGATAAATATCATCCTCTTTTCGCTGGCTATGTGTAGGTCATACGTAACAGGAGGTGAGCCTACTGCCGTTCATTGAACACAATTCTAAATTTCGAACTGCTATTAGAAATTAGAAAAGGCTTTTTGTTTGACCTGGTAATCAAACCTGAACGATTACTGGTGTTAGATGAGAGAAATGATGCGCTCGTTTTGTTGGCAAACAAGAGTATAATATAAAAACTTGAGAGGTGTCAAGGGGCACCCGGATGGAACGAAGTTCCTTTCGATTAATTAGTGAAGGAATTGTAATAAAATTTTATTTTTTTTAAGTTATAATAATATTTTTTTTATTATTAACAAATATAATAGTAGGCTCAATTTTCGTAAAGACAGACAAACAGACAGAGAAACATGCGCACGCCGCACAGCAAATAGTGTCGTGACAACTTTTCGTAAGAATTTTTTCCGTCTAGCCCCCTTTCACAACGCGCGATAAGGAACTTCGTTCCAATAATGAAAAAGTTAGACAAGCATTTGTTTTTAAAATTGTTTTTTTTTCAAACTTTGTATGTAAAAAAGGTCGAATCTCCCATGTGAAAGGAGGTGGAATCTTAAACAACTGGGCCACTGAGATAGACAATCGTCATTTCCCATGCCTTTTTCCCATTTCTATTGGGGTCGGCTCCCAGTCTAACCTGATGCGGCTAGCTACCAGCATTATACGAGCGACTGCCATCAGAAATCGAAACCCGTAGGGAACTAGAAGCCAAGATGGTTAGGTCAGGTGTCAGATTATATTGGCTTCTAACTACATGTAACGATTGTCATAGATGTGTTAAATAACAACCGGGACCGACGGCTTAACGTGCTCTCCGAGGCACAGACGGTGGTCCCTCAACCAACCAGGCACCGAAACAAATCTTTTTTGTTACACGAATATTATCCGGGGCGGGAATCGAACCCGCGACCTATCAAAGTATATTCCAACAGGTCGGCTTACGCCGCTCAACTACTGAGGTCGCCACTGAGATATACAGTATACTAGCTGCCCCAGCGAACTTCGTACCGCGCAAAATTGTGAATCTAAACCATTCCTAGATCCCCTTGAACACACACAAAAAATTTCATCAAAATCGGTCCAGTCGTTTGAGAGAAGTTCAGTGACATACACACTCACAGAAGAATTATATATATAAAGATTAAAAAAAACTCTATTTCTCCGCGCGGTAGCTCTTACCGACCAACACCGACATTGTTTTATTCGAACCTATTTTGTATTCGACTCATCTCTTACAAACTCAAAGCAAATTAAATCGCGATTCCAACTTTATCCGTAACAACTGACCTATAATTCCAATTTCAAATTCCACTGCTTTATTCAAATGAATAAATTGTAAACGTATAGTTTTTTGGTTTGAATTCAATTGTGTTTACAAATCGTTGGTTGCACAACAGTGTTAAGATTGAAATTGATTTTTTTGTTCTGTAGTTTAAATAAAATGTACTTATTTTGCCTATGAATAAGATGTTTTAAGTAACTATGAGGTATTAAGAGTAAAGTTTTAGCCTTTAGGACTGTTTTAGCTATTGCTATGAAAACACTTCAAGATCACTTCAACCCTTTTTAGTGTCGCACTGCTGGGCACGGGTGTTCTCTCAACTATCTCACTAGTTGAGAGAGTTTTAGGCCTTAATCCACACACGCTGGCCAAGTGCGGGTTGGTGGATGTCACATGTCCTAGAATGATTAATTCTTAGACATGCCGGTTTCCTCACGATGTTTTCCTTCACCGATATTGAGCAGCGGCGATGAAACAATTCACACAAAGATGAAAACATCCCAATATTTTTTTTGTGATTTTTTTCTAATTAATTTATGACTAGCTGACCCGGCAGACTTCGTACTGCCTCAATCGACTGCTGGTTTTAGTGTTTTCCCGGCAATTATTCGAATTTTTTCCACCTTTTAAACCTTCCATAGACCTACACGAACATTTCAAGACCAAGATAAGATAAATCCGTTCAGCCGTTCTCGAGTTTTAGCGAGATTAACGAACAGCAATTGATTTTTATATTTATAGATAGGCAGGTAGCGTGGTCGGTAAGATACTTGCTTTTCACGCCGCAGGTCGTGGGTTAGATTCTTACTGACACAAACATTAGTGATGAACATTTGTGTTTGTGTCGAGTCTGGGTGTAATATAATGATAGTAATATATGCGTACGCTTTGTCTTGTTATCGATTTATATCTAAAAATAAGTTTTCTCTGTAAGTGAATTGTTAAAATTCTTTTTGAGAAATAAAGTTCTTAAACCAGAATATATTGATAGTTTTCTAGCCTATTTGAGAGAGAGTGATGATGGATAGGTTATGGGTGAGTTACCTATCAAATGCCTCCTCTTTTAGATGATCAAGTAGTTCTTTTTTTTTTGCTGATGACCTAACCCAATTAGCCGGAAGGGCCTCTATTGGTTCACCGGACTTTTTCGGTGAGCCGTCCGAGGACGGTCGAACCGATCAAGTACTGTGGCAACTGCCATGAGGGCTCCCCATGTGGGGACGGACCTCGGCTCAGGACGTTGCCGGACACTCTAGTTTTTTAGGGGATCGGGGGGCATCAAGTTGTTCTTGCATCATCAACCAAGTATAATAGATATAATCATGTCGTTTAAAAGAGATAAAATCCTACTGAGTTTTTAACAGTGTTTCTCAATGGTTGTCTCGTCATTCACTGCACGGGAAGAAAATACATCATCATCATTCCCCTTGCCTTTTTCCCATTTCTATTGGAGTCGGCTCCCAGTCTAACCTGATGCGGCTAGCTACCACAATTATACGAGCGACTGTAATCAGACCTCGAAACCTGGTGTCAGATTATATTAGCTTCTAATAACGATTGTCAAAGATGTGTTAAATGTCAACTCTATCAAGTCATCGCGAAGATTTAAATAGTCGCTATAATACGACCGAGGTATTAAAAGTAGGAACAGCTAATCAATTTGTGGTACAAAATCGTTTTGGTATTTTCTCATCTCACGACAGAAAACCGAATGACAAAACGACAATTGAATGTGTAATAGATTCATTCAGATCCTGAACTAGCAATGTAACAAACCTATTGTTAGGCTAACACGAAATGTATGCTTAATTTCTTTAATTTCCAATGCCCCAAAAATGTTTAGCCTGAGGGCCTACCATGGTATTTCGAATCGAAGTATTTACAGTGATTCAATTTTTTTAATGTCACTTTGCTGACTCATTTTTTTTTCACTATTTGGTAATGAATTTTTTTGATTTTCTTTTTTTTTTCATTCACCTGACCTGTAATGTTTATTACCAATAAATAAGTTTTGTGTTATATTAAAATAAAAACCTACTTATTAACGGAATTTATCGCGGTTTATTTTTGATTTTAGATCCCGACGATTCATAGTCTTTTCAGACTACATGTTCACGGGTGCGATAAAATCCGTTAAAAAGTAGTTTTATTTCAATCTGTGATATTTGCGTAAATCTAAGACAATATTATGAGTTATGTGATATAATTGTCATACTTACACTCACTGCTTAAAGTTTATTTGTCACTTGTGTGTCATAGAAATACGAATTTCGCTGTAGTGTGTAGAGTGGTTCGGTTAATACATACCTGCGAAACTATTGCTAAGCGAACTAGGTATGACAACTGTTAATTTTTGTTTTGTTCCTGAGATAGATAATATAAAATTATTCTTTCGTGTGACTAAATTTAGGACGGCATCGATTGAAAATGAGCAGGCCAAACTCAGAATTCATCACAGTCATATACCGAAAACGGTAAATCTCTTAAAATATTACAAATAAACCAACTTGCAATTTAAATAAGCCGCAATTACGCGGACTGTTTGTTCGCAACCGCTTAAATGAGTACTGTCAATTCGTATTCGCAACTTTGCTCGTGTTAACTAAATGAGTACCTGTCAAACCGTACGTCGAGATACCGAGTTTGTTTTATGTGCTTTCTTTTTTTAAACTCTCGTGTTTCGCTTTCAAATTGTTAAGTGGCACTGGCACCTACTTTTGTTAAATCAAAGTTCAGGATCATTTACAGAATAGTTTTAATAAAAACCTTTTAACATAATACGCACCGAGTTCAATGTAACTCAAAACCTGCTTTACTGATTTTGATAAAATTTTAGAGGACCACCTAGAAAGTATACATTTTGTAACAAAAAAAAATCGGTCCATAATCAGCGTATCTAATTACATATCTATCTATATAAAAAAGCATGCCAAATGTTGAAATAAAAAGAAAAATAAAAAATGTATTTGAATTAAGAACCTACCGTTGGAAAATAAAATTAAAAGTAAATTAATTACAGCAAGGAATATTTTTTTATTTCACATAGAATCTTATTAGCTGCTTGAAGTTAGTTATGTCTGATGAACGGCAATAATCTGACCCCCTAAAATACCATCATAATGTGAGAATATCATTATATATAATAAAACTAAGTTGATAAAATGTGCGTGCCGATAAAACTTAAAAAGGAGTCCCATCACGATAAAGGGACTTATATAGTGTGATAGCCCTTTATCCCCCCTCGAACAAGAAAGTTCCCGTTTTAACCTAAAGGGTGTGTTTTTAAAGATATAAGGGCTTTTCCAACCCTTCAACTTGGAAAGTAAGTGTAGTCGCGCCATCTGTTGTCAAATAGTTGAACTTCATTCATTGTACACAATATGGACTTAAAAGAACGATTATTTGGGGCGCGAAATTTAAAATTCTCATTTCAATAAAGTCTTAAATTACATTTGTTACCATAATAAAGTTATTAAATTTTGTGTATTTATACAGCAGTAGCTAACTTATATGTTGGAGTTAAAGCGATATCATTTTAGTTATTCAAATTACTTCTGAAAACATTTTAAAATTTAAGTTTTTAAATTTCGCGCCTTTACTGCGTATGCTACAGCTGCAAAACCTATTGTTACGGCGAACGATAACGTCGAGAACATTCTATACCTAGAAGGTGTGAGAAAGTAAATATTCCCAAACTTTCTTGAATATCCTAGAGCCATCTTTCTCGAATATCTTAGAGCCAACTATACACTTCATGTGTATAGTCTCCATAAAGCCAACTTTCTGGAATACCCTAGAGCCTAGCTTTCTGAATATATAAGAGCCCGGTGTCGCCCGCCAGAATTAATTCGATTTGAACAGCGGAACAAGCCACTTCGAAACGAAAAAGAAAGAAGTTACCTGTGTGAGCCTTTATTTTGAAGTATCACGTGTGAGTATTTTTAATAGTGTGTTTAATTAATTCATGATCTTGAAGTGAAGAAAAAAAAAAGTTATCTGTGAGCCTTTATTGTGAAATATTAAATGTGAGTATTTTTAATAATGTATTTAATTAATTCTAATGGTTTTTTTTTCTTTTCTTTTAATTGTAATTTCCTTAACTTTCAAGTAGTCGCGCGGCGTTGAATCGATATACTTTGGCCGTAAACAAAATATCGCGCGACCGCTTGAAGATTAAATAATTTTGTTTTCTTTGTCTCAACGTGCCCCACGTTTACGTAATAATATATTTGTCTATAAAATGTTCATTTAATTTATATTTTACAGAATATAATGCCTAGACGTAAAAGAGGTGGAGATCTTGCCAGTTCTGCAGCGAAACGGCGGAAACAAAAAGAATATCGAAGAAATGAAACGGAAGAACAGCGCGAAGCACGTTTACAAAATCAACGAACCAGAATGAGCACCCTGAGAAGCGGAAAAAGCGAAGAAAGAAGCGAAAATAAAACTATTGAAGAATCGAGAATTTTAAAAGATAATCTAACAAAGGAAGCATTCCACTACGAATCGACGAAGAAATATTACAATCATAAATATGTTGTGATCGGAAAAATGAATAACATTTGCCAATTTTGCCACGCGAAAAAATTCAGTAAAGAAACACCAGGTCTCTGTTGCATGAATGGAAAAATTCGATTACCACCACTGGAAGCACCTCCGCAGGAATTTCTACATTACATGACCGGGGAAACACCAGAATCAAAACACTTTCTTCAAAATATAAGATCATACAACTCCTGCTTTCAAATGACTTCTTTCGGTGTTACTTCGACTAACACTAATAGAGATGAATTTGAATATGTATTTTCAATTCAAGGGCAAATTTATCACAAAATAGGATCGTTACTACCAATGCCTAACGATGACTATAAATTTCTGCAAGTATATTTCATTGGAAATGAAGAACAAGAAATTGATCAACGAAGTACACATTTTAATGGATTGAAACGCGAAATAATCCAAGATGTACAGAGGATCTTACACAAATACAATCAACTGATTTACATATTCAAAACAACACTAGATCGCATGATTTCTGATGACTATAAAATTGTGATTCGAGCCGATAAAAGACCACGTGGAGAACACGAACGTAGATTTAATGCACCTCAGATAGATGAAGTCGCCATCGTAATTGTGGACAATGAAAATACAAGCCGTGACATAATTTTACAACGAAGAAGAAAAGGACTACAACGCATTGCAGAGACACACCGTTCATATGATTCTCTTCAATATCCTTTAATATTTCTGCACGGAGAGGACGGTTATCATTTCAATATAAAACAAATTCATCCTGAAACAGGCATAGAAACAAACAAAAAAGTCACTTCCAAGGAGTTCTATGCTTACCGCTTAATGATCAGAGACAATGAAATATACAATCACATTCTCAACACTCGCCGTTTATTCCAACAATTTCTGGTAGATATGTACGCAAAAATAGAAGCAGAACGGATGCTTTACATAAGACTGAATCAGAAGAAACTACGCACAGAAGAATACATCCACCTTCGAGATGCGATCATAAATGACGGCAATATTGACGATATTGGAACAATGGTAATCTTACCCTCATCATACATAGGAAGTCCAAGACATATGCACGAATATACTCAAGATGCCATGACCTACGTAAGAAAATATGGACGACCTGATCTCTTCATAACATTTACATGCAACTCATCATGGCCAGAAATCAAAGAACAACTAAAATATGGACAAACCTCCATGGATCGACACGACATAATAGCCCGAGTTTTTCGACAAAAACAAATAAGATTTATTGAAGTCATCACAAAATACCACATCTTTGGAACCGTTAGATGCTGGATGTATACAATCGAGTGGCAAAAACGAGGATTACCTCACTCACACAATCTCATATGGCTACACGATAAAATTTATCTCACGGATATCGACAAAATCATCCAAGCTGAATTTCCCAATCCACAAAAAGATCCGGAACTATACAGCATAGTAGTGAAAAACATGATTCACGGACCATGTGGACCATTAAACTTTAATGCGCCATGCATGCGTGATGGAAAATGTACAAAAAAATATCCAAAACCATACGTAGACGATACAAAAACTGAAGATGACGGCTATCCCAAATATAGAAGACGATCACCGAAAAACGGTGGTTTCACAGCAAAAATACGAATACAAGGCAGAGATGAACTGGAAATAGATAATCAATGGGTAGTACCATATAACCCACTACTTTCTAAAATGTTCCAAGCACACATAAACGTTGAATATTGCAATTCAGTAAAATCTATTAAATATATATGTAAGTACGTAAACAAAGGTAGTGATATGGCAGTATTTCAAATAGTCCAAAATAGCGAACAAAATAACAGAAATGATGAGATACTCATGTACCAAATGGGAAGATACATCAACAGTAACGAAGCAGCGTGGAGGATTTTTAGTTTTCCCATACACGAACGCGAACCAGCTGTGCAACATCTAGCAGTACATTTGGAGAATGGACAGAGAGTTTACTTCACAAAAGACTCGGCTAGAAAAATTGCAAGCGAACCACCTCAGAACACAACATTAACAGCTTTTTTCCAACTTTGCCAAACGGATCCATTCGCAAAGACGTTACTGTATGTCGACGTCCCTATTTATTATACGTGGGACAAAACAAGAAAAATTTTTCAACGACGAAAACAAGGAATGCCAGAAGAGGGTCATCCAGAAATAATGAAAACTAACACAATAGGTCGAGTATACACTGTACATCCAAACAATGCCGAATGTTTCTATCTCCGGATGTTGTTACACGAAATACGAGGACCAACAAGTTTCACAGATCTCAGGACTATTGACGGCTACCTATGCCAGACGTACAGAGAAGCATGTCAACGCTTAGGATTATTGGAAAACGATAACCACTGGGAATTAACACTACAAGAAGCCACACTCACAGCTTCAGCTGAACAAATTCGAGAGTTATTCGCCATAATTCTAACAACATGTAACCCATCAAACCCAAAACAGCTATGGGACTCTTTCAAAAGGAGTATGAGTGATGATATATTGTACCAAATCCGACAAGCTAATCCAGAACTGACTATAGAATTCAGTGACAACATCTTCAATGAAACACTCATTCGCTTAGAAGATAAATGCTTAGCAATAAATAACCGGACCTTAGTAGAACTTGGAATGCCAGCACCACAAAGAAATGCTTTCAGTATGCTAAACTACGAAATTACAAAGGAAAAAAGCTACAACGTCAATGAACTACTTGAATACATTGCTCACAATAAACCACTCCTCAATGACAATCAAAAAACAATTTACAACGTTATAATGAACCGAATAAATAACAACACTGGTGGAATTATTTACTTGGACGCACCAGGAGGCACCGGTAAAACGTTTCTAATAAATCTAATACTGGCGGAAATACGTGCTAAAAAACACATCGCACTGGCACTAGCATCATCCGGCATTGCAGCCACACTTATGGAAGGAGGACGAACTGCTCATTCTGCCTTACAACTACCGTTGAATATAGCCGAACAACAATTCCCGGTATGTAAAGTCTCAGGAGCATCTGGACGGGGTCAACTTCTAAAACAAGCTAAAATTATCTGCTGGGATGAATGCACCATGGCCCATAAAAAATCACTAGAAGCCATGGACAGAACATTACAAGAATTGCGAAAAAACTCTGAAATAATGGGAGGAGCTCTACTCATACTCTCAGGAGATTTTCGACAAACACTTCCAGTTATTCCCAAGTCAACACCAGCAGACGAGATCAATGCATGCTTAAAAAAGTCACATCTCTGGCCAGAAGTACAAATACTGCAATTAACAAAAAACATGAGGGTTGAATTATCAAAAGATGAAACAACAGCACATTTTGCTAAAATGCTTTTACAAATAGGCGAAGGTACATATCCTACTGACCAAACGACCGGTCTCATTGAACTCAATAGTGATTTCTGTAACATAGCCACTACTGAAAACGAACTAATCGACAAAATTTATCCAAATATTATTCAGAACTATACCAACGTAGAGTGGTTATTTCAAAGAGCAATTTTGGCCACTAAAAATAATATTGTTGACGATATCAATTTTAATATTCTAAAGAAAATACCTGGTGAAGAGAAAGTATATAAATCGATCGACACGATGGTAACCATTGAAGAAAGTGTCAACTTCCCTACTGAATTTCTAAACTCTTTACAAGTACCAGGAATGCCATTACACTGCCTTCGTCTGAAAATTGGATCTCCAATCATACTACTTAGAAATCTCAACTCCCCAAAACTATGTAATGGAACGAGGATGATCGTAAAACAGCTATCGAATAATATCATTGAAGCTGAACTTATTTCTGGAAAGAACAAAGGACACACAGTATTTATACCTAGAATACCACTGATCTCTTCTGAATTGCCATTTCAATTTAAAAGATTGCAGTTTCCAATTAAATTAGCCTTTAGTTTTACAATTAACAAAGCGCAAGGGCAAACTTTAAAATATTGTGGCATCAACCTCAAAGAATCCTGCTTCTCTCACGGTCAGCTTTATGTAGCTTGCTCAAGAGTAGGAAATTCGAAAAATTTATATATATATACCCCGGACAATAAAATGAAAAATGTTGTTTATAAACAAGTAGTATAAATAATGAGAAAATGTAAATACATGTAAATATATATGTTTAAATATACATGTAAATATATATGTCCATGATAATGTAAATACATGTAAATATATATGTTTTCAATATATATATATTTTTTACTTTTTACGTCATAGTTTATTTTTTTATTTCAACTACCACGTAACCTCATATCAACTCCCGAGCGAAGCCGGGTATTACAGCTAGTGTTTAAATAAAAAGTTATACTAGCAAAAACACACCAGCATTTATTGACTTATTGAATTCAATCTACCTCAAAGTACTAGGGGCACATAAAGTCTTAGGAGAAATAATAATGAATAGTACGCCTAATTATGCATGTGCTTTTTGTATTAAAAAGTGTTATGTTTATGTAATATTACATTATCTGTGGTGTAGGCAATAAAAAATACTATGCTCCACACAAATAGAATAAAAGCCGTAATAAACTTATATCACCTGCATTCCACCAAGTTCAAAGTACCAGGAATACATGAACAGCAAGAGTTCAAGACTGTTCTAAAAAGTTGACCATGGACAATTTTAATAAATTACCATACTGACATTGATAGAATGAGTCTCACATCAAATAACTAATAATCGATTCATACAATCATTCTAAATTATACAAATCGATTATAACTGTCAATTCGACACGTTATTATGTTATTTCTACAAACAAGATGTTCATTATCAGATTATTTTGACAGCTATTGTCAAAGTGAAAGCTTATCGATATTACTTTCGTTTTCATGTCATTACAAGGTGTGGAAAGCTAAATAATACGTTCTTAATAAGATATCTTGCCATTGCGATACAAATTAATGATTAATTTACTTTTTATACAGAATTTATTCGTCCGCCTGAAGTACCTTTACAGAACACACGCAGTGTAAATAACTGTTGGTTGTACTCCAGGGTGTGAGCAAGACTGCCAGGTCAATTAACATCTAAAGGATCAATAACACACGAGTGATTCGTCTTATGTTGCATGCGTCCAAATTCTGCCGTGTATTCTTACCGGTAATCAACTGATGGTAGGCTTCGGTTAGGTTCAAAATCTATATATATAAAAATGAAACCCGTTTTCCGTTGTCACGACATCACGCGTGAACGGCTGGACCGATTTCGCTAATTCTTTTTTGAAAATATTAGTACGAGGATGGTTCTTACGCAGAGAAAAATTAAAAAAAAACAAAATTTAGAAAGCGAAGAAGTGCCGAAAACCAGGTTAGATACCTATTATTTATTATTGGTTATACTCGGTATGTCTGAGACCCGGTAGATGGCACTGCTTTACCGGGCAGAACGACGTCTGCCGGGTCCGCTAGTAAAAAATAAAAATTAAAGTGTATGCTTGTTCACCGACATGGTAGTATAAAAAAAATGTTCTACTCGGATTAAGAGAACAACCTGGACCAATGGGTTATGATGTCAGATAAAAAAATCTAAGAACTGCTTCGATAGTCCAGGAAGCGTGTTCGCTTAATAGCCTTGAGGTCCCGGGTCGAGCAAAAATACTCCTCCTCCATATAATTAGAAAATGTTAGTTGTAGCTCAAAGTTTGGAATATGACCGAACAATATGCTTGCCCTCTATTACGTATGAGACCTAAACATGGCTGGGGAAAATTAGGTGATCTTTACCTCTGCCTACGTCTCTGGATAATACATGAGTGATTGCTATGTATGCATCTTAGAACTTTATATATGTAATTGCTTATATAAAATGTGAGTTCAGAGTTTAATAGTTAATTAACGAAGTAAACGCTAGTAGGGTCGGATGCGCAGACGCAATCCTTGCAGCAATAAACATCAAAAGTGTTTATAATATTATTATACTAATAAGAAATGTCATAAAATTTACAGCTGCATATGCAATTAGTTTAATTAAAGGATTTATAATAAACAATCAAACTGAAAATGAAGTATCACTTTAATAACAAGGTAAAAAAATAATTATCTACTGGATTTCTATAATATGTCAAAGATTGAAAATACGACGATTTGTTTTATTTTTGTTAAAAAATAAATAGTAACCCCTTTATTCATAAAAACTCGTAAAACATCTGAAGAAGTCGTTGAAAGGTTTGGGATTTTTAAGATCTAAATTTTAAAGTTGCGAGTCATTTTTAGAGGAGTCGAAGTCATTATAACACAAAATTACTTTTTTAGAGCGCTAGTCCCTTTAAAAAAAAACCCAAAGTAAAATAAATTAAGAAAGCCTTCAAAAGGATTCAGTCTCTCCGAGCTAAAAGCCATAAATTGATATAGTTCTGAGCTATTTAGCCTTTCAGACATCGTAACAATGCTGCATATCTAATAAAAAAGCGCAAAGTCTCGAATCACTAATCTGCTTACTATAGCAAAACCAAAAGTCAAATTTGAGTCGGACTACAGATGGAAAGATGAAATCCGTAAAATTGAAGAGGTTGAGGAGGGTGATGGCTACTCTATCAATTCAAGCTCTTACGCGGGTGCTGCTCGAGATAAAGGTGCTGCCAAAAAGCGGAGTTCAACAAAGAAAATACGTGGATGAAATCACAATACAACGACCTCCCAACAACACCAGAGAGAACAGTCAAATATAAATGACACAAACATAATTGACTATGTTCAGTCCCAACAACATAAGACTAATACTAGGTAATTTGTGTAACATTCAATTCAGCCATTTGCATCAACAACATCAACCAGATGCATAGACTATATACCTAACTTGATTTTATGTATAAGAACAGCGAAGGTAACGGCTAAGAGTATAATATTTTTTTAAGAATCTTCTGCTTTAAGCATCGAACACGTAAGAAGTATAAAAGCAAATAAAAATATTTTATTCTTGAAAAATTACATGATTCTTGAGATAACGTGTAAAAAGATTAGTATCAAAAATATTTAATAATAGTTTCTATTGTACAGCTCATAGTAAACATGAAAGTAAATTAACAATGAAGAAAATAAAACCTAAACTTTCAATTAAAACCTACGTACTCGACGCTGGCCACAAATAGAATATTAAAAAGTTTAATGGCAGTCCACGTTGGCGGGAAAGAACAAAATGGCGGACAATACAGCTTCAAAGACAATGATAGTTTTACCAGACCGTGAATACGCTTGCTGTGGATTATTTTGAAAAACGAGTACCAAGGATTCTTTGAAAAGGTGTGCTCATTAAAACTTACGTTTTTGGCGAGACGGGAGAAAGGAATTACATTGCAATTCATTCTGGTTTAAAAATTGTAACATGATTTTATCATTTTAATGTCATGTTGGAAAACGTTCTGAACTGTGTTATGAATGTACGTGTGATTATTATTTTCGGGACTGCCAAGAAGAGTAATGTTTCCTCGTTTATTTTGTATCCATATTTATTTATGAATTTCTTTGTTTGCGAAAAGTTTACGAAGTTATATTCGTAGTATTAGTCAAAAATTCAAGTGTTCTTAAAAAGACGTTTTGAAGTTAAATGGCTTTGTTTTGCAGTCAGACAATAATTTTTTCAGTTTAATATTAGGGTACCTCTCTTTGGATACAATAAAATTTCATCAAAATATCACAGTCTTGTAATTGACATCGTATAATATCTTATCCTACCTAAAAGTGCAAATGTTTGTAAAACAGACTTGTCTATCTATTATCTATTTTTGATATGTCACATTTTGCAATCCTCTCGGAGATATGTCGTAAAGAATTTTTAGTAAATATCTAATTAGGGAGTTTCCTCATTATGACAACAGTTAAAATGTAGAGTGCTAGATATTCCCTTGCCTTCTATCTTGTAAAATCGCTGATGAAAAGTAATATTTACATGTAACATTTATTTCCAACATAAAGATACAATTGGACAAAACAGTTCCTAACTGAAAAGCAATCTCAACACAAAACACAATCAAGAACTAAACTAACTAATGCCTAACCTGAACTAATGCGTCAATAAATTCTTCCGCATCGTTATCTTCCTGTAACGTACCCAGATTACTAGCAGCATTGCCGCCATAGATGACAATATTCTGATCCTTACATGTTAAATTAGTTTTAAACCATTTTCCCGTTTAGTATTTTCTTAGATTTACACGAATTTCAAATTTACGCTCATTGAAATAAAACTATAACGAATTTTGTCGCGGTATATTTTAGATTTTAGATCCCGACGATTCAAAGTCTTTTCAGACTTCATGGTCACGACCACCTGTGACCTGCTCTAAAATATACCGCGATAAAATCCGTTATAAAGTAGTTTTATTTCAACATTTTATTGTTCTTTTAGCCTGAGATTACGACCGTTTAGTCTGCTAAATCATTTTTGTCATGTCGTTTTGCCCAAAGTGTAAGCCATTACTTAAATTTCCATATTATATATCCGC
This sequence comes from Meganola albula, assembly GCA_936450015.1. NCBI lineage: Eukaryota > Metazoa > Arthropoda > Insecta > Lepidoptera > Nolidae > Meganola > Meganola albula. The sequence continues at coordinate 1,602,045 of OW388164.1, forward strand.
TTGCGACTTGGTGCAATAAAAAAATACGTAAAGCGTCCAAAGAGGTTCTCAAGGATATAGCTTGCACATATTTATTTATATAAATTTAGATTGATTTGTTACACCTTCTAATCTATAGTAAGCTACAGAACACAATCTGCGTCCACCTTCTGCTCTTGTCAACTACTTTGCAAAGATAATTTTTTACTTTGCTCTTAGTGGTTGTAAATTATTTCCCTAAACTACATTCTGGGCAAAATCCCAATAATTATGTGTATGTGATACCGTAATCGTGCACTGATTTTGTAATAAAACACTTAACATTTTAGTGCTCCGCCGATCTGATTCTGTAATGCAGTTTAATTCTAGAAATTTTTGGAAAGTTCCTTGTTGATCGGCTTTGCTGGCACATTAACATGCTTTAGACAATGTTGTATAGGATTTTATGCTTTATCTTGAAGCTATAAAGCTCAGTAAGTCTTTTTTTGCAATGTTATGTCCTAAATTTTGATATAAACCTACTTTTTATTTCAATTTTGCATTCACTACACGTATTTTAACGTCAGCGATAGTAGACTGCCACAAGGAACAATTTTGGGGCCTGAATAATTTGTTACTTATATCATACAATCATTTCTTATTAATTTGATTAAATTGCATTGTTTTAATAACATTTCAAATATTTATTTTCGCTTTAACTATGAAAGTAACTAAGTCAAATCAAAGTTGTAGGTAGAGGTTATTATGACTCAGATTTTAAGCTATTATTAGGTTCCATACCTACATAAACAATGCCGAGCTTGCAGTTTATCGGATACTATCCTAACTTCGCGTTACTACTAAGATTTTTCTAGATTAGAAACGACTTTTTGTTTGACCCTGGATTCCAACCCGTGACTTTGCGGCTGTTAGTCGAAAACGCTTACCCTGAAACCAACTGTGCGTTCTATTCTACACCTGCAAGTACCCATTACATATCGAAATTTATGTTTTGTTTTCCTTCATAAAACTATCCTGTTTTATAAAGCTGTTCATAACGGTAAAGCAACGGATGATATTAACATTTTTATTTAACCAACAACTATAGCAGACGGGACGTAATAAACCTCTTGTATGCAGTTCCTCATTATGTAGACACTTCTCGCCCGCATGGGAAAGCTGAGACAGTTCATCTTGTGCAAATATTAGGTTTCATTATCATCATACAAAAAGAAAAGAAAGATGAAAAAAAATATAGAAAAAGAATAAATATAGTAAGTACCAGTTATCTGGTTTCCACAAAGCAAGCTCTGCTTAGGTTGGGATCAGATGACAGTGTGTGTTAATGTCCCAGAATATTTTAACTATTATACACTACATGTTACTACGCGGACTAAAAAACATAAACTGCTCCTATTTAAGGATGAAGGAGATCAATATGCAGTCTTTTCACGCTTAGACCTTTTCGATCAAATTTAATATAGACATTTTGATCCTGACTGTTACTGGCAGTTGTATTACTTTATGTTTATCTATAACATGTTCGTGTTTGGTTCAAATATTTTTTTCCTTGTTTTATGCATTTTTCAATATCTAAGTTATATTTATCACACGTTCAACACATTGGGAGTGGAAGACTTTATTTAAAAATGTAACTTTGTAATTGTAACCCCCTGGCTGAGTGTCGGCTCGTTTAACCGGTGGATCCAGATCTGGACACTACCAACCACCGCGGCTTCAGTTCCGAACACAAGACCGCCTCGTCTCCGTGTTCGTACCATCCTCGGCCGTTGCTTCACAACGCCTACAGCCAGGAGAGTACCGGAGCGCCATTTCCATAGTAAGGATTTTGTGAGGGATTTGTGTGCCCACGACCCTAAATAAATTTATGTAAGTTATGAGTGTGGTATTATTTAATAATCACTAGGACCACACCTCATACGCTTCATTGCAAGTGTTTTAATTATTTTTTGATGCCTCAAAAACGATCTTCAAAGAAACGATGATATAGACATCCGACGCAAGCGCATTCAGTGTTGATATCACCATTGTACAACTATTAACTACACAGTTACGCCAATGAGCATAGCAAGTGCATACACTGAGGGTCACTGCTCTCCGCCATAATTGAATTCTAACAAAACTATCGGACCGCTAAATCAGGAGCCCTACTCTAGACTTACCCTGATAATAATTCACAATAGATACAAATTTACGGATCAGTTTTTGTTAGAGTTAAAAAATAAAGAGTTTATTATTGAGGTTAATCATAGTTCAAATCATAATTTCTCAATAAAAGATACTTTAAGGAACTAACTGTAGAAGAGCTTTTTTCGGTTAAGATGGGAAGGTAGACTCAGCCGTTCTTCCATCGGACAAGTAGAGGTACGGCTATCCGCCACCGTTATATGGTGGAAATTCCACGGGTACGCACAAAGCGCTTTTTTAGGGTTCCGTACCTCAAAAGGAAAAAACGGAACCCTTATAGGATCACTTTGTTGTCCGTCTGTCTGTCCGTCCGTCTGTCAAGACCCTTTTTCTCAGGAACGCGTGGAGGTATGAAGCTGAAATTTATATCAATTACTCAGGTCTACTGTCCCTTGAAGCTGTGAAAAAATCAAACTTCTAAGCCAACGCAATTAAAAGATACAGCCGTTTATGCCGCAAATTTTCGACACTTGCAAGGGAATCAAAACCTACAGGGTGCTTCCCGTGAACTCAGAATCTTGAAATTTGGTACGAAGCAACGTCTTATAGCATAGATAAAGGAAAAATTACGAAAACCATAAATTTTTAGTTACATCACATAATATATTTTTTTTTAATAATTTTAAACTTACTACCCATTTCCTCATAAACGCGTAGAGGTATTAAATTGAAATTCATACCAAATACTCAGGTCTATAATACCTTTAAGCTGTAACAAAATCAAACTTCTATGTCAACGCAATCAAAAGAAACAGCAATTTAAGCTGCATATTTTGAAACTCGCAAGTACTCGCAAGGGAATCAAAACCTAAAGGGTACTTCCAGTCGACCTAGAATCTTGAAATTTGGCATGAAGCAACGTTTTATAGCACACATAAAGGAAAAATTCCGAAAACCTTAAATTTTTAGTTACATTACAAAATATATATTTTTTAATAAATATAAACTTATTACTTTTTTCCTCATGAACGCGTAGAGCTATCAAGTTGAAATTCATATCAAATACTTAGATCTAATTGCCTTTAACCCTTGAAAAAAAAAATTCTAAGTCAACGCAAAAACGCAAAACGCAAAAGTACAACCATTGATACCGCATATTTTGAAACTCGCAACTACACGCAAGGGAATTAAAACCTAATAGTGACTAAAAACTTAGTAAATAAATAACTTTAATAAAAGAACTTTCGCAAGTCTGCTGCAAGGCTAGTATAAGTGTTTCAGTTATATTATAGATAAATGATATGTGTTAATATAAAATAAAGGATTACTTAAACGATAAAGAGATCTTTGTCTTAAATTTATGCTCCTCCATCTTTCCCCATTGTAATGTTAGGAATTTCATTTTGCAATAAAAATACCATAGTTATGACTCGATTGTCGTAATGAACGAACTTTGTAAACCTTGCAGGTTTGTACGGAACCCTCGGTGCGCGAGTCCGACTCGCACTTGACCGGTTTTTTTATAGTGGGACATTAACACACACGGTCATCTGATCCCAAACTAAGCAGAGCAGACCACGCCACCGGCCCGTCCTTGCATCCACTTTTATTTTGCGAACTGCCAAGTTGTGGAATTTACTGGGTAAGCGCGTTCCATCGTAGACTACATCAGGCAAGTTGTGGTCAAGCGCGAGCCTATTCCTTCCGCCCTCCTAAACCACGCCGAGGCTCCAATCTGCGGCTACCTTCATTCAGGTCTTCAAACTTGATATGGATAATCATTTGAAATAATAATTTGGTAATTAACAATATAAATATAGTTATCATTGAAGTAATATTTGTAGGCCGTTGGTGAGGTCGGTGCTTTCCACGCTGCAGGTCGTGGGTTCGATTCCCACCCAAAACAGACATTTGGGAGATGAACATGTCTGTTTGTCTTGAGTCTGGGTGTATTATCAATATTTAAGTATGTATTTACAAAAGAATAGTAATATTGTAGTATATTACCAGCTACAGCAGCTATAGCTATAGTTTCTATAGTAAAAGCTCAGCTTAGTTTGGAATCAGATGGACGTGTGTCGCTGTCCCACGATATTATTTTATAATAAATAATAATATAATATTTCATTCAAATCGTTTTAATACTTTGAGGTGCTAAAGTAACAATTATCCTCAGGCGCCATCTTTACGAACCTCCGCTTAATTAAATTAATAACAGCCTAGGGTTTTCGTTCAGAGCCATTTCACAGCTTACTGAGAAAGTTCAGTTAACTGGTACATCTCAGTCAGCCTCAGTTAGCTGTTAAATGTTTAAACCAGAAGAATAATTGTGAAATGTTGTATCATCACTTCAACCCTTTTTAGTGTCACACTGCTGGGAACGGATCTTCTCTCAACTATCTTACTAGTTGAGAGAGTTTAGGCCTTAATCCAAACACGCTGGCCAAATGCGGGTTGGTGGATGTCACATGTCCTCGAATGATTAGTTCTTAGATATGCCGGTTTCCTCACGATGTTTTCCTTCACCGATATTGAGCAGCGGCGATGAAACAATCCACACAAAGATGTGTGGGCACGACTGGGATTCGAACCTTATATTTCTAAGGCGAGGCCCGTACCACTGCACCACCACTGCTCTTGTTGTATTGTTGCTTCTTTCATATTTATAAAAATTTATTGGCGTTTTTTTGTGTTTTACTGGCGTTCTTCTTCTTCTTCTTTTAATTATGGCCTCTGCAGAAATTATTCCGCAATTTCGCCAGTGTCAAGTTTAAATAAGTATATAAGTTTTTAAAGATTAGTAGTGAATAAACTAAAAAACAGCGACATTCACTGGCGTTAGTTTTGCTCAGTAAATGATTTTTTTTTAATATAAATTTTGACATTTAGACATTATTTGACAATTCTTATATGTATAACTGACATTTTGAGTGACTGACATATTATTTGATTGTATTTATTAGCATTTTAATTGTGACTGTAGAATGCATTGGTTAAATTTTTTTTTTAAAGACTTTAACAATAACTATATAGTCCGGCTTTGCACGGGTGCAATGCTGATACTAAATATATTGAGGTATATTTACAAAATGTCCTTTTATACAACGTTAACAGCTTTTTTCCGTTTGACAATAGAAACAGCACGCGCCGCGCGCGGTACCGGTACCGCCGCCGCCCCGCTATTTTAAATCTGTAATAGGATTAATGCATAATTGCTTAAAATCGCTTCGTAAATAAGCCATTACTTTTGGTTGAAAGTAAAAGAAAAAAAAATGGTTATTGTGGGTTATCCTTAAGAGATAGACATATACCATCGCCGACTTTTTTGTTGACCTTTTTAGGGTGTGCAATACTGTAGTACATTATTTTGATATATCTCGTAGGGTTTAGCTAGCGTTTGCAATGTAAGCACAAAAAATGCGGTAATTTACGACATCGCATCAGAAAATCTAAAATTGTCAGTGTTTTTCTACTATATTATGTATGTATTATATTTTAAACTTAAACCTTCCTCTTGAATCACTCTATATGATAAAAAAAACCGCATGAAAATCGGTTGCGTAGTTTTAAAGATTTAAGCGCACATAGGGATATAAGGGAAAGGAATGCGACTTTGTTTTATACTATGTAGTGATACTTAATTCAATCATTGAAATTGACTGACTAATGTTTCTACGCCAAAATGTGTGATATTTAATTAAACAATATTGTGATGTAATTAATTTTTAAAAACTCGATGCACCTTAGACGGAGAAATAAATGATTTGATTTATAAATGATTTGAATTGTTTGTGTGTTTCATCGCTAAAACTCGAGAGCGGCTCAAATGATCTGGTTGACTTTGGTTTTAAAATATTTGTAGATGTCTATGAAAGGTTTAAGAGCTAAAAAATATACGATAAAATGTTCACTGGGGCGCTAGTTAACTAATATTTATACACACATTTCTACATCGTAGTGCGTAGCGCGTGGAATTGTTAATTGAAAAAAACACCTACAAAAATTATGGTAGCTAATTCATAATTATACTACAAAGTTCTCTAGTTTAACCCCCATATTCATTAACTTCTAAGCTCATTATAGCTAAAATAGGTTTATAATTCGTTTGTCTTTGTCTATCATCTTTACATTTATACTAGTAAGAAAGAGACAAAGTCCATTTTAACTAGAGTTTCATAAGATTTTTATGAATAATGCCATTAGTATACTATTTTATTAGGTAACTATAAACATTTTTTTGTGAATTGTATTTTATTTTTTTATTTTCAGTATAAAATTGTCTCCAATCTAAATAAGATTCGTCCGTAGTCCACCCGAACGAAAATATATAAGAGTAAGGCTGCATTACCGCAAACCAAGCCTTGTACAAAACGCTTTATTGTAAAGTTTATAGCTAATAAATAAAGCATTTACATAAAAGCGATGTCTAATTTTTGGTACACAATAGCGAATTGGCTTGCATTTAATATTTATTCTCCTTGCTCTATGAACAGTCCGAATAAAAGACCTCTACTTTCAGAATACACGCAGTCTAAAACTTATAGTTGTGTTCAATAGATAGATTTATTTCATTTCAACACTTTTTAGTGCCCACGGTTGGGCACGGGTCTTCTCTCAACTATCTTACGAATTGAGAGAGTTTAGGCCTTAATACACCCTGCCCAAGTGCGAATATTAGGTTAAACATTAGTTAGCTTAGTTTTTAATTTAGGTTAGTGTTGAGATTGTTATTCAGTTATGCCCTTTTTGCTTTTTGTATCTTTACCTAACTTTTTTAATTTATTATAGTTTATCTAATCCTAACCATAGTAATTAATTTGAGGATGACAAAGACATCAATACTTATTCACTAAACATTTATGGCATTATTCATAAAAATCTTATAAAACTCTTTAGTTAAAATGGACTTTGTCTCTTTCTTACTCGTATAAATGTCAACATGATAGACAAAGACAAACGAATTATAAACCTATTTTAGCTATAATGACCTTTAAGACGTTTATGAATACGGGGGTTGGTATGGACATTGAAATAGCTATTAATAATCAAATTACAGCTAATTTGTAGAGAAATTTAATAAAATATTGACAGCGTATTAGTGACTTTTTAACACCATCAATATCTGTTTGTCTAAAACATATCTACTAACATTAAAACTAATTGACCCAACACGCTAACTAATGATAAAAGTGACCGTAACTAATCTTGTGAATTGAATAAACACATTTGTCTTGAGTGCGAAAGGTATCCTCAATCTTATGCCGCCCTAGTACCTCAACGTATAAATAACGTAACCTAGCGGTTATGCCTCTGTTTTTTTAACGGGATTTAACCCACCGACACAATCCTACCATCCTGTAAGTCAGGATCGACAGCGGCACCGTGAAGAGACTCGGGATTTGAACCCGGTCAATTAACGGAATACTTAAACTGTCTTTAATCCCGCACAAAATTAATCAGATGGATAATAGAAGGAGTTGGACAGTTAGATTGTCTACTTCTCCCAGGAAAAATGACGGAAGCAGCTTAAAAAAAGAAGAAGTGTAAGCAGATGTGAATACCAAGAAGGGAATAGTACACCATAGAGGCACTATTTCCGTTCATGCGACACAAATTCTAACTCCGAGCTACAAATATTGTTGTAATTACACAGATACTTAGCGCTCACGCCTGTCTAACCCGAGGTTGTAGGCAAAGGTACATAAGGCTTATAACCCATACTTTGACGGCTATGTTTGTCCCACACTAAGAGCCTGTTGAAGTTTAAGAACACATCTATTAAACTTTGAGCTGCACTGTTTCATTATTTATACTAAAATAGACTTGCGCTTGACCATAACTTACTCATTGGTAAGCAGTGTAGTCTACGATGGAGCGCTCTGGCCCTGTATACCGAATCACTTGTGATTACGAATGATTTTTGGTGAGAAGGTGTTAATGAAATAAGGCTCATCTTAAAAGTTGAAAGAATATAGACATTATATTTTGTCGCACATTGGTATATTTCGCGGGCATTGGTGTGAGTTACACGTTTACTTACTTTGTACTTATTTTAAGTGTATTTAACTTTTTCTAATGTGTAACTGTGTAAATGTGTTTTATGTCCCAATAAAGATAAATAAATAAATAAATAATAAATAAATATATTAAAGATAATAAAGATGACACGTGTGGTTTGATGGGTGTTACATATCTTTATTTTTTTTATTAATATAGCTTATTTGTAATCAAAATTTATTAAGTGATTTTTGCGTGAAGGAATAAAACACCTCTACCAAGAGAAACTTTCGCATTTATCAAGGAATCGTGTTTAGACATTAGTGACCTTTTGTTTTAAACATTTTCTAAGAAGACAAGCAAATTTGTACATGTCTAGTAAAGATAAAAATCCAAATTTCTAACAAGTTTAGATTAATCTAAGCGATTTTCGTACTGTCCAGTTAACCGCACCGCTGTTGGCCGCATTTAAAACTGGAATTTCAACGTCGCACCTCGCGGTGTCCTTTGATCTAGATTATTTATTTAATTTCATTTGGAACATATTGTAGTCAGAAAAATGTTCTGAGAGCAGTGCGGCTGACCGCAATGAAAACAACCACAGTTACAAGTTGAGTGAGAGTAATTGCAATCAGAAATATAGGCACACGAATCACCATCAGCTTATTTTGTCTAAAACTAAACTAAAGACTGTCCTACAGCACGTTACTGAGTACGTTCCTGCTACTTTTATTCAGACATTTACAGATTTTTTGCACTCCACATTTTCAGTACGTGGTCTTCTCGATCTTTCTCCTTACAGTTGTCGGTTCTGCGTCAAGGTACTTTTAGCTACACTGATTGTTAATGGCTTTTTTAACTAAAAAACTGTGGTACAAATTGCATTAATCGTTGCGCGGCGCGCGGTTAACCGCAGGACGTTTAACTATATAATGCGTATGCGCAGTAACTGTGGAAGTAACGGTGGTTATGCAGTCTAAACAAACACAGGTCCAACAGGAAACCATAAAGCGTTAACACCATAGATTTAATATTCATGTACACATTTTTAAAGCGAAATGCATCTGAATGAAGTAAAATAAATTACGAATCTTGGGTCGTGCAAAAAGTGCTAATAATTGAGTATTTTTAAATTAAGGTATTTTAACCTTTATTTAACGACTAAGATATTTTTTCAATTTATAATACGAAATTTAAATCACTGGCTATTAACATACTTTCATCAAAAACTTAAACGCGATCTATTTTGTGTTTCCTATTCTGCCTGTTGATCCGTGGACAATGGTGTGGGTAATATGTATACCAATTTATTATATAATAATATAGTGGGACATTAACACACACGGTCATCTGATCCTAAACTAAGCAGAGCTTGTACTATGGAAACCAGATAACTGGTAATATACTACATATGTATAATACTTTTCTTTTGTAAATATATACTTAAATATAGATAATTACACCCTGACAAGACAAACAGACATATTTAAACAAATGTTTGTCTCGGGTGGGAATCGAACCCACGACCTGCAGCGCAGCGTGAAAAGCAAGTATCTTACCGAATTGAAGCATTGAAATACAAGAGCAATAGAATCTACAAAAAAAAAAATTAGAGTCACACAAACCTAATTTAAAAAAAATCTAAACTTCTTATATTTGGCTCCTTTATGGGTTCTAAACAGGTATCAATGGCGAAGAGGTCATACGAGTACAAGCCGATTCCCATCGGCTTCCCTTTAGGAAATGGTCAGTATATTCGACGGGCCGGTGGCGTGGTCGGTAAGATACTTGCTTTTCACGCCGCAGGTCGTGGGTTCGATTCCCACCCGAGACAAACGTTTGTTTAAATATGTCTGTTTGTCTTGCGTCTGGGTGTAATTATCTATATTTAAGTATATATTTACAAAAGAAAAGTACTATATGTAGTATATTACCAGTTATCTGGTTTCCATAGTACAAGCTCTGCTTAGTTTGGGATCAGATGACCGTGTGTGTTAAATTTAAAGAAATAATAAAAAAATATTAACACGTACTTACTTACTTACTTAATTTTTATAAATAATTTGGTTTTTTTTATGTTATTTTAGATTCTAACAGGGTTTTCGTATTTGCTTGCTAGTGTTCTGAAAAATTTATATTGTTACATAACTACTATTCGTGAAAACCTATTATTGGCTTACTGTTGTTTTTAGCTACTTTTTCAGCTTGTTATATAGCTGTTGGTTTTCCTTATCAAATAAATAAATAATATAACGACTAGTAACGGTACTGAAGAGATATTATATTCCTAAGTAAGAACTTTTTTGCTCCGGCTTCCCTTTTTCAGACTTCCACTCTTCGCCACTGAAATAGCTGCGCATGAGTACTACCGCGCACACATTTATTAGTTACTCCACCAATTTATTATTTTATTGAATGGATAGCAAACCGGTTATCAAGAAATTCAATTAAAAATCTTCAACAATAATGATAAGAAATTTTTCCATCTTGTCTGGTCTCCTGCGACCAATATCAATATCGAATGCATTCAGATCATTCCGCCATCTCTTTCTCGGTCTGCCTCGGCAACGGCTACCGTCTTGCGTCACCTAGTGTGTGGCTTTCGGGTCTATGGTTTGATTTTTGTGCTGACGCTACTTTTGCTTGGTTTTTTGTATGAAGTTAGCTGCGAGTCCAGTCCTATTCTTATTTGAAACGCATAGTAATGTAATCTAAGGGGACCTGAGCTGATAATAGGTTCCCAAGCAAACCAAGAGCCGGTCATCTTGTTATCTAAATTAAACAGTCTATCGAGACGGAGTAACACAAAAACTATACAAACGAAACCGAATTAAATCCGACCCAATTAAAAAGGTCTACTGAGAAGTGAATTTCACTGGTTGCTCTACATTCATATAATTTGTAGTATTCGAATTAATTTGAACATCGAGATGTAATTGATGTAGACCTGACGGCCTCGATGATCAGATTAAGGTTATGTATGGTCATAGATGTGAAATTGACGAACAACGGTGGCGCAGCGCGACGGGCCTCGCCGTAGAAATATAAGGTCGTGGGTTCGATTCCCAGTCGTGCCCACACATCTTTGTGTGAATGATTACATCGCCGCTGCTCAATGCTGGTGAACGAAAACATCGTGAGGAAACCGGCATGTCTATGAACTTATCATTCGAGGATTTGTGACATCCATCAACTCGCACTTGGCCAGTATGTGTGGATTAAGGCCTAAACATTTTCAACTAGTAAGATATTTGTCCCGTGACACCCTGGTCACAATGCGCGAGGAACACTCGGGGGTTTCAGTGGGTACCCTGCGGGAGTTCCACATACCATCTGTCCTGCGCCCACTCAGGGCGGGGGGATCTATAAAAGATTTTCCCCCGGAAAAAAGGCCTCCGCTGCTCAACTTAACCTTCGTTTATAAGTAAGGGTGATTAGTAAAACTATACCATCGTCCATTTTGATTAGAAAAAGGACTGGTGTTCAAATTTTCGTTGAAAAATAAATGATAATAATAATAATATTTCACACAAACACAGCGCCACCTAGTCCAAATTAAGCAAATAAATTTGCATGTATTATGGGTACTAGGATTGGTTAAACTACTTAAACATGAAGGCTTTTGAAAGATTTTTAGACTAAAAATTATCAGGATTAGCAGACAACTTTAGGTAGGCGTGAATAATCGGGTAAGAAGACGGTATTTCAATAAAATAACTACGGCAAATATCACTCCACCCCAATCTCTCGATAGCACAATCATGAATTCTACCAGTTAATTACAGTAATTCTACCAGTAATAGTAACGTTCACCGAGCACGTTATTGCATCTGCACTACCGGACGCCACAACGGTTCAACACAGTGTCAGCCATTCTAATATGGCCGCTTCACCCGTGCTCGGTGTTCATTCGTTCGTTCATAATGACATTTTCGAGTGACAGATGACTTCAAAGACGGACGCGATGACAGTATAAAATGACAGCTGATGCATTAAGAGATAGATGTGCCAACAAACACATTTATTTTTGTAAATTCATACATAACATAGACAAATTACACCCAGACACAGAACAAAACAATCGTGCTTAACACACGAAAATTTGTCCTGGGTGTGAATCGAATCCAAAACCTTCGGCTTAGCAGCCAGGGTCACTAACCACTACGCGACCAGGCCAGTGACAATCTTAATCGTAAATTGATCTCTTTAGTACCAATTGACCCGTGGTATGTGACTTATCAATGAAAGTCATCGTAATAACATGCAAGGAGTTTAACAATATGCCAATTGTAGTTATATACTCACCGTTAGCTTCTCAGCGGGCTATCCGTTTTTACTAAAGGTCAGAACGCACTATACAGACCGGTGACAACGTTTCGTAGTAATAAAAATTAAAAAAAAATGTCTCAATAAGGGTATACAACGTCTCATTAACAATCAGTAGCTAGCCATATTTTTTCAAGTAATTGGCGTACAAAAGTTTTAGATCATGTCATTAATTTTATGCTAAAAATTATAATGTCAAAGAACATATAGGTAAGAACGTTATTAAGATATAAATAATTACAAATCTTTCGCTTCTAGAAACTCTTTTACACTATAATTTTTTTTTTAAATAATAATCTAAATAGTTTATTTTTAAACATATTTAATGAACTATTTTCTTTAAAACTATTTGGTAATTTATCATAAATATGTTTCGCCCTGCAATATACATTTTATTTATTAATAATATTAACGTAATAATAATTTTAACATAATTATTACTGAAACCAGCTCTAAAACTGCTTTATTTTTTATCCTAAAATAGGTTTGTCACCTGCTTTGCTAGAATGGAAGTGGCCATTCTAATTTTCCAACTCGTTATCTTTCTAATAAAATTTGTGTAGCATCCAAGACAGTTTAGGTATTCTGGGACTTTGCCGGATTGAAGTCCTGAGTTTCTTCACAGTGCAGGGCCGCTGTTGATCCTGGCTTACAGGAGTAACAGTTGCGGGATTACAGTAGTGGGTTAAACCCCATAGAACACACAATATCTTCTTCATATTCATTGCTTTTTGTAGATTTTAGTACCTAATGTGGCCTAACACAAAACAGATTTGGCAGTCCCACAAATCCAACTTTAATTCTTTACTATATCCTACTATCATAAATATTAGCCGACTTCAAACTTCAATATTTAAACCCTAGGTGACTATGCCCTATGTGGCGTGGTCGGTAAGATACTTGGTTTTCACGCCGCAGGTCGCGGGGTTCGATTCCCACCCGAAACAAACATTAGTGATGAACATTTGTGTTTGTGTCGAGTCTGGGTGTAAATATCTATTATAAGTATATATGAGGATTAATACAAATATTATAAGCCTCTATAGTTAAAATGGATTTTGTCTCTTTCTTACTAGTATAAGTGTCAAATTGAAAGATTAAGATAAAACGAATGTATATTTGTTTTAGTTCAAAACTGAAAAGACATTTCTAAATAAGAGAGATAGTGAATCAATAAATAAATATTCTGGGACTTTAACACACACGGTCATCTGGTCCCAAGCTAAGCAGAGCTTGTGTTATGGAAACCAGATAACTGGTATATACTATACATATAATAGGTACTTTTCTTTTGTAAATATATACTTATAATATATATTATAAGCATTTGTAATCAAAAAAATTATTCTTGTATTTATTTTATTTGTACACAGATCATTTAGACAATTTATAAATAGGAAACAAGATATTATTTACACGGGCGAGCTTAATTCAAATATGAATTTTTGACTAAAAACAAAAAATAATAATAGTACTATAAAACGGATTTTATCGCGGTTTAATTTACATTTTTATAGTCTGAAAAGACTTTAAAAACTTTAAATTTTAATATAATAATAAATGAATTTATTTTTTCAAAAATTTACACATTTTTAAATATAGATCTCTAAGCTATTGTGAATGATAACATATTACACTATCAGAAAAATATTAATGTAAAAAATATGTATAGAAAATGTGTTCACTATTGATCAGCTGAAGAAGAATGGATGAATTCAAAGCTTTTTAGTGAGCGATAACCTTTTGAACGTTTAATACTGTGTCAAAATCTGACCTAAATCTCCTGAACAATACTGTTAAGTTTTTTGCTGAAAATAATACTTGATATTTTAAATTGGCTATAGATCCTTACCTACAGTTTGATCTAACGGAGGTTTTTGACTCAGCCTATCTTTCAGCGTTCTTACTGTTACTAAAACCAACTAATTCTAGATTTTTATGTCATCATAAATAATAGCATTTTAGAATACTGCAGTGTGGTATGGAGGCCTCACTTTGCAACTAATTTATTTACTAGAGCGGGTTCAAAAAAGACTCATGTGACACCCTGAAGCGTAACTGCAATAGTGTCGATAAAAGGCTAAAGGAAAAACTTACTACCTAAATTCAATATGAATACCCTACGGGGTAATAAATTGTGGAGAATTGACAAATAATAATTGTATCTTCATGTTCAAGGTCTTGACTGGTAAAATGGACTGCCCTGGTTTTATAGTGACCTACAGTGTACCAGCTAGATTTTTGTGATCGTTTCATCGCCGCTGCTCAATCGGTGAAGGAAAATTTCGGGAGGAAACCGGTATGTCTAAGAAGTAATCATACGAGGACATGTCACATGCACCAACCCGCACTTGGCCCTCGTGTGTGGATTAAAGCCAAAACTCTATCAACTCGTAATATATTGAAATAAAACTACTTTTTAACGGATTTTATCACGGTTTATTTTAGATTTTTTTGTAGGTAGTCAGTAATAATTTTGATTAATGTTTTTAGACGTCACATACCTCAGTCCACCCGTGAACATGGAGTCTGAAAAGACTTTGAAACGTCGGGATCTAAAATCTAAAATAAACCGCAATAAAATCCGTTAAAAAGTAGCTTTATTTCAATGTGTGATATTCGCGTAAATCTAAGACAATAGTAAGTCGTAAGATAGTTGAGGGAAGACCAGTGCCCAGGAGTAGGATACTGAAAAAGGGTTGAAGTGTTATTTAAAAATAGATAAAATTGACAGTGGACCTAAATTAAATCCTAGACATTCCACAGGTTAAATGAATTCTTTAAGGAATTTCCATTTATTTTTGTTTTAGCAAATCTGTTATGGATTTGTCATAAAACAGTTACGACAGACTTGCGTTTTATAATAGGAAATAGGAAGTGATATAAATAAATACCTATTGTTATTATAATTTGAGTAATGAGTTCGACGGTATACTGTCGTGAAGAGTAAAGACAGTCTTTTGTAATGACTCAGCAACATATTGAGAGACGAAGCGATCAGCGATTTTGAAGTTTTACAGTTACAGCTTGTGTACACAAGACTAAACATCACTTTTTTGTATCCAGTATTAAGTATCCACGCTATTATATAGTATTGTTTAAGATTTCCGTACAACGAGAGGTCAGCTTATATTGGAAATGTATAGCTTGACATGGTAAGTACATGCTTACTGTTGAACGCGCCTGCTGTCCCTGCGGGATTGTGTAGATGGACGTATGGAGTTGATTCTTGCGAGTTGAAATCCAAATGGATATATAGTTTAGGTACAAAAGAAAATTATATGGACTTGTAGTATACCAATTATCTGGATTCCATAGTACAAGCTCTGCTTAGTTTGGGATTAGATGACGGTATGTGTTATTATAAGTATACGATCCGCTTGGAAACTCGGCTTCGCATTTAGGACCGATTGATATCGGACTAGCAAATGCTCATTCTATTCTCCTCTCTGTAAAATTGTATCAGTGTAAACAGAAACAAAATATTCCTGTGTTGTTCTATGACCATGTTCTGTTAGGATAGATTCTACGACATATTGGATGTATGCTCGCTCGCTTGACGTCAATAGCAATAGAGAGCATGAGCAGTAGCTGAGAGCGTTCTTACGTAATATACGAATGACCAGTGACCATACGTTCGGTTGATCTAAACAAGTGCCAGGATTCTAATTTTTGGTTCTCATTCTTGCTTGCTAGTATTTTAGTGTCGTTTACTCTAGAAGATCAATAAAGATTTGATAAAAAATAATGCTCTCTGATAAAAAAGAATGCTCTTTGTTTCCGTTTTTATGCGGTGGTATTTGTGAGGTAGAAATAAAGTTCAAAATTACGTAGGTGCGTACTGAACAAGGAAATCGCTAAACGCTCCGCTCACTACTAATATAGCTGCCTGTAACTTCTCAAGTCACGGATCGTTAAATTAATGAATAGCACGCACTCAATAATTTAAATTATTTCAAACGGCGCCTATTAACTTTCGTAGCACTTCTAGTAAATGTTGATTATTAAATTCTAGCTGATGATTCTGTATAGAAAATGAAAGTTGTTAAATAACTACCTATAAATTAAATATAATACTAAAATACTGGGTCGAAATAATTGCTCCTGTAAAGTTTTCAAATGATATGCAAGTAAAATTAAATGTATCTAGTAATTTCACTTGTATTTTCGGTTTTGATAACTAAATAAGCGCGTTCCACAGTAAACCACATCATGGCTGGCATCAGGCATGCTGTGACAACGCTATGTTAGATTTAAAAATAGCTACACTGCTCTCGCCTGTAGTGCCCAAAAGTATAGGTAGAGATGAATGCAACCACATAAACCACGATAAAGCAACAATTATAAATACAAAAAAAATATATATATAAAATACAAAATTTATTTATTTTTTAATAAGGTCCAGTAGATAGATAATGACCAGAGGTCGGAGTAGGTAGATTGATTTCTCGCCGTTGACGTCTAACGTATAGAATAATATGGATATGACTCCAAAATACCACAATTTAGACACAATTCAAAAGACGTCAAAAGGAATACCTACTTTAAAATTAGAAATTATTGAAAAAATTATGATTATTTATTTTAATTGTATTAACGTTGAAAGCCAAAATATGGAAATTGTATCCGATGAGGATTAAAAATAATTTATTTATCTTATTGTTTAATTAAAAATAATTGTTCATTGAATTCAATCAATTATTTATATAATAAACGATTTTGTTGTATGCTTTCTATTTAATATTATTCCATAATTCCAATCCCGGAACTTTTTCCGGTACTTTCCGCACATTATGGATAAAATGACATGTGCATATTATAATATCTTAACGCAAGTATATAAAATCAATCTACCTACTCCGACCTCTAACAATGACACCCTGGATACCCTGTGTTTCAGGGTCTAGTCTAGTCCATTTAGAACCATGGTTAGTTCGATGATTTTAAGATGTACAAATTTCTGTCTCATAGAAAATACCCTATAAAAATTTCGTCAACCTGCTATTCAAACCCGAGACTTCGAGGTTTATGGTGAACATTCAAAATGAGTCAGCTGTTCCTGTTCACCAGGTCAAAGAATTCAAGCCAGTTTCCCTATAATTATTGTTTTAACATGAAGAAAAAAAAATACAGCTATGTTAATTTTAAATGAGCCTATTTTGAAATTAACCTTAAAAAAATTATTATCTAAACTATGCCCCAAAAATAATAAAAAATATTAACATCAGAATTATATTTTGTTGAAATATTCTCTTAGTTAAAGCCATACTTCATAATTTCCTGATGCACTTTTTATTCAAGTTCTTCGACGTTCATTCACTAGAGCAATAATTTTTCAAACAACTAATTACAATAAACTACACACCTCTTTAACTTAATTACAGCCTCATTAATTAATTTTGACCTCCTTTGGCTTTTAAGAAAAAAAAGTAAAACTTACTCAGAATAATTCCCAAAGCACGCCACACACAAACACAGACTCCAGCAAAAAAAAAGTTAAGGACTTTCGAATTTCGAGCGTTTGAAATTTGAAATTATCACGTGCGGTCGTACCCACGGACGCGTACCGACTGAGCCCGTGTTCACCGCTGCAAGCTAATATAAATATCTCGTATACTAGTTTTCATCGTCTTTCACTGGTTAGCTTCGAGTCGACGGCCAGCACTTTCTGGGTTAACGAGGAGTCTGACGGACCCAGCAATCGCCTGTTTTCTACGTTTTGAACACGCGTCGAACTTTGGTTTTCGAACGCCTTGTTGCTATGTGTTCCTGGTACTTTAAAATCATTTTAAATCTTCACGCGTTAACATCATAACGTATATATAAGAGGGTAAGCACATGAACTAGCTTCTTACAATCGAATACGCCGTTTTCTACTCGGATTTATAAATATATATTCGAACGCCTTGTTGTTATGTGATCCTGGTACTTTGATCTTAGTCTGTTTGTAACCGACTTCAAAAAAGAAGGTTCATTTTGGATGTTTACATTTTTTAGGTTTGCTTCAATATATATTATTTTTGTTTTAAAAGAGATGCTTTTAAAATTCACTTAAAATTGAAGTCGTTTTCTTTTGTTTATTTACGACTTTTTTCTTTTTCAAAAGAAAACGCTGAAAATCTAGTCGTTTAATGTAACACTTTCCTTAGCCGTTAATTTGGTAAATAAATGCATTAAATTGCATACAGCAAAAATTTAGGGTTACCTACTCACCAACATCTAGCTGGACGAATGCACTTTATGGCCAGTAACGACCACGCTGTTCATTCTTGAACAGTATAATAATAAATAATAATTCTCAAATTATTGTTATACAAGTCTCGTCAATCAATGTCACTGCTAGACCAGTTTCATCCCAGACGATTGGTACTTTACACTGGACACTGGTGCCATAAATATAGAGCAAGTGACCTATAAGGGCTATCGAGTGTTATTTCGTCGCTAGAGGCCCTAGTGTTGGGTGGTCTTTGAATATCCAACACTGCTCAAGTCTGTGAGAGAGTTCAGGCCTTAATCCACACAAAACAAGTACTGATTGGTGGTAGTCACAAGTACTCGAAAGGTAAGTTCTTACAATTGAACAAATTTAAGAAGTACCTTTTGACGTTTCACTGTTTTCTATTAAATTAGCTTTATAGAGGCGTAATTCAAACTATTTTTATTAGCTTTCCTGTAAAATAATTGAATTATGAAGCTATTTTTATTTTAACATAACATAAACAATTTTCATACAAATAATAAAATTCTAAATGTACTACGTTTAGAACTGTCAAACGGTACTTCTTAGATTTGATGGACTGTAGGCGTTGTTTCCTCATGAAGTTTTCCTTCAAAAATATTGACACAAAATGCACACAATTATGTGTGGTATATTTTATAGTCAAGGCCGATACGTCTACGCCAGGCGCGTCGTAAAGCATAATTCTATTCATTCATAAACATCAATGAAGAGAACACCTCTTCAATATCCTGTGCGCCGTGTGAAGCGGCTGTGTTATAAACAATGATCTGTAGGCATAGATTGTGATATATTATGTCTAACTAGGCCTTTCCCACAATTATCTACTTAGTTCTAATTATCTAGAACTCATTTACCCTGTATCACTTGTGCTCGCAAGCGATCCACATTCTCAATTACAATTCTAAGAATTCTTGGCTTAATTAACCCATTTACAACTCAATTCAGGGTATCTCTATCGATAGGCAACAAATATAATGTTCTGATTCAATGACCAGAAGGCTGGTTTATGTTTTTTTTTTATCTGAAATAAAGATATTATTATTATTATTATTATTATTATTATTATGTTACAGGCAACGGATTTTTTTTATTTCATCCTGAAATAGGCTTGCGCTTGACTTGCCTGATGTTAAACAATGATGTAGTTTACGATGAGACACGCTCGCCCAATATACCGATTCACTCGCGATAACGAATAATTTTCGGTTAGAAGGTGACAGTGGTATGAGGCTATGAGGGAGCAACAATTTCGACCCACCTTCTTAAATGTTGTTGCCAGACATCTCACCGGAACACGGCAAGACCGCTTGGCGGTGCGGCTTTGTCTGGTGGGTGTTAACCACGGCCAAAGCCTACCACTAGTTAATTAGAAATAAACTTAATTACCAGTTGATTCTCACCTGATATGCACCACCCGAGATCCACGTGTGTGCTTAACCAGAAAAAGGTGCACTCTCACGGATGAAGGTGACTCAGCCCCCAAACTAGATGCCAGTAATCGATTTAAATTGAAACTATCGAAGTGTTCATAAATCGAGATGGCATTATTCAATGAAATTTCTAATTAATTGGCTTGATAGAAATTATATTGCTGATATTAAAATATCATTGCAGTCTTGACACCTCTAGTTGCTGAAAACCGACTGTGTATCGTATCCGGAAAAAACTCAAAACCGACTTCAGACTAGGGCTTTGCACCGGACACGATATCAATCTCCGGATATTTTTCTCCGCTTACGCATAATCTCCGGAGATTCTCCGGATATGCCAGAGTTTTGTAATGAAAGTTTAATATAATTTAAAGCAAATAAAAATATTGAATACTTTATTTAAAAAAATCAAAGATACAAAATAATCTACCACGATGAATAATCTAATAACTAAAAATGGTATCATTTAGTATTGTCTTAGATTTACGCGAATATCACACATTGAAATAAAACTACTTTTTAACGGATTTTATCGCGGTTTAATAATTTTTTAATTTTTTTTTTTTTATTTAATTTTTTTTTTAATTCAAGACACTGTGAGCTCAGTTTGCTTAAATCGGAACGCAACTTAAATATTAATGTTTGAAGGTAGTCAGTAATAATTGTGATTAATATTTTTGGACGTCAAATATCTCAGTCCACCCGTGAACATGAAGTCTGAAAAGACTTTGAAACGTCGGGATCTAAAATCTAAAATAAACCGCGATAAAATCCGTTAAAAAGTAGTTTTATTTCAATGGTATCATTTATCAATAAATTAATGTTATTAACTAAAACTTATTAAATACCAATTGTGACTGATTTAATTAAAAAACCATTGGTTATGGTTAAAAAGCACAACATTTCAACGACATTTCGTAACCGCGCACTACGCCTGTCACCTAAAAACTAAATGGATGTATATTTTAAATTGGTAATAAATATCCGGAGATATGAGATATGTTATTCGGTCTCCGGAGCAAAACTCTACTTCAGACGTACCTTGGATAGTGTGTTTAGTACAATTAATTGCTCTTATAATTATAACAGGCCGCAGGCGCATAGCGTAAACAATGACGCATTTCGACATAGCTCAAAAACTAACTATTAGTAAAATTTTAATATTTAAATGGGAATATTTGAGAAATACTAGCTTTTACACAAAAAAATAATTAGATTAATAGATTCTCGTACAACAAAGATATTAGGTAACAAACATTTAAAATACAGTCGAATTGAGAACCTCTTTCTTTTCGATGTCTGTCGAAAAAATAGAAAGTATATTATAAAAATTAAAAGAAAATAATAATAATATAGTAGGACAATAAGACACACGGACATCTGATCCCAAACTAAGCAGAGCTTGTACTATGGAAACCAGATAACTGGTAATATACTACCTACATATAATACTTTTTTTTTAAATACATACTTAAATAAGTATAGATACACTCAGACTCAAGACAAACAGACGTGTTCATCACACAAATTTTAATGTCTGATTTCGGTGGGAATCGAAACCACGACCTGCGGCGTGAAAATCAAGTATCTTTACCGACTACGCCACCGGCGGCGTAAAAATGAAATGTAAATATCTATAATGTAAATTATCTATAATTCGTTTTCTCTTTAAGTGTGTACAGTTTTTAATGTATATTCTATTATGGCGCTTACTTTCATTTATGACTAATATAAGTTCTTGATATTCGACAAAGAAAACAAGGAAATGTATTTATCATATCCTTTAAATTAAGATAACTAATTAATAAAGCGACATGGAGTTTTATTGCTTAACTAGTTTAAATCTTATGAAGTGCGCAATAAAACACAAATTACCATCGTTAAATGAGATAGTTGTTAAGACAAGAATTCATATAAAATATTTTTTTAATTAGATTCAATATAACAACGTTCAACGCACCGAAATCGAATAATTTAAAGTACTTATCAAATCATTTCTGATTAACTATATCAAAATACGAATTACTTTATGCTGAGTAAATTTATTTTTTACTTTTTAGTATACTTTTTGAGGTCGGTTTTGTTTTTTGATGTGACAACGTCTTATAATTAGATGGAGCCGGCTGCACGCACGAAAGAACATGACTCATGCGGCGTTACCTCGCTCTGAGGGGTTGTCTGGTTAAAAGAGCACTCTGTTGCCTACAGCGTACACTAGCAGATCCTACATTTGGCTCAGTTTTCTTTTTGTGGCATCAATGGTAATGTAATGTAGGTTTTAAGTAATTCATGTCCGGTCAATACATCACAGTATTTTATTTCTATCGATAAAGCAGTCAGATTATGGACTGTTCATCTTAAGACCTGTTTGAAATGAACTGATCTGTTAGATGTCTTTTCATTCAGTGCCTGAATTATATGAACTGCTCATCACATGACCTTGTTCAGTGTGAACTGAACCGATCAAGTTACGGTGCAGTTGCAGTTACGTCTTAGTGCTTAATGGTGTTCTTGTAATTGTTTAGCTGTCATATCTAGTCTAAAGCGCACGCGTGACGCGAACTCGATGCGAGCGTATCTGACAGGGATTATCAAAATTATGACGAGAATACTAAAAGGGTTGTTTTGATCGAAACTTAACTGCAACAGCACTGCAACTGAACTTATTTAATTACGTGAACTACGCCTACTAATTTAATTACGCCTACTGATCTGCTAGATGGTCTTTAGTTCATTATCTAAGTAAGACCACTGTATTGTGCTGTATTGTAACATCAAGTAATTTTTAAACTCACAGTACTATCCAGAAATAGCTAAAATCTATATATATAAAAATGAAACCCGTTTTCCGTTGTCACGACATCACGCGTGAACGGCTGGACCGATTTCGCTAATTCTTTTTTTAAAATATTCCTTTAAGTACGAGGATGGTTCTTACGCAGAGAAAAATTAAAAAAAAAAGAAAATTTAGAAAGCGAAGAAGTGCCGAAATCCGGGTTAGATACCTATTATTTATTATTGGTTATATTCAGTAGGTCTGAGACCCGGTAATGGCACTGCTTTACCGGGTAGAACGACGTCTGCCGGGTCCGCTAGTAGGTTTATAATTCGATTATTATCTTGACATTTATACTAGTAAGAAAGACACAGAGTACATTTTAACTAAAAAATCTAACAAGATTTTAATGAAGTTATTAAGAAGTAAGTTTTCTAATTGGTTCTATTTAACTGTTTATTTCGTAACACATGTGTTATTTGTACATGTGTTGTTTTATCTGTTTACATTTATTTTGTAATTTTCTTATCTCTGGTATTGTGACATCTACACTTATCCTTATTCTATTAATATAAATGCGAAAGTAACTCTGTTTGTCTGTCGCGCTTTCATGCCAACAGTATTGCACCGATTTTAATGAAATTTGGTATAGAGACAATTTGAGACCCTGGGTAGGACATTAGTTTTTATCTAACTGCGCAAAAAAAAGTTCTTCTCATATTCTGTATATTATGTTAGATACCAAACTTGTATATGCTGCTACACATCAAGTTATAAATTTCCAGTATAAGTTGACCTCTCGTTTCATAGAAATCCTATACAATGCGAGATCAGCTTATACTGGAAATTTATATAAGTAAACATAGGGTTTTTAAGTTTTATTAATTTTGTTTGTAAATTTCCATATTTAACACGCGTACAGGCACTTTAGACTTTATTAAAGAATTAAAAACATTAAACAGGGATAAAACAATAGCTATTCTCAAATGATACCTAATAATAATGTAGGACATTAACACACACGGTCATCTGATCCCAAACTAAGCAGAGCTAGTACTATGGAAACCAGATAACTGGTAATATACTACATTTAATACTTTTCTTTTGTAAATACATACTTAAATATAGATAATTACACCCAGACTCAAGACAAACATTTGTGTGATGATCACGTCTATGTTCATCACACAAATGTCTGTCTCGGGTGGGAATCGAACCCACGACTTGCGACGTGAAAAGCAAGTCTTCTTACCGACCACACCACCGGCCCGTCCAAAGTACTTTGTACCTACTCGATTACGTTTGTAAATAAAGGGGTACATTATTTAGTGGTATGTAAACTATTCTCAATCAGAAATTTAATCCAATTAAAGTTAGCAAACAACACATTGGATACCAGGCATGCATCGACGAAAGGAGATCGTTAATTTATGTCCGGTCTGTAGGGTTAGTCACTGTTTCCATTAACACACGGTAAATGTTCCGATAACATTCAGAAAACAGAAAATGATGTTTATTTTCATTTTTGTTTTTGACAGCGAGCCGACTGATTACAATAAAACTAAAACTAATTACCTAAAAAAAAATGGAAATTTACTAATAAAAAACCTCATTTAGGTCGCTGTTTTTTGTCAGGGTACCAAGAAATCTGACGACGTTTAACCCCCCTGAGTATTCAAACTTAAGTGTTGGCAAAAGTACGTGCCAGCAATGGCTCAATGACCCAATGGGGTCACGTGAGCTGGTAATAATTATTATTATCCAATAACTAATAGTAATATTAATAATATATAATAAAGTTTAACCCCCCCCCCGAGTAACCAAACTTAAGTGTTGGCAAAAGTACGTGCCAGCCATTGGGTCACGTGAGCTGGTAATAATTATAAGTATCCTATAATTAATAGTAAGTAACTGTATACATTGTAGAATTTCAACCAGAAATTAAAAAATAAACTTAAAAACCGCACTCAAAATTACAAGACACTTGCTTGAAATATAAAAAAAAATAGTAAGTATTATTAATAATATATAATAATATTAATATATCTGTTAGCTTGTAAGATCTAATTAATAAATTAATTAACTAGGTAATTCCGCGTCTGGACAATCACTCTCCGATGGTGATGGTCACATATTTCCTCTATTTGTGGTTTTCTGCCACTTCCGCGGCTGCACCAGTCTTCTTATCAATTCATAAGCACATAAATTACTACCTATCTACATGTATTTTACAACCTAACAAAGATAAGCTAACAGTTGGAACGAAACAGAGAATCAACTTGAACAAAGAACTCCGACATTGTAAACCATTCAATGGAAACAGTCTCAAAGGTTCGGTGTGTATGTGTTTAATTAAAATATTTCTGTTAAATAAGCTCTCTCGGATTTATGGTGACCTGGTATTGAAATGAAAGTTCTCTAGATATTGCACGTGACATTAATCGAAAACCCATAGGTTTTAGAAATCGAATTTAAGTACAACATCGGCCATACAACGAATTTTGTCAATTCACTATCGAGATAAACGTTTTCGATCTCCGAAGAAGTTTGACATGTCATTCTGTATTTGCGCTTAAATTTGCTTAAATATCGTACATTGAAATAAAATGATGTCTGACCAAGACTAGAAATCGAACCTGCGACCTTGTCTCAAAGGCGAGGCCAATACCACTGCGCCATCGCTGCTCGATTTATGATTGAATGAATTCATATATTTGTCAGAAAACAAACGTATACATACTGGTCAGGCACGCAAGGTATATAATTCAAATTATGGTCGTCAATGTTTTGCCCGCTGAGGCGTACAAATTAAAAAAAATAAGATAAATTAATTAATATTGTTCCGGACGGGCTGGAAAAATTCAATATATGAAAATCTAGCTTACGCCCTGAACACCTACGTGTTCATAGACCTCGTGATGTCGATTTATACTCCCTGGAATACTGCCCACTACTGCCTTGTTCTCCTATCCGCTACGGGAAAGCCACCGGGACACTAAATGAAACACCGACTTGACAACATACGCACACACTTGAGATTACTGCTTGATCATTACTTTTGCTGCAGTGGTAGATCGCAATTACGCCGTGCTACGCCCGCCGAATAGTGCGGTACGCTTAGCTACCTCGAAACTTTACCGTAACGACGACCGCAGTAACCTCTCCTGTGTTAACTTTAATTTCATTTTAAAAACTATACATTTTGGTTCCTAGCTATTAAACTATTAGGGCTAGATCTATACGGTAAACACTATTAGCAAGCCTACCTAACCCTCTATCTAGGAAGCCTAAAGTTTTGAACCTAAGTTCCTAGGTTTCGCAAGTATAACGAGAAATATCTGCAAAATCTAGGCACTTTAGGTGCAGTTAGTACTTTCACTCGTTATACTTGCCAAACCCTAAGACCTAGGTTCACTATCTCCTACCTATTGATAGATAGCCTATCTAGGTACAAATTAAACACAAAACTATAATTCATTTATTAAAACTTACAAAGTTATAGCGGACTTTCTAACGACGTCATACAACTTTCTTACAAATTTTAACATTTTACAATTTTACTATAAAATTACCTGAAAATACATTACATACTGTTTATACTGTTTAATTATAGCTTAATTTTACTATTGTTAATAAATTTGGAAAATACAAAATCTATTATTAACATTAGCGAGTTGAAGGTACTTATTTTATATAAGTACCTACATTTTTTAACATTTTTAACAACAAAAATATTTCTAAGAAAACTGTTAAAATGTTCTACGATATGCACTATCACATTTTTCAATACTGAATTTTACTGATAACACCAAAAACTACTGATAACAATAAACTTACTGATTACAGTAAACCTACTGATAACTGATAACAATTAACTTTCTGATAATAATGTCTGGCACAGTCTAAGTCTATCGCAAACACTAAGTCTGTCGCGAACATTTCTCCCGCCGTGCAGCAGCGCGTCGACCCGTCGTTGCCCAGGCGGTGCTGCAGACGTCGGTGAGCGCCACCCTCGTCACTTGGGTAGCGGTACCAGCTTCTTGGCGGGGCGTTTGAGGACTCCCGCCGGTGTGCGCACCTCTGCGGTGCGTACCTGGCCGTCAGGGCCAGGGTAGACGGCGACAATCCGCCCCCGCGGCCATGTGTTGCGGGGCAGATTGCCGTCGGCGATGAGCACCGGGTCGCCCACCGCGAGCGCGTTACCGCGCCCGTGGGGCTCCCGCCGGTACTGTAGCTCGGGCAGGTACTCGCGCACCCAGCGGCGCCAGAACACCTCTGCGAGGATCTGGGCCCGCCGCCAGTGCTTTCGGCTGTCGTAGTCGGACTCGTCAAACTGGCCCAGGGACGGCAAGCGTGCCGTGCCCCCGAGCAGGATGTGGTTCGGGGTGATCGCCTCCGCCTCCTCACTGTCAACAGAGACGTGTGTAAGTGGGCGACTATTAACTGTATACTCTGCCTCGCACAGCAGAGTTGTCAGGACCTCTTCGTGCGGGTGCTTGTCGTGAAGTACTGTGAACAGAGTATTTTTTACACTCCTTACTAAGCGCTCCCATGCGCCTCCCATGAAAGGCGCCGCCGGCGTTATGAATCGCCAGCGGATCCCCCTGCGGCTCGCCTCGTCGGCCACGGCGTCGCGCATTTCTTTGTCGGCGCCGTGCATGTTCGTGCCGTTGTCCGAGTAGATCTCGGAGGGGCACCCGCGGCGCGCAGCGAACCTCCGCAGCGCCAGTATTGCGGAGTCGGCGCTCAGGCTGGCGGCCACCTCTAGGTGAATGGCTCTGGAGGTGAGGCATGTGAATAGGGCCACATACCGCTTCTGGTGCGTTCTTCCCACTGTAACAGACAACGGACCAAAGTAATCTAAGCCTGTAAAGGTAAAAGGTCGCTGATGGTGGGCTAATCGTGCCTTTGGATGGTTCCCAGTGGCCGGTACAGGTGGCTGCGCCTTGCGTATACGACACGGCAAACAACTATTGATTACTTTTTTTGTAATCGGTCGTAGGCGCAATACCCAGTAGTGTTGACGAGTTTCATTTATCACAAGCTCTGTCCCGCTGTGATGCAAGCTTCTATGAGTCCAATCTATGTATAGCTGTGTTATTCTGTGTTCGCCGTCCAAAACAGGTGGTCTCTTTGTTTTCTCTGTAATGTTTTCTGCGGCTGCTATGCGACTTCTCAGGGTGATGATCCCGTTACTATATTCTATAGGCAACTTGTACAAGCGGCTGTCTCGGGCAAGTTCCTTCCCGCGCCGGAGATCCCGGAGTTCGGCGCCGAAGGAGGTCGCTTGTACCGCCTTCACAAGCAAGTCCTCGGCGTCGTGAAGGTGCTCTGCAGGGAGAAACACGAAGCATCGTCGGGACACCGGCGCGGGGCGGAGCTTAGCACCTCCCGTAGGCTGGTTCTGTGTTTTCGTGTTTTTCTTGTCACGACGCCAATCTGGATCATTTTCCAAGTTTTTCTTAGTACGTTTGTACAAAACTTGCTGTTGAAATTTTCTATTTTTGCACAGAGTAATGAACTGCAATACTCGGGCGGTTGTGCGGAGTAATCGTTCCCATTTTGAAAATTTGTCTGGGTCAGGAATCGATTCTGACACTTTCTGTACCTCTCTGTCTTCTGTCACTGTAGTGGTACGTTCCTCTCCAGTGTGTGTAGAGATAACTATTTTTTCTGTAGGCCAAGACGACGGGTCCTGATACAAAAATTCAGGCCCGGTGAACCACTCATGGTTCGAGTCGAAGTTGCTCGGTACTTCGCGTGTCGCCACGTCTGCTATGTTTAATTTGGTAGGCACCCACTTCCAGTCTTGTACTGTGCTGCTATCTTCTATGGCCGCTATTCTGTGCGCGACAAAAGGTTTGTACGCTCGGGACCCGTTTCTGATCCAAGTTAAGACTGTCTTGCTGTCTGTCCAGAAAATAGTGGCTTCGGGCTTCACACGATGTTCGTGTAACATAGCTGCGGCCAGTCTCGTACCCATCACAGCTGCTTGTAGCTCCAACCGTGGGATCGAAGTAACTTTTAGCGGCGCTACTCTTGCCTTCGCAACGACGAGCGAAGCATATACTCGTCCGTCCGAAGTGGTCACTCTCCAGTACCCTGCTGCTGCGTAGCTGGTAGAGCTCGCATCCGAAAAAATGTGGGCCTGGATTTGGTAGGCTGCGCTGTATCCCGGGTAACATCTTGGTACTTTGACTGCTTTCAAATTTTCTAAGTGCTGTGTCCACTGAGTCCACTGGTGGGCAAGATTTTCTGAGAGTTTTTCGTCCCAGTCTATCCCCAGCCGCCAAGCTTCCTGTAGTATTTGTTTGGCTCGAACGGTGACTGGTGAGACAAGTCCTAATGGGTCGTATAGCGACATAACTATCTTGAGTGCTTCCCTCTTTGTTGGCGTAGGTTTTTGCAAGATGTCCACGGGCAGACGAGCGAGCTTGAGGTTGAAGCTTAGTTCGTCGGTACTCGGCTGCCAAATAAGTCCGAGTATTTTCTCTCCGTGACCCTTGCCGGCGATAGAGACGGTTTCTCCACGATGTTCGGTCGGTTCTATGTCTTCTAAAACTGTTTTTGAGTTTGACACCCACTTTCTAAGTTCGAAACATGCTTCTCGGTGTATGTCACGAACTTGCTTCGCTACTTGTGACGCCTGTTTTTCGTCCGGAAAGCTGTCTAGGTAGTCATCCATGTAGTGATTATTTACTATCGCATCTACTGCCTCTGGGTACTGTTCGGCGTGCCTTCTTGCGTTCCAGTTTTTGGCGAATATCGCAGTACATGGTGAGCTAGCTGCGCCGAAGATGGTCGCCTTCATACGGTATTCTCTGGGTGCGCCATCTCTTCGGTCGCCTCTCCATAGGTATCGCAATGCGTCCCTGTCATCAGGCTTGATGCGTACTTGCATGAACATCTCTGAAATGTCAGCTGTCACGGCTACCGGGTGGCGGCGAAATCTCATCATAACGCCCGGTAATGACTGAAGTAAGTCCGGTCCTGTAAGCAGATAGTCATTCAGCGACTTTCCTCTGCTTTTGGCTGCTGCGTCGTGAACTATGCGAAGTTTCTCTGGCTTCAACGGGTTGTGGACATCAAAGTGCGGTAGGTACCAGGTTCTGCCTTTCGTACCTTCAAGCGGAGCCTCTTCTGCGTATCCCTTTTCTATTAAGAGGTTCATCTGTTCTGTGTACTTCAACTTGAGTCCCGGGTTCCGGTCAAGCTTCCTTTCTATTGTGGTGAGCCTTTTCAAGGCATTTTCATAACTATCAGGCATAACGAAATTTTCTGTTTTCCATAGAAGCGCGGTTTCAATGTGTCCGTCTTCTAACTGTACTGTATTTTTCTGTAAAATATCCTCGGCTTGCTGCTCCGGATCTGAGTTCGGACGACGTGGGTTTATTACAAGCGATTCCAAAGCGAAATATTCCTTCAGTTGCTTGTCTATATTTTCTATGCTCTGTGGTGCAGACATCTGGTGAACAAAATGTACTGTACGAACTGTGTTTCTTGAGTGCGCACCGTGCAGAGTCCATCCTAAAGTGGTGAGCGATGCTATAGGCTGATGTCTCGGTCCTCTTCGTATGACGCTCGCAACCAGAAGGTGCCAGTTATCCTGTCCTATAAGTATCTTCGGGATGCCAACGTCATAGATAAGATCGGTCTTGATATCTTCTAAGTGCTTGCAGTCAGAGATATCCTTTGCGCTTACGCGTTGCGGTGTTAAGTTCAAAGCTGGTACTGTGCGCGCGCATAAGGTGGACTCTCTCCCTGTAGTACCCGCCAACTGGAGCTCAATTCTGCGTGATGTGGGCATCTCTATGGTGGTATCACCGATGGCTCGGATGGTGAACGGATCTATCTGCCCCTCTGCTCCGACCTGGTTGGCTATGTCTTCGTCTATGAGGGAGACGGTTGATCCATCGTCCAACAGCGCAAAAGTAGGTACTTCTCCCGCCGGTCCGATCAATCGTACAGGAACGATCTTGAGGTAAGCTTGCGAGTTAGCTTGTAAACTGGAACTAGCCACTGTTTCTTGCGTCTCTGTTTTCGATGCCTCTGCCTTCCTTTCGTAGTGCAACAAGGTGTTATGCGTGGCCGTGCAACCTTCTATTCCACACTTCTTGGGCTTGCACGTATGTCCCTGGCGGCGCGCGCGTAGACACCGAAAACAAAGTCGTCAGTCGTCGTTCGCTCGGTCTTGGTGGCGCACGCGTCACTTGATGCGCCCTGGATTGCAGTGATTGGAATGCAGTGATGGCTAATATTATCAAGATGTGTGATCATTGTAATGTAATCATATCGGAGGTCCTAGCTTTTATCCAAAATAAGCTAGAAGTGATGGATGAAATAAGTATGGTGCGCATTTGTGCAAGTTCGTTCACAGAACAGGACATTTCGGATGCGAAAACATTGTTGTATGATTCAGTGAAGTCGGCGAAGTGTAAAATCCACAGAAAAAAGGATGGTAAGACACAAAAAGACTTGGAAGACATAATCAGGCTATTTAAAGAAACGGATCCTAACGAATTGCCGATTTTCGTTGCAAAAAATTTGAACAAACTACCCCCTATTTTTTGGGATCACATTGATGTTTCGAGATTACTCAAAGACATAATGATATTACAAAAAGATATTTTATGTGTAAAGCAAACGTATGCAACAGCAAAAGAATTGAATGACATCAAAAATGAGTTAATAAACCTTAAAAGTGCTTCTATTGTTAACGATTTTGATATAAATAACGTGAATACAGCGAGAGGCAGCCAAAGTAGCTCCAAACTAAACCAGATTGAAAACTACGACAGCGGACCTATTGGTTTACTTTATCTACCAGAACAGCAAGATTATCATACTAATTTTGAATCTAACTTAAGTCCGAAATCTACAAATAATTCATTCCGTAATATAATCGTTACGCCTGCTTTGGTCGAGCCGGCGGGTAAACAAAAGGTTATACCGACATTGTTGCCGCCGTCGTCACAGCCACCGGCTGCGTCAATGCAAGTTAAGGCTAATGAATTATCTAGTGACAAAAACAAACAGCAAACCGGTTCTCTTAATCAGCCGGTCGGTATAGAAAAGTCGTATGCTAGTGTAGCAAGTCAGGGCGGCTTATTTAGAGACAAAATAAAAGACGACGAATGGATAACGGTACAAAGAAATAGATTAAAGAATAAATTTATAAGCTCAAAAGGTCTGGCAATAACGGAGCCTGCAGGAAAGTTTAAGGCGGCAGATATAAAAATACCGTTATTTATAAACAATGTGGACAAGAGCGCCTCTATTTCAGATATACGCGATTACATTCTAAAGAAAACTCAAGTTGAAGTGATATTAGAACAAATTAGCACGCGAACTCAGAGAGAATATAACTCGTACAAGATCCTAGTACCTGGCACTAAATTATCCGTATTTATGGACCCGGCATTGTGGCCAGATGGTATCACATTTAGACGCTTTATCAACTTCAGGCGGAATGATAAGTATGTCGCAGCTAGCAATGGAAGCACATAAGTAATCTATTTTCTTTTTTACCGATGGATAATAAATCACTATGCGAATTAATAACCTTTAATTGTAAGAATGTGAAGCGATCGGCTGGGGATATACATAATTTGTGTAATACAGCATCGATAATAGCCCTTCAAGAAACTTGGCTCTTGCCTCAAGACATACCATTTCTCGGTACCTTACATGGTGACTTCGAGTACTTTGGCAAATCGTCAATGAGCGTGGACCAATGTCTGATAAAAGGGCGATTATTCGGAGGAGTGGGAATAATATGGAGAAAAAATTTGTTCCAGTCGGCCACCGTTATTGAGTGCGATAATGTGCGGCTGGCAGCTGTTAAGTTCGAGCTACAAAACAGAGTTTTTATCGTGTTTAGCGTGTATATGCCGTGGCAGTGTGCGGATCACTTTTTGGAATTTACGGAATGTTTGAGTGAAATAAGTGCTATTGTCGAAAACGCGCATGTGGAATGTGTTTACGTGCTCGGGGATTTTAATGCGCAGCCGAATGAGCTGTTTGCTAAAGAACTAATTAGCTTTTGTGAGGAGCATAATTGGGTATGTGCAGACTTAGAAAAATTAGGTGTAACCTCTGGTGCGTATACATTTATAAGTGACGCCAACGGATCTCGTAGGTGGTTGGATCACTGCATAGTGACCTGCGCGGCCTGGGACACGGTGAGAGACGTTACAATATTATGTGATAATGTTTTCTGGTCTGATCACTATCCGGTAGTGTTGCGCTGTGATTTGGATATGGTTAGAAGTAAAATTTATAACATTTTTGATAACAAATGTGACAAAGCTAGATGGGGGGAGCGTAATAATGAACAGATTAAGCATTATAATAATTATTGTAACAAAGAGCTTAGAAAAATAGACTTTCCCTCTGAGTTATCGTTATGCGCTAATAAGCGGTGCAATAATGTCACACATAGGTCTATAATTGATACCATGTATAGTAATATTGTTAATATACTTAGAGAGGCCGCTATTGTGACAAATAAAGCTGCTGAGAGAAAACCTAAACGGAAGCAATATGTAATTGGCTGGAACAAACACGTCAGCGCTGCTCATAGGGACGCTAGGTATAAATTAAATCTGTGGTTTTGGCATGGCAAACCTAGTAGTGGTATTATTTATGATAGTATGAACGAAAGTCGGAAATTATTCAAAAATAAATTAAAATGGTGTCAAAAACACCAAAATCAAATTAAAATGGACATTATTTCAGAACACAGATCCAGGAAAAATTTCTCAAAATTTTGGAGTAGTACAAATAAACTTAACTTAAAACCAAGCGTCCCTGTAAGCATCGATGGAGTTTCTAATCCCAAACAGATAGCCAACGGTTTCAAAGACTTTTTTAAAAATGAATCGCCTCTAGGACAGTCCAGGCAACAGGTGTTTGACACTGAAAGCGTTGGGTCTGAGTGCAAAGTCAGTTTTTCTGCGAAGGAGATCAGAACAGTGTTACAAAAAATGGCAAGAGGGAAATCGCCTGGGCATGATGGTCTCAGTGTCGAACACCTGCAGTATGCCGGGGCACATTTACCTAGGGTACTAGGTATGTTCTATTCGCTGTGCATCTCGCATTCTTATCTTCCATCTGATCTCATGAAAACTATTGTTGTGCCAATAATCAAAAACAGAACCGGAGATATAGCGGATAAAAGCAATTATAGGCCCATATCCCTGGCTACGATCATTGCAAAAGTATTAGACCGTTTATTAGATAGTCAGCTCGATAAACATATAAAGCTACATGATGGGCAGTTTGGTTTTAGGGCTGGGCTGTCAACGGAGAGTGCAATACTGACTCTGAAGCACACCGTGAGATACTATGTCGAAAGGAATACTCCCGTTTACGCTTGTTTCCTTGATTTATCTAAAGCGTTTGACATGGTGTCCTACGATGTGCTTTGGAAGAAGCTTCGAAGTACCAGTTTGCCAACGGAAACATGTGCTGTGTTCGAATATTGGTACAACAATCAGTTAAATAGTGTAAAATGGGCTGGGGAGCTTTCTGACGCGTATAGGCTGGAGTGCGGAGTGAGGCAGGGTGGGGTTTGCTCGCCAAAGTTCTTCAACTTGTACGTAAATCAGCTGATAGAGGGCCTCAGTAGTATGCAGACGGGCTGCTCAATTGACGGAGTTTGCGTCAATAACATTAGTTATGCGGACGATATGGTACTGCTGGCGCCCTCTGTCAGCTCTATCAGGAAGCTCTTAGAGTTCTGTGAAGAGTACGCCTTAAACCATGGTTTACGTTATAATGTAAAGAAAAGCGAGTTTATGGTGTTTTCGAAGCGTAGTAAGGGACCTGGTTATGTACCTCCATTGCTGCTAAATGGTACCCCTCTCAGCAGAGTTAAACAGTTTAAGTACTTGGGACATATTGTCTGCGAGGACTTGTGTGATGACGCAGATATGGACAGGGAACGCAGGGCGTTGACGGTAAGGGCGAATGTGCTGTCCAGAAGATTCGCATCTTGCTCTTGTAAAGCAAAAATTACACTTTTTAAAGCCTACTGCCAAACATTTTACTGCAGTAGCTTATGGACATCATATACGCAGAAGTCCCTCAATGCTCTGCGTGTTCAGTACAATAACGCTTTCAGGGTGCTGTTGCGTCTCCCACGATTCTGCAGTGCATCCACCATGTTTGCGGAAGCGCGCACTGATGGCTTTGCAGCCATCATGCGGAAAAAGGTTGCTTCATTATTAAGTAGGACTCGTGGGAGTAGCAACAGCATTCTGAAGGCTATCACGGATAAATTTAACTGTCCAATTCTGCGTCATCATATTAAGGTACTTGCTACTCATGTGGTGTAATTGTTATTATTATTTATTATTATTATTATTACTATTTTTATTTTATTTTTTATTTAAAATTAATTCTTAATTTAATGTACTTTTATGTTTTCATTAATATTGTAAAATAATATGGATCAAGTGTCCGAAATAAATGATTATTATTATTATTATTATTAAAGGCCGTGTTTCTTCGCAAGCTCCCACCGTTTGTCAGAGCTTCCCTTCCTGAAAGTTGCGCATTCTGAAGCATAATGTCCGTCTTGTGAACAAATGCGGCACTTCATGCTTGAGGCTTGAACTGTTTCCCATATCGCAGTGTGTTTTTCAGTTGCGGCGTGCGTCCTTTGTACCACGCGGCGTGCTGGCTGAGCTGTCTGAGCTGTCTGTTCGGCCGGGGCAAAAGCACTGCAGTAGCGCGCTTGCTCACTGATAAACTCACTGAAACAGCCGAGGTCCGGTTTCGCTTGATACTTTTCTATGTATTCTCGGTACCACTGAACGCGTAGCGAGTTCGGTAGCTTCTCAGTCAGGATACGCAGCAGCTCGGCGTTAATCAGGTAATGTTCTTTCTTCAAAGCACGTAAGGTAACAACACTGCTTCTTACCTTGCTAGCGAACGAACAAATGTCCTTCGGCGCTTCGCCGCAGCGCGGCATGCTTCGCAACTTGTCTGTTTCTGCTTGAGCGATTGAGTCCGGTCTTCCAAACTGAAGTTCCAGTTCCTTCATGATTTCATCAGGCTGCGCGTTCCCGATCAGCTCCGAATTAACTGTTTCTAGCGCTCTTCCTTTGAGACTTTTTCTAAGTCTCGCTGTATTCTCCACGTCGTTGAAATATTTTCTTGTGGTGTCGTATATCGCTCTGAACGATAACCACTCTGTGTGCGCCCCGTCGAACGTCGGTAAAGTCATCACGACTTTTGAAACCGCTGGGTGAGGCAGCACTGTCACATCAGACGGCTTCTTCTCAGCGAGCGCGGCGATGGCGGAGGTGAGTTCGGTGATGAACGGCGTCAGTGAACTTCCTCCCTGTTGAGACGGTCCCTTCTTCAAAGGTGCATCTCCTGTTAAAACCCTGGCAGGTACATCTGCCATCTGTGGTCCCCCTGTGACCCCCCCCTGGGGGTGCGCGGCCAAGTCGGTGTTCCTCCCGGTGGCTTCTGTGGGGTCGGGCTGTGGTTCCGGTGCCTCTTCCAACCATGAGCGGACGTAGTCAGCTTTCGAATGTCCGTCCTCATCGTAATCAGAGTCAGCTTCCTCCTCAGCCTTCTGTAAAGCTATCTGTGCTAACTGTAGCTGGATCCTCAGTAAGTCTTCACGAGCCTTCAAAACTTTTCTATTGGATCGCGTCGACGTCACTGAAGCGTCTGGTCTACGTTTTCTATTTTCCTGTCCTATCTCAGTATGCGCGTGTGTGTCGGTGGCGGGTCGCACTATCTGTTCCGAACCGCAATCTGTGCTCTGTTTGTCTTCGTGTTCACGGACCGCCGATAAGCGTGGCTGTGTGGGCGGAGCCGGCTGGGTACTGACCGCGTCTTCTGCCACCGACGGCGAGCGTGGAGGGGCCTCGTGACGTAGCGCGGCTGCGCTTGACGGGCCTTCCCGTACCTCTACCGTCCACGCTTCGGGTGCCTTCCCTTTGGATCTTGTTATCGGCATCTTGAATCTTCTAGTATAACAAATTGACAAAGCTTAATGAAATAGGACAGAAAAATTCCAGGTTTTCTTCCTGTAGTGACGTCCACGAAGTCTTGATCCGGCTCGGTGAGGACCAGCAAATGTTCCGGACGGGCTGGAAAAATTCAATATATGAAAATCTAGCTTACGCCCTGAACACCTACGTGTTCATAGACCTCGTGATGTCGATTTATACTCCCTGGAATACTGCCCACTACTGCCTTGTTCTCCTATCCGCTACGGGAAAGCCACCGGGACACTAAATGAAACACCGACTTGACAACATACGCACACACTTGAGATTACTGCTTGATCATTACTTTTGCTGCAGTGGTAGATCGCAATTACGCCGTGCTACGCCCGCCGAATAGTGCGGTACGCTTAGCTACCTCGAAACTTTACCGTAACGACGACCGCAGTAACCTCTCCTGTGTTAACTTTAATTTCATTTTAAAAACTATACATTTTGGTTCCTAGCTATTAAACTATTAGGGCTAGATCTATACGGTAAACACTATTAGCAAGCCTACCTAACCCTCTATCTAGGAAGCCTAAAGTTTTGAACCTAAGTTCCTAGGTTTCGCAAGTATAACGAGAAATATCTGCAAAATCTAGGCACTTTAGGTGCAGTTAGTACTTTCACTCGTTATACTTGCCAAACCCTAAGACCTAGGTTCACTATCTCCTACCTATTGATAGATAGCCTATCTAGGTACAAATTAAACACAAAACTATAATTCATTTATTAAAACTTACAAAGTTATAGCGGACTTTCTAACGACGTCATACAACTTTCTTACAAATTTTAACATTTTACAATTTTACTATAAAATTACCTGAAAATACATTACATACTGTTTATACTGTTTAATTATAGCTTAATTTTACTATTGTTAATAAATTTGGAAAATACAAAATCTATTATTAACATTAGCGAGTTGAAGGTACTTATTTTATATAAGTACCTACATTTTTTAACATTTTTAACAACAAAAATATTTCTAAGAAAACTGTTAAAATGTTCTACGATATGCACTATCACATTTTTCAATACTGAATTTTACTGATAACACCAAAAACTACTGATAACAATAAACTTACTGATTACAGTAAACCTACTGATAACTGATAACAATTAACTTTCTGATAATAATGTCTGGCACAGTCTAAGTCTATCGCAAACACTAAGTCTGTCGCGAACAAATATTTTTAATTAATTAATTTAGTAAATTAGTAATATAGTTATTAAAAAATATAAAATAACTCGGTCAAACGCAGTGGTTTTGAATCTATAATATAAAAATGAATCGCAAAATGTGTTGGTAAGCGCATAACTCGAGAACGGCGGAACCGATTTCGCAAAATCTTTTTTTAGAATATTCCTTGAAGTACGAGGATGGTTTTTACGCAGAGAAAAATTATCCTCAGAAACAGCTTGACAGATTTTTTTGAAATCTTATAGGTTGTTTTCTGTTTTCGGACCCGGCAGGTCGCACTGCTTTATCAGGCAGGACGACGTCTGCGGGATCTGCTAGTAGTAAATAAATGTAATACTGAACAATGAGAACATTAAAATCAATCTTATGAAAAAAAAAGGTCAAGTAGTAACTGTCATTTAAATGTCAAACTATGTCATTGATAACAGCATAGTGAAGCAATATGTCATATGAAGAATATAGTTTTTAGTCTTAGCTAGGTTATATGAATAATATAATAACAATATTCCAGGGCATTTACACGCACGGTCATTTGGTCTCAAGATAAGCAGAACTTGTGTCATGGAAACCAGTTAACTTAAGTGCTAAATATACTACATATTTTCCACTTTTATTTTGTAAATACTCGTATATTTACCTATAATAGATAATTACGCCCAGACTCGAGACAAACAGATATGTAAATCAATAAATAATAAATAAATATTCTGCGACATTAACACACACGGTCATCTGGTCCCAAGCTAAGCAGAGCTTGTGTTATGGAAACCAGATAACTGGTATATACTACACATATAATACTTTTCTTTTGTAAATATATACTTATAATAGATATTTACACCCAGACTCGACACAAACACAAATGTTCATCATTAATGTTTGTCTCGGGTGGGAATCGAACCCACGACCTGCCACCGGCCCGTCCACGAATATCCGCTTAAATATCCTTTTGCTAATTGATTAATAGGTGACCACCTTACGGGTTGATTGATTCCTGATTAGAACTTTGTTAAAATTATTAAAAGTTATTAAAATTTTTAGAATAAAATTTTCATTCTTAATGGTGTTATGCGTCTTCAAAATCGGGTTAGTTTCTTCATTGTTGAAGTTTTATTCGTGAGGGTTGGTGATGACATCATTTTTTTTTTATTTATTTATATAAATTTGGGAAAATCTTTAACCTCTTTTAGCGCAGTCGGATAAAAACTATCGTATGTCCTTTTTCGGGTCTCAAACTATCTCCATACCATATTTCATCCAAACAGTTCCGTAGTTTTGGCGTGAAAGCGAGACAGGCAGACAAACAGAGTTACATTCGTATTTATAGTATTAAGTAAATATTTTATTTCTTCTCAGTGAGCAATGTCCTTGAGCAAAATATACTTATATTTTTTGCTAAAGGCACCAAAAGTAAGGGTCTGTGCTAAAAGCTATCTACAAGAAGAACTACTAAACTCTATAACGATTATCGAAACCTCGTAGTAGAGGCCTCATTTCACTGTAGTAAAAAGTAATTTCGATTTCTAGAAACGAAGTAGTTAATAATTAAAAAGACTATGTTTTGAGCGGATATGTTGATAGTTGTCGCAATAATGTTACCGATAATTTTAATCACTTAATTTGTTACCGTACCGCTTTTAATTAATACTGCTCAGAAAAATAAAGAGACATAAAAAATTTTAGGGTCTACCTACCTACCGATGAGTCAAATTTAAATATGATATATTATTATTATTATCTATTATATAAAAATGAAACCCGTTTTCCGTTGTCACGACATCACGCGTGAACGGCTGGACCGATTTCGCTATTCCTTTTTTTAAAATATTCCTTTAAGTATGAGGATGGTTCTTACGCAGAGAAAAATTTAAAAAAAAGAAAATTTAGAAAGCGAAGAAGTGCCGAAAACCGGGTTAGATACCTATTATTTATTATAGGTTATATTCGGTAGGTCTGAGACCCGGTAGATGGCACTGCTTTACCGGGCAGTACGGCGCTAGTTATAAATAATATAACAATGAATTATTACAAGAATAGAATAAATAATTGTGGAGTAATGAAAATTTTAAATTAAATATGTCATCGATTTTTTTTTAATAATTAAAATTAATTATTGTTAGTTATTTTTGTTTAATTTAATTAATTTATTTTTTATTTAAATTTTTATCCTTTTAAAACTACTAATAATGATATTAATTAATGCAAATTAACGTTTCAAACAAAACTTCCTCTCTCTTACCCTATTTTGCTGTGCCCCACAGGGTCCATAATGGTGTACCTATGTTATATAATGTTACCAATTACCATCTAACGATAATATGGAAGAGCAATAGAGATATTGAGTATTTAGTCGTCGGTTAGTCGAAAACTCTTTTTATTTCACTCAAAGAATTTTACTACTATAAACATATATAACTCGCGTGATGTTATACAAGAGGTGAAGAAGAAATTGTTAAACCTTGTAAGTACTATGTGTTTCAAATAAGAATAAGATTGGAAATCCGCCATCTTGGACTGGAATGCGCAACAACTTCACATTTTTTAGTACAGTGAGCAATATTGTTTGTTCGATATAATAATCACATCTAGACGAAAAAATAAATAAAAATGCGTATATCTCATTGAAATAAAACGAGGTTTTACGGATTTTATCGCGGTTTATTTTAGATCCCGACGTTTCAAAGTCTTTTCAGACTTCAAGTTCACAGGTATATCTAATTACCGTTTGAGTAAAGTTGGACATTTGGAGTCGAATGGTTAGGTACGAACATATTTTACTAACTTCCGACTACAAAAAGCGGTGTTTTAAGTTAAAACGTGTATTTTTATCCTTTATCCTACCTTTAAGAATTTGTGTACAAGTTTGTGGTATCCTAACGCGTAAATTTCCTTAGGTAGGTAGCTATACATATATAAATGAATCCCTATTTCCCTTAGTTACGCCATCACGCGTGAACGGCTGGACTAATTTCGCTTATTCTTTTTTAGAATATTCCTTGAAGTACGAGGATTGTTCTTACACAGAGAAAAATTAAAAAAAAATCTACTGCGAAATGGCTTGACCGATTTTTACAGAGTCATATCTATATGCGATAGGTCTGAGAATCGGTCGCAATTTTTTGACCCGGTAGGTGGCACTGCTTTACCGGGCAGGACGATGTCTGCGGGGTCCGCTAGTAAGTAATAAGTA
Source organism: Meganola albula (assembly GCA_936450015.1). Classification (NCBI taxonomy): domain Eukaryota; kingdom Metazoa; phylum Arthropoda; class Insecta; order Lepidoptera; family Nolidae; genus Meganola; species Meganola albula. The sequence continues at coordinate 1,643,324 of OW388164.1, forward strand.
AAAACTTTACATGAATCACTTTTCCATACATTTCAAAATAATATTATTGTCTGTGGTTTGACACTTTGTGCTGACGCTACTTTTGCATGGTTTTTGGTATGAAGTTAGCCGCGAGTCCAGTCCTATTCTTATTTGAAACGCATAGTACCATGACAGCACACCATCTATGTCTAACTTGTCTTTTAACACCAGATAAATACATTTATTTACCTAAACTCTTAACTAAAACGGGCTATAAACTGATAAAGTTTGAGAACATTTAAAGTAATTCAATTGCAATGGAAACCCAGGATGACTTTTTCCTCTTGTTTTATTATGTTTGCCTAGTACTAATAGTGGATTATAACAGATAAGTGATATAACTGAGAGGCTTGCTTGTATTCAGTGTATTATGTCAAGCAGACTGGAAAACATCTGGCAGGAATTTTAAATACGTGTTTTTGTGGTTGGTTCTACAATGAGTATTTTGAGGCAATGTTTGGGAACTGCAATAAGTAAGGAATTTTGACTTTATTTTTGGAGTATTATGAGCAGCGTAGGCGCACCGGCGTCGCCTTAGAAATATAATAATAATAATTAATCAATCAATAATTTATACGCAGAGAATACATACTTACATTTTTTAAGGTCGCCAATGCCAATAAATCATTTTGTGAACTGTTTCATCGCCGCATTTTGTGTCTTTTTGAGAATAAATTCTTTAAACCTAAAATAAACCGCGATAAAATCCGTTAAAAAGTAGTTATATCTCAACATATTATTCCCTTCAAAAGTATGGCATCGCAGTGGCCGTTTGACCAAGAGATTCACATTCCTCTGGTTACATACCTGTTGTTATCTTGAATATTTAGGTTATCACAAGAAGTGCGGGTAAAACACTTGGGAAGCAAAAAAAACTGATGCCGAGGGACGCCTATAAGTACGAATTAATAAGAACTTATTTTAAAGGTTATTAAACATTATTAATAGGTGATGAAGACTATGTAGGTACACTTGCGGTGTAAGCCGTCCAATTGAGATAGACTGTAGCCAGGAGCTCGCGGCGCGTGTTCGATTCCCGCTCCGGACAATCTTTGTGTACACACGACAATACGAAATGAAGTGATCCGACAGAGAACCAGAGTAATCTACTTAGCTGGATTAGTAAGCTGAAGTGGCAGTGGGCCGGTTATACCGCAGAACCGACAACCGTTGGGGTAAATGAGTTCTTGAGTGGAAACCACGGATGGACAAACATAGCGTAGGTCGCCTTCAGATGGAGTGACGATCTCTGCAAGGTGGCTGGTAAGAGCTGGATGAGAGTAGCCGCGAATCTTGCTTAGTGGCGTGGTTAGGAACAGGCCTATGTCCAGCAGATAACTAAAATAAGCTGGTGATGATGATGATGATGATGTCCAGCTGATGATAAATGTCTAAAGCGCAAGAATCCGGGTCCTATGGCTTTCTTTGCAGTTTACAAGAAAGTCTGATCATTCCAAAAATAAAATTGAAATTCCTTAACACATTAAGCTGTACAAATCCAGTATATACTCCACACAACCTGGCCTGCATGATTAATTCTTTGATATGCCGGTTTCCTCACGATGTTTTCCTTCACCGATATTGAGCAGCGGCGATGAAACAATTCACACAAAGATGTGTGGGCACGACAGGGATTCGAACCTGCCACCTTATATTTCTAAGGCGAGGCCCGTACCACTGCGCCACCGTTGCTTTATATTTTTAATATTTCTTTAGGTGTATATATTTACATACATATAAATATATTTAAGTAGTATATCAATTCTCCCAGTAAGCCACATTTTACCCTATCTTCAATTTGTCGCAGATCGTCACTCCATCTAGCTGGCATAACACAAGCAAATAATATTAAATAATTTGGTACTAGATGGCGCTGTATATATGTGTGAAAATATTATTAAAGGAGACGTTCAAAAAATGCATAGAGCCTGGGATTAAAATAATTGTAAATTTGAACAGCAATCTGAGTTACATAGGTTAATAGAGCATAATTAATTAAATTTTTTGGTGTATTTAAAATAATTTTACACCCCCCCGTTTTTTTAAAAATTGAAATTGAAAATAAGAATCCTTAATGCAATATTATGATTATTGCAATTGGCAACCCCATGGTCAAATGTCAATTGAGCAACCAAAAAAATCAAAATTATTTCGACGCTGTCAATCAAACTGATCAATGACAATGACATCATGACGTTTCCCGTAATTATACTTTTTTCCACGCGTTTTGTTATTACACTAATAGGATAACAAATATTTTTCGTCATAATTACATTAAGCTGCAGCTAGAATAATATTACAAGAGAAAAGTACTGTAACAGAATGCAATTGTTGACGTGATTGCAATAGTTATACTGCTTAGGAAACGGATAATTAAAGGTAATGTGCGTTTTGTTTTTCTATTACATTTTTTTGATTTTTACAAAAATGGTTGCTCCTAAAATTCGTGTTTAGTTAAATTATAACAGCTTATTAAATAAGCTTTCCAATGAGGTATATCACATTGGTGTTCAAAATTCTAGCCCACTTCTGACCTCTCCTTTAGGCAAACCGTGTCCCTTATTTCGAAATTTACTCTTATGTATTTCATCTGTAAATATTGCACCAATTTTAGTGCTTTTTAACTGCTGGAGAAAAAAGGTTTTTGAGTTAGAACGCCATGAAGATCAACAATTACACAATTACACAATTGCGGGAAGTTGATGTTGCAGTATGTTGCAACACCAGACGTTGCAGCATCCAAAAGGCTTAGATCCAGCTGTCGATGTCCACAGACTTATAATGATGATGTCCTTTTAACTACTAGGGAAATTAGTTGCAGAAATAGTATTAATGTGTATTCTGCCTGTCCTAACTAATGGTGCCCAAACTTGGTCTTTGACTGAGGCTCAGATGTCCAAACTCAAGGTTTGCCAAAGAACGATGGAGCGTAATATCCTAAACTTAAAACTCAAGGATCGAGTCCGTAACTCAGTCATACGTTCCAAAACGGGCAAAGTGGACGTGGGCTACAAGTTGGCAAAGTTGAAATGGGATTGGGCTGATCATATTTGTCGCATGCATTGCGACAGATGGGCCCGTATCACGAGGCAGTGGATTCCTGGAGACGGTCGTCGTCTCCAGGAATAGAGACCGTCGCACTATCGAAAACGATGGTGCGATGATATAGGCTCGTTTGTCGCGACTTGGACGGAAGAAGCTAGCAATAGGGATAGTTGGAAGGCTATGGGGGAGGCTTTTGCCCAGCAGTGGGACACTACAAGTAAATAAAAAAAAAAAAGTTACACAAAATATACCTACGCAGTACGAAGTTCGCTGGGGCAAATTTTATTTGAGTTTGTCATAAAACATAACTGCTAATAGTCTTCATGTGCCATAATATTTGCTAAGAGTAATAACAATCAAGAAGATTTGTTCTTATCTTTTCTTAAATGATAAGAAGAGCAGCTTAATCCATTTGAAAGGATTTCATCTAATCAAAAAATTTATGGAACGTGTGTTGATGAACTGACCTTGGCGGCCTTCATCATTAATTTTTATTTATTTATTTGTTTTCATTAAAATTATTTTATTTCCATTCATTTATTTTCATTTTTTTAAATTGTTTCATTTATTTTTATTCATTTAAGGTCACCTTCTACTGGGGTGGGTTAGGACGATTGGCTTCTCTGTGGATTCAATTCAAAGATACAATTGAGTAACAGATCCGATATTATAAAACATCATAACACGAAAACATTCCATAAAGATAAGTGTCATGATGAGAGGTGAAAATAAGCTCATCATTAGCAGTCTACGATAAAACACGATCTTGAGTATAAGATTTTTCAAGGTACCCAGAGACCATGTTGAAAACGTTTGACTGGCACGGCCACGTTTTTTACATATTTCTTCAAAAGTACAGAGTTACATTGTAAAGGAAATCAGTACACCCCTAGAGGCGAGTACATTACATTGGAGTACACATAAAACGTAAATTTTGGGGGACCATGCCAGACAGACGCACTTAAGTGAAGGGATGATAATAAAATGCCCATAATTATCTTTTTCAGTAAGCAGTTCAGCCATCAATATGGGTATCATCTTTGCCTGGCCTGCATTCACTCTTACATTGTTTTCGACTGAAGCAACTCCATTGAACCGTGCGATGACTGAAGCAGAAATATCACTGTTTGGAAGTCTGTCTTGCATTGGTGGCATGATAAGCACGCCTACTGCTGGGTACATGCTGGATAAGTTTGGCAGAAAGCGATGTAGTATTATTAATGCAGTTATGCTTGTGGTAAGTTTGTAAAGTATTTCTATTTCTACCTTAATATTTTTTTGGGATATTTGGTAGCTTAAAATATTCAACACAGAACTGGTATTGCGCGCGTTGCCCTCTACCGAGGAAATGAACAGTTTGTATACATAAACTGTAAATTTTTGTGTTTGTGTGTAGCTTTTATTAACGTGTGCATTTGTGTGTAATGTAAGCAAGTGGCTTAGTATAAGCTCGTGAAATCTGGGTAATATACGCATCAGACGGGCATGTAAAAGTTAGGTCGGTCTTCACCATTCATCATTCATCATTCCACTGCCATCTTCTCACCTATAATCATTTGTAATCACGAGTGAATCAGTATACTAGGCTGGCGCATTCCATCCAGGCAAGTTGTAGGCAAGCGCCAGCCTATCGCAGAATAAAAAAACCTTTGGTTCAGAAAGGTGTTCCATGTGTTAACGGTACCTACTGATGAGTGAGTCGCACATTTCTTTGATGTTATAGATATAATTTATTGAAGATTTAACTACCGCGTAACTAATGCTAATTCATGAATAAGTATTGCTGAGTGTGAATGTTGTTCGTGTACTATCGTGTAGTGGTAATTTACAAGGCGAGGGAAAAGTGTTTAAGTATGTAGTGTGACGTGTGTACCGCTACTCTATATCGGTAAAAAAAAAACATCGTAAGAAAACCGGCATGACTAGGAGCCAATCAGTCGAGAACATGTGACATCCACCAATCCACATTTGGCCAGGGTAAAACTTCCTCAACTCGTAAGATAGTTGAATGAAGAACCCGTACTCAGGAGTGGGACACTTGAAAAGATTGAAGTGAAGTGATATTTATGTTTATTTGTATTGTTACAGTTAGTTTGGGTGGTACTAACGTTTAGCAGACAAGTTGAAGTAATTTTGACAAGTATATTTGTTTCTGGTATCGCCAGCTCTACATTTTTAGTCGGGAGTGTTTACATCAGTGAAATCTGTCAAGGTAATTTATTTAGATGATCTATTGATCTATTAGGCAAACTTCGTTCTGCCCGGTAAAGCAGTGCCATCTACCGGGTCTCAGACCTACTGAATGTAACCAATAATAAATAATAGGTATCTTACCCGGTTTTCGGCACTTTTTCGCTTTCAAAATTTTCTTTTTTTTTAATTTTTCTCTGCGTAAGAACCATCCTCGTACTTAAAGGAATTTAAAAAAAAAATAACTAGCGAAATCGGTCCAGCCGTCCATGCGTGATGTCGTGACAACGGAAAACGGGTTTCATTTTATATATATATATAGATAGATAGATTAAATCTTGCAGCATTTGCAGGCTGAAATACCATTGCACTGCTTTACCGGGCAGGACGACGTCTGCGGGGTCCGCTAGTTATATTTAAGAAAGAGACAAAGACAATTTTAACTATAGCCTGTCAAATCTAAGACGTACCGTTTGACGGTTCTAAACGTAGAACATTTAGAATTTTGTTTATTGTATGAAAATTGTTTATGTTATGTTAAAATAAAAATAGCTTCATAATTCAATTATTTTATAATATAAAACAATAAAAACAACAATAATATTTTGGGACATTAACACACACCGTCATCTGGTCCCGAGCTAAGCAGAGCTTGTGTTATTGAAACCAGATAACTGGTATATACTATACATATAATACTTTTCTTTTGTAAATATATACTTATAATAAATAATTACACCCAGACTCGTCACAAACACAAATGTTCATCACTAATGTTTGTCTCGGGTGGGAATCGAACCCACGACCTGCGGCGTGAAAGCAAGTATCTTACCAACCACGCCACCTGCCCGTCAAATAAAAAAATGGTGTGAATTACGCCTCTACAAAGCTAATTTAATAGAAAAAGTGAAACATCAAAAGGTACTTCTTAGATTGGTTCAATTGTAAAGAGTCTTATAAGATTAAGAATAAGAATGAGACCGTATTTTTTTTTCTTTTAGATTCTGTTAGAGGTGGTATGACAGCATGTAACATAGTATGCTATGGAATCGGTATGCTGCTTGCTTATTTACTCGGAGGATGTTTGCAGTATCACATGGTGTTGTATATAAGTCTCTCATTATCAGCTTTGGGAGCAGCCATCTTGTCATTTATTAAAGACTCACCGATACATCTGTTAGCTATTGGGAAGGAAGAGGTCAGTAATAATAATTATAATATTCTAGAAAATTAACACACGCGGTCATATAGTCCCAAGCTAAGCAGAGCTTGTGTTATGGAAACCAGATAACTGGTATATACGATACATATCAGCGGCTAAGGGTGTCTAAAACGCCGCAGGACGTGGTTTCAATTCCCACACAAGTCAGACATTTTTGTGATGAACACGTCTGTTTGTCTTCAGTCTGGGTGTAATTATTTATATTTATGTATCTATAAATTTACAAAAGAAAAGTATTATATGTACTACTAGCTTCCGCCCGCAGCTTCGCCCGCGAAATTGATTTCACTAATCGTTTCTCCATACAAACTTTGGAACCCCGTTTCACCCCCTTAAAGGGTGAGTTTTGAAAAATCCTTTCTTAGTGCACCCTTAGGCCCCATAAGGAACCTATGTGCTAAATATGGAGTCTCCAGACCCTGCGGTTTGGGCTCTGCGTTGATATGTCAGTCAGTTAGTTTCTTCTTTTATATATTTCGATATTACCCGTTATCTGGTTTTCATAGTACAAGCTCTGCTAGTTTGGGATTAGATGGTCGTGTGTGTTAAGGTCCCTCCCTTCCTCTATACTTTCCCGACCTGATTTTGTGCCATCCCGTTGGTTATTATTTACCAGTTTACACTACAATAGACAAACATCCTAAAAACAATATTTCTACGTACACTGCGCGTCACTTTTATGAAATATTTTCGTTTTTAGGAAGCTAAAAGCGCTTTAGCATTTTACAGAGGAATGAAACCAAACTCGAAAGAGATCTTTCAGGAGTTGACTACCATGAAAAATACTCTTAATCCTGATTTGGATGGTAAGATGATTTAACTTAGTGAAATTTCGAAATAAAACTTTTTTTTAAAACACGTAAACGTCTCAATAGTACTAACAAAAATTACTATGAAAAACATTAACAAAAATATTACTTTGAAAAAGCGCGGGATACCGTAGGACTTCGCTCGGATGCGTACGATTTCCATTTCCATGGCCACCCACACTGCGCCTTCCGGGAACTCCCCTCCAAACATATTCATTTTTTCCTTTAGATTCATACGTAATAAATTTTAAACAGGGGGAGAGGTTAGCCTATTTTTTGTCTAATAATAGGGGGAGAAAAACTAGCGAAAATAGCCTTATAAATAAATGAATGGCCCCTAACCGATTTTCAGTCTTCCCGTGAAGGCTGAAAAGACTCTAAATCGTCGGGATATTTTTTTTTAAATAAACCGCATTAAAATCCGTTATGAAGTAGTTTTATTTCAAAGTGCGACTTGCTAATATGTACATTTTATTTAACAGACTCAACGCCTGAAGAAGAAAAATTGCAACCTGATCAAAAACCAGTGCATAGGCAAAAATTATCTACTTGGCAGTTCTTTAGTAAGTATCCAATTATTAATACACAAACACATACATGTTAGTTTTAGGAATGCGTTTATACATATTGTATATCCGCGTTCCTTTCTTTCAACGGAATCATAATCGCTTGAAACACTCAATAGCTCGCCTACAGGTTCGCCGGCGTGGTATTTATTGGGATAAAAAGTAGCCTATGTGTTAATTCAGACAATCTATCTCTGGGCAAAATTTCATCCGATTCCGGCTAGTAGTTTTTGCGTGAAAGAATAACAAGCATCCTTACAATAATAAATTTTAGTTAGTGCTTTTTTTTATTCTGCGATAGGTTGGCGCTTGACTACAACTTACCTAATGTTAAGCAATGATGTAGATCATTGCTTAACAATCGTGCGTGCATTGCTTAAAGTGAATCGGTATACTAGGTTGGCGCGTTCCAACGTAGAGTTGGAACGCGCCAACCTAGTATACCGATTCACTCGTGATTACGAATGATTATCGGTGAGAAGGTGGCAGTGGAATGAACCTCCTTAAGGTTAGAAATCTTATAGGAGCAACATATCCGACCCACCCTCTCTTTATGGTGTCACCAGACATTACACCGAAACACGGCAAGACCGCTTGGCGTTGCGGCTTTGTCTGTGGGTTGTCACTAACCATGTCTGAAGCCTACCACCAGTAGATTGTCACTTGGGGATTCAAATAAAGGTGTACACCCACTGACGAAGGTGACTCAGCCCCCAATATCAATCATTCCTCACTGGTTATATTTTTTTTTTTCAGAAAAATCAAAATCAACACAACGAGCTATGTTTGTAAACATTGTAGTGATGACAGCATCTATATACCAAGGATTGGTAATCGTTCAAGTTTACGCAGAAGTAATATTCCAAGAAACTATTCCTAGTTTATCACCTACACTTTGCAGTGTACTGTTGGCAACGACTGTTACGGTAACAGGGATTATTGCAGCGTTCTTGACTGATAGAGCTGGGAGACGAGTGAGTTCTTTGATTTTATGTTATACTGGTACTTGAGATCATTATTATAGATAGACCGTTTAACTCGCGTATCGCCTATCGCCAAGATTCTGACTCCTCAAGCTGCACAGACAGTGATGATGATTCAAGCGATATGGATATTAGTGACGAATAGTCTTACATTATTTTTATGTGTGGTTTAATAGTTCTTTATGAGATTTCATTATGTTTTATGACTTTGTAATTCAGATGGCGATACGCGAGTTAAACGGTCGGCCTATAGTACCGCCATCATGGCATTTGTATGAAATCCAACCCTGGACATTGTGCTCTTCAAAAAAATTTTTTCTACTCCTGTCCTTCTCAGTCTATAAAAGACTGGCAGCAAATATATTATGTAGTATTTAAGGATCACAGGTGTCACAGGGTTGGTTGCAACGTTTTTGACTGATAGAGCTGGAAGTTCTTTGGTTTTATGTTTTCCTGGTACTTTAGAAGCATTATTTGTATCAACGCCTCTTACAGCAATGACTGCAACAAAGTCTGGAAGATCAGTGGGTTCTTCAATTTCATGCTATCCTTGTACTTTAGATCCAATGCTCCTTCTGTTGGATAGAGATGAGGTGTTAAATAGCTATTAATTACTAATTAGAACTATTCAAACCCATTTCTTTGTCTTTTTCAGCCACTAATGATATACTCATCCATTGGGTCAGCCATTAGCTGTGTGGTACTAGGAACCCAGATGCAGCTCCACTGGGGCCCGAGCTGGTTGAACGCGGTGTTTATATACCTATTCCCCTTTATGTCTGTACTTGGAGCTGGGACTGTACCCTATGTACTGATGGCAGAGTGTTTTCTACCAGAAGTAAGTGGTAATACATATTTTATTTATAGTTATAAAAATATTCTGTCTGCTCTTGCTGGACTAAAGAGGAAACATACAAAAAAAATGGTTATTTTTATACTATAAGTACATGTTGAAATAAAACTACTTTTTAACGGATTTTATCGCGGTTTATTTTAGATTTTAGATCCCGACGTTTCAAAGTCTTTTCAGACTTCATGTTCACGGGTGGACTGAGGTATTTGACGTCCAAAAATATTAATCACAATTACTACTGACTACCTTATACCCCTTAACCTTTTTTTTATTTTTTTTATTTTAGTTTAACGTCGGGATCTAAAATCTAAAATAAACCGCGATAAAATCCGTTAAAAAGTAGTTTTATTTCAATGTGTGATATTCGCGTAAATCTAAGACAATACTATATAAGTACATGGCCAATTTTTTATTTATTTTTCGATAAGCTGGCACTTGACTACAACTTGCCTGGTGTTAAGCAATGATGTAGTCTACGATGGGACGCACCAGCCCAGTATGCCGATTCACTCGTGATCACGAATGATTATCGGTGAGAAGGTGTCAGTGCAATGAGCCTTCATATGGTTAGAAAACCTAAAGTAGCCATAATTCCGACCCACCCTCTCTGCATGGTGTCACCAGACATTGCACCGGAACACGGCAAGGCCGCTTGGTGGTGCGGCTTTTTCTGGTGGTTGGTCACTAACCACGGCCGAAGCCTACCACCAGTTGATTGTCGCCTGATTTGCACCACCCGGGGACCACGTGTGGGGATTCAATTAAAGGTGCACACCCACGGACGAAGGTGACTCACCTAAAGGTGACCAATTGATGGTAAACAGTCACCGTAATCTTTAGACGCTTGCAAAACTAGAGGAAATATTCACCTTTTAAGTAAATATCGATGGACTATGCTACCTTACGCCTTGCCGTGGCCACGGGACAAAGCGTCGGGCGACGCGTTATACAATTTTATTGTTCATCGCGTATTTGCTTTAGCAGTGTTGAAAGAAAGTTGACTAAGAAAATTAATTGTAACTTATTTTTTTTATTTTGTTGGTGTTATGCTTTTCTAATTGATTTACTAAAATTTAAACGTCTCAAAAGTATTGCGTGAGGTTCAAATAACGTAGCATTGAGGCACAATATTCTGCTTTTTCAGGTTCCTTCAGATTACTGGTTAATACACTGAGTGTATTCTGTAAGCTAGAGGTACCTGACGGGCCGGTGGCGTGGTCGGTATGATACTTGCTTTTCACGCCGCAGGTCGTGGGTTCGATTCCCACCCGAGACAAACATAAGTGTGATGAACATTTGTGTTTGTGTCGAGTCTGGGTGAAAAAATCTATTATAAGCATATATTTACAAAACAAAAGTATTATATGTATATTATATACCAGTTATCTGGTTTCCATAACATAAGCTCTGCTTAGCTTGGGACCAGATGACCGTGTGTGTTGATGTCCGAGAATATATTTATTTATTTATTATTTATTTATTACCTCCCCAGTAGAGAGCAGAGTAAAGACACTCACTGTGCCTCCACTAATTTTTTTTATTTTGTTTTACAGGTAAAAAGCATGGTTTCTATGGTCATTGTGGAATGGGCTTGGGTCTGCAACTTTGTAATCCTCTTTATATTCAACCCTCTCCTTAAATCATTAGGTTGGGGACCTGTGTTCTATATTTTTGCTGTAATTTGTACTGGTACTTCTGTATTTTGTTTCTTCTATATGCCAGAAACTAAAGGATTGTCTGTGGAAGCGATACAAACTTTGTTCACTAAGAAAAAGACAACCCAGCAACGTCCTAGGGTATAATAAATGTTAAATGTAATTTTTTGTTTCATTTTTTTTATACATAAACCTTCTTCTGATAACAAACACAATAATTAGGAATTACCTAATTTCGTGCAATAGGAATGTGTAAGGAAATCGCAATATCACTAAAGCCACCAAAGTTAGACTTGTACGAACATTAGTGTTCCAAATTTTCCTTTATGCGGCAAAGACGAAGAAGATGGAGGCCCTAGAAATGTGGTGCTGCAGAAAAATGCTTGAGATATCTTGGACAGAGTTCCGTACTAACGTATCATTACTCCAAGAGCTCCGAATCACACAGCGTCTATCGACGGTAGTACAGTCGTGCAAACTACAGTATTTCGGACATGTCTCTAGGCGAGATAACGACTCCATTGAGCGGCTGGTTGTGCAGGGAAAGGTGGAGGGAACGAAATCGCGTGGCAGGGCACCTATGCGCTGGACTGACCAGATAAAATCCGCCACAAAAAACAGTTTACATGATTGTGCCAGACACTACCAATAGGCACAGATGGCGGGAGATCATGCGAAGAACTGTGTCTCCTCTCACCTCTATAACAAATGTAGATGACTCAATGTGACCACGACCACTCTAACAAGAGCGGAACGACAAAGAAGAAGAAGAATTTCGTGCAGTCGATATACATACACATACAGACATTTCAGAGATTCTGTTGGTTTAGTATGTGTCATAATGTATTATTAATATCTGGGTCGTCTTCAGAACTGGGACCAGAAAAGTAAGAATCGCATTTTTTTTGTAATAGCGCAGTGGTACGGGCCTCGCCTTAGATTTTTATGGTCTCGGGTTCGACTCCCACTCGTGCCCATAACACATCGGTGAAGGAAAACATCGTGAGGTAGCCGGCATGGTTATGACCTAATCATTCTAGTAGATGTGACATCCACCAACCCGCACTTGGCCAGCGTGTGTGGCTCGTAAGATAGTTGAGAGAAGACCCGTGCCCTGCAGTGGGACACTATAAAGGATGGAAGTGAAGTAATAGTTGTTAATAAAACATTATGATAATCAATTTCTTTGAATAACAAGCAAATACCAATCTGTCAAAAAAATCAAAATATGCTTTGTTTTGTTTGAGACGCGAGACTACTTAAAAATAGTCCAATTTCTTTTCCTACCGTGCAGTGAATGACTGGCAACTACTGAGAACCACTGCCAAAAAACTCAGCAGGCTTTTTTTCCTTTTCAAATGAAATACTTATATCTATTACATTTGGTTTGTTCAGTGTGTTGAATTAGAGCGACTTAATTCCAAGCGTTTTTATCCGTTACATAGTCTTAAATTTTATAATACGCTTTCTTACATAACGTAGATTTTATAGTTAATGTTGTAGCTGTTCTGTTTAATCTACCATCGACGCCCTCTAACGGCGAGTGGCGGTAGTGCAGTTACTGCACGCGACGAATGGGGGCGACACTATTGTTAGCGCACTTCACGTTGAAGACCGCATAGGGCTACGTTATGCTGTAGAACGTATGTAGTTCCTTTTGTATTTTTATTTTAAAGATACATACCCGTTCAAATGGAAACCTTCCCTGAACCGATTGTAAAATAAAATTAATATAAATTCTAAAAAACAAACAATAACATGCAACAATTTACAGAATAATGATTACTGAATAATAATTTTATGAATAACATAGAAATGTTAATTGATTTAATACAATAATAATAATATTATTTGATTTAATTTAAAGTTCCTCCACTGAATAGAAGCTATTATCCAATAAAAATGTTTTGAGCTTAGTCTTAAAAGTGCTATGGTATAACAATGTATTTATAGGCCGACCGTTTAACTCGCGTATCGCCTATCGCCAAGACTCTGACTCCTCCAGCTGCACAGACAGTGATGATGATTTAAGCGATATGGATATTAGTGACGAATAGTCTTACATTACTTTTACCTGTGGTCAAATAGTTTCTAATAGATTTAATTAATGTTTTATGACTTTGTACCTCAGATGGCGACAAGTGAGTTAAACGGTCGGCCTATAAATCGGCTGGCAGTCTATTAAATATTTGTACCGGTTGGTAGAGAGGGCTGTGCTTTGTGATATTTAAATGATGTTTATGAAGAGAACTACTATTGTATTCTGGAATTCGTTTGTTCGTCGTCAGCGATGAGTTATTATTGACAAGTAAGTTAAACAAATTTATGATTTAACTAGGTTTTTGCTCCTTTATGGTTTCTACTAAGGAGCATCATTTCACTGCCACCTTCTCACCGAAATTCATTTGTAATTTCATCATATTACAAAATAATAATAAAAAATACAAAATGGGTAAATTCTCCATACATACACAGCAAATACCTTACAGCAAAATGGAACATCTGAAGAAATAAACAACGAAATTACATGTTTACTTAGGTATAAGAAAATACTAGATATGCAAAAAAACAAAGATTATTCTAATTAATTTGTTTTTTTTTTCAGATACCAGGACTACTGGAGCTGAGCTGGCAATAGCGAGGCCAGCCCAATCACGCAAAATAGGCGCATGAGACGTCGAGTTGTGGAAAATTAGCCCGCTCCAAACTATAACTATAAATACCAGGACTACAGCAAGAGTGAAGTGAAAAACAGGGATTTGACAAAGGCACCTTTGGCTATAATCAATGAAGCAGTTTTTTTTACTCATCGATATCTCCCTTGCATACCATAGAGGTTTTATGCTACATCTACAACAGTGGACACTAGTATTAATTTTTTTTACAGAACAAACACTAATTAAAAATTTAACTAATTCCAATTTCAAAATTTGGTCTACAGAAAAGTATGATGATAAAGTAGGGTTATAATCTTATACATATATATAAAAATCAATTGCTGTTCGTTAGTCTCGCTAAAACTGGAGAACGGCTGAAAGGATTTATCTTATCTTGAAATGTTCTTGGAGGTCTAGGGAAGGTTTAAAAGGAGAGAAAAATTCGAATATTTGCCGGGGACACCTTAAAAACAGCAGTCGATTGAGGCAGTACGAAGTCTGCCAGGTCAGCTAGTTATATTATATGTTTATTACGAAAAATACGGTAAACTAAGGCATAAATTACATTAATATTTTCCTTCTAAATATATGTGAATAAGCAAAATTTGCTATATTTACAGTAGCTAGGAAAATAGCAGTAAAATGATCATTTCAAAAGTAACATAATAAAAATCTTGCAAAAATCGGTAAATCGGTATTTTCTGGATAAATGCGTTCCACCGTAGACTGCAACATTGCTTCACATCAGGCAATTTGTGGTAAAGCGCAAGCCCATTGATAAAAAAAATACTTACAGACAAGGAAAGTGCTGAACTCACTGTATACATAGCTTACCCAATAGTGTATATTTCTATTCGGGCAAGGTGATGTGAAGGTACAGACAAGAACTATTTTGGCAGTTCCAACAGCGTCCCACTCTAACCACTTTGTTGAATAAAATCTTAATTAAAGAAACATGCTCCACTATTGTAGATTTACTTGGTGGAAACTAAGTACCTAGTCTATGAAAATCTATTAATCATTAAGTCCCTGTTATCACAAATGTTAGTGGTTTATGAAGTATAAGTAGAATCTGCTTAGCGTTGTTTGTAGTATAATTAAAAATAATAGTTACTTTAGATTGTACTACATCTAATAAGTAAATATTACTAGTATCGACTGTTCATTTATCACTTTATCCATAAATCAAATTTTAGAATACAATAGAAACGATAGGTACTTCAATATGTTTATATGATTCTACATTTTGATGTACAGATTGCATTTTTACACAAATTATATAATATTGTTTTAATTCTACATCACTAAATAACTTTTAAATAAGGTTTATGGAAAAAGGGCCTTACCGAATAACAATCTCAAGATTAACCTAAATTACGAACTAAAGAAGTAATGCCTAACCTAAACTAATGCGTCAGAAAATTCAGGTATGAATTTTCAGACGGACTATTTATCTCTAATATTTTCGAAGACTGTCATACTACCTAAGTATATATTTCATTATCTGCTTTTCATTTTACACACAGTCTTAAGGTTTAAATCGTAAGTATTGTTATTAATAAACTTAATGGTTATGAATGAACAAATAATAATCATAGTTTGAAAGTACTATGAAGCACTCCATACTATATTACCCGTGTGTATAACGATATTACAAATATACGCTTCTTTGTCGTGTTAAATATAAGTCGTGCCTTTCAAGCTGCGCAGAAAATTAAGATGTTTCTCAACACAATCAGTTTCTTGCAAGTAACAAATCTTATTCAACATGTGATTTTGGCTACTTCCAACTTTAATGAACATATAATGATAAATGTAGTTACAGAAATAGAATGTTTGGACGAGGTTAGTGTATTTTTAGATAACCTGTCTAGTGCAGTGGCAATAAATCTACTATCAGATGACAATAATGATGATATAGATTGTTTTCATAACGTCAGTGGTTACAAACAAACAGTATTTTTCACAAATTCTGTTACAGTATTTGCAAATTTTATGAAAATTTTAAATCAACGACGGAAGGAATCGATTCGTCTTATATTAGTATTGACTCAAGTTGTTTACAAGAAAGATCTTTCTGTTTTCTTCGAAGTTGCTTGGAAATATGATTTAATTGATATTGTGATAGTGAGTGGAGATATGGATAAAAATGTCACTTACTCTACGTATTTTCCATATGCTGGTAATATTTGTGGTAATTGTCAACCAATAATTTTAAATAAAAATGAAAACTTGTTTCCACGGAAGTTGCATAATTTTTATAGATGTCCAATTAATATTAGTGTGCTAAAGTTGTTGCCTTACCTATCGTATGATTTTGATAATGAAACTGGACGTGTTTCTCTTAATGGATATGATGGCTTAGTCTTCGCACTTATTGTAGATAGTCTTAACGCTACTTTAGAATTAACAGTTGGATTTAACCGTAGTCTGTTAGGATCTCACAAAAATAATACGGCTTCTGCTAACTTTAATAATTTAATGACTCTCAAATCCGACGTCCTGTTACCAGGTGGTGTTCTCACCAAAAAAAGATTGATGGTGACTCAAATATCTAAGATCTATAATATATTGGATATACATTGGATTGGGCCGAAACGTCGACAGTTAAATCCATGGCTGAAAGTTGTGTATCCATTTCTGAATAATATAACTCTTTTCCTTGGGTTGGCAACTGCAACTTTCGTACTGGTCACTATGTTTGTAAAAAATTTAAAACTGGAGAAAAATAGTCTACGCGATAGTGTTTTGTTCCAGTCTTATGTATTACTTTTGGGACAGGTGACAAATTTCGTGACAAAATCAGTTATTCTTAATAGTTTGTTTATGCTGTGGATCTGGTTTTGTTTCATAGTTCGTATTTACTACCAAGGAAGTTTAGTAGATGATATGGAAAAAAACTTATTCGAACCTGCATTTACTGCAATAGAAGATGCAGTAGAAAGAGTTGATGGTTTCGGTGGGGCTGAAGTTTTCATGGATTGTTGTAAAAAGGTCTCCCATAAGCATTCGTACAAAGTGGTTACATTGACTGAGCTTAATGATTATATTGATAGAATAGCTAAAGGGGAGCGATTTCTTTTACTTGCAGACTTATTACTTTATAACAAAGTGCGACATAATACACAAGTTTTCAGCGCTCACTTTGGTCTAGTTTTAGGTTGTTTTTACATACGCCCCGGTTGGCCGGCTGTTAAAGAATTGAACACTATAATTTCTCGAGCAATTGATACCGGAATCATAAATTTTTTAATGAATAGTCCGAAAGTAAGCACAAAGTCTGATGATATTGTCATCTTAGATCCTTTAGATCTGACAACGCTTGGCCCATGTTTCTATAGTTTAGCTGTTATGTGGATGATTTGTATGTTCGTTTTTGTAATGGAAAAGGTTTATTATAAAATCTATAATGCGAATTATAGTTATACTGATTAAGTCAGTTTATTTCTTTAACTTTATTTTATATATCCAAACTTTCACACGTTATTGAAAGGAAACGACTATGAAGGTAGAAGTAGTCTTTATTCGGCACTCACATGATCCGGAGTTCACGAGTACAAAAGTTGTCCCAATTAACAGTATTGCACTATTCACCACTGTAGATACTCCTCCGACTAATCAAAGTCCCAAATCGTAGTTTTAACACTGTTCACCTCTGTACTGTACTTTTACTTTACTTTTCATTGCACTTTTTACTTTTTCATCATTCTTGCTTTTTCGCCAGAAATTATTAAACTACCCTTAGGTACACACCACCGCTTCTTGTAGATATACCTCTGCCGAGCTTAGCTTAACTTAGCTTAGCTTGATTTTCTTTTCGTTTTCTTTTTTTGGTACTCTCTAGAATTGATTTTCTTTTTGTTATTCTTTTTATTTGGAACTTAATAGTATTTATATCTGTCCTTCTTTAAATATTTTCTTTCCTTGTTAATTTCTAAGTGTGTTAAAAAACTATAGGTATACCTGGTAACTTTCTAATTTCTTAAATAAATAGTTCCTACACCAGACTATCTATACATAGACATGTCATTTTTTTACAACTTGACACTTGACAGTTTTGTGTTTTCATACATGGCTGTCATCCGTCAACTTGTCAATATACTAAAATAGTGTTGTTCAAAATATTTTATTTAGAAATTCCTCCTCAAAATATAATTCTGTTTGAATTGTGTTTAAGACGATTAATAGTCTAGTGTGTACTTTTAGGCATTATATTATGGAGTTTCTTATAGTCCCATCTAGCGTACTGGTAAAAGAGCTTACCAAGTGCAAATAATAGCATAGATTCCTGTTTTTCACAGTCGATTCAGTGTAAATAATAACACTGAATCGACTGTGAAAAACAGGAATCTTACCAACCATACAAATCGGCCCCTCCAATTAATGTTCCCAAAATACCTACTAATATTTTAATGCTAAAAATTACTTTTCATGTATTGGTTAAGAGATTGCTTAAGTAATTTAATTAGTATTAATGGTACCACTGATCTGACTACGAATTAGTCAAGTAGATTGTTTTCAAGTGGTACAGTATACCTAAGTACATAATGATGTTTAACCTATGTCTGTCTCGTTTTAATAATATCTGCAGTCATTATACTATTAATTAAGATTAAATTGTGTGATTTATTTTATTTTCTTTTTCTGCTCCCTAGTTAAAACCAACCCTTAAGTAGAGTCCTAAAATTCAGGTACCTGGGGCACTGGGTCACCAAAGACCTCTCAGATGACTGACCTCGACACTCACGATGCACCGTGGAAAAAATAAGATATTTTATATTGTATTTATAGTATCTATGTAGATTATACAGTCTGTAAAAAATATTTAATATTGTATTTGTATATAGTGTTATATTATATAGGCCTTGTAGCCTGAAATAAATGGTTATTATTATTATAGAACGGGAATGTAGGGTACTTATTGGCATTAAGGTAATTTTACCTTCTTACGTCCTGCAAATCTGTGGGCCAGCATAATGCTGGCCCCATGCTGGCCCATAGATTTGCAGGGCAAAGCAGTTAAAATTGCTCTCTTCAAGGCATACTACGTACAATCCACACACGCTGGCCAAGTGTGGGTTAGTGGATGTCTTAGTTCTTAAACATGTTGGTTTCCTCACGATGTTTTCCGTTATTGATATTGAGCTGCGAAGATGTAACAATTCACACAAAGATCACGACAGGGAATCGAACCCGCGAATTAAGCCTCTACCGCTGCTAATTTTATTAGATTACAGTAAATATTGGTATTCCAAATGAATTTATGTCTAGCTGACATAATATTTGTCATATTATGAGTATGATCTTATCGTTATATGTCTACAAACAACGTTATCTTTTCACTAAACCGTATTTACACAGTGTGTTAACTGATAATTTCCTTTATTTGCATATTTAATACCCAAAAGTGTAAGCAGAGGTGAATAACACAGTCCTCGTCTGTAGGAATTACCTTCATGATCCTAAACGTGACAATTGCTGGTGTTAAATGAACTGTAATACTCACCTAGCTGATTCCTATTGGGGCTGAGTCGCCTTCGTCCGTGGGTACACCTTCAATTGAATCTCCATCCCCATCTTTTTGTACCCGCGACACCAGAGTCAATTATAAACACGCAATCCTCTCAGCCCCGAAGCAGTCTCAAGAACTGAACTTTTTAGTAGTATACCTCAATCGTGACTAGTCACTCATCAGGCGAATCGTGTCGCCAAATAACCCAGACGTATCCCTACCTGTGCCTGGTGAAGCCGTAAAAGAACTGGTTTCGTGGATGTACTATGTTTTTTCTAATGAAGGTCAGCCTACTTCCACGAATTTGTTTTACCACCGTCCTAAACTAAGGCGACTGCCTCCCGATCCAGCTACAGCTAGCAAGTACTCAGCTATCCACGCGCAGACCGCTTTCGCTTTTCATGATATACAGTTTCGATTGAAGCAACTCATATTGTTGGCTATATCTTCATCAAGCATTCAGGGCGCGTACACTGTGCAGACTGCTTGCTTGCAACGCGCTGTAAGAGAGGCATCCACAACCGAGTAGTCTGACGCTGACAACGAGCTGACTGCTAATTTATGTTGCCAATGTAAAGTATATCTAAAGAACAACACTTAAAACTCATATTTAAATGATATTATTTATATTTTTGTGGGAGTGGATTCGTGTAAGTGAGACTAAAGTGTCTAACGGCTTTACCTACCGTTAGATTTAGCCGTTCCATGCCACAACTCATGTAAGATGAATGGGCTTCTGACTACACGCGTATAATTTTCTTCTTTATTATCATCATCAGGTTAAATTGAGAACAAACGTGTTGCCAGTTACGCATGTGTTAAAATAATAGTAATACTACAATATAAACAAAAATAAAATATATTTCAAACTTAACAAACTTTTAAAACATACCAATAAGTATCTTTACATAGAAAGAATACTTAAAGCCTATTATAATCAAAAGCAATTACACTTATGTACACTAACTTAATTACCACTTTTATTATCGATCGTCGATTGAAGCCTTGGGTCGACATTGATCGACGGAAATTATAGTGTCTAGAATAAGTTGAAATCAGAGTTGAAATCACTGAAAGAAGAGTTGTAACTTGGTTCCAATTTTCCTATGAAGGTGGCCGGAGGATCGGGTGGTAAGGACCCTCCAGTGAAAAGGGAAGATTTTCCAGCCGGGCGAGTTGTGATGCCCGGCGACCGCGGTACTCCCTACGATAGTTCTTTGTCGGGAAGTTGTTTAAATTATTATGTTAATCGTCGGTGAAACTTTGCTTGTGCGATTCAGGATTGTTATGACGTCATGTCTCTTGAGTAGCGTTAGGTATGTGACGCCACATTCCCATTGCCTTTTGAGTATTTCACAAAAACCGACGACAACTGAACTACTTACAAAGTTATCCGCAACTCAGTCAGTTTCAGTTTCTATTGCAAGTCAAGCTAAATTTCAGCGTCTTTTAGACTACACATTAGGGATGACGACCAAAAAGACGACAAATTGTATTTTAATTACTCCGTCATGAAGATTATAAAAAAATATATATATACTTATTATTCCTTTATCATACTCTACGTCATATCTCTGTATAAAATTTACCTAAGTGTGATGACATTTTATATTTCTTTTAAACGTATCACCATATTCTTTAGGATACACAAAAAAAAGAAAAATATGTGTCCGAAATGTTAAATTTATGTATCTGATGGATAAAAAGAATGTCATCATCCCTAGTTTTATATAAATTACGTCAAAATTCTATTTCTAGAAAGAGTCGTTAAAAAGAAACGGTCGACCAATTGGGCTTGACTACACTCACAATAATTCTCCTTTACTTTCTTTATCTACTTCTTTCGCCTACTCAAAAATACGTCTTGTATTTGCTCATTAGATAATCCTTTGGTTTCAGGAACAAATAAAATTGCGAACACAGCATTAAATACCGCCACAGTCCCAAAGAAATAGAATATTCCGTGAATTCCAATGAGGCTTGTCATGAATGGGAACACCCCGATTATGAAGAAGTTGAGGAACCATACCCATTCTATGATTATTGTGGAAGCCAGGGTTTGGACCTGGAAAACAAAACGAAAGCACATTTTTATATCATACTAGTTTCCGCCCGTGGCTTAGCCCGCGTGGTGTTAGGATAAAAATTAGCCAAGTGACATCTATAAGAACCCTTTATCATATTTTTTTATTTGTTATTAGTGGAACCCCGTTTCACCTCTTAAAGGGTGAGTTTTGAAAAATTCTTTCTTAGTGCACCCCTAGACTCCATAAGGAACCTATGTGCCAAATTTGGAGTCTCAAATCCCAGCAGTTTGGGTTCTGCGTTGATATGTCAGTCAGTCAGTATCTTCTTTTTTAAATATAATAATTTAAGATTCGTAGGTAGCACAGATCACTAAAACTCTCCATCCTCAGTGCGGTTGACTGCTCTGTGATAGGTAGATAAATAAAAGTTTTAACAATCTGTTCTACCAGATTGCTACCAGAACAGATTGCTACCATGCTACAAAAATCTTTTTTTTTTCTTTTGAATTAGAAATAATTAAAATATACTCAAATAAATAAACACCTTTCGGTGCTTCTAGCAGTAAACAGTTAGTTTAAATAGTGCTGGATTAAACGCTACACAAATAAAACTCACATTTTGATATATACGTGAATACGTGTGTACAACTAGAAAGAGAGGGAAGTTGCCAACATTAAATATAACAATAATACAATGTTGCTACAGTGCAACAATAAATTGCATTAAAGTTAGGTCGTCCGTGGGTGTACACCTTTAATTGAATCCCCACACGTGGTCCCCGGGTGGTGCAAATCAGGCTTCGGCCGTGGTTAGTGACCACCCACTAGACAAAACCGCACCGCCAAGCAAAGAGACACCATACAGAGAGGGTAGGTCGGAATTGTTGCTCCTTTAAAGTTTCTAACCATATGGAGGCTTATTCCGCTGCCACCTTCTGAACGATAATCATTCCTAATCACGAGTGAATCGGTATACTGGGCTGGCGCGTTCCATCGTAGACTACACCATTGCTTAACATCAGGCAAGTCGTAGTCAAGCACCAGTCTATTGAAAAATAAAAAAAGTTAAGGTTCTTAACTTTAACATCATAATCACTAAAATCTTGTTGGAAATGTAATCTTATGTCAACTTTATCTATGATTGGAAAATCTTGATTAGTGTCATGCTTTATGTTTTGTTTGTGACACTTTACTCTCTTCCTGTTGAACGTTTGTGCGTGAACCTAAATTGTATCTTGAGAGAATACAACTAACTTTAGTGATGAAATCTTTGAAATTTTTTCAAGGTCCTTCAAATCTACTCCGTGAATTTAACGACGCGACACTTCAGCTCAACTTTACGCTCATTTAAAAAAAATTATGAAAAAATTGTCATCTGTCAAAGTTCACGTTGTTGTTTACTATCATAAAAAATCATAAAAATAATATTATAGTGGGACACTAACATCCACGGCCATCAGATATCAGACTAAGCAGAGCGTTTACTATGAGAACCAGATAGCTGGTAATAATACAAACTTAACAGTAGATAACTAGCTTCCGCCAGCGGCTTCGCCCGCAAAATTGATCTCACTAATCTTATTTCTCCATACAAACTTTGGAACCCCGTTTCACCCCCTTAAAGGGTGAGTTTTGAAAAAACCTTTCTTAGTGCTCCCCTAGACCCCATAAGGAACCTATGTGCCAAATTTAGAGTCTTCAGACCCAGCGGTTTGGGCTCTGCGTTGATATGTCAGTCAGTCAGCTTCTTCTTTTATATATTTAGATAACACACAGACTCAAGACAAATAGACATATTCATCACACAAATGTCTGATTTAGGTGGGAATCGAACCCATGACCTGCGGCGTGAAAAGCAAGTATCTTACCGACCACGCCACTGCACTGGCCCGTATATAATGACGTTGTTTGGTGTTAAAACATCCTATGGGCTCCTATTACCGGGAAAATTATTAGAGACTTAATATTATGGGATTTTAGACCCTGAGTCTGCCAAGTATTGTGGTAGAATAGGCTGGAACTAAAACGTTTCTGTAATTTTTGTAAAAATGTTTTAGAAATATTGCCATTTGCTACACGAATAAATGATTGGCATTATACAGAGTGGTCTAATCCTATAAGCCAATTTCGTTGCTTACCATGTCATCGATGTTAATAAGGGGGCGTCCATAAATTACGTGAGGTGTTTTTTTAAATTTTCTGCCCCTCCCTCCCCTCCTGGTGAGATGTCGTGAGATTTAATTCAACCCCCTCCCCTCTCGCCCAATCTCACGTGAGATTTTCTAAAATATGAGTTTCTTACGTAAACGCGTTGGATTGTTGTTGTAAAAAGAAAAAAAACAAATTTGCTTCGTGCTTTTAATACCAAAATAGTATAATTTTTATTTGTGTCAGTCAGAAAAAAAATTGCGTGATATTTGCCGGGACCCCCCCTCTCTCCAACATAAGATTAGATAAGATTTGACTCGAGCCCCTCCCCCCCTTAAACACCTCACGTAATTTATGGACGCCCCCTAACAAGAAATATTGAAATAATAAGGTATTAATAGAAATGGTAGTTATTTCGAACACCTACACCTAAATACAAAAATGCATTTATTAATTTAAGACATTATGTTTTACATTAACATTACTGCTTAAAACCTACACAATCGATATATTTAGATAGAAATAGAGTTAGTTTTATTATTCAAAACATCCGAGTTACATATCCGAGCTAAGTAAAACTATTTTTAATTCGTATGAATGTAGTTTTTGGTACTAAAACCGATGACATGATTCCTGAGAACAGATTAATTAGGTAAGTCGTATTGTTACAGACTCTCCTATACTGACCGATCTAAATGGGCCACCCTGTATAATGATGCTCTAGTAACACAAAATTATCAATCTACTACAATTTGACAAAGTTCCTTGTTTTTATACTATATAATTGGTGTGAACTCATTATTTATTTACTAGTATTATTTCCAATTCCAACCCAATTTGTTTATACATAAGTCTCACTACACTCACCTCAGAAACAAACACCTCAGCTAATAGCACATACGGCACGGAACCAGCGCCAAACATAAAGGAGAAGCAGTACACCAGGATCAAGGATATGATCACCCAAGGAGATCCCGTGGCACTCTGGAGGAAGTAGCCCAAGCTCACCATGCACACGCAGACGAGGGACGATGATGCGATCAACAAAATCTGAAATATAACAATAAAAACTTAAGGAGAAAACACCTTGTACAACGAAAACGAAATGAAGCAAAAGTCACTCATTCATTCTTTCACACATACATCTATACTTAATATTATAAATGCGAATGTAAGTTTGTTTGTTACGCTTTCACGCAAAAACTACTGAACCGATTTGAATGAAATTGGGTATGGAGGTAGTTTGAGACCCGAGAAAGGACATAGGATAGTTTTTATCCGACTGCGCAAAAAGAAGGTAATGTTTTGGCGCGATAACCGACATACACGCGGGCGAAGCCGTGGGCGGAAAGCTAGTTAAGAAATAACGGAAACTATTTAGCCTAGAACTACGAATAATAATAGGTAGCTTAGGAAGATAAAACTTGGATAGGATTTAGATTTTTAGTAGAAAAATCCGTTACGAAAGGAATTTAAAAAAAAATCCCCGTAACAAGCTCAACAGATTGACTCCCAAAATCCCTGAAATAGGCTCGCGCTTGACCACGATTTGTCTGATGATAAGATATGTTGAGGTCTACGATGGAATAATCTTACCCAGACAGATCCACTTGTGATTACCAGTGATTTTCGGAGAGAAGGTGGACGTGGAATGAGGTTTCATGGAAAACCTAAAGGAGTAATTATTCCGACCCATTATCAGTATCGTGTCGCTTGGCAGCACTGTCTACCAACCCGCACTTGGCCAGCGTGTGTTAATTAAGGCATATACTCTCTCAACTCGTAAGATAGTTGAGAGAAGAGCCGTGCTCAGCAGTGGGACACCAAAAAAGGGTTGAAGTGAAGTGATGGGTGGTCACTAACTACGGCCTACCACCAGTTTATTGGCACCTGATTTGCACCACCCGAGGACACCGTATGGGGATTCAGATTGAACGTGCACTCCCACGGACAAAGGTGACTCAGCTCCCGCAATGTCTCTACCCGAGGTTTGTCCCCATAGATCTCTCATGGTAGTTTTCAAGTACTTGATCAGTTGACAGTTGAAAGCAAACAAAAGTCCCTCCTTCTAATTAGATAGGTCTTTCCCAGAAAAAGTAGTTTATATAGAATTTTTAACCTAATTACTAATAGCAATGATCGTATTTACCCGCCGTCCAAGTTTATCAGCTACAAGCGCGGTGACAAATGACCCTAACATCATAACCACAGCGAAGATCACAGTGTACAAGTCAGCTTTACTGGGTTCCATTTTGTTGAACACTGTTTTTGCGTACACCTGTACTGGAACGATGCCCATAAACACCTGGAAATCAAAGCATTTTGTATTACTGTCTGTCAGATCATCAGCCTGGGGATATCCACTGCTCGATACAGGCCTCTCCTTAAGACGCTTCAACGATCGGTTGCTGCTGATAGCATTTTCATTTTTCGTAAATTCTGACATTGTAAACCACGTGGAGGGCTGGCCACTGCTGCCTTTGTCGTTGCCGTCGTGAAAACTTTTTAAGCTATTGCATAGCTTCTATCGCGGGCCTTGAGCGTGGAGACCGAATCCAGAAATTCCGTAACGAAAATAACCTAACACCCCCCACTCCGACCGGCACAGCGGTGATACTTTTTAGTTTTGCCATCTATCGATGAATAGCAGAACTTTCAATGACTTTTTGAAATATCACGCTTGTCTCTTTAGTTCAGCAACTCGCCTCTAGGTGGCATTGGTTGTATCGGTAATATTGGTTGTATTGTTGGTTGTAATTTGTTTTCTTATCGGTCACCACGCTCAAAAAGTGTAATATTGAAATAATATCAAAGAAATAATATAAAATAAATAAATAATTACATATGTTGATATATGCTATGCAATAGCTTTACCGCGCTTTTTATTATCTATTCACGCACATACAGGTGATTATAGATGCACGGAAAAACAGAGGAAGTTTAGTAACTGTGCTCATCTCGTCTGTCCGGGGACTAAACCCTACAATATACTCGATGACCTAAATTAGCTTAGGTACATATTAAAGGAAATTTCATTTCATTCATATCAGTAAAACCTCTCTGGGAGATGAGAATCTTATCTTCCCAAGTTTAAAAGGTGATTTCTGCATGACGTTACCACAGGAATAGACAAACGGTCTCTGCTTGGCCGTGCTCAATTCTCGAAGGGTATAATCGCCTTGTAATGTGCTGTTGCCAAGCAATGATATAGTCTACGATGGAACGCGCTTACCCAGCAAATACCGATTCACTTGTGACTTGAAGATAGGTGTGACTTAATTAGATTGTATGGCCTTATTGAAGCTTTCAATTTATTGTTTCATTATTGTTTAATGCTTTGAACCCCCCCCCCCCCCCCCCCCTTCCTGTCGATAATATATTTTATCCGAGGGAAAAACGGTTTCATAATTTTTAACACTTACTTGTAGGGAAATCACAGCAAATACTGTCAAAAAGGCCCGTCGTGAAGTTGATGACAAAACTGAAAAAAGAAAATTAGTTTGATTGTTGTGCTTCATTTATGTATCTATTTGTCTCTTTTCAAAACGAGGTACGTTGTAGTGTGGTCGAGAATAAGACAAAATCTCGAATCTGTGGCATCGTAGCTCCCAAACGTATGAATCGATTTTTGTTTTTTTTTTAAAGGTGATTTAGCCGGAAGTGTTCTAAACTAAAAAAAGTTGGAGGGTTTAGAGGTTCGAGGTATGTTTTTATGAATAAAATTGCATATTTTATACAGATTAATTATACGGGATTTATTCATAAAAATCTTGTAAGACTCTTTAGATAAAATTAATGGGCTTTACCTCTTTCTTACTAGTATAAATTTCGAGATGACAGACAAAGACAAACGAATTATAAACCTAATTTAGCTATAATGAGCTTATAAGATGTTTATGAATACGGGGATAATATTCAATAATTTGAAGTAAATGGCTATATACAACCGCGATGCTATTATTCAAAAGAGAACTACGTCATGTTGCGTCTTTAATAGTTTTCTGAACATTTTATAAATGCTGCCATACACGTTTGGAATCATGTTTCTAATGGCATTATAGAATCCACTTATAATGTTCGTGTGTTAAATAACATGTTGAATGTCGTCCTTCTTAATTATGACGTTATTCGAAAATCGAATTCGGATAACGAATGTATGCTACTGGGGCAAAATTACACACATAAATAACTTTTGATTTTCAAAACTTACACAACAATTTGATTGTTGATACAGACTGTATTTGTTCTGGAACAATCTCTTCAGAGTTCAGTTTTTCCTTTTCAGCCTCTTCTGCTTTCGCTGTTTCAGTATCTGTAATAAGAGTCAAATAAACGCTATCATGATTGTAAGTTATGGTCAAACGTAGCGTTTCTAAAATCCTATAATTATGTACAAAAGCGTTATGGAAACTAAATAAAAAACTTCGCTTCGTAAAATTCCTCAAATTGTTGTTTTTTGGAAACTGACTCAAAGTACTCAATACTTTTATAGATAATATGATAAGTTTTAAGAAAAATCCGTATTAAATCTTAAAAATTAAAATCTTAAAAAAAGTAAGCAAAGCCTTAACAAGCCAAATTGCCATTCAGCTGGCTATATCTGTCGAAGACCCGATAACTACTTGAGGAAACGAGTTATTTAGTGGAGACCGCGTCTTGGTAAACGTAGTGTAGGACGTCCTCCAGATAGGTGGAGTGATGATCTGCGACAGATAGCTGGCAGTAGCTGGATACGACAAGCCGATGACATGGTGAAATGGCGCTTATGGGAATAGACATATGTACTTGGATTGTAATAGGCCGATGATGATGATGAGTATCATATACATACCAGTTATTGATATAAGTTCGATTGCTGGCAGTATTTGATTCTTTAATCTTGATAATTCGTCTAACACTACCATTGATGACACCGGAACCCCTCTGTATTTAGCTATGGCGACTCGAGCATCCTAAACAATATAAAGTAATATAAAAGTCAGCACATCAAATTGGTTCATATGTATAGTAACACACACAGCAATCTTATCCTAAACTAACCAGAGCTTTTACTATGGAAACCAGATAACTGGTAATAATATACTACTTTTTTCGTAAATATATACTTTAACAGATAATTAAACCCAGACACAAGACAAACAGACATGTTCATCACACAAACGTCTTCCAATGATGCCACAAGGAAAAATACAAGTTCATCTGAGTAATGTTTTAGAACAAATGGTGTTAATAGTATAAGTGCATTTTTATTCGATATCATTTTATGATAGACATATCTAAAAGAGATAGAAATTATTATGACAATACCCAAATCTATAAGTGTGAGTTTCTCAGTAAAGTTTATGACAAAATTGTCATAGATTGTAGGATGGTTTTAGAGCTCGCATTACTTTCTCTGATTATTATTTGTAGTTTTAATATTCGCTGCAATAATTTGCTCTACAGCGTTATTCATAATTTTTTTAACAAATTCATTGGTTCACATATTTACTCAATTACTAGAAGTATCTGAACCGGATAGTTTTCTTTTGCTTGTGAATTGTTAGTTTTTATCTTACCTCGTCTCTCTTCTGCCGCACTAAAAACACAGGACTTTCTACTACCATCGTAAGGAGGAGTGTTCCAATCACACTGAGTATTAGCTGAGTCCAGATAATGGTTTTGTATGTAAGACACCAGCCCATTAAATATGAGATCAATGAGCCTAAAGTGTAAAGGTATATTGGCGCTGTAACGAAAGAAAAATACAATGAAAACTCCAGTTTTATACGGTTTTCATGGATTCCATTAAATATGGTTATAAAAATTGCTTTTTTTTTTTTTTATTCTATAATAGCTTTGCGCTTGACCACAACTTGCCTGATCTGAAGCAATGTTGCAGTCTACGATGGAACGCGCCTACCTAATAAATACCGATTCACTCGTGACTTGAAGACAGGTAGATTATAGCTAGCTTCTAATAAAAAGGTTGCAACGCTTTGACTTTTCTATGAAATTTCAAGGCTTTTATTAAACTCTTCACGTGACTGGCTGGCCTACACCTTGGTCGAATAATCAACATTGCCATACAAAGTGGCAATGCTGTCAGCCTTCTGGGCACATTCCTTCATTCCTTCCAGGTGTATATAGTTTTTGAGTTAGAATTTAGAATTACATACATACAAACATAACTTATAGGTAATTTCTTTACTTATTTTTTAAGTCAGCGATTGTATATACTTATTCAAAATAAATTCAAAGGAGAGGTCAAAAGTGGGCTAGAATTTTGAACACCAATGTGATATACCTCATTGGAAAGCTTAATTAATAAGCTGTTAGAATTTAACTAAACACGAATTTTAGGAGCAACCATTTTTGTAAAAATCAAAAAAATTTAATAGAAAAACAAAACGCACATTACCTTTAATTATCCGGTTCCTAAGCAGTATAAATATTGCAATCACGTCAATAATTGCATTCTGTTACAGTACTTTTCTCTTGTAATATTATTCTAGCTGCAGCTTAATGTAATTATGACGAAAAATATTTGTTATCTTATTAGTGTAATAACAAAACGCGTGGAAAAAAATATAATTACGGGAAACGTCATGATGTCATTGTCATTGATCAGTTTGATTGACAGCGTCGAAATAATTTTGATTTTTTTGGTTGCTCAATTGTCATTTGACCATGGGGTTGCCAATTGCAATAATCATAATATTGCATTAAGGATTCTTATTTTCAATTTAAATTTTTTAAAAAACGGGGGGGTGTAAAATTATTTTAAATACACCAAAAATTTTAATTAATTATGCTCTATTAACCTATGTAACTCAGATTGCTGTTCAAATTTACAATTATTTTAATCCCAGGCTCTATACATTTTTTGAACGTCTCCTTTGTAATTACTTCTAATTATAGGATTAACTAGATATCGCCCGCAGCTTCGCCTGTGTGTTCCCTGATACTCCTTAGGATGTGAGTTTTGAAAAATCTTTTCTAAGTGCAATCCTAGACCTCATGGACTTATGTGCCGAAATTGAGTGTCAAACCCAGCGGTTTCGACTGTGTGTTGATTTGTGAATTACCCAGTTTCTTCTTTTACATATGTGTTGCCTAAACAGACGTTTAGGTGTCACTTCAGTCACTTGTGATAGCATAAAGTCTGTCAGTTGTCAAACGTACAAGACGTCAACGTCTGTGATTGTCATTTTTACATTAGGGGACAATGTCTTGAGGTTAGTTGGGTGAGTATGTGGCGTGTGCAAACCGAATTAGTTCGCACGAAAAAGAAATCTAGTTCCATCCAAACATTTTGTGATTATTTGTGATTAGGGAGGTACTGTTGGCAGAGATATTGATTAGCTTTCTGTAGTGTTATTTTGTGTCCCATCGAGATGCAAAGGTAATGAGGTGTATCTGGTATACTCGGCCCTATGAGGTCTCCGATATCTTCTTCTAAATCTAAATATATAAAAGAAGAAACTGACCGACTGACTGACTGACTGACTGACTGACATATCAACGCAGAGCCCAAACTGCTGGGTCCGGAGACTCCAAATTTGGCACATAGGTTCCTTATAGGGTCTAGGGGTGCACTAAGAAAGGATTTTTCAAAACTCACCCTTTAAAGGGGTGAAACGGGGTTCCAAAGTTTGTATGGAGAAACAAGATTAGTGCAATCAATTTCGCGGGCGAAGCCGCGGACGGCAGCTAGTATGAATATGAAGATGATAACATTATTATAGCAGGGATTAAAGCGAAGTACTACTTACTTGAAGCCAGCGTTCCTCTAATAGCATCTTCGGCTACTTCTGAAGTATAAATAGGCGCTAATCCTAAAAAGGCACCACCAGCTATACCAGCCAATAGTCTCGCAGCTAATATTAAATTTATTGATGTAGTTGCTCCTATAATTGCCCAGGATAACTGAAAGTTTCAAAATCTTATGACGATCAAGACAAAAGAAGAAAGAATTGTCGTTATACCCATTTTCTTTTACTTCAACCCTTTTTGAGTGTCCCACAGCTGGGCACGGGTCTACTCTCAACTGTCTTACGAGTTGAGAGAGTTTACGACTTAATCCACACACGCTGGCCAAGTGTGGGTTGGTGGATGTCACATGTCGTTAACATGCCTTTCCTCGCGATGTTTTCCTTCACCGATATTGAGCAACGGAGATGAAACAATTCACACAAAGATGTGTGGGCACGACAAGGATTCGGACCCGCGACCTTATTTTTCTAATGCGAGACCCGTACCGCTGCGCCACCGCTGCTCTGCCATTTTCTTTAGTACTATATTATTGTAGCGTTTCTAGCAAGGCGTACTCTCGTAATGTGGTGATTGAAGTGTTCTCTATTTACGTCATCAGCTAAAGGTGTTTAAGAAGTGACGCAATATTTGTTTGTGGTTTGTCAGTTATAAATCTATGATCGCAAGGTTAACTAGATATCATAAATTCATCACCTTATCACAAAAATAATTATTTAATTTGTTTATTTTGTCAATAATTTTTAAAGTATTTAAGTAAAAGAGCTGAATGTGTAGTTACTCGCGTGTCGTCGATACTAGGTCTTTAAAGATGCACTTTATGCACCGCGCTTGCTAATTCGGGCACTGGGTATAATTCAAAAAACACTTACCACATAAGGCAATGAAAACAAAACACCTCCATTTCTTCTACCAACTTTGTTTATTACCCATCCTAGAGCTGCAGTACCTATCATAGCTCCAAGAGAAGGTAGACTGCCGAGCATCGACACCTCCGCACTTGTCATAGGAACTGATAAAGGATTTGTAGTGTTAGAGGTGTACAGATGCGAAGTGTAAGACGGCCAGACATTTAGACCGCCCATTACTAACGAGCCAAAGCCACCTGCAAAGGAAAAGGAATTTAGTTACAACTGAGCAGCGGTGGCGCAGCGGTACGGGCGTCGCCTTAGTAAAATAATGTCGCGGGATCGAATCCTGGTCGTGCCCACACATCTTTGTGTGAATTGTTTCATCTCCGCTGCTCAATATCGGTGAATGAAAACATCATGAGGAAACCGGCATGTCTAAGAACTAATCATTCGAGGACATGTGACATCCACCAACCCGCACTTGGCCAAAGTGTGTGGATTAAGGCCTAAACTCTCTCAACTCATAAGATAGTTGAGAGAAGATCCGTGCCCAGCAGTGGAACACTATAAAAGGTTGAAGTGAGCAGAGGCGCAACGGTATCAGCCTCGGCTTTGAAATATAGACCACAGGTTTGATCTCCGATCGTGCTCACACATCTATATATGTTTCATTGCTCTGTTCGGTATCGGTGAATAAAAACAACGTGAAGAAATCGGCATGACTAATAAACGCGAGGATATATTATTACGTACTAGTTTCTTCCGTCCTCGATCCCCGTCCACGTGCATGTCGGTTATCACTATAAATTATTGAACTCTTTTTGCGCAGTTGGATAAAAACTATTCTATGTCTTTCCCTGGGTCTCAAACTATCTCCATACAAAATTTCATCCAAATCGGTTCAGTACTTTTGGCGTGAAAGCGCGGCAGACAGACAGACATAGTTACTTTCGCATATTTAAGGATTATTTAGTAAACCGCACTTGGACAGAGTGCCAATTCTTTTTTTTATATGATACTTAACCGACCATCACAATCGCATCTCTACTTATCCTGTAAGCTAGGATCAGCAGCGGCACCGTGAAGAGACTTGGGATTTGAACCCTGCCGAACCCCGGGTACTGTCTGTCCACAATCATCAAAATTCATCAATTCGGATGTCTATTTTTTAGTTTTATGTTTGTCTCATGTCGTATATGTATACCTTTTTTTTAACCGGGGAGAAATCCTTAATAGATCCCTCCGCCCCGTGTGGGTGCAGGGCAGGGGGTACTTGGGACTCCCGAAGGGTACCCACTGAAACCCCCCGGGTGTTCCCTCGCACATTTTAACCAGGAGGTCAAGAAAACCACATGTGACACAACCGCGATCGTTTAAGTATGGGTATAAAATGATTAAGATAAGATCAATCATTATATTATGATTCTAATAGATCCCTTTTTAATATAGAAAGTCGATTTTTATGTAATAAAAAAATCTTAATAAGAAGTGATTTAGTTTAAACAAGTAACTAATATATACGAAACCACTTAATTAAGTAATAATGAATAAATCGCTTTCTAGTTTTTTTTAATGAACAATTTTTTTAATTGTTAATAAGATTTTAACGAGTCTATTATTTTACCGAATCGGTCAAGCCGTTTCGTAGGAGGTTGATTTATTTAATTTTTCTTTGCGTAAGAACCAACCTCGTACTTCAAGAAGAATTAGCGAAATCTTTTCAGCTATTCTCGAGTTATGCGCTTACCAACATATTATGCGATTTATTTTTATATTATAGATTGTAGGAAATATCGAGAACACAGAAATAAAAATAATTCTAAAACTTTTCTCAACAAAAATTTACCAACTTCAAAAATGGAATCATTTCGAAATAAACCTCTTTTAAACAAAAAGTGTAAGATTATACATGACGGATATCTATGAATACGTAGTGATTTGTCCTCTTATTTTCCTCATAATAATCCTGATACTTACTTGCTAAGGCTGTGTGAAACTGTCGAAGCCGCCCAACGCCCATCATGAGAACATTACACTTTCAAACCACACTTGACTATGATGATTATTTTGGCACACGGTTACTTAATTAAACAAACAATAGCGGAATAACTATCTCTAACAAATATTTTACATGATAACGTCTGCATATTTGCTACTGCCTATCTGATATAGAAAAGCATTTTAGTTTAAATAGTTAACAGTGAATTGAAAACTATAGACAAATGTATTTTCATAAATTTAAGCGAATATCACACGTTGAACTGAAACTATTTTGTAACCGATTTAAGTGCGGTTTATTTTATTTTTAAATTCCGAAGTTTCAAAGTCTTTTCAGACTTCATGGTCACAGGTGGACTGTCAACCATGACCATGAAATCAGTTTTGAAATAGTTTTTGTTTTCTGCGATAGGCTGGCGCTTGACTACAACTTGCCTGATGTTAAGCAATGATGTAGTCTACGATGTAACGCGCCATAATATTTTTGACGTGACAACGTCTTAAATTAGGTTGCGGCTGGGAGGCACTTATGAAAAAGTGTAACGCTCGGTAACGTTACGATGAGTCACCGAACGAGAGAGAGGCCCGCCGAATGCCTTGCGTCTCTCTCCCACTCAACTATGTTTCATCCTTCTTCCTACTATACGAATGAATATTCACATTAAAATTATTTTACCACTCAAAGTCGTTGTCACGTAAAACTTTCGCCCGTATACCGAATTTACAGGCAACCAATTTTTTTTTTCAACTTTTATTGTTTAATGTTCTTCTCCATCCTAGGAACAATTCACAGAGATTGATGTTCGACCCAGAATCGAACATCCGACCTGTATTTTAATTACAAAGATTTTTCAAATTAATTAGATAATTAATAGTTATAAATATTAAAGTGATACTAATTGCTTGTCATTACATTAGATTTCATCATATTGTGTACAGACGTATTAAATGTTGTAACTGCCTCGGAGGGACAGTGGAAAGCCTGTGTTTGTGTCGAGTCTGGGTGTAAATATCTATTATAAGTATATATTTACAAAAGAAAAGTATTATATGTATAGTATATACCAGTTATCTGGTTTCCATAACACAAGCTCTGCTTAGCTTGGGACCAGATGACCGTGTGTGTTAATGTCCCAGAATATTTATTTATTTATTTATTCACTTAATAACCGTGAGGTCCCGGTTTCGATTCGAAACATACTTGTCTAATAATATACTTTGAAAATTGAAGATGCAGCTTGAAGTTTCGAATTGTGTCCGATGAACCGCAATACTGCCGTCTTATGGAAGAAGGGTACATCTGACGTTTTTTTTTGTAACTAAGTTATTGATATCATCATCATTCCCCTTGCCTTTTTCCCATTCCTATTGGGGTCGGCTCCCAGTCTAACCTGATGCGGCTAGCTACCAGAATTATGCGAGCGACTGCCATCAGACCTCGAAACCCCGTTGGGAACCAGTAACCGAGATGGTTAGACCAGGTGTCAGATTATATTGACTTCTGACTACATGTAACGATTGTTATAGATGTGTTAAATAACAACCGGACCGACGGCTTAACGTGCTCTCCGAGGCACGGAGGGTAATTCCTTAACCAACCAGACACTGAAACAAGTCTTTGTTGCTACACTAATATTGTCCGGGGCGGGGTTGGAACCCGCGACCTCCTGGGCACAGTATAGCCCAATCGGACGGCTTACACCGCTCGACTACCGAGGTCGTCTAAATTATTGATATCATCGGAATCACTATCTTTTACTGATTCTGGCTGACTATGTTAATAACTTCATTACGAGAAAGAATGTCAGATGTGCTCTTTATCCTTATCGTGGCAGAATAGATTTCCTAATACTTTGTGCAACTAAGAGTAGGAAAGATGTTGTTTCAAGACATTTAGGATTTAAAATAAACATCGATATGTCTTCACATGACGTGCTGTCAATCATCTAAATCCAAGAGCGTTGTATACAGATCTACGTCATTTGACAGCAAGCTCCAGGAGCTTTGTCCACAGACGAAGGGCGAAAAGATAATCACCACGATCGAGAAAAAAATGGCGTCTTAGAACGTCGCAGTTTTTTAGTTTTTTACTAGATACTAATCTTTAAAAACTTATATACTTATTTAAACTTGACACTGGCAAAATTGCGGAATAATTTCTGCAGAGGCCATAATTAAAAGAAGAAGAAGGGCGAAAAGTGCGTGATATACACCTCTACCCACATCTGCGGGTAGTACAGGCTTGATCGTTATGTTATAATCTTACTTTTTCAATGTCTCAGTGACTATATTTTTCCAAGACAAATATTATTGAAATTAAACTACTATATAACAGATTTTATCGTAGTTTGTTTTAGATTTTTTATCCCGACGTTTCAGTCTTTTCAAACTTAATGTTCACGGGTGGACTAAGGTATTAGATGTCCAATTTTATTAATCATAATTATGTACTATAAAAAATCTATAAGAAAAACGAACATCTAAAATAAACCGCGATAAAATCCGTTACAAAGTAGTTTTGTTTTAATGTGTGATATTCGCGTGGATCAAAAAGAAAAGAAAAACAAATTTTTGTTGTTACACAAATATTGTCCGGGGCGGGAATCGAACCCGTGACCTCCTGGGCACAGTATAACCCAATCGGACGGCTTACACCGCTTGACTACTGAGGTCGTCACCGAAGTGCCATGCCACTCTTAGATGCCACTAATTATTTGAAGGCCACTAACTTAATCACACTTCACTTTTTAATACTCTTTTTTCATTTCGGTTTATAAAAAATATCTAATTACACTACGTAAATTACTGAACACAGAAAACGATAAAACAATTGTAACCTTCCGCGTTGGAAGTCAGTTGTCAACTAATAAAAAAACTAGGTACTATATTGTAATTATATCAGTTTTTAAATTAATAATTACGTTAATAAGTAATTAATGTTGCTCCATTTATTAAACTAGTTTGTGTTATCGACAATTTTCGATACATGTAAGATAGAAACATGTCATCAGATGAAATTCTTAGTTGGGTAACTATGAATCGATATTCTATGAACAATAATTGTGTCACAAAGTTTTCGGCGCAACGCCCCATCAATTTCATTTTATTTATTTTGGGAAAAAAGAGATACAACATTGAAATAAAACCATTTTATTACTATACACTTTTTTTATTACTATTTTAAAGTCTGAAAATACTTTGAAACTTCAGGATCTAAAATCTAAAAAAAAAAATGATGTGGTGTCGTGAGACACCAGGTAGGAACGAAGTTCCTTCGGCTAATAAAGAAAGAGGGAGAAAGAGAAAGGTATTATACACTACTCGCTTGTGTATGCGACTGTCGCGCCTGCGCACGTCTCATTTAACGGTTTTATTCCACGCACTTTTTTCCACGGACTCTTCCTTACCGTTTTACTATCACATTTTTTTCAGTTCGGTCGCGCAGCAAAATCCCTATCCCTCCAAGCGTGCCGTAAGGAACTTCGTTCCAATAAACCGCGATAAAATCCGTAATAAAATAATTTTATTTCATTGTGTGATATTCGCGTAAATCTAATAATTCTTTTTGCAACAACAACACAAAACCGACTTCAATTGTAGGTACCTAGAATTATGCGTTTAGGGCAATTGCACTAATAATTTTGGAAGGCTGCGCGCTTAGCGTAAACAATGACGCTTCTTTCGACATAGCTCAATAACTACTGGTCAGATCTTGATCAAATTTAAATTGGACCACACGGAAGCATTTACTTGCCAACAAAAAAAGAATCATAGAAATCGGTTCACGTATAACAAAGATATTAGGTAACAAACATAAAAAACGTACAGTCGAATTGAGAACCTCCTTCTTTTTGATGTCGGTTGAGAAAATAAAAGATACAACATTCTTAATTACTACGAGTATTACCTAAATTACTAACAATTTTAACCAGTGACAGTATCCACAATTTACCAAACGACGCAGTGACAAAAGACAGTAATGAGTTAGTATTGTCTTAGATTTACACGAATATCACACATTGAAATAAAACTACTTTGTAACGGATTTTATCTCGGTTTATTTTAGATTTTAGATCCCGACGTTTCAAAGTCTTTTCAGACTTCATGTTCACGGGTGGACATAGATGACATAGCCCTCAATCCAAACGTATACTAAACACTACAACTACCTAATTGACATGTCGTCGTACAGCGCATTTCCTTGGTGTAAACCCGTAAATGTGCTTAAAACTGGCGAAAAGCGAAGAAAAATAAAATAAAATCCATAATAATAATAATAATAACAATAAAAATAATAAAGTTTATTTCCATTAATGTATGGTACAATCTGTTACAAACGAATTTGAG
The DNA here is from genome assembly GCA_936450015.1 of Meganola albula. NCBI lineage: Eukaryota > Metazoa > Arthropoda > Insecta > Lepidoptera > Nolidae > Meganola > Meganola albula. Next base: position 1,681,960 of record OW388164.1, read on the forward strand.
AATTGGGATCGCATTAAATAAAATATTAACAACGAAAAGACTCTGACGTCCTAGCTAGGTTACAGCGCAACCTGTGTTAAGGTCCGTCACCCCTTATTCCCACATAATAAATACAATAGTTGGAAGACTGATTGTGATATCTAATGGAAAAAAACATCGTAAAGATTTGATAGATATTAATTTACAAAAGAAAACTAGTCTATGAAGTACCTACATTAATATGTAATGGTAATCCGCCATCTTGGATCAGAATACAATAATTATTCTGATCCAAGATGGCGGATTACCACTCTTATTCTTATTTGAAACATAGTATTACTGTTTTATCAGATCTACTTAACCTAATTAGAGTGTATAACTTATTTTATTACGTAGATACTACACATGCGCAATAAGTTGAGACCCGGTTATTATGCGAACACGCTTTCCACAGAAGTAGCTTAAACACCTATAGCATTATCATATTTTTTATTATGCGATAGGCTGGCGCTTGACAACAACTTGCCTGATGTTAAGCAATGATGTAGTCTACGATGGAACACGCCAGCCCAGTATACCGATTCATTTGTGATTACGAATGATTATCGGTGAGAAGGTGGCAGTGGAATGAGCCTCCTTAAGGTTAGAAACCCTAAAGGAGCAACCGACCCACCCTCTCTGCATGGTGTCACCAGACATTGCACCGGAACACGACAAGGCCGCTTGGCTCACTAACCACGGCCGAAGCCAACCACCAGTTGATTGTCATTTGCATCACCCGAGGACTACGTGTGGGGATTCAATTAAAGGTGTACACCCACAGACGAAGGTGAATCAGTCCCTAACTAATTAACTTTCCGATCCAAACCACTAATCTACCTCACACAATCGGATTATCATCACAACAGTGTTACAGATCACACTCACCCCAGGTCTCAACTTATTGCGCACGGTTAGTAGTAACAGTAATTAATAATAATAATATATAATATAATTAATAACAATAAAAATATAATACATTACCACACGGCAATCTGATCCCAAACTAAGCAGAGCTTGTACTATGGAAACAAGATAACTGGTAATATACTACATAAATACTTTTCTTCTGTAAATATACATACTTAGATAATTACACCCAGACTCATGACAAAACGACTTTTTCATCACACAAATGTCAGACTTGTGTGGGAATCGAACCCATGACCTGCGGCGTGAAAAGCAAGTATCTTATCTTCTTGTAATGTCCTTTTGTTCAAGACTTTTTAGTGAAAATTTCAGAGTTGCGTGTAATCAATCTTATCTAATCTTGGGTTAATACTGATAAAAGCGTGCGGCGTAAATTTAGCGGTCAGTGACACTAGCAAGCGCACAGCTGATACGGCGCGTGGGCGACAGTACAGTCAGTATCAATGGTAATCTTTCGTTAGCGATTACTTAATTTTTTGTACTGAGACCTATCGAATTCTAAAATACGTGTATAAATAGTTTTTTTTTTTAAATACAACTTTTTAACGGATTTTATCGCGATTTATTTTAGATTTTAAATCCCGACATTACAAAGTCTTTTCAGACTTCATGGTCTCGGGTGGACTGAGGTAAATTATTGTAGCGATGAGCAGCGGCGACGCAGCGAAGCAGCGGTGAAATCTCGGTGGCAAAGGCCTCGCCTTTGAAATAAAAGGTCGCATATACAATCTTCGGTTGTGCCCACACATCTTTGTATGAATTGCTTCATCAAACAAACAAAAACGTTAAAACAAACTTAATGAGAAAACCATCACATCTAAGAAACAATCTTTTGAGGACATGTGACATCCACCAACCCGAACTTAGCCAGCGTGTACAGATTAACGGCTAAACTCTCTCAACTCTACGATAATACGAAGACCCGTGCCCAGGGACACCAACAAGAGTTGAAGTAAAGATTGCAAGGTTTCTCACATGACATATTTACTCACCATAAATGTCCCTAGAGTCCTCTATATTATTAATTATTAACTCTTCTTTTACTCTTCTTCAAGAAGAGTAGCTGGATAGCATCAGCAGACAACCCTTTAAGCTCAGGAAAGCAGTAAAAGCAGTACAAAGCGCCTGCGAAACCAACTGCGGAGAACGCGTAGAAAAGTGGCGCGAACCCGAGTTGTTCCACTATTGGCGTAAATACCGCTACTGTTATGAAATTTAAAGCCCAACCTGAGGCCATAGTGATACTACCACAGAGACCACGAACCTGTAAAAAGATTACAATAAATTAAAACATAAATTATTAAAAATATACAGGGTAAACCAGAAAGGCCATATGCAATATTGTGACGTTTTAAATTAAATAAATCGACCAAAAAAAAATATGACCCCTACAAAATAAATTATAATATTCAATTTATATCCTGACACAACCATAACTTTTGAAGAGACTACCATTGTCATTCATTTGTCACATCTTTTATTACGTCAAAGAGAGTTCAGGAGTGGCATGTCAAATATGTAGGTTTTTGAAAAAATTGCGTCTTAGAGCGTCGCAGTTTTTTTAGTTTTTTTTTTACTACCAATCTTTTAAAAGCTTTGTATACTTAATTTAACTTGACATTGGCAAAATTGCGAAATAATTTCTGCAGAGGCCATAATTAAAAGAAGAAGAAGAGAGTTCAGAAAAACTGCTGATTAGAATGATGCGACGCAAAATTTTTGCACAACATTTTTTTTTACAATAAGGACAACAAAAATCGTACCAAAATATAATGCAAAGTAATTTCTGACTTCACATAGTCATTAGTAATGATCGGATCTGAAGAATATTTGGTTTCAATTATACTTTAACCTTTTCGGTTCAGGTTGTATACTGAACAACAATGAAAAAGGGTCTGTTAAAAAATAGGTCTGTTTAACTCGCGTATCGCCATCTGAGGTACAAAGTCATAAAACATAAATTAAATCTCTTATAGAACTATTTAACCACATTTAAAAGTAATGTAAGACTATTCGTCATATCCATATCGCTTGAATCATCATCACTGTCTGTGCAGCTTGAGGAGTCAGAATCTTGGCGATAGGCGATACGCGAGTTAAACGGTCGGCCTATAGAAAGGTAGGCATGATAATTTTATGAAATTAAATATTTAAAAATATAATTAAATAAATATTCCTTGATTGAAATATTGAAATTAATAATTACCTCAGGCAAAAACATCTCAGCGCATAGAACATAAGGAATAACTGCAATCCCCAGATTGAATATAAAGTTGTATAGATATATAAGGAACGCGGTGACCCAGGGGGCAAAAAAGTGGTATTGAATCTGTAGCCCCAGCAACACCGTGCAAACACTTGACAAGCTTGCGGTAACCACCATTAAACTCTGAAAAAAAAATTGCATAATTGTTAAAGTCAAATAAAAATATTAAAAAATATATATTTAAAAAATCTTGTGTTGATTGTATTTTTCTTTTCAAGTTCTTTCATGATACCCATATTGTAGGGGTTGTTATGAAAAGAATAAGTCACTTGGCCAGCGTGGGCAGATTAAGGCCCAAACTCACTCAATTCTAAAATAGTTCGACGACCCGTGCCTAGGGACACCCAAAAGAGTTGAAGTGAAGATTGCAAAGTTTCTCACATGACATATCTACTCTCCTAATATGTCCCTTGTGTTTTCTATGTTATAAATATTAACTCTTCTTTAACTCTTCTTCAAGAAGAGAAGCTGGATAGCATCAGCCATTTTGTACCGTCCGCCATATTCGATTCAAAATGGAGGCATTTGTAAAATCTTGTATTGTCATCAAAACTAAACTCGTATGAAAAATAGCTCGATAACTTTAGCGGAACTATTAAAATATTGATTGCAAGATTCCAGGACATACAAAGACACGTGAAGTTTAATAAAAGCTTATAATAATATTCCGTGATGTATTTTTACTAAGGTCCTCCCTCATCGAAAGCATTTGACTGTAATATAACGTGACAAATTCGAACATGAGGGAGTGAGGGAGGATAATTAAGCATTACAACTGATCAAAATAGAACCTATAAACTGATGTTGATAACTCGAGAAAACATACCTTTCTTCCACAGTAATCAATAAGTATAGAACACCCAATACCCGCGACTAACATATCTACAGCTAGGAATATAGCACACTGGTTCGAGTCCAGGGATGGTACGGCCTCTTTGAATAACGTTTCAGCATATATCTGGATCGGTATGTTGCCCATTAAAATCATTGTCGCCATGCAAATCAGACAGGTAATTAACGCCCGGATTGATGACTGAGATTTTTCTGAAAGATAATAAACTATTTAATGTCTTGGCTGGTAGCGTAGCGGCTTGGAACATTTATTCATGACTTAAACTGCCGTGGTTATATTTGGGTGGTTATAATCGGTAGGTCTGAGACCCGGTAGATGGCACTGATTTACTGGGCAGGACGACGTCTACCGGGTGCGCTAGTGTATTATCAGTCATCTGGTTTCCATAGTACAAGCTCCGCTTAGTTTGGGATCAGTAGGTTTATTCACTTAATTAAATAAGTTCAGTTCTAGGTAACTTTCGATCAAAACAGATAATTTTGACAACCACTATCAGGAACTCTTGCGTCAAGTTCGCGTCACGCGAGCGCTTAAGACTATATGTATATAACAGCTAAAGATTGCACTAAAATGCAAACTTAATTGCAACTGCACCGCAGCATAATCGGCGCGTCGAGAAATTACGTGAATTAGGGCCCAGATGACCGTGTGTGTTAATGTCTCAGGAAATTATAATTATTAATATATAACCAAACTATGTAATATAAATTATGTTCTATAACTGTCACAATATCTGGATGACCGAGCTTCGCTCGATATTTTTTTTTTAAATGACACATTCTTAAAATGATTCTAGCTAGATCGATTTATCGCCCCCGAAACCCCCTATATACTAAATTTTATGAAAATCGTTGGAGCCGATTCCGAGATTCCAATTATATATATACAAATATATATACAAGAATTGCTCATTTAAAGATATAAGATAAGATATATAATTCTTACTTACTCAAATATTGCCATTCCGATAACTTCTTTTCCATAACAGGGGGGCTTAGGATCAGTTCCTTGGTGACAGTGGGCTCTGTAAAAAACAATTTTTATTAAATGATAATACCAATTTTTAGGTAAACATCGACAGTCTCAACAGCATCCCTGAAAGCATTATTATATTGGATACACAAGACATCAAGTAATTTTTTGGTATGTGTGATCCATAGATCGCCCGTGTACAGACTCTGGCAGTAATCTATAAAAATAGTAATTTTTACTTGATCTTTACAGCGAGCAAGTCTACATTTCAACATATTGCACTGGACCGCTGTAGCGCTGCGCTCTCTATCTATTTCAATAATATCATCCTTGAAGTCGTCGGTAAGAAATTTCTCTAGATATTTAAAAAGTTTTAGTAATTTTTGGCCCGTTAAAAATAAAAATAAAAAATTCATTTAATTCAGGTAACAATGAACCCATACAGTTAGAAATAAATAATGAAAAAATTAATAAAATATAAATAATATATAAATGACCATCGCTCTACCTAGCACTGCATATGCCCAAGCAGTGCCGGATATAGCGGCAGTCCACACGATCTGCAATCATCGCCAGGACGGCATTGGAGCTGGATCTCACTCCGCGCACCAGGGACGCGCACCTCTTACGCATAGTTGCGTGGAAGCAATCGGTGCGCGCCGCTGCAAACATTCCTGATGCGCTGCAGAATCGGGGCAGCCCCAACACCGCCCTGAAAGCGTTATTTTATTGCACGCGAAGGGTGCTGTAACATCTTTGCGAATACGTAGCCCACAGGCTGCACGTGTACAGCGATGTGCAGTACGCTCTGAAAAGCGTAACCTTCACCACACATGAACATCGCGCAAACCTGCGTGCCAACATATTCGCTCGGACTGACAACGCCCTTCTCTCCCGTTCAATATCGGCATTATCCTTGAGGTCAGCGGTGACTATATGCCCTAAGTATTTAAATTGGTCCACTCTATCCAACGGAACACCGTTAAGACTGACAGGTGAAACACTCTCTGGGCATTTAGCATCAATGGCCTCAAAGACCATGCACTGACTCTTGGTCACATTATATTTCAGCCCGTGACTACCTGCGTACTCCTTACAGACCCGTACCAACTTCCTCAGACCATAGACTGACGCGCTCAGTAGAACCATGTCGTCTGCGTAACTCAGGTTGTTGACGCATACCCCATCAACGTAGCAGCCAACATGTCGACCGCCGTTAAAGTACAATTCTGGGCTCTCACGGCCCTTAACGGCGAACCCATAGACCAAATTATTATATTGACATATTATTAATGTCTCACCATATTTTTTAAGCTGTCCAGCTAACTGACTTCATAAAAAGAGTTATTACTGTTATTAGTCATTATTAAATGAACAATTTAACTAAATATTTGACCTACACCTATATATGTTGACCGTGGTAATCAGAGTAAATATGTCCAATAAATTCAATAATTAGTGTTCGGATAGCCCTCAATATAATGAACTTCGGTCAATAGTCAACGGCCAGTTGCAACTGGGCCAGTTATGAATATTTTTAATCAATTTAAAAACAAACAGATTCTTAATGAACTACATGCAAATTAACTTAAAACTATAACAAACTAAATAACCTATGTGTCTAAAACTAAAACATATATAACATATACAATCATGCCTTTTTTCTAGGGTGGTAGGCAGAAATTATAGAGCGCTACTTGCTGCTATCTAAACATACTTCCTCAGTCTCACTAACGTTCATACATCTGGTCATACATGCTGCGGTTGTGTGCTAATAATAATGTTCTCCCAGAGCGTCCTCTCCCTTTGTTTCCACTCACCTCCGCCATGTTAAAGCCTTTCGTCAATCGTCCATTATCTATCCTCTCCACATGACCAAACCACCTAAGCATACTTTTTTCCACCTTTGTCACTTCATCTTCTTTTTGACCACAGCGTTCCCTAATTACTTAATTCCTTAATCTATCATTTAGAGTTACACCGCACGTACACATCTATACTATACTATACTATACTGTACCATACTATACTATACTATACTATACTATACTATACTATACTATACTATACTATACTATACTATACTATACTATACTATACTATACTATACTATACTATACTATACTATACTATACTATACTATAATATACTATACTATACTATACTATACTATACTATACAATACTATACTATACTAAAATATTATAAATGCAAATGTAAGTTTGTTTGTTACGCTTTCACGCAAAAACTACTGAACCGATTTGGATGAAATTGGATATGGAGGTAGTTTGAGACCCGAGAAAGGACATAGGATAGTTTTTATCCGATTGCGCAAAAAGAAGGTACCTAATGTTTTGGCGCGATAACCGACATACACGCGGGCGAAGCCGCGGGCGAAAAGCTAGTTGTAATATATATAAAACTTAAATCCTTAACGTTAAGCGTCCAAAAACTCCTTCGCATCCCTGTCTTCTGGGAACGCAAGTGCTACAGTCCACGAGGTCGGCATGGTGCATGATCATTGTGTGAGTTGCGCCGCGCAGGGGACGCACCGTGCCTCAGGCTGATAGTCAAAAACCAGTATAAACCGGTTTATATACCACCCAAAACTGACGTCACACCGACTTTATCTATGTGCACTTACACATACAAAACTTAGCCTAGGAGTCGCGGATTGTATACACCTATCCTTTTCAAGGACATCACCGATGAGATGTGTGCCCTCTTGGGTATTCCTATCCCAATGGTTTTATTGTTTTTTAAAGTAAAGCGGTAGCGTAGTAGTATTGGCGTCGCCTTGGAAATATAAAGTCTCGGGTTCGATCCTCGACCGTGCTATATTGTTTCATCACCGCTGCTCAATATTAGCGAAGGAAAACAAATGAAGAAATGACCAAGAACTAATTATTTGAGGACATGTGACATTTACCAACCCGCACTTGGCCAGTGTGTGGATTATAGCCTGAACTCTCTCAACTCGTAAGATAGTTGAGAGAACACCCGTGCCCAGCAGTGGGACACTAAAAAGAATTATTGTTAATTGCTAAACAAATTGAAATAACTAAAGACTAACTTACTCGTGCGCAGCGGTGGCGCAGCGGTACGGGCCTCGCCTTAGAAAAAGAAGGTGGCGGGTTCGCATCATGGTCGTACCCACACATCTTTGTGTGAATTGTTTCATCGCCGCTGCTCAATATCGGTGAAGTAAAACATCGTGAGGAAACCGGCATGTCTAAGAACTAATCATTCGTGGACATATGACATCCACCAACCCGCACTTGGCCAGTGTGTGGATTAAAGCCTGAACTCTCTCAACTCGTAAGATAGTTGAGAGAACACCAGTGCCCAGTTGTGGGACACTAAAAAGGGTTGAAGTAAAATGTATTACGTCAGTAACTTATCATACATCTCCATTATGAAATTATAATTATTCTAAATGATGACGTTAAAAGTAAATATTATACACAAGGATATAATATTCGCTAATTTTAGATCTCTTTCTAGTATGTGTTATGTTTTATCTAATAGCAAATAGTTTGCTTATGATAAGAAGACAGACTTCGTTCATAATAATGTTGATTTGATTATCATCTATATTAGCTAATTCATATGGTTTCACTTGCATTTTATTTAGAGCAACTTCATTAAGATGTCACACCCCATCCACTTTATTTTTCTTTCTTTCTTTCTTTCACCCTTTGATAGATAGATAGATTTTTTTTTAGTGTCTCACTGCTGAGCACGGGTCTTCTTACAACTATCGTACGAGTTAAGGGAGTTTAGGCCTTCATCCAAACCCGCTGGCTAAGTGTAAGTTGGTGGATGTCACATGTCTTCGAATGATTAATTATAAGACATGTCGGTCACGATTTTTTTCTTCAGCGATATTGAAGAGCGGTGAGGAATCAATCCAAACACGGCACGACCGGAAATCGAACCCCTGACCTTATTTCAAAGGCGAAGCCGATACCGGTGCGCCACCGCTGCTTTAAAATTTACCCATGAATACCTATTTTTTTATTATTTTGTAACCCTTGTCGAATATTTATGTAGCTAAGAACCATATCTTTAACTTCAGCTTACGAATAAAAAAACCGCTTCAAAATAGTTTTCCTATTTTTTCCCACCCCTTTCACCGAACTTGACGGAGTAATTGACGGACATACTTAAAATACATACGTATAGCCAAACACAGAGTCACGTCCTTCTTTTTAGAAGTCGGTTATATTCGGTTGTTATTGTTGTAACCTTAGAAAGTTTAATAAGGAACTGGGATCGCGCCTCTGCCGAGGTACATAAGTTTGTATGTGTTGGCACATCTACTTCTCAATCCATCAACTGTCATTTTATACTGTCTTCGCGTCAGTCTTTGTAGTCAGCTGTCACTTGAAATTGTCAATATGTACGAACGAATGAACACCGAGCACAGGTGAAGCGGCCATCTTAGAAGGGCTGAGACACTTCACTTTGTGTTGGTTACGAGTGCAACAAAATATTTGGTTTGGATGGTTAAAAATTTACTTGAAATATATTTCATCTCAAGATACAACGGAGTTTTAGTTGTCAAGTCAAATAAGACGAAGTTCAAAGTACCTTTAAGTTCCATGTGTCTTTCTGATAAGAAAAACATTGTAAATGTAGATAGAAAAATTATTCCATTAATATACCTGCATCAATATATATTCTAGGTTTATTTATAGTAAATTACTTTGTCTTTCTGCACGTCAAACCTAATATAAAAAAAATTAATATGAAAATTGAATCACCTCTGTGTCCTACTGTACACAAGGTGGTTGAAATATATAAAGGAATCTTTCCATGATTTTGTACCTTTCGACCGTCCTCGGACGGCTCACCAAAAAAGTCCGGTGAAGCCCTTGTCCGGTGTCCCTTACGGCCGATATGGTTACATCATCCGCAAAACCGTGACCGTGCTAAGAACATATCAGGCAAAAAACATTCAATGTATTGAGCAGTAGGACAATTTAAGTAAAACTAGTTTATAACCGCGGTTTATTTTAGATTTTGTATCCTGACATTTTAAAGTCTTTTCTAACCTCAATGTATATTGTTTAGTTTTATTTTTAATGTGTGATATTCGCGTAAATTTAGGAAAATATTTCATGTCAATATTTAGACTAGACTTTTCCGTCTCAGACTAACACCGGCGCCTCCCATGTAAGATCGTAAACAATATTATAGTCTTCGAGAATAACCTGTCAAGTTAATAAGTTAAAATGCACGTAAATCTACAAACTATTTTACATATTCTATATCCAATCCATGTTATTCTATTTCTAAAATTTTCTAAACATTTTAAACGAAAAAAAAAACGTTTTATACCCGTTTTTTTGGTAAATAGTATAAAGATCTTACCATCACTCTCATCCAGCATGTCAGCTAATCTTGGGTCGAGCTGTAGCTTGATTTTAGCTATTTCTATTTCCACCTCCTTAGAGGTCACTGACACTTGCCTGTAGAACGCTATTGATTCCGCTGCTTCCTACAAAACCATTTGAAACTGTTTAATTGTATACAATTCTTATTCTAAACATAACATAGCATAAAAAAATAAAAAAAATATTCTGGAACATTAATAATTAAGTTGCGTTCCTTAAGCATACTGAGCTCACTATGTCTTGAATTCTGAGTTGATTTTGCTTGGGTTTTGGTACAAGTAAATTAAGCACTGGGTCCCAAGCTGGTGGTATATTTGTATTTTGGTATATTTTTATGTTTCGAGGTAGTCAGTAATAATTGTGATTACTATTTTTAGACGTCAAATACCTCAGTCCACCCGTGAACATGAAGTCTGAAAAGACTTTGAAACGTCGGGATCTAAAATCTAAAATAAACCGTCATAAAATCCGTTAAAAAGTAGTTTTATTTCAATATGTGATATTCGCGTAAATCTAAGACAATACTAATTTAAAATAGTTCGAGTACTGGCCTGAAACACAGGTTATTTAATAATCTAGTTCAGGCAATCTCTTCTGTAGAAGTAAATAGTTATTAGTCTTATATACATAGAACATAGCCATATACTCGTAGATTATAGATAGATTTTAAAGATAATAAATAGCAATAAGTAAATATATTTAGCTTAATATTGTATCTAGCTCATGTATATGCCATGACATTCAATAAACTTATTTTTATTGACGTGACAACGTCTTATAAATTGGTTTGCCGGGTGACACTTCAAGAAACTGCGTTACGCTCCGCTCACGTTATGTGCTCACAATGAGAGCGAGTGAGAGGCACGCGTCCCTTCCACTCGGGCATGGTTAGCCCGCCTAAGAGCGAGAGAGACAGACATAAAAAGTGAAAGGCACGCGCCTTCGTCCTACTATACGAATGAATATTCACATTAAAATTATTTTACCACTCAAAGTCGTTGTCACGTAAAACTTTCACCCGTATACCGACTTTACAGGCAACCAATTTTTTTTATTTTTATTATTTATTTAATCGAACCCGCACAGTATAGCCCAGTCGGACGGCTTACACCGTTCGACTACCGAGGGCGCCCCAGCTATTGTCATTGTGTAGGTAAATGGAAAATCATAAAATAATGCCATACCTTTTCTCTTCCTTTCTGCAACAAATATGTCGGGCTATCCTTTAGCAACGCTACCAGGATTACATAAAGCACCGCCATTGATAATTGCACATACACCACATAGGTATAATCAAGTAAACCTCCTAAAGTATATGATACCAGGAGACCTACGAAGTAAGCACTTGCTATGAATGATGTCAAGGCTCCCCGGACTGATTCGTGAGCTATTTCTGATATGTAAATGCTTGATACTGTTTGTCCAGCAGTTCCGAAGCCAGCGAGGCAAGTTGCTGTTAGAATAGCTGGTACTACGTTGGTCACTGATATTATTGTCCAAGTTAACTGAAATAAAGGGTTGCTATTATTAAATTGTAGGCGTTATGCAGTACAAAGTTAATTTATTCTGTACCTAGTTTCCCGCTGCGGCTACGCCCGCGTGAACTATAGGCCGACCGTTTAACTCGCGTATCGCCTATCGCCAAGATTTTGACTCCTCAAGCTGCATACATAGTGATGATGATTCAAGCGATATGGATATTAGTGACGAATAGTCTTACATTACTTTTATCTGTGGTTAAATAGTTCTCTAAGAGATTTAATTAATGTTTTATGACTTTGTACCTCAGATGGCGATACGCGAGTTAAACGGTCGGCCTATACATATCATGCCCAGCAGTGAGATAAAAAGTAGCCCATAGCCTTCCTCAATAAATAGGTTATATAGCAAAGCAAGAATTTTTCAAATCGGACCAGTAGTTTATGAGATTAGCGCGTTGAAACAAACAAACTCTTCAGCTTTATAATATTAGTATAGATAGGCCTGCACTTGACTACAACTTGTCTGATGCAAGCAATGATGTGGGCTACGTTGGGACGCGCCTGCCCAATGTCGGCATTTTCACTCGTGATTACCTACAAAGGATTTTCGGTGAGAAAGTGGCAGTGGAATGGCTTCATATGGTTAGAAACCATAAAGGAGCAACAATTCCGACCCACCCTCTTAAATGGTGTCACCAGACATCACACCGGAACACGGCAAGGCCGCTTGGCGGTGCGGCTTTGTCTGGTGGGTGGTCACTAACCACAGCTGAAGCCGAAGCAAATAATTTCCAGTAAACTAATAATGAATGAGATGTCACCTGATTTTCACAACCCGGGGACCACGTGTGGGGATTCAGATAAAAGGTGCACTCCCACGGAAGAAGGTGACTCAGTCCCCAAAAACGTATAATTCTAGGTACATACATACGTTTAAAATCGGTTTTGTGTTCTTGTTAATTGTTATAGTCGCTATAATTTATCACACTAAACAAATTGAAATAACTAACGACTAACTTGCTCGTGCGCAGCGGTGGCGCAGCGGTACGGGCCACGCCTTAGAAAAATAAAGTCGCGGGTTCGCATCCTGGTCGTACCCACACATCTTTGTGTGAATTGTTTTATCGCCGCTGCTCAATATCGGTAAAGGAAAACATCGTGAGGAAACCGGCATGTCTAAGAACTAATCATTCGTACACATGTGACATCGACCAACCCGCACTTGGCCAGCGTGTGTGGAGTAAGGCCTAAACTCTCTCAACTCATAAGGTAGTTGAGAGAAGACCCGTGGCCAGCAGTGGGACACTAAAAAGGGTTGAAGTAAACTTTCTCGTCCTACTTACCACAAAAGGCATCCCAAACAACATAGCCGCTCTCTTCCTTCCCAATGTATTTAGCAAAAATCCACAAGATGGCGTCCCCAGGAACGCTCCAATGTTCGTCAAACTTCCGAGCAGTGACACATCTACGGTCGTCATAGGCCTGGCTAGGACCGTTTCATTTGACACAAAGTTGGCCACGTTTGAAGAGGGCCACGCGAAGACTATCCCGGTCATAGTTGCTAAATAGGCAACTGCAATAATGAACCTCATTTTAAACAAGTACTCATGTGAGGAGCATCGGTCGCCTTTGAAATATAAGGTTGCGGATTCGATTTCCAACCGTGCCCACACTTTGTGTGAACTGTTTCATCTCCGTTCCTCAATATCGGTGAAAGAAAACATCGTTAGGAAACCGGCATGTCTTAGAACTAATCATTCGAGGACATAATGTGACATCCAGCAACCTGCATTTGGCCAGCGTGTGTGAAGTAAGGTCTAAACTCTCTCAATTAATATTTTTAAGGCGAGGCCCGTACAGATGCGGCACCGCAGCTCACTTTAGTTATTATTAGATCGTCTTAGTACTGTGATTTGCAAACACTTTCCTTATAGTAGGGGAGCCGAAGGGGGGATTTTGGGATTTACTCCAGCGCGTCAGATTAAAAGATATAGGACACCTTGCGCTTTGTTGAATACTCCACCAAATCTTAGCTTTGTGTATAGGGCCACGAGTTAAAATAAAATATTTTTAAGACATATATGTTAGGTGAATAATGTTTGATAAGTATATTACATGTTGACGTGTATACATAAAAGTGTATACATAAAAAGTCAGGCGATTTGAGCCGGAAAGGAAAAGGGGGCGCTGCAAATTCGCGATGCTTTCGAGTCACCTGGATCAACTTCAGATTAGTTTTTTTTTTGGAGAAAATAATTTAAAGATGCCAGGAGAAGCACACAAGCAAGAAAGCAGGTAACGAAATCTTAAAAAAAAACTGAGAAACCTTTTGGTGGTCATGATGATATTGTTACAAAAGCCGACTCTACGACGCTCGAGTAACTACACATTTAACATCTCCGGCTCCCATACTATTACTTAGTTTTACCAAAACCATTTTATCAAATGCGGGCATTCCATTTTATCATTTTTTTTTTAATTTTTGGTCTTGTCATACATTAATTTTCTGTCATTTTCTCACTTTATATTGTACGAAAAGGGGCTTTTTATGTGTTCAAATACTAACTTGACATAGCCGCAAGTCCCTGCACCACTAGCGACCGGCATGACATTTTGACACTCTCCATTTTGTCACACACTCACGCGCAGCCTCCTCATACTATACACTCGTTACAAAAATGTACGGATTTTGTATATAAACAGATCATTATACATAAACTCCATATTAAACGATAAAACAGGGTAAACAAGACCGTACGGTCCGATCATTCCGAACAAACTGTGTACTAGAAATCATATTAGCTCGTGATAAAGTTTAATTTTATTTTTATAAGTTTAGTTTTCGTAGATACAATTAAATTGGGCAGCGGTGGCTAAGTACAATCTTGAGTTAAATCGTGCACAGACATCTAGTGACTTGTACACACGGCTACACATCAAAATATACAAATCCAGTATAAACTGACCTCTCTTTTACCACAGATGATACAATACGATAGCTTTGTACGGAAACACCACAATGAATCCCCACACGTGGCCCCCGGGTGGTGCTAATCAGGTGACAATCAACTGGTGGTAGGCTTCGGCCGTGGTTAGTGACCACCCACCAGACAAACGTGCGATGTCTGGTGACACCATGCAGAGAGGGTGGGTAGGATTGTTGCTCCTTTAAGGTTTCAACCATATGGAGGCTCATTCCACTGCCACCTTCTCATCGATAATCATTCGTAATCACGAGTGAATCGTTATACTAGGCTGGCGCGTTCCATCGTAGACTATATCGTTGCTTAACATCAGGCAAGTTGTAGTCAAGCGCCAGCCTATGGCAGAATAAAAAAAAAATTAAAAAATCCTACATGATGCGAGATCAGCTTATACTGGAAATGTATTGCTTAATGTGTAGCCGTGTATAGGTGAATTGTTTCAAGGTGGCTGCTGAAAATCGGTGAAGACATATTAAGAATGATAAATGTAGTAAGGATTGACGTTCATTATTTGAAATCTATCTAGTGTTAGTTTCTCAACTCTATGTACAACCCTATGTATATAGGTTTATCTATTATATACTAATGAGAAGATCCCTGCCCGGTATTAGGACAGTATAGCGTTTATCTTCTATATATTATATAAAAATGAAACCCGTTTTCCGTTGTCACGACATCACGCATGAACGGCTGGACCGATTTCGCTAATTCTTTTTTTTAATATTCCTTGAAAAATAAAAAATAAAAAAATTTAGAAAGCGAAGAAGTGCCGAAAGCCGTGTTAGATACCTACTATTTATTATTGGTTATATTCGGTAGGTCTGAGACCCGGTAGATGGCACTGCTTTACCGGGCAGAACGACGTCTGCCGGGTCCGCTAGTTAATATAATAATAATGATTAGATATGTAATGAATGTGTTATATTACTATGTTACACTATCGAATTGGGGAAACCAGTAATAGAAGCTGTATTTAAAATAAATTGTTTATGCTTTTTGCCTAACCCAAATATGGTAGTTACATTTAATTTTACATATTTTAATTTATAATATTGATCGTAGTATTGTCTTAGATTTACGCGAATATCACACATTGAAATAAAACTACTTTTTAACCCAGTGCTTAATTTACTTGTACCAAAACCCAAGCAAAATCAACTCAGAATTCAAGACACTGTGAGCTCAGTTTGCTTAAATCGGAACGCAACTTAAATATTAATGTTTGAAGGTAGTCAGTAATAATTGTGATTAATATTTTTGGACGTCAAATATCTCAGTCCACCCGTGAACATGAAGTCTGAAAAAACTTTGAAACGTCGGGATCAAAAATCTAAAATAAACCGCGATTAAATCCGTTAAAAAGTAGTTTTATTTCAATATTGATCGTATTGAGCAGTTGCGATGAAACAAAACACACAGACATGTATTGACACGACCGAGCATACCCGCGACCTCATGTTTAAAAGCGAGGCCATAAACACCGCTGCTTAACTTGTCATTGGAGTACATATTATGATATTAACCAATCCACACTTGGTCTGTGTGGATTAAGGCCTAAACTCTCAACTCTTAAGATAGTTGTGAGAAGGCCAGCACTCAGCAGTGGGATACGAAAAAGGGTTGAAATGATAAATCGTAACTTCGTTTTAGACACCGGTTTCTTGATTGTCTTGCTATCTAGCAAAGGTCTAAGAAAGAGACTTGAACATGCTGAATGAGGGGATCACGTGGAGAGTGTTTTGCTGGAGAGCATTTATTATTAGTTTTACAAATTTAAAAGTAATACGGGGTGAAACGAAATGACCATTCTAGTCTGCAGGTGTAACAAATTTTATAATGTAGTCGCATTGTAACAAAATTTTGTAAATATTTTACCCTCTTAATACTAATGTTCTACTTAAAAAATTCCACAGTACCGTGGACGGTGCTGCTGTACGTGACACAGTAGCGTACAGCAGCACCGACCTTCAACCTACAGCGGTTTTAATGAATAGATTAAACAACAATAATATTTATTAATTTCCGACCATAGATCCATAGTACAATAACTGTTTTTTAGAGATTAAAGGTGCTCTATAAGACGTCATCCATTTATACAAAACTTGGCAGTCCAGCCTTTTCACCAATCTATACTAATATTATAAATGCGAATGTAAGTTTGTTTGTTACGCTTTCACGCAAAAACTACTGAACCGATTTGAATGAAATTGGGTATGGAGGTAGTTTGAGACTCGAGAAAGGACATAGGATAGTTTTTATCCGACTGCGCAAAAAGAAGGTAATGTTTTGGTGCGATAACCGACATACACGCGGGCGAAGCCGCGGGCGGAAAGCTAGTGTACTGATAAAGCTGTTGGAGCTGTCACGCAGTCGCCGCATCAAGGAAGCAATTCTGTACACCTGATTGAGCGAACATCACTTAAGCACTGCAAAGGCGCGGCATCCCAAACATCACTCTGAAGGCGTTGTTGTATTGGAAAAGCAGCAGCCTTGTGCAAGTTATGTATAATCCCCCCATAGAACACTAGTGTAAGGACGTAAAGCGGTAGTGGCCGGAACAAGCGATGTTACCCTATCACAAAAGATAATACACACAAAGCGTTATCTAAATACTCGAGATAAACTTATATATTTGTTAACTTAGATAATTATAATGTAACATTATTGCCTTCCATCTTAAATCCACAGATCTGATAAACAAGCGTAACTGTTCAGTGCCTGACAGCATACTGAGTAACGGTTTCAAACAGCCTTACTATGACACCGTAGTTTTATTATTGCAGGTGTACGAAAGAGGAGTAGCTCTACACATTGTATAGCGGTATCCGTCTTTCGCAGCTCCAAAAATACTGCTGTAAGCTGTTGTGGTACGCCTAGGCTTAATATATAATAATATTTTTAATATTATAATTATAATTGCGAGGTCTTGGATTTAAACCCTGTGTCAAACCTAAAAAAATGTTTCAATACTTAGAAAAATATTAGTAGGTAGCAAGCAGTTTGAATTTGGGAATTGTGCCTGACTTATATGTATGTTTTTCTTGGCTCTGGGTGTAATTATCTTTTATTAGGTTTTGGGTAGGACACCCATGCGTTTCGGCTCCGTATGTCATACCGGGTAGGCCGTTATGACATACGGAGCCGAAACGTGGACACTCACGGTAGGACTGGTCCATAAATTTAAAGTCGCTCAGCGAGCTATGGAAAGGGCTATGCTTCTCTGAAGGATCGAATACGTTATGAAGTGATCCGACAGAGAACCACAGTAATTGACGTAGCTCACCGGATTAGTAAGCTGAAGTGGCAGTGGGCCGGTCATATCTGCCGCAGAACCGACAGCCGTTGGGGTAAGCGAGTTCTTGAGTGGAGACCACGTATTGGCAAACGTAGCGTAGGACGCCCTCAGACTAGTTGGAGTGACGATCTTTGCAAGGTGGCCGGTAAGAGCTGAATGAGAGTGGCCGCGGATCGTGCTCAGTGGCGTGCTTTAAGAGAGGTCTATGTCCGGCAGTGGACTAGGATAGGCTGATGATAAGGTTTTGGGTATAAAAATACTTTGAAAACAGAACGAGAGGTCAGAGGTCAAAAGTGGGATAGTATTTTGAACACCAATGTGATATAATATGTACCTCATTGAAAAGCATAATTAAAAAGCTATTAGAATTTATCTAAACACGAATTTTGGAGCACACATTTTTGTAAAAAACTAAAAAATGTAATAGAAAAACAAAATGCACATTGCCTTTAATTATTCGTTTCCTCAGCAGTATAAATATTGCAATCATATCAATAATCGCATTGTATTAAAGTACTTTTTTCTTGTAATATTACTTTTGGTGCAGTTTAATATAATTATGACGAAAAATATTTTTTATCTTATAAGTGTAATAACAAAATGCGTGGAAAAAAATATTATTACGTGAAACGTCATGATGTAATAATAATTGTCATTGATCAGTTTGATTGACAGCGTTCTACTTGTTCTTCTTCTTTTAATTATGGCCTCTGCAGAAATTATTCCACAATTTTGCCAATGTCAAGTTTAAATAAGTTAAGTTTTTAAAAAAAATTGGTAAATAACTATAAAACTGCGACGTGCTAAGACGCCATAATAATTTTATTTTTTTTTGCTGCTCAATTGTCATTTGGCCATGGGGCTGCCGATTGCAATAATCATAAATATTGCAACAAGGATTCTTATTTTCAGTTTCAATTTAAAAAAAAAAGGGAGGGTGTAAAATCATTTTAAATACACCAAAAAATTTAATTAACTATGCTCTATTAACCTATGTAACTCAGATTGCTGTTCAAATTTACAATTATTTCAATCCCAAGCTCTAGAAATTTTTGAATGTCTCCTTTGGTTGGTTCTCTGTCGGATATTTATTTTTATATTTATGTGCTGAAGCATATGCTGTTGAATTGCCAATTGAAAATTACGTACAGTTGATTCAGCTTCATAATTCCGCCCTAAATCTTAGTTCAGGTTTTTGAACTGTACATACCTACATTACTTATGTCATGTCTGGCTTTCATGTTAAGTACTGAACAAATAAATCTAAATATTTTAATTATCATGTTATCTAAATTATGGCTTAGCTCGAGGCTTAACTACCTAAAAACAATTAGGTACCATTTACAACTTGGTAATTCCTGAATACAGTAATATGTGTAGGTTTTCTGGTACGAAAACAGATTGCGTGCTCAATAATATGCACGTGATCCACGGCTGGTAATAGACATATTTTCACCTAGTTGGCATCGCTGTAATAAACCCATGACAGCTCCGGACCTGCTCGACCCATGTAATAAAGATGAGGAACATCGAAAAGAATTAATTGTATGCGATTGACATTCGGAATGACTCGTGTCAAATTGTAAATCAATCAACATTTTAGCTTATATATGGCCTCGCCTTAGAAATATAAGGTCGCGGGATCGATTCCCAGTCGTGCCCACACATCTTTGTGTGAATTGTTTCATCGCCGCTGGTCACTATCGGCGAAGGAAAACATCGTGAGGAAACCGGCATGTATAAGAACTAATCATTCGAGGACAAGTGACATACACCAACCCGCACTTGGCCAGCGTGTGTGGATTAAGGCCTAAACTCTCTAAACTAGTAAGATAGCTGAGAGAGAAGACCCGTGCCCAGCTGTGGGACACTAAAAAAGGTTGAAGTGATGGCTTTGTTCTAGATGCGTAATTATGTACTATGTAATTATTTCAGTTTGTTCATTTTTTATATATTCTGGCTCTTGTAAATCTATCTACTTCATGAAATACCTACATAATGAGTAATCAACGTTTCGGCTTACCGTACAAACACATTTTTTATTAAATAATAAAATGTTATTTATTTTAGGCTATGCCCGTATTAAATACAATGATTTAATAACAGAATTCAGAATCAGTCATAAAAATTTAAAAATAAACATTAAAAACAAATGATAAAATTGTGATCGAAATTATTTAAATTTGATTTAAATTTGAATAAGAAAAAAATTATATAAATTAAATAGAAATAATAACATAAAAATAATAGAAATAATACTAATAAAATATATTAATTTAGATATCGTCCTCCGAACACACCACATACATATGTATGCAAATGCATCCAGTGTGCTAGGACGGGACAGTCGCGCCTTGAGCTAATATGCTTCAGGATGCTGTTGGTACTCCCACGCACTCTACGCATCATTGACGCACATTTTATGTGTATGATGGCTTTCAAGCTATTAGTATGCGCTTCGGCAAACATGCCTGAAGCGCTACAGAAACGTGGTAGCCCCATCAACACACTAAAAGCATTATTTTATTGCCACATCAGACAAGTTGTCATCAAGCGCAAGAATATTATAGAATAAAAAAAAATCACCCACAGGCCACATTTCGTTCGTTTAAGTTTAAAAAAATGTGGTTTTTGCTGAATTACCAACTCAGCTAAGGTGATGAAGAAATCTTATTCATCCCAGCTAGTCGTTTTGAGTAAAATGCATGCGTT
The DNA here is from genome assembly GCA_936450015.1 of Meganola albula. Lineage (NCBI taxonomy): Eukaryota > Metazoa > Arthropoda > Insecta > Lepidoptera > Nolidae > Meganola > Meganola albula. The sequence continues at coordinate 1,702,870 of OW388164.1, forward strand.
AATTTAGGACATTTATTAGGGAAATTGAGCAGCGATGGTGCTACACACACACACACGCACACGCACACGCACACGCACACGCACACGCACACGCACACGCACGCGCACGCGCTAACACACACACAGACACACAAACAAACACACACACACACACACATGCACGAACTTCCAAAACACATGGTCCTATATAGTTTATGTCCTAAATAGTTTAAGTTCACAAAAGCACAAAAGCACAAAAGCACAAATCGAGTCTCTTTGCACGACTGAACACTGCCACCCAAAATACAAGCAATCGCTTAGTTTGGGAGACAGCGTCAATATCTTCTGTACGTCACCTTTGTAACTAGATATAAGACCCTGTGAACATTTATAATTTGAGACAATAAAGCTTTTATTATTATTATTATTATTATATTTGTGTGAATTGTTTCATCTCCGCTGCTCAATACCGGTGAAGGATAACATCGTGAGGAAACCATCATGTCTAAAAACTAATCATTCGAGGACATGACGTGACATCCCCAACCCGCACTTGGGCAGCGTGTGTGGATTAAGGACTAAACTCTCAACTCGTAAGATGGTTGAGAGTTAAGTCCTTAATCCATACACCCAGAAGTAGGACACTAAAAAGAGTTGAAGCAAAGGAAATTTTTATTAATCTTTATTATTTTAATCTGAATCATAACATGTTTAATGGTACCTATAAGCTAAGCGTTGTTTATTATCGGAGATGGAGTGAACGTCTGTGTCTGTGCTAGTAAAAACTGTGTTACAGTCGCAGGCGCCTTCATAGTACTTAATCTATTACACTTTGTCTGCGTTTTAGTAGACACGTCATGCTTATCACCTATTAACAGGAAATGTATGCGTGTGCGTATTAGAATTTTTTTCTTGCAAAAAGTTGTTCAGACGTATAGGTTTAAAGAAACTTTATTCTCAATAAAAACATAATGTCACTTACTTGAGAACAAAGAATAATAGTAAAGTTACAACGTTCAACATCACTTCGTTTAGATACTTAAAACTACATATTTGACAAATTAACTCACTCAAATCATTCATTAAAACATAGTTTTTTTTATAGCCAATGCCCCACTACATTGTTACTACTATTATTATAATTTTAATAGATATTGGCTAAGCTGGATTTTGAATGATTTGAGTATCATAATTGGATGGTAGGAAAACTAAATGAAACAACAAATCAACATCACTTAACATTGTCTAGTCAATTTTTATTGTTCAATAATCCTATTGACAAATGGATAAGGGTCGTAGCACATATATTAACTTGAAAACGGACCACGGTTACGATACGGAAACACAATCGCTTTAAACACAATACGCCACCTGATGCGGTATCATGAGTGTTTGAAGAAATTGTTATACCGTTGAAAGAAAGAGATGCGGTTATACAATGCTATATCCGCTACCCTTCTTTGAACTCAGTTCGATACGCACCTCATCGCGGTGGACTGAGTTTCGATTACGTTACGATTCTGGTTAGAGGGCGCTGCAGTATGTAGTTTCATATAAATAATACTGAACGGCGGTGCGTAGCAGTATGGGCCTCGCCTTAGAAAAATAAGGTCGCGGGTTCGAATCCTGGTCGTACCATACATCTTTGTGTGATTTGTTCTATCTCTGCTGCTCAATATCGGTGAAGGAAACCGGCATGTCTATAAATTAATCATTCGAAAACATTACATCCAACAACCCGCACTTGGCCAGCATGTGTGGATTAAGGGCTAAACTCTCGCTAAACTCACTGGGCCACTAAAAAGGGTTGAAATGTGAAGTGTGATACTGAACCGCTCGAGTTTTTTTTTATTCTGCTATAGACTGGCGCTTGAATACAACTTGCCTTATGTTAAGCAATGATGTAGTCTACGATGGAACGCGTCAGCGTAGTATACCGATTCACTCGTGGTTACGAATGATTATCGGTGAGAAGGTGGCAGTGGAATGACCCGCCATGTGGTTAGAAACCTTAAGGAGCAACGGTAGTTGGTACGGTAACGATTCCTATCCAAGTTCATATATCTGCTACGACATTTAAACAAAGACAGAAAATATAGTCTTCCAACAAAACACTTTCTTCCAACCAAGACATAAATATGGCAATGTAATCGAAAAAAATAGGCGTACCCTAGATTTTTTGAGGAAGGTGCCCAAAAAAATACCACCCATTAGTTAATACTTTTTTATTTAGGTATATTATTTAGGTACAAACGCATTTTTGAGTATTTTACCTTCAAATAAATCTTTAACAATTAAATATGAAGCTATTGCATAGCTTTTATCGCTTGCTTTGAGCACGGCGACCGAATTAAGAAATTCCGTAACGAAAATAAACCTGATACCCCCCACTCCAACCGATACAGCGGTGCGGCGTTGAAAACCGTGCATCGTCTAACGTCGTTTCAGCACAGTGTGTGTGTGCGTGCAACTAGACGTATGCGTCAAACTTATGTTTCTTATTTCATTTACCATAAACCTACAGTTTCAATGAATAACCTACATGTATAAAAGGTAATAAAAATATTTTGAACAATTTTAACTTCTCATTTATTCAATAAAAGAAAAATAAATGTTTTCTTATCGGTCACCACGCTCAAAAATTGTAACTTGAATTAATATTAAAGAAAAAAAAATACTGAACAAATAAAAAAAAAATAGTTATAATTGCATAAGTTGATAAAAAATGCTATGCAATAGCTTTACCGCGGCAGTCCCCAAGTGCCACACGTATTTTTTTTAACGAGTGACGTTATATGTTTCATGCACTGAGTTTAACAAATAACAATCTTAAATTATTTCTGAATACTTTTCCTTCTCTTCAAAAACAGCGCTTGAATCTCATCAGCAGATAATCCTTTAGTCTCTGGCATATAGAAATAGCAATAGACAGCTCCTGCGAAGCACACCACTGAGAAGCAGTAGAACACCGGCCCAAGACCCACTGCTTCTACTAGAGGGTTGAAGATAACCAAGGTAATGAAGTTAAACACCCAGACTGAGCCCATCACTGTACTGTTGCAGAGGCTTCTTACCTGATAACAGAAAGACTTGGCTCTAAAATCACAGAATAAAAGTTTGATAAATACAAAGTTGAACTCGTTAAAATAGGGTGACGATCTCTGCAAAGGGGCTGGATTATTAAAGTTCAAAGCTAAACGGGTTCAAATCCCAAACCAAAACCTGATTTCTCAGCTACTGAGAAATTAGAAAGAAATACGCAAAAAATGCGTGTCAAATAGTTCCAAACAATCTACAAGACAAACTTTTTAGTCATCTTGCTACCGACTATATACGTATTAGACGCCACTTCCTTCAAATACTGTATGAATTTGTAATCGTATAAAGTTGGCGGGACATCGGGAAAGATAGCTAGCTTTGATTGGTTCGTTTGAGTTCTTGTCCTTGAGTCAATCAAAATTAACTTGTGGTTGTATATTTGTAAGTGCGAGTGCCCAGCTATTCAGCGTCTATAGGTATCTGGACGGTGTTTAAATCTTACCTCTGGTAAGAATATCTCTGCAGCAAATATGAAAGGTACCACAGCGCATCCCATGGTGTAGATGAAGCCATACACATAGATCAGTAGTACAGTGAACCAGTGAGGTGCCCAGTGCAGTTGGAGTTGAGAGCCGAGGAGTAACGCACATACGCCAGAACCCACTGACGTCAGTATCATTAGGCACTAAAAAAAAAAATTGGTTGCCTGTAAAGTCGGTATACGGGCGAAAGTTTTACGTGACAACGACTTTGAGTGGTAAAATAATTTTAATGTGAATATTCATTCGTATAGTAGGAAGAAGGCGCGTGCCTTTCACTTTTTATGTCTGTCTCTCTCGCTCTTAGGCGGGCTAACCATGCCCGAGTGGAAGGGACGCGTGCCTCTCACTCGCTCTCATTGTGAGCGCATAACGTGAGCGGAGCGTAACGCAGTTTCTTGAAGTGTCACCCGGCAAACCAATTTATAAGACGTTGTCACGTCAAAATTTAGGATTAAAATATTTTGACGTGACAACGTCTTATAATTCGATGGAGCCGGCTGCATGAACGAAAAACATGAAGCATGCGGCGTTACCTCGCTCTGAGGCGTCCCATATATGGCTTGAAGTGCAAGCGAGAGCGCGGAACGAGCGACAAAGAGGCACAATCGGCCTCCGCGTTCGGCAGCGTGCGACATCAGTCTCTCTCCTACTTGAGTGAGCGATAGTATTTTCTTATGACGTTGTCACGTTCAACTATCGTCAGTAAACAGACTTTACAGACAAACGATTTTTTTTTAGAATTAGGTAGGTACTGAAGTAAGTGTATGATCTAAATGTGATGTTTGCACCATACGACACGGCGACGATTATCCCTGTAAGCACCATTTATGTATACCCAAGGACGATCCTCGGTTTTTTCAGGATTATTACTATTTCTTATTTTTGGGGACTGAGTCACCTTCGTCTGTGGGCATCTTTTATCTGAATCCCCACACGTAGTCCCTGGGTGGTTTAGATCAGGTGACAATCAACTGGTAATTATGTTTACTGGTAATTAGCTGGCGGTAGGCTTCGGCCGTGGTTATTGACTACCCATCACACAAAACCGCACTGTGAAGCGGCCTTGCCTTGCTTGCTGGCGATGTCTGGTGACACCATTTAAGAGGGTGGGTCGAAATTGTTGCTCCTTTATGGTTTCAACCATATCGAGCCTCATTTCACTGCCACCTTCTCACCGAAAGTCATTCGTAATCACGAGTAAATCGGTACATTGGGCTGGCGCGTCCCATCGTAGACTACATAATTGCTTATAAGCAAAGCATTATTGCGTAAGTTGTAGTCAAGCACATTACATTGTCACCTGTTTGTTTTGCACCACCCGGGAACCAAGTGTGGGGATTCAGATAAAACGTGCACTCCCACGGACGAATGTGACTCAGCCCCCAAAAAGAAGGTGAAACGCTTAAAAGTTGTAATTACAGTCCATCAAATCTAAGAAGTACCGTTTGACAGTTCTAAACGTGGTACATTTAGAATTTAATTTTTTCTGTGAAAAATTGTTTATGTTATGTTAAAATAAAAATAGCTTCATAATTCAATTATTTTACAGGAAAGCTAATAAAAATAGTGCGAATTACGCCTCTATAAAGCTAATTTAATACAAAACAGTGAAACGTCAAAAGGTACTTCTTAGATTTGTTCAATTGTATATGTAAGTGATATAATACCCACCTTCCTACCACTTTTATCAACAAAAACCGCGCACAAAACACTGGCGACCAAGAAGTCTATTGCTAAAAATATAGCACACTGACTGGATGGCATTGAAGGTACTGCTTCTTTGAACAACGGTTCTGCGTACACTTGAAGTACAACACATCCCATCAGAATGGAACTTCCCATAACTATGAGAGAGCATAGCAACGCACGCTGGGATGACTTTGATTTCTCTGTGGAAAAGAAAAATATTAACACTAACCAGTTTTACCCTTTTGCGTTCCACTGCTAGGCACGGGTCTTAGATAGAGCTTAAGCCTTATTCTACACGTGCTGGCCAGTGGGTTGGTGGATGTCACATGTCCTCGAATGATTATTTCTTAAACATGCCGGTTTCCTCATGATGTTTTCCTACGCCGATATTGAGCAGCGGCGATGTGTGAAACAATTCTCACAAAAATGTGTGGGTACGACAGAGAACCGAACCCGCGACTTTATATTTCATAGGTGAGGCTATACTATAGTATAGCGCTTTTACTCTACGATAGGCTAGCGCTTGACTACAACTTGCCTGATGTTAAGCAATGATGTAGCCTACGATGGAACGCGCCAGCCTAGTATACCGATTCACTCGTAATTACGAATGATTATCGGTGAGAAGGTGGCAGTGGAATAGCATCCATATGGTAAGAAACCTTAAAGGAACAACAATTCCGACCCACTCTCTCTGCATGGTGTCACCAGACATCGCACCGGAACACGGTAGGACCGCTTGGCGGTGCAGCTTTGTCTGGTGGGTGGTCACTAACCACGGCCGAAGCCTACCACCAGTAAATTCTGACATACTTTGTTATTTTTGGTAAGCTGGTGAAAATTAATATATTTTATTAAATTATATAATTAAAGCTAATATTAATTTAAATAAAACTTCCTAATTTATACTTACTAAAAAATTGCCAAGACGTTTCAGACTTGTATTCTTCTTCATCTAGTTTCTGGTCTACTAATTTTTCAGCTACAGAAGTATCTGAAAATCGTAAATAAAATGTCACGAAATTATTAAAGTAAAATTCACGTTGTTCTATACAGGAAACCTGGATCTGATCCTCTGAATCCTATTTAAAAGTATTATTTATTTGAATCCGTTCCGATGTCTTACAGCTTGTTTCAAGCGAAATTTTCTCCCACGTACATTGAAGCTGTAAAATGGGTCAACCAGCCCAAGAGAATAGGTACCGATTGAGGACCATTAAAGAGAGTAAAATAAGTACAATTTTCATAGTATTTTTTTTTTATATTTACGCGAATATCACACATTGAAATAAAATACTTTACAGCGAATTTTATCGCGGTTTATTTTAAAATTTATATCCCGACGTTACCCGTGAGTACGAAGTCTGAAAAGACTGAAACGTCGGGATATAAAATATAAAATAAACAACTATAAAATCCTATATAGATAGTTTTATTATAATGAGAGTTATAATGTTTACAAATGATGCCTCTAGAGTTGCAAGTACCCATAAGATACAGTGATGGTGGTTACCATCAATTGGATCATTGGTTGTGAGTAGTGCAACAAGAAATTTGACTCTATTCTTAAGAAAAAAAAAGTATTTTTTTCAAAAAATGTAACCCCGTATACGTCCAAGTGGAACGGATTATCTGAAAGGAGTAATCGCAAAATCATAAAGAAGGCTTGATGCTAGTTATTTGACGCTAAGATACGGAAAGATTTTTTTGCAGAGGCGATGAATAGGTACTGCAGTTTATTTACAAATTTCCTTTTTAACTTAGTAATACCTACATATGAAAAACTACAAGAGCAAGAAATGTGAAATAAAATGAACTAACCATTGCCTTCTTCAAGTATCTGCTCCAGTCGTGGGTCTAGTTGCAGTTTTATTTTCGATATTTCCGCCTCAACTATTTTAGAGGTAACACCAACTCTTCTGTAGAATGATATCGATTTTGCTGCTTCCTGAAACCAGAGGAAATGGAAATAAACAACCCGTCTGTACTGGTTTCGACTACCTACTATTAGTACACACGGCTACACATTAAGTTTTAAAATATCAATTAAAGCGCGCGACGTAAAATTAGAGGCTAGTGAACCTAGTAAGCGCACAGCTGATAGCACAAGGGTGACAATAAAGTTAATATCACTAGTGAACATCTGCCGCTAGCAATAACTTCATTTTTTGTGCAAAAATATATGAAAATAAATATTCATAAACCTCATAAGCTCATTATAGCTAAAATAGGTTTATAATTCGTTTGTCTTTGTCTGTCATCGTGACATTTTATACTAGTAAGAAAGAGACTAAGTCCATTTTACATAAAGATTCTCATAAGATTTGTATGTATTGAAAGAAACCTACTTTATACCGGATTTTATGGTGGTATACTCGTATTTTAGATTTTTATGAATAAGACAATTGTGTTTATTAAAATTGGTTTAAGTTTATTTTCTCAACATTTTCTCACTTTTTTCACTGTTTTCCTGTATAATGTTTGTTTACTTGGAATACTTTCCATTGACATTTTACGTTGTCTAGTTAATTGTGACTATATTGAGCAGTCGTTGTTAGAAGTCAGTTGAAAATAAATAGTAGTTACCTTGAAATAAAACTACTTTATAACGGATTTTATTGCGGTTTATTTTAAATCTTATATCCCGACGTTTCAGAATTTTTAGTTACAATTGTGCATAATGAATTAGGACGTCAAATACCTCAGCCCACCCGTGACCATGAAAAGAAACATAAGAACAATTTTTAATCGTCGGAATTTAAAATCTAAAACACGATAAAATCGGTAATATAGTTAGTAGTTTTAATTCAATGTAGGTAAGAAATTTGCGTAAATATAAAAAAATATTAATAAATACCTTCTCTTTTCCCGCATACACCAAGAACACGGGAGATTCAGGAAGCGGCATTAGCAATAATATACAGATCACAGATAGTAATAAATGGGTGTAGACAACTTGAGTGTACGTAAAATATCCACCGAAAATGTAAGAGATTAATAGACCTGAAATATGAAAAACGTTGATGAGATTAGGGATCACCCTTAATAAACTTCAATGACTACTTTTATTAACTACATATAGAAACAACTGACAAGAGAAAACAACAAAGGGCGAGCAACATTACCACGTTAGATGGCAATTAAATAGGTAGACTAATTCACGTAATAAAATAAGTACAATTGCAGTGCAGTTGCAGTTAAAATTCGACTAAAACAGCCTTTTTCGTATTTTTGACAACCGCCATCAAATACGCTCGCGTCAAGTTCGCGTCACGCGAGCACTTGAAACTAGTTAAGACTGCTAAACAATTACAAAAATACCATTTTGCCCTTAGACTGCTACTGCACCGCAACTTGATCGGCTCGTCATGAATTTACGTGAATTCGGGTCCGGCCTTTGCCCGGATAAAAAACCAGACTTCTAGGCTAATTCACGTAATTTCTTGACGCGCCAATATAGTTGCGGTGCAATTGGAATCAAGTTTACATCTTAGTGCAAAATGATATTCTTGTAATTGTCATATAAAAAACTTAAACGCTAAAGCGTTCGCGTAACGCGAACTTGTCGCGGGAGTATTTGACAGCGGTTGTCAAGAATAAGAGAATACAAAAAGGGCTGTTTTGATCGAAACTTAACTGCAACTGCACCGCAACATAACTTATTTAATTACGTGAATTTTATTAGCCTACGGTCACGTGTGTTTCCGTTCAAGGATTGTAGAAATTTCCATAAAGCGAACGTGCTTAAGTCATTTAAGTCATCAGGTATTTAAGCACACACGCTGTATAAAAGGCAACCGCTCTGTTTAAAAGTAGCAGACTGAATTATTAAATTGATGATGAATTTGATCTGTGAGTATATCATCAACAGCATTGATGAAGGATGCAGAATCAGCATTCATCTTTTTTTTCTTTTATAACCTAGAGTGTTCTCCGCAAGCCTCGGGGGTTGTAGTTGAAATCTCACACTTCAACCCTTATTAGTGTTTCACTGCTGAGCACGGGTATCATATCAGCCAGTCTATACCACCGGACTCTGAGAGTGATGGAAATAGAGAGTCCACTTGTGATTGATCACACACTTTTGTGTATTATTATCTCCTGCGTATCTGGTTAGCTGGAATACGAGGGTTATCATATTTTATAACGTTCAATGGCAGTTATTTACTTCAACCCTTTTTAGTGTCCCACTCTGGGCACGGGTCCCCTCTCTTACGAGTTGAGAGAGTTTAGGCCCTAATCCACACACGCTGGCCAAGTGTGGGTTGGTAGATGTTATTTGATGTTGATGTTGTGGTTGGTGTTATTTACCTAAGAAAAATCCAACAGCTGAACAGGCCGTCATTCCACCTCTAATCGAATCGTGGGATATTTCTGATATATAAATCAAAGACACATTCTGTCCCGCCACGCCAATACCTGCTATTGCAACAGCTAAAAGTACCAGGATAACATTAGATGTAAGAGATATTATTGTCCATGCAATCTGAAAGCGGAAGAATCAATGTTAAGTACTGATCAGAACTTGAAGTAAAAAAGAAACCATTTTCCAAGCTACACATATTTGATTCTGGCAATTAATAACAAGGTAAATGAAAAATACTTACCACATAAGGCAAAACGAATAACATAGTAGCATGCTTTCTACCGAATGTATTAAACGCGTAGCTACAAAATGGGCTGGCCAACAACCCTCCAATATTTGGCAAACTGCCCAATAGTGATATTTCTAATGAAGACATCGGTGTAGCTAATACTGTACTGTTAGACATAAATACTTCCACTGTGTAAGATGGCCAAGCATATACAAAGCCAGTTTGGCAGGCCATGAAACATACTAAAACAATACAATGAATACATACATAAATAATAATAATAATAATAATATTTTATTCTATTCTATTCTACGAATTTAACGAATCGAGATCCGTTTGGATTACATTAGCTATCAAATAATAAACTGGATAAAAGTGGCATCACTTTAGGTGCTACAAGCAAACGAATTTGCACGTAAATACGTAAATATGCTAATCTTAATTTCGATGGTTAAAAATAAATGGAAAGTGATAAAATAACCGTGAGACAGTGAAACCTGTAACAGGATAGGAAATTAGCTGAAGACTGCTTAAGGACCAAATCTGTTAATTCAGCTTGCAAAGAATAGTCACATCAAAATCGTTTATGAGCTAATATGACATACAAATTTACTAAAAATTGATGCTACAGACAGTTTTTTGAACAGATTTTTTATGGGGCAGTATATACGTTTCTACAATAAACTTCCAAATAATATTAGAGAAATGACTATTAAAAATAATTATAAAATCTACGTTATGTAAGAAAGCGTATTATAAAATTTCAGACTATCTAACGTATATAAACGCTTGGAATTACGTCGCTCTAATTCAACACAATAAACAAACAAAATGTAATATAAATAACTTCTTCATTTAAAAAAGAAAAAAGCCTAGTGAGTTTTTTTGGCAGTGTTTCTCAGTAGTTGTCAGTCATTCACTGCACGGTAGGAAAATAAATTGGACTATTTGTATGTAAAAAAAATGAAGCATATTTTCATTTCATTTCATTTCAACTAAAACCTGTCTTCATTGGTCAGTATAAGATAAATTATTACGTTTCTATTTATTAGTGGAAGTGCTGCAGTTTATAAATAAGTAATATCGATTGGTTTCTTTTTTCAAAACCTTGGACACTTTCTAGCTACAATATTGAAATAATTATTTGTTTATTGTTCACTACAATTCAGTCATATTTTTAAAATAGAAAAATAGTCAATTTCATAGGGCCTAGTCTTTTTTTAAATAACCTACAGCTAAGCCTCCATCATAGTCTTCAAAGTTACAAATTTTCACAATCAGATTTGCGACAAACGAATTTAAGTAGATCGCCGCGCCGTCGTTTTCGTGATTTTTCTCGGAAATGACGACCTCCTGCAATCTATTGCGCTGTGATTTATGCTCGTATTGTCATCATCATTCCCCTTGCCTTTTTCCTATTTCTATTGGGGTCGGCTCCCAGTCTAACCTGATGCGGCTAGCTACCAGAATTATACGAGCGACTGCCATCAGACCTCGAAACCCGTAGGGAACCAGTAGCCGAGATGGTTAGACCAGGTGTCAGATTATATTGGCTTCTGACTACATGTAACGATTGTCATAGATGGGTTAAATGACAACCGGGACCGACAGCTTAACGTGCTCTCCGAAGCACGGAGGGTAGTCCCTGAATCAACCAGACACCGAAACAATATTTTGTTGTTACACAAATATTGTCCGGGGCGGGAATCGAACCCGCGACCTCCAGGGCACAGTATAGCCCAATCAGACGGCTTACACCGCTCGACTACCGAGCTCGTATTGTAGTTAATAAAAATAAAATTATAAACTTTTAACTTACTGATACAAGTCGCCAAACTTTGTATCAAAAACTCCGAAGTTTTCAATTTATCCTTCTCCATTGCAAAGGTTTAATTTTTCACTTATTTATTTTTATCTCGAAACTGTGTTTAATTGCAAAATTCTATTTAGACATCATTTGAGAATTTGTACTTTATTTTTTTATCTGTCGTAAATACATATGATTAAATTGTAATGGAAATGTGCATCCAGTACTTTTTTTAAAAAAGTCAACTGTTCCAAATTTGTTTTAAAATAATCTTAGAAATATATCGTTAGGTATAATCATGAACGAAATATATTTCAAACCAAATAATAGGTACAGGGAGAAAATCAGGTATGTCACTAAATTAGATTTTTGTGCAATGAATTTTTAAATATTTAAATTTAAGTTTCAATTTCGAATCTTTCGAATTTGTGTAATCCAATTAATATAAACTATGTGAGAACACGACTTTTAACTACAAAATCTTCTGGTTCTTTGTTATTTTCATAAATTTCTCTTTGTTATTAGAATAATGAGCGACTGTATCTATAATTAATTACTGAGCAAATAATAGATAATGCGATTATATTATTACGACTGTTTACTGCCACGTTGCACAGACGCCAATCTACAATCTAAATTGCACCTTATTCAAATACAATAAAAGTGAAAAATAAGAAGCATTTAAACTACAGCTAATAAAGAGGTAAACGTCGCTGTTATCGTCCTTATATCGATAAACTTTTGCTCTTCAGAATATTTCTATTTTATATTACTAGGGTTCTAATATTAAATTAGATTATAAGGCTGTCTGCACTGATTATATCATTCATATTTGGTCTGACTGTTGCGCTTTTTTGTTTTTTTTTTGGGGCTGAGTCACTTTAGTTCATGGGTGACCCTTTAATTGAATCCCCACACGTTGTCCCCGGATGGTGCAAATCAGGTGACAAAACTGGTGGCAGGCTTCGGCCGTAGTTAGTGACCACCCACAGTGACTGACAGACAGATGTCTGGTGACATCGACGTTTGACGGGCCGGTGGCGTGGTCGGTCAGATACTTGCTTTTCACGCCGCAGGTCGTGGGTTCGATTCCCACCTGAGACAAACATTTGTTTAAATATGTCTGTTTGTCTTGTGTCTGGGTGTAATTATCTATATTTAAGTATATATTTACAAAAGAAAAGTATAATATGTAGTATATTACCAGTTATCTGGTTTCCATAATACAAGCTTTGCTTAGTTTGGGATCAGATGACCGTGTGTGTTAATGTCCCACTATATTATTATTATAAATTATAAAAACATCATGCAGAGAGGGTGGGTCGGAGTTAGTCCTTTGAAGTTTCTAACCATATAGACGCTCATTCCACTGCCGCCTTCTCACCGAAAATCATTCGTAATCACAAGTGAATCGGTATACAGTACTGGCGCGTTCCATCGTAGACTACATCATTTCTTAACATCAGGCAAGTTGTGGTCAAGCGCCATCCTATTTCAGAATTTAAAAAAGTACGCCAACACTACGGAACTAGTTTGGATGAAAATTGGGATGGGGATAATTTGAGACACGGGGAAGGACATAGGGTAGTTACACTTGCTCCATTAGGTACACTAGATCACCGGCACACACGTCTTGAACACAGTCTCAAATGGCAGGGACGCCATGTCAGGTGGCATGTAAGTAATAAGAGATAAAGTAAACCAGCTCGTAAGAAGGAAACATATTTAATGTCAATAAAAACCTACATTGAATAATTACAAAATAGATAGATACATACCTCTACACTGTGCACACACACATAGGTACTACACACTACACTGCGAAAAAGAGGTTAATGGTTTAGCGAGTTAACTGACAAACGCTTAACCGAAGTCGAAAAGATTATTTGTATGTAATATATGTTTTTCATTTGTAGTAAAAACCAATACTAGCATCTGCCCACAAAAACATCATACCAAAAATCTAGCACCCTATGTACCAACAGGTATGTGTGCCGGTGCAACTGATTTGCTTTAAAAGCGTGACAAACATCCATTGTAAAACTACTTTATCAGGGATTTTATTGCGGTTTATTTTAGATTTTAGATCCCGACGTTTCAAAGTCTTTTCAGACTTCATGTTCACGGGTGTGCTGAAGTATTTGACGTTCAAAAATATTAATCACAAATATTACTGACTACCTACAAACATTATTATTTAAGTTGGTAGTGTGGGTGGTCACTAACCACGGCGGAAGCCTACCAGTTAATTACCAGTAAACATAATTACCAGTTGATTGATTGTCACCTGATTTGCATCACCCAGGGACCACGGATTTAGATAAAAGGTGCACTCCCACGGATGAAGGTGACTCAGCGCCTGAAAGGACCTATCAGAGCTGATTCCAGTAATTATTATGGCAAAATCGTTTGAGCGCACGAAAATTAGCATCGGTTGCAACTTGCAACAAGATCAGTATAATATACCGCCCAAATGGTCTGAATGGAAGCGTGGTAATACAGCATTATTCTTTCTCTACTCCGACAGTGTGTTCGCTCTAAGTCAATTAAATGTGCTTACCTAATCCTACTACATACTTATATTTTATTAAATTAAATAGACGATATAATCGTCATGTCATAATAACTGTTTGCTGCCACGTGGCACAGACGTCAATATAGGGTAACTGGTAATAAGTGTAAAATATTTAGCCATGTGGTAGTGTTCATGATAACTAACAATTTTCATATAGAACGTTTCTTTTTCAGAGCAACTTTTAATAGAACAAAGTAATTGGCATTTGGAATACCATTAACAAGAAAAAATTATAAATAAATTAAAAACTAGTTTAAAAATATATCTATATCTGTAAGAGGAGGTGTGAAAACCCAGACCAACCATCAACCAGAAGTAGGTTTGGTGAACGGAGAGAACAGCTCTGCGATACTTGACAGCTGACGTTGATCCGGTCCAAACTCTCTATAACCGACAATATATCTAAGTATACCTATCTAAGTATCTAAAATTAAATCTATATCTAGAAGCTAAGCGTCGAAAAACTCATCCACATAGCTGTCTTCTGAGAACGTGCCCGGAAGGCTGGTAGCATTGCTACGCCGAATGGCAATACTAATTCTTTGTCCAAGACAAAGGCCAACGTTTTGGTCACGGGTGGCATCAAAGAGGCGCTTAGACACCTCTCTAAGTAAGCAACGCGCACCTGGGCCACACGGCCCCAGCGTCTCGACCCCGAACGGCTCAAAAATGTAAGGTGTTTTAGATGAAATAAATTATAAATGCTTCTGTTAGGGAAATGTAATAACTACGCCCTGATGCGCAAACGGCGGGAACGTTTCTCTCATATTAATGTTTTTTTTGTCAAAGTTGTTTGTACCTCTGGTAAAGTATTTTAGACTTGTTACCAGTCACCTTGTACACTATACTTACGTTTTATGTTAATAATAACGGTTGTAGATTAAAGAAAGTATGTGCCTATATTAGGGTAAATGTAATAGCTACACCCTTCGCAAATGGCGGAAAGGTTTCCCTCATTTTTAAGTTTTTTTTAAGAAGGTTTTTGTACTTATACGTAAAACTAATTATGATCTGCAGCAGATTTATGGACCCTGGAAGCATGCCTAATCGACAAACCTTTCACGTCTCTTTCCTAATATTCTTTCCTCTCCCTCTTCTCTGTTCTGCTTAGTTGAATAAAAACTGTGTATGTTTGGGCAAATATGGAATTCATATTAAAAAAATATTGTTATAAGATTTTTTCCTGATTCCTGGTCCTGGAGGAAGACCACGGAAACAATGACGCGATGATCTAAATTCATTTCTCTTTCACTTGGATGGTAGAAGCGAGCGACTCTCCTTGAGTTAGAAGGCTACTGGGGAGGTTTTTGACTAGCTGTTAGATATAACAGGCCTCTTGATGAACTCGGGAGGTCGCGGGTTCGACTCCCGCCCCGGATAATATTTATGTAACAACAAAGATTTGTTTCGGTGTCTGGTTGGTTGAGGGACTACCTTCCGTGTCTCGGAGAGCACGCTAAGCCGTCGGTCCTGGTTGTTATTAAACACATCTATGACAATCGTTACATGTAATCTGACACCTGGTGTAACCATCTCGGCTACTGGTTCCCTACGGGTTTCGAGGTCTGATAGCAGTTGCTCGTATAATTTTGGTAGCTAGGCGCATCAGGTTAGACTGGGAGCCGACCCCAATAGAAATGGGAAAAAGGCAAAGGGAATGAATGAATGTGAGACACAACAAGCTATTAAAAAACGTATGTGTTCACATGAAAATAATAAAAAAGTCATGAAGTACTCGCTTAATTAACACAAAAGAGAACTTCTTTTTTTAAGTCTGTCAACATTATATTTCAGACATCATAATCCCTTGCAATAAAATATTTATTGAAGTATGTTTAAAGAACATAACACTAATCTTTTCTCCCCTTATCTTGCTACGTAACGCTAGATTTGTTACATTGTGTACGAATGTCTGCATATTTTCGCGTGTTTTTCTTGAAGGTATAAATAACAATAAACAGCTAGCACCAACTACTACGTACTCCGTTGGCTTAACGACCCAAAATGTGTCTTGACCACATTGCATCTTCTCGGTAGTTGCTGGCTTGAAGCTCCTTAGGTCGGCCTGCACCTCATCATTCCAGCGATAAAACAACAACTTTTTTTTAACAAAACGCACACACCACGGAAATTTTCTTCCGTGCATTTTTTTAATTTAGTTTGTAGTTGATTCTTGATTTATTATTAACTAGCGGCCCCAGCGAACGTCGTATCGTGAATTTCTTACTTTTTTAAACCTTCCAATCTGACTCATAAATAGTTAAACTACTATAATTTACTTAATATCTAATTTAATCGTAATTTTTGTCACATCTATCAAAACAAGGTCATGTTACCAGTCGATCAGTACTATAACTAAACTTTAACCTACTTTTAACAATGAAATAAACAATACAGTTGTAGGCACATTGCTGTCTGAGCAGCCAACTAAAATCGACTCTTGAAAATTATTAATCCTGTTTTCTGGTACTTTTTTCTGTTTATTCGCTGTAACAAATTAGCAA
This sequence comes from Meganola albula, assembly GCA_936450015.1. Classification (NCBI taxonomy): domain Eukaryota; kingdom Metazoa; phylum Arthropoda; class Insecta; order Lepidoptera; family Nolidae; genus Meganola; species Meganola albula. The sequence continues at coordinate 1,719,600 of OW388164.1, forward strand.
CTAAATGTCACATACATTAGCCTAATAAATTTGATACTTATTAATGAAGAAATATCTACCTGCGCGGCCTGCGCCTAACCTGGAAACTGAATGATATTGAACTACATTTTATTTAAATTCGTTTTGACGTTTTTTTACAACAAATTCAAAAATGCAAGACCTTTATTTTGAGCCATCATTTGCCTATCTGTATAATTTATTTTGTGTGATCGTAAGCAGTGAGTTCGGCAAGTGGCAATGCTGGCAGCCAACTGTTTATGGTCATAGCACCTTCTTTTTTGTAACAAATTCAGGAAAATATATATGCACACTAATAAATTCCAACTAACCCCTAGCAAGGTTTAATCAAATTTTATGGATAGGTTAGGTTGAATCGGACATCCAATAAGTGCCATTCACCCTTTCTTATGCTACTGCAGTCTTTTACAGATCTTCACTCCAACTGGCTATGTTAGAAAATGAAAATGAAAATAATATTAAGTTAAAATATTAACAAAAAAAACCGACTTCAAGGATGCCATTCTCAGAACTAAACCAAACTGAAATGGGACCACACGGGAACCATCAGCTCTCAATTAAAAAAAAAATTATCAATATCGATTCACCCATTCGAAAGTTCTGAGGTAACAAACATAAAAAAACATACAGTCGAATTGATAACCTCCTCCTTTTAGAAGTCGGTTAATTAAAAATATGCTTTATTTTTTTGATACGCGAGTCTACATAAAAATAGTCCAATTAATTTTTCTTTTACTACCGTGCAGTGAATGACTGGCAACTACTGAGAAACATTGTCAAAAAACTCAGTAGGCTTTTTTCTTTTATGAAGTACTTATATCTATTACATTTTGTTTGTTTAATGTGTTGAATTAGAGGGCGTTTAACACTATATTTGCTACATTTGTATGTCTCCACATTTTATTCACCAATATTATTTTAGTCCTGGCTAAACCAGAAGTCTTTTAATTTCTGAGAACCTGATAACTTACCCTACCATTCAGTCGCTTATAAATTTCTTAAAGCAGACGATCCCAGAGATTTGTTTCCATAGCCCTCTCATTTCCTTTTGAGGAATATGTCTTCATTAAAGTTATAATACTTGTACGAATGGGCAGCATATGAAAAATCACATCGAGTCTTCACGTCGTCCATTCCACAGTATCTAAAGATGAAAGTCTTCAGCCAGTGCGTCCTACTCGTTATGACATACGGACATTCAATACACCCAGATTGAATACAAACAGATATGTTCATCACACAAATGTCTGTCTTGAGTAGAAATCGAACCAACGACCTGCCGCGTGAACAGCAAGTATCATACTGCCACGGCATCATCCCGTCAACGGTAGCTGCGGCGTTTGTTCCCATAAGAATGTGTGTACCAGGAATCGAACTTCGGACCCATAGTAATGAAATATTATAGTAGCAGTATAGCAAATATTATAGTAACAAAAATTATAGTAGCAGTGCCGTGTGTCATTGTGGCTATCAACTTCCATGCAATGGTAATTCATAAGCAAGTAGTTGTTGTTTGAAGTTTGAACTAAAAGAGTCCACATTTATGTTTTGAGTTTCTGGTGCGTACATAATTATATTGTTGTCACATATGTACGGGGCCAGCTGAAAATCAGTGCTGTGCGCTAGTACAGCAATTACTGAGTTGGATCCCGTGTTGCATGCTAAATATTTTTGTGTGATTTCTGTGATTGTACCAAAACAAAATAAATGGTTTATATGGTTTATATGGTAAATATAATAGTAATATTCCAGGACATTAACACACACGGTCATCTGGTCCCGAACTAAGCAGAGCTTGTGTTATGGAAACCAGATAACTGGTATACACTAACTCCCGTATTCATAAACGTCGTTTATGATCATTATAACTAAAACAGGTTCCTAATTCCTTTGTCTTTGTCTGTCATCAGTCACAATTATACCAGGAAGAAAGAGACAAGTAAAGTCCATTTTAACTAAAGATTCAAGATTTTTGACGTGACAACGTCTTATAAATTGGTTTGCCGGGTGACACTTCAAGAAACTGCGTTACGCTCCGCTCACGTTATGCGCTCACAATGAGAGCGAGTGAGAGGCACGCGTCCCTTCCACTCGGGCATGGTTAGCCCGCCTAAGAGCGAGAGAGACAGACATAAAAAGTGAAAGGCACGCGTCCCTTCCACTCGAGCACAGTTAGCCCGCCTAAGAGCGAGATTCTTTGTATAAATTAATGTTTTAAATATAATTCTTTGTATAAATAAATGTTTTAAGTTGTTACTATTATTTCATCCTTCTTCCTACTATACGAATGAATATTCACATTAAAATTATTTTACCACTCAAAGTCGTTGTCACGTAAAACTTTCGCCCGTATACCGACTTTACAGGCAACCAATTTTATTTGAATAAGACAGTAAACATGTAATAGTTTTCTTTTTAAATAAGTACTCGCGAATACTTATATCACCCAGACTCGAGACAAACAGACATGTTCGTCACACAAATAATTGTCTCGGGTGGGAATCGAACCCACGTCCTGCAGTGTGAACCACCGGCCCGTCAATATGAAACAAAATAAATACAAACTAGATATTGTTAAAACATATATTTCCATAAAATATACTTATGCTAATATTTACATCCTTATTAACCAACTTATATATAAAAGGGTAAACTTTACAATTAGAAAACTACATTAATAACTAAAACTAGTTCTAGTGTCCCACTGCTGGGCACTGGGCTTGTCTCAACTATCTTACGAGTTGGGAGAGATTAGGTCTTAACCCACACACGCTGGCCAAGTGCGGGTGTGACACGTCCTCGAATGATTAGTTTTTAGACATGCCGGTAGTTTTTTCACGATGTTTTCCTTCACCGATATTGAGCAGCGGCGATGAAACAATTCACACAAATATATGTGGGCACGACTGGGACTCGAACCCGTGAAGTTATATTTCAAAGGTGAGGCCAATACCACTACGCCACCGCTATCTTGCTTACTGTTATCTTAAATAAATTGGCAGTGCTCTTACTTACACGTGTAAAATACCATTATAATGGTTTATGTATACATACAGGGTGACTTACATTATCACCCTGTACAAAAAGTAACATTTAAATCATTTTGTACAAAGTCTAAATCTAATAAAGGAAAATCTTATACAGTTGAAGAATATTAGCGATATACGAAAAATATTACGATGGCGACTAGGGTGACTGGTAATTGGTGTAAAAAAAACTTTACCACGTAATAGTGCTCGTAATTAGAAACAACATTTCCAAAGACACTTTTTTTAGGGCCGCACATTAGATACGACAATAATGAAGTTAGAGTGGGAAGTTTCCTTGAAAAGATGGTAAAATATTTTACATTAATAACCAGTCACCCTATAGTTATCTTTTCATGATAGGTAAAGATTTTATCACCTAATTATATATGGTAACTATAAAGCTACAGGTACACACGGGGACTAAGCACCAAGTTGCACAATATAGTGCTAAATATTTTTTTATTAATTTGCATTGAAGCCGTTCACATAGGTGAAGTGCAGTTGCCTATCAAAAAAAATCAAATTGTCAAATCGTCCCCTAGTGTACCTAAGGCTTATTTTTTCCAACTTCAGGTGATATATTTCAAACGTACAGAATCTACTCTTGTACACACGGCAACACATCAAGCTGTACGTTGACATTATAAATAGGTCTCGCATTTTTTCGGATTTTCGTACAACGAGAGGTCAGCTTATACTGGATTAGCATAGCATGATGTGTAGCCGTGTGTACTGAGTCAGATTTTGATTCTAAATGTACATCAAAAATTTTAGAAATATATTTGTATTTTTTTATCTAAAAATAATTCCAATCTAATTCTTTACAGTTCATAAATTTTGTAATTATTTGCTAACATTTTCGTCATATAGAATCTTATTAGATACTAGGAGATTATAAACAAAAGGAGTATGAAATAATGAACGTAACTTCTGTTATATGACATAAAACAATAACAATAAAATCCCTAACAAAAACCACAATCTCCCAAGTGTGTGTATCACACGCAGCAATCAGAACTACGGAATAATGTAGATTTTCTCATGGCATATAAGATATTCATTGAGTATTTCAAATCGTCATTCGGCATTCAAAACTGCGAACACGACATTCATAAAATTTTGTAATAGATTTTATTTACGAACTCACTAAAATCACATTGTGATGCCCCTGCAATACTGACGAAAGAATAACTCACTAAGGGCCGATTGTGAAATCAGATCCCTTTTATTCTTTTAGCGAATATTTTAATGTTTTGACAGTAAATTATTATTGAACACTAGCCCTAAATGAAGCAACCAATGTAACTTTCAAAACTAATTTTAATTCATTAAAGGAACTTTAGGAACCAAAATACTGTGGGTAAGTATAAATAAAGAAAATATTAAAAACGTCGCATCCACGGTTAAGTAATTTTGGTATACCGTAAAGCTGGAAATGACGTTAGGCTAGATGCATTGATAATCACTGACTGGCAAAACATCAGGATCCGATTTCGGATTAACCTTTTTTACTTCCGTTTAACTCGGAGGAAAGTACTGTCTACTTTCCTCCGAGTTCAACGGGAGTAAATCTCTTCAAACCCCACTAACTACATTTTTCATCATGTTTGTGTCGGATTCACTATTAGGAGGCTCAGAATTTTAAAAAGGGACTCCCTTTTCAATATTTTAATCTTCTTAATGTGTGACTCTGTCCTGGATTACAGGAGACGCAGTGGCGGGCAGGATTAAGGTGTGTTTAGTTCCAAAAAAAATTATATGGTCGTACTGTATTTTTGCTAACGTAACATCGTGTCCACATTTAAACTGTTTCTTGAAGTTTATGGAAATGATAGTTACAAACGAAACCGCTCAAATCTTTTCCATATTTTATCTACAACATCTTAATATTAAACTTAATCGTATACACCAGTTTGATTATAAATACAATAGTTTACATAATACTTTAACTTCTTTTCTTACATCATCTCTAAAGACCTCATGAGATTGAAAAGATCTGAAATTTATGTGAACTTTACAGATCTAGATTTTTGCCAACAGTATGAAACTATAATACTACTCATCAATGACCCAAAAAGCATTAAAACACCACCCCATAGTGCCGCTGCAGGTGTCACACAGAACCCATTAGGCTGTGGTAAATCTTCCGCAAATACCACTCTTAATCCTTTCCCAACTACAGTGGACGGTTCAACTGTTCTGTTCCCAACGTGGACTAAATCTCTTTTCCTTCTCTTCGGGTCAATACTGCCTGGATTAGGGCAGACATCACAATCAGTCTTACACAACTCAACTTCACATTGAATAATCAAGTCCATTTCGTCAGGGAATTTGAATGCGTTAAAGAAGGCGTACGCTATTACTGAAGCTCCGGTATTTCCTGTGTCCCTAGTCTTTTGGAATGCTCCAAATACCTTAGGTTTCAGCACACAGCCGTTGCTATCAGTTAAAGGTACTACATTTCGGCTGTCAGAATCCCTAGCTATACATTCTCTAACAAATATATCAAAACCAGCATCTCCAGTGACTGATACCACTAAAGTCATTGTTTCTCCTATTTTCACTAGCCCGTTGGCTTCTGGAGCAAATGGCCCTCTACCAGTTTGAATGTCAAGTCTTGCCATAGCAGTATCACCACTGAAGTTGCTAGTAATCTGATTCAACATGCCTACGCTTAAAGATGAAACTAATTGTTTCTTCAAATTACCCTCCCATAAGCACCTTACTCTTCTAATATGATCCCATACTTCTTGGATTCCAGCTTCGTTTTGGAGGACAAGAACATTTTCCAAGTAAGCTTGTCCTTCATTCTCGAAATCGCTGTAGAATCTTGTACCACAAGTATTTAAACTAACGGTGAAAGAGAATTTGATTTGATTAGAATTTTCTCTGACGTATACACACTCCGGCTCATTGTAATGGTCTTGGGAGTAGATCAAACCGTTATATGGCTTGTTGAATTCAATGTTAATGGTCATCATTTCTTTACCGCAATCCACAGTGATTTCATGGATATGTGGAGGATGACGGTCATCGTCTTCAGATACCACGATTTGTGTGTTTTCTGAACTTGAAGATGAAGATGAAACAGAACCTGTACTAGAGCCACTTATTTCTTGGATGTAGATTCCTTGAGTTGTTTGCTCAGCTTCGGGGTATGTAGATTGAGCTGGTTGGTAACTAGGTTGGGGTGGTTGGTAGGTGGGTGATGAAGGTTGATAGCTCGTTGATTGTGCAGGAGTCTCGTAGGATGGACTGGAAGGACTTGACGGAGGACCGTAAGTCGGGGATGGGACGTATGAAGGTTGAGATGGCACATACGATTGGGACGGCTCATAAGGTGGTCGCGTTGGTTGACTGGGCTTATATGTAGGTTGGAACATCTGTTCAGGTTTGTAGGAAGACTCTGGTGTGTATGGTGCCTGGCTTGGTTGGTAAGACGGTTGACTTGGTTGATATGACGTTGATGGGCTGCTTGGCGAGGATGGGCCCTCGTTGTATGGAGGTGAAGGTCTATTTCCTGCTGGTGGGTAACCAGTAGCCGGTGGCAGGTAGCCGTTTGCCGGCTCAAATGGCCTTGGTTTTTCAGGTTTACCACCGAAGTACTGCCGCGCTGAAATATACAAGAATTTATTAGTAAAAGGTTAATTATAGTACTTCTTTCTTCCGCATACCAAGTAGCTGGTGCAGTGATTGCTTGAAATTGTGATCTGTGCAAAAGAGGTAATATTATTCCCTTTATATTTCTTTATTTACTATTTTCGCAAGGTTTGGGTTGCCTAATTTATCCATACCTATACGTAACTGGTTTACTAAATTATATAGCTTATAATAACGATTTAGTGTTCAATTGTGTCTAAAACTAGTTCTAAAAGGCACCTTTCCTATTCTTCTGCTGGTAAAACCCTTGGATCCATTGCAGAAGGTTGTTCACCATATCATCGACTTCAGCTTGCTTGTCTGGCTGCAGTTCAGCTGGAAACCAGAATCTTGATCAGCGACCAGCATGTCATCCACCTTTACCACACCACTTACTCGTTAAGCCAAGACTAGTACTTATCGTCCCCAACCAAACGGCATTAACAATAGTAGTCATAGAACTTACACCTCAAACTAAACCAAAGAAAAAGAAAGAAACTGTAGTTTTACCACTGTTAAAAGTATGAAAAACGGAAACAATACAAAGAAAGAAACAGAATATAAAACAATTCAAAGAAGAGAAGACACATGCAAACTATGACAAAAAGAATAATAAATACACTGTTACGTATCTTATTTCTATGTAAAACCATACACGCGGCCTCATACCAAGTTTTATCATTTACCAGCATTGAAATAAAACTACTTTTTAACGGATTTTATCGCGGTTTATTTTAGATTTAGATGGGCCGGTGGCATGGTCGGTAAGATACTTGTTTTTCACGCCGCAGGTTGTGGATTCGATTCCCACCTGAGACAAACATTAGTGATGAACATTCGTGTTTGTGTCGAGTCTGGGTGTATATCTATTATATGTATATATTTACAAAAGAAAAGTATTATATGTATAGTATATACCAGTTATCTGGTTTCCATAACACAAGCTCTGCTTGGCTTGGGACCAGATAACCGTGTGTGTTAATGTCCCAGAATATTTATTTATTATTTTAGATCCCGACATTTCAAAGTATTTTCAGTCTTCAAAGACTTTGAAACGTCGGGATCTAAAATCTAAAATAAACCACGATAAAATCCGTTAAAAAGCAGTTTTATTTCAATGTGTGATATTCGCGTAAATATAAGACAATACTATTTACCAGCATCTTATAAACTAAGGAAAAATAAGAGCCAAGTACAAGTAAGCAACAGCCTAAAGTTATTAACTCCATTAAAATAAAACATAATGGAAGATTGAAAATAGTAAAACATTACAAAATAATATAAAATACATAAATTTCAATCGTTTTTGTCAATAATTTCAGATAATATTCATAATATAAAGTTAGTAGAAAATTGAAAGTATCATCAATTAATTACCATAGCTTATTAAGAATTGGGTTTATATAAATGTGGCCACCTAAAGTGTGAGAATTTCAATTAGAAAATTGTTTTTTCAGACTTACAGGTACGGTATTACAAAAACGAAAATCAAAACGATGATAAATAGAAACAAAAATGTTATTTGAGTCAACATCAAATCAACAAATAAAATTATTATCCCACTGTGCAATAATTCCTCAGTAAAAATCGTTGTTTTTTATTCATTCATAACTATTTAACATAATGATATATTGAAATTAAAAATTATTATCCTTTTTCACGTCAACGCTTTTATTGTCCTACTGCTGGGCACAGGTCTTCTCTCAACTATCTTACGAGTTGAAAGAGTTTAGGCCTTAATCGACACACGCTCGACAAGTGCGGGTTTGTTGGATGTCACATGTCTTCGAATGATTAGTTCTTAGTCGTGCCGGTTTCCTCACGGTGTTTTTCATCGCCGATATTGAGCAGAGGCGATGAAACAAGTCACACAAAGATGTGTGGGCACGACTGGGAATCAAACCTGTGACCTATATAATTATGTCTTACTATCCTCTAATTAATTATTATTAAAAGATATGACGGGTTATGTTACCCTATTTGTGTTTTTTATATATTTAAAAATAAATTAAATAATATTTTGTGGAGTGCTAAAGGTGTCAAGCGTATGCTGTGGCAGCTTATAAATTGTGTTCATTTGATATTTAAATTAAAAAATATATGTGAAAAGAGTTACGTTGTAAGAGTAGAGAAGAGTAGAGAGTTTCAGTGTAAGAGAAGTGTGAAAAGAAGTGTGTAAGCAAGAAGGAGAATGTAAATGGGAATTATGAAGATAATTTATAAGAAATACATTTTTGTTTAATGGGTTTCAGGTAACTGCTTTTCCCAATAAGCTTTGAGTGAGTGTAAGCAGATAGTGATACAAGAAATAAGGTTCTTTTCCATGGAGAACAGTCAGTGACAGAGATAGTTTAACGGACAACAGTAAAGCAGCAGTCAACAAACACATCTAACAACACGTAGCTTGTCTGACACGAAGCGACTAGCGTTGTTGCAATAGCGATTGTTTAGCTATCGATAGTTGACCTCGAAAAACAGTCGATAGCCCTATCGAAACTATCGAAATATTGCAATAGTAGATATTAATAGTATCAATAGAGAAAATTAAGCAATACTAAGCTGTCGATACTATCCACACAATCGAGATTCGATACTATCGATAGTATTGCATCTAAATAGTCGAAATGAACGATACTATCGATGCCCTATCGACGCGTTTTAATAGTATCGATACTTTGAAATAAAACTACTTTAGGTAGGCCACCCGTGACCATTAAGTCTGAAAAATCTTTGAAAGCGGTATTTTTTAGATTTTAGATCCCGATCTAAAATCTAAAATATACCGCGATAAAATCCGTTATAAAGTAATTTTATTTCAATATGTGATATTCGCGTAAATCTAAGAAAATAATATCGATAGTATCGATACTAGTGTTTGTAGTAGTGTTTGTACTAATAATATCTATAGTATTATTAGTACCGAACTTATGCAATAGTGTTACTAATTTTTAACAATCGATAATATCAACAGTATCGTCGTGGGTCGGTAGTTTGGGTCAATTGATTTTCAAAGGCTACCTATCGATAGTATCACGATACTATCGATAGACCATTGTTATCGCAACAACACTAGTACACGACAACGCACAATACGCGATTCCAGTCACTACTGGCCAGCATTTAAAAATTATGTTCTGTTTGTGCTAGCGAGTGTCTGTGCAGTGAGAGACACTGCAGACAGGTCTGCTACGTGTTAAGCTGTTACGTGCTGCTAGATGAGCATCAACAACAAAATGTGGAGCTTTGTGAATGTATGCCAAGTAATATTTCGGATATAATGGACCACTTGTATCACTATCATGCGTAATGTTGACATTTGACATGTGTACATACCGGTTTTGCGTTTTCTTGGTTCTGTAAAACATAGTACAATAAATTTTAATGTAAATATATTGTTTAAAATGTATGTAAAGTATTTACAAATTATGTAAGTTAATACTTAGAGTTAACATGCATTACATACTATTTTACAATAACTATTAAAATTTTAAATATTTTGTATTTTTAATAACAAAATATGTGCGTAATTCTGCATATTTACATAAATTGAGAGTTAGGTACGCAGTTTTATTTGCAACTAGCGTAAATGTCGATGTGCGTATGCGCTATATTTACTTAATCTGAGTGAACCACATAGCTGTGAACCGCATATGCGTTTCACAGCTATGCGGTTTCATACATAGGTATATCACTGTGCCACCACCCTCCACTGTAATATAGTATTTATATCATTCAGAGCAGCAATATTGTAAACAGTATATGCGTACGTAGGTAGATGTATTTTTTCAAAACTACTGTACATAAATAATAAATAGGAATTTTACAATAAATTACTTATAAACAGAAAAAGGGAGAGATTAAGGCCTACTTTTGCAATCCAAAAAATTATGAACAGCGAAAACAAATGGATTAAAAAAAAATTATGTTGGGTTGTCTATGTATAAAAAATTATCTATCTAATAATATGAGATGAAAATGTAAAGCGTACAGAAATTTAATAAAAAAAAAGAAAAAAAAGACGTGTCGCACTCGGAGACTGCCGCGGTAAAGCTATTGCATAGCATTTTTTATCAATTTATGTAATTATAATTATTTATTTATTTTATTTATGCAGTATTTTTTTTCCTTTGTTTTTTTTCGTTGATATTATTTCAAGTTACACTTTTTGAGCGTGGTGACCGATAAGAAAACAAATTACAACCAACAATACAACCAATATTACCGATACCACCAATGCCACCTAGAGGCGAGTTGCTGAACTAAATAGACAAGCGTGATATTTAAAAGTCATTAAAAGTGCTGCTATTTATCGACAGATGGCAAAATATCGGAGTGAAGGTGTTAGGTTATTTTCGTTACGGAATTTTTGGATTCGGTCTCCATGCTCAAGGCCCGCGATAGAAGCTATGCAATAGCTTAAAAATCAATGATTTAATTTAATCTTTTTATTATTATTTTTTTATCAGAAATTTAAGCAAGTTGTCCTGTAGATCAGAACAAATATCAAAAATACTTCTACTAAATAAACGGAACATTTTATTGACGAGACACGTCATGCACTTCGTACGAAACAAGATCTGTCGCTGTTATCTTTAGAAGACGGCAAAATAAAAATGCATGTTTCTCTGAACTTGAACTGTTCTAAGATTATACAAAGTACATTCATGAAACTCTGCAAATCTTTGCGTCAATCTGCCAACTTAATCGAATGGAGAATTGACTCCATTCAATTAAGTTGGCAGTTATTGACATAATCAGGTTTTTTATCTATATATATAAAAATCAATGCCACTTTTCGTTGTAATTTTATAACTCAAAAACGGGCTAACCTATTCAAACCCAATGTTTAGGCATTGTTCGGACTACCTATTTAGTAGATGGTTTAAGTATGTGAAGTATGCACAAAATCGATTGAGCGGTGTTTTATTTATCACATTTTTTATAAATTGTTGAGTGGGCTGAAGCTGGGGGGGGGGCGCGAGTTTTAAATAATTTGCTTTGCTTGTTAAGTGAGGGAGTTAATTTGTTCCTAAAAATCCTCCTTGATATTGGTGTAAACCAACCAGGGGATAAAAACAAGGAGATACTTACGATAACGAGAAGAGCTGTCAGCAGCACTGACACAGGCTACAAGCGCGCACAGCGCCACTATAGCGCACACGCGCACCATCTGAAAAAACCAAAAAAAAACAATCAAACAATCACACCTGTATTATCTGAAGGTGGAGGCAGAGGTGAAAATCACCCACTTTTCGCTGGTTATATATGTTTAGGTAATAAACAAAAGGCGAGGCATTATTCCAAACCTCGCTTCTCTAAGTGAATTACAAAATTCTTTGCTCGACCCCCGGGTCCAAATCAAACCCGGGACCTCACAGTTATTAAGCTAACACGCCTACCACTAAACCACCGAGATGGTTATACAAGGGAAACCGGAAAGGGTATAACTATCATGCCGTAAGTTCTATTTGCAATAAGTAGTATTGTGTAATAAATCATAAATAAAAAGAATAACCGCTACAACATAAAAAAATGTTTTTAAATGTCTTCTACAACCCTAACTTTTGAATAGACCGCCATTGGTCATTCATTAGTCATATCTCTTATTAGGTCAAAGAGAGTTCAGAAAAACAGATCTTAGGGAGCACGACGCGAAATTTTTGAAAAAAATTGGTAGGATCAAGAATCATATCAAAATAATAATAATATTATTTAATGAATCTCTCACAATATTCAATGTAAACAGAGCTTAGCATAGGAGATTCTTAGATAGTATCAAAATTGTGGGAGACTGACGCCTAAAATGAGCATAATGGCGGTAACGCGGTATGCTATGTGGATAGAATCTTGTTATTGGAAAGAGAAATTTGGAAAAAAGACAAAAAAATAAAATAAAATACATTACAAATTAATTTCTGTGGAGTCACAAATTAATTTGTATTAAATCATCATCGTCATCGTTCCCCTTGCCTTTTCCCATTTCTATTGGGGTCGGCTCCCAGTCTAACCTGATGCGGCTAGCTACCAGAATTATACGAGCGACTGCCATCAGACCTCGAAGCCCGTAGGGAACCAGTAGCCGAGATGGTTAGACCAGGTGTCAGGTTATATTGGCTTCTGACTACAAGTAACGATTGTTATAGATGTGTTAAATGACAACCGGGACCAAAGGCTTAACATGCTCTCCAAGGCACGGAGGGTAGTCCCTCAACCAACCATACACCGAAACAAATTTTTGTTGTTACACAAATAGCCCACAACTTACACCGCTCGATTACCGAGGTCGTCTAATTTTGTAATTTTTATTTTAATATAGTCTTTATTAATGACCTGAAGAATGTCTACTTTCAAGTACCTTTAATAAGCCGTTCCGGTTCAGATTGTATACAACATTTTCTATACTATTTTCTAAACTAAGAAACACGTCGCGCGTCGTGAAGTTGTCACTTCATTAGAGAATCCTCATATATTTTCTGTGACCTTCCAACTCCATCAGAGCGACAATTGTCATGAAAGATACACAAGAATTGAATGTCAGGAAGTGGTTCTATTTCTACATCCGACATAGTCATACTCAGACGGGAAGTCAAATAAAAGCTTGTAATTACAATTTTGCTGAGATAAAATTCTTTAATAACAATCAACTAATTACAACATGAATTTTTATTACCTATTAACATAATTTTACTATTTTAATTCTGTTTATTATTTTACAAGCGGACCCCGCAGACGTCGTCCTGCCCGGTAAAGCAGTGCCAACTACCGGGTCCGAAAATAAATTACAACCGATTCTCAGACCTATCGAATTTAGATACTTATAAGATTCCATAAAAATCGGTCAAGCCGTCTCAGAGGAGACTGTTTTTTTTTTCTCTGCGTAAGAACCATCCTCGTACTTCAAAGAATATTCTAAAAAAAGAATTAGCTAAATCGGACCAATCGTTCACTCGTTATGGCGTGACCAAGGGAAATAGGGATTCCTTTTTTAAAATATAAGATTACATAAATGTGTATTGTAATGTAACCTGCTTAAGTATTTCGTTTTTTATATTGACATCAACATTATTATTTTTGCGACATTTTAAGGTTTCCTAGCTTGATATTCCTGGTTGGTATATAACTCAGTCTATTTTTTATAACATCATATTTTTTTATATCAACCATGTTTGCAAAGAAATAAAAAATTGGAATTTTAATAAAATTGTAAAAGATATATATTTTGAATATTTTGAATAACCATAACTTGATTTGCGTTGGCGAAATTTACGCGGTGCGCCTTTGAAATTCAGGTAGCGGATTGTTTGTGGTGCCCACACACCTTTGTGTGAATTGTTTCATCACCGCTGCGCTGCTCAACATTGATGAACAAAAACATCATGATTAAACTAGACATAGACATTTGAGGATATATGGTATCGTTTACGCGGGCTTGGCTAGTGAGTGGATTACGGTCTACTCTTAAGGTAGTCGAGAGAAAATCCGTACCCAGCAGTGGGACACCAAAAGGTTGCTACATTACTACCCCAAAGTCTTTTTAGCTGTCGTAGTCAACTTTTCTATCAAAAGTAGTGTTATCTCAATGTTTAATTAAAAGAAAATTAAGCAAGAAACATTAAGCATTCTCACACGGGAAGTTTAATAAACGCTTATAATAAAAACTGAGATAAAATTATTTAAAAAATAATTAACTCGTTAGATTTGATTAAATTCTTATTTTTATCGAAAACATATAATCAAACATGAATATTTAAAATAACCTTAAAAACGAAAAGCTAATCAAGTCAAGGTTTCATTAACATAACTGATAAATCTCTATTGTGCGATCACTCGGCTGGGAATCGAACCCACAATGAACAATTGGTTAGCTTTAACGTGAGACGATTTACGCAATCTACGCAGGCTTCGTAATACAGAAAACTTTTTTTTTGAGACTTAACCACAATCTCGACACTGCTACTTCAGGATTAACAGCGCCCCGGTGAAGAGACTCCGGTAAACCCGGTCAAATCCCGGCACACCTAACGTACGGACGCCCGCATACGGACGATATTTCCGCTGATTTTACTGATTTTGTGCCACACAATACGCGGTGAGTCGGCTACAAAATCAGTTAAAAATCAGCCGTGTGCGAGCATCGTCAACAGAACAGAAATATTATAGATTAAACTTTAAAAGAAGCATTCTAAATGAAAATCTGTATCAAACTTGGTTCATCCGTTAATACGCACGAGGCAACAAACCTATTCAAATCTATTCACGTGCAATGTTGCCTGTTGACACAGAATGTTAGAAACATATTATAAAGAAGAATATAAAGTTAAGAAAAAATATAAATATAGTGTTAGAACGTCAAAAATTGGAAAGCTAACGCAATCAAAAGTAAATAATTATTATGGTAAAAGGACTTGACAGTATATAGTGCCAGAGTTATGTAAGTAATATGAGATATTAGGGGAGTATAAGAAAATTAAATGTAAACTGAAATTAAAACGGAAACTTGAAGATATATTTGGAAGTAAATAGAAAAAAACAAATATGAAAATGCATGCATAAAATTGTAATTAGGTATAGTAGGTATAATTCAATAGTATAAGTACATATTATAAATTGTGAATGAGTGCGACACCTACAAACTGTATGTACAGTTTGGCGACGGATGACTTTTTGTGTAATACTTATATTTTGAACAAATAAATTAAAAAAAAAACTCGATCTTAAAAAACGAAAATTATTTTTATTTTTTTATTACATGTTTAAATTAATACAAAACGGGTGATTTTTAACCGCATACCCCGCAAACGTTAATTTGTTTCTACCCAAATTGATAGTCCATCAAGTGTAGATACATCTACACCTGTTTGAAGCCGGGGTGGATCCCTAGTAGGTACTTACTAAACGCATAAGTTAATCTTAAGCAACAAGCAACATCGTGACTACATATTTACAAAACTACTAAATAATAGATAATAATTTACTCAAATATTACAAAGTATTTACTTTCAAAAATTACATATTGTGTGTGAGGAAATCTTAGGGCCTTAACATATTTCGCGGTTGTGTCACCTACGGTTCCCGTGACACCCTGGCTAGGATGCGAGAAGGAACACCCGGGGGGTTTTAGTTCGGGTAACCAGTATGGAGTCCCACATACCCTCCGCCCTGCGCCCATACAGGCGGGGGGATCCAAAAAGATTTCCCCCCTATAAACAAAAAAAAATGGGCATATTAGCGGCTTGACAACGGCTGCGGGGCGAAGCGAGCTCGCAACGAATAAGTGGCAAAAACAGGCCACCGCGGCGTCGATTCCCGTACCGTTACAATATTTAGATCTGTAGATAATCTAAAATACCAATAAAATCTGAGACAGCTGTCTCAAATCATTATTCAACAATTCAAAGCTAACCTCCAAATCAGCTCGGGTGAATATCGTCGCGTAGTCTAAACCTCTAGACAAATTACAAGGCAAAGTGATAATGAAAGATCGGAAAGAAGAAAAAATATACTATTGACATAAAAGTGTCACATGATATGTAGAAGGTGAATTTCAATCTGTCCCTTCCCTACGCTTATACGGAGCAGGAGGAACCGTAAAGTATTTCCCGGGAAAACAAAAGGTCAACAGGATTTTTTTTGGACTTAACCCACCAAAATATTTTACTATCAATTGAATTTTATAAATTACTAGCTGACCCGGCAGACTTCGTATTGCCTCAATCGACTGCTGTTTTTAGGGATTTCCCGGCAACTATTCTAATTTTTCTCACCTGTCAAACCTTCCCTAGACCTCCCTGAACATTTCAAGACCAAGATAAGATAAATCCGTTCTGCCGTTCTCGAGTTTTAGCGAGATTGGCGAACAGCATATATATATATATAGAACATAATTAGACATAGACTATATTATGTAATCTTTATGTGTTTTCGTTCGTTCATCTACACAAATGTGTTCCAGTTCCGAAATAAATGACTTACGACCGCAATCCCGCCTTTGATACTCCTGTAAGCCAGGATCGACAGCGGCGCTGTGAAGAGACTCGGGATTTGAACTCGGCCAAGTGCCGGGACACCTAAACTGTCTTGGATCCCGTACTAAGTCACCAGCATAGTGGATATTTATTTATTTATTTAGTAATTAATAATAATGGTTACCAGTTACATTTATTAATCATAACATACTTAGAATCAAACCCCCGTATTCATTAACGTCTTATATGCTCACTAGCGGCCGCCCGCGATTTCGTCCGCGTGGATTTCGGTTTTTTTCGCAATAAAAGGTAGCCTATGTTCTTTCTCAGGGTCTAAAGATTGTCTGTGCCAAGTTTTATCAAAATTGAGAGGTTTAAGCGGGAAAGCGTAACAGACAGAGTTACTTTCGCATTTATAATATTAAGTAGGGATTTAGCTAAAATAGTTTAATATGTAATTCGTTTGTCTTTGACTGTCCTCTTGACATTTATACTAGTTAGAAAGAGACAAAGTTCATTTTAACTAAAGAGTCCCAAGATTTTAATGAATAAGACCGTAACAATATACAATAAATAAAATTAAAAAAAATATAGATATACATAATAATTGAACCGTGTTGTTTAGAAGTGTTTCAGAGCCTCGCCTTAGAAAAATAAGGTCGCCGCGCCGCGCGCGCCGGTTCGAATCCTGATCGTGCCCCCCACATCTTTATGAGATTTGTTTCATCTCCGTTGCTCAATATCGGTGAAGGAAAACATCGTGAGGAAACCGGCATGTCTAAGAACTAATCATTCGAGGACATGTGACATCCACCAACCCGCACTTGGCCAGCGTGTGTGGATTAATGCCTAAACTCTCTCAACTTATAAGACAGTTGAGGTAAGACCCGTGCCCAGCAGTGGGACACTAAAAAGGGTTGAAGCTAATAATAATTACTAAAGAATTGGGTAAGTGTTTGTATGTTTCCGATTATTGCGTTGTTTCTAAAAATTACTGTTACAATGTATTCTGAATACAACATTTATGTACGTGTTAGCTAAACAATTATGTGTGCATGATGCACCTTTTGTATATTTGTTATCTAGTATAGCTCAACTAATCTTTCAACTTTTTGTTATTAGCTCTTTCGACCAGGCTTGAACAGTAGACAGACGTGTTAATTGTTGTCTCCGCTATCTAAAATAGTTACGTTAATCAAAAATAGTGCGTAAAGTGAAGTGTGCTAAAACTTGTTTTCAAAAGAATCACAAGGTGTTAGTGAGGAGGTGCGCCCCTACACACCCGCGACCCGCGAGTAAAAGAAACAGCCGCCATAATTGCTGTCCTTCTCGTGCGCATCGCTATTATAACACCAAACCGGCGGCCGGGCGACCGCTGCTTACTTGCCGTGCTACAAAACAGGTTTGTTACGGCTACGAATAACAACTACGGTTTGGCCTGCTACGTTCGAGTTACCTTTTATTTACATACATTATAACACAACTTATAAGTGAACCGGCTAACGTACAAAATGGAACGTACTCCACCAAAAACATTGTCAGCTTCAGACCCAAATTTAAACGTCACCAAAAGATTTAACTCTAAAAGAGTACGTGTGGATGAGGACGATTCAGAGTTTAGTCAGGAACAATGTCGGGAATTATCAATTAGCGAACAACTTGCAACTTTTAAAACTGAAATAAAGGAGATGATGTCTGTGTTCCTAAGTCAACAAGTTAAGGAGACTGAACTACTCTCTAAAACCTTGAAAGATATACAACAATCAAACTCAAATATAGAAAAAACTATAACATATCTTACACTACAAAACGAAAGTCTTGAAAAGAAAATAACACAGTTGGAGAACCAGTCTAAAGAAGATAGGAAATATATCACACTGTTGGAGAACAAAATAGAAGAGGGGGAAATGATAAGTCGTAAAACAAACTTTGTACTAAAAAATGTGCCAAAACTTACCGGCGAAAATAAAGAAAATCTCGTTGATATGGTAATCAATTTGTCAAAAAATTTAGAATGCCCTTTAACTAAGTACGACATCAAAGACATTTACAGAGTACGGGCAAAAGAAAACGGAACTCAAAATACTCCCATTATTGTTGAAACGGGAAGCACCCTGTTAAAGAACAACTTAATTAAAAAGGTGAAATCTCTAAGGATACAACAAAAAACCAAATTGAGCTGCAAGAGTCTAGGCTTCAAAACTCACGAAGACACTCCAGTCTTCATCTCCGATCACTTGACCTCTAAAGGCACCCGTCTGCACTTCCTTGCCAGGGATTTGGTAAAGTCTGGATCGTATAAATACTGCTGGACTGCCTATGGCAAGGTGTATATCAAGAGAGACGACCAAGCACCAACAATTATCATTAGAAGTGAGGAACAAATTCATAAATTGATTACAAAAACATGACTATCAATTTTCTATTTTTACCTAAGCTATACCTTTAATTATAATGTAATAATGAAAACTACTTTACATGCTTTGTTATACCAGCACTTTTATAATACTACAGTTCAACTTATATGTTATGTTTTCTTATATTTTAAACACATATTGTTTTGTTATTTCCTTCACATATATTATACCACTTATACTAAGACTTATACATATTACACACATACAATACAATTAAACAATATACAACTCCATACATATACACACACAGTTACATACACAGTACATGCCTACCTACTACTTAAGAATAATACTTCAAAAATAGTCAATAACTTCACAATAAAATCCGTGACTGTTCTGATACCAAGTGTTAGAACTTACGGGCTTTATTCTATAGATAAATATTACAGTACAAGAAATAATTATGCAAAATGTATACAACACTATCTGGATCCGCCCAATAAAAATAATAAATTACGTGACTTATGCTATAAACTTACCGATTATCCGTGGTTTGGTTTATTTCTCAGTAGACGGGTTGTTTTTAGGTATACATATATTTTTAATTTTTTTATTTATTTTTTGTTTTAAATATACTTTTAATTAAAAATTGGTTTTTAATAGTGTAACATAATATAAATAAATTAAATGGATAATATTTTAAATACAGTAAATGAGCTAGATAAGATCGAAATTGCGAGCTCAATTATGTGTGATTGCGACCAACTTTCCCAACATATTTCTATAAAAAGAAATGATTTAACTATATTCTCACAGAATATACGGAGCATATACCATAATTTTGACGATTTCGTGGTTATGTTATCCTCGCTTGACTTCGAACCAGATTTAATCATATTTACAGAATGTAGGTTAAACACAAATAAACCTGTCCCTCACTTGGATAACTATCAGTCTTTTGTAACATCTCGCCAGATCAACCAAAACGATGGAGTAATTCTATACACAAAACACAAATTAAAACCAAAAATTAAAGAGATTCATCTCTCTCAGGCATCTTGTCTCCAGATTGAAATAATGGATCATATCATTTTAGGTATCTATCGATCCCCTTCCAACACTAATTTAGACAACTTTCTGGAATCACTAAGTCTCCACTTGGGCTCATTATCTAGTCATAAAAATCTGATAATAACGGGGGATATTAACATCAACATCAGACCCAAAAATACAGAAACGTCACATGACCTAAAAAACCGAACTAATTACCTAAGTATGTTATCAAACTTTGGAGTGCTCCCAGGACATATATTACCTACTCGAGACAAGAACTGCCTTGACCATTTTATGTTAAGAATACAAAAAAGGAAGACTACAGCGTCTATTGCTATTCTAAATACCTCGATTACGGATCATTACACAACATTTATATCGCTGGCTAAGACTAAAAACATGGAATATGCACAAAAAACTAGTACTAACTTAAACTTTAAAAAAGCGCTTCAATACTTACAAGAAAATGACATCACAAATTTAATGTTTTGTAACGATCCACACTTACTTATAAATGAACTTATACAAAAACTTTCGGATGCAATCCAATGTAATACCGAAACTAAAACTATACCCTGCAATAAACGTATAATTAAACCCTGGATAACGCCTGGAATACTACGATGCATTAATAATCGTAACAAACTCCAAAAACAATCTCGCTCAGATCCATTCAACGAGGTCTTGAAAATTACATATTCTAGATACAGAAACTACTGCAACAGTCTCATAAAAAAACTAAAACGTAAGTATGAAAGAGATCTTCTCGCAAGCTCAGTCACAAATACAAAACTACTCTGGAAAAATATTAAAACTATTACCTACACAAACAAACCTAAAAGTCAAAGCACAGAATTACTAAATATTATGCCATCAGCGAAGGAATCCTTAAATTGTATTAATGACTTTTTTGTGAATATAGGAAGTCAACTAGCCCAACGTATCCAATCAACTACTAATAAATTCCCGAAACAATTACCTGTCACCTCACCTGCACAGGTAAATTCATTCGTGCTCCTAGATACTGACCCCAAGGAGGTAGGAACCATTTTAATGAATTTAAAATCTAACAGCGCTCCTGGTTGGGATAATATCACTACCAAATTCTTAAGGTACATTGTCAAGGACATAGTACCAATTATCAGCCATCTGGCAAACCTTTGCTTTGCTAAAGGTATTTTCCCGGCTCCACTAAAAAAATCCATAATCACACCGGTACACAAGGGTGGGAACAGAGACGATGTCAATAACTATAGACCTATCTCGGTATTACCAACTCTATCAAAAATTATTGAAAAGTTAATAAACACTCGGCTCATAAACTTCTTAAACAAATTTCAAATTATATCTAAATCTCAATTTGGCTTCCGACAGGGATTATCCACGGAAGATGCTGTCGCTTCTCTTAGTTCGCAAATAACTAAACACCTTGATAAAGGAAAAAAATGCGCAACAATTTTCCTCGATCTCAAGAAAGCATTTGACACCGTCTCTATTCCAACCCTTGTGACCAAACTAGAAAATCTGGGCATAAGAGGTGCTCCCCTTAACCTGCTCAAAGATTACCTCTCGAATAGACAACAAAGAGTGAAGATAGGAAAGTATGTTAGTGACGATGCAGACGCATCTTATGGCGTCCCACAAGGGAGTATCTTGGGTCCCACGCTCTTTTTAGCGTACATAAATGATCTTTGTAATATCAAAATCAAAAATGCCACAATTTTATCATACGCTGATGATACGGCTATCATTTTTTCGGGTGAGGACTGGACGGACGTTAAACGAAATGCTGAGATAGGAATGGCTGTGATTGCCGAGTGGCTAAATAACAACTTACTTACATTAAATACTGACAAGACCAACTACATCTGCTTTGCCATTTCAAATAAATCACAACCAAATAACGATTTTATCATTAAAATACATACATGCGGAAATACTAATACCAGTGATTGCTCTTGCCCTAAAATCGGTAAAGTAGCACAGACTAAATATCTGGGTGTTATTGTAGACCAAAACCTCACATGGTATCCCCACCTTGAGCACATTGCTGGACGAATACGAAAATTAAGTTGGCTTTTTAAAACTATGAGACATGTTGTACCCAAACAAATACCTAAATCTAAAGGCTTTCATAGAAATCTGCTAAACGAAATTTATGTTGCTCTTGTACAAGCAGTCATAGTCTACTGTATACCCATATGGGGGGGTGCAGCAAAATCAAAATTTATTAATGTTGAACGTGGACAACGTGCCCTCATTAAAATAATGTATTTTAAAGAAATTAAATTCCCTACTGAAAGCTTGTACAAGATTAGCGATTTGCTTTCAGTCAGAAAACTTTATATTATGACAGTAGTACTTAAAAAACATAAGAAACTTCCTTATAAGCCTGAATTTAAATCGAAAAGACGGATAGATAGTGTGGCAGAAGTTCCACAAGCTAGGACTCATTTTGCCTCACAACAATATGATAAACGATCTGCTCAATTATACAACAAAATTAACAAACTATTATGTATATATTCAAAACCTGTAAACGAATGCAAAAAAATGTTAACAAAATGGCTAAAGACCCTTACATACTCAGACACTGAAGCACTTTTACAAAATATTAAATAAACTCACACATACACACACACACACACACACACACACACACACACACACACACACACACACACACACACACACGCACACACGCACACACGCGCACACGCACACACACGCACACACACGCGCACACGCACACACACGCACACACACGCACACACACACACACGCACACACACGCACACACACACACACACACACACACACACACACACACACACACACACACACACACACACACACACACACACACACACACACACACACACACACACACACACACACACACACACACACACACACACACACATACACACACACACACACGCACGCATGCATGCATGCTAAGACACGTTATATAATTTAAAAAAATAAAATAAAAATTGTTTATGTATCTACACTTTAATAGCACTTTAAGACGGCTAACTATTACGTACGGTCAAAGGCTGTCAAGTCATACCTTCTAGTCCTATCTCTGAGCATGAGCGCTTCTATTTAACTTACTAACTCACTGATACCTTGACATGCTGCTGACCGTACAGTTTGATTACAAGCTTGGATAGAGCGGAGTACCCTACTACAAGCATTAATTGCTTAAAAGGGTGCTCCAATCACTGCCTATGTAAAACTATTTTGTTTGATACTAATAAAAAAAATTTTTTTTTTTGAATTTTTTTTTTTTGTTATTAGGAAATAATATACTAATACAATGGGTCCCACTGCTCGGCTCAACTCGTAAGACAGCAGAGGGTTTAGGCCTTAATCCACACACGCTTGCCAAGTCCAATTAATAAAATATTAACAATTGTATATTGTTAATATTTTATTAATTGACTAACACGCAAAAATTGTACTAAAACAATATTCAACTTCCTACTGCAACTAAGATATACAGACACAGAAAAATTACTAGAAATTCTGAAATAGTTTTTTAGGCATTTTGTTTATTGTTGTAAAAACTAGCAATTAAGTTGTGTATAGTAGCATTTTGTCTTAATTTAGAGTAAGTTAGAGAGCTGGCCTGAAACACAGGTTATATATTAATCCAGCTCAGGCTAGCCGA
Organism: Meganola albula; assembly: GCA_936450015.1. NCBI lineage: Eukaryota > Metazoa > Arthropoda > Insecta > Lepidoptera > Nolidae > Meganola > Meganola albula. Next base: position 1,743,337 of record OW388164.1, read on the forward strand.
CACCTCTTCTGTAGAAGTAAGTAGTTATTGGTCAAATATACATAGTAAAGATAATAAATGGTAATAAGTAATTATATTTAGCTTATTGTATTGTACCTACCTAATGTATATGCCATTACGTTCAATAAACTTTTTTTATTTTATTTTATTTTATTCTCCAAAATCCTAAATCGTTAAATAACCCTCTATCCTTTCTGCACTGGCTAGCATTCCAGCTGTGACCACGCACTTACTTACCACTGGACTAAAAGTCAGTACCTATAAATAAATTATTATCTTAACCTACAAGTCGTGAATAGAAATCTATTGTTTCGAATTTCGGATTAGTGTGACCTCTGATGTAATACAATTTGTAATGTCATAGGGTAAAATAACTAGACGGGTGATTATAACGCGCGTTTAAACGTCTCGGTTGCCACGACAAATTTTTTGCTTGACATGAAGGGCTGGTTGTGTAATAGCCATTAACTTATATCAAATAAATATTTTCGAAGATTATTAATATTTTTTTTATACATTGGCAAAATATTCAGCCATACTTCGCACTTATTTAATGATATATGACTTGACTTACTATGCAACAATTTGACCATGAATTCTGAAATTAAGTCTCAACACATATAAATAACAGCAATCATAGCTTCTAAGCTTAACATATATGTAAGTAATTATACGAAAACGAAACATTAAACATAATAATATAAAATTAAATCTTAAAAAAATAGATTTTCATATCGAACCATAGTGAATTTAGAGATAGAATACCTTTTATCACTGCTATATTACATTCCCATAAATATTTTCATTTACAACAGACACATCACACAGGTATGGAACCTAGTTCAAACGGTCAGCCGCCAAATTTTTCTGTTACACGGCGTTTTAAAAACGCTCGTGTGTATCTCCAGATGCGCAGTACAGTTGGTTACATAAACAGTAAGTGTGCAGCGCACACGCTAAGTGTCACACGTCACTTATATAACTGTTGACATAATTATGACATTTGACCTCGCAAGTATTAGAGGAAGTTTAGACTGTGTCATTTTTGATAATTTGAGAAAGGTTATAGATTGTAAATCACAAAATTTAAGTGCCTCATTGGCCCAGTGGAATGCGTGTCCGCTTTATAACCGAAAGGTCTCAGTTTTGAATCCCAAGTCTTCACTAATAGATGAAAAAGACTCTTCTATTATACATAGATGGGCCCATAGTAAAATTTTAGTAGAAGCTTGAAGTTAGTAATTTTGTCTGATAAAGGCAAATACATTTGCTTTCTGTTACTGATATCATAGAAAATATATCCAACGCAATGTGATATACACCTCTGTGTTGGGTTATAAAAAATAACTTTCGCCCACGGCTTCACCCGCGTGGTACTAACTTATTGGGATAAAAAGTAGCCGATGTGTTAATGACACCATAATCTACCTATCCCTGTGCTAAATTTCAGTCAATTCCGTCGTGCAGTTTTTGCGTGAAAGAGACAAACATCCATACATTCTAGCAAACTTTCACGTTTATAATATTAGTAGGCTATTGACTATTATTGTCTAGCCCACTCGGTTAACTTCGTACCGCGTAAAATTCCTTAGCACATATGATATTTCAGATAGCACTACGCAAAATTTCATCCTATTCCATTCAGTAGTTGGGGGCTGAGTCACCTTCGTCCGTGGGTGTAAATTAAATCCCCACACGTGGTCTCCGGATGGTGCAAATCAGGTGACAATCAACTGGTGGTAGGCTTCGGACGTGGTTAGTGACCACCCACCAGACAAGCCGCACCGCCTTGCCGTGTTCCGGTTCGATATCTGGTGACACTATGCAGTGAGAAGGGTCGGAATTGTTGCCCCTTTAAGGTTTCTAACCTTAAGAAGGCTCATTCCACTGCCACCTTATCACCGATAATCATTCGTAATCACGAGTGAATCGGTATACAGGGCTGACGCGTTCCATCGTGGACTGCATCATTGTTTATCATCAGGTAAGTTGTGGTCAAGCGCCAGCCTATCGAAGAATAAAAAAAAGGAGTTTTTACATGAAAGATCATCCCCACATCAGTACAAACTTTCGCATTTATTATTAGTAGGATTCCCTTCTAAGGGCGAAGTTATTAGTGCAGGTATTGACAGTAAGTGACAGGACATTAAACAAATTGAGAGTTCTTATACCTCGTTAGTTCCAATTTTGCGATCCTATCTAGTAATTCCCACGGATTCCTAGAAAGTACTCACACAACAAATTATACACAGAAGTCTAAATCCAGCAAAGACATAACAGTAAGTAAGTAAGTAATTCGTTATTGCTTTTGATTGAGTACATAAAGATGGTAAAGTACATTAATTAAAGTAACATCAATCAGCCCGTTTGGGGCATACAATATTTAGCATTTGTTGAAAGTTTAAAATTTATCTGTGACATAAGAAAGTTTACTCAAAATTCTAGACACATTGTTTGACGTTTGACACGTTTCAGTCATCATGATCACGGGGGAAACACCGAAATCCGTTATAAAGTAATTTTATTTCAATGTTAATCTTCTTTTTTTACTATATAAAAATGAGTCGGGTTTTCCTTCCTGACGCTATAACTCCAGAACGCACTAACCGATTTCCACGGTTTTGCATTCGTTGGAAAGGTCTCGGGCTCCGTGAGGTTTATAGCAAAGATAATTCAGGAAAAATTTCAACAGAAAAGCGGGAAAATGTTACATAAAACGAAGCCCTCTGGTGGCGAAACGGAGTTCGCCGGGTTTGCTAGTAATCTCTAAATATTACCCTTCTCACAATAGATAATAATCAAAATTTTCCAAGACATTAACACAATGGTCATCTTCTGGACCCAAGCTAATAATAATAATGTAGGACATTAACACACACGGACATCTGATCCCAAACTAAGCAGAGCTTGTATTATGGAAACCAGATAACTGGTAATATACTACCTAAAACACTTTTCTTTTCTAAAAACATACTTAAATACAGATAATTACACCCAGACTCAAGACAAACACATGTTCATCACAAAAATGTCTGTCTCGGGTGGATACGAATTCACGACCTGCGGCGTGAAAAGCAAGTATCTTACCGACCACGCCACCGGCCTGTCAATGTCAATGATGTACTAATGTATCTGCTTACGAAATAATACAAATGCACACTGCATTAACCTTGAAATGAAGATTTTCATAAATACTTATGATCTCCTAAAGACTCTTGGCCTCTTTAACAGAGGGCATGTGTAAATACAATCTAAAACTTGCAAAAAGTTGCTTAATAATCCTTTAAATTGTGAATTGTTTCATCGCAGCTACTCAATATCAACATCATTTGGGGACTGAATCACCTTTTATCTGAATCCCCCACGTGGTCCCTGGGTGGTGCAAATCAGACAAAGCCGCACCGCCAAGCGGCCTTGCCGTGTTCCGGTGCGATGTCTGGTGACACCATTTAAGAGGGTGGGTCGAAATTGTTGCTTCTTAATGGTTTCAACCTTAAGGAGCCTCATTTCACTGCCACCTTCTCACCGAAAGTCATTCGTAATCACGAGTGAATCGGTACATTAGGCTGGCGCGTCCCATCATAGACTACATCGTTGCTTAACATTAGGTAAGTTGTAGTCAAGCGCCTTTTTTCTATTTCTATTGGGGTCAGCTCCCAGTCTAACCTAATGTGGCTAGCTACCAGAATTATACGAGCCACTGCTATCAGACCTCGAAACCCGTAGGGAATCAGAAGCCGAGATAGTTAGACCATATTAGGCTTCTGACTACATGTAACTATGATCATAGATGTGTCGAATAACAACTGGGACCGACGGCTTAACGTGCTCTCCGAGGCACGGAGGGTAATCAGTCAACCAACTAGACATCGAAACAAATCTTTAATGTTGCACAAGATTGTCCGGGACAGGAATCGAACCCGCGACCTCCCGGGCACAGTAGCCCAATCGGACGGTTAAAAAGGACTATGTCCCTTTCTTACTAATATATGTCAAGATGACAGACAAAGACAAACGAATTATAAACCTATTTTAGCTATAATAAGCTTAAAAGACGTTTATGAATTACGAAATTATAATTTGCTTGTGTTATTTAAAATACCATATTACTTAAATACATTTTTTTTGTAAATACATAAATAGAAGTTCAGTTAAGAAGTTAGAAGATAAGTTACAATAAGAGAAAGAACTAACACTGGTGCTTATCACACAAAGATTATAAATAAATAAATAAATAAAAATTTTGGGACATTAACACACACGGTCATCTGGTCCCAAGCTAAGCAGAGCTTGTGTTATGGAAACCAGATAACTGGTATATACTATACGTATAATACTTTTCTTTTGTAAATGTATACATAAAATAGATATTTACACCCAGACTCGACACAAACACAAATGTTCATCACGAATGTTTGTCTCGGATGGGAATCGAACCCACCACCTGCGGCGTGAAAAGCAAGTATCTTACTGACCACGCCACTAGGGTCATTAACCACTACGCTACCAGGATAGTCATATTATATTATTATTATGCTTTCTTGAGATGATTTCGTTAACCTGGAACTAGTTAACACAAATCTGAATGCTAACGATCCGAAAACATGTACAAACAGCAATAATAACAACATTATACACGTAACAGTACATTTTACATCTCAATTATGATCACAATGCATTACAAAACCAATAATATTAACAAAATTATGCAATTAACGACTATCTCGACCGCACACTTGCAACACCGGAAGATGGGTTGATAAAGGTCTTAGCACAGTGTACATGCTATAAAACAACTCAGGTTTCAACTCCGTTTCAACTTCAACTCAATAACAACGCCACAAGGAAAAAAATAGAAGATAGCTTTATAAAAAATATACGAACCGACTTCAATGTTTTAATAATAACTCAAAACAAACGTAACTAATTTTAATATTTTCTTTATGGACGTATAAAGTCTTTGGATCAAAGAATTATCAAAATCTATTTGCAATTGGCTAGATTATAGCGTAACATACCTACATACAAAAAAAATATAAAGACGTACAGTTCAATTGAGAACCTACTTCTTTTTGTAGTCGGTTGAAAATTGAGCTTCACAAAGTAGCGCTCTCAAGATGTAAATATCACTCACATTTCGTCTCCAATAGAGGGTTTTATGTCTTTTTTTAGCGCAAAGATATTATAACTTCGACCTGCTACTAACATTTTTTGAGAATATTAAAAAAACATTTTTGTTTTCGACCCAGACTTCAAACCAGGTACTTCATGGTAATAACCAGGAAGTTCCTGGTTCGGACATTTTCCCGTTAATATTAATCTTAGTATTAAGCGAAAGCATTTATCACTCGATTACAGATACAATTTTGTAAAATCCTATTTTTTTTTTACGGGAAAATGTCCGAACAAACCAAAAAAAATATAATAAATATTAACTTTTTATAGAAGTTATTAAAAGTATAAATTATTCTTTATTGTCATAAATGATCTTTCCGTTATTATCTCCATATCCATTCTCACATTGAAGTTGTTTACCAGTTGCGTTGGTACAATGTGCGAAAACCTTAATCCCATTGATATTTACCGATAAATTGACGATAGGTACTTCAACGCGTTTAAATTTACACCTATTTGTGTGGCTTACCAATAAATTGGTTCATTGAGACGGTTGAGCAAATACTGCACTTTATAAAATTGACTTATTTTGCGTAACCTATATTAAGTATTGAGGAGTTGTGTTATGATTTTGAAACATACCTACTTATAATACATTAGCATACCGCCGCGGCTACGTGAACTACACATAAGGCCAGCAGTGGGATGTAAAGTAGCCTATAGCCTTCCTCAATAAAATGGGCTATCTAACAATGCAAGAATTTCTCAAATCAGACCAGTAGTTTCTGAGATTAGTGCGTTCAAACAAACAAACTGTTCAGCTTTATAATATTAGTATAGATAGTGCCACGACACATGTCTGCATTACCCGAAGGTATAGGCAGAGGTGAATGTCACCTACTTATCGCTAGCTATGTTGTTTAGGTCCCTTACTTGTTGCCGTTCACCGGGCACGATTCCAAACTTCGAGCTGCAAATAAGATTCTCAAGTATATAAGAAAATTCGTATTACTCGATCTGGGAATCGAACCTGGGACCACTGAGACAATAATCGATTTATATTAAGTTCGATAATATTGTGTTGATTCGAAAAACATAACCCTTCCTTAAAACTTGCTTTAAAACGATAATATTAGTAGTGATGTTTAACCGCAACTGCGCAAAAGGAGGGTTATGCCAAAATGATGCGGCTACTGTAGAGTTTATTTTTAATTGGTTAAAGGTTCATTTTGATTGGTCGAGAGAAGTCGTGTGTTAAATTATACTAATCCTGACGCGCTGCTATATAATAACTAATCGTTTTTAATAATTATTATTGTTATAGTGTCTCACCCCATTCGACTTCAGAGGTCGCTTAATTTTATGAAATAAAAAAAAACTATTAAAAATTAAACTTAAATTAATTATTATAATAATTAAATTATTCTATAAATAATAAATGTCGCTTTTATGACTATTTCTAATTTTAATTTACTGATTTTGTTGTTTTGTACCTATTATATCTAATGACATTGTATTTTATGATTTCAATTTGTTGGTTGAAATAAATGATTTATTATTATTATTATTAAAACTTCATTTTAAAAAACTGTTACTATTTTCTTATTTTTATTGCTTTATGTTAGTAATCTGTGTGAGTTTGTAAATTGTTAACTAAAGCTTACTAAAAATGTTGTGTCTGTTAACCATCCTAATAGTAATAAATAAATAATATTAAAACTATTTTATAACGGAAACTATAAATTAAAATAGTTTTATTTCAATGTATGATATTCGCGTAAATCTTATGAATAAAATTAATCCAATTCTCACATAGCACAAGTATAATGTACTCTATAAACATGTAAACATAGTTTGGAACACCTAAATAAGCAATTACTAACAAAATTGTGAAAGGTCATGCTCTTCCGCGATTCGAATGTAATCATTGCGCTTACGCAATCTCTTAAGACGAGCGTAATGACCCGATGTATGTGTCTATGTGGAACATCTTGGTAGTAAACCTCACTCTGCGTCGAATAGAAAAAACACAGCACACAGACTTCACCAGTGACCGCGTGGCCTACACTTTATATCATGCCCAGCGGTGGTAGAAAAAGTAGCTCAAAGTCTTCCTCAATAAGTGAGCTATCTAACAGTGCAAGATTTTTCAAATCGGAGCAGTAGTCCACGAGATTAGCGTATAACCAAACTCTTCAGCTTCATAACAGGCTTGCGATGATGAGGTTTACTATGGAACGCTCTTACCCAGTAAATACCCATTCACTCATAGAATACTAACTCCCGTATTCTTCACTGATATTGAGCAGCGGAGATTAAACAATTCACAGAAAGATGTGTAGGCACGACTGGGAATCGAAGCCGCGACCTTATAATTCTCAGGCGAAACCCGTACCGCTGCGCCACCGCTGCTCCTCTCAAAGCCCTCGGGGACTCTTTTTTTTTTAATAGTGAGTCACTAACACACATGGTCATCTGATCCCAAACTAAGCCGAGCTTGTACTATGGAAACCAGATAACTGGTAATATACTACATATAATACTTTACTTTTGTAAATACATACATATATATATATAGATAATTACACCTAGACACAAGTCAAACAGACATGTTCATCACATAAATTTTTAATTTGGGCGAACCCATGACCTGCGGCGTGAAAAGCAAGCATCTTACCGACCACGCCACCGGCCCGTCAATCACTCTTATATGCATTGTATCTCAGCAAAAAGCCTATCAAATATTTATTTATTTATTTCATTATGATGTGCCAACAGTACACATATTAGAAATTTACAATTTTATATCAAGGACTCCGCACTGATATGTATATATACTGCCATTTATAGTGTAACTAGCTGCCCCAGCGAACTTCGTACCGCGCAAAATTGTGAATCTAAACCATTCCCAGATCCCCTTGAACACACACAAAAAATTTCAACAAAATCGGTCCAGTCGTTTGAGAAAAGTTCAGTGACATACACACTCACAGAAGAATTATATATATAAAGATTTGCATGTCACTATAGTCAATCTAAGCAACATCTATTGAGGTCCAAGGTTTGTAGAGTAAAAACTTTATGAGCATTGCTGTCGTGAGACACAGCAGCTAGTTTACACATACTCAAACCAGTAGGCTAATTCATGTAATAAGTTCTATTGCAGTGCGGTCGTAGTTGTTTAGATCAAAACATCCCTTTTTGTACACTTGGTAATATTGACAACCGCTGTCAGATACGCTTGCCCCAAGTTCGCGTTACGCGAGCGCTCTAAATTAGGTATAACAGCTAAAAAATTACAAGAATACCGTTTCGCACTTATAAGTAAATTTAATTGCAACTCAAAATCAAAATATGCTTTATTTTTTTTTGAGACGCGAGTCTACGTAAAAGTAGTCCCAATTTCTTTTCCTACCATGCAACTGCATCCCAACTTGATCGGTGCGTCAAGAAATTTGGTGAATTAACTTACTGTATTGTCCTAAAAATATAAGCAGAAGTAAAAATCCTATTTCTTACTATATTATAAACTACATATTTTATATGCGAAACACTGAGAGGATGTTTCTTTTACGAGTTAATGATATAATATTGTATTAAATTTACGCGAATATCACACATTGAAATAAAACTATTTAATAACGGATTTTATCGCGGTTCATTTTAGATTTTAGATCCCGACCATAAAGTCTGAAAAGATTTTGAAACTTCTGGATGTAAAATCTAAAATAAACCGCGATAAAAGCTAAAATAGTTTTATTTCAATGAATTATTTTAAATCAAAGTCATTTATTTAGATACCTAAATTAATATACCTACAGGGACTTTTAGGGTGCTGCACCTTGAAAGGTAAAATTGAAACCCTTAAAAGATCACTCCATTTTCTGTCCGTCGCCTGTCACTGTTGATTTACTCTGGAACTACGAATTTTACTCGCTCTTAAGGGTCTTCTCTCAACTATCTTACTAGTTGGGAGAGTTTAGGCCTTAATCCACACATGCTGGCCAAGTGCGGGTTAGTGGATGACACATGTCCTCGCGTGATTAGTTTTAAGACATGATGGTTTCGTCACAATGTTTTTTACTTCACCGATATTGAGCAGCGGTGATGAAACAGTTCACACAAATATGAGTGGGCACGACTGCGATTCGAACCCGCGACCTTTATTTCAAAGGCGAGACTCGTACCGCTGCTCTTTGCTGCGCCGCCGCTGCTCTTGCAATGAGCTTATAGGCTGATCGCTTACTCCTCAAGCTGCACAGACAGTGATGATGATTCATGCGCTATGGATATTAGTGACGAATAGTCTTACATTACTTTTATCTGTGGTTAAATAGTTCTTTATGAGATTTAATTAATGTTTTATGCTTTTGTACCTCAGATGGCGATACGCGAGTTAAACGGTCGGCCTATACCAATAGCAATTACCATGCTATTACTCATCTATTCACATGCTAATGAAATTGATACGAATTCGCATTAATCCATCACTACTATAAGCAATGAATAACACAACTCTTTTACAAAACTCATTAATTTATTAGATCTGCGACATTTATTAGTATCGCGAAACGAGCGTGGGAGATTGCCGTTTTTGTTTGAGATATCATCTACATTGTTGTAAGGAAACCGCGATGTAGGTAAAATATTTAGGTTGCATGCAATCTATTGTATTTGATTGTTACTTGCTGTTTGTCGTATTCAAATTGTAATAAAAGTGCGTTTAGTTCCGTATTTTTAGTATTTAAATAATTATTTTTGCAACAAGAACACAAAACCGACTTCAAACGTATGTAGGTACCTAGAATTATACGTTTAGGACAATTGTTCTTGTAATTTTAGCAGGCAGCAGGCGCTTAGCGTAAACAATGACGCTTCTTTCGACATAACTCAAAAACTACTGGTCAGATCTTGATCAAATTTATACAGGACAGGATATACACGAGAAGCACCAGCTTTCAAACAAAAAAATAGTCATAGAAATTGGCTCAAAAATAACAAAGATATTAGGTAACAAACATAAAAAATATAAGAAGTCGAAATGAATAACTCCTCTTTTTTAAGTTCGTAATAAGCGATTCTTGTAATAATTATACCCAGTGTCTTGAAAATGACTAGACGGGCGTGGTCGGTAAGATACCTTCTTGCTTTTCACGCCACAGGTCGTGGGTTCGATTCCCACCCGAGACAAATATTAATGATGAAATTTGTGTTTGTGTCGAGTCTGGGTGTAAATATCTATTTTATGTATATATTTATAAAGGAAAAGTATTATATGTATAGTATATACCAGTTATCTGGTTTCCATAACACATGCTCTGCTTAGCTTGGGACCAGATGACCGTGTGTGTTAATGTCCCAGAATATTTATATTTATATTATATTATATTTAAAATCTAAAATATACCGCGATAAAATCCGTCATTATAGGGTAGTTTTATTTCAATATAAACTGCATGTTATTTAAAACTTTACGCTTATATATAACAATATATACCTAATTCAAGATATAGTGACCAAATTCAATATTAAAATAAAAATGTAATAGCCACGAGCTTTAATTTTTCAGCAATAATCTCTTTAGCTTTCGAAAATAAACCCACATCAAAATAGGCCCATCCGTTTACATGCTACGTGGGAACAAACTTGTATACAGATACACAGATACAGATATAGGCGTCAGACATAACACTCCTCTGTTTTGTCGGTGGTAAAATGGATTCATTATGATTATGACTAAATGTATTTGATAATCCTTTATTTTTTGTTTTTCCCTTAGAACACATTACCCGTGTTGCTTAGTACAGTTTGATGGAGTAATAAAAAATATTTTACTGATCAGTACATTTACCTTTCTTTCGAGGGGAAACCTTTATAGGTTCCACTGCATCAGAGCGTGACACAGAGGGTATGTGAGACTCCAAAGAAGTTTTCTCAACAAAACCTCTGGGCCCCGATTCTGGCGCTTTAGACATTTATCTGTAATAAACATTTGTCTAACAAAAATGGCGATTTCTTTTATTTTTTAATGATACGCGTAAGTTTTTCGACACTTGTCTACTAGAGATAAATGTTTAAAGCGCGCAAATGTCGAAAAATATGGCCTTGCCTTTTTTCCATTTCTATTGGGGTCGGTTCCCAGTCTAACCTGATGCGGCTAGCTACCAGAATTAAACGAACGACTGCCATCAGACCTCGAAACCCGTAGGGAACCAGTAGCCGAGATGGTTAGACCAGGTGTCAGATTATATTGACTTCTGACTATATGTAACGATTGTCATAGATGTTTAAATAACAACCGGGACTGGCGGCTTACCGTGCTCTCTGAGGCACCGAGGGTAGTCCCTCAACCAACCAGACACCGAAACTAATCTTTGTTGTTACACAAATATTGTCCGGAGCGGGAATCGAACCCGCGACCTCCCGGGCACAGTATAGCCCAGTCGGACGGCTTACACCGCTCGACTACTGAGGTCGTCTGTTAGACAAATTTTAATGTCTGTTAGAGATAAATGTCTATGGCGCCAGAATCAGGGCCCTGGTGTTTCACTACCAACCCACTTGCCGCGATTTCGCTTAAGGCTGCCCGCTCACGACCGATTTTTATGACCAATTTTGTGACCGACTCAACGCGTGGCCTTGAGTTTTGTATTGAGTTGCACAAAATCGATCTTATAAATCGTTGGAAAATTCGGTCGTATGTAGGTAGAAAAAAAAGACGGATAACATCGTGAGGAAACCGGCATGTCTAAGAACCACCAACTCGCACTTGGCCAGCGTGTGTGGATTAAGGCCTAAACTGTCTCAACTCATAAGATAGTTGAGAGAAGACCTGTGCCCAGCAGTGGGACACTATAAAGGGTTGAAGTGAGGTGTAGGTAGCGTTAACTGTATATCAACCTAAACAAAACAACCTTACAACACCATAATACATGTCTACATACCTACCTAATGTAACTATATCTCCATGAGAAAATATTCATATTAACTTCAATAAGCTTATTTTAGTACAATAATCTTGTATAACAATGAACGTTTAACTTTAAGGTCGGTTTACGAAATAATGGCGCGTAAGAACCTTCTTTAGTAATCTCTAGTTTTGGACATCTTTGATCTTAGATTGTTGAACTAACTTGAGAAATATCTTAGAAGTATAGTATTATATTATCTGTGTACAAAAATTAGAATTCTAATTAGTCTGCTATTTAGAATAAATTTTGGAAACGTACCTACTATTTTTTTTTAAACAAATTATTTATGTATATATTTACAAAAGAAAAGTATTATATGTAGTATATTACCAGTTCTTTGATTTCCATAGTACAAGCTCTGCTTAGTTTGGGATCAGATGACCGTGTGTGTTAATGTCCCACTATATTAATTAATTTATTTTATAATGGATTTTATCGCGGTAATAAAAATTCGCGTAAATCTAAGACAATACTATCCCACTCTATATTAAAGTCGGTTAACAAATATTGGCACCAAGGAGTTGAACCTGCTACCTTGCTAAGCATGACCATAACTCACCAATCAATTATCATAATAACAAGCGACGTAATCTTACAGATTTCACTCAATTTTATGCTAAATTTATCATGCTCTCTGAGTCTAGACCTTGCCTTAGACCTGTTTAAGGACTTTCGCTGCCCTCTGCCCTTGAGGCTTTCATTTTCACTAACATCCCACGACTTCTGGTTTGATTGTGTTGTTGAACTTTAAGGGCTGAGTTACACGAAAGATTTATAATAATATCAATAATAATAATATAGGTAGTCAGATATTAACACACACGGTCATCCAAACTAAGCAGACCTTGTACTATGGAAACCAGATAACTAGTAATCTATAATATAAAAATGAATCGCAAAATGTGTTGGTAAGCGCATAACTCGAGAACGGCTGAACCGATTTCGCTAATTCTTTTTTTAGAATATTCCTTGAAGTACGAGGATGGTTTTTACTCAGAGAAAAATTATCTTCCGAAACAGCTTGACCGAGATTTATGAAATATTATAGGTCGTATTCTGTTTTCGGACCCGGCAGGTGGCACTGCTTTACCGGACAGGACGACGTCTGCAGGATCCGCTAGTATACTATATACATATAATACCTTTCTTTTGTAAATACATACTTAAATATAAATAATTCCACCCGGACTCAAGACAAACAGACATGTTCATCACACAAATGTCTGACTTGGGTGGGAATAGAACCCATAACCTGCTGCGGCGTGAAAAGCAAGTATCTTACCGACCACGCCACCGGCCTCAAGTGTAAATATAGTTAAAAAAATCCGTAACAATTTTTTTTATAATTTTGATGTGCCCAATGTCACTCTCACATCTAAGACAAATCGAATGATACCTCTCAAGCTCAGACGCAACAAGCTGTTTAGGTTCTGGAGCGTGCCAAAGAAATATACATACATACATACACCCGAAAAACAAAACCCTCCTTTTGGCGCAGTCGGGTAAACAGCATGTAAACTTGACATTGGCAAAATTTCGGAATAATTTCTGCAGAGGCCATAATTAGAAGAAGAAAAAGACAAAGGCGATTGGGTTCTATCTGATCAATTTCAAATCATCTGCGGACTGTAGTAATAGTAACCAATCACGAAACCATCTGTCACGATGTCGCTACTTCAATAATGATTAATCATCCACCAATCACAATTCACTGTTACGTTCGATAATTTCGAATACGCCTTCCTGATTGGTTAATTGTTATTGCAGCATGATTTCTATGGATTTCTACCAATCACGAACCTGTTTTGGACTTTCTTTGTAATTGCCAATTACATCACAAATATTCTGATTCGATAAGAAAACAACCTTCGAGGCGATCACTGAGGAGCTTACAGCATTTAGCACGGGAGGTGTTATATGCAACTTCTAGTACCAAATTATTGTTTTTGTCAGTTTTAGGGGAGGGGAGGTAACCACGTGCAGCACACATGTAAAAGTTGAAGCGTCTTTACAAATACTCAAACAGTTTCTACATACAAACGTTCGTGTACCTCAGCAGAGGGAAAGCACGCGATAACAGTTCCGTTTTAAATTTTCTAAGCTGAGCTAATGACTCTTAAATAAAGACCAGCTTTACTTTGTGATATATAAACTCCTTACTTCTACTCTCTGGCACTATTATTCAAATTATATCTGAGTTCTATTCGAGTTCAACTGTCATTGTCGTATAACTAATGTCTATATTACAAAATAAACTATGTACAATTCTTTAGCTGATTTAAGCCTATATTCAAGGTATTTCTGTGTTTTAAAACGCTACACTTTGATGGTCGTACAATAGGAATCATTCAAATCGTTCGTGGTGCGAGTTCCAAGTCACCATCTCGAGACCTTCCTCAAAGAAGAGTTTAGGCCGAAGGGTGTAGTCTGCCGCCGATTTCGCGGGATTCTTCGTGACACCGCGTGCGCAACACGACGCCCCGTCTCATCGTGTCAAATAATTTATAATTAGTATATTATGTTATACTAGCTTTCCGCCGCGGCTACGCCCGCGTGAACTACATATCATGCCCAGTAGTGAGATAAAAAGTAGCCTATAGCCTTCCTCAACAAATGGGCTTTCTAACAGTGCAAGAATTTTTCAAATCGGACTAGTAGTTTCTGAGATTAGCGCGTTTAAACAAACAAACTCTTCATCTTTATAATATTAGTATAGATATGTGTTTATTGTATGTAATGTTTTATTTGTATTAGTGGAAATTCGTAAAGGAGGAACTTCTTAAATGGTTTCACCAGACATCGTATCGGAGGATGGCCTAATCTAATCATAAACTGGTGGGTGGACATTAACCACGGCAGAATCCCACAGACGAAGGTGACTCTGTCCCCAAAAATCATTCGAAATCAGGCAAATTGCATCTGTATATTGGGCAGGCGCGTTCCATCGTCTAAATCATTGCTTAACATTAGGCAAATTGTAGTCAAGCACACGTATTAAACATTATTCAAACATTCGTATTTAGATGGATACAAAGATGCACTTACACAATATCTGCCGATAAGTTAGCACCAAGTTTAGGCAGTTACTCAACGTGAAAGGTTGACTTATGACCGGAAGAATTTGTTATGCAATTTACGTAATAAAAAAAAAATAACATGTACACGAGTATGCCCTTAGGTAAAGAAATCTGCCGCTGTGTGGAGACGTATGTTGATATATTTTAATTGTTGAGCTACTCCGTCTATCACTTCAACCCTTTTTAGTGTCGCACAGCTGAACACGCTGGCCAAGTGCTGGTTGGTGGATATCACATGTCACATGGATGTTCTCGAATGATTAGTTCTTAATCATGCCGGTTTCTTCACGATGTTTTCCTTCACCGATATTGAGCAGCGGCGATGAAACAATTCACACAAAGATGTGTGGGCACGACTAGGATTCGAACCCGCGACCTTATATTTCTAAGGCGAGACCCGTACATTGGAATATTTCCAATAAATAAGCTGATATTGCATTATTTTATATAAGACGAAGTTATCCGCGAACAAATATAAAAAAAGCATATAAACAATCAACTGGCGGTGGCTTCGGCCGTGGTTAGTGACCACCCACCAGACAAAGCCGCACCGCCAAGCGGCCTTGCCGTGTTCCGGTGCGATGTCTGGTGACACCATGCAGAGACGGTGGGTCGGAATTGTTGCACCTTTAAGGTTTCTAACTTTAAGGAGGTTCATTCCACTGCCACCTTCTCACCGATAATCATTCGTAATCACGAGTGAATCGGTATACTAGGCTGGCGCGTTCCATCGTAGTCTACATCATTGCTTAATATCAGGCAAGTTGTAGTCAAGCGCCAGCCTATCTAAGAATAAAATAAATAAAATAATTGAGAAATAAATAAATATTCTGGGACGTTAACACACCCGGTCCCAAGCTAAGCAGAGCTTGTGTTATGGAAACCAGATAACTGGTATATACTATACATATAATACTTTTCTTTTGTAAGTATATACTTATAATAGATATTTACACCCAGACTCGACACAAACACAAATGTTCATCACTAATATTTGTCTCGGGTGGGAATCGAACCCACGACCTGCGGCGTGAAAAGCAAGTATCTTACCGACCACGGCAGGCTTCGACCGTTAATGACCACCCATCAGACTAAACCTGGCGTCGGGTTTTCTGATATGATATCTGGACTTTTAGAGTTTTTAACTATGCCTATATTTTTATTAATTTTAACAACTTAATTATTTGAAAATACCTAACCTTAAAACAGTAGCCTTCAACTGCATCATTTGACCTAACCCCTGACATGTCGCAATCTCTATTGTAAATAAGATAAATCACTTTACTGCATGCGCAAGAGCATCTAAATGACATGTCAACTTAAGATCGATGGTCTTAACATAGATTAGGCATAATTTCAATAGTTTCACAAGAAAACGTTGATGGATTTTACAAATTTGTGGAAGAAACATACATAAATTTGATTTAACAATCGTGTTATCAATTTAAAAAGATGAATTGACATATGTTTGTGTTGTATGTTTTTATTTATTACTAGCGGACCCGGCAGACGTCGTTCTGCCCGGTAAAGCAGTGCCATCTACCGGGTGTCAGACCTACCGGATATAACCAATAATAAATAATAGGTATCTAAACCGGTTCTCGGCACTTCTTCGCTTTTTAAATTTTCTTTTTTTTTTAATTTTTCTCTGCGTATGAACCATCCTCGTACTTAAAGGAATATTTTAAAAAAAGAATTAGCGAAATCGGTCCAGCCGTTCACGCGTGATGTCGTGACAACGGAAAACGGGTTTCATTTTTTTATATCTATAGATAGATATAGATATGACCCTGACTGCTACGCCGAAGGTCGTAGGTTCGATTCTCACCCAGGACAACAATCTTTGTGCGATGAGCATGATTGTTTTTTCTGAGTGTGGGTGTCATTTATTGATTTTTGATTTTGATTTTTGATTTTGTATTTATAAAAAAAAATGTATTTAAGTATTATATCATCCTAGTGTGACATAACTTGCCTGATGTTAACGCGCCTGCCCAATATACCGATTCACTTGTGCTAACGTATGATTTTCGGTGCAAAGGTGGCAGTGGAATGAGGCTCTATAAAAGAGAAACATTTCAGACCCACCCACAAAAAGAATTAATATAAGGTACCTAAAATTGTATATTCAGAAAATTCTATGCTAGAACATGAAGCAGCGGTGACGCAGCGGTACGCAGCGGTTTTAGATATAAGGTCGCGGGTTCGAATCCCATTCGCGCCCACATATCTTTGTGTGAACTGTTGCATCACTGCTACTCAATATCGGTGACGGAAAACATCGTGAGGAAACCGGCATGTCTTAGAACTAATCATTCGAGGACATGTGACTGGATGTCATTTTATGGCCAACCCACACTTGGCCAGCGTGTGTGGATTAAGGCCTAAACTCTCTCAACTCGTAATATAGTTGAGAGAAGACCCGTGCCCAGTGGGACACTGAAAAGGGTTGCAGTGATGCTAGAACCGGGAATTGAACCTTGACCTCATGGTAACTAAGCGAACACGATTACCACTGGCACACCGAGACAGTTAAGTAATATGCACGTGTATCTCAGAAATGACTGAACCGATATGAACGCGGTTTTTATTTAACTATTGTTGTAAACTTCCCATAACATTTAGTATTTGTTTCACTTGAACCAATTCACAAACAATAATTTAAAAAAAAAAATATTCGCCATTAAAACCACAATTCATAATAATTATTTTCTTTTACCCGAGTTCACATTGATATTTTGCAGTGGTAAGGATGGAAATCCGAAAAATGGAAACCAGAAAATTTTATGAAAATAATATCTCTTCAATATCATCACTGATGTTTCTATGGGGATCACCACCTTCAGATTATAGGTACTTATTTTTTATGCTATCAAAAACTTTTAGGCGTTACATAATTTTAATGAATTAAACGTTATTAATCAATGGACGACCTCGGTAGTCAAGCGGTGTAAGCCGTCCGATTGGGCTATGCTGTGCCCGGAAGGTCGCGGGCTCGATTCCCGCCCCGCACAATATTTGTGTAACAACAAAAATTTGTTTCGGTGTCTGGTTGGTTGAGGGACTACCCTCCGTGCCTCGGAGAGCACGTTAAGCCGTCAGCCCCGGTTGTCATTTAACACATCTATGACAATCGTTAAATGTAGTCAGAAGCCAATATAATCTGACACCTGGTCTAACCATCTCGGCTACTGGTTCCCTACGGGTTTCGAGGTCTGATGGCAGTCGCTCGTATAATTCTGGTAGCTAGTCGCATCAGGTTAGACTGGGAGCCGACCCCAATAGAAATGGGAAAAAGGCAAGGGGAATGATGATGAAACGATATTAATCAATTCCTAAAGGGAAGCCGTTTGGAATCTGCTTGTATGGACTCTTCGTCATTGATATTTTGTATTGAACTTAGCTTAAATTTTAAGATCGCCACGATAGCACAAATTAGATATTGTAAAGTAAACTACAGAGCAGCGGTGGCGCAGCGGTACGGGCCTCGCCTTAGAAATATAAGGTCGCGGGTTCCATTCCCATTCGCGCCTTCAGATCTTTGTGTGAATTGTTACATAACCTCTGTTAAATATCGGTGAAGGAAAACATCGTGAGGAAACCGGCATGTCTAAGAACTAATCATTCGAGGATATCCACCAACCCGCACTTAGCCAGCGTGTGTGGATTAAGACCTAAACTCTCTCTATTCGTAAAATAGTTGAGAGAAGACAGGGACACTAAAAAGGGTTAAAGTGAAAGTAAATTATCTCTTTAATTAACTTTATTACATCTTATTTGTGTAAATATTTTCTTTTCAATTTATGTCCTTTAAAGAGCGGTTTCTATTAAAAAATGTTTCATTTAGTTTAGGGGTTTTGGGCCCTAAATTGCAATGTTATAGTGGAATGGTAAATACAATGCTTAAATATCATTTCCGATTTGTTATTAAAGATCTCCAAAAGTTTTTATCAGATTATTACGACAGTCAAGTTGGGTTAAAACAAAAAAAATATATAATCTCTCTATACCTCATAAAATGAAATGAAAATGCATTATTTTTTTAGACACGCGACATAAAAATAGTCCAATTTATTTTCCTAACATGCAGTGCGTCACTAGCAACTACTGAGAAACACTGCCAAAAAAACTCAGTAAGCATTTTTTCCTTTTTAAATGAAGTACTTATATCTATTACATTTTGTTTAGTGTGTTGTTGGAGCGACTTAATGCCAAGCGTTTTTATCCGTTAGATAGTCTGAAATTTTATAATACGTTTTCTTAAAGAATGTAAATTTACAATTAAATAGGTAGTTATATGACAGAGGTATGTATGCCCATAATTTAATATCTTAATAATATCTACTAATATCGAATATTTCCTCCACTTTAAAGTCAATAATAATACCACAAACTCATTGATATAAATCTACTTAATAAGGGTTAAAAAAATGAGAAATAGTAGTTTAATTAAATTTCAAGTAAACTTGAGAAAATACTACCAAAACTCATTTAATTGTGATACTTACAATCTATACAATTATTAATCATAACTTTCTTTAAATAATTATTAATTTTCACGCACTGTGCATAAAATTAACATTAATAATTAATAAGTTAATATTTGACAGTTAATTTAAATGAGATAATAAATTAATTCTTGTATAAGGTGTAAGATACTTTAGTGGTTATTTAATTTGTCTGTTTTACATAATTTTACATAGTTATTATAAAAAATGAATAATAAATTACTGTCTATCACTTAGTTGTTTCCATTGTGATTCACTATGATTTTTAGTATTATTTCGAGGTTTAGAAGATTCATGGATTTTCTGTGTTTTGTATTTTGAAAACCAACTAAATAATATCATATATAAATAATTATTAACGATTTGTTTTAAGAGAAAACTGAAAGAAAGTTAAACTAAAAATAATTAAAAACACTTACCTTGACACGAGTTCTTCAAAATATAATTAAAGCACTGGACCGAAACTATAAATAAAAACAGTAAAAATTAAAAAATTAACAATTATTTTTAATTAATATTCAAATCGACACATCACTTGACACTCCGAAAAACTCACATTCGATGTAAATTCGAAAAGTTACAAAAAAAAAAACAGCTCTGAATTTTTTAAGGCAGTACGATGCGCCAACGCAACGGAGCCAAATGCACGCGTGCGAACCATACACCACGCTTTTAAACTCTCCCATTCATAATCTCCATTCTAAGACGACCCCTCTCCTCGATTTTTAACATCTAAACCACAGACCACAATAAAACAGACGGTATAACCATTTACAGATGACCTGTGAGAACATACTTTCACTTTAAACTTAGAGGTCTCGATAAAATAGTTTGCATATAATCTAGGGAGTTAGAATGAAGATCCTACAATCAGGTTTAGCGCATACCGGTGGAGTGGAGTGTTTGGAAACTGCGAATTAAATGTAAAAAATAAAGGAAAGCAAAAAATAATAATTTGACAGGGACAGGATACAGAGAATAAAAAAAAAACATATGTCAACAGTAAAAAAAGAAAAAGTCTAGGTCAAAGGGTCGAGAAAAAAAAATGCATTAGGACATGACGATATCAATGAAATAAATATAAGTGTTATAATTAGAGATAAATAGAGATGGAGATAGATTAATTTATTGCCAAAAATAAAAATTGAATGTTCGCCAACGTCCTGGGCTGAGGTTCGTCCCCACATATCGGTTCGACCAACTTCAGACGGCTTACCTAAAAAATTCGGTGAACCGATATGAGTTGTCAATACTAAAAATTTGTTTCGAATACTATCACGAACCTGTCAAGTGAATTAGTTAAAATTCACATAAATCTACAAATTTCTTTACTTTATTTTATTTCCAATCCATCTACTACTATAACTAGACTTAATTTTTTTTTTAAACATTTTGAATGCATAAAATTTTGAATTTTGATAGGTTCAAGATAGTATTTGAACACTTTTTTCGTATTGACAACCCGTATTAAGGGTACTGGTGTGTCATCATCATCATCAGCCTATCCTAGTCCACTGCTGGACATAGGCCTCTCCTAAAGCACGCCACTGAGCACGATCCGCGGCCACTCTCATCCAGCTCTTACCAGCCACCTTGCAACGATCGTCAATCTACCTAGTCTGAGGGCGTCCTACGCTACGTTTGCCAATACGTGGTCTCCACTCAAGAACTCGCTTACCCCAACGGCTGTCGGTTCTGCGGCAGATATGACCGGCCCACTGCCACTTCAGCTTACTAATCCGGTGAGCTACGTCGATTACTCTGGCTCTCTGTCGGATCACTTCATTTCGTATTCGATCCTTCAGAGAAACTCCGAGCATAGCCCTGGTGTGTACTGAGGTTTAAACTAAACACATTGGGAAGTTACTTGCGCAGTACAATAAGCTATCGAAGGCTGTTTCCATTGAAATGTCTTAGAAATTAGCGGCTGAATGTTTTAAGTATCACGGCAGGATAATATATGAGACTTTAAATTGTAAACGAGTAACGTATGTATGTTAATTATTTGATTAGAACTAAAATGCATTGTTACTGTTGTAATCCTGTGAATTGTGTTTGGTTTTTATTTTTTTACTACTAACCTCATGTTAAGCTATTACATGATCTGCGATGAAATTTGCGTCCCATTACCATTTAGATTATAATAATTGTAACATAGTAATTTAATTATTTTATAAAAATATACAATATTTTTGAAGTGAAAACTTCTTTAGCGGCGTTGAGCACTTTTTCTGTAATGGGTATAAAATCTTAAACTCGCGTCAGGACACGTGACCTGATCGAAAAAGCGTAAGACGGATGACGTAATATAAATTGTCATGTTTGTGTACGATAGCGCAATAAATGAATATTGTATTCTACCACATAAATGATAGTACTTTTCTACTGATAAAGCAATTGGTGCAAAATTATTCCCTAACCATTCCAAAATATCAAACATGCTCAACGTTAATAATCACGTTTTCACTTCTGCCGGCACTCCCGGAGTGCAACCCGTCTTTTTTTTATTTCTTTTTTTATTTAATATTTTTTAGTTTCGTATTTTTTTTATATTTACAAGACATCGATTTATTCAAATGTTGTATGAAACGGTAATTGTCAAAAGTTGGCGGAGTATGAGGTTTGTGAGCATAAACTGGTCATGTTTTGTGTATGTGTGTAGCTTTTATTTATATTGTATCTACATTTTGTAAAGACACTTCACCTATTACATGTGTACTGTATGTGTACCTTCCCTCCCCTAAATTTGTCAGAAATAATTTAGTACTCCAACCCAGTGTCATTATAATTTACCATTACTAACCATGCGATGCAGGGGCAAGTCGGATTATGTAATTTATGCATACATCTCAATAAAAAACCCTTCAAATGTTGCAAGGTGTTGTAAATCATTACATCAACACAAAAACATAACAGGTACCTACCAACGGCATAGCAATAACGATCTAGTGAAATTAACCTTTCATAATTTTGTTCATTCATAAATTATTTATAACGTTACAAATTTTGTTTCGGTAAAGCATACATAGCTACACATCAAGCTGTATCTAGTATTAACAATGACGGGCCGGTGGCGTGGTCGGTAAGATACTTGCTTTTCACGCCGCAGGTCGTGGGTTCGATTCCCACCCGAGACAAACATTAGTGTGATGAACATTTGTGTTTGTGTCGAGTCTGGGTGTAAATATCTATTATAAGTATATATTTACAAAAGAAAAGTATTATTATGTATAGTATATACCAGTTATCTGGTTTCCATAACACAAGCTCTGCTTAGCTTGGGACCAGATGACCGTGTGTGTTAATGTCCCAGAAGATTTATTTATTAATGCCCCGAGACTGGCGCTAAAAATTACACATTTGTCTACCAAAAATGACGAGTTCTTTTGTTTTTCAATGACATCCGCCATTTTTTTCGACATTTGCGCGCTTTAAACATTTATCTCTATTACACATTTGTCTACCAAAAATGGCGATTTCTTTTGTTTTTCAATGATATCCGCCATTTTTTCGACATTTAATTTAGTCCACTAGAGATAAATGTCTTAAGCGCGCAAAAGTCGAAAAAAAATGGCGGATGTCATTGAAAAACAAAAGAAATCGCCATTTTTGTTAGACAAATGTCTGTTGTAGATAAATGTTAAAAAATAGTTGTGTGCCCTATTTTACGAAATATAATATTTTGACTCTTCCGTCTCTCTATATTTTAGAAAGAGCACTATTTGTTAAGATTAACTCCTCACTGTTTCCTAGCTTTTCAGAAGTTATACCTCGTAACAGACGGGACTAAAAAAGCTATGTGCGCATGTCGCAAAGACGGCTCTATTAAGAAAAAGTATATTATGTATGGCCTCAACTATTTACAAAATGTTACCAAACGCTTTTAAATATCTAAATTTCAAATTGTTCAAAAAACATTTAACTAAATAGTTGATAAGCAAATGCTACTACAGCGTAAATGACTTTCTTAATGACAAATTGTAATAATGTATTGAGAAATATTATTAACTAGTTTTCCGCGGCTTCGCCCGCAGATGTCGGTTATTACGCTAAACCATTAATATCTTTTTTCGCAATCGGATAAAACTATCCTTTCCCGGGTCTCGAACTATCTCCATACAAAATTAGTTCAGTAGTGTAGGCATGTAAGCAACATTTTGAATTCGGCAAGCCGCCATAGGCATATCCATAAATCTATAGGGGTTTCTTAAAAATACTACGGCTCTTAGTCCATAATGTAAGTTTTTCATTCAAATAACCAAGAACAAATAAAGTTTAAATTTCGAATTCTATTCATAGCATTTAGTTAACAAACAAGTCATTGTGTCAAAATAAAAAGTAATTTAGATCAAAATGACGAAGGAGTATTGATATCAACTTTGAAGAAAATCACCCTCAGAATAATTTCGCTGGTTTTGCCCGCTTAGTATTAGGATGAAAATAAAAAATAAAAAAAACACGTGTTGCATTATTTGTTTGAAGCTTTATTTATACCAAATTTGAAGTGAATCGGACCAAGGACTAAACAGTTGAAGAATATTTAATTTTTCCAAATAAACTTATTTAACACCCCCACCGGGGGTTGTTTTGGAAAAATAAAAAACACGTGTTTCATGATATCTTTTAAGGTTTATGTGTGCTGATTTTGGAGTGAATTGGACTTGAGATTAAAAAGATCCAGAGAAATCTTAATTTTTACAATAAACCTCATTTTTACACCCCTTGGGGGTAATTTTGGAAAAATAAAAATCTCATTATTTGTCTTAAGGTTTATGAGTATCAAATTTTTAGTGAATAGAACCAAGGAATAAAAAGTTGCATACAAACTTCATCCCTCTACTTAACCCTTTTAGTCGATGATTTTGAAAATATTATTAGCCTATGTCCTATTCTAGGGTATACACTATCTACATTTCAAATTTCAATAAAATCGGTTGAGTGGTTTAAGAGATACGCGGTAACAAACCTTCACACACACACACACACACTTACTTTGGTATTTATAATATTAGTAGGATAGGATAGGATGACTAATTTTACTGACATTTTTATTTATATTTTTATTCATGTATAGTTAATTTGTATGCCTACACAGACTACTAAGAGAACCTGTATGCCTATGAGGCTGATCACAGCATGAACCGACTAAATTGTAAGACCTATATTGTAATACCTACCTGTGATACACGAATAAATGATTTGATTTGATTTGACCGTGTTTGTTAATGTCCTAGAATATTATTATAATTAAATATGAACAAGCCATTGAGTGATTCAACAACAAAACATTGAAACTATACCTAGGGTTAACAACTTTTTTGACAAAAAAAATTATGTAAAATGGCGGATAGGTTATTATAAAGTATTTGAAAAAAAAAACATTTCTTGAACGTATTTTTGTGTGCATTTAGCAAATACTAATTTTTTTTTAGTTATCTTTATATGTTTCAAAGCTTGTTTCACCCGAGACAGACATTTGTGTGATGAACATGTCTGTTTGTTTCGAGTTTGGGTGTGATTATCTATTATAGGTATATATTTACAAAAGAAGAGCATTATATGTATAGTATATACCAGTTATCTGGTTTCCATAACACAAGGTCTACTTCACTTGGATGATGTGCGTGGGGCCGAAGCCAACACGTAGAGGCCCGTTAGACAATTTTTATCTAAATTGAATGTGGCACCAACCGACGATTATCTATGTTCACACCATAAAGATACTCCCAAGGACAATCCCCGGTTAAAGCAGGAATATTGCAGAATCATCATCATTCCCCTTGCCTTTTCCCATTTCTATTTGGGTCGGCTCCCAGTCTTACCTGATGCGGCTAGCTACCAGAATTATACGAGCGCCTGCCATCAGACCTCGAAACCCGTAGGGAACCAGTAGCCGAGATGGTTAGACCAGGTGTCAGATTATATTGGCTTCTGATTACATGTAACGATTATCGTAGATGTGTTAAATGACAACCGGGACCGAAATACAAATACGAAATACAAAATTATTTATTTCTTTAACAAAATATATAACAACTGTAGTTAGTGATTGACCGAAGGCTTAACGTGCTCTCCGAGGCACGGAGGACTATTGCAGAATATAGCAACTGTCTGTGTCAATCTGTGTTTTTAATATTATTGCCAAAAATAGAATAGAATATGTCATTATAAAGTATAATTGACAACCCTAACTATACCTAATTGTTCTACTCTATAGCTATAATAAACTAATTAAATCCTAGTTTCGAAACCTAGGTACATTTATAAAGTTCAATTTTGAATTATTCGGTGAGAATATCTAAGTTTAATTAGGTATAATTTACTTCCTAAGATAACAATGTGTGTAGGTGAATCCTACTGACATAGTCACCAAAACTAATTAGTCACAAAATTAATAATTAATTAGTTGAAAATAAGAACATTAGTCATTACAACACAGGCCTTAATACTCTAGTTTTATTTATAAAATACATACTTTATTCACGCCTTTTTCCCACAGGGGTAGGCAGAGATTATAGAGCGCCTCTGGCTACGATTTAAAAATAATTCCTTAGCCTCATTAATGTTCATACATCTGGTCATACATACTGTGGTTGTGAGTGCTACACACGTTCCTATTGAATGAGATCACCGATGAGTTCAGCGAATGTCCTCCAAGCGTCATCTCCCAGCGTTTTCTTTCGTCAATCGCCTATCATCCATCCTCTACATTTCTAAACGACTTAAAAAAATATTCACCAAATAATAATTATAAAATTAATAATAATAACTGGCGTAATAGATGTGGGCCACAAGACGGCCAAGTTAAAGTAGGAGTGGGCTGGCCATTTGTGTCGAATGGAGTCAGAGAGATGGGCCCGAATAGCCACTGGGTGCCGCAAGACGGCGTCGCCGAGGCAGACCGAGAAAAAGATGGCCTGATGATCTGGAATAATCTGGATGCATTCGATATTGAATGGCCGGAGGTCGCGGGAGACCGGACAAAATGGAAGAATTTGGAGGCCTTTGCTCAGCAGTGGGACAATATGGGCTAAAGAAAAAAATTATAATTTGTCGATTAATATTTGACTGATTTATAAAAGTTGGTTAAAAATACAACTTTAGTATCAGTTGTATCCGATATTTTTTGACAATCTAATAGGGGTAACGATATTTTTTTTCTTTTGTATGTTAGTTAAATAAATTAAAAATATTGAACCAGTATTTTTCTTTTTTTTTTCGTGTGATTAAAAATTCGATCCTCGGTCGTACTCACACATCATTGTGTGAATTGTTTCATCGCCGCTGCTCAATATCGATGAAGGAAAACATCGTGGGTTAACCGGGATGTCTAAGAACTACTCATTCGAGGTCATGTGACATCCACCAACCCGCACTTGGCCAGCGTGTGAGGATCAAGGCGCAAACTATCTTAACTCGTATGATAGTTGAGAGAAGACCCGTTCCCAGCAGTGAGACTTTAAAAATGGGTGAAGCTCTGCTGCTTTCTATGCTGCTGAGAATATTAAACGTGATTTTAAGCACAATAAAACAAAAGTTGGTTTTTAAAAAAGATTTATAATTCAAATTTATTATTCTTGTCTTCTTCTTGCCTCTTTTGCCTGCTAAGATATATAATATAGTGGGACATTAACACACACGGTCATCTGATCCCAAACTAAGCAGAGCTTGTACTATGATAACAAGATAACTGATAATAAACTACTTAAAATACTTTTCTTTTGTAAATACATACATAAATATAGATAATTACACCTAGACTTAAGACAAACAGACATGTTCATCACACAAATATATGACTCTGGTGGCAATCGAACCCACGACCTGCGACGTGAATAGCAAATATCTTACCGACCACGCTTCCGGCCCATCGTTAGATGTGTCAAATGGCCCAGAAAACGTACCTATTCACACATGTGATACTACTCACACTCGTCACCTCTGCCTACCCCTTCACGTGATACAAGCGTGAATGATATGTGTAATCGTAACATGCATTCGATTCGCACGGTGTAGGTCAGTTTGTCAACCTAGACTTATTTGTTCGGAGTCTTCATTATGCAACTGCAATGCATTTTGAAATTCAGTCTCTTAGCTCTAGACTCTAGACCGATTAACACGAGGCAATATAACTAATAGAATTGTAAAAGGTGTTTCAAAATCTCTGGTTTTCTTTTAAAGAGCAAACTGAATCAAAACTGAGTTGAGTGAATAAAATAAAATACTTTTTAATTCACTCAATTCGACTCTTTTTTTTATTCTTGAAAAAGGCTGGCGCTTGACTACAACTTACCTGATTTGAAGCAATGATGTAGTCTAAGTCTACGATGGGAAGCGCCAGCCAATGTACCGATTCATTCGTTATTACGAATGACTTTCGGTGAGAAGGTGGCAGTGAAATGAGGCTCCTTATGGTTGAAACCATAAAGGAGCAACAACAAAAATTAAAATAACTAGTATAATTTCTTTTCCTACCGTGCTGTGTGACTGACTGGCAACTACTGAGAAACACTGCCAAAATACTCAGTAGGCTTTTTCATTTTATAATGAAGTACTTCATCTATTACGTTTTGTTTGTATTAGAGCTACTTAATTCCAATCGTTTTTATCTGCGAGACAGTCTGAAATTTTATATTACGCTTTCTTACATAACGTATATTTTATCATCATTTTAAACTTGGTAACAATATGTAGTAATTTCCCTAATATTATTTGGAAGTTTATTGTAGAAACGTATACACTGCCCCATAAAAGAATACTGATTTTGTTGAGACGGATATAATGCTACAAGAAGTTATAGAAGAAATCACCGTAAGTTGGATGAGAGCATCTTTGAATAGTGTTAACTATTTGCTATTTGTCAAGATAAATCATACACCTGGGAAATTACGATGAGACTACACGTCGTCCATTCCATAGAGTCTAAAGACAATAGTCTTCAACCAGTGCATCCTACCCGTTATGACATACGGAGCCGAAACGAGGCCACTCACGGTAGAACGAGAGTCTTTAAATTCAAAGTGCTCCAGCGAGCTATGGAGAGGGCTTTGCTCGGAATTTCTCTGAGGGATCGAATACGAAACGAAGTGATCTGACGGAGAACTAATGTAATCGACATAGCTCACCGGATTAGTAAGCTAGAGTGGCAGTGGGCCGGTCATATCTGCCGCAGAACTGACAACCGCTGGGGTAAACGAGTTCTTGAGTTGGGATCACGAATTGGCAAACGTAGCGTAGGACGCCTTGGACTAGGTGGAGTGACCATCTCAGCGGCGGGCAAGAACTGGATGAGAAAAGTCGCGGATCATGCTCAGTGGCGTACTGTAGGAGAAACCTATGTCTAGCTGTGGACTTGAATAGGCTGATGATGATGACGATTTGTCAAGAAAAATTGAACGCGGCACCCGAGTGGGATAACAAGTAGCCTATAGCCTTCCTCAACAAATGGGCTATCTTACAGAATAACGGAAAAACAAAAATTTTCAAATTGGATCAGTAGCTACTGAAATTATCGCGAGCAACCAAACATACCTATAAACCTTTTCAGTTTCATAATACTAATATAGTTAGATATATGACGGAGTTATACCCACACAGATATGAAAAAAAATAAACCTTCTATTTGAAATTGGTTAAAAAATTGCTTTTTTGAAGTGTACTATTTTAAACCATCATACACAAGGCTGATCTGGTGCGGGTCGGTAAATAGTCTTTAGTTTCACATCACTTCAACCCTTTTTAGTGTCCCACTGCTAAGCACAGATCTGGTGAACTGTCCTTATTGTTCCAATTTAATGACTGCATGTGTATCGTCATTCTTTGTATTTATCACTAACAGATAAAATAAAATACAAACGCTCTGTCTGGAACATATAAAGCAAGGTACATGTCGGCGAAAACATATGGTTGCAATTATGAGATACGCATAACATCTTCACGCATCTCGATAGGCCACAAAGTAACAATTATCTAATCTATTCACCAATCATTCATTGTTAATGATTACAGCACCTCCCTAATCACAAATATGCACAAAATGTTTAAATAGAAATGGATGCCTTTTTGTGAGATCAAAGTTGGTTTGGAAACACCACGTGCTCACCCTACCGACCTCACAGATATTGTCCCCTGACGTAACAGTTGCAGACAAGCAACCCGAGCCACATATTCATATTCATAATTCATTTACTGTTCATAAAAATGGGGTTCAACAAGATGGTGACATGTTTTACTATATGGCGTATGAACATTGTAATTAAAATATATATTTTATGACTATTAATACCGTCATGCATTAGAATTAAATAAATTAAAATAACAATTAAAATAAATAATTCAATATTGAAATAAAACTAGTTTATAACGGATTTTATCGCGGTTTATTTTAGATTTTAGATCCCGACGTTTCAAAGTCTTTTCAGACTTCATGTTCACGGGTGGACTGAGATATTTGACGTCCAAAAATATTAATTACAATTATTACTGACTACCTTCAAACATTAATATTTAAGTTGCGTTCCGATTTAAGCAAACTGAGCTCACAGTGTCTGGAATTCTGAGTTGATTTTGCTTGGGTTTTGGTACAAGTAAATTAAGCACTGGGTCCCAAGCTGGTGGTATATTCCAACCATTTTCTCTGTTAAAATTAGGATGTTTTTTAATTTCAATAGCTTCGCGGATCATTCTTGGTAGGAACCGGTTTTCTTTGACAAGGACCTGTGTTTTATAAATCTCAAGTAATGGTGAAAAGAAAAACGAAACGTCGGGATCTAAAATCTAAAATAAACCGCGATAAAATCCGTTAAAAAGTAGTTTTATTTCAATGTGTGATATTCGCGTAAATCTAATACAATACTAAATAATTCAATGTCAAAATATAATAAAGTCAAAATTTTCATTATTATACACTATTATTACTGTCAATAAATTCACACCAAACAGTTTGACAACTGACAGGCTGAACTGACTGTAGTGATATCTAAAAGCAACAGCTTGCTACGTTTATACATTACGCGCTGCGACATACACTTATATCACAGTTAGTATAGTAAATCTGTAACAGAGCTGCAAAAATTAACAAAAAATTATCAAATTACAAAACATTAATCACATTATAGTACAAAAATTAGGCACTTAACATATATGAGCAGGCAGAGTGGAACATTAACATGATGTAGTGGTATTTGAATTATATAATTCATCTTGTATTAAGTATGTTAATATAGCTGATCATTGCGAGATAGTACAAAAAATGAGGTCGGTTAATATCTGGGGCTCAGTAAATTCAGATCTGAATATAAAAAACATTTAAGCTAGTTCAAGACATTAATAAATAAACAATTTTGGAAGGACTTATTCAACTTATTCAATAGGTATGAAAAATCGTATTTTAATTCGTCCGTCAGTAAAATTATAATTAACTAGCTTCCACCCGCGGCTTCGCCCGATCTTTAAGATCCCTTTATCATATTTTTTTATTTGTTATTGGTCTTAAATCAGACCGTGTTTGTTTCTTTTAATTAAAGACGCCTACCTACTCCATTTTGGAAAATTATTTTTGTACCATTTAAGTTTTGTTAAAATCTTTAGTTCATTAAACTTTGTTAGGAATTTTAAAAGGGTTATTCCCGTAGATAACCCATTAGGGTTATCCCCTCTAGGCAACGTGGTCAAAGCAATCTTATATCTCCATACAAACTTTGGAACCCCGTTTCACCCCCTTAAAGGGTGAGTTTTGAAAAATCCTTTCTTAGTGCACCCCTAGACTTCTTAAGGAACCTATGTGCCAAATTTGGAGTCTCCAGACCCAGTGGTTTGGGCTCTGCGTTGATATGTCAGTCAGTCAGTCAGTCAGTTTCTTCTTTTATATAGTATTTAGATTCCACTGGTACGCACAAAACGCTTTGCTTCCACTTTTACTGTGCGAACTGACAAGTTGTGGAATTCGCTACCGGCATATCTATATCCCGATAGCTATAATCTGCCTGTCTTCAAGTCACGAGTGAATGATATTATTTACTGAGTAAGCACGTTTCATCGTAGACTACATAATTGCTTAACAACAGGCAAGTCAAGAGCAAGCCTATTACAGAATTAAAATAATGTCAGACATGTATTTTTTGTTCTATCATTGAAATTACCACCTTAGTCACCTTAGTCCGTGGGAATGCACCTGCAATCTGAAACCCCACACGTGGCTACGTGTACACGGTGTACACTAGTTGCTACGACTCTGGTTATAACCACCTACTAGACAAAGTCACATCACCAACGTGCTTGTTGTGTTCCGGTGTGACGTCTGGTGACTACAATTGAGAGGATGGGTCGGAATTGTTGCTCCTTTATAGTTTCTTACCATATCGAACCTCATTCCACTATCACTTTCTCACTAAAAGTCAATTGTCATCACAAGTAAACCAGTATTAACTATATAAGCGTGTTAAAGATCTGTAAACGCAAAAGTTTGTAAGAATATATGGGTGTTTGTTACTCTTTCACACAAAAACTACTTGACGGAATTAGATGAAATTTAGCAGAGAGATAGATTGTGGTCGGATTAACAAATAGACTACTTTTTATCCCAATAAGTACTAAACTACAACTAGTACTAAACTACATAGGCTTCCGCTTGACTAAGTTTGCCTGATGTTAAGCAATGATGTAGTCTACGGTGGGACGCGCCCACCCAATATACCGATTCACTCGTGATTACGAATGATTTTCCGTGGAAAGGTGGCAGTGGAATGTGACTTCTTAAGGTTAGAAATCATAAAGAAGCAAAACTTCTGACCCAGCCTCTTAAATGGTGTCACCAGACATCGCACCGGAAAACCGGAAGGCCGCTTGGCGGTGCAGCTTTGTCTGGTGGGTGGTCACTTACCACGGCTGAAGCCTACTTTAATTACCAGTTAATTACCAGTAAACACAATTACCAGTTAATTGATTTTCACCTGCTTTCCGACTGATTTGCACCCAAGAACCACGTGTGGGGACTCAGATAAAAGGTGCACTCCTACGGACGAAGGTGAATTAAGGTCAATTTGAATGTCCTTCCATTTAAGAAGGTGCAACACATTGCAAGTGATTGTGAAGGAAATGAAATTAATGTAACAACAATGCATTTGTTATGAAATCAAATTAATCTTGAATATTCTTAACATGAATTACATTAAAAATTAATTAAACACGTTATTATTTCAGAAGTGTATTGTAACCTCGGCATAGATAATTTTATGAAGATTAATTCACATAGTATTATTGTCTTAGATTTACGCGAATATCACACATTGAAATAAAACTACTTTTTAACGGATTTTATCGCGGTTTCAAACTCTTTTCAGACTTCATCTTCACGGGTGGACTGAGGTATTTGACGTCCAAAAACACTAATCACAATTATTACTGACTACCTACAAACATTAACCTCTTTCCACGCGTGAACATGAAGTCTGAAAAGACTTTGAAACGTCGGGACCTAAAATATAAAATAAACCGCGATAAAATCCGTTAAAAAGTAGTTTTATTTCGAGATTAATTCAGTAACGTGCGCTGTGGTACAGCTCTATCAAACTCGGTATGAAATGACACGGGTTTGATCTAGGAATACACAATATGTTCGTGATGAACACAGGAAATCCCCCTGCTGGGCACGGGTCTTCTCTCAACTATCTTACGATTTGAAAGAGTTTAGGCCTTAATTCACACATGCTGGCGAACTGCGGGTCGGTGGATGTCACAAGTTCTCGAATAATTAGTTCCTAAACATGCTAGTTTCCTCACGATGTATTCCTTTACTAATATTGAGCAGCGGCAATGAAACAATTCACACAAAGATGTATTGGCAAGACTGAGAATCAAACTCGCGACTTTAGATTTCAAAGGCGAGCCTTTTCTACCTATAGCGGGGAAAAAATTTACTAATTCACTTAAATTATTAATAATTATTTTCATAACTAAATAAAAGATGAAACATTCTGACCGACACATCAACGCTCAGCCCAGACCAGTCTAGAAACTCCAAATTTAATATGTATAGGTTCAGTTTGAAGTGCAAGGGTGCACTAAAAAGGATTTTTCAAAACTCACCCCCTAACGGGGTGAGCAAGACCAAGAGAGCGAAGCAAAACTAGTTTATGTATAAAAAGTCTTCTTAATAAAAGAAACACTGTTCCGGCCCTTATCATAAAAATCTTATCAAGCTTTAGTTAAAATGGACTTTGTCTCTTTCTTACTAGTATAAATGTCAAGATAACAAACAAAGACAAACGAATTATAAACCTAGTTTAGCTATAATGAGCTTATAAGACGTTTATGAATACGGGGGTTCGTCTATAATAAGTTGTTTCAAAATTACTATAAAATTATTAATAGACATTCATCATTAATAGACGACCTCGGTAGTCGAGCGGTGTAAGCCGTCCGATTGGGCTATACTGTGCCCGGAAGGTCGCGGGTTCGATCCCTCGGACAATATTTGTGTAACAACAAAAAATTGTTTCGGTGTCTGATTGGTTAAGGGACCACCCTCCGTGCCTCGGAGAGCACGTTAAGACGTCGGTCCCGGTTGTCATTTAACACATCTTTGACAATCGTTACATGTAGTCAGAAGCCAATATAATCTGACACCTGGTCTAATCATATCGGCTACTGGTTTCCTACGGGTTTCGAGGTCTGATGGCAGTCGTATAATTCTGGTAGCTAGCCGCATCAGGTTAGACTGGGAGCCGACCCCAATAAAAATGGGAAAATGGCAAGGGGAATGAATGAATAATAGACTTTCATCGTTTCAATCTTAATGAAAAAGACATCAACGAGCGCGATGTGTTTGTTTGTAAACCTCAACTACGTTTTGCATGAATTTGAATTTGAAAAAAAATAACAAAAAAATACATAATTTATTTTTGGTTGACACGTGAAAATTTCGAATGAATTGAATTTCGAACTTTATGAAGCGGCCAAAGTCGTGTTCGAAGATCGTTATTGACATACAAGTAAAGTTAATAAAAGTATTTTTTTAAATTATTAACACCAGTGCATTTTAGTATTGTCTTAGATTTTTTTTTTTTGTCTTTTTTTTTTTAATTTATTTAGTGCATTTTTTAAGCCTACCTAAGAACCATTTTGATCATTTTAATGTTCCAATAAAATAATCGGATCATAGGTACTTATAACACCTGTTTTTTATGTCGAGGGTTAAATATAATCTAGGAAAAGAAGTAGTTGTGTTATTCATAAGCAGCGACTTAACTAATTCTCTATGCAATTGTTTTATTTTATAATAGATGACATCAGCAAAATCTGACAAATTAAAAATTAATAGCAAAACGGTTCTTAACGTAGTCACAATGATTTATTTTGAAGGACTTCTTTGTTATTATGGAAATTGTTATTGTCCCATTTTGCATTGTAATTCATTAGCAATTTCCTCCATGATACAGTGCTTAACATGTCCGTCTTCTATTATCGAGATTGTGAGTTCATATCCAACGCCTTTTAAAAAAAAGTGTTTGGGGCATTTTTAATGTCTCAGTACTGGTCCGTTGTCTATGCAAGTTATTTTTTATTTAACACACTAGCTTCCGCTCACGGTTTCGCCCGCGAAATTGATCTCACCAATCTTGTGTCTCCATACAAACTTGGAACCCCGTTTCACCCCCTTAGAGGGTTAGTTTTGAATAATCCTTTCTTAGTGCACCCCTAAACCCCATAAGGAACCTATGTGGCAAATTTAGAGTCTCCAGACCCAGCGGTTTGGACTCTGCGTTGATATGGCAGTCAGTCAGTCAGTCAGTCAGTTTCTTCTTTTATACATTTAGAAGAAATACTATTCCATGTCCTCCCCCGAAGTCACTAACTCATACCAAATTTCATCCAAATTGGTTCATTAGTTTTGGCGTGAAAGCGCGACAGGCAGACAGAGTTACTTTTACATTTGTAATATTAACTACATAGCTTTTTGACAGCGGCTCCGCCCACGCGTATTCGGTTATCGTGCTAAACCATTATCCTCTTTTTGCGCAATTGGATAAAAACTATCCTTTGTCCTTTGGTCTTAAATTATCTCTATACCAAATTTTATCCAAATCGGTTAAGTAGTTTGGCGGGAAAGCGCGACAGACAGACAGAGTTACTTCGGCATTTAAATATTAAGTAAGGTTTAGTAAGCATTATTTACACTACATTAGAATCTATACAACTTCATGACAAGAATAGTACAGAAGAACCGCGGTCGCCGGGCATCACATCTCGCCCGGCCGGAAGATCTCTTTTTACACTGGAGGGTCACTACCACCTGATCCCACAGTCCCACAAAACCATGCCCATCTTTCATGACCACAGGTCACGTTTGATAGGCATGGTCATGTCCCGGGACACCAAAATTGTCTTGGATCCCGCATGAATTTAATCAGAAAGATAATTGGAGGAATTGGAAAGTAGTTAAATTAGGCAAAACGGAAAACACCATAGAGAAAAAATATATATATTATATAAATATATAAATAGGCTAAATCGAATAAATCTAATCGGCTAAATGTCATTTAAAAAAATAAAAAATACCGAGCAAAGCTCGGTCATCCAGATATTTAAAGTATAAAGTATAAAAATCTTTATTTCTTAAAATTTTACATTTCCTTGACATAAAAAAAATATTAAAAATTCCTTATCTAATTAAAATAAAATGATTATACTAAGTCAAAATCAATAAAATCACAACAAAATCAATATTAAAAATATTATTATTTTGGTGATTAAAATATAAATTTTAGAGAAAAAAATCGTAATCATAATTTAAAATGTCATATAAATAAAACTACTCGTAATTAAAATAAAATCTTATTCGACTTTACTCCGCCTAAAGTAGCCGCCCAGCGGCGGGATACTAAACAAGGGTTAAAGTGTAGTGAAACCAAATCGTGGGTACTTAGAACCCGCTGCCAATATTGTCGCATCGATATTTATAAAAAAATTTCACCTTTGAGTCATAATTTGTAAAAGTCTACGCAATTTTAATTATCGATTCTGAAACAAGTTACAGATTACGTTGCTCATCGAAAAAAAAACTAAGTGTTTACACTCGATTATCGATTATACCATGGATGATAATACTTTCTCCTATTCGCAAATATTTGTATCTAACTTGCAAAATAACATTAGGTTTATGTGAAGTGTGTAGTAAACGCAAGACAGCTCACTTCAGCTGCAGATCATGTTCAGTGACGGCCGACCGTTTAACTCGCGTATCGTCATCTGAGGTACAAAGTCATTAAACATTAATTAAATCTCTTAAAGAACTATTTAACCACAGATAAAAGTAATGTAAGACTATTCGTCACTAATATCCATATCGCTTGAATCATCATCACTGTCTGTGCAGCTTGAGGAGTCAGAATCTTGGCGATAGGCTATATGTATGCTGCTGATTAAACCTGATAAATTGATAGATAAGTTATCAGGTATCAGAATTATCATTGAGACGAGCCTGTGGCGTGGTCGGTAAGATACTTACTTTTCACGCCGCAGCGCAGGTCGTGTGGGTTCGATTGCCACCCGAGTCAGACATTTGTGTGATGAACATCTCTGTTTGTCTTGAGTCTGGGTGTAATTATCTATATTTAAGTATGTATTTACAAAAGAAAATTATTATATGTAGTATGTTACCAGTTATCTGGTTTCCATAGTACAAGCTCTGCTTAGTTTGGGATCAGATGACCGTGTATGTTAATGTCCCACTATATTAATATTATATTATTTTTATTATAATTCTTTACTGTACGTGTCCGCAGTCACCTTGAATACGCATCGGAAATATGGAATCCTCGATATCACAAATACATTTATCGTATTGAAAGTGTTCAAAAACGTAGTATTTTCTTAAATTTACGCGAATAACATTGAAATATAACTATTTTATAACGGATTTCATCGCAATTAATTTTAGATTTTAATAAAAAAGAAATGTATTTTGGACGTCAAAAACCTTAGTCCACCCGTGACCATGAAGTCTGAAAAGCCTTCGAAACCTCGGTATTTAAAATTGAAAATAAACCGCGACAAAATTAACTATGAAAGTCTAGATCAAGATATGGAAAGTCTTAATTTTGAAGAAATATATGAACTTACTGACGCAAATCAAGCTACAAATAAATTAGTCAATACCCTCATGAGTACTATTAAAGCCAACTCGTCAATTGTTAAAATACCGAAACGCAAACACATATTAAAACCCTGGATCACACCTGGCTTACTTCGCTGCATGCGTAACCGTGATAGACTGCATAAAAAGACTGTCCTAAACCCCAACAACGATATATTAAGATTAACGTATGTCAGATACAGAAATTTCTGCCACAAGATATTAAAAAAAGTTAAAAGAGAGTATGATAGAGGAGAGCTTGCTAAAGCCGGTTCAGATAACAAGCGAATTTGGCAAGTTATAAAAAGAGTATCGAATTGCGTGAAAGCTAAAACCAATATAAGTAAATTGCTAGACTGTGCTTCGTCACCAGAGTTTTCGGTAAATAAAATTAATAAATACTTTGTTAGTATTGGAAAAGATCTTGCGGATAAAATAGAACCCCCACAATTTTTATTACAGAGTTGCATAAACGATTCGGTTAACACTTCTTGTGATTCGTTTGTGGTTTTTCTCACTGACTTTGACGAAGTTGAAACAATCTTACTTACTCTAAGATCAGACTGTGCTGTCGGATGGGACAATATTTCTACAGCTCTGCTCAAACGATATAAAATCAAACTAGTACCCGTCCTTACATATATATTTAATCTTTGCATTGACTCTGGTACCTTTCCCACTTGCTTCAAAAAGTCTCTAATACATCCAATACACAAGAGTGGGAGTGAAGATTGTGTCTCAAATTATCGTCCTATAGCGGTCTTGTCTATTTTATCAAAAATATTAGAGCGAATAATAAATAATCGTCTAATTAAATTTCTAGAAGGAAAAAACTTACTTTCTCCCAATCAGTACGGTTTCAGAAGGAATATGTCGACTTCTAAAGCAGTTTTAGACCTAACTAATCATATAGTCAGGAACATAGACAGTAAGAAAAAAGTGTTGACAATATTTTTGGACCTTGCTAAGGCATTCGACACAGTCTCCATTCCCCTATTGGTTCGGAAGTTGGAAAAAATCGGTGTTAGAGGTCAATCATTAAATATTTTTAGTGACTATCTTAGCAACAGAACACAAAGTGTTAAAATTAATAATTTTATAAGTAACGAACTACCTGTGATCTATGGCGTTCCCCAGGGCAGCGTGCTCGGACCGACGCTGTTCCTTGTGTATATAAATGACCTCTGCAATTTAAATTTAAGTGATACCAAGATAACGGCGTTCGCAGACGATACGACTCTTACGTTCATAGGTGACACATGGTCCGGAGTGTTTAATAAGGCTCAATACGGCTTTAATGTCGTTAAAGCATGGCTTGCTGGTAATTCATTGACCCTTAACATTGATAAAACCAATTTCTTGACCTTTTCATTTCGTCAAACTACACAACCTCCAACATCACTATCACTAATTGCGCATTCATGCTCTATGTCGCCCAATCAAATCTGCGATTGCCCAAAGGTTGCTCGGGTAACCACCACCAAATACCTAGGCGTAACGTTAGACAATAATCTTTCTTTTGCTCCACATATTGAAATTCTTCAAAAGAGAATCAGAAAATTAATATACACATTTAAAACACTCAGACACATAGCTGAACCCCGAATTCTTAAGCAAGTTTATTATTCTCTATGTCAATCAGTTTTAAACTATTGCATATCATCATGGGGTGGTGCGCCTAAAACTCAGCTTCTTAAACTGGAACGAGCACAGAGGGCCGTTCTAAAAGTAGCAACCTTTAAAAAATACACATACCCAACCACAGAACTTTACAAATTTTGCCAAGTGTTGACGGTACGACAGCTTTTTATATTGGATAACCTACTTATTCAACACGCCCAGACTCCGTACCATAAACTTAATAAAAGACGTAAGGAGAATATTTGTAACATCAAAAAAAGCAACTTTAAACATTCCAAAAGATTTAACTACTTCTTAGCTCCTATCCTATACAACAAGGTAAATAAAAACTGTCCTATCTTTCATCTCTCTAATTGTTCTTGTAAAAAACACGTCATTAAGTGGCTACTAAGCTTAACGTACCCAGAGACAGAAAATCTCCTAGACTGTATGATATAGATATCCTAAAACATTCACAACCACACTCACACACACACACACACACACACACACACACACACACACACACACACACACACACACACACACACACACACACACACACACACACACACACACACACACACACACACACACTTGCGTTTGCATATAGATAGTAATAAAGTAAATTTATATAGAATCTAAATATTTTAACTATGTACCTATTCTTTTTTTCATTAGTTTTGTATTCCCTTTGTTTTACCAGATTTTATTATAATATAAAGTGAATAATATTTAAGTATCCTTGGGGAAAGGGACTGTCATCTTTAACACAGGTTACTCTGTAATCTAGCTAAGATGACAGTTGCAATCCTTACTGTGACCATAAAACTCCTTTTTAAAAAAAAAAAAAAAATCCTTAATAAAATAGTTTTATTTCAATATGTGTAAATAAGTCAAAAGTCGTAATTTTATTATTTAAATAATAGTTCTGGTCCTTAGATTGTTATCGAAGAGAAAGTGTGTTTAACAAATTAGCCATATTAAACAAATTTGAATAGCGAGAGTAGTATGTAATTGCAATCAGACAGTTTGTTGAACCTTCGGTCTAGCCAAAGTATTGTTGCCTATTGTGGTGATACCTTTTTGTAATGTTGCGTAAGTGTTGATAGATCAAAGTTGACAGGTGACCAAATGGGGTTCAATCTTAAGTAGAACCTTAACGCCTCGATATATCATCACTTCAACCCTTTTTAGTGTTACCCTGTTAGGCAAGGGTCTTCTCTCAGATATCTTACGAGTTGGAAGAGTTTAGTTCGGCCGAGTGCGGGTTGGTGGATGTCACATGTCCTTGAATGATAAGTTCTTAGAAACGCCGGTTTCCTCACAATGTTTTCCTTCGCCGTTATTGAGCAGCGGAAATGGAACAATTCACACAAAGATGCGTGGGCACGGCCGGGAAACGCACCCGCGACCTTATACATATGTATTTCTAAGGTGAAGCCCGCACCGCTGCGCCACCGCTACTCATGTCTGCTTTTATCTCAGACTCTTGGAACAGTGGAAATAAAGCGCTTGGCGTTATAAGGTATTAATTAATAAGAAATATACCTACTTAACATCATTATTATAACTATTATAATCAATTCACCTTTAACGGTTATCAATTCTGCATGCATAAATACATTCTAAGTTTAATTATCATACGCAGTTACTTAAACCATAGCTTTGGAGTGCAGGCCCAATCGTCACTTGAGGCCTTGAGGAAAGTACTGAAGTTGAATGAGGCTGTTGACAATGTTTTACCGTTATACCCTTGGTAATATAAGAAGAATCAAAAAATTTGAACTCCTTGCAAGAAATATGTCGGTTTCCAGAACATCCTGTATGTATAATTCTCATCTTTAGGTCAAACTACTAGTATAGTATTATATTATCTGTGGGTCAAACTTACCGGAAGGTCGTAGATTACAATTTACATTCATTTTGACCTTGATGTACTTAATAACTGATGATAAATAATACAAAATAATAGGTACACAATCTATTGCCCTTTTATAAAACAATATGTTTTGTTGTAAACTTTATTTTTAACAGTACAAAAATCATCCCCTAAGAGGGCTAAATAGAGGGATGAAGTTTGTATGCAACTTTTTATTCCTTGGTCCTTTTCACTTAAAATTCGGTACACATAAATCTTAAGACAAATAATGAAACACATGTTTTTTTTCCAAAATTTCGTGTTTTTCATTTTCCACAACCCTTGGGGTTTTCATTTTTCACACCCCTTTCACACCCAAGGGGTGTGGAAAATGAGTTTTATTGGTAAAAATTAAAGTTTCTAGTCTCAAGTCTGATTCACTCCAAATTCGACACACATAAACCTTAAAAGACATCATGAAACACGTGTTTATTTTTATCCTAATACTGCGCGGGCGAATCCTGAGAAATTATTCTGAGGGTGAATTTCTTCGAAGTTGATATCAATAATCCTTCGTGCTTTTATCAAAATTACTTTTTATTTTTATACAATGACATGTTTGATAACTCAATGCGATGAATAACCAAGAACAAAAAAAATTAAATTTCGAATTCTCTAAATTTAATTTTTTTTTATCTTGGTTATTTGAATGAAAAACTTAAATTATGGTCTAAGACGTAGAAAACCGACTTCACCGGTGTGACAACCACGAGACATAATTTTATGAAACCCCTTTAGATTTAGGTATGGACATGCTTAAGGAGGCTTGCAGATTTCAAAATGTTACACGCCTACACTATTGAACTAAATTTGTTATGGAGATAGTTCGAGACTCGGGAAAGGATAGTTTTATCCGACTGCAAAAAAAGAGATAAATGGTTTAGCAGAAAACTAGTAAATATACTATGTAGTTAAACCTAAACGGGCTGGGTGGGCCGGTGGCGTGGTCGGTAAGATACTTGTTTTTACGCCGCAGGTCGTGGGTTCGATTCCCACCAGAGACAGACATTTGTGTGATGAACATGTCTGTTTGTTTCGAGTCTGGGTGTAATTATCTATATTTAATATGTATTTACAAAAGAAAAGTATTATATGTAGTATATTACCAGTTATCTGGTTTCCTTAACACAAGCTCTACTTAGCTTGGGACCAGAGTACTGTGTGTCAATATCCTGGAATATTATATTATTATGAGATGATTATTATTATTATATTCTACTCTGATATTTGTTGTATTCCTTCATAACTAAATTCCTTCGTATCTAGCGTAATTTCTCAGCATTATTGTTGAATAAGCAACCCAAGAAAAAAGTTATTTTAAAGAGCACCCAAGTTCAAAACCAAAGTTTTAATATACCTTACCTTGGTAGTCAGACCGGTTCACAACATTAGTTCTGCAATTGTAACTAATAAACCATTATATCAACACGGATGAGTCGTGGCTAGTGAAAGCTTCGAGATGCGCAAACGCACCTTTCCATAGTACACTGGATAAATAATGGTATAGTTCGATTGAGTGAAGAGCCTGAGAAAATAGCATACTGTTATATTTTTCAACCGACTTCAAAAAGAAGGAGGTTCTCAATTCGACTGTATGTTTTTTTATGTTTGTTACCTAATATCTTTGTTATACGTGAACCGATTTCTATGATTCTTTTTTTGTTGGCAAGTAAATGCTTCCGTGTGGTCCCATTTAAATTTGATCAAGATCTGACCAGTAGTTATTGAGCTATGTCGAAAGAAGCGCCATTGTTTACGCTAAGCGCGCAGCCTTCCAAAATTATTAGTGCAATATCCCTAAACGCATAATTCTAGGTACCTACAATTGAAGTCGGTTTTGTGTTGTTGTTGCAAAAAGAATTATTATATAAAATTTTTGTTTCTGTACAAGTTACGCAC
Organism: Meganola albula; assembly: GCA_936450015.1. Classification (NCBI taxonomy): domain Eukaryota; kingdom Metazoa; phylum Arthropoda; class Insecta; order Lepidoptera; family Nolidae; genus Meganola; species Meganola albula. The sequence continues at coordinate 1,786,581 of OW388164.1, forward strand.
ATCACAAACTTATTACATACATTGTGGTTGTTTTAGGGGGCTGAGTCACCCTCGTCCGTGGGTGGTGCAAATCAGGCGACAATCAACTGGTGGTAGGCTTCGGCCGTGGTTAGTGACCACCCACCAGACAAAGCCGCTCCGCCAAGCGGACTTGCCGTGTTCCGGTGCGATGTCTGGTGACACCATAAAGAGAGGGTGGGTCGGAATTGTTGCTCCTTTAAGGTTTCTAACCATATGGAGGCTCATTCCACTGCCACCTTCTCACCAATAATCATTCGTAATCACAAGTGAATCGGTATACTGGGCTGGCGCGTTCCATCGTAGACTACATCATTGCTTAACATAAGGCAAGTTGTAGTCAAGCGCACGCCTATCGCAGAATATTAAAAAAAAACTAAGATGAGACAAATTGATAAATTAACAGTTTCTTTTGCAGTTAAAAAGTATTTTTCTGTCGTGACCTATGACCGAGGTCAAAGGTTTTATTACCCCCTATCAAATTATGGCATCATTTGGAGACCTTGGGCCTATGGGTTTCTCAAATTGAAACAATGGCTCGTTAATTTACATCAGTCTACGAGTAACTACCTCAGAGCACCAATATTACTAAACTACAGTCGCTATTACTTTGCTTTAGGTGCAATATACTATACTTGAGTCATTACAAAGCAAACTACGTCATAAATCATTAGATCAAAAGAATGTGACAGCACTAGATCAGTTCAATAGGTGCAAGCGAGAGGTCCTATAAAATTGTTATGATGTAGTTCGTACGTTTGTAATGGTTCTAGTCATAGATAAATAAGATTATACTCAAGTATAGTGATGGTATTAATGTTTACCAGTAGTTATTTACACTAAAACATTCATACAAACTAGAACAGTAATGCTTAAACTAAGTGCACAACACAAGTAGGTAAACACCACATGCAAAATCTTAAATCTAGTTTACTATATAGGTATATAATAATAATTGATAAAATTAAGTGATAACACGGAAACATATTACAATGAAAAACTGCTAATCTAAGGTATGTTTACAGTGTAAAAAATATGCATAATACATCAAAAGTAACTTACTAGTAACTATAAGATGTTCAATCCATAGTAAGAGTATAGACCTGGTGCTTAAATCGTGGAAAAGTCAAGTGAAAGATATCCACATGTTCGTTAAACTTATAACTATATATTTCATAAGCATGCGAATACATGTGTGTTAGCACGCTAATTGCTATTATTCCGATAATTGCTAATAATCGATGTAATGATTTCTATAATTATGCTAAATTGCATATATTTTCACTTGTGAGCGATATTATAATAATATCGCTTTTTGTTTCACGTGAGCAATAATTGCTCACGTGAAACAAAAATAGTGTATTCCTGACTCTCCATGGGTCCATGCGACAAAGAGCGCACACTACCGGTCGCGGGTGGTCCACTGTGTATAAGAAGTGAGTAGTGAATTCGCGTCATACTTCACAGACTGTCGCAACTATATTTAATTTGTTAAATACTAATTAAGCATTCGCATGCTAATTAATTTGAATGCTAATTTAGCTATTACCACAAAATACCGATTAGTTTATCTAAGTAATAATACACCGCAAAGAAAACCTTGGGTTCCAATCACCGTTAAAAAAGTTAGGTATATGACTATAATGAAGTAGATAACTATACCTACAATATAAACTGGGTAAAGGCTACCACCGTTTTTTAAGAGTCAATAAGATGCCCCAGTAACCTATCATACCCATACTTAGTTTTTAGTACAACCATTGAACGGATTTTTTTGGATATTATTATGTAATGTGCGCCTAACGTCAACAACCTTAGTTTAAAGTGGCAATCACCGAAAAAGTGCAGGTCAAACCAAACGAGGCGATGGCGACCGAAAAGAATAAGAATTAAGTATTTATTTTACTTTTAGCGGTAAGTACAGGGGCCCTCATTTACTTACTTCTACTTCTTAGACTTCAATTAAAATTAACAATACAAATGCATCTAGTACAACATAATTATTGACGTGATAACGTCTTTAAAATCGTTTTAGTCGGGTGACATGTTCAGAAACTTGTGTCACACCAAAACCTCACGAGCGCGATCGCAGGTATAACAAGAGAGAGACGGACCGATCTCCCGTCTCATCTCGAGCGCTGCCAGTCATTCCGTGAAACTTGTCACGCGGAATCCTCACGAGCGGAGGCTGGCATAGCGTTCGAGTGAGTGGACCGATCTTCCGTCTCTCTCACTCTAGCGGCATACAAACGAATGGAGATATTGTTATCTTCATTAATTCCTTACTTCCCAAAAACTTATATCACCAATAAGACGTTATCACGTAAACATCTCGATCGTAAACCTACTTTACAAACAACCAATTTTTTTTTGCTACAAAAACAACTCTAAACGTAGGTACCTGGAATTATGCGTTTAGGACAATTGCTCTCACAATTTTCGCAGGCAGCAGGCGCTTAGCCTGAACAATGACGCTTCTTTTGACATAGCTCAAAAACTACTGGTCAGATCTTGATTAAATTTAAATGGGACTACACGAAAAGTACCAGCTTTAAAAAAAAAGAAACGTAAAAATCAGTCTACGTTTATCAAAGATATTAGGTGACAAACATGTTTGTAACAATGTAACAAACTCTATGTTTTCGAAGTTTGTTGAAAATAGATATAGGCTTATAGATACTATTTATTTAAAAAGGGTTATTTCGTTGCTACCTTTGATGTTTTGACTTTGGTACCAAAACTAGGCGCATGCCTGTATCTTGGGCACCGGCTTGTGCAGCTGTCCGACTACAATTACAGATACTACTGTTCTATTGCGTGCCTTAAGCCTGTGTTTTGTTGATGCTCAAATATAGGCATGAGATCGCCTATAAATTAGCCAACTTTATACCCTCGGTGCCTTCGAGTTCAAGGTTTCTTATTTAGCGCTTGACCAACAAAGAGTATTTAGACTTTTCGCTTCGGATATCTCAGCACTAGTCTAAAGACAAAAACTGTGAGGTTCTAACGCCTCCGAGCCTCTGAGAGTATATAAAGGCTTAGTTATGGACCCGATTTTACACCAGTTCTATCACTTCACACGAGATAGAGAATGCATATGTGCTTGCATTAATTGTGCACTACAATTATCACCTGCGTACCGCTGGGGGGGGGGGTCTCAGGCGTCTTAAGAAAAAGTGCCGTAATTTATGCCGTAACATTCAGATTACAAGTCAGTTTACATAACAAGTTTCTTAAACTCTCATGTTTGACCATCTTATTAGAACTCAATACAAATATAAGTGTTAGTTGAGTTACACCGATGCAGCGATGTTGACGGTTGAAAAGTATTTAGTCGTCCCTAAAACTGGTACGTATTGTGCGTTTTAAATAAGAATAGGACTGGAAATCCGCCATCTTGAACCGGAATGCGCAACAACTTCACATTTTACCATTTTACAGTAAGGTGGCCAAAAATGTTTTTTGTTCGATATAATAATCACATCTAGATGAAAAAGATTTAAGCGAAGTGTGTATTTATCCGCGTAAATTTGTGGCAACTGTACGTAACTACATACTTTAAGTAAAATTTTCTATATAAATAAATAAATATTTTCTTCACCGATGAACCACCGGTGAAGAACTTAAATTACGAATAAATAAACAATAGGTACCTAATTTTGAAGCGCCAAGTTGTATGAATCACTGTATTTGAGTCAAGTTACACTTATGAGCAAAAACGACGACGCGACGCGGCCCAAATAAAACATTACTTGCTATTTTAAGTTCGTATTACTAAATCTGATTTAGAAATACTTAGTAGCGATGACAAACGAAATCCACGACAATAATATGTTGAATGATGTACGATTATGGTCTATCAATCATAATGTTACTAGCTGGATAAAACTGGGTGTTTGTACTGCAAAACAAAAAGGATACAAGCCTAGTCTTAGGGGCCGTCCATTAATCACGTGAAGTTTAGGGGGAGGGGGGGGGGGGGGGCAAAAATCACGAAATGTCACAAAGGGGAGGGGTGGTGTAGTAAGATATCACGTGTAATTATTTTCTCAAACGCGCGAAACAACCTGCAACCTTTCTGTCTACACATTTTTATCATGGTCCTTAATTTCAAAATGAAATAAGATTATACTTTATATCTGTATTTAAGATAATGTTCTAAATTAATCTAAAAATTAAAAAAAAATTGTAGACACTAAAAATACTCGTGATGTTGGGTAAGGACGGGGGGTTAGTCTTAAACCTCACCAAGTATCACTAAGGGGGAGGGGGGTTAAAAATGTTTAATAAAAGATCACGTGATTAATGGACAGTCCCTTATCTCTTTCTACTCATCTCTAAACGATAGAGACAGATAGTGCTTGCAACTTGTTTTCTTTCTTGTGCAGTGGAAACTAGGGGTAAGGATAAATTATAGCGAAACACATCTAACTTACTCCTAGTTTCCACTGCACAAGTAATCGTGTTGCTAGCACTATCTATCTCTTTCATATAAAGATGAGTAGGAAGAGATAAGACTATGGGTGTATCATGTTTTGTTGTGCAGAGCAAACGCACAGTTAGACTAACTTTATTGTAACTAGTACTAGAACACCCATAATAACTTCAACTATCACTTTGTCCACTAAACACTATAGATAGACCGTTTAACTCGCGTATCGCCTATCGCCAAGATTCTGACTCCTCAAGCTGCATAGACAGTGATGATGATTCAAGCGATATGGATATTAGTGACGAATAATCTTACATTACTTTTATCTGTGGTTAAATAGTTCTTTATGAGATTTAATTAATGTTTTATGACTTTGTACATCAGATGGCGATACGTGAGTCGCCTTACGGTCTATCTTTAACGGCCTTATTCATAAAAAAGTTATAGTTAGTTACTCAATACTCAATTGCTTTACCATAAGTAAGTAGATGCTTAGGTGGTAGGTGCTTATTATAATAGAATCATTATGGACCCTGTCGGGCACAGCAAAAGTGTTAGACGAGAGGAAGTTAAAATGGACTTTGTCTCTTTCTTACTAGTTCCTATAAATGTCAGATGACAGACAAAGACAAACGAATTATAAACCTATTTTAACTATAATATGCTTAAAATACGGTTATGAATACGGGGGTTATTAATTAAATTCCTTATTTCTGCACTGCAGAATCTCTTAAACTCTTCCTCTTCGGTCTTCCCTTCCTTTTGCAACCGAGTCTTCCCAAATCTACACTAAAACTAAGACACTAAGAAGATTACTAATATACTAAAGACCATCTAGAGATAAGACTGAGTGCAAGGTTTTTTTTTTTTTTTTTGCTAATGACCTAACCCAATTAGCCTGAAGGGCCTCTATTGGTTCACCGGACTTTTTCGGTGAGCCGTCCGAGGACGGTCGAACCGATCAAGTACTGTGGCAACTGCCATGAGGGCTCCCCATGTGGGGACGGACCTCGGCTCAGGACGTTGCCGGACACTCTAGTTTTTTAGGGGATCGGGGGGCACTGAGTGCAAGGTAGCATGCGGCCCTATTTATATCATCCTAAAGCACGCCTCACGAGTTCCAGAATCTTCTAATATAGAATCTGACTACAATTACAGGATAATTCTAGAACACAGTTTACCCCTACTCGACAATAGATGGCGTGACTATTATCTGCTTGACTGGCCTGGTGGCGGCGCGGCGCTGACTGATAAGCCTGAGGTCGTGATCCATGAGGAAGGTTTGCAAGTCGGGGCGGGCCTATTTTCTACAAGAAAAGAATAAGAAGACTAGTTACGCCTCTATAGTTAATAAAAATGGGTTTTATCCCTTTCTTATTATTATAGGTAAATGATGACAAAGGCAAAAGAATTATAAACCTATTATAACTATTATAAATAAATACGTATTATACATTATTTATGTACAGACTACAAAAAAGCGTGTTGAGTAAGTACTTTGTTTTATTCAAGCGCCTGTTAAAAACAAACGTAGCAGAAACGTAGCTTAAATAACTTTTTTATTCACGACATTTATCGATTTATTTCACAATAATAAAAACCTTCATTATTCCGATAGATATTAATATAGTAAAAAAATAAATTTGGTTCAAGAAAACAAAAGTATGTTTCCGCCCGGGATCGAACCGGGGACCTTCTGCGTGTTAGGCAGATGTGATAACCGCTACACCACGGAAACCGCTGTACAGTTACATGAAATTTATGTTTACTATAGTCAATAAAGAGTTGATAGGCTGATTAATTTTATTCTTCGACCAACACCAAACGTATTGTCGGCCAGTTCGGCCACTAAGTACGTTGTCTATCGGTTTTCTAGTTATCGTTCACACCGTAACCGACTAGACGCTATTACTAGTGCGTTGTCGATGGTGAGCATCTGTGGTGAACTGGTGACTCAGTCTTGCTTGACCACTGGTGAGCATTTCTCTTAGTAGTCTGTGTGAGCATTATTATTTAATATCTGGATGACCGGGCTTTGCTAGGTATTTTTTTTTAAATGACATTTTCTAAAAATGAATCCTAGCTAGATCGATTATCGCCCCCGAAACCCCCTATATACTAAATTTTATGAAAATCGTTAGAGCCGATTCCGAGATTCCAATTATATATATAGATATATATATACAAGAATTGCTTATTAAAGATATAAGATTATGCTCTCAGTCAGCGCGCGATATGTTTGGTGTGAACGATGCCTGTTGTTGAGCACTATAGCCACAAATGAAATAATACGAAACCCTGCAAAATCAGAACTAGATAGACAACCTACCAGCTTAGTGCCGCAAGAGCAAATTTTATTTGCCTCGTTTTTTAAGGCCCGTTTTAATGTAGTGGTAGTGGTCCCAAAATGGCACAGTGGTCCAAGAATGGGTCAATAATTATTATCCTACTTTTTATCTACCTATAGATTTGTTGAATTTTGTGACACACTTTCTATGGAGCAAGAACCCGATTCTTGCACTGCAGACATTCATCTGGAACTCTACTTATTACGTAGAGATTAAAAAACCCGTCAGCTGACATATTTAAATGCACCCATGCTCCCATGCTGCAGTCAGCTCATCAGGCACATTTTCCAAAATGAAAGGAAATCACTATTCTTTTTTTAAATGTTCGTGTGACTAGCTGCCGTATAATCCATCACGGTATGGATATTTGACTTTTCGACGTGACAACGTCTTATAAATTGGTTTGCCGGGTGACACTTCAAGAAACTGCGTTACGCTCCGCTCACGTTATGCGCTCACAATGAGAGCGAGTGAGAGGCACGCGTCCCTTCCACTCGGGCATGGTTAGCCCGCCTAAGAGCGAGAGAGATAGACATAAAAAGTGAAAGGCACGCGTCCCTTCCACTCGAGCACAGTTAGCCCGCCTAAGACCGAGATTCTTTGTATAAATTAATGTTTTAAATATAATTCTTTGTATAAATAAATGTTTTAAATTGTTACTATTATTTCATCCTTCTTCCTACTATACGAATGAATATTCACATTAAAATTATTTTACCACTCAAAGTCGTTGTCACGTAAAACTTTTGCCCGTATACCGACTTTACAGGCAACCAATTTTTTTATCATGAAATAATTGCGTTAACTATCATTTATCAGATATTCATCATGCTTACCCACCCATGCAGCGGCAGCTGCTGTTCACCATACTGCATAATACAACTCTGAAGCATTTTACGAGTTATCACTTGAGAGGTAATAACTGACAAAATATGCTATCTGATTCATATCTAGAACCTAGGTATACTCTAAGAACCTAGGCCATAGAGGGCCGTTTACTAATTATACAATAACACATTTTAATACAGCAATAAAGGTTTTATTACAATAAAAAAGAATACAAAATGTAAATTATAATCTTAAAGCACATACTCGAATTCTATGTTATAACTATAACTGTAAGTACTTAAATTATAGATCCAGCTAAGCTTGAAAATTAATTATTAATAAGATTATTTTAAAAGGAATGATTCTTATGAGCGCTATAAAATATTATATTGGTGTAAATCTGCTGTTAAAACGGTTTATAGTTCCACTAATTGAAATATTATACTGAAACTTTGTAAAGCTTTAAAATTCACTTAAAATACACATCGTGTAATAAACAGTGCCTCCCTCGTCGATAACAAACAAGTAAATATAACCGTTTTTTGAGCTCTATATTGTGATAGGCAAGGTTTAAATGTGCATTTTGCACAACAAAATTTATCACTTTCGTTCCCTTTCTTCTCATCCCTGTGCGATACAGATAGATATTGATGTCTCCTTATGAATGTTTTGCCAGCAAAACAGTAAATTATAATAAGTTAGAAGTATCTCATTAAGCGAACAATGTACTGTTCTTTGAAAAAGAAATGTTTAAACCACTCGACAGTACAAATATATTTCTAAAGAGCTCTCTCAAAAATCATCACGTAGAGCTGTCAATACATCCATTCCCACGAGACGATCCAACATCAGGTATTTAACCAATATTAAATATTGTAATGTACATTTATTAAGGTTAATTTATATAATAAAAATTCTCTTCTAGCCATATTCCACCACAGCATATCAAAAATTACTAGACATGTATGCAAGAGATATTACAGTGCACGAAGTATGCTTACAGACACAAGTACACCATCTATTCCCTTTACTCTAAAAGTCTCGACCCTGCGAGGAAAGCAAAGTGGTTTACATTGTCTAGTGTGGACTTTCTTAATCTCACGATAAAACTTTTGTATAATACATAAATATACAGTAGAGATGTACTCTAACAAATACTAACAGTGTACAATCCTACATAAAGCAACATAACTATGCTTAGTATCCATATCATAAAACCCGACAGGCCCAGCGTCACAATCAGCACAGCTGAGATACTTGCAGTTAGCTACTGTGTGTGTGAATCCTATGTTCTCGAATGTGTACATGTTTTCTACATGGTAGAACTCGTTGACTGTTTCACTTTGTATCTCACCTTCTTGTCTGTTATTGTCTTGTTGCATTAGAGGTAATTCTTTCTGTAAAATTGTAATAAAAGTATTTAGATCATGTAATAATAATTAAAATGAAACTTTAGAAATGTTGGAATAAAAAATCTAAACTGATATGTTTTATTTTAATGCTTATAAAAAAAAAATCGTCGGTCTACACAATCACGATATTCAAAACATTATTGTAAAGAAAGTGCCTGAGGTACTAGGCTGACAGAACATTACGAGAGGTTAAGGGGTATTAAAATCCTGTCGTAATTATATCACACAAAACTTACTAGAATAGGCATGTATAGGGACGAGCAAATGACCCAATGTGTTCCATAAAGTAAAGTTAAATTACCTCTAAATTCATGTATTTTGCTGACTTCTTGTCTAAAATCTTAGAGCCACAAAACTTGCATTTAACATTTAGCTTGTTTTTTCCATCTTCTACGTAGTTTTTAGTATCCTTCTCTGCTTCAGCTTGCTGATTAATATTTTCTGTTTCCGACATTTTACGATATTTATTTAAATTATCAAGAAATTTTACGAAAGACTACAGACAGCCACCGGCGACCACAGTTTTGTTTTTTTTTAATTGTTTTTTATTTATCCGTGGCATTGGCAACAAGGCATTCAGCCAAGGCGACCACCGTAGGAGCACAGACTAAACTAGAATGAAGAAAGATCATTGAGTACATAGATTTAAGCGTTAAATGCTCCTTGGATATACCCAGATAATAATAACAATAATATTAATAAATTAATATATACTTCCCTGGGAATATATCCTATTTTTATGACTGATTGTATGTACCATGAATATGTGAAGTACGTAGATAATATTGTAATATACAATCCAAAGAGCTTATAACCGCTTGGAACGTCTGTTTTACCTCTAACTTCGTGATATTTTTATGTTATTTACGGTTTTTATTACATTTTATCACGTCTCTACCCGATCTTCATTCGTTTTTCACTCGTCGTAAAGTGTCATTAATTTCATTCACTAGTTCACTCACTCACAGGTAATTCAATAAATTTTAATGTGGTGGGTATTGTGATGAGATGAAAATTGCGACAAAAATCTGTTTATAAAATAAAGTTTATCACAGTAACTGGCTTAAAATGAGTTCCGGATTTATTTCCGAATCGGAGATATTAGAAGCTAGGCGACAACGACAGGAAGAATGGGAAAAAGTGCGCACTGAAGACCAGCCAAAAGGTGACTTTGTTGAAACATTTTATCTTTTTGTTTTGTAGCTATTACTAGGTATATTAAACTAGAAAACAGTTAAATTTCCCTCAGACAAGATAATGAAAACGTATTCGTGGGCTCTATTAGTGCCAATTATTACTTCCTACAACAAAACATGAGATTTGTTACGTTGAAGGACGTTTACTGATTGTTGATTTAATAGCAATTAAATGAATATATCTTATTCTCCAAACTACAAATTCTACAACTTATACGTTCAAAACCGCTTATTAACCTCTCAAAAACTTATGTTTTAACTTGGTTGTGTTTTATTTGTTTATTTTTTTTTTCAGAGGCACCCGAAGAACCTTATGATACACGACCATTGTACCAGCGTCTTGAAGAGCAGCGGCTCAAGAAAGAGGCTGAATATGAAGAAGCCCATAAGCTCAGTAAGTTTACTAATCTTTCCTGTAATCTTAATAATATAATAGTAATAATAATAATATAGTGGGAAATTAACACACACTGTCATCTGATCCCAAACTAAGCAGAGCTTGTACTATGGAAACCAGATAACTGGTAATATACTACTTATAATACTTTTCTTTTGTAAATATATACTTAAACGTACATAATTACACCCAGACACAAGACAAACAGACATATTTAAACAAATGTTTGTCTCGGGTGGGAATCGAACCCACGACCTGCGGCGTGAAAAGCAAGTATCTTACCGACCAAGCCACCGGCCCGTCTTAAGTGGCATTAACAGAAAATGCATTTCAACAAATTCAAGATATTAATTGAAAACACTTTAGAATAGAATTGGATAGAATATATTTTATTTGCATATAATGCAGGTACATTAAATATAGGTGAATTTACCATTAGATGTTTGTGAACCTTTAGATTCTGCCTTAAAAGTAGTATGCAAAATTTGTTTTGTTTAATATTGAATAACTATTAATCTTTACATGTTTATGTGCTGTTTCCTATTTATAAATTGTTCATGTAAGTGTTTTGTGTACAATTAAGAATAAGAATAAGAATTACACACTTAGGTCCATTTCGCTAAATTCCAGTTGTATAAATATTAAATTTAAGTAGTACTAGCTTTCCGACAGCGGCTTCGTCTGCGGGTATGTCGGTTATCGCGCCAAAACATTACCTTCTTTTTGTGCAGTCGGATAAAAAGTATCCTATGTCCTATATTTCTCAAGTCTCAAACTACCTCCATACCCAATTTCATCCAAATCGGTTCAGTAGTTTAGGCGTGAAAGCGTAACAGACAGACAGTGTTACTTTCGCATTTATAATATTAGTAGGAATGTTTGAAAATATTTATTTATATTAAAACAGTACATTGTCAATTTTAAGATTTGAAATAATTTCAATTTTTCATATTGACGAACTTGTGTCAGGTGTTCTATCCATGTGTTGGTGCAATGTTTAAAAGATGGAGGCATTTGCTCATTCTTGGTATGCCATGCTCGAGCTAACAAGTATAATAGCTATGAGTGTCCATGCCTTTTCATTTGTAAATCATCTAGTTTAATTACTCAGTGATTTAAAACTGGTTCTATTGCTTTTTACATTTTACTGTATCATATTATAATACAAAATAATAATAATGTTCTAGAACATTAACACACACGGTCATCTGGTCCCAAGCTAAGCAGAGCTTGTGTTATGGAAACCAGATAACTGGTATATACTATACTTAAACTATGTTTGTTTAAAAACGAATTATTAATAAATAAAAACATTAAATATATACACACCATCACCCTTTTTATTGACAGTGTTAACTAAGCAACGTCCATGTTTGACACTGAAAAAAAACAAAGAGTAAGTGTGAGCCACACTTATTATTATTATAAGTGTGGCTCACACTTACTCTTTGTTTTTTTTTTCATCTTTTTAACGGTTTTTTTATTTGTTTTTTTTTTTCGCTTTTCGTGGGTTTTTATTATTATTTAATTCTGTGTCCTGTCTCTGTCAAATAAATGTTTTTCTTTCTTTTAGTACTATCATTTAAATCTATACACAATCACAATAAATTTTGTTTTGCTAACAGAGAACATGATCAGAGGTTTGGATGATGATGAGGTGGGTTTCCTGGACCTAGTGGAGCGCACCAAGGCTAAAGCAGCTCAACAGATCTCTATTGAGGAGCAAAGAGAGATGCAAGAGTTCAGGTTAGTTTTGTTTACTACAGAGCTATGTAATCCTGAGAACATACTGCTAAAATTTTTCTCTGAATAATCCATACAACAAAACAAAATATCAGAAAATTGGTTGAAGTGTTCTTACGTTATATATAACGTAACTGGCACATCTTTGCCTTATATGCACACGTAAATAAAAGCTACACACAAACACGAAACATGCACAGTTTATGCATACAAATTGTTCATGTACCTCTGCAGAAGGAAATGCGCGCAATACCAGTTCCATGTTAAATTTTCCAAAACATAAAATCTTATTACACGTTCAGAAATTTTACAATAGATTAAGTAGGGATTTTTATATTTAATGTATTCCTTATAAAAAATAAAACATGAGAAATTCTTATATTTCTTTCTTCTCCTCGATAGAGAGCGGGTGTCTAGTTTGGCTGAAAGTGAGGAGCTGACACGCTTACGGGCTCAACTGGCACCCGCCCGCAACACGCAGACCACATCACAACCTGCACAGAAGAATAAACTGCAAGGGGTAAATATTTTTTTCTTTTTATCATCCCCCACTGATTTTTGGTGTAGGCAGATAAATTTAATAACAGAAAGGGCCTTTCCAGAAAGAAAAGGCCTTTCTTTATAAGCAGAAAAGGAATGTTTAGTTCGTGTCCCAAAATTTATTTAATAAGGCGTTTACACTGCGAGTGTGACATAAAAGAATAGATCTGGGTAACTTTTCATTCCGTGTTTGTTTTTTTTTGTTCATGTTAGTTCTTGCAATCGGTTTCCTAAACCATTAGCAGAAGTTTTGTTAGTGATGGTCGTCATTTCATTCCGTGTGGCGCAAAAACTATTGAATAATGAATAGTGCTATTCAAAGTAGTTTTATGCTTAGAAAATTTTGCACTGAACCGGTATTGCGCTCGATCCCCTCTGCGGAGGTACATGAACAGTTCTTATGCGTAAACTGTTCATGTTTGGTGTTTGGGTGTAGCTTTTATTAACGTGTGCATTTGTAAAGACGCGTCAACTTTTACATGTGTGCTGTACCTACATGGTGACATCGCCTAACCCTAAAACTGGTAGATACTATTTAGTACTAGAAGTTGGTTATTGTTGTTATTTAAGTTTTATATGTATATTATTTTGTACGGGCCTAGTTGACATAGTATTGTCTTAGATTTACGCGAATATTACACATTGAAATAAAACTACTTTATAACGGATTTTATCGCGGTTTATTTTAGATTTTTAAATCCCGACGTTTCAAAGTTTTTTCAGACTTCATGTTCACGGGTGGACTGAGGTATTTGACGTCCAAAAATATTAATCACAATTGTTACTGTCTACCTTCAAACATTAATATTTAAGTTGCGTTCCGATTTAAGCAAACTGAGCTCACAGTGTCTTGAATTCTGAGTTAATTTTGCTTGGGTTTTGGTACAAGTCAACGCTCGACGAAATCTGCAGTGTGTGAACATACTTAAAAAGGCCCCAACCATTATCTGAGATTTGATAAAACACAGGTCCTTGTCGAAGAAAACCGGTTCCTACCAAGAATGATCCGCGAAGCTATTGAAATTAAAAAACATCCTAATTTTAACAGAAAAAATGGCTGGAATATACCACCAGCTTGGGACCCAGTGCTCTGAATTCAAGACACTGTGAGCTCAGTTTGCTTAAATCGGAACGCAACTTAAATATTAATGTTTGAAGGTAGTCAGTAATAATTGTGATTAATATTTTTGGAAGTCAAATACCTCAGTCCACATGTGAACATGATGTCTGAAAAGACTTTGAAACGTCGGGATCTAAAAATCTAAAATAAACCGCGATAAAATCCGTTAAAAAGTAGTTTTATTTCAACGGACCTAGTTGCCTGAATCAAATAAATAAATAACACCTCCCGTGTTAAATTCTCTAACATATTTCTCAAATTAGTTCAACAATCTAATTATTGGTTTTATTCAAACATAATATTCAACATGTAATTACCGGTTTATTATAGGTAGTAGTTAGAAAACGCAAGGCGAGTGAGCTAGACGGTGATAAGCAAGAGAATGCGCCGCCTGTGAAGACTAACGGAGTTGTGAATAACAGGTAAAACCCCACCATTAAAGAAATAAACCATTCACTCACTATTCATTCAATCACCATTAAGAATCTAAAATGGCCGCTTGTTCTAGTAATGACAGTTTGGACCGTCAGCAAAACAAGTTAGCGAGATGGGATATTTTTTATGTAGCAACCAAGTTGTTTTAAAAGAATTAAGCAAGATTCTTACTCAAAAAGCCAACCAAGTGTAATTGGACTAGACAACAGCAGATTCCTTTTGTCTTAAGCGGTCTACACACCAAAGCCAGTGACCCGGTGGCACAGCCCGGCGGGTTAACCCGGCGGCTTCAGAATGTCCAAGCCGAACGACTTTGCCGGCGGCATGACAGCCGCGGCATGTGGTGTTCTAGTAATTGCCAAATACTCGTGTGAAGGGAATAGTCAACACTAATTTAAAATTTAACTTTAACTACCTACCTTTACCTACCTCTATTATACCAAAAAGAAAATTAAATATTTATAACAGGGCCGGAGATCCGTGCCGCCGGGTCAGCGGCTTTGGTGTGTAGACCGCTATCGGCATCGGCATGCTGCCCCGCCGGCTTGCCCGCGCGGGCGCAAGCCGGCGGCATGATTGTACAAAATAAGGGTTGGGCCGGCGATCTGTGCAGAGTTAGTAACATTTTTCTTTTCACTCTGCAGTTCGTGGGTTCGCTTTCCACCCAAGTCAGACATTTGTGTGATGAACACGTCTGTTTGTGGCCTGTCTGAGTGTAATTATCTATATTTACAAATGAAAAGTACAAGTACAAGTAGTAAGCAAGTACAAGCAGTACAAGCTCTGCTTAGATTGGGATCATACGGCCGTGTGTGTTAATGTCCCACTATATTATTATTTTTCATATGTTTTTTTGTGTCTTGTACCGACGTGTGTGACCAAAAACAGCAATAAAGTACGAGTGAGAGGGAATTAATAGTGCTGATCAATATCCTAAGCATTTTTTATTGAAACTGCTGTAGGATTTCTATATTTGAGTTAGATGCAGTCCCCTATAGTTGAATCCCGCAAGTCCAAACAGGTTGAAGGCAACTTATTTTCCAAAGAGCCACTGGACAATGTTTAGTTAAAATATATCTAATGTAATGTAAAAAATCTTACAATTGTAGATAGTTTTAAATACTAGCCTCCACACTAGGATTTCCTGTGTTGTGTTATATAATTGTTTAATAAAAGATCACAATTTACAAATATATAAAGTTTTTATAATTTAAAAGGCTAGCCGTCAACTAAATTTTAAGCTCATTATAGCTAAAATAGGTTTATAATTCGTTTGTCTTTGTCTGTCATCTTGACCTTTATACTAGTAAGAAAGTGACAAGTCCATTTTAACCAGAGTTATAATTTTTTTATGAATAAGGGTGCTTGTTCTCTATTTAATCTGTACATAAATGTACCTAGAAAATTAAAAAACTTGGGGTCGAGTTTGAATTGCATACAATACATGTATTGTGTTATATTATAATACGTAATGTAGTATACATTTGAAATATTCTTTATTTTTGAATAGGCTACAGCTTGACTACAAGTTACCTGATGTTAAGCAATGATGTAGTCTACGATGGGACGCGCCAGCCCAATGTACCGATTCACTCGTGATTAAAAATGACTTTCGGTGAGAAGGTGGCAGTGAAATGAGGCTCCATATGGTTGAAACCATAAGGGAGCAACAATTTCGACCCACCCTCTTAAATGGTGTCACCAGACATCGCACCGGAACGCGGCTAGGCCGCTTGGCGGTGCGGCTTTGTCTGATGGGTGGTCACTAACCACTGCCGAAGCCTACCACCAGTTAATTACCAGTAAACATTATTACCAAATAATAATTAATTATTATTACTTTGTCAATAAACATTTTTTAGTTAGTTTTTTTGTCTACAGTCCACAACTAAAGAACGGGTTGAGTGAAACTGCAGTACTAGAGAATGGTGGTGCGATGCAGTGTGTGGGTGTGCTGCCCGGACTGGGACAATACGATACAGATTCCACTTCCGACACTGATGTCTCCAGCGACGACTCTGGTAGTGTATGTATCACTATATTATTTATTTTTGTTTTTCAGCGAGAAGGTGGCAGTCGGAAGAGGCTTTGTAAAATATTTTTTAAGCCTTGTTGAAATATTATTATAATAATGTTATGAAATGAAATGAAAATATCAAAAATATTTCTTTTCCTACCGTGCAGTGAATGACTGACAACTACTGAGAAACATTGTCAAAAAACTCAGTAGGTATTTATCTTTACACACTTTGCCAACTAAGCAGAGCTTGTACTATGGAAACCAGATAACTGATAATATACTTTGACCAGCGGTGGCGCAGCGGTACGTGCCTCGCCTTAGATTTATAAGGTCGCGGGTTCGATTCCCAGTCGTGCACATACGTCTTTGTGTGAATTGTAACATTGCCACTGCTTAATATCGGCGAAGGAAAACATTGTGAAGAAACCGGCATGCCTAAGAACTAATCATTCGAGACATCCACTAACCCACACTTGGCCAGCGCATGTGGATTAAGATAGTTGAGAGAAGACTCGTGCCCAGCAGTGGGACACTAAAAGGGGTTGAAGTAAAAATACTACATTTACCACTTTTATACATACTTAATATTATTAAATTAATAAATTCAATTTTCTATTTAATAGTAAGTAAAATAGAGCTGTCGATAATGGAGTAGACTAGAGAGGGATGAGGTGACCCGCAGCAGCGAGGCGCGCGGACTTCTTTGCTGCTTTGATAACGGTCTTTGTCTCTATTGCGCGGCTCAATATTAAATATTCACTATTTAATATTGAGCCGCGCATTAATTATAAAGAAGTTACTGGTTCGTTAGGTACCAGTTACCCTGTATAAAAATTAATTTAAAAAATAATAATGAAACAATGTTACAATTTTTTTTATTTGACAGTCGGATAAATGCTGCAAGCGGGACATGTTGGGCAGGCGACCAGAGGCCAGCAAGGCACATAAGGAAGGCGAAAAGAGTTAGTTTTGCTATCTACACTATGTCTATACAAGACACGTTTGCTACGTTCTGTTATGTGATCTAAGTACCTATATTAAGTTATCTATAGTGCATTAAAATTATTATTTTAATTCGTTGTTTTCTTTATTCAAAACTTTATTCGTGATATAAGATATAGAATGTGTATTTCTGTAATTACTGCACTTTGCACTTGCTGGAAAGTATAATGTTTAGCGGATTGAAGTAAGCATCTCTAGTTAGCAGTACGTCCAGTGCGCAACTTTTCCTTAATTATCTAAAAACGCTGATTGTATTTATGGATTTTTTGCCAACAAAGGTTAATTTTCGGACTGAAGTATTTCAATGTCATTTATGACATCAGTGACAGTTTAAATTTTTATACATTAATGACAGTCTGCCAAAAATGGCTTCTGCCAAGTGCCGATTGGCGTTTGTTGTGTTGTCTTGTTTGTATTGGAATTTTAAATTTTGAGAAATTTTATAATCCCGATATCTTTGTGAGGAAGAATATTAAAAATCTGCAATGTCTGACATAAATCCTTGTAGAATATGCCTCCGGGTTGGGGTTAAAATGCTCAATTATCATGGGGGACTTCCACTGAAGTTATATTATGAAGAAATAATGGGATTAGAGGTAAGTTTTTAAAATAATATCATCATAACGCTTCATTTTCTTTACTTATCAACTTGCTATAGTCCACTGTTGAAGATAAATCTCTTCTAAAGCTCGCCACCGTAAATTAGGTATTCTGCCCTGGATTTCCCTCAAGTAATTCTTAATAATAAATGCGAATATAACTCTGGGTCAGTGGGCCATTTTAGGGGCGCTTTCACGCCAAAACTACTGAACATAATTATATGAAAGCTGGTAAGGAGATATTGTGAGACTTGCTATAGGATAGATTTATTCTAACTGCACAAAAAAGAGGTTAATGGTTTAGTGGTATAATCGACAAACGCCGGCACAGCCACGGTTAGAAAGCTAAACGAGAAATAAATATGTAGATACCTATGGTAACTGATTCAATTAAATATCATCATCATCATTTCCATTTTATAGTTCACTGCTGTTTGTAGGCCTCTCCTAAAGCACACTGTTGAGTGTAGTGTGGCTATATTTCATTCACCGCTCACCACCTTGCTGAGTGGTGATCTCAGCTTTTACATAGTTTAAGAATAATGCTGTTTTTCGATCTATATTGGCACCTCAACAACTTGTTGATTGTTGGTTCTGTTGTTGTTGTTGCTTATCCAGTAGGCTATGTTGATTCAAATCAAATCAAAACATTTGTTCATAACATTTTGGGTAAGTACTTAATACAAATGTTCTTAGGTCAAAAAATAACATCACCAAAATCTGTCTAAAGAGGTGTATGAAAATAACATTAAAAACTTATATGATTTCTATAGAACACCCTGGGGAAAATTTCCTTTTTACCATAAAAAAAATGTTTCCTCTGTGGGATTTTGTGGCATCCTAATTTTCTCTTGAGCTTTTACCATCGAAACACTCACTAAGTTCTACACTAAATCCATTAAAGATTTACACCCTAATATTTGTATTAGCTGAATGTCCAGCATAATTTTAAATATCTACAAAATGCAAATGTTGCCTACTTGAATGTTCAAGTTTGAATGATATTATCCTTTTTTACACACTGCTACACATCACATTACATATAAGCTGATCTCGCATTGTATAGGATTTCTGTAAAACGAGAGGTCAGCTTATACTGGAAATGTCTAACTTGATGTGTAGCAGTGGCGAAGAGTCCATACAAGCTGATTCCCATTGGGTTACCTTTAGGAAATAGTCAATAACTCATGTACTTAATAAAATATTATTTAAGTTTTAAAATCCTCTTCCTCATACTCGATACTCGATCAAACTCCACACTTAGAACTCTTTTAATGAAAAAATGTTGGCTGAAATACTCGATTTTAATAATAAACTCAAATTAACGCTACACAAATACACGTGTGCTCTCGCCCTATGACATAATAAATCTCAATATAGCAGGGAAGCGTGCCGGGCGGAGGGCCAATTTCATCTATTGCTAACTTTATGACCATATAACAGTGAATAGTACCTACTAACTTTATTTCGCTAACATTTTAAATAGCTTCAAACATGCTGTATGTACTACTTAGTAAGTTTCAAAGTTGGCTTAGGTATGCCAAGTATCCGCCTTTCGCCACTGATATGTGGGTACTATTCTGTTAGTGCATATTTGGTTAAATATTCTTCTACTTGTAACAGATTACTCATATGGATAGACTACCAAAAGTGGAAATGGGTCTGCCCATTCCCAGTTTAGTGTCAGGCTAAATTTAAGTGCACCAGTAGTATTGTTTTACTAGCTTAAGTCTTTGCAACCTGTTTTTGTATCCTCAATGGAAAATGTTTCACCTTATTATATTGTCTTACTTGTTACAGGTAAATGAAACAGACAGACTACCTCAACAGTTTTGCTATGAGTGTGCATCACTGCTTCATAAGTTTCATAAGTTCAAAGAGAAGTGTGTCTACGGACAACATATTCTCAAAGACATCCTTGATAAAGGACCTGTAAGTATAACCTGTCTTGAGGCAGTCATTGCTACCCAACTATTTGACTCCACATCAATTAAAATATTATTCAAGTGCAGCATTTCACTGGAGTAGGATATAGCCTATGTAATAATTAAATTATTGCTTTTCAAGCATCATTCCATATATATTTTTTTCCATTTCTAGATTACATTTGAAGCATTACAAAATGCTAGCTATATTCCACATCACATCAAAACAGTGCCATTAATAATACAATCTGTAGTTTGTATAAATATAGAATCTACACTTGATGATACCTATGAACCAGCAGAAGATTTCAAGAATGTCACTATAGCATGCAACCCAATACAAAAATTTGAAATTGAAGATGATTACTTAAGTGAACATTCGATATCAGATGACCTAATAAATCAAGAAGAAAATCTGTTTGTAGAAGAAAAAAAAGTATGTATAGCTGAAGAAAATATAACAGAAATAAAGGTTGAATTGATTGAAGATGAAAAGCCAATTGAAAATACAATTAAGTCTACAGAAAAAACTGCTAAGTCTACAGAAAAGGCTATAAAGACTACAGAAAAAACTGCTAAGTCTACAGAAAAGGCTATAAAGACTGTAGAAAAAACTGTTAAGTCTAACGGAAAGAGAAAAGCTAAATTGAAAATGGAGGAAAAAGTTAAATTTAAACGTACTAGTGATCGCCGTGCTGCTACATCTGTTAAATATGATGAGTTATTAAGTAATGATAATTGGGATATCTGTAAATTATCTGAGGAGGAAGCGTGGAGAGTGTTCAATGCTAAAGAAGAGGATAAAAAGTATTTGGCTGCAGCTTTTAAATGTACAGATTGTCGTAAAGGATTTTCAAAGCAGACTATGTTGGACCGACATCTTCAGTTGAAGCATATAGAGGTGAGGGACCACATTATGTTTCTTTTACAAAATAAATGGAGCCATCTGGCAGACGTAAAACATTGAAATTGAATCATTCATTTAAAAAGCCTCTAATGTCACATTTTTTCCTAACATGCTTTTTGGCTGAAAATGGTTTCTTAAAGAGAGATGCGTTTTCTAAATGCACCACAACTGGTTTAATTATATACCAATCGCTTCCATCCACGACTTCGCCCGTGTGGTACTTAATGACATAAAAAGTAGACTTGGTGTTAATCCAGACCTTAATATCTATGTCTGTGCAAAATTTCATCCAATTCCTTCCAGTAGTGTTTGCATGACAGAGTAACAAACATACATCCAGACATACATACATTCTTACAAAAATGCGTGAAATACATACAATAAATTGGAACTGGATGCAATTGTCCAATTTGTGCATGGCGGCTAGCCCCGCGTGTCATTGTTTCACCATCCCTGGCATAGTACAGAAAAAATAATCTCTTTTCCAGAGTCGTGGCCGCCATGAATGTCCATTCTGTCATACACGCTACAGATATGAATGTCTACTGAAAAGTCATATGCGACAACACTACAATAAGTACAAATGTCTGCGGTGTGGCTTGGAATGTGATTTACGGTAAGCTGTATGATCTACTCTAATGTTAGAAAGCTGATGAATTTGTTTGGTTTGTGAGGACTAGAGGATCTGGTGGTAGTGACCCTCCAGTGTAGAGGGAAGATCTTCCTGTGAGATGTGATGCCCAAAGCCACCCAACTGTTCTCTGACAAACAGAAATGTTCATCACACAAATGTCTGTCTCGGGTGGGAATCGAACCCATGACCTGCGGCGTGAAAAGCAAGTGTCTTACCGGCCCATCGAGTTGCAGCTCAAAGTTTTGAATTGTGCCCAATGAACAGCAATAGGCTCTCCCTATATTACGTGTGGGACCTATAAATACTTACTCTTATACTAGACTTTTGTTTTAGGGTGACAGCAGTGCTCCATGAGGAATATCACAGCGGAGTAACTAGGAAATGTCTTCATTGCAATAAAGAATTCAAGTTAGTATGTAGTGTTTTAAACCACCGATAAAAACAGGCTATTGTAAGTTTCACGTGTGTATCTGTGTATATGTTTATATGTTTGTAAGTCTGGGACTTCCGAACTAAGACTGACAGCGAGGCGAGAATATCGATTTATGATCGAAGCCGTACGGTACATCTGTGTGTATGTGAAGATTTTTCCAGTAAACTGTAGTCTACATGCACAGGCACACCTGCACTGGCAGACTGCCCTGGTAGACGTAGCGTTTATGTCCGCATAAGCAATGAGGCGCCCTTCTTGCGTTTGATAGTTTGAAAACTGTCCAAAACTAATTTAGATGCATATTTTTTTTTATTAAAAACCGCAGTAATAAAGTTCTTAACTAAGTCGAGGATTTTATTAAACTTTTAACTTTAAGTTAATTTCTAACAGGCACCTGTCAACATACTATACGCACTTACGCACGCACAAGAGTGAGCACGTGTGCACGCTGTGCGGTGAATCGTTTGTCAGTGAACTTGGGTTGAGACAGCATAAACATGTCAAACATGTTATTGCTGAGTATGTGAGTATAACTATATTTTTATTTTTTATTTTTTATTTATTACCAGTGTTCGTTAATACATAAAAAAAAATGTTTTAATACTTTCTTGAACTTGTCAAAATGCGTTTTCAAATTATTTTTTATTTCATTTTCAAAATCTTTTATTTTTTTAGCTAAGAAGACTCCCGACGAATTCACTTTTCAACCAAAAAACAGGCTAAACAAAATCGGTTTATCCGTTCGGGATACTAAATCCGTCAAACTTATAACATTTCGTCGTTTTGGCGTCAAGATTAAAAAATAAATAAAATGCTAGATATAATAATATTATTCTATGGGCTTCATACTTTTGATTGGAATTTGTCTATTAACCCAACAAGTTAAATTAAAAAAAAGATTGAATTGTTAATTAAACAACCCATTTGCAATATAAGTATTTAATTGAATATAAAATATTTTTCATCCATTAAACCAGCTCGGTGAAGGTCGTTCTATAGCGGGATCCTATGCTATACAGTCTTTGCAAAAAATGAGACCGTGACAGGTTTTTGGGGTAAATCGATTTCTTAAATTCACGCGAATATCACACATTGAAATAAAACTGTTTTGCAACAGATTTTGTCGCGGTTTATTTTAGATTTTAACTCACGACTTGTTAAAGTATTGAAGCACTTGTGGTTATTTAAATAATAAACAAGTATAAATAATACACACAATTTAACCGATTCCTGGCCAATAAGGTTTCATTCGCGTCATGTGAATATATTCTAGCGCAGCCCTGGCTATACGCCACTGATATGTGGTGGAAATTCGACAATTACTTGATTTCGACAATTTGTAGAATTCGCTGCTGGCATCTTTCTTTCCCCATTGCTATAATCTGCCTGTCTTCAAGTCACGATTGTGTCAGTATTTACTGAGTCGCTTACCCAGTAAATACTGATACAATCCCCATCATATACTACATCATTACTTAACAACAGGCAAGTTGTGGTCAAGCGCAATCCTACTATAGAATAAAAAAATAACGCCTAGGAGGTGTATTATAAACAACACAGATGGCCTTTAAAGAAAAACTTACCTCCTTATTCATAAACGTGTTTTAAGCTTATTACAACTAAAATAGGTTTATATTTCGTTTGTCTTTGTCTGTCATCTAGACATTTATAGTAGTAAGAAAGAGACAAAGTCCATTTTACCTAGAGTCATAGGATTTTTGTATTTTTAGGAGATTCCCGATGACGATGAAATACTGAACACATACTGCAAGTTATGTGATATAAAGTTTGAAACAAGGAAAGCGTATAATGAGCATTTGTTCCAATCTGCATTACACGCCGATGATACTGATAAGTACGTTTATATTATACTAGCTTCCGCCCGCGTCTTCGAAATTGATCTCACTAATCTTATATCTCCATACAAACTTTGGCACCCCGATTCACCCCCTTAAAGGGTGAGTTTTGAAAAATCCTTTCTTAGTGCACCCCAGGGTTCGATCCCACCCGAGACAAACATTAGTGTGATGAACATTTGTGTTTGTGTCGAGTCTGGGTGTAAATATCTATTATAAGTATATATTTACAAAAGAAAAGTATTATATGTATAGTATATACCAGTTATCTGGTTTCTATAACACAAGCTCTGCTTAGCTTGGGACCAGATGTCCGTGTGTGTTAATGTCCCAGAATATTTATTTATTTATCTAAAATACAGTCTGATACAATACGAAGGTACAATTCGATCATGTTACAGTGATTTGTGTACGTTACATACTACAGTAATTATCTTATGCAATATTGAATTGGATAACAATATTTTTAGTAATAGCGTAGGTACTACACAATCCATACCTATCATTTAATTTAACGCTGTCTGTTTATCTAGGATAACCAGTACTTTAAGAAACAGTGTTCAAATCAATCATCAATCAATCAAATATAATGTCGTAGGTGTTTATTTTATTGCAGTCATGACCAATCAACAGTGAAACAGCCATTTTTTGATAAATTGGCTCCTTCAAGAAAAACATTAGGAAGAAGAGTAAGGAAGGTAAATACAAAGGTGAGTATTACACAAAAGTTATGTTTGTAAAGGGTAAATTTTCCTAATGCTGGGTATGGATCTTCTCTCAACTAACTTAAAAGTTTAAGAGGAGACAACTGGCTAATTTGGCTGTTGAGAGAATGGCCGACACGACACACGGGGCGGGCTAGGAGAAATTTTAAGCTATTGCATAGCATTTATCAAGAAATTCCGTAACGAAAAAACCTAACACCCCCCATTCCGACCTGCACAGCGGTGCGGCGTTGAAAGTCGTGCATCGTCTAATGTTGTTTCAGTTCTTCAGACTTCGGCACGGTGTTTGTGTGCGTGCGACTAGACGTATGCGTGTATACTAATTACTAACTGCTTTTAACTGATTCTATCTCTATTAGACACAAAGCTAGGTGAGACAGCTTGCTTTTTGGTCGCGTCCACGAGTGAGTTCGAGCTCGCATAAATAAATTAAATAAAAAGTTATAATTGCATAAGTTGATAAAAAATGCTATGCAAGAGCTTTACCGCGGCAGTGCCACACGTATTTTTATTTTTATTGGAGCAATCCACTACTGCCATCTCGCTTCTGCTACTCCTGCGCACCAGAATCAACAGCGGTGCTTGAAGGGACTCGGGATTTGAACCCGGTCATGTCCCGGGACACCTAAACTGTCTTGGATCCCACACGAATTTAATCAGAAAGATAATATAAGGAGTTGGAAAGTTAGATTGTATACTTTAAAGCGGGAGAATGCATATAGAAAAAAGATGGGTTTTTAAATTGCTTATTATAAAGGCTAGGAGGGTTAGTTAGGTCCTACGGAATTTAGTAAAATTAAACGGCCTTTTTTCGGTAGTGAACTGTATTTTTAAACGGTTTTCTTGGGTCAAATTTAGTTAGTATTGTCTTAGATTTACGTTAATATCACACTTGAAATAAAACTACTTTTTAACGGATTTTATCGCGGTTTATTTTAGATTTTAGATCTCAACGTTTCAAAGTCTTTTCAGACTTCATGTTCACGGGTGGACTGAGGTATTTGACGTCCAAAAATATTAATCACAATTATCGCTGACTATCTACAAACATTGTTATACAAGTTGCATTCCGATTTAAGCAAACTGAGCTCACATGCTGATACTGATTTCAAATTTAGTTATTGAAATTTCACCCTCTTCCTGCCAACCGATTGATCTGAAATTGCGTAAACGCCTTTGGTTCGGGTGACAATACAATTATGTATATTCCATATTATAGTAAATCCAAGATGGCCGCCGCTACAAGATATCGGTAAACCGATCGCTGTGGCGTTCTAAAAGGGAGGCCAATGTCCAACCGTGAATATTCCAAGGCCGATGATGATTATTTTGCCTACTCATCTCAAATACACCAAATCATTCTTATACCATCCATCTGTAGGTACTTTGGAATTATTGAATTAACGTTTTAAATGTGTTCCTTTTCAGAGTACATCAGAAACAGGAAAGATGTAAGTTAGCACTGTTTGATATGTACAATGATATATTTTAATTGTTGAGTCATTTTATAGCCTACCAACATTGGTAGAATAATCCAAATCTCATGAATTTTAACTGACAACCTGCACAATAACGTATAATACGTCGATGTGTGGTTTAACAGTTAAAATATATCATGGTGTGGTGTGTTGTAATATGTTAAATTAAATGTGATTACTTATTAATTTAATTTGTTTATTTGATTTCAGAGATTCCACTGAAAAGAAAATTGACAAGAGACACGCTAGAAGACGTACGAACCGGATCGTTAAAAAACCCACCACATGTTATCAAGTAAGTACACATATGTTACTTTTTACCCCACGCAGTTGAGCAGCGGTGGCGCAGCGGTGCAAGCCTAGCCGTAGAAAAATAAGGTGCTGGTTCGAATCCTGGTCGTGCCCACACATATTTGTGTGAATTGTTTCATCTCCGCTGCTCAATATCGGTGAAAAAAAACATTGTGAGGAAACCGGCATCTCTAAGAACTAATCATTCGAGGACATGTGACATCCACCAACCCACACTTGGCCAGCGTGTGTGGATTGCGGCCTAAACTCTCAACTCATAATACAGTTGAGAGAAGACCCATGCCCAACGGTGGGACACTAAAAAGGGTTGAAGTGCAGTACCACGCGGGCGAAGCCGTGGACGGATGCTAGTTTTAATAATATGTTGCACATATATTGTAGTGTGGAGAACACTTCGATACTCAAGCGGCATGTATGAAACATCATGCGGAGAAGCATCCGAGGACTTCCTTCCATTCATCCAACGAGCGGTACATCTGTGAGATCTGTGGTTCTTGTTTAGCGGTGAGTTCTTACTGGCGTTATGCATTGTACAACAAACCTTTTTTTTTAATCTTATTTTTTTAATCTTTTTTTTAAATCTTTTTTAAAGGGCCTTTTACACCCAGAGTATGCCAGTTCCATTGCATCCTAAACAATTATCTATCAACAAATATGGGCTAGGTATTTAAACAAAATCTTTGCATCACATTCATGCTACATGCCTATATTTACTGTGTTTTAGTTCAAGTCCTTTATTAATTTGTTTTTATGTGCCTCAAATTGGAGACATTTCATCATTATTTGATGTAGGTCGTGAAGAACTCAGCTCACAATTGGAAGAATCTTGATTCAAGTACAGTTTTATCTCTTTCTACTTATCCTTACGCGAAAGAGATAGTGCTAGCAACACGCAACATACTCCTCTAATGTTATGAAAGCCTGGTACTTTTAAACGATATGACGTGAATTTTCTCTCAACTGACTTAAGAGCTGAGAGTTTTAGGTCATAATTCTGCCATGTTTGGAATTGGCTAACGGTACCTACCTATGTTTACCGATAGCTGTAATCTGCCTGTCTTCAAGTCACGAGTGAATCGGTATTTACTGGGTAAACGCTATCGTAGACTACACGATTTCTTCACATCAGGCAAATTGAGGTCAAGCGCTAGACTCCAACGCCTCGAGTTGGTATTCAGCTGACCCATCCCAAATATACGTGCAGTACTCCACGCATGAACGAACTTGTGCTTGATATAGCTCGAGCATCTGTTTCGGCGTGAAGTACTAACGCACGTTCGCGAGGATACCTAACTTTTTGGCAGCTAGTTGAGCCTTAGAGTCACTGTATGGGCCAAAATTAAGAAGAATTATTTACGCCAAGAAGCTAAAAGTAGTCTGTAATCGGCACGGACACACCTCGAAAAGTAGGAGCCAATTAAAATGGCCTTTTTAGCGGAAAATACCAGCAGTGTTTTACCAGCATTGAACTTGACTACATTGGCGTCACCCTATCTAACGGATAAAAACGCTTGGAATTTAGTCGCTTTAATTCAACACAATAAACAAACAAAATGTAATAGATATAAGTACTTCATTTAAAAAAGAAAAAACCTACTGAGTTTTTTGGCAGTGTTTCTCAGTAGTTGCCTGTCATTCACTGCACGGTATGAAAAGAAATTGGACTTTTTTTTAAGTAAAAAAAATAAAGCATATTTTCATTTCATTTCATTTCATTTCCCCAATCGGAGACAGTCTTGAGAGACAAGTTTAAGCGCTCAACCATGGCTTCTCTATAGGACTGAATCTCAGCCTCGTGAATATTACATGTCAGACTTTGATTTGATTAGAAATCATTAACTGTTATGTTCTATTTCAGCCGAGCAGTGTAGCCAGTCACCAGAATATACACTCTAAAGAGATATTACACACGTGCAACATTTGTGGGCGACAGTTCAGCGCGTCCATCTCGCTTAAACGACATCAATTGGTTTGTAGTACTTATTATAGCCATAATTTTATGTTAATTTGTGGTTGATAGCATACACAGGGTCCTGAGGTTGATAGCGGACAGAATAGATGCGGATGCATTTTCAGGCGATACACGGGTTGCACGTCCGTGTATAAGTTTGAAGGATTTTGAAAGGTTTTAGACTAAAAATATCAAGATTAGCAGACAACTTTAGGTAGGCGTGAATAATCGGGTAAGAAGACGGTATTTCAATAAATTAACTACGGCAAATATCTCTTCACCCCAATCTCTCGATAGCACAATCATGAATTCTACCAGTTAATTACAGATCGTTAAGATTACGTTGGATTAAATCGTAACGTTCACCGAGCACGTTATTGCATCTGCACTTTCCGACGACACAACAGTCCAACACGCAGTGTCACCCATTCTAAGATGGCCGCTTCACCCGTGCTCGGTATTCATTCGTTCGTTCATGTTGTCATTTTCAAGTGACAGCTGACTTCAAAGACGGATGCGATCACAGTATAAAATGACAGCTGATGCATTGAGAAGTCGATGTGTCAACAAGTTTATGCGCTGCGTCTATTTACCTCATACCTATAATAATAATAATAATAACCATTTATTTCAGGCTACTAGGCCCATATAAAATATAACACTATAAACATATACAATATTAAATTTCGTCTAATCTAAACACAATAAAAAATAGGTGACGACCGATTCTCAGACCAACCTATAGATATAAAATTTCATAAAAATCTGTCAAGCCGTTTCGTAGGAGTTTGGTTACAAACACAGCAACACGAGAATATTATATATTAGATAACAAAATAATAACATTAGGGATCGAACCCGCGACCTTTTATTTCAAACGTGAGGCTGATACAAAAATACAACACAAATACAAAAAACGTTTATTGATCCATAAAAATTACATTATGTGTTACATGGGACGGAGTCTTCCTTTAAGCAAAAAATGCCTGTGCTCACTTCAACCCTTATTAGTGTCCCACTGCTGGGCACAGGTCTTCTCTCAACTATTTTATGAGTTGAGAGAGTTTTTGGCCTTAATCCACACACGCTGGCCAAGTGCGGGTTGGTGGATGTCACATGTCCTCGAATGATTAGTTCTTAGACATGCCGGTTTCCTCACAATGTTTTCCTTCACCGATATTGAGCAGCGGAGATGAAACAATTCACACAAAGATGTGTGGGCACGACCAGGATTCGAGCCCGCGACCTTATTTTTCACAGGCGAGGCCCGTACCGCTACGCCACGGCTGTATATCAAGGTATATAAAATAATAAATTGTGTTTTGTAATTCCAGACTCACACAGGAGAGAAGCCGTTCGCGTGTTCGTTATGTGATAAACGTTTCACACAAAGCAACAGTATGAAGCTACATTATAGGACATATCATTTGAAACAGCCGTACCCTAAAAGGTAAGATTTCTATCCTTTGCAATTATATTCTGTTCACGACTCCATCACACCCATTACTATAAATAGACCGTTTAACTCGCGTATCGCCATCTGAGGTACAAAGTCATAAAACATTGATTAAATCTCTTAAAGAACTATTTAACCACAGATAAAAGTAATGTAAGACTATTCGTCACTAAAATCCATATCGCTTGAATCATCATCACTGTCTGTGCAGCTTGAGGAGTCAGAATCTTGGCGATAGGCGATACGCGAGTTAAACGGTCTATCTATAGCTGCATAACCACAACTATACTAGAGCCATTACATACGTGCGAATTGATTCATAAATAATTTTTTATCAGACCTTTCGCCCGCACTCGGGCATGCATTAAATTTAAATTGAAACTAAAAAGGAACTGAAAGATATATTTGGAAGTAATCAAAAAACACAAATAGGCAAATGCATGCATAAAATTGTAATTAGGTATAGTAGGTATAATTTTATAGTTTAAGTACATATTATAAATTGTGAATGAGCGCGACGCCCACGATTTTTTTTTATTCTGCGATAGGCTGGCGCTTGACTACAACTTGCCTGATGTTAGGCAATGATGTAGCCTACGATGGAACGCGTCAGCCTAGTATACCGATTCACTCGTGATTACGAATGATCATTGGTGAGAAGGTGGCAGTGAAATGAGCCTCCATATGGTTAAAAACCTAGGAGCTACAATTCAGACCTACCCTCTGCATGGTGTCACAAGACATCGCACCGGACCACGGCAAGGCCGCTTGGTGGTGCGGCTTTGTCTGTAGGTGGTCACTAACCATGGCCGAAGCCTGTACACCCACGGACGAAGGTGACTCAGCCCCCAAAATGTATGTAAAGTTTGGCGTTGGATAATTTTTTGTAACATTTATCTTTTGAATAAATATATTATAAAAAATAAAACTCCTAGTCTTGTCTGTAACAATAAAAAAGGGATTTGTCGCTCGCGTGACGCGTCAAGTTCGGAGCGCTTTAGACTACTAGATATGACAGCTAAACAATTACAAGAATATAATTTTGCACTAAGACGTAAATTTTGCAACTGCACCGCAACTTGATCGGCGCGTCAAGAAATTAAGTAAATTAGCCTACAGGGCCCTAATTCACATAATTTCTTGACGCGCCGATCAAGTTGCGGTGCAGTTGCAATCAAATAAAATAAAATTGTTTATTTCAAAAAGCTTAACCCCATATTTGTTAGTAATAATACCTTACAGCACTATGTTAGTAAAATTAATTTATTTTAAAACAAGAGATTGAGATGGGGATGGCACCGCTCAGCAGCCACACCGACTCCGAGTAACATGAAGTTCGATGTACCTACTGAGCAGCGCAGGATCTCATCTATCGCCTAGTATTCTTAAGACAATATTCCCACTTCCCCGCACACGAGGCATTAGTGACGCGACTTTTTTTCTTATTGGTTTTCGTCTTAGTGCAAAATCGTATTCCTATCATTGTTACGCTGTCATATCACCCTTTATAAAATTGTGATGGATATCCCAGAGTTAAAAAGATGTCTATTATTATATTACCGGTTTTGCGGCTCAATAGTCACGCATAACTGTTCAGAATCATATTTGAATATCAACTTTGTTACAGAAACAGATGGAAAAAGAAAGAAGAAGAACTGTAGCAGAAGATTCTAGAAACTTCAAGAGATAAACTTCACTCGATAGTCTTACTAAACAAGAACAATATGCAAAAAAAGCATAAAGAATGTTATACATACTCTTTTTAAAGTGTACCTAAAATGTACTGTAACTTTGGTATTTAGAAACGTTCCATAAACCTACTATATCTAATATGTAGCTATGATTGCTCGTTTGTTTGAAGAAAAAAGACTCTATATACGGAAGGTAGCTGAAGTTGCCGTCAAGTTTATTAGATTGTGTATGAAGAACTATATTTTTACTAGATTGTGTATGGAGAACTTCAGTTTTTAAAATATTACCAGAAAATAAGATAACTTTGTAGTTACGTCCAACGTGTAATTCATATAAAAAAATCAAACATTTGTATATTATGTAACTTAAAAAAAATTCATTATTTATATTTATAAACAGTTTTCATTTTGATTCATAAAAATATATTACAACTAGCTGCCCCAGCGAACTTCGTACCGCGTATTTATTAAAAAAAATTGTCCAGCGGACAAAATTGTGAATCTAAACCATTCCCAGATCCCCTTGAACACACACAAAAAATTTCATCAAAATCGGTCCAGTCGTTTAGGAGGAGTTCAGTCACATACACACGCACACAAGAAATATATATATTAAGATAAACAAACTTGTATTTTTTACACAATAACAATTCTAGAATGGGTAAACTGGGAAGTTATTCGATTCAATTGAATTTAGAACCTCTTGAAATCGGTTAAAAATAGCAAAAAATTTGCGATGCAAAGTTAGTCATGCCAAATAGCTAATTAAAAATCTAAGCACCATAGCTACAAAGCTGAAACTAATCAAAGACACATCATATTGCAAAAATAGCAAAGATGTGTATAACTTACCATATTAATAATAATATGGTCACATTTTGTCATGTTATTGATTCTAGTGATATAAATTACATTGATACTCTATTATAATAATTATCACAATTGAATAAATTTCATTATTAATTATTGTTTCATTCATATCAATGCGTCCCCTCCGAATTTTCCTACCATCTTAGTCCCAAATACCTGCCGTTAGATTATTTCAAAATTTAAATCTCTGGGTATTTGCTTTGGAATTATGATAATCATAATCCGCTCTCTAAGTAGAGGCATAGCTATCGCCACCGGTGCGCGGCTTGTGCTTATTTTTTTTTATCGGAAGATTTGCAAAGTTGTGAAACTTTCTGCCGGCCGGCATAGCTATAATCAGTGTCTTCAAGTAAATCGGTAAGTACTGGGTAATCGCGTTACATTAGACCACATCATTTGTTTACCTTACAGTGAGACTTATCTGGGCATTTGTACTGTACTGCACAACAAAACATGATACATACAAGCATAGTCTTATCTCTTTTTAGTCATCTCTAAACGATATAGTGCTTGCAACATGTTTTCTTGTGCATGTTTCGCCAGTGGAAAGGGATAAAATAGTAGAATTCTGAAACTAAAATTTTATAGTCCGTATAGCGCCCTCTCGTAGAAAGCTCCAAGGGTACCCTATATCACATATTACTTAGAGAAACCCTACCCTGTATGTACACACGGCTACACAATTCCAGTATAAACTGGCCTCTCGTCTAACTGATATCCCATACAATGAGAGATCAGCGTGGAAAATTTGTAAATGTGTAGCCGTGTGTATGGTGTACCCAAGTTTTGGTTTTAAAATATAAGTTGTTTAATAGATTTTCTGTGACTGAATTATTATATTATCTGTGACTATATTTATTGGACCGAAGTATTTGAGTGTCGTTGAAGTCCTTCGGATAGATACTTCGATATTTGACAGTTGACACTGACAGTCAACAACAAAAATGGCTTCGATCCATTGGCATATTGTTCCGACCGCTTTGTTTATATTGTAATTTTTATTAGTTTATATAATATTTGGGTAGATTTATACTACCAATAATTTTGTAAAGAAAAATATAACGAACTTACTATGTCTGATGTAAAACCATGTAGAATATGCCTCCGGGTTGGCGTAAAAATGTACCATTGTTATGAACGACTCCAACTAAAGTTTTACTATGAAGAATTAATGGGTTTAGAGGTGAATATTTACTATAATACCAATAGTAACGCTTAATTTACTTCACTTGCCAATTTATTGTAGTCCACTGCTGGACATTTTCTTTTATTTTTATCCTATAATAATCTTACGTCTGTGTGACCACAACTTGCCTGATGTGAAGCAATGACGCACTCTACGATGGAACGCGCTTACTTAGTAAAATTCACGTGTGACTTGAGTACAGGCAGATTATAGCTATTGGGAAACATGATGCCGGCATCGAATTTCACAAACGCTTGCGTCTCCATGGAATTTCAACCATATATTGGTGGAAAGAGAAAGATCTCGTAAAGTATGCCACCAATTCCCACCACTTCTTAGGTGACAACCGATTAAATAATTAGATTCATGAACTGTATTGGTGAACAGATTTAGTTTGTACTTATACTAACACAAAATTTCACTATAAACAATCGGCAAATGTGTCAGGTTTGATTCATGGATTGAGCAAAATTTTCTGATAAAATGATTTGTATACTTTTATTACAGTATGAGAAAAATATTTATATTATTATGTCAAAAAAATACAACTTAGATAAAATTAAATTGTAACTTACAAACTGGATAGGGCATCATAGGATTCATCCGAAAAATGAAATAATATGAATTCCTGGGAATGATACACATGCATCTTGAAATTTGGCATTGTGCCTGTTGAACGGCAGTCTGTATGGACAATGTTTATTTATCAAGCTTTATAATTTATTTCTTAATACATATTCTACTAGCTGCCCCAGCGAACTTCATACCGCGCAAAATTGTGAATCTAAACCATTCCCAGATCCCCTTGAACACACACAAAAAATTTAATCAAAATCGGTCCAGTCATTTGAGAGAAGTTCAGTGACATACACACTCACAGAAGAATTATATATATAAAGATATTACAACATAAATTTAGAATTACAGTGTACAATTTATTGATCCTTGAATTTATCCTTGAGCATTTCAATGTAATGTAATGTCCGAATTGTATCAACAAGTAAAAGCTCAGTTTTCTTTGTATTGCATTTTGGTTTGTGAACGGATTATACAACATCATAGAGCGGCTCGTTGTTCTGTTACAAGTAAATGCTCTAGTCTATACACACATTTAAACAAAAGTGGAAATGGGTCTGCCCATTCCTATTTTTGTGTCAGGCTAAATTTAAGTGCACCAGTAGTATTGTTTTAATAGCTTATGTTTTTGCAACCTGTTTTTGTATCCTCAATGGAAAATGTTTCACCTTATTATATTGTTTTACTTGTTATAGGTCAATGAAACAGACAAACTACCTCAACAGTTTTGCTATGAGTGTGCATCACTGCTTCAAAAGTTTCACAAGTTTAAAGAGAAGTGTGTCTACGGACAG
The DNA here is from genome assembly GCA_936450015.1 of Meganola albula. Taxonomy (NCBI): domain Eukaryota; kingdom Metazoa; phylum Arthropoda; class Insecta; order Lepidoptera; family Nolidae; genus Meganola; species Meganola albula. The sequence goes on from OW388164.1 coordinate 1,821,465, forward strand.
AATATTCTCCAAGATATGCTTGAAAAAGGACCTGTAAGTATTGAAGTTGAAGGAGATTAGAGTTATTTTTAATTCTCATGTTTTTAGTTTTTTTTTGTACATATTTAAAATAATCAGTCGTAAATCTAATCTGTTCAGAAATAAAGGCTTTTTTAATTAACTAGCTTCCACCCGCGGCCTCGCCCGCGAAATTGTGGTTTCTCCATACAAATTTAGGAACCCCGTTTCACCCCCTTAAAGGGTGAGTTTTGAAAAATCCTTACTTAGTGCACCCCTAGACCCCGTAAGGAACCTATGCACCAAATTTAGAGTCTCCAGACCCAGCGGTTTGGGCTCTGCATTGATAATATGTCAGTCAGTCATATTTAGATTATACCCTGTCCATTATGCAATTCATGATTTTTTTATAATCTTTAATTTACTTGCAATATATGTTAGGTTGGTTGGATTGTCTTCAAATGATTAGTAAAATTTGGTATTCACATTTAGTTTGGATGACAATGCTAGCTGTGTGTCGTCATTCTAAATCCAACATGGCGGAATACCTAAGATGGCAGACTTTTTATTTTTAATACACTCTTACAATATGGGTTTCAAATGTAAAGGCTTGCTGAGAATAATGCAAATTTTTAGCACATTGAAATAACAGCTTGTATTCGAAAATAAAGCATATTTTGATTGTTCGGGATGTTAAGGTGTACTTTTGCTTGACCGGCGGAGCAGTGAATAAAAATACGTCTTGCTTGTGGAATTAACTATTAGCAGCTAAATTGTTTAATTGACTGACCCACATTTGGTTACAATCCTACGTGCATATGTATACATATGTAAAACGATTGGACATTGATTTTGATTTTGTAATAAGTTGATTCCATTAATCCCATTCAATTCAGATTTTTTTTCAATTCTAGATTACATATGAAGCTTTACAAAATGTTGGCTGTACACCATATTTCATGAAAACATTGCCATTAATATTACAATATATAGATGACATGAAAATAGAATCTACACTCAACACTGAGGAAGCAGACAATTTTAACGATATCACTCAAATGGAACATGATCAAATACAAAAATTTGAAATTGATGATGACATCTACTTGAGTGAACATTCAATATCAGATGACCTAATAAATAAAGAAGAGAATTTATTTGTAGAAGAAAAAAATGTATGTATCACTGAAAAGAATAAGATCGAAGTAGAGATGGACGAGTTCTTTGAAAAAGACATTAAATCTATAGAAAATATTGAGTCTACAGAAAAGCCTGTTAAGTCAATTAGGAAAATTAAATCTACAGGAAAGAAAAAAGCTAAAATAAAAAAAGAAGGGAAGCTAAGAAGTGGTAGTAATCGTGATGGTGGTGCCGCGATGTTCGTTAAATATGATGTGTTATTGAGTAATGGTAAATGGGAGATTTGTACGTTGTCTGAGGAGGAGGCGTGGAGAGTGTATAACGCTAAAGCTGAAGACAAGAGGTATTTGGCAGCGGCTTTTAAATGTACGGATTGCAGAAGAGGATTCTCAAAGAAGAATATGTTGGACCGACATATCCAGTTAAGGCATATTGAGGTATCTGGTTATTTTAATCTCACAACTAGGCATCCATTTCCAAAATAATATTACTAGCTTTGACTTGTATCTGACGCTAGAGTAAGTAAAAATTTTTTTGGAAAGTTTTACGAAATTTTTTGCGATTCACCTTACAAGGCATCATTGTAATCAGAGATCGGACAATGTCCGTTTATATTCGAATAGTATGGATATGACTCTAAGGACTAATTTATTTTGCTTAACTTCAACACTTTTAGTGTAGTTTACTGGGAATTGAATTCATTAAGCATCAGAGGAGATAACTAAATTTCTACATTGAAATGGATAATGCTGTTTGTCTTGTTACAAGGTTTTTGTAAAGGAGAATTTTAGTAAGCAATTAAAATAATGTACTGATCAAGAGTTCTGACCGCCCTAGGCTAATTATCAGGACGCGCTGCCGTCGAGTGTGTTACGGTCGGCTCTATGGGGCTATTAATTTATTACCTAAGACTATTTTCGCTATTTTCTTACCTTCTCCCCCTATTATAAGAAAAATAAGAATCGGCCGACCCCCTCCCCCTGTTTTATTTAGAATACACGTTCGGCGGGGAGTTAGATTAATAGTGCAAGCAAAGATACGATTTCGCCCCCAATATTGTCGCGCCCTATGCTGTAGTCTATTAGCCTAAGGGTTAATCAGGCTATGCTGATAGATAATATTTGTTTACAGAGTCTGGGCCCCTACGATTGTCCATTCTGTCATATGCGCTATAGAATGGACTGCGCACTAAAGAAACATATGAGGCAACACTACAATAAGTACAAATGTCTACGGTGTGGCTTACAATGTGATTTGCAGTAAGTGTTAATTTAATCGGTATTTACTGGGTAAACGCGTTCCATCTTAGACTACGTCTTTGCTTAACAGGCAAGTTGTGCTCAGGCGCAAGCTATGATAAGAAATATATCTTATTAATATTATAAACGTGAAAGTTTGTAAGAATGTATGGATGTTTGTTACTCTTTTACGCAAAAACTATTGGACGGAATTGGATGTAATCTAGCACAGATATAGATTATGGTCTGGATTAACACATAGGCTACTTTTTATCCCCATAAGTACCACGCGGGATCTAGAAACAAAATGTGTTATAAACATCCTGTTTATTTATCACATTTTGTTAATAAACACCCTGAGCAGCGGTGACGCAGAGGTACCGGCCTCACCTTAGATTTATAAGGTCGCGGGTTCGATTCCTAGTCCACACATCTTTGTGTGAATTGTAACATAGCGGCTGCTCGATACCTGTGATGGAAAACATAGTGAACAACATCATTTGAGGACATGTGACATCCACCAACACGCAATTTGCCAGCGTGTGTGGATTAAGGCCTAAACCCTCTCAACTCGTAAGATATGTGAGAGAAGACCAGTGCCCAGGAGTGGGACACTAAAATGCATTGAACTGATTAGATAATTATTGCTCCCAGACTCGAGACTAAATATACACGTTCATCACACAAATGTCTGTTTTGGGTGGGAATCGAACCCACGACCTGCGGTGTGGAAAGCAAGTATCTTAATTTAAAAATAACAGACTGAAATAAAACTACTTTTTAACCGACTTCTAAAGGTTATCAATTTGACTGTATGTTTTTTTATGTTTGTTACCTCAGAACTTTCGAATGGGTGAACCGATTTTGATATTTTTTTTTTAATTGAAAGCTGACGCTTCCCGTGTGGTCCTATTTCAGTTTGGTTTAGTTCTGAGAATGGCATCCATGAAGGCGGTTTTTTTTGTTAATATTTTTAACGGTTTTTTTTTTGTTTTTTAATAATAGTTTGATTGGAAACTATGTAATTTTATTTTAGGCATTCAGCATTACTCCATGAGGAATATCACAGTGGAATCACCAGGAAATGTCCTTACTGTGATGAAGAATTCAAGTTAGTATGTTGTGATTTTTTACTTTTCTAGTTTTACATATACCTTGCTGAAAATCAGTGTTGTGGGTCGCCTCTAACGGTGCGTCCACACCGCAGTTAATTTTTGTTGAGCAACATTTCCAAATGTTACTGAGCAACACCCGATAGAAATAAGTTATTCATTGTTAGTAAATGTTGCCGTGTTAGTTATATATAGCGGCAGCAGAAGATGCAAAAAAAAATCAATTTATTTGCAAAAGATTTAATTAAGTGAACTGTTACAATTATTATAAAACTAAGTTAGTATCTAAGTCGGCGATCGAACAAAGAATGTGTGGAAAACTCCATGTGGCGTAAGTTACGGTGTCGTCTTGCTGGCCGCTGCTGCACGTTGCGCGGAGTCAGCGTTTGTGGTGGCGGCCAGTCGTCTAGCGATCGAGGTCGATGCATGCGCTAGCGATATACTGCGGCTATGCTTGCGTAACATGTTAGTCAATGTTGCTCTAACAATCGATAACATTGTTAGATAATGTTACCTCAACAATGCCTGTCCGTCGCCTGCAGAAGTTTAGAGGATATATGTCGTGCTCGATTGTTGTCGAAAGTTATTGTTTGTTACATTTTGTTGAGCTCTCAACAATTAGTAACAACTAGTCGCAAAAGTTAGAGATTGTTATTTAATGTTACCGTGTTGCAAAATGTTGCTCAACAAAATGTAACTGCGGTGTGGATGAATGGTAATAGGCACTCACAGCGTTTACTGAGCAATGTCCATGTTTGAGACTGGTGGGTCACACTTACTCTTTGTTATTTATTTTTTTTCCATTAATGTTTTTTTTTCTCTGTTTTTTTTATCATTTGATTTTTTTATTTTTCGATAGGCTGGCGCTTGACAACAACTTGCCTGATGTTAAGTAATGATGTAGTCTACGATGAAACGCGCCAGCCCAATGTACTGATTCACTCGTGATTACGAATGATTATCGGTGAGAAGGTGGCAGTGGAATGAGCCTCCTTAAGGTTAGAAACCTTAAAGGATTTTGATTTGATTTTGATTTGAATTCCGACCCACACTCTCTGCATGGTGTCACCAGACATCGCACCGGAACACGGCAAGGCCGCTTGGCGGTAAGGCTTTGTCTGGTGGGTGGTCACTAACCACGGCCGAAGCCTACCTGTCTTTGTCAAATAAATGTTTTCTTTCTTTTTCTTTTCTTTCTTTATATGTTACGATTAGATTTGTCTGGAGAGCAGGTTAAACCGTCGGCCCCGGTTGTCATTTAAAACATCTATGACAATCGTTGTAGGTAGTCAGAAGACTAATGTAAATTGACACCTGGTCTAACCATCTCGGTTATTGGTTCTCTAAGGGTTTGGTGGTCTGATGGCAGTCGCTCGTATAATTCTGGTAGCTTCAGGCCGCATCAGGTTAGACTGGGAGCCGACCCCAATAGAAATGGGGAAAAAAGCCTCTGAAAGTAGAGCATAATTTGAGGCTGAGTCACCTTCGTCCTAGGGGTGCGCATTCAATCTGATACTCAGGGTGGTGCAGATAAACTGGTGGTGGGCTTCGGCCGTGGTTAATGACCACTCTCCAGGCAAAGTGTTCTGGTGTTATGTCTGGTGATGCCATGCAAAGAGGGTAGGTCGAAATATTTGCCCATTTTATGGTTTCATATTATAAAGTGATTTGCAATTCTTTTAGTTTCAATGCAGCTGAAATGATAACTTCGTTATGCACTTTTTGGTAGGCAAAATCTTATGGGTTCGCGTCACCGATACGCTCATGACTGGCGCATGCGCAGCGGCCAGGTACTATGCGCAGTTAGACGCTTTTTGGATAGGTTTATAGGATAGGCACAGTTTTCACTTCAATCGGCAGTCTCTATAACTGCCACTATATTTTTGTTTTAAAAATAAGTTGTTGTTATAGGCACATGTCGACATACTACTCGCACTTGCGCACGCACAGGAGTGAGTACGTGTGCACGTTGTGCGGAGTATCGTTTGTCAGTGAACTGGGGTTGAGACAACATAAGCGAGTTAAACATATTATTGCTGATAATGTGAGTATTCCTTTATTTTATAAGCTTTTAATCATCTTGCAATGTGTTATTCAGCAATGAGCAGCGGGGGCGCAGCGGTACGGGCCTCGTCTTAGGAAAATAAGGTTGCGGGTTCGAATCCTGGTCGTGCCCACGCATCTTTGTGTGAATTGTTTCATCTCCGCTGGTCAATATCGCTGCAGGAAAACATCGTGAGGAAACTGCCGTGTCTAATAACTCATCATCCGAAGACATGTGACATCCACCAACCTGCACTTGGCCAGCGTGTGTGGATTAAACCTAAACTCTCTCAACTCATAAGATAGTTGAGAGAAAACTCGTGCCCAGGAGTGGGACACTAATAAGGGTTCAAGTGAATGTGCTCTGCGTTTTAAATAAGGGTAGGACTGGAAATCTGCCATCTCGGACGGAATGCGGAACAACTTCACAATTTTTAGTATGGTTGGCAAAAAATTTCTTGAAAAAAATAATCACATCTAGATGATATATTTTTCTAATGCGTGTATCTTATTTGGGTTTCAGTAAGATTGGGCATTTGTAATTGAATATTAACACGGGTATTATTAACTTATTATTATAGTGAACTAGCTGACCCGGCAGACTTCGTACTGTCTGAATCAACTGCTGATGTTAGGGATTTCCCGGCAATTATTCGAATTTTTCTCACCTTTTAAACCTTCCCTAGACTTCCACGAACATTTCAAGACCAAGATTAGATAAATCCGTTCAGCCGTTCTCGAGTTTTAGCGAGACTAACGAACAGCAATTGATTTTTATATATATAGATGTATGTCTGTGTTTCTATATATACAACTTTGTGGCATCCTAGCGCGTAAAGTGACATACAACATAAATCCCTCTAATATTTTACTATTATAGTATCTGTGGTTTGCAGTGGTGAAGGATGGAAGTCTGAAACAGGGTAGCCGGAACAAAAGATCTTAATTGAGAAAATAACATATCTTTACTACTGTCACCGATCGTTCTTATACTTGATGCAATTTTTTTATTATTCTTCGATAAGCTGGCACTTGACTACAACTTGCCTGATGTTAAACAATGATGTAGGCTATAATGGAACGCGCCAGCCTAGTATTGATTACGAATGATTATCGGTGAGAAGTTGGCAGTAGAATGAGCCTCCGGTTAGAAACCTTATAGGAGCAACAATTCCGACCCACCCTCTCTGTATGGTGACACCAGACATCGCACCAGAACACGGCAAGGCGGCTTGGCGGTGAGGCTTTGTCTGGTGGGTGGTCACTAACCACGGCCGAAGCCTATCACCAGTTGATTGTCACCTGATTTGCACCACCCGGGGTCCACGTGTGGGGCAGCGGCGTAGCGTGGGTGTCGGCCGCCCGGGGCGGAAGACAATTTTGCCGCCCTCTTATTTAGATATTTCAATTTAATGTATACTATACATTACATAACATACATTTAAATAAAAAAGTTTATCTAAGTTTTACAATCATCTTTATTATACATTGATACATTTTTATAACAGGTACACTCAAGAACGCGTCAACCTATACACTTTGGACTTTGCACCATTCTTATTAACAAATGCATATAAGATCGAAACTTGAACTGCGAGTGTATCATGCTCTTTTCAATCGGTCCTTTGTAGTTGCGTTAAAAATATGAAATGGTTCAAATATATTTATTATTTGTGAAATTTTGCCGCCCCCTAAAATGTGCCGCCCGGGGCGGGCCGCCCCTGCCGCCCCCACTATGCTACGCCACTGGTGTGGGGATTCTATTAAAGGTGCACACCCACGGACGAAGGTGACTCAGCCCCAAAAAATTTGCTATACTTTTTTTTGTTGCTATTTAAATCTTTTAGGCGTTACATAACATATTATTAAGTAGGTGTGATATTGACCATGGAAGTTGATGGGAATCGGCTTGTATAAATAAATAAAATAAATATTCTGGCACATTAACACACACGGTCATCTGGTCCCAAGCTAAGCAGAGCTTGTGTTATGGAAACCAGATAACTGGTATATACTATACATATAATAGGTACTTTTCTTTTGTAAATATATACTTATAATAGATATTTACACCCAGACTCGACACAAACACAAATGTTCATCACTAATGTTTGTCTCGGGTGGGAATCGAACCCACGACCTGCGGCGTGATAAGCAAGTATCTTACCGACCACGCCACCGGCCCGTCAAATGCATGGACCCTTCGTCACTGGTGGTTTGATATTGTGCTGATAAGTTTTTTTGTACAGGATAGCCCGGATGACGATGAACAAGTCAACACATATTGTAAGAGATGCGATATCAGGTTCGAGACCCGGAAAGCGTACGACGAACATTTGTTCCATTCTGCGTTACACGTCGGAGGCTCTGAATGGTAAGTTTATTTAATACTAGCGGACCCGGCAGACGTCGTTCTGCCCGGTAAAGCAGTGCCATCTACCGGGTCTCAGACCTACCGAATATAACCAATAATAAATAATAGGTATCTAACCCGGTTTTCGGCACTTCTTCGCTTTCTAAATTTTCTGTTTTTTTTAATTTTTCTCTGCATAACAACCATCCTCGTACTTAAAGGAATATTTTAAAAAAAGAATTAGCGAAATCGGTCCAGCCGTTCACGCGTGATGTCGTGACAACGGAAAACGGGTTTCATTTTTATATATATAGACTAGCGGCCCGCCCCAGCTTCGCACGGGTGCAATGTGTTATACATATAAGACATGTAAGAACTAATAATTTGAGGACATGTGACATCCCCAACCCGCACTTGGCCAGCGTGTTGGGATAAAGGCCAAAACGTTCTCAAATCGTAAGATAGTTAAGAGAAGACCCGTGCCCAGCTGTGGTACATTAGAAAGGGACAAAGTGATTCTGTTGTGAATACCATTCATTATTTCCTGTATTCGAATAATCTATATCTATACTATACTATAATATTATAAATGCGAATGTAAGTTTGTTTGTTACGCTTTCACGCAAAAACTACCGAACCGATTTGGATGAAATTGGGTATGGAGATAGTTTGAGACCCGAGAACGGACATAGGATAGTTTTTATCCGACTGCGCAAAAAGAAGGTAATGTTTTGGCGCGATAACCGACATACATGCGGGCGAAGCCGCTGTCGGAAAGCTAGTTTAAAATAATATTTTTTTTAAATAACATTTCTACTTCTGTAGCGATGACCAACCAATAGCGAAGCAGCCATTTTTCGAAAAACTGATCCCTACAAGGAAAATGTTGGGGAAGAGAGAAAAATCAAAGGTTAGTAAAGTCTGCTTTTTAAACACACGTAAAAAAACATCGAACACATGCTGTGCGAATATAATAATAATAATATTCTGGGACATTAACACACAGCTTGTGTTATGGAGCAGCGGCGGCGCAGTGGTACGGGCCTCGCCTTAGAAGTATAAGGTTGCGGGTTCGAAACCCATTCGTGCCCATCAACATCTTTGTGTGAATTGTTTCATCGCCGCTGCTCAATACCGGTGAAGGAAAACATCGTGAGGAAACCGGCTAATGTCTAAGAACTAATCATTCGAGGACATGTGACATCCACCGAACCGCACTAGGCCAGCGTGTGTGGATTAAGGCTTAAACTCTCTCAAATAGCAAGGTAGTTGAGAGAAGACGCGTGCCCAGCAGTGGGACACTAAAAAGGGCTGAAGTGAAATAGTGAATTGTGTTATGGAAACCTGATAACTGGTTTAAACTACATATACTACTCGTCTTTTGTAAATCCCTACTAATATTATAAATATGAAAGTAACTGTCTGTCTGTCTGTCTGTTACGCTTTCCCGCTTAAACTACTGAACCGATTTGGATGAAATTTGGTCTGGAGGTAATTTGAGACCCGAAAAAAGACATAGGATAGTTTTTATCCGACTGCGCAAAAAGAAGGTAATGTTTTGGCGCGATAACCGACATGCACGCGGGCGAAGCCGCTGTCGGAAAGCTAGTATTATTATAAACATATAATCATCACACTAATGTCTGTCTTGGGTGGGAATCGTTCACGACCTTCGGCTTAGCAGTCAGGGTCACTAACCACTAGGCCACCAGGCCAGTCGTAAAGTCAAATCCGTCAGGTCAGGTCAGTCGGATGGGACATTATTGGGCCAGGAATCGGTTAACTTGTGTGTATTAATATTATTCGACGGGCCGGCGGTGGCGTGGTCGGTAAGATACTTGCTTTTCACGCCGCAGGTCGTGGGTTCGATTCACACCCGAGACAAACATTTGTTTAAATATGTCTGTTTGTCTTGGATCTGGGTGTAATTATCTATATTTAAGTATATATTTACAAAAGAAAAGTATTTTACGTAGTATATTACCAGTTATCTGGTTTCCATAGTACAAGCTCTGATTAGTTTGGGATCATATGACCGTGTTAATGTCCCACTATATTATATTTTTATGTTTGTCTTTTTTATCTCGGAGTTATGAAGCTCCGGACTTTTGGCAAGGGTGCGTGGGACCGAAGCCATATTATTATTATTATTGATACTTGTTTATAATCTCAATAACCAGACGGGGTTCATAAATTACGTAAGGTGTTTTTTAAATTTTCTGCCCCTCCCTTATTAGGGGGGGGCCCTGGTAAGATGTCGTGAGATTTTATTCATGCCCCTCCCCCATCCCCCAATCTCACGTGAGATTTTTCAAAATGTGAGTTTCTTACGTAAACGCGTTGGATTGTTATTGTAGAAAGAAAAAAACAAATTTGCTTCGTGCTTTTATTTACGACTAGTTAGGACTTGTAATCAATATTGCTGAGAGTTTAATAATAAGTGTAATAAAAATTTAACAGTAGAATGTTTTTTTTTTGTTTCAATCAGAAAATAAATTGCGTGATATTTGCCGAGACCCCCCCCCCCCCCCCCTTGAACGCCTCACGTAATTTATGGACGCCCCCAGAAGTGCATCAGTAGCGGCACTAACCACTAGGCCACTCGGCGAATCTGTATGTCGATAGGTAACAGTCCTTAAGTAGATCATATGTCTCTGCCTCACCGCTGTAGATATTTAATTGTTGTTATTATTTTTCCAGCTTACATCAGCATTAAAAGCAGAGTAAGTTTCCTCAGTTTTATTTATCTATTTTCATATAAGTTTTTTAGATTATATGATTAATGGTTAGTTTTTTGTGTAAATTGCTTCAACGCTCAACCTTCTCACCGCTAATCATTCGTAATCACGAGTGAATCGGTATACTGGGCTGGCGCGTTCCATCGTAGACAACATCATTGCTTAACATCAGGAAAGTTGTAGTCAAGCGCCAGCCTATTCTAGAATAAAAAAAACATCGGTGAAGGGAAACAATGTGAGGAAACAGGCATGTCTAAGAACTAATCATTTAAGGTTATATGACATCCACCAACCCGCACTGGGGTAGCGTGTGTGGATTAAGGCCTAAACTCTCTCAATTCGTAACATAGTTGAGAGAAGTCCCGTGCCCAGTAGATACTAAAATGGCTGACGACATAAAATTGTACACTAAATAAACGCAGTCTCGAGCAAATTATACATTTCGGTACAGGGGGCAGATGAGAGGGATAGTCCTCGCCAGAAAACTTATTGAGTGGGTGTGGTTACGAGCAGCAAACCAAATTATCTTAATCACACTATTAATTTGTTACGAAATGTAGAACTAATACAACGAGTGGTAAGACAGTTCCTAGACCGATGTTGGTCGCACGGACGTCTGTAGAGAACTGGGGCACACAGTTCGTGTCGCGACAATCCCCACTCGTCGCCCGTGCGGACCTCAGGCTAGACTCTGTCGAAGCGTGACGATACGACGCGCTGCCGCCTTGCTGGCAAGTCTGCTACCGTACTAATGAATTCTCCTAAAGTTATTGATTCTAACTTACAGAGACACCACAGATAAAGTAATTACTACGAGACGAGCTGGAAGGAATCAAAGGCGAATGAACAGAAAACCTACCACTTGTCATCAGGTACGTAATCAACATAGATTTGGCTATGAAGAGCACGTTTTTGGAGAAAAAAAATAATTAATATAAACCGATAGGACTTAACCCAACACCACAATCCTGCCATTGCTACTCCTGTGCACAAGGATCGACAACGGCGTCGTATACAGACTCGGGATTTAAATCTAGCCTAGTCCCGGAACACCTAAAGTGTCTTGGATCCCGCACGAATTTAATCAGAAGGAGTTGGAAAGTCAGATTGCCCACTTTCCTCCAGGCAAAACGGGAGACCGCATTAAGAGAAAGAGAGGGTTAAAATGCCTTATAAAAATTAACTAAGCATCATGGGGAAATATAGTCTAATACCTATCAGAGCTGATTCCAGTAATAATTATGGCAAAATCTAATATAAAAATATTATATATATTTTACTAGGGCAACACTAGTTCTGGTGTGGAAACACTAAAAATATGGCGATCGTAAACACAAAGAATAGATAATTAATAGTCGATTTTTAATGAACAGTAACAAAGAGACAAAATCCATTTTAACTATAGAGGCTTATAAGATATTTATGAAAGATCGTTAATTTATATCTACAGTAGCATCACATAACTAAACGCCAGGCAAGAGTAATTACGAGGGGGGGGGGGGTTGTCTGTGGGTATTACTCCTTGCTCGAAGATGTTCCCGCCTCTATGAAGGGTCACCACCACACGATCCTCCTCCTGTCTCCGAACAACTAGGTACCTATATATCTATTTGCAGTGTGGCGAACATTTTGATACTCAAGCGGCCTGTCTGAAGCATCATCTGGAGAAGCATCCGAGGACGTCGTTCTACTCAACCAACGAGCGGTATATCTGTGAAATCTGTGGTTCGTGTTTAGCGGTGAGTTATTATAATATAAAAGTGCTCACACCTTTGACACGAAGGTGGAGGCAGATATGAATAACATACCCGTTACCCATCATGAGAATAATTCTGAGAGCTGACAACTGCAACTGCCGACAGCATGTTCAGGCGTAACAAGTTCCTATCAGGTAATGATTTTAAGATATGACATGAAATAAAATAAAATACACCACACAATTTTAATTTTTTTATTTAATAATAAAGCTCCACAGGCTAGAACTTTCTATTTTTATTATTATGTAAAATCAGAGCTTCCTCTCGTCTAACACTTTGCTGTGCCCGACAGGGTCCATAATGATTCTATTATAATAAGCACCTACCACCTAAGCATCTACTTACTTATGGTAAAGCAATAAAGTTATTGAGTATTGAGTGTTAGCTGTCATGCAGTCGTCATATTCCATTTCATAACAATTGTTCCACCAGCTGCACTTGCTGCAGCAGCTTCGTTGAGCTGAGCCGCCGTATGAGTTGTTGTTGTTATTATCATTCCCCAATAGAAAGGCAAAGGTTTCGACCATACAGCCTTGTCTTATTTTTATTTTCTTTCTGGGCATCAATTAAAATATTTATGCCAAAGGCAATGTCTAATTTATCAGATCCAAAAGGCTAACGCCATGTCTGTTTTGTCCGCCATATTAGGTTTTGGCGCCGAAAAAACATAGACAACAGATTATCTATACTAATATTATAAATGCGAATGTAAGTTTGTTTGTTACGCTTTCACGCAAAAACTACCGAACCGATTTGGATGAAATTGGGTATGGAGGTAATTTGATACCCGAGAAAGGACATAGGATAGTTTTTATCCGACTGCGCAAAAAGAAGGTAATGTTTTGGCGCGATAACCGACATGCACGCGGGCGAAGCCGCGGGCGGAAAGCTAGTACTCTATAATTCACAATTACCAATTGTCATTGTTTACAAGAATGTATGGATGTTTGTTACTCTTTCACGCAAAAACTACTGGACAGAATTGGATGACATTTAGCACAGAGATAGATTATGGTCTGGATTAACACATAGGCTAGTTTTTATCCCTATAAGTACCACGCGGGCGAAGCCGTGGGTGGAAGCTAGTCGACAATATTTAGTAAACATTTTGGCCCACAGATCAGCTTTCTTTCCACTTTTATTGTGCGAACTGCCATGTTGTGGAATTCGCTGCCGGCATATATGTTTCTCGATAGCTATAATCTGCCGGTCTTCAAGTCACGAGGGAATCGGTATTTACTGGGTAAGCGCGTTCCATCGTAGACTGCATCTTTGCTTTACATCGGGCAGGTTGTGGTCAAGCGCAAATCTATTATAGGCTAAAAAAATACGCTTTTCGGTGAAGTTTGTTCTTTTTTTTATTTTTCTCTGCGTAAGAACCATCCTCGTACTTCAAGGAGTATTCTAAAAAAAGAATTAGCGAAATCGGTTCAGCCGTTCTCGAGCTATGCGCTTACCAACACATTTTGCGATTCATTTTTATATTATAGGTGGTAATATATTTCAGCCGGGCAGTGTTGCTAATCATCAGAATATGCACTCAAGAGAGACTCTTCACACATGTAGCACGTGTGGACGACAATTCAACGCGGCGATCTCACTCAAACGACACATATTGGTCAGTATCTGTACCTGCTAGCTTAGCGGTCACTAGGCATTTGGGTTTGAGATAATAATACAAGTTGATTTATTTATTTATTTATTTTATTTATTTATTTGGCACACAAAACAGAAAACAGTCCAATTACAAACACAAAAGAGCGTGTTACAAAGGTTTAGTCCAAAACGGTATTCCAAAGCATGTGTACACAGCATGACAAAAGACAACGTACATAGACACTGTGTTTAATAAACTGTGTTTTTTGTAGTAGTAAAAAAAAAAAGAAACACTAAAACTAAAGTGAAATTAGTTTAAACTTAATTAGAGGGAAAGAAAAAAAAATAGTATTAGAATCAGGTAGGTAAATTTATAGCGATTTTTGACATTATGTGTCTAACTTTACGCCTGAAAGTGGGCAATCTGAGGTCGAATATGTCCAGATTAATATTAAAGATGGTGGTTATAACATATAACCCGACTGATGACAAAACGTCACATATTATTGTAAAATAATCGCAGTGTCTCATTCCCCTTGCCCTTTTCCCATTTCTATTGGGGTCGGCTCCGAGTCTAACCTGATGCGGCTAGCTACCAGAATTATACGAGCGACTGCCATCAGACCTCGAAACCCGTAGGGGACTGACCATGGTGACCATTTTTATTGGTGGTAGGCTTCGGCCTTGACCACCCACCAGACAAAGCCTCACCGCCAAGCGGCCTTGCCGTGGTCCGGTGCGATGTCTGGTGACGCCATGCAGAGGGTGGGTCGGAATTGTTGCTCCTTTATGGTTTCAACCTAAGGAGCCTCATTTCACTGCCACCTCATCCCATTGATCGTAGACTACATCATTGCTTAACATCAGGTAAGTTGTAGTCAAGCGCCAGCCTATTCAAGAATAAAAAAAAACCAGTAGCCGAGATGGTTAGACCAGGTGTCACATTATATTGACTGCTGACTACATGTAACGATTGTCATAGATGTGTTAAATAACAACCGGGGCCGACGGCTTAACATGCTCTCCGAGGCACGGAGGACTGTATATTGCGTATCCAGTTCAGAAATATCCCAACTTAACTGTAACTTTTTATCTCACCTTGTTCTACAAGCGTAAATATGTGTTTTGTAATTCCAGACTCACACAGGAGAGAAGCCGTTCGCGTGTTCGTTATGTGATAAACGTTTCACACAAAGCAACAGTATGAAGCTACATTATAGGACATATCATTTGAAACAGCCGTACCCTAAAAGGTAAGATATTGCAAGTCCAAAACACTATTACCTATTATAGGCACCGTATAGCTGGTCTGGGCTCGTCAAACTTATGTCTTATCTAATTAACAAGTTAATTTTGATTGGTCCGTGGACAACTTTAACGAACTAATAAAAAACTTTTGACGGTTACATTTACTTACAATATTTTAACATACTGGCGTCTATTATGTATATAGTCGGTGCCACTAGCTCAACGAAGCTTGAGAGAGGTCATCGCAAAGCTTTTACCCGCATGATTTTTTCTTTAGTCCTACTAATATTATAAACGCGACAGTTTGTAAGAATGTATGGATGATTGTTACTCTTTCACGCAAAAAATACTGGACGGATTTGGATAAAATTTTGCACAGAAATAGATTATTGTGCGCTAGTACAGCAATTATTGAGCCCCGTGTTGCACGCTAAAACTGTGATCACTATTTTATTTTGTGTTAGATATACCTATAGTGTGTAACAAAATAAATGGTTTATGTGGATTATTATGGTCTGGATGACACATAGGGTGTTATCCCAACAAGTACCACGCGAGCGAAGCCGTGGTCGGAAGCTAGTATTAACATAATCAATCAACCTGCACTTGACCAGCGTGGATTAAGGTTTAAACTCTCTCAACTCTTAAAATAGTTGAGAGAAGACCCGTGCACAGGAGTAAGACACTAAAAAGTATTGAAATATTATCTTAATTGTTACAGAAATAGATGGAAAAAGAAAGATGAACCGAAGCAGATTGTTCCAGAAACTTCAACAGAAGATGACTCAGTCGACAGCCTACCTAAACATATGAACAAACACGATGATATGCAGTTCTTAACACTTACTTAAGATTTTATGGAAAACTTGCTTTAAAATTGTATTGAAATATAACCTTTTAGCCGCCCCGTCAAAAATCAACTGCCGTGCCTGTGGCGCTAGACCCCAAAATTTTACGAATTTGTGAAATATAGGTACCTACAATATTAGATAGGTGCAATGGGTAAAAATAGAACTAAAAACATGCATGTTTTTGTAGCATAACGCGTCGCAGGCGCTGGGGAAAAACACATTTGTCTTATATATGCGACATGGGCGATTAAGAGGTTAATACATTTGAAAATAATACTTATAAATTATATTTAATCTGGAAGATTTGCTTATTTTTTTTTGTCTCATGACTCGCCTTGTCGATACCCCTTTTCCTGGCTCAAATCGCCTCATTATTGATATATACACTTATCAGCGTGTAATGTACTCATAATACTTTATTCTGACGAATTCTAGTATTGAAATAAAACTGTTTTATAACGGATTTTATCGCGGTACATCTTAGATCCCGACGGTTGTCTTTTCAGACTTCATGAGGTCATTGTGGTAGTAACAATTTTTGAGCGTAAGACCGGGATAACGTACCACGCAATAGTAGGACAATATGGTTGTAAAATTATATAAATATTATCTAAGTATAAAAAATCAGCTGGCTAGTAATCATTTAGGATGACCTCATTATCAAAACATGTTGGAAAAAACTTGGACTCTGATCAAACCATAGATTTTGTAGGACAAATATTTTTTCGAATAATTAGATAATTATCTTGAGATTTAAGAAAAATATCCAGTTAGTAATAATAAATATTTGAGAATCATCAAATTGACATATTGTATCGTTGTTACCTCTGTTAGCTACCACAGTCCAGAATTTCTTACAGGAGATTGTTGGGCGTCTCATCAAAATGAAGCTACTCGTCAAAATTTGCTAGATAGTAATCAAATGCAAAAATGTACCAGGGATCCTGGACTATTTGCTACTACTTACTATAGGCCGACCGTTTAACTCGCGTATCGCCTATCGCCAAGATTCTGACTCCTCAAGCTGCACAGACAGTGATGATGATTAAAGCGATATGGATATTAGTGACGAATAGTCTTACATTACTTTTATCTGTGGTTAAATAGTTCTTTATGAGATTTAATTAATGTTTTATGACTGTACCTCAGATGGCGATACGCGAGTTAAACGGTCGGCCTATAGTATAAATGCCAAGATGACAGACAAGACGTTTATGAACATGAGGGTAAGGTGTTATAAAAAACATCGAATTGATATAAATTAAATACTTTATAATTTCTAAAAAAAGCATAAATACTTATATGTACTTAAACTAGCTGAGAAAGACGAGGCGGTTCACAATATAAACAATAAAGTTAGCAAAACATTTTCTTTACAACCCTACATTTAGTTCAGCGCCATCTATCAATTGTCATGTTTTCATCTGACTCTTCGTGTCCGTAATCAAATTTTGACGTATCATCACAGTTTTTCTTTCGATTCCTGAAATAAATTATCGATTAAAACATCGATGTTATTATAAAAGTGATTATTTATTGGGCTCAAAAGATTTTATGTAAATAAAAAATCTTTTATGACAGGATTGTCATATTCAAGTGGCAAAATCAAGTTTTAGTCATCCCAGTCCTGTTTCAGAGATGTCTGGTTTAGCCCTACATGGGAACAGAGGCGTAGCGACCGCCATATCAGCCATGTCAATTATACGGGGCACCCGGGCCGCGGGGCCGACGGGGCATACGACGTGCGTAAGCAAAATCAGACTTCGCAATTTTTTTTTTTTGAAGTGAAAACTTCTTTAGCGGCGTTGAGCACTTTTTCTGTAATGGGTATAAAATCTTAAACTCGCGTCAGGACACGTGACCTGATCGAAAAAGCGTAAGACGGATGGAGAGTAGACAGCTATCCCCTCTCTACGGCGCGGCGAAAATGTATGCCTGGGCCTACTGTTTCGTTTAGGCAGCGCAGGGCGCTTGCACAGATAATTATGATAAATAAATATTTCTTTTAACTATGCACACACTTTTTTTTCTTTTGTGAGAAATCTTTGAAATTGTTTAGGGCAAAAAGTGCCCTAAACAATTTTTTATACGGGGCCCCGCCAAGGCACCCTACGCCAATACATGCGTAGGTTTGAAGGGAGGCAGAGGTGAATCCACTTTTCGCCGGCTATGTTTTTCAAGTCACATACGTAATAGCTAGCCAATAGCCGTACATCGGATACAATTCCAAACTTTGACCCGCAATTTAGATTTTCTATGTAGGCATATTAGAAAAGTATTTTTACTCGACCCGGGAATCGAATCCGAGACCTTGCGGCTATTCAGCGAACGCGCTTACCACTAGAACACCGAGGCAGACTGTACTACACTTCGAACTAATGCCGTATTATGAGTGTTTTTAGGGGCACCCACGGACGAAGGTGACTCAACCCTCGTCCGTGGGTGTGCATTTTTTATCTGAATCCCCACACTTGGTCCCCAAGTGGTGCAAATTAGGTGAACATC
Organism: Meganola albula; assembly: GCA_936450015.1. Taxonomy (NCBI): domain Eukaryota; kingdom Metazoa; phylum Arthropoda; class Insecta; order Lepidoptera; family Nolidae; genus Meganola; species Meganola albula. The sequence goes on from OW388164.1 coordinate 1,840,043, forward strand.
AATCAACTGGTAATTATGTTTACTTGTAATTAACTGGTGGTAGGCTCCGGCCGTGGTTAGTGACCACCCACCAGACAAAGCCGCACCGCCAGCGGCTTTGCCGCGTTCCGGTGCGATGTCTGGTGACACTATTTAGGAGAGTGGGTCGGAATTTTCGCTTCATTATGGTTTCCACTATATGGAGCGTCATTCCACTACTATCTTCTCATCGAAAATCATTCGTAATCACGAGTGAATCTGTATATTAGTTGGGCGCGTTCCATCGTGAACTACATCACTGCTTAACATCAGGCAGTCAAGCGTAAGCCTCACTTCAACCCTTTTTAGTGTCCCATTGCTGGGCACGGGTCTTATCTCAACTCGTAAGATAATTTAGGCCTTAATCAACACAATGTCATGCTGGCCAAGAGGGGTTTGGTGGATGTCACATGTCCTCGAATGATCAGTTCTTAGACATGCCGGTTTCCTCACGATGTTTTCCTTCACCTATTTCAGAATAAAAATAAATAAATAAATCACTCATAATACGGCAGCTATTGCCGTTTTTATGCTATAACCCAAATCAACGAGGTGAAAAGGCACTAAAAGACCGGAATTACACCATACCACATTATACCACTTACTACCAGCTGAAATAGAACAGAGTCGCTTTTATATATAAAATATTATACCTTTTTGGATATGGTTCTTTGAGATGGAAAGTCCGATAATGTAACTTCATACTGCTAATCTGTTTGAATCTCTTGTCACATAACGTACACTGCACGGGTTTTTCACTTGTATGTGTCTGAAAGAAATGGAAAAGTTAATACATTAATATAATAATAATAATATAGTGGGACATTAACACACACGGTCATCTGATCCCAAACTAAGCAGAGCTTGTACTATGGAAACCAGATAACTGGTAATATACTACATATAATACTTTTCTTTTGTAAAAACATACTTATATATAGTAAATTACACTCAGACACAAGACAAACAGGAACAACCCCTCATTCAGCATTACATTTATAGGGAATTAGAACTGCTACTCCTGGGACTGGACAGCGGCGCCGTGAAGAATGCGAGGCCTGGTGTTAAGATTTTGTATACTTTATGAACTAGATGAGGAGAGATTTGAATAATAATGCACGTGTTATGTTGGCAAAAAAGAGTATATTTGTTGTTAATATTGTTCGCCAATAGGCAGGCAAAGGTTTTGACCATACAGCCTTGTCTTAAAAAAGAGTATAATAATGAATAGAATTATATTGACAAGCATTTGTTTAAGAAAACATTGTTGTTTTTTTGATTAAAAAAAGTTTGAGTAAAAAAGAGGTCGAGTCTTCATGTGAAATAAGGTGGAATCTTAAACACCTGGTGCGAATCCAGCGAAATCAAAACATCTCAACTGTCCTGTATGCTAATTCACGTCATTTCTTGACGCACCGATCAAGTTGCGGTGCAGTTGCAGTTAAGTTTAAGTCTTAGTGCAAAATGTTATTCTTGTTATTGTCAAACAAATAACATAACCGCTAAAGCGCTCGCGTGACGCAAGCTTGACGCGAGCGCATCTGACAGCGGTTGTCAAAATCACGAGAATACGAAAAGGGCTGTTTTGTTAGAAACTTAACTGCAACTGCACTGTAACAACTTATTTATTTAGGTGAATTAGCCTACTGGACCCGCACGAATTTGATCAGAAGGATAATCAAAGGAGTTGGTTAGTTAAATTAGGTATCCAATTCTTGTAAAGTTAGAAGATTCTTTCACCTTTCAACTTGGAGGGCTAGTAAGTAATTTGTATGGTAAAATTTATTTCCTTTTGTATTCTACGAGGCGCATAGGGTTCAAATTCTCCTTTGAAATCTACAAGATATATGATTTTTATAGGAATTGAAATATCATTTGGGCTTTGGCCATCGACATATGGTGGAAATTCTACGGGTACGCACAAAACGCTTTGCTTCTACTTTTACTGTGCGAACTGCCAAGACGTGGAATTCGCTACCGACATCTCTGTTTCCCGATATCTATAATCTGCCTGTATTCAAGTTACGAGTGAATCGGTAGATACTGAGTAAGCGCGTTTCATCTTAGACTGCATCATTGCTTAACAACAGGGTAGTTGTGATCAAGCTCAAGCCATTATAAACATTCAAGAAAACACATCCTGGCTACGCCCATAGTAGCCATAGTAGTGTAGTTGAGATTAAACCGTATTTCTATTAAAATAAAGTCTAAAATATACAATAACACTTACAAGTTGGTGTGTAGTCATTCCCCCTTTACTACTGAACTGTCTGCCGCATACATTACAAGAGTATATCTTTTCGCGAGTGTGTGTGTTCAGATGACTTGCTACACTTCCAGGCTAGAATCAGAAAATTATATAATTTAGGTACCTACTACCTTACTAGCCGTGCGCGATAAGTTGAGAGTCGCCTGGAATGCAACCCTCCCCCCATTACCCCTGTAAGTATAAGGCAGCGTTGTTCCGAGTACAACACTCGCTACATTTAAAAAAAACAGCAGAGACGAAGTCGCAGGTGGAAACTTGTTGTGATATTTTTTGTGCTCAGTACACAGTCTGTGACGTCACCGCCACCTGGTCTCAACTTATTGCGCAATTCAGCATGCTTATTTCAATGACATTAAATATAACACCGATCCGATGATCGTAGATCGGAATCCAATCTAAGATATCTGATAAATCGAATCGAAGCTATCGGATAAGTCGAATATTTATATTTATCACTAGCGGACCCGGCAGACGTCGTTCTGCCCGGTAAAGCAGTGCCATCTACCGGGTCTCAGACCTACCGAATATAACCAATAATAAATAATAGGTATCTAACCCGGTTTTCGGCACTTCTTCGCTTTCTAAATTATCTTTTTTTTTTAATTTTTCTCTGCGTAAGAACCATCCTCGTACTTAAAGGAATATTTTAAAAAAAGAATTAGCAAAATCGGTCCAGCCGTTCACGCGTGATGTCGTGACAACGGAAAACGGGTTTCATTTTTATATATATAGATAGATAAAGGGCAATTAGCGCGCTCATTTTTAATTTGGCTTTACGTTTCGACACGGGTTGCACCCGTCATGGTGCTTGCGGAGAGCGCATTAATTGCCCGTTGTGATAAATATAAATATTAATAATGCAACGTGAAAGTTTAAGTTTAAAAGCAAAAACTTTGATTCGGTTTAACCGAAATCTTCAATTCGACTTATAAGTCGAATTGAAGATTTCGGTTAAATCAAAGTTAAATCAAAGTTTTTGGATAAACCGAATCGAAGATATGATCGGAAGGTAGGTAGCCATAGAAACTACTAACAAAAGTTATATCCAACGAGTTTCGGCTCATTAGTTTCATCGACCTTGCTCAATATCGATGGGAAAAAACCCGAGGTAATGCTTATTTAGAACCACATCATCTACCAACCCCAACTTGGCCAGCGTGAGTGGATTAAGATCTAAACTCTCTCAACTCGTAAGATTGTTGAGAGCAGACCCGTGCCAAGCAGTGGAACACTAAAAAGGGCTGAAGTGAGTTTTAAATGCAAATGATAATATGTAGCCTAAACTTAATATGTAAATACAACTCACAGCGAGCGAGACACCGCATATCTCACATATCTGCCTCTCGTTCGGTGGGTGGAAGGAAGTGCGCGGATGCTCCGCTAGATGGTGCTTCCGACAACTTGCTTGAGTCTCGAAGTGTTTTCCACACTACAACACAGTACCAACTAAATCACTTCAGCTTTCAAATAAATTCATCAAACATCAAAATCAATCCATATGTTTAAGCGCTTCTAACTATTGTGTGTATTATTTGACGGGCCGGTGGCATATTAAGATACTTGCTATTCACGCCGCACATGAACACGTCTGTTTGTCTTGAGTCTGGGTGTAATTATCTATATTTAGGTATGTATTTACAAAAGAAAAGTATTGTACAATAATAATAATATAGTGGGACATTAACACACACGGTCATCTGATCCCAAACTAAGCAGAGCTTGTTCTATTGAGACCAGATAACTGGTAATATACTACGTATAATACTTGTACGTAGTATATTATCAGTTATCTGGTTTCCATAGTACAAGCTTTGTTTAGTTTGGGATCAGATGGCTGTGTGTGATGTCCCACTATATTATGATTATTATAAGGGAATTAAGGGCTGACGGACCTTAACACAGGTTGCTCTGTAACCTAGCTAGGACGTCAGAGTCTTTTAGTTGTTACTATTTTATTTTATGCAATCTTAATTGTAAAATTCGTTGTGTACCTTACTTTACTGGAAATAAACGTTATTATTATTATTATTATTACTTGCAACACACTTTTGTCAGGGTTAAAACGTCCAATTTATTCGATAAAATTTTTATTTAACCTGCAGGGAATGATGTTGGTTGCGACATCATTCCTTGTGAATTATTTGAATAGATTATCATGATGATGATTTATGATTATGTTGATATACGACAATAATGATTTATGATGATGATGATTTCTGATGTTGAATGGTAAAAAGTATAAGAAATAACTTACAATATGGCAATCAGTTGGTATTCGGGTGTTTCTTTTCATTTTTAACCTTCGTTTTCGGGGATTTGATGTTTGAGGATCTTTTACTTCTAAGTCTCTGTAAGAAAAGTGTAATAACAGCAATATGAAGTGATCCGACATAGAACTAAGGTAATCGACATAGCCCACCGAATTAGTAAGCTCAAGTGGCAGTGGGCCGATCATAGCTGCCGCAGAACTGACAACTGCTGGGGTAAACGAGTTCTTGAGTGGAGACTTCGAATTGGCAAATGGCGTAGGACGCCCTCAGACTAGGTGGAGTGACGATCTCAGCAGGGCGGCCGGCAAGAACTGGATGAGAAATGCCGCGGGTCGTGCTCAGTGGCGTACTTTAGGAGATGCTTATGTCCAGCAGTGGAGTAAAATAGGCTGATGATGGTGATGATGGTGAACAGCGATAGAAGTACATTAAACCGCTCACGCCAGTACCACCCGGAGGTGTAGGTAGAGGTAAATTTTATTATTTCTATATGAATAAAGGGCGAGTATCCGGCGTAATTTACAATTTTTAACTGCTACTAAGAATTTTTTCTAAGAAGTTTATTAGAAACGACTTTTTTATCCTATAATAGGCTTATGGTTGACCACTACTTGACGATGTGGCAATCTTTGACGTAATTGTAAATATAGTAAATTAATGAACAATTGCTTTAAAATACTTACAATAATTATAAGCCGATTTTTTAGTTTCACACACTATTGTTATAGTGGAATGTGATGGACATTAATATACATATCTTCATGTACATTTCTAGTGAATAAATGATTTTGATTTGATTTGACCTATAAAGACGTATTCTAAAAATGAAACCTAACTAGATCGATTAAACGCCCCCGAAATCGCCTGTATACTAAACTAAATGTCATGACAACCGTTGGAGCTCGAGATTCAGATTTTAATTAGGTATACATGTATCACAATATGTATTTACAAGAGCAGCGGTGGCGCGGTGGTACGGGCCTCGCCTTAGAAATATAAGGTCGCGGGTTCAAGTCGCAGCCGTGCCCACACATCTTTGTGTGAATTGTTTCATCGCCGCTGCTCAATATCGGTGAAGGAAAACATCGCGAGGAAACCGGCATGTCTAATAACTAATCATTCGAGGACATGTGACATCCACCAACCCGCACTTGGCCAGCGTGTGTGTGTAGGATTAAGGCCTAAACTCTCTCAACTAGTAAGATAGTTGAGAGAAGACCAGTGCCCAGCAGTGTGACACTAAAAAGGGTTGAAGTGATATATTTACAAGAATTGCTCGTATAGCTATTAGATAAACGGGTGCCTTACTCAATTCCGTCGACGTGTTTGGCAGAGTGTATAAGGTGCTCTTCATAAGCCTTTTTCGTTTCGAACTTAACATCGCACCGCTCACAGTATTCCTCTTCCTCTTGTGGGGCTTCCTGTAAAATAATTCAACACACTAAACAAACAAAATGTAATAGATATAAGTACTTCATTTAAAAAAGAAAAAAGCCTACTGAGTTGTTTGGCAGTGTTTCTCAGTAGTTGTCAATCATTCACTGCACGGTAGGAAAAGAAATCGGACTATTATTACGTATAACTCGCGTCTAAAAAAAATTAAGCATATTTTCATTTCATTTCAATATAATAAAAACTAACTCCCTTAAAAACGTCTAAGCTTATAATATCTATAATAGGTTTATAATTCGTTTGTATTTGTCTGTCATCTTGACATTTATACTAGTAAGAAAGAGACAAATTCCATTTTTACTATAAAGACAAGATATTTATGAATAGGACTGTCAATGTTTATAAGAACATTTTTTGATTTCTGCGATTTTGTGGGTAATATCGTTTCTGGATTTTAAAAAACGATATTTTCAGAAACCATTAAGAATAGTTTGTTAGAATAAAAAGATAAAGTTTTAACTATAATAATTAACTGCCATTCTAATAATCTTTTATAACACAAGAGGGGCGAATTGGAAAATCCTTTATGACACAGAGGGGCCAATTCGCCTATCTGTGTCTGTGTTAATAGAAATTTAGTTATATATATTTGCATGCTAATTTTAAGGCGGAATGTATACGGCTCACACACATGTAATGACTTATACACCTATATTAATGTACCTACATTCTAAGCAAATAAATTGTATTGTATTCTATTCTATTCTATGTGCGGGAATCTTCCCAACTTACTATAAATGCCTGCAAATTTTGTTCATTTCTATTCATGACCAGACCAGACGTTCTGTTCACAAAGATTACATCACAGTGCACAAATGTAAAGTTATTATAGTATTTTTTTATTTCAATGTGTGAAGTTATTTTTAAAATGTTTCACAGACGAACTTGCTGATGGGAGCTAGCTAGGAGCTACATAATTATTATTATTAAATACTTACAAAACCCTTATTTAAATGTTTGATCTTTTTATGTATTCTCAAGCCCATAGCACTGACGAAGGAAGCTCCGCACAGCGTGCACACATGCTCGCTTCTATGTGTGCGTAGATGTGTGTAGTAGGTTGTTAGATGCCTGAAATAACGCTTTGGAATGTATGTTTGCCGGGTACCTGAGAGATTAATTTGGAAATTATATAGCATCCTCTATTATATAAAGGCTGACTAATGAGCCATAACAAATTCAGTTGTGAATGCAGATTTTTAAGTAGAATAATTTTACAATTATTATCAATCACCGTATAAAACTACTACCCGTGCGCGAAAAGTTGACACTCGCCTGGAATGCAACCCTCCGCACGCTACCCCTGTAACTTCCCCTCAAGCTCCCGTGTTGTAATGTAGGCAACGCCATTTTTTTAATATCTTAGTCCCGTACTGGCTTATTTAATACTTTTTCGTTAATATTTATTATAGTTACTGCTACTGTTATTTTGTGTGTTAAGTTTATTGTTTTAATGAAGGGTAAAACTTTACATAGTGGAGAGAGAAATCTCATGTTAAAAATGTTGGACTTTTTTGAAAACGAAAAACGGAACAAACTGTTGTGTTTACCTGTTGATCGGGCAGCATAAAGAACCTGTATGGATTAAAAAAATAGCAGACGAAGTTGCGGTTGAAAATGATGAATGAAAAATGACACAACCATGTGTCTGTGACGTCACCGCCCCGAGGTCTCGACTTATTGCGCACGAGTAGTACGATATTGTTATATTTTTAATATGTAACTTAATACTCACTTGAACTCTTCACCACAATGATTACATTTTCTAATTACACCGTTGTGATATTCTTCGTGAAATAAAGCTGTGGTTCTGGAAACATGTGTTGTTTTTTTAAAACTTACTTACAGACGCATTTTAAGCTTGAAAACGAATATTGTGTTGCAAGCAGTACATTTGTAAAGGCCAAGAATATGTGAATAGCATGTCAACACCCGTCATAACAGCTGATCGGCGATAAGTCGATTAGTGTGGTGATATGCACTCAGCTGAAGCCGATTCCGCGTCGATAATGTGGGGAGACCCTAAGCTGCAGAACGGAAGAAGAAAGCATGGCTAGTAATGAACCGAACTTACTCTAAAGGACAAACAAGGTCACACCGCAGACATTTATACTTAGTGTAATGTTGTTTCATGTGTTTGTTAAGGAAACATTTCCATTTGAACCTCATGTGGCAGAATCGACACTCTATTGGACCCACAGCCTGAAAAATTAAAATAATATTTAGTAACACTATTTTTTTTAAACTATACCTATTTACCAGGGCCTCACGGTTTCTACGGTACACCGAGGCAATCAACTACTAGGTTATTACTTAACGTTAATTACTTTAATAGTTTACATACCTCATTATGTCTTAACTTTTTATGTCTAGTCAACATATCAGCCTTTGAGAACCCTCTCAAACATTCCTCACATTTAAACTCAGCAGCCAAATATCTCTTCTGTTCTCCTCTCAATTTAAACTCTTGCATTGCTTCTTCTTCTGTCAAATTCATTTTGGACCAATTCTTTGGATCCAATCCACTACTACTTTTCTTTTCATTCACTTCAAATTTCTTTGCTTTAGTACTCTCTTTTCCCTCTCTTACTTTTTCTTTTTGCCCTACTTCTTTTGCTTTTATTTTTCTCTTACCCTTCTTCTTTTTCACTTCAGGTACGTATTCATCTTCAGAAGAGAATTTTATTTCATCTGCAAACACTTTTTCATCATCACTTAATGTTTCTATATTGTTTTCATTTCTAAATATATTTTCTACTTCTAAATTGGAATTTTCTGGAATTTCCTGTTCAATATCTTCAGTTTTCTTTTCAGATATGATTTTAATTAACGGTTCATTATCTTTTATTGAATCATTTGTTTCTTTTTCATCTAAATCTATGTTATAATTTTCATCGTTGTTTGTAATATCGTTCTCTGGTATAATTGTGATTTCAATTGGTTTTATTCGCAATGATTTTGGTATATAATGTGTTTTAACTCTGTATGTCTTAACTCTATTATTTGAAGTTATAATATCTAATGAAGACTTTAAATGATAATTTGTTCTGTCTATCTTGTGAATAGATTTTAGTGTAATCTGCAATGGAATTATGAAATAACTTTTAAATTTTACAGTAAGGTCCACGCAAAAGCTAATACAACCTACATTTGCCTGGCTTCAAGCTGATACTTGTTTTAAGTATGTATATTAGAAACAGCTTGAACTGCAATTTTTGAAGTTACAATTCTTAAGAAAACACACTTCCCACAAGCGGCATAAAGGACTAATAAAAAAAGTTTGGGAAAGCACTGAAGGGTAGTAAGTTTAATACTATGACCACTTACTGATCCCTTAGTCATCAAGCTTTTTAGAACTTTTTGTCCCATGCAACACTTTTCTTTGAATTTGTGGAACTTGTAGAGCATTGCAGCACATTCATAGCAGAAGTAACGGGGTAAACCTGCTGTTTCGTTGATCTGGAATAAGAAGAAAAAATTATTATTTTTCAGATATTCTCAAAATTCTGAAAGAACAATGAGCCATTGATCAGAGATAGTAGTTAGTTTGGAGCGGGCTATTTACTGCAAATCGACGTTTAGTATTTGCACCTATTTTGAGTGAATAAAAAATAGTAATCAATAATTGTAAATAAACATATTAATGACCTACTATTTTCAAATTATAATGACCTTAGACACTAACCTGTATTCATAATCATATTTTAAGCTCATTATAGCTAAAATAGGTTTATAATTTGTTTGTCTTTGTCAGTCATATTGACATTTCTACTAGCAAGAAAGAGACAAAGTCCATTGTAACTAAAGAGTCTTATAACTTTTTTTATGAATAAGGCTGTTAGCTTTTAAATAAAAATAGAATTGCATCAAAATCAGTCCATTCCTTCAGGTGTTACAATGCCATACATACATAAAGATATGCTCATCCATCTTTTAACATCACTCTTTTTCGTTCGAGGATTAAAACAGATTTTTGATGTTTTGGTCTTTTTCTATACAGTTGAAACGGTCAGTGGGTCATATCATGACCTCTTTAATCCGAAATTTGTAAATTTACCCCCGCTTGGATTCATGGTGTATCCAGATTATAGAATTTATAGGGTAAGTTTTATGAATTAAAACTATTACTAGTCAATGTGAAATTTAATATGTATATTTATCTCTACACATTTTAACTGTACATTTTTTTTACTTTTTTTCAATAAAGGAATGTTCATTTTGGTCAGACCATTTGGTCAGGGCCACACCCTTGTGTCTTGGTTCAGATAACAGGGGTCTTCGGATTAGAAGGGGTTCGAATTATTTATAAAGGTCCTACTGTAATAGAATTAAGTTATACACTCATGGTATTTCAAACGAAACTCATTTCTGAGGATTTGATAAAGTACAGAGTGTTGTGGATGATTTTTAGTACAATGAAAAACTCATAACACTACATTTCAGTTTTAATTAATGAGAAAACTAATTAATACTTACTTTTGAAGCCGTAATTTGTTCGTAATAAGACTTGAGTTGATAGCGATCAAGTTTATACATTTTAACGTCTGTTACGAGGCAAACTCTGCATACCTTGAGGTTGGACATGTCCCTTAATTAAATTTTTAGTTATTTTGATTCAAAATCACACAAAACAAAATTATTAAATATTACAATCCATTGTATAGAGTGAGGAATCGAGGAATTGACTGACAAATTGACAATTTACATTTGACTTAAACGTAGAAATTTATGACAGCAACAAATAGAGAGACACTAACATCTGTATGTATCTCGCTCAACTTATCTGTGTTCTACTTGTCGGATAGTCTGTGGCAGTTTTTTTCTAGGTAGGTAGACACTAGTCAGTCTGTGGAATAAAAAAAAATCTATTTTGAACGTTTCTTTTTGTTGAAAAAGGGTGAAAGATACATTTTATTATCATACAAGCAAAAACAGACAGACAAGTGAAATATATTAACATAACAAACAATGTCAGAACAAATGTGTCGTGTTTGTCTTTCTACCGACTTGAAAATGTACACATATAAACAGTATTATTTGAGACAGTTTTATGAAGAAGTGACTGCGAAAAAAGCAAGTATTTTACCTGTTTAACGTTACCAAAAGGAGAGGTCAGAGAGTACATAGTACCGGGGCACTAGAAAAAGGGACATAGATTTCTTTTCCCAAAACAACTTACCATATTAAAACCTTTGGGATCAGATGGGATGTGGCAGTAGTAGGGTGGGGAAACATCAACCAACACTCTCGAAGTCAAATTTCGACGTGTGTATTTTGACCTCCAGTGTGCTGGACCCTATTGACCTCACAATCGTTGATGTGATCATGGGCCGATTTAGTTCTAGCACTGTGCAGCTGGTGCGTTGTAATTATAAGTCTAACTTACCTAATCTAACTGAGCCAGTTTATTTTAGCCATGGTTTTACACTGTCATAGTTCTAACACCTTCAGCCTCTCATCTTTGATTTTGCTTACCTCTAATTTATTCCTGTTTCTTAGCTACAATTTATTATTATTATTATTTTTATTAACTATAAACATCTGTCATACCTGTTCTAGGTCTGATATCTGTTACTTGATTTAAGTCTAATAAAACATTTATTAACTTTCAGATCCGTAAAAGAGACAGTCTACCACACTACTTCTGCTATATGTGTGCTGCAATGCTTTATAAGTTCCACAAATTTAAAGATAAATGTCACAGAGCTGAAGAGTCTCTTACTGAACTCGTAGCCAAAGGTGTAAGTATATATTACTGAGATGGTGTGGTTGGTAAGATACTTGCCTTTCTTGAAACAAAACTTTTTATCTAGAGTCTGATTGGGTGTAATAGTTATCTTTAATGTAATAGTTAGTTTTTACAAGCAATGAAGTTAATTGTTTGTTTGTAAAAACTCAGCATTGTTTGGAATCAGATGGCCATGTGTAAATACATTCCCAAGATATTATTTCTTTGTTAAAAAAATGAATAATTCAATGCCTTCAATTGATTAATTCAACACAAATTATTTCAGATAAAACTTTCTTCAATAACTCAACGATACCGACAAAACAAACAACTCACTACCTCTATTGATATAATGATTGCTAACAAAAATGTCAAAACATGCCTGATCAAAAACAAATCCCTAAAACCTCGAAAAACCTCTGATCAAATTATTGAGACTGTTAAAGTAGATTATGATGCTATTGACATAAGTAATAAAGACCAAGAAAGTATTGCAGATGTTTTTTCTGAAGAAAAAGAAAGGGATATTATACCTAATGATGAGATAAAAACAGATGAAAATGATGAAAGTGAAGATGTATTACTTAACTGTGAAGATAATATTTTAAATGAAAATCCTATAGTAGTAGATATAAATGTAAACAATACAGTATGTAACAATGATGGTAACATAATGAATGTTAATGATGATAGAATGAGTGTTGATAATGATAACATGAGTGATGATGAATTCCTTTCAAACCTAAGTATAAAAAAGACTGAAGACTTCACTATTAGTAATGACGAACTTATAGCGGTCACAAATGACACCTTGCCTGACACCTCTATAACTATTAAAGAAAAAAATAAAAAAGTGAAGAGAGTAAGAAAGAAAAAAGACGAAGAGGAATGGAGGACTACAAAAAATAACCAAATAAAAAAAAGAAAACAGCGGAAGTTCGAAACTTATAGTTCTAAAGATAATATACTTGATCCAAGGCATTGGTTGAAAATTAATTTAACAGAAGAGGAGGCAGTTCAAGAATATAAAGCGAAGGCTAATGACCGCAAATATTTGGCCGCGGCGTACAAATGTACGGATTGCTTTAAAGGATTTTCTAAAGAAGATATGTTGCTGCGACATCGGAAATTGAGACATGATGAGGTATAATATTTTCTTTCTAAGAATTTTTACCTTGTTCTCTAAAATATGCTTGCGTATGACCACAACTCGCTTACTTTTAAGGGATAATGTTCATCATCAACAGCCTCTTTTAGTCCACTACTAGATATAGGCCTATCCCACAGCACGACACTGAGCACGATTCGCGGCTTGTCTCATCCAGCTCTTACCAGCCACCTTGCAGGGATTGCCACGCCACCTAGTCTGAGGAGGTCCTACGCTATGTTTGCATTCATTTTGTCTTAATGTTGTAATGAAATAAGCTTTATATGCTGTTACAGTAACAACATTATTAATTATCAGTTTTAGCAACAACAGCTTATCCTTCGACAACAGCCAAGGGATTACAGCTATTTATATCATTTGCAATTTTGACCAATTCTAGACCCGCATTTCTTTTTAAATCATCATCTCTCTTGATACTTACTTTTGAATCTTATTATACTGTAATCAAGTACATATTACATTGCAGAATTATTTTACTTTTCCAAATCTGTTACAGGCAGTCGGATCAATCATCTGCAGGTTCTGTAGCACTCGTTTTAAAGTTAAATGCAAACTGGCCCGTCATATAAGTCAACATTTTTCAAAGTTTAAATGCTTGAGGTGTGATCTTATTTGTGTATTGGAGTAAGTACTGTTATGAACCAATCCTTACTTCCTTGCTAATGTTTTAAATGCGAAAGTAACTTTGTGAGCCTGTCTGTTGCTCTTTCAGTCAAAACTACTGAATCGATTTGTATGAAATTTGGTACGCAAAAGTTTATCGAAATGTTTGGATGTATTGTTATTCTTTCAAAAACTACGGGACGGAATTGGATGGAATTTGGCAAAGAGATAGATTATGGTATGGATTAACTCACGGGCTATTTATTTATTTATCAATAGGTATGGTTACAGAAACAGTGCGAGTTACAGTTACACTTATTACCCCAATAAGTACCACGTGGACGAAGCCGTGAGCTAGTAAGAGAATATTCTTCTAGGGCGTCCTCTCCCGTCGTTTCCACTGACTTCCGCCTTGTACTCGATACTATCATGTTAACGCATTTAATGGCACCTTTATTTCCGACTCTTATCAATGGTGCTATAATATACAACGCAATCATGCTATGTGCGTTTCGAGCGAAAATATAGCCAAATCTATGACATACCAATGTGAAACTGAAAACACGCCTGGCGTGTTCGTGAGTGACGCGATGATGTACGATGAGGATTTGTAAGGACACGCTAGGCGTGGCAGTGGTGCTGAATGTGTTAAACTATTATCAATCAACCTGTTAAGCATTTTTAAAGGATTTTAAAAATATTAATAATTTATTTGTTGGTGACAGGAATACAGCACAGTTGCACAATGAGTATCATAATGGTGTCACTAGGAAATGTAAACACTGTGGTCTAGACTTCAGGTAAGTTAAACTCTCTGATTATTTATTCTCTATTATTCGATTTCAAAGCCTATAAAGAGGAAAAAAACTATAGAACCATGTTGTGTAGAAATGTTTCAAGCCACAAGAATACAATTTTATAATTATAATATAATAATAATATAGTGGGACGTTACCACACACGGCCATCTGATCCCAAACTAAGCAGAGCTTGTACTATGGAAACCAGATAACTGGTAATGTGCTACATATAATAATTTTCTTTTGTAAACATATACTTAAATATAGATAATTACACCCAGACACAAGACAAACAGACATATTTAAACGGGTTGGATAAATTCTACACAACATTGTCTAATTTCGCTAGTTATTCTCAGCTTAATCTATACTATACTATACTATAATATTATAAATGCGAATGTAAGTTTGTTTGTTACGCTTTCACGCAAAAACTACTGAACCGATTTGGATGAAATTGGGTATGGAGGTGGTTTGAGACCCGAGAAAGGACATAGGATAGTTTTTATCCGACTGCGCAAAAAGAAGATAATGTTTTGGCGCGATAACCGACATAGTGGAAAGCTAGTATTTGTATATATTAAGGGTGATATAATTGGAAATTAACGGTCTTATTCATAAAAACTTTATAACACTCGTTAGTTAAAATGGACTTTGTCTCTTTTTAAAGACAAACGAATTATAAACCTATTTTAGCTATAATGAGCTTATAAGACGTTTATAAATTGGGGGTAAAAATTTAATAATCTCTGATAAATACTTTTTTTATGGGGTGTTAAAATTGCTGTTATATAATAGCTTTTTTTGTATAATTGTTCCACAGACATCTATCAACATACTACACACATCTACGCACACATAGAAGCGAGCATGTGTGCACGCTGTGTGGAGCTTCCTTCGTCAGTGCTGTTGGTCTCCACAAGCATAGACAAAGCATGCATATTACTGACACTGTAAGTTTATTCATATCTAACTCTATCTAACTGGCTAAGTTCTCAAGTAAGGGTGAGTACATAATATATATGGTATATGATATATTTATTGTTCGAAAAATGTACAGTTTTGACAAAAAATTAATAGTTAAATATTTCTAATTTGTACAATAAAGTTAGTGACCCTGTCTCTTAAACTAGGGTGACCTGTATCTTGAGAGACAGACATAAAGAGACGGGTTCTTGGTACGGACAAACTGGTACGGGTAGGTACCGATCCGTACAATTCAAATATCACAATGTTATCATATGCACTCATACAGAAACAGGTTGGGACTTGTCGGTACCTGTAACGAGCACATGATTTTACTTGTTGTACATTTTAACTCATTTTGCATTATTAATAATATTACATACATACTGTGCGTTTCAAATTTAGAATAGTTATTGTCTTAGATTTACGCGAATATCACACATTGAAATAAATAACGGAACGCAACTTAAATATTAATGTTTGAAGGTAGTCAGTAATAATTGTGATTAATATTTTTGGACGTCAAATATCTCAGTCCACCCGTGAACATGAAGTCTGAAAATACTTTGAAACGTCGGGATCTAAAATCTAAAATAAACCGCGATAAAATCCGTTAAAAAAGTAGTTTTATTTCAATGTTTAGAATAGTTGACAAAATAACCCTCACGACCTAGTGATGAAAGTCTGAAAAGGGAAGACAGAGTAAAAAAGTTGTTAAGAAAATAATCTCTTTACTGCCGTCACCGGCCTACACTTGATGTAATTATATTTTTGATTCTATTAAAAAAATATTTAATGGTTGGGGCCTTTTTTTTAATCTGCAGTGTGTGAACATACTCAAAAAGGCCCCAACCATTACCTGAGATTTGATAAAACACAGGTTCTTGTCAAAGAAAACCGGTTCCTACCAAAAATGATCCGCGAAGCTTTGAAATTAAAAAACATCCTAATTTTAACAGAGAAAATGGTTGGAATATACCACCAGCTTGGGACCTAGTGCTTAATTTACTTGTACCAAAAAGCAAAATCAACTCAGAATTCAAGACACTGTGAGCTCAGTTTGCTAAATCGGAACGCAACTTAAATATTAACGTTTGGAGGTAGTCAGTAATAATTGTGATTAATATTTTTTTGGACGTCAAATACCTCAGTCCACCCGTGAACATGAAGTCTGAAAAGACTTTGAAACGTCGGGATCTAAAATAAACCACGATAAAATCCGTTAAAAAGTAGTTTGATTTAAATGTGATATTCGTGTAAATTTAAGTAGTTATATTTTTTGTTTCAGAATGCAACGCCAAAAGTTAGCATACATTGCGAACAGTGTAATATAACTTTTGAAACCAGCAAAGCGTATGACGAGCATTTGATACATTCCGCGATGCATTCCGAAGGCGTTGAGTTAGTATACAATTTACATTCATAATAATCATGATTTCCGAGTGTAAAAATGTAACTCCATGTGGGGAACTGGTCGTCTACTACGTCGTTGGGTGCTCGCTTGCGGTATTTAAACTCGATGTTAAACAATAAAATATTTAATAAGTAAATAAGATACAAAAACGTGTTGTTTGATAGTCGTCCATGTTGGATGTGTTTTTGGGAGGGGGCCGGCGATGCGCTGGCGCATCCGAAGTACTCGTCGTGCGCGCGTGTATGTGTGTGTGTGTGTGTGTGACACACATATATGTGAGGCGTTAACACTCCACTTCACTTTTTTTACCCTAAAATAGGCTTGCGCTTGACCACAACTTGCCTGATGTGAAGCAATGACGCAGGTTACGATGGAGCGCGCTTACCCAGTAAATACCGTTTCACTCGTGACTTGAAGACCGGCAGATTATAGCTGTCGGGAAACATAGATGCTCACTTCAACCCTTTATAGTGTCCCACTGCTGGGCACGGGTCTTCCCTGAACTATCTTACGAGTTGAAAGAGTCTAAGCCTTAATCAACACACACGCTGGCCAAGTGAGGGTTGGTGGAGGTCACATGTCCTCCTCAAATTATTACTTCTTAGACGTGCCGGTTTCCTCACGATGTTTTCCTTCACCGATATTGAGCAGCGGGCACGATCAGGATTCGAAACCGCGACCTTATATTTGTAAGTCGAGGCCCGTACCGCTGCACCACCGATGCTCTGCAGTATCATTAATATTAAATATTGTACTACAGAAATCTGGTAGAAGAGAAGCTGGCTCCATCTCTACGGTACTCTGTGAAATATAGGCAAAGAACTTTTAGAACTAATCCAAGAAAACTCAGTCACTGTGAAATTGTAAGTAACTTGGTTTCAATGTCTGTCTGAGAATTCAATCTATATGGAGAAAAAAAATTGACAGTTATGGGGACTGCTATAGAAGTGAACACTGTGAACTCACGAGATTTCACACATCCAAGCGTCTCACGCGCACAACACACGGCCGCTGCGCATGCGCCTGACATGAGCATCATCATCATCCCCCTTGCCTTTTTCCCATTTCTATAGGGGTCGGCTCCCAGTCTAACCTGATGCGGCTAGCTACCAGAATTATACGAGCGACTGTCATCAGACCTCGAAACCCGTAGGGAACCAGTAGCCGAGATGGTTAGACCAGGTGTCAGATTATATTATACTTCTGACTACATGTAACGATTGTCATAGATGTGTTACATTATAACCGGGACCGACGGCTTAACGAGCTCTCCGAGGCACGGAGGGTAGTCCCTCAGCCAACCATACACCGAAACAATTTTTTGTGGTTACACAAATATTGTCCGGGGCGGGAATCGAACCCGCTACCTCCCGGACACAGTATAGCCCAATCGGACGGCTTACACCGCTCGACTACCGAGGTCGTCCATTATGATTATAAAAAATAATATTTTCTGCTTTATCATTTTATTTTTCATGGGCTTGTGGCGTTGTCGGTAAGGTACTTGCTTTTCACGCCGCAGGTCGTGGGTTCGATTCCCACCCAAGTCAGACATTTGTGTGATGACGTCTGTTTGTCTTGGGTGTAATTATCTATATTTAAGTATATATTTACAAAAGAATAGTATTTTATGTAGTATATTACTAGTTATCTGGTTTCCATAGTACAAGCTCTGCTTAGTTTGCGATCAGATGGCTGTGTGTGTTAATGGAAAAGGTTTATACTACGCATGCTTGATAAACCTAAGTACCTATTGACTCACTTCTTCTGGACTTCCACCCTTGTTAGTGTTCCACTGCTGGGCACCGGTCTTCTTTCAAGTTAGAATCTTACAAGTCGAGAGATTATATGTGTATTAATGTGCCACTATATTATTATTATTAAATTAATTCAATTTTTTGCACTATTACATTTTAATTTAATTTAATTTTAATTTAATTTTTTTGCACTATTATTTTAATTTAATATTTTACACTAATTTTAATTTATTTTTTTACACTCCTATTGGGGTTATTAAATTATTAATTCGAAGTTCTTTGTTTCAGTGTAATAAAACATTTGGTACGCAAGTGGGTTACTTCAAGCATCACAGTATTGAACATAAAGGAGTACCACACCCATCTAAACACAGCCAGACTAAAGTGGTCTGTGAGGTCTGTGGCCAGACGTTAGCTGTAAGTATACCTTCGGCCTTATTCATTAAAAAGTTATAGGACTCTTTACTTAAAATGGACTTTGTCTCTTTCTTACTAGTATAAATGTCAGGATGACAGACAAAGACAAATGAATTTTAAACCTAATTTAGGGGGATTTATGTTTATCAGTCTAGTAATAGTAATTAATAATTAATAAAGATTATAGCCCACTTACACGATTTTGATCCTATTCACTTCAACCCTTTTTTAGTGTCACACTGCTATGCACGGGTCTTCTCTCAGCTATCTTACTAGTTGAGAGAGTTTAGGCCGTAATCCACACACGCTGGCCAAGTGCGGGTTGGTGGATGTCACATATCCTCGAATGATTAGTTCTCAGACATGCCGGTTTCCTCACGATGTTTTCCTTCACCGATATTGAGCAACGGCGATGAAACAATTCACACAAAGATGTGTGGGCACGACTGGGATTCGAACCCGCGACCTTATATTTCTAAGGCGAGGCCCGTACCACTGCGCCACCGCTGCTCGGAATCCTATTGATCGATTTTATAGTTGATCCTATTGTTACCACCCAATATCGCCGTAGTAAATTAAGGCGACAGCTCGCAGCCGGAGACAGAGTTTCCATTGAAGTAACTTATATTTAAGGCTGTCTCGCGGACACCGCGCAGAGCCCCCCGATCCCCTAAAAAACTAGAGTGTCCGGCAACGTCCTGAGCCGAGGTTCGTCCCCACATGGGGAGCCCTCATGGCAGTTGCCACAGTACTTGATTGGTTCGACCGTCCTATCGGACGGCTCACCGAAAAAGTCCGGTGAACTAATAGAGGCCCTTCCGGCTTATTGGGTTAGTTAGGTCATCAGAAAAAAAAAACACCGCGCAGACTGTTGCAACAGCGCGCGGTAAGAGAGGTGTCTATTACCGAGTAATCCTATTGGAGGTTATTAAATTATTAATTCAGAGTTATTTGCTTCAGTGTAATAAAATATTTGGTACGCAAGTAGGTTACTTCCATAGTAAATAAATAAATAAAATAAATAAATATTCTTGGACATTAACACACACGGTCATCTGGTCCCAAGCTAAGCAGAGCTTGTGTTATGGAAACCAGATAACTGGTATATACTATACATATAATACTTTTCTTTATACAACAACAACAACAATAACTATATTACAATTATATTATTATTATTATATTATTGTATAACTTAAAGAATATCATTAGATCTGTAATTTGTCGGATTAGAAGGTACTCTTTTGTAAAAATTTCCGGACCATAGGGTGTCTTAGGCAGTACTCTATAATCCGACAAATTCGATAGTCCGACACTACACTGCAAAATGTTTGTCGGATTACCGGGGGTCCACTGTACTATATTTTCTTACAACTATATTATTATTATGTTATAGGTAATCAGAGAATATGTTTCAGATTAACAGTGTGAAGGCCCATTTGAATACCCATACACGTGAGAAAATATTTACTTGTGCTGTATGTGGGATGCAATTTGTTTCAAAAGCCAGTCTCAAACGGCATCAACTGGTAAGGTATACTTTTGAAAACCCTTCAATAAGCCAACTTACTGAAGTTTATTAGCTATAATCTATTGGGTAAGCGCGTTCCATCGTAGACTGCAACATTGCTTCACATGATGCAAGTTGTGGTCAAGCGCAAATCTATTATAGATAAAAAAAAAGATAAGATAGCGAATGTCGATTGAATAATGACATTGACATAATGTTGACGATTGCTATCGACTACTCGTTGTACACACGGCTACACATCTTAATATATATATTTCTTGTGTGCGTGTGTATGTGACTGAACTCCTCCTAAACGACTGGACCGATTTTGATGAAATTTTTTGTGTGTGTTCAAGGGGATCTGGGAATGGTTTGGATTCACAATTTTGTCCGCTGGCGGTACGAAGTTCGCTGGAGCAGCTAGTTAACTTATACATTTCCAGTATAAGCTGATCTCGTATTGTATATGAATTGCGTGCATCAAGAGGTCAGCTTATACTGGAAATGTATAGGTTGATGTGTAGCCGTGTGTACTTGTCGTGTATCCCACTCAACACACTACAAGTAATCTCTTATGATAGAGAAAAGAGATAAGTTATCTCTAATGTGACATTCTGAGAATACGAGATTTAGTGTTATGTCGAGTTAGAGATAAATCTTATCGATCTATAGCTGCTTTCTTTTTTTTTCTTGATATATTTGTAATTATCATAACGGGCAATTAACGCGCTCGCCTTAAATTTGGCTGTACGTTTCGACACGGGTTGCACCGGTCGTCACCACGTCCAGTCTGTCCGTTATGATAAATATAAATATTATGTAAATGTTTGTTAAATTTGGATATTTTTTTTTATTATTTTCATTATTATTTTTTATTTTTGACGGGCCGGTGGCGTGGTCGGTAAGATACTTGTTTTTCACGCCGCAGGTCGTGGGTTCGATTCCCACCCGACACAAACATTAGTGTGTTGAACATTTGTGTTTGTGTCGAGTCTGGGTGTAAATATCTATTTAATGTATATATTTACAAAAGAAAAAGTATTATATGTATAGTATATACCAGTAATCTGGTTTCCACAATACAAGCTCTGCTTAGCTTGGGACCAGATGACCGTGTGTGTTAATGACCCAGAATATTTATTTATTGTTAAATGCTTTTTATTAATTCCAGACACACACTGGCGAGAAGCCGTTTGAGTGTACACTATGTGACAAAAGATTTACACAGAAGGGTAGTATGCAGTTGCATTACCGTACATTCCATCTTAAAGAACCTTATCCTAAAAGGTAAGCACACGAGAATCATCTTCTCCTTTCACTTCAACCCTTTGTAGTCCCCCACTGCTGGACACGGGTGTTCTCTCAACTATTTTACGAGTTGAGAGAGTTTAGGTCTTAATCCACACACGCCGGCCAAGTGCATGTTGGTTGATGCTAAATACCCTTGAATAATTAGTTCTTAGCATGCTGGTTTCCTTACGATAGGGTGCTTGTAACCTGCGACGAAAAAAAGGGTTGTAGTAAGTTTGAAGTGTGTATCATTGTAGTGCTTAAACGTGTAGACTGATTTTACTGAGTTTTCTTTATTTAAAAGCTGTAAATTTTGCGTTGGAGTTTTCCTTAAATGCAGATTTGCTTGTGACTAGGTGCCGAATGTGGGAAAAAAATTAATCAGTTTTTTTTTACAGAAATCGACGGAAAAAAGGGGATAGTGAAGAAATGTGTTTGTTCGACGTTTATAGAAACGAAGATGACTCTGAAAATAGTTCGAAGACAGATAAATGGCGATTTTAAATATATACTTATAATATTTATTTTGTTTAATTGTGAATATTCCACTGTTGCGTTATACACCTTTGCTTCTACTTTTATCGTGCGAACTTTCCCCTCTCATCTTTTCTACCCATTCTATTCTATGTATAATTCTATTCTGTGTCAATTACCTAACCTGTCAAACTTTGCTAGACAAATTAAATTATTGCAATAAAAAAAATGAGCGAAGTGATTTGAATTGTCGATTAAGAAAAGGTAACCTATTAAAAATTCTTCCGCCTACAGTACCTAACGTAGGTACAATGAGATGACGCGCACTCTGGTTCATATAAAGGCAGTACGGATAGCATATTTAATAATTTACAAAGAATACATATAATTGCACATCTTTAAAACGTTTGCATAATAAAAAGTATTTTGCGATTATTCGTAGAATATTATAATAAACATTCATTTTTCTTAATCTACTTTGATAAAAATGAAGTACGATGATCGGTTAACTGTGTATGTTCTAACTAATTTTAAAAGTAGTTTTTTTTTAATTAAGAAGAGTATGTAGCAGTTTAGAAGGGTGGAAGTCTAAAAAAGGGAAGCTGGAGCGGAAAAGTTCTTACTTAGAAAAAATAATTTTCAACAATTTTCTTACGGGAAGCCGATGGGAATCGGCTTGTATGGACTCTTCGCCACTGGTAAGTAGGTATAGGCCGAACGTTTAACTCGTTTAACGTATCGCCGTCTGAGGTACAAAGTCATAAAACATTAATTAAATCTTTATAAAGAACTATTTAACCACAGATAAAAGTAATGTAAGACTATTCTTCACTAATATCTATATCGCTTGAATCATCATCACTGTCTGTGCAGCTTAGGAGTCAGAATCTTGGCGATAGGCGATACGCGAGTTAAACGGTCGGCTTAGAGATATACGTACTGATGATGGACTGCGGAAATATAGAACAGAACTTATAGAATCACAGTATAATAGTCGGGACAAGTAATGTGATTTTGTGTTTACCTGTAGTCGATAGCTGACCTACTAACTCTAAGGAATGAATGAATGAATTAAGGGTGTGAATCCTCCCAATCGCATCGCACTAAAACAGTAAGGCCGCTTGGCGGTGTGGCTTTCTCTGGTAGATCACTAACCACGGCCGAAGCCTACCACCACTTTATTGTCACCTGATTTGCACCACCCGGGGACCACGTTTGGGGATTTAGAATGAAGCACTCCCACGGAGGAAGGTGACAGACCTTACTACGCGTTTGCACTGCACAACAAAACATGATACAAGTAATAGTCTTATCTCTTTCTACTCATCTCTAAACGATAGAGATAGATAGTGCTTGCAACATGTTTTCTTGTGAATTTTTCGCCAGTAGAAACTAGGGGTTATAAAACTTCACTCCAACCCTTTTTAGTGTCCCATGGCATGGATCTTCTCTCAACTATCTTACGAGTTAAGAGAGTTTACGGTCCATCAAATCTAGGAAGTACCGTTTGACGTTTCACTTTTTTCTATTAAATTAGCTTTATAGAGGCGTAATTCACACTATTTTTATTAGCTTTCCTGTAAAATAATTGAATTATGAAGCTATTGACGTGACAACGTCTTATAAATTGGTTTGCCCGGTGACACTTCAAGAAACTGCGTTACGCTCCGCTCACGTTATGCGCTCACAATGAGAGCGAGTGAGAGGCACGCGTCCCTTCCACTCGGGCATGGTTAGCCCGCCTAAGAGCGAGAGAGACAGACATAAAAAGTGAAAGGCACGCGTCCCTTCCACTCGAGCACAGTTAGCCCGCCTAAGAGCGAGATTCTTTGTATAAATTAATGTTTTAAATATAATTCTTTGTATAAATAAATGTTTTAAATTGTTACTATTATTTCATCCTTCTTCCTACTATACGAATGAATATTCACATTAAAATTATTTTACCACTCAAAGTCGTTGTCACGTAAAACTATCGCCCGTATACCGACTTTACAGGCAACCAATTTTTTTTTATTTTAACATATTAACATAAACAATTTTCATACAAAAAATAAAATTCTAAATGTACGTTTAGAACTGTTAAATGGTACTTCTTAGATTTGATGGACTGTAGGTCTTAATCCATACACGCTGGTCAAGTGCGGATTTAATGTCACATGTTCTCGAATTAGTTTTAGTCTTAGACATGCTGGTGTCCTCACGATGTTTTGCTTCACCGATACTGTGCAGCGGTGATGGAACAGTCCCTACAAAGATTTGTAGGCTCGACCGGATATCGATCGTACACCTATATTTCAAAGGCGAGGCTGATACCGCTGCACCACCGCTGCTCTCCTAAACAACATAATACCTAGTATAGTATTATATTATCTGGGATAACACTTTCATTAACCCTATCTCACTAATCATTGTCACCCATTCTGACAGCCTACGCACTTTGATACAAATATATGCATTCAAAGTGAAAACAACCTTATTTACTTGGTATAAAGTTAGCTTTGTTTTGTAAGTATGTGGGTGAATTAACTGACCTGCAAAAATAGATAAGAAAAATTCTTAACTAAAATTAGAGCCGTAAGGTTCAGTGCGAGGGAATTTTGTTTTATGACAGACTATTTCTTACGATGGCTACGACTTGTCATAATAAGTGAAATCAGTTCTGAAAAAGTGTAAAGAATCAACATTTTATGCCTATGCCTGTAATAATATTACGTACTAACTTCCGACTGCGGCTTTGTCCGCGCAGTAGGTATTTTCTTCCATTAAATAATAATACATAATTATATATTATGTAGTAGGACATTAACACACACGGCCATCTGATCGCAAACTAAGCAGAGCTTGGTATGGATTTCAGATAACTGATAATATACTACAAATAGGTACTTTTCTTTTGGAAATACATACTTAATTATAGATAATTACACCCAGACTCAAGACAAACAGACGAGTTCATCACGAATGTCTGACTTGGGTGGGAAAAGCAAGTATCTTACCGACCACGCCACCGGACCGTCAATTAGGTACACATAACTAAATTCATTTCTATTCGCAACTAGCTGACCCTGCGAACTTCGTACCGCCTAACAGCCTTTTAGTGTCTAAACACACTATGCCGAACGTATATATATTTGACGGGCCGGTGGCGTGGTCGGTAAGATACTTGCTTGTCACGCCGCAGGTCGTGGGTTCGATTCCCACCCGAGACAAACATTAGTGATGAACATTTGTGTTTGTGTCGAGTCTGGGTGTAAATATCTATTATATGTGTATATTTACAAAAGAAATGTATTATATGTATAGTATATACCAGTTATCTGGTTTCCATAACACAAGCTCTGCTTAGCTTGGGACCAGATGACCGTGTGTGTTAATGTCCCAAAAAAAAAAAAAATATATATATTTTTTTTTTTGGGACATTATTTGGGATTTGTATTACGGCACATTACACCGAAGTTACATTGCGTTATAAACGCAACGTAATTTCGATCGGGCGTAAGTTCAGCGTAGCGTTCAGCTGTAGTGGACACATTATACGCGGCCGAAGTTCGGTTCGATTGCCGACGAACATCGAAACTCTGAA
The DNA here is from genome assembly GCA_936450015.1 of Meganola albula. NCBI lineage: Eukaryota > Metazoa > Arthropoda > Insecta > Lepidoptera > Nolidae > Meganola > Meganola albula. Next base: position 1,865,765 of record OW388164.1, read on the forward strand.
TACACACTACACACGCATCAAGTAAGGCAACTGAATTTCGGCCGCGTAATTTCGGCACTTATAGTGTGTCATATCAGCCGAACACGTCGGAACGTAAAATCAGCCGCGCAACTTCGGACACGTAACTTCGGCATAGTGTGTTTAGACACTTAAAGTTCAAATTGACTTGTATGTATTATTACATTTATTACGAATCGTTTGTATGTTGTTATACTTATTCAGGCAATTTGTTTAAATTTTCTCCTTATGAACTTAACTCGTACTTCAAGGGATATTCTAAACTTAAAGAATTAGCGAAATCGGTTCAGCTGTTCTCGAGTTTTATGCTTAGAAACACATTTAGAAATTCATTTTTATTTTGTAGATTATCGTCAAAAAATTAGAATGCTTAGGCAAAGTATCAGCCGTATGTGACGGGATCACATGTTTTTTTTATTTTCTCTATAGCAGTGATAAAAAAAAATATAAATAAGTATTTGAACTCAGAATAGGATAATCAAAAAATGGTATTTTTGTTTTGCCCATCAGATGGATAAATTAAAAGTCTTGGAAACATAATATTTTGTCTTTTTCGAGCAACATTTCGAATGACGTCATACTTAAGTAAGTATTATATAGAGGTCTGACGTAGCGCACTCCCACTCTCTAATGCGTTATATCTTAATATTGTCTAATTTGTAAAAAATACGTGTCTAAATATTTTTTATAATCTTACTGATAGACTATTTTTTTATTATGTAATAGGCTTGCGCTTGACTACAACTTGCCTGATGTTAAGCAATGATGTAGTCTACGATGGGACGCGCCCGCCCAATATACCGATTCACTCGCGATTACGAATTTCGGTGGGAAGGTTATAGTGGAATGAGGCTCCATATGGCTAGAAACCTTAAAGGTGCAAAATTCCGAAAATACGATATTTTATATCTTGTAGTTATGAATTTTTTTCAATCCGTCGTCCGTTAGTTTTTGAGTGAAAGTGTAGACAATATAAGCTTGTAGGGACTTACGGGGTGGCTGCTCTGAACCATAACATTATATAATCTGTGCCATAACTAAGTATTAGTCGAGTCGAATGATTGGATACCTTGTCTCTTGGTGTGAAACTAGATAGAGAAAATTGCTATTTTATGATTCACCACGAATTGGCAAACGTAGCGTAGGACGCCCTCAGACTAGGTCGAGTGGCGATTAAGTGGCAAATGACCGGCAAGAACAGGATGAGAAAAACCGCGGATCGTGCTCAGTGGCGTACTTTAGGAGAGGCCTATGTCCAGCAGTGGACTCAAATAGGCTGATGATTGATATGATTCATGGGAAAAACTATCATGTTGCTGATAATCGACAAACAAACACCGTTGGCCTACTGCTTAGAGCATTATACGCAACTTTTAGAACTATTTAGTTCTAGAAGTTTCTGCCATTCAGCATCATTATTTCCCTTGCCTTTTTATCATTTCCAGCCAAGTCTTACCTAATAGGTACGGCTAGCTACCGGAATTATACGAGCGATTGCCATTAGACCTCGAAACCCGTGGAACCAGTAGCCGAGATGGTTAGACCAGGTGTCGAGGTGTCTGATTATATTAGGCTTCTGACTAGGTACCTCTAACGATTGTCATAGTTGTGTTACATGACAACCGGGACCGACGGCTAAACGTGCTCTCCGAGGCACTCAGGGTAGTCTCTCAACCAACTAGACACCGGAACCAATCTTTGTTGTTACACAAAGATTGTCTGGGCGGGAATCGAACCCGCGACCTCCCGGGCGCATTTAATACGTACAGCACAAATGTAAAAGTTGAAGCGTCTACAAATGCACATGTAAATGAACATGAACAGTTTATGTAACTAACTGTTCGTGTACCTCGGCAGAGGGGAACGTGCGCAATACAGTAAGGAAGAGCTCTATTATCTGTGGTTTTACTGTAATCTGTAGTTCCCTAGTGACTAGTATGTTCCAGGGTTAAATACAGCCAAGCCTTTACTCACTGTAATTTATTTGACCTTCAAAGCGAGCGAACTATTAATGTTCCAAAAATATCTTGCCTGACCGTGACTTTTGCGACCCTTCGTAGACTACAATACGTTAGATGTTACATATAAGTTCCAAGTAGAGCTGCCATATTACTTTGTAATAAAAGCCTTTAAATAAATAAAGATTTAAAAAAAAGTTGAAAATGAAAATATGCTTTATTTTTTGAAGACGCCACTCTACATAAAAATAGTCCAATTTCTTTTCCTACCGTGCAGTGAATGACTGACAACTACTGAGAAACACTGCCAAACAACTCAGTAAGCTTTTTTTCTTTTTTAAATGAAGTACTTTATCTATTACATTTTGTTTGTTTATTGTGTTGAATTAGAGCGATTTAATTCCAAGCGTTTTTATCCACTAAATAGTCTGAAATTTTATAGTACGCTTTCTTACATAACGTAGATTTTATAGTTATTTTAAATTTGTTAATAGTAATTTCCCTAATATTATTTGGAAGTTTATTGTAGAAACGTATACATTGCCCCATAAAAGAGTTACTGATTTTGTGAAGTCGAGTATGATGTGCTATAAGATCGTTCCTATTTCTAGTATTCAAATTATGTGTGTCGTTACCAAGTGTATCTATGACCGGCGGACCCCAAGGCGCAAGAATATATAACACGGAACTGGTATTGCGCGCATGCCCATGCCGAGATTGCCGAGGTACATGAATTTTTTTTTTGCGAATGACCTAACCCAATAAGCCGGAAGGGCCTTTATTGGTTCACCGGACTTTTTCGGTGAGCCGTCCGAGGGCGGTCGAACCGATCAAGTACTGTGGCAACTGCCATGAGGGCTCCCCATGTGGGGACGAACCTCGGCTTAAGACGTTGCCAGACACTAGTTTTAGGGGATCGGTAAATATATAAACTGGTATTGCGTGCATTCCCTTCTGCCGAGGTACATGAACAGTTTGTATGCATTGCACAAGACTAGGGTCTTACTAACAATCCCGGGTGGGGAAATAGCGTCCTAGAACGTCGGAGTTCTTTTAGTCACAGCCCGCCAAGAGGCCTTGCCGCGTCCCGGTGCGATGTATGGTGACACCATGCAGATTTCATGTCAACCCTTTTAGTGTCTCACTGCTGGGCATGGGTCTTCTCACAACTATTTTACGAGTTGAGACAGTTCAGGCCTAAATCCACACACGCTGGGTAAGTGCGGGTTGGTTGCTACTAATCTTTTTAAAGTTTTACCTTTAAACCTACTTCGATGGTAGCATTTAGGATTTCATACAAGATCGTACAAGACGGCTAAAGTTTTTTTTAATTATTTTCTTTAATAACCCTTTAAATCTTGTATAAGTACCAACTTGGATATTTAAACTTGATTCTGGCAAAATTACGGTATTATTTCTTCAGAGGCCATAATTAAAATATGATGATGTTGAGACTTAGAATTCCAATGTTGTCTGTCGGTTTTTAAGTCTGTGATTGATACATGAAGGCTAAAAGATTGCGTGCATTCTGCTAGTCACTGTCACTTAATGCCCTTTATGTGATACTAATATAATATAATATTATCTATGGTGATAATTATATAACTGAAATAAAACTACTTTTTAACGGATTTTATCGCGGTTTATTTTAATGTAATTAGTAGTAATTGTGATTAATATTTTTTGGACGTCAAATATCTCAGTCCACCCGTGAACATGAAGTCTGAAAAGACTTTGAAACGTCGGGATCTAAAATCTAAAATAAACCGAGATAAAATCCGTTAAAAAGTAGTTTTATTTCAATGTGTGATATTCGCGTAAATCTAAGACAATACAATTACATAGATAACTACCTACACTTAAGCTTATACACCTTTAAATGTGGGACTGTACCTTTGATCTGAAAACCACGTGGTCAGCGGATGATAAGGTTATTTTTATTGTGACAATAAACTGGTAACAAGCGGTAATAACTGGTAGCAAGCATCGGCCGTGGCTACTGACCACTCACCAGACAAAGCCGCACCGCGAAGCTGCCTTGCCGTGTTCCGGTGCGATGTCTGGTGACACCATACAGAGAGGGTGGGTCGGAATTGTTGCTCTTAAGGTTTCTAACCATATGGACGCTCATTCCACTGCCACCTTCTCACCGATAATCATTCGTAATCACGAGCGAACTGGTATAATGGGCTGACGCGTTCTATCGTAAACTGCATCATTGCTTAAGATCAGGCAAGTTGCAGTCAAGCGCCAGCTTATCGAAAAATAAAAAAAATCTTCAAACTTATAAGTTTGAACACCCCTCTTTATTTTCGTGTGTTTAAATATCAACGGACAATGTCTTACAACATTTAACACAGGAGGTGTTATACGCAACTTCTAGTAAAATGACGTGCCGGTGGCGTGGTCGGTAAGATATTTGCTTTCACGCCGCAGGTCGTGGGTTCGATTCCCACCCGAGACAAACATTAGTGATGAACATTTTGTGTTTGTGTCGAGTCTGGGTGTAAATATCTATTATAAGTATATATTTACAAAAGAAATGTATTATGTGTATAGTATATACCAGTTATCTGGTTTCCATAACACAAGCTCTGCTTAGCTTGGGACCAGATGACCGTGTGTGCTAATGTCCCAGAAAATATTTATTTATTAAATGTTTCTCCCAGTTTTTGGGGAGGCGAGGTAGCCACAGCACAGCCTGCACAGCTCACATGTAAAAGTTGAAGCGTCTTTACAAATGCACAATGCGTAAATAAAAGCTATACACGAACAACAAACATGAGCATTGAGCAGTATGCATACAAACTGTTCTTGTACCTCGGTAGAGAATAGAGAACGCGCGCTATACTAGTTCCGTGTTAAATTTTCCAAGGACATTGTAATCGGATACATATTCGTGTGGGAAGCGCATAGTTCATAGTGTGCATTAGCATTCATGAGTACTGAATATGTTTTGCATTCCGGACCGCGGTTTGCAATTATCATAGCAAAGTTTGTAGGTGTATTTGGAGTTTGAATTCATATCTATTGTTACGGCTAATTAGTATTGTTGCAAATTTCTGGAAACTGTGGCACATTACTAGATCAGCTAAGTAGCAGTAGCGAAGAGAGAAGAGTCCGTAGAACACTATTCTCACCGGCTTCCCTTTAGGAATTGGCCTATAATACGTACTTAATTAAAAAATACGTAACGCGTAAACGTAGGGTCAGAGTGAACGCCTAAAAGTTTTAAATAGCATCAAAATGCAGAACTCACTTTTAAGTAAGTTTAGGGGCTGTCCATTTAATCACGTGACATTTTTGTCAACCCCCCTTCAAGCTTCACGTGATTAATGGACGGCCCCTTACGTAGTCGGCGTACAGGACATAGGACTTTTTATCCTGTTCCATTCCCGTGGGACGTGCAGTCACAGCATGTCTAGCCGTACATTTGTTAAAAAGGTATACAAACTCCATACATAGGTACACAAACTCCTTTCTGGGAGTGCAAGACACTTCATACTTAAAAAGAATAATAAAGCATTGTCACCTTTTCTCATCCACATCTACACTATTATAGAGACGAAAGATTTGATAGTTTGTTTGTTACGAATAGTTAATGCTCATAGTTTATACTCTTTTTCCATAATGAATCCCCCGCATCGCATCCCCCTGTAGGCGCAGGGGACGTGGTATTCCCAAAGAGTACCCATTAAAACCTCTTGGCTGTACCGTCGCTCTTTTGTGGCAGGGGGTCACGGGACCCACATGTGCAACAACCGCAACCGTTACTTAACGTTTATCTGAGGTTTATTGCGGCATCATAGCTTAAAACGAATGATTTTAAATTTGGTTTTGCCAAAGCAAACTTGATTAAGTGTTACTTTTTTGTCTAATACCAATATCTACCCGTGCGAAGCCAGGGCGGGCCGCTAGTATAAATATATATTGAGCTTACATAAATTATAATCCTTTAACACTTTAAAACAAAACCTTTAAAACTGAAAGCATAGTAAACTGTATATAAACATCAACAGCGCGACTTAAAAGAACAGTCACGCACATTAATCAAGATAGACCCTTTATAACGTCACATAACACTTTTATACGTATATGTACCTATAGCGGACCAATTACGTGTCGAACGCAAAAGATATATGTTGAAGATTGTTTTTTAGATGATAGTAGATATCAATCAAATAGTGGGAAAAAAAATTATTAAAAAAATATACGATCTTATTCATAGAAATCATTGAAGACTTTTTAGTTAAAATGGACTTTGTCTCTTTCTTACTAGTATAAATGTCAAGATGACAGACAAAGACAAACGAATTATAAAACTATTTTTGCTTTATTGGACTTTTAAGACGTTTTCGTTATGAATACGGGGGTTTAAATCTAAAATTATACGCGATAAAATTCGTTATGTAGTAAGTATTTTACTGAGTGATATTCGCATAAATTCAAGAAAATACTAGTGATCTATCAAGTTTGTAAACATTAGCAAGTATAAGTTTGCAAACCGTAACTAAAATGACCATTTACCATGTTTTCATCAATCATGTTTTTTTTTCGTTATGCTTTGCTCATATACGTACGCAAGAAGCAGCATTTGAAATGTTAGGGTTCGATCTCGGCTTGTGGCCACACATCTCTGTGCAAATTGTTTCATCGCCGCTGCTCAATGTCGTATAACGAAAACATCGTGATGAAACCGGCATTTCTAAGAACACTGATTATTCGAGGCAATGTCCAATCCACCAACCCGCACTTGGCCAGCGTGTGTGTAGCCTGAACTCTCTCAACTTGTAAGATAGTTGAGAGAAGATCCGAGTAGTGGGATATTTAAATAGGGTTGAAGTGATAATATATTTATGCCAAAAGTAAAATGTTTATTTGGTAACGAGATTGAGGGCCCAGTGCCGTGAAAGTGGAAAAGTCTTAGAAAAAGGCTGAAAAAGAAGAGAAGAAGTATTCTTTCAACTCTTAAGTAACCTAGCTGAGAAAGACGTTATTCCTAATAGTGAGATGCTAAAGGTATTTTTAGGTAGGTACTTTAACAAAACGGGTATAACTAAATCTAGCTTAAAAATCAATCAATGTTAACCCAGAGTTTGGCAGGATTCCAGAATGTCTTTGGGTTTCCAACGTTCAAACAAGAAATGGTAGTGTAATTATATTCATAAAGAATTGTTAGGGCTTCCAAATCTAAAAGTAATATTACAAATACAATGAAATTTAACTAGCCCAGTTGCAATATAAAATAGAAATCCAAAATATAAAAAATCTGTTAGAAACAGTTATTTAGTGCCTAAAATCTGCCATTTTGTTCTCTTTTTCAAAATTATCGAAGAGTTCTTAAATTAAAACAAGGAACATATTGAAACTTTAACTGTCACACTCTATCCAGCATTTTAGAAGAACGAAAAACAAAAATAAAAATTACTGGCAATCGGGTAATATACAAATGCGTGACTGAAGATCAATATTATAACAAAATTAACACTAAATAAATTGTATTTTTTCTTAAACTTCGGTCACGCGACCCGTAATGATTCAGTAAGTAGCTTTTGATATGGAAAATAATTTGTTTTTGACGTGACAACGTCTTATAAATTGGTTTGCCGGGTGACACTTCAAGAAACTGCGTTACGCTCCGCTCAGGTTATGCGCTCACAATGAGAGCGAGTGAGAGGCACGCGTCCCTTCCACTCGGGCATGGTTAGCCCGCCTAAGAGCGAGAGAGACAGACATAAAAAGTGAAAGGCACGCGTCCCTACCACTCGAGCACAGTTAGCCCGCCTAAGAGCGAGATTCTTTGTATAAATTAATGTTTTAAATATAATTCTTTGTATAAATAAATGTTTTAAATTGTTACTATTATTTCATCCTTCTTCCTACTATACGAATGAATATTCACATTAAAATGATTTTACCACTCAAAGTCGTTGTCATGTAAAACTTTCGCCCGTATACCGACTTTACAGGCAACCAATTTTTTTCTTGCTGGCGTCACATTGTAGGAATATGGATACTGCTGAAAATCAGTGCTGACGCATCTAGTGTTACTAACAGTGTTAGTGTATTATCTATGGCGTTTAATAAGCAATGTAGTTTGACACTGATGGTGACATTTACATACTTTTTCTTTTAAAATAAAAATGTAAAATAAAAAAAAGTAAAAGGAATAAAATTATTTGTTCTACTTTTCTTTTAAATGTGTATTTTATTATTTGTTATTTTATTGTGTGTGTCATATTTGTGTCAATAATTGTTTTTTCTTTCTTTTTTTATCTTTCTTTTAGCGCACAACGTATGCTGCTAAAAGTACAATTGCAATAGACATTAGACATCATATTTGTATCAATGTCGATCGCCATTCCGACTCGTAATAGGTGAAACCAAAATTTAAAAACGCCTATTCATGTCGGAAAATAAATTGAATCCACCAATCAAGTGAAAATTTTGATCAAAACACCTAAGTTAATTAATTAGAGGTTGAAATTGTTGTCCCAGATTTTAATCGGCTATGATTTTTATGTACTTCTATTTTTGTTGTGTTTTAATTTTGAGCTAAAGTGGGATAAACCTATTTCAGAATAAAAAAAAAACAATAAAAAATAAAGTTGCTCTCGATAAGTGTTTTTTTTAAGTTGTTTGTGATGTCACGTTTTTGACCAGTCACCTTTTTATTTTATTTTACGCGCAGCGTATGCCAGTCCCATCGAATTCTAAACGATTACATTGCAATTGCACTATCTGTAGAAAACTGCGCCTGTGTGCCCCGAGTTCCTTAATCTTTTTTTCTTGTAGTGGACTGTATTTAGGTAGATTGTAGATTGTAGATTGTAGCGGGCTTGGGTTTCCGCAACTCGACGTCATTAGTGCGCCTATTTTGCGTAGTGGTCTGGCGTGACTACTGCCAGCCCAGCTCCAGGAGGAAACCTAGCAGACTCTTCACGTTGCCGACGGCTTCCTGGAGCGACCTCGGCGACCCGAGGTGTTCAGCCCTGTATTTTGCCAGTCCTGGACAATATAGAATCACGTGGACGGCTGTTTCTTCTGTCTCCATGCAGACTCTGCACAGAGGACTGTCCGTGACACCTATGGTAAAAAGATGTTTGTTTAGTAAGGCATGTCCTGTAATAATACCTGTGAGTAACCGAAGTTGCGGCCTTGTAAGCCGTGTTAACTTGCAAGCCAGACTGGCATTTAAATTGGGAAGCGCTACTCTGGCCTGTCTGCACGTGTTCTCTCTCAACTCTTAAGTAACCTAGCTGAGAAAGACGTTATTCCTAATAGTGAGATGCTAAAGGTATTTTTAGGTAGGTACTTTAACAAAACGGGTGTAACTAAATCTAGCTTAAAAATCAATCAATGTTAACCCAGAGTTTGGCAGGATTCCAGAATCTCTTTGGGTTTCTAACGTTCAAACAAGAAATGGTAGTGAAATTATATTCATAAAGAATTGTTAGGGCTTCCAAATCTAAAAGTAATATTACAAATACAATGAATTTTAACTAGCCCAGTTGCAATATAAAATAGAAATCCAAAATATAAAAAATCTGTTAGAAACAGTTATTTAGTGCCTAAAATCTGCCATTTTGTTCTCTTTTTCAACATTATCGAAGAGTTCTTAAATTAATACAAGGAACACAATGAAACTTTAACTGTCACACTCTATCCAGCATTTTAGAAGAACGAAAAACAAAAATAAAATTTACTGGCAATCGGGTAATATACAAATGCGTGACTGAAAATCAATATTATAACAAAATTAACACTAAATAAATTGTATTTTTTCTTAAACTTCGGTCACGCGACCCGTAATGATTCAGTAAGTAGCTTTTGATAGCGAATAGGTACTCAGAACTAGCTAGAATATGGAATATGATTTGATTTTTCTTGCTGGCGTCACATTGTAGGAATATGGATACTACTGAAAATCAGTGCTGACGCATCTAGTGTTACTAACAGTGTTAGTGTATTATCTATGGCGTTTAGTAAGCAATATAGTTTGACACTGATGGTGACATTTACATACTTTTTCTTTTTAGATGTAAAATAAAAAAAAGTAAAAGGAATAAAATTATTTGTTTTATTTTTCTTTTAAATGTGTATTTTATTATTTGTTATTTTATTGTATGTGTCATATTTGTGTCAATAATTATTTTTTCTTTCTTTCTTTATCTTTCTTTTAGCGCACAACGTATGCTGCTAAAAGTACAATTGCAATAGACATTAGACATCATATTTGTATCAATGTCGATCGCCATTCCGATTCGTAATAGGTGAAACCAAAATTTAAAAACGCCTATTCATGTCGGAAAATAAATTGAATCCACCAATCAAGTGAAAATTTTGATCAAAACACCTAAGTTAATTAATTAGAGGTTGAAATTGTTGTGCCAGATTTTAATCGGCTATGATTTTTATGTAGGTACTTCTATTTTTGTTGTGTTTTAATTTTGAGCTAAAGTGGGATAAACCTATTTCAGAATAAAAAAAAACAATAAAAAACAAAGTGGCTCTCAAAAAGTGTTTTTTTTTTAAGTTGTTTGTGATATCACGTTTTTGACCAGTCACCTTTTTTTTTTATTTTACGCGCAGCGTATGCCAGTCCCATCGTATTCTAAACGATTACATTGCAATTGCACTATCTGTAGAAAACTGCACCTGTGTGCCCCGAGTTCCTTAATCCTTTTTTCTTGTAGTGGACTGTATTTAGGTATATTGGAGTTTAAGCAAACACGAAACCAGATGCACTGCACATTGATTTATTCGCACGGAGGACGGAACACGAGAGACGGAAAAAAATTGCAACAGCACAGTGTTGCCAATACAATATTTTTTATATTAATTTTTTTTTTCATGTTGTTAACACTATCAATTAATAATTAGACAATAATCTTACTACAAATATGAGCCATGAATTTGAACAAAATCTGCGTTGCGACTTGCGACTGTTTGGTTGTGACAACATTTTATGAAACGTGCCTCTAACGACTTTGTTCTAAGGCACGTCTCCTTATTTCTACATTCTTCGAACTGGATACTAGTCACCTTAGTTTTTTGTGCTTTACACGTAACATACCTACTACGCGTTTCAAATAAGAATAGAACTGGACTCGCGGCTAACTTCATACCAAAAACCGAGCAAAAGTACCGCCAGCATAAAAACCACCGACAGTAATGTTATTTTAAAATGTATGAAAAACTAATTTATGTAGTAAAAATTACTAAGGTATGTAGCTACCTACCTAAGTAAATTTACGCGCTGGGATGCCACAAACTTGTAGACAAATACATGAACAAGGATATAAACACACTTTTTAACCTATAACACCGCTTTTTTCGTCCGAAGTTAAAAAAATATGTTCGTACCTAAATATTAACTATAAATATTAAATAAATAATTCAATTTGATTCCAAATTTCCAATCTCACTGAAACGGCAAATAAGATACACGCATTTTAATTTTTTTTCCAGCTGCATGTGATTATTATTATAACAAACAAACATTTTTGCCCACCGTACTGAAAAACGTGAAGTTGTTGCGCATTCTGGTCCAAGATGGCGGATTTCCAGTCCTATTCTTATTTCAAACGCATAGTAGATTGATTAAGTACTTAGTGTACATCATTATGAGATATTAAATGGGTTGTAACATTAGACAGACAACACAATTTATCTAATCTAAAACATCGCCATTTACTAAAATGCTTTACAAAAGATATTCATTCTACGTAAAACTCACTAATTGCGAAGATATTTAGCTGTGATTACCTACTCACTTCAACCAAAATCAAAGTCAAAATATGCTTTATTTTTTTTGAGACGCGATTCTACATAAATATAGTCCAATTTCTTTTCCTACCGTGTAGTGAATGACTGGCAACTACTGAGAAACACTGCCAAATAACTCAGTAGGCTTTTTCTTTTTTAAATGAAGTACTTATATCTATTACATTTTGTTTGTTCAGTGTGTTGAATTAGAGCGACTTAATTCCAAGCGTTTTTATCCGTTACATAGTCTGAAATTTTATAATACGTACTTTCTTACATAACGTAGATTTTATAGTTATTTTAAATTTGTTAATAGTCATTTCCCTAATATTATTTTTAACCCTTTGTAGTCCCCCACTGCAGGGCACGGGACTTCCCTCAACTATCACACGAGTTGAAAGAATTTAAGCCTTAATCCACACACGCTGGCCAAGTGCGGGGTTGGTAGATGTCATATGTCCTAGAATGATTAGTTGTTAGACATGCCAGTTTCCTTTCGATGTTTTCCTTCACCGATATTGAGCAGCGGCGATGAAACAATTCACAGACAAGATTTGTAGGCACGACTGGGAATCGAACCCGCGACCTTATTTCTAATGCGAGGCCCGTATCGCTGCGCCACCGCTGCTCTCTTTATTACCTACTCATCTTATCTTATCTTACTTCTTATCATATTATATTACTTATTACTTTATTACTAATTATTATTATTACTATTATTACTTCCTATCCTACTAATCCTACTAATATTATAAATGCGAAAGTAAGTGTGTGTGTGTGTGTGTGAAGGTTTGTTACCACGTATCTCCATAACCGCTCAACTAATGTTAATGAATTTTGAAATGTAGGAAGTGTATACCCTACAATAGGACATAGGCTAATAATATTTCCAAAAATTATCCCCTAAGACGGTTAAATAGAGAGGTGAAGTTTGTATGCAACTTTTTATTCCTTGGTCCTATTAATCTCAAATTCGGTACACATAAACATTGAGACAGTTAATTAGATACAGGTTTTTTATTTTTCCATAATTACCCCCATAGGGTGTGGAAAATGAGTTTAATTGTAAAAATTAAAGTTTCGCAGGAGTTATTTAGTCTCAAGTCCGATTTACTCCAAATTCATCATACATAAACCTTAAAAGAAATCATGAAACACGTATTTTTTATTTTTCCAAAACTACTCCCAGGGAGGGCCTAAAATGAGTTTTCTTGGAAAAATTAAATATTTCAGAACTATTTAGTCTGTGGTCCGATTCACTTCAAAGTCGGTACAAATAAAGCTTAAAACAAATAATTAAACATGTGTTTTTTAATTTTCCATTTTTTTTAACCTTCTACTATGCGGGGGAAGCCTGAGAAATTATTCTGAGTGCGATTTTCTTCGAAGTTGATATTAATACTCTTTCCAGTTTTTGATTTAAATTACTCTTTATTTTGACACAATGACATATTGTTTGATAACTCAATGCGATGAATAGAATTCGAAATTTAAATTTTATTTCTTCTTATAAGTATGGTCTAAGAGCCGTAGAGAAAATTTGAAGAAACCCCTATTGATTTATGAATATACCTATAGGGGCTCGCCGATTTCAAAATGTTGCTTACACGCCTACACTACTGAACTAATTTTGTATGGAGATAGTTCGAGACCCGGGAAAGGATAGTTTTATCCTACTGCGAAAAAAGAGATTAATATTGAAATAAAACTACTTTTTAACGGATTTTATCGCGGTTTATTTTAGATTTTAGATCCCGACGTTTCAAAGTCTTTTCAGACTTCATGTTCACGGGTGGACTGAGGTACCTATGACGTCCAAAAATATTAATCATAATTATTACTGACTACCTTCAAACATTAATATTTAAGTTGCGTTCCGATTTAAGCAAACTGAGCTCACAGTGTCTTGAATTCTGAGTTGATTATGCTTGGGTGAAACGGCTTGACCGATTATTATGAAAACTTATATCTATATTCTGTAGGTCTGGTTATAAATACAAACTGTTTACGAGTATGTACACATGGCATACATTCCAGTATAAACTGACCTCTCGTTGTACTGAAATCCTATACAATGCGAGATCCGCTTAAACTGGAAATGTAAGGCTTGAAACCTGTGTGTACTTCGGCAGAGGGGCGATACTAGTTCCGTGTGTTCTAAAAACGTGACCCTTTTATAGCTATTATCGGGTTAAATCACTTTACTTTTAGCTTTTATACTAAAGTTATACTTAAGTAGTAGGTCAACGATGAAATGGGCAGTTTTATGAGGTGCCTGCCCGAATTTATTGCCGTTAATGTAGGTACCAGCCCTTTTTGTAGTTTGTCGGTCGGTAAGTATGTAGGTAGGTATATAAAATTTAGTTAGGTATCTACCTATACAAGTTGTCTTATATCCAAGACAACTTGGTTTGGATTTTGGTAAGTATGTAGGTAGGTATATAAAATTTTGTCTTGTGTCTACCTACATTTATGGATGGGTAAAACAAAATATCAATCAACACTTCGATAAATAAGGGAGAACAACCTGTGGCCATGATGTCTTGACCGAAACGTCGGGATCTTAAATCTAAAAAATAAACCGCGATAAAATCCGTTAAGAAATACTTTTATTTCTAAATAAACATTAACAAAATTTAATAAACGCGTATTTTTTATTTTACTACTGATACTGATTATACTGTCACCCGAGAGCCGCTATATCAGCTGTGCGCTCGGGTCATTGATCGCAAATTTTACGCCGCACGCTGTCATCGATTTTATTACGAATAGAGCGTCCATATATGCTGATTTTATTTCGAATAAAAATATTAAAAAGAAACGGCTTTGAACCATCAATGAAAATATGTTCTATTATTGATACAGATCAACCAATTTTTTTAAAATACGAAGTTGAGGCTGATAGTCTATTTTGGAAACAGTACATAAGTAGGTACAGTTTGCAAAAGGCCTTAGCTACACACGCTGGCCAAGTGCAGGTTGGTGTGTGTCACATGTCCCACCGAAGACATGCTAATGTCGAGCAACGGTGATGAAACAATGCACACAAAGTTGTGTGGGCACGACTGGGAATCGATCTTGCGACCTTATATTTCAAAGGCGAGGCCGATAACGCTGCGCTACGGGTGCTTTTTTCTTTCTAGTAGACAAAAAATCCACCAACCCGCACTTGGCCAGCGTGTGTGGATTAAGGCCTAAACTCTCTCAACGATAGTTGAGAGAAGACCCAGCAGTGGGACACTAAAAAAAAGGCTTGAAGTGAGACAAAAATGTTGTGTGATAATGAGCAAGAAGTGTTATCCCTACAAAATTTAATGCTTTACTAATTAAACGTGAGCGCCTGAAGTTATTGTACGAAGTACCTAAGTTATTTAGGTGAGATTTGCTATTCCTTTGTCACAGGCACTTAGTTAGCAACATGCCAACGGGATTAGGGATTTACAACAGCTTACCTGCGAATAGTTTCCATACGTCATTTGCATTATGTACAAACTTAGACATAACTTAAAGTTGTGGTTAGGGTAAGTTAGTATAAAAGAAGTATAATTTGGAATTTACATTGTTTACCACTAACTGCCGTACTCAGAAACGTCAGCAAACTTTAATCTAGTATTATATTCTAATTTTTGTATGGATTTTGACAGTTTTCAGCGATACTTAATTTCTTTGAGTGCAGGTGTAAGATAAGTGCCGGATTATGTACTGTATGTAAGATGTTTGGACACCACCGAGGATCGAATCCGCGACCTTCTGCTCACTACCGCTGTGTCCCCGCTGCTCACAAGTGCACAGGTTAATGTGCTGGAAATAATTAACCCCTGCATTCATAAACGTCTTAAGGCTCATTATAGCTAAAATAGGTTTCTAATTCGTTCCCCTTTGTATGTCATCTTGACATTGATACTAGAAAGAAAGAGACAAAGTCGATTTTAACTACTATGCGTTTCAAATAAGAATAGGACTGGACTCGCGGCTAAATTCATACCAAAAACCAAGCAAAAGTAGCGTCAGCACAAAATATCAAACCACAGACAATGATATAATTTTAAAACGTATTGAAAAGTGATTTTTATAGAAAAAAATACTTAAGTATGTAGCTACATACAGCTACCTACCTAAGTAAATTTACGCGCTATGATGCCACAAACTTGTGCACAAATATATAAACACGGTTATAAACACACGTTTTAACTTGTAACATCGCTTTTTTCGTCCGAAGTTATCAAAATATGTTCGTACCTAAATATTCGACTCCAAATTTCCAATTTCACTGGAACGGCAATAATATAATAATAATATAATATAGTGGGACATTAACACACACGGTCATCTGATCCCAAACAAAGCAGAGCTTGTACTATGGAAACCAGATAACTGGTAATATACTACATATAATACTTTTCTTTTGTAAATATATACTTAAATAAAGATAATTACACCCAGACACAAGACAAACAGACATATTTAAACAAATGTTTGTCTCGGGTGGGAATCGAACCCACGACCTGCGGCGTGAAAAGCAAGTATCTTACCGACCACGCCACCGGCCCGTCATATATACGTCCATCAATAAGATATACGCATTTTATTTATTTTTTCATCCAAATATGATAAACAAACATTTTTGCACACCGTGCTGAAAAATGTAAAGTTGTTGCGCATTCCGGTCCAAGATGGCGGATTTCAAGTCCTATTCTTATATGAAACGCATAGTAAAGAGGCTTATAAGATTTATATGTTAATAAGAGTTTAGTGTTCCTGATGGTTACACGTAGCTGCCATAACTTTGCAGTAACATATCGTGGAAAGTATATCATCTGTAAATCGAACACGTGTTTATATTGCCATTAACAAAAACCGATATGTAGCACTTTGCTAGGTTCCTGTGGGGTGGTTTACGTAAATAAACTTCACTTCTACCCGACATATCAACGCAGAACCCAAACCGCTGGGTCTGGAGACTTCAAATTTGGCACATAGGTTCCTTATGAAGTCTAGGGGTGCTCTAAGAAAGGATTTTTCAAAACTCACCCTGTGGGTGATAGTGGCTGAAATGGGGTTTGAATGGAGAAACAAGATTAGTGAGATCAATTTCGCTGGCGAAGCCGCGGGCGGAAGCTAGTTTATACAAACTACAATTGATGTTCTGAACTCAAAACTGCTAAGCCAGTATTGTCTCTGTATGAACAATTGTAACATCCTTTAACAGTTACAGGGGACAGGGGTTGCATTCCAGACGAGTCTCAACTTATCGCGCACGGTTAGTACAGACATGTCATACGTCTTAATACTAGTGAAGATCGTGTGTGTACCTACTGTGTAGGTATTACAAATATTTACACAACACTCTGATTATTCAACATTTCGAGATGTGACGAGAGCAAAGCATATTTGGACGAAACACTTTGAGAAATCCTTGGAATTCGGAAGCTACAATCTTACTCGAAATGATTGAATCTGTTTAAGAAAATACAAAAAAAATAACAAATTGTGTAATGTATGTTTGTATCGCCGACTAGATACTTACTAGACATAACTTTATTAAAAAACTAGCTTTCCCAACGCTGATCGACTCGCGTGTAGGTACCTATGTCGGTTATCGCGATAAACCATTAACCAGCTTATGCGCAGTCGGATAAAAACTATTTTATGTCCTTCCCCGGATCTTAAACTGTCTCTATACAAAATTTCACCCACATCGGTTCAGTAGTCTTGGCATGAAAGCGCGACAGATGACAGACAAAGTCAAAATCTTTGATAGTAATCTTGGTAGTCTGGTTTCAAGTAGGTATAGTATAGCTTTTTCAGTTCAGATTGTATAGGAGTAAGTTATAATTGAAATCAAGTAACATGAACAGCAATAGGTACACTTCACTTCACTTCAACCCTTTATAGTGTCCCACTGCTGGGCACGGGTCTTCTCTCAACTATCTCATGAGTTGAGAGAGTTTAGGCCTTAATCCACACACGCTAGAATGATTAGTTCTTAGACACGATGTTCGATGTTCTTAGATCTCTTCCTCACGATGTTTTCCTTGACCGATATTGAACAGCGGAGATGAAACAATTCACACAAAGATGTGTGGACCAGGATTCGAACCCGCGACCTTATTTTTCTAAGGCGAGGCCCGTACCACAGCGCACCGCTGCCAACAATATGTACATTTTACACAAACTTGTCATACATTGTGATATCTTTAGAGGCGTTATTCAGATTCCTTACTAAACAAAACATTTTCGACATACAGTTTCACTAAACAATATTATTACAAGTATGTGGATGTGTGCTCTAGATTAGTTTAAACATAATATCACTGCTAATCAATCTTACAAATAATCCCTACTAATATTATAAATGCGAAAGTAACTCTTTCTGTCTTTCTGTTACGTTTTCCCGCTTAAACTACTGAACCGATTTGGAAATTGAAATTGGGTATGGAGGTAGTTTGAGACCCGAGAAAGGACATAGGACAGTTTTTATCCGACTGCGCAAAAAGAAGGTAATGTTTTGGCGCGATAACCGACATACACGCGGGCGAAGCCGCTGTCGGAAAGCTAGTAATATAATAAATGCGAAAGTGTGTGTGTGTTAATGTTTATTACCACATATCTCCATAACCACTTAACGGATTTTAATGAAATTTGAAATGTAGATAATTTAGGCTCTTGAATAGGTCATAGGCTAATAATATTCTTAAAATCAACCCCTCAGGGAGTTACATTGAAAAATTTTGTATAGAACTTTTTATTCTTCGGTTCGATTCATTGCTTCATTCATTCATCCATTCAATGTTAAAACAAATAACGAAACACGGTGTTTTTTTTTTCAAAACTACCCCTAGGGTCGTGTAAAATGAGTTTTATTTGAAAAAAAAAAAGTTTCTCTGGGACTCTTTAGTCATAACTATGATTCACCCGGAATTCGATACCTACACATAGCACATTTATTTATTTTATTTTTTTATTCTGAAATAACGGTAGGACTGGTCCATAAATTTATAGTCGCTCAGCGAGCTATGGAAAGGGCTATGCTCGGAGTATCTCTGGAGGATCGAATACGCAATGAAGTGATCCGACAGAGAACCAGAGTAATCGACATAGCTCACCGGATTAGTAAGCTAAAGTGGCAGTGGGCCGGTCATATCTGCCGCAGAACCGACAGCCGTTAGGGTAAACCAGTTCTTGAGTGGAGACCACGAATCGGCAAACGTAGCGTAGGACGCCCTCAGACTTGATGGAGTGACGATCTCAGCAGGGCGGCCGGCAAGAACTGGATAGGAAAAACCGCGGATCGTGCTCAGTGGCGTCTTTAGGAGAGGCCTATGTCCAGCCGTGGACTAAAATAAGCTGATGATGATGATTCTGAAATAGGCTTGCGCTTGACTACAACTTGCCTGATGATAAGCAATGATGTACCCCATGTGATGTTCAACAACAACAGCAACTTTTCTAAATAAACGTTTTTTAAATTAAATTAGTTATTTAATATTTAGCCGCATAGTAGAGACCAGAACTATTACAGCACCCCTCCCCACGATTGTTACCAAGGTGCCACACCGCCGCCGCCACTCCTCGTACTTCCCTACTCTACACTCCGTTATTATTTATTATTATAATTAAGGAAGGTACATGGTATTCTTACCCCCGTATTCATAAACGCATTTAAAGCTCATTATAGCTAAAATAGGTTTGTAATTCGTTTGTCTTTGTCTGTCATCTTAACATTTGTACTAGTAAGAAAGAGACAAAATCCATTTTAACTGAAGAGTCTTATAACTTATATATGAATAAGGCCGTTAATATTCAATAAAAGTCCCACAAAACTGTACATACAGTTTGACTGTGGGATCAAGATCGCTATCGCTGCCGTCTCTACTGCGCAGCTCAATATTAAAAAAAATGAATTTATTTTAAAAAAATTGCTTCAATAAGTTTCTTTAGGAAAGTTGTTTGCTATTACAATTACTGCCACGTGGTAAAGTGTTTGTCTAAAAACCAGTCACCATGTATAATATTAGTACATCTTCTATCTAAATATATTAAAGACTGTCCGACAATGTAGAACCCAAACCACTTAATCTAGAGACTCCATTGTTAGGTCTTCCTTAGTACTGTGACCTGGTAAGCCGGTACAGATAGTAGGTAAAGACAGTAAGCTTCAAATGAAGCACAATTGTATTAACTAAGGTATATTATTATTATCCATTTCCTACCGCACTCGATTGCTTACAAGCACATATTAGACAGTAAGGGCACGGGCCTGTGGCGTCACATACCTAACGCCACTCAAGAATCATGACGTCATAGCAATCCTAAATCGCACAAGCAAAGTTTCACCGACGATTAGCATAATTATACAACTTCCCGACAAGAACAGCCGGAGGGAGTACCGCGGTAGCCGGGCATTACAACTCGCCCGGTTGGAAGATCTTCCCTTTTCACTGGAGGGTCACTACCACCCAATCCTCCAGTCACCTTCACACTGGTGACCACACGGGTTCCGTCTTCTCGGTGTTCTGCTGTAAATCAGACACCTTGTTCAACAGCAAAAACGATTTGTTAGCGTTGGCTTCCACTGCAGGCCAGTATTAACGGATCACAACCTCTTGATCGTTTCATAAGACTGTAGTGGGTCCCCAACGGTAATAACACAATTTATTAGCAGTATTTTTCTGCATAAATAATAGATTAAAATAAAAACAATACATTAAGGATTAACTTGGCAGCTTCTAGTATGACAGATATTTAAACAACTTCACAAAGAATCTACCTTAGTCCCCTATAAAGGGGTGAAACGTAGACCACAGAGGCGAAGCTAGTACTTAATAATACAATTTAATTAACACAGTACAGTTACCTGCTGTTTTGTTCATCTGTCAGAACCAGAGAGACAACCACTGAGGAATGTAACCAAGCAAACAATGTCTACAATGCACCTACCTAACACATAGTGTATTCCTGACTAGTACAGTACTTGTTAAACAGAATTCTAGATTTATAATTCTCATGTGTTATAGCTAGAGATGGGCAAAATGCAGGAATTTATGGCAAATGTTGGAAATCCGCAATATGTAGGTATCTACTAAAGTGCTAAATGAATATAAATTTCATTCCCTGACCTCTATAGATAGCAGTGACGAAGAGTCCATACAAGCTGATTCCTATCGGCTTCCCTATAAAAATTGATTAATATCGGTCACTTTATAAAAATTATGTAACGCTTAAAAATTTTAAATAATTTAAAAAAATAAGTACCTATTCGAAGAAATAGAACTACTTTTTAACGGATTAGCAAAATCAACTCAGAATTTAAGACACTGTGAACTCAGTTTGCTTAAATCGGAACGCAACTTAAATAATAATGTTTGTAGGTAGTCAGTAATAATAATTGTGATTAATATATTTGGAAGTCAAATAAATACCTCAGTTCACCCGTAAACTTGAAGTCTGAAAAGTCTTTGAAACGTCGGGATCTAAAATCTAAAATAAACCGCGATAAAATCCGTTAAAAAGTAGTTTTATTTCAATGTGTGATATTCGCGTAAATCTATGACAATACCACCTATATATAAAGGTTGTGGTCGCCATAGAAACATGGGTGATGGTACTGAGGATATATTATTTTCTTGTAAAAACTTTTTTGCTCCAGCTTGTCTTTTTCAGATTTCCACCCTTCTTCACTGATAGGTGGCTTAGGTACAGGTGTTATTCAAGAAACTAAAATAAAATTATTAGGGGGATATGATCCATAGGATAAAACAACATAGGTAGGTAAACTGTTGTTTTATCCTATGGATCCTATCCCCCTAATAATATTTCACATACAAAACAATATCTCACATAGCGTTCCTTTCTACTGCAGTGATAATAAAATTTGCGGAACAAATATTTTCTCTAGCTATTTTCTATTAATACATATAAATCACCATAACCATTAGTAGGATGTCATCAAGGTCACAGTTTTGCGCCAATCTTAGTTTATTGGCCAAATTACCTTCAGCGCGCTTTTTATACTGTGACGACACGACAACGTTAATTTACGCCTATTTTTACCCGACTGCGCCAGAAGGAGTGTTATGTTTTTCCAGAGTATGTATGAATATTTCTTTGGCACGCTCTAGAGCCTAAAGGGCTTGTCGTATCACGTGACCCCTAGTATGAGTTATCAATAAAAAAAATGTTTTCGATACTATCATCGAGCTATCAAAATAATAAGTTATAATTCACGTAATAAATCTACGATTATTTTAGCTATTCTGTTTCCGTCGTTCCCCTTGCCTTTTTCCCATTTCTATAGGGGTCGGCTTCCAGTCTAACCTGATGCGGCTAGCTACCAGAATTATACAAGCGACTGCCATCAGACCTCGAAACCCGTAGGGAACCAGTAGCCGAGATGGTTAGACCAGGTATCAGATTATATTGGCTACTGACTACATGTAACGATTGTCATAGATGTGTTAAATGACAACCGGGACCGACGGCTTAACGTGCTCTCCGAGGCACGGAGGGTAGTCCCTCAACCAGCCAGACACCGAAACAATTTTTTGTCACAAATATTGTCCGCGGCGGGAATCGAACCCGCGACCTCCCGGGCACAGTATAGCCCAATCGGATGGCTTAAACCGCTCGACTACTGAGGTCGTCTTTACCTATTCTGTTTCCAATCTATTTTATTCAAATTACATAACATTTTTTCTTTTAAATATACGCTTTGAACGAAAACATGAATATGAAAACTGATTTTGACAAGTTCAAGACAGTATGTCTCGTACTAAGGGTATTGAGATTGAGAGATTTTTCTTAGTAGTCTTTTTCGTTAGAAAGACACTGGGTACATGAAAATTATGACAAAAAATATATATTTAGGATTTTTCGCGCTAACTCAGTTCTCCATTCAATTAAGTAGACAAAAATTGACAAAGTCAGGTTGTTAATTTTTTTAATTATTTTGTTCATTCTTAAATAACTTCAAACGTTTAAGATACTCATACGATACGATACTGATTCACTCAGTGACTTGCTCGTTATAATTTTTAAATCTACGTCATGTAACAAAGCGTATTATAAAATTTCAGACTGTCTTAAGCAAGCTAGTGGCCGGTTTTTTCTTTTACCTTAAATATTACCGATCGATCGGATCGTTGAAATGTAAAAGCTCTCGCGCGCGTATACATATGGTTTGTAGATCGTAAATTAGTCCACACGACACCGACACTCTGTCAATGTCATTATAACGATCTGATGACGTCACAGTTCATTGAGCTACGATTGTTTGTCAACCCTTAGAACATTTTACAGGGAAGTGTTATACGCGACTTCTAGTAAGTGCTAAAATTTTTCTGTAAATTTTTGGGAGGCGAGGTAACCAGGTACCTACAGCACACTTTAACATGCTTACACACACTTACATATGGTTTAAGCGTCTTACAGATGCACACGAAAATAAAACCTACACACAAAACATGAACAGCCCCTTCCCCTAAATCTATGGTTGTCGGCAACGTCCTGAACCGAGATTTGTCCCCACATTTTTGGGGGCTGAGTCACCTTGGTCCATGGGTGTACACCTTTCATTGAATCCCCACACGTGGTTCCCGTGCAAATCAGGTGATAATCAACTGGTGGTAGGCTTCGGCCGTGGTTAGTGACCACCCAACAGACAAAGCCGCTCCGCCAAGCGGCCTTGCCGTGTTTCGGTGCGATGTCTGGTGACACCATAAAGAGAGGGTGGGTCGGAATTGTTGTCCTTTAAAGTTTCTAACCTTATGGAGGCTCATTCCACTGCCACCTTCTCACCGATAATCATTCGTAATCACGAGAGAATCGGTATCTAGTATACTGCTGGCGCGTTCCATCGTAGACTACATCGTTGCTTAACAAGTTGCGTTGCAAGTTGTAGTCAAGCGCCAGCCTATCGAGGAATAAAAAAAAACTTCCCGAGTGGCCACGTGTGGGGGTTCAATTAAAGGTTTACACCCACGGACGAATGTGAGACACACAAGTTGAGTCAAGAAGTTGATTAAAATATTGAACCAAGTTCGAATCAGGTATATTGGTACATTATGGGGTCTTATTTTATTATATTCTTTAATAATTATTTTGTTATATGAACGGAGAAACGTAAGAAATATAGTTTTTATATTAACTTCAAAATCAGCCTGTTCCACCGCTGGACATAGGCTTCTAAGGCCTCCTAAGGCACGTCACTGAGCACGATCCGCGGGTTTTCTCCTCCAGTAGGGGGAGCATGAACTTTTTCTACTCTAAATATTTATATTTATTACTAGCTTTCCGCCGCTGCTACTCCCGCGTGAACTACATATCATGCCCAGCAGTGGGATAAAAAGTAGCCTATAGCCTTCCTCAACAAATGGGCTATCTAACAATGAAATATTTTTTTTAAATCGGACCAGTAGTTTCTGAGATTAACGCGTTCAAGCAAGCAAACAAAGCTCTTCAGCTTTATAAATAGATCACCTTTAATTTGACTTTACGTTTGTTTTCGTTTTTATGTATGGAAAATGAAGAGATGGCGTTGTTCTTTCCCATACAAAAATACGCATAAACATTACTACGATATCAAAAGACGAGAGCAGAAATAGTTCGTGCATCACCTACTAGATTAAAAAAGTCGCGGATCGTGCTCAGTGGGGTGCCTTAGGAGAGGTTGTACGAGCCATTTTATGCTCATACAGCATTTAATCTTTCACGAATTATTTGCAACCTAATTAACTACTTTTAGTCGTCACTTAACCTCAGACAAGTGCTAATGTATCAAAATTTATTTACCAATTAAAGTACGACTCAGACACTTAACTTAGCCTTCGCATAACAAATAAACTTTTTTCTTCTATTACTTTGTGGTTTGGTGTTTACTATAACTACCGGGATTCCGTCAACGACGAGAAAACCCCAACATCGTTTGGTCCTTCGAGTGCTTTATAATTAATCGGTGGTGCAGTGTGTGGATATTCCCAGTTACGTTAGCAAATCGGTGCTGTTGGCCTCCCACAAGCGGGTCTCACCAGCAGTATTGAGACGTTGCACATAACGTAAAGGAGGGAGGTGCACTCTGTGCTGTCCGACGAAACCAACCAGCGGAGAAACGTCTACTGACACTCCAGAACAGCCTAGTGGAGAGAAAATCTACTACTAGGTGCGGGTGAGCTACTACGTTCATCGCGCTAGCAACAAAAACAGCCTAGTGGAGAGGAAATCTACTACTAGGTGCGGGTGAGATACTACGTTCATCGCGCTAACAACAAAAACAGCCTAGTGGAGAAAAAATCTACCACTAGGTGCAAGAGGGCCACTGCGTCCATTGCAACTTACATTACTGCGAAGCGGAGATAACAAGATCTACGGTTATCGCCTTTTTACTAACTTTACACCATTTGAAACCCACAAGTAAAAAATATTTAACTAAACAACAATGTCCAAAGAAGACTATTACCAGTTTGCTGAGCTCATTAGCAAACAACAAAGCAGCTATGAGAAAATTAAATCTCTACAAACCAACTACAAAAAGGATTCTATGAGTCGAAAGTCCATAGACTACCTTAATAAGCGCATAGAAGCTTTACAATCGCTCTGGGATGAGTTCCGTGCAAATCATGAAATTATGAAGAGTTATGAGTCCAGTAAACGAGAGCATGACTACTTTAAGGAAAATATTTACGATTTAACAAAGGATATGTTCGACGAAACATTGCAGTCTATGACTCAACTACGCAAGGAGTTGTTAAATGAACCTGGTTTATCCGGTTTATCTAAACCAAAATCTTCGGATCGTCCGGGGACTCCACGTTTCGACAAAAGTGGAGGAACTCAACTATTAGCACAGGATACAGACAAACACGTGTCATCTCTGTTACGTTCCCAAATGTGTAACTTTAACGCCTTAAGCCGAGCAGTCGCCAAAATTAACCTGGAAGAATTAAACGAAAAGTGGCAGCTTCAAGATCATCTTAACATTTTGCAAAACAAATGGGAAGCTATTGATAAAATCCACTGGGAGATAAGCTACCTATTACAAGGCCAAGACAATGATTATGAAGCAAAATTTGATCACTGGGAACAAGTCTAAGATAGCTTGAAAAATCAATTAAATAGAAAAATATTTGAAACATCCCACTACGAAAAAACAACGCCGCGTATCGAATTACCTGAGTTCAACGGTACCTACAATAACTGGATATCTTTTAGAGATTTATTCTTAGAGATGATCCACAATAATCCAACCTTAAATAAAACTCAAAAAATGAAGTTCCTTAAATCTAAGTTGAGAGGAGAAGCGGAAAAGCTGATTAAACATCTTCCGGTCAGCGCTGAAAATTATGACTCATGCCTAGAGATTATCCAGCATCGCTATAACAACAAGCGATCACTTTTCACAGCGTACATAGAAACTTTCCTTAATCAACCATCAATCGATAGGCCGAACTCAAAAAACTTAAAAAGTATGTACGACACTACCAACGAGTGTCTACATGCTCTAGAAAACATCGACATCAATGTTCCTGTATGGGGTCCGCTAATTGTCCATCTATTGGTCGCTAAGCTAGACGAAGAAACCTACAGGGACTACATACAGAGTTTAAAGCAGTCTAGAGAACTTCCAGACTTAGAAGAGTTTATGGAATTCCTAGAATCAAGGTTCATGTCACTGGAATCATCTCGAACTAAAAAGGGCGGAGCAAAACAAATTCAAGCTAACACGCAAGATAAAATGTATAACAATTACAAGTCAACGAACTTTAAGAACTCAAGAAAGTGGACAAATATCAACTGGTTGATAACACAAAAATGTCCACTCTGCAAAAACGAACATGCGCTCTGGCAGTGTTCTACATTTTGTGACATGGATGTCACAACGCGCTACCTAACAACAAGCAAACTGAATTTATGCAAAAATTGCTTGTTCAGTCACGGAGGAAATTCTTGTATCTCGAAGAATCGATGCCGCACGTGTAACCTAAAACATCATACTCTTCTGCATGACGACAACTTTAAGGGGCAACGTAGTATATCAGCAACAACACCCCAGCGCTCTTCAAATCACATTAACGGGGAACAGGAAATACTCTTAACTACCCTTTAACTTAGGGTCAAAAACAAAGAAGGTGATTACGTCACACTTCGAGCATTACTGGATCAGGGGTCACAAGTTACTTTGATCACAGAAAATGCTGCACAACGACTAAACTTGCCTAGATGCAAAACGACCGCTGCTATCCTGGGAGTCGGTGCTATAATGGGGTCCAGTAAAGGAATGGTTGAGCTAGAATGTAAATCTATTCACTCAGATTACACATTTCGGACCGAGGCGCTGGTACTGAAAAAACTCATCAATAATCTCCCAAATTCATCCTTCGATACTAATAGCTGGACTCATCTTCAATCTCACAACATCAAATTGGCCGATCCAGACTTTAACATTTCGAGTCCCATCGACGTACTGTTGGGAGCAGACATTTACTCGAATGTCATCCTAGAAGGAATTATAAAATACAATAATGACTCATCGGTCGCCCAAAACACAAAACTAGGATGGATACTTAGCGGCGCTACAAAGCAGCTGAACTGTTTAGTTACTTTATCAGAACTGGACAGCTTAACAAAGTTTTGGGAGATGGAAGAAATCCCACAGGACTCCACTCCTACAACATCTGATGACTACTGTGAAAAGTATTACACAGAAACAACAGAGCGTACAGCTAACGGACGATACATCGTCAAAATGCCCATGAAGGCTAACTATGAAAACAAATTGGGGAACTCAAAACCCCAAGCCATTGCTCAATTTCTGCATCTCGAAAAGAAGATAGCAAGACAGAGTAACTTTGGCAACTTATACAAGCAATTTATCAGAGACTATACGGAGCTTGGCCACATGAAACCAGCTACAAAATCCAATAGTCAAATACAAGCTTACTTACCTCACCACGGTGTACTAAGGGAGAGTTCATCAACTACAAAATTAAGAGCGGTATTCAACGCGTCAATGAAGACAGACTCTGGCTACAGCCTAAACGACTTGATGGAAAAAGGACCTAACCTACAAAGTGATATTTTATCACTAGTCGTCAAATGGCGCAGTTACAAATATGTATTAACGGCGGATATCGAAAAGATGTACCGTCAAATCCTTATCCATCAAGATCAGCAAAATTTACAAAAGATCATTTGGCGGGACTCTATACGAGAACCACTCCGAGAGGTGCAGCTTTGCACGTTAACATATGGTACAAAAGTTGCACCATTTATTGCGATGCGCACTCTCAAGCAACTGGCCAGAGACGAAGGCGACGCTTTTCCATTAGCGCAGAAAGCGCTTCTTAACGATTTTTATATGGATGACGTCATCACCGGACAACATACCATAGAAACAACAAAAATACTGCAAAACGAGCTATACAACCTATTACAGAAGGGTGGTTTCACTTTGCGAAAATGGGCCTCCAATGAAGAGACTATTCTTCAAGATCTAGAAGGGCAGGAGAAAAGTCATCTTACCAACTTCAACTTTAAACAACAGGAGTTGAGTAAAACACTTGGTCTAGCATGGAACCACGCAAGCGATACCTTTCACTACATATGTGCACTACCTTGCACTCATAGCGAAGCATATACAAAACGCAAGTTGTTATCGGAGATAAGCAAAACCTTTGACCCGATTGGCTTTCTAGCCCCCTTAACTATGCAAGCAAAGCTAATATTTCAAAAACTTTGGACAAAAGAGTACCAAAACATTGGTTGGGATGATAAGGTACCCGATGCCATATCAAAAGAATGGAACAAAATAAAAGCAGATTTCCCGAATATTAACAAGATAAAAATCCCTAGATGGATAAAATACGAGAATAACTGTACTATCGACTTGCAAGGATTTTGTGACGCTAGTCAGCACATTATAGCCTGCGTCACATACGCCAGAATTACGTCACCAACTGGCACATATGTAACAACATTACTTGCGGCGAAAACTAAAGTTGCACCGCTGAAAAACAAACTCTCTATACCGAAGTTAGAGTTATGTACCGCAGTTTTACTGACCAAATTACTGGAAAAAGTATCAAAAATCCTTGCAGAGTACGATCCAAAAATATCCTGCTGGACTGACTCAAAAGTAGTCCTAGCTTGGTTACAGGGAAATCAAACGAAGTACGAAAGTTACATTACAAACAGAACAGCGCAGATATTACATGCAGCGACAAATTGGGGTTACGTGAAGAGCAACGAAAACCCAGCCGATTGTGCGACAAGAGGTCTCTCGGCATCTAAGCTTGTTGACTTTAGCCTGTGGTGGGAAGGACCTAAATGGCTTAAGGAACACGATAACCAGAGCTTTATCCCAAATGTGGCCTACACAACAATTGAAGGCCTTCTGACAAACTGTAATACAATAACCAATACGGAACCTGTAACAATTAAAAACGAATTAATTAATTCATTACTTGAGCGCTACAGCTGTTTAGATCGGATTACAAGAATACTCGCTTGGGTAATACGATTCGTACAAATGATAATAAACAAAAGTGAGTCAAGTCAGTGCAATGAACTTAGCTTAAAGGAAATTAATGACTCTGAAAATACCGAAAAGATAGTGGATACCAAGCCTAAGCAAAAATATAAAATGACTACTAGAATCAAGAAACATGTCAACAGCTTGCTTATGTTTCTACTAGTAGCTTTTACAACTATATCAAGTGTACAAACAACACCGGTACAACCGCAGTACAAAATGACGCAACTCCCAGACAATCAGCCGGTATATTTTGACACCGTGGGAAATATTCAGCTTATACACGATGAATGGAAGTTACTCGTGTATTACAACTTAACGACGTTTTGGCAAAACTCTCAGAAAGTAGAAGAGTTTGTCAACCATGTGTCTCAAATATGCGACACTATGCCCAACGAACCCTGCCATTCCACGATAAAACAATTAAATTACGAACTGAAGCAGTTAAGTGATTATAACGCGCTATTATTATCTCAACATCAACAACGCAGGCGTCGAGGCTACTTTAACGGAGTAGGAAACCTCGCAAGAACCTTGTTTGGAGTACTCGATAGCGATTTCGCAGAAAAATACGCTCAAGACATCCAAAATAGCAAAACAAACGAACAATATTTACTACAGCTGATAAGAAACCAGACACTCATTATCGAAGCAGAAAATAATATTATAAAGAAAAACGAAGACTTTGTAAAATCGGAATTACAAACGATTCAGCAACATATAAATCAAACGGAAATTGACACTGAAGTTTTGCAAAATAGATTTCAAATTATGAAAACTATGAATGACGTAAATTCTGAAGCCTTGACAGCAAGTTCACTCATCTCAGTTCTTAGACGAAACCAACAGATGCTCTTAGATGCAGTAACTGACATCTACAGAGGACATCTCGATAGAAACCTATTCACACCTGCACAATTGAGCGAACAACTTAACTACATTGCTGGCATTGTATCGTCAAGATTAACTCTGCCTATTCAAAACGTCGACGAAGCAAATTTCCAGAATATCTATAAACTTATTTACGTCAAGACACACCTTAACAAACAATATCTACTGTTTGAATTACATATACCGCTTCTGAGCGATGATATGTACACAATATACCACAGTATACCTATACCCAGATTACATATGGGTAAACAATGTCAGTTGGTAGCTACAACAGCAAAGTATATCGGTGTAAACTACGAAAAAAATACCTATATACAAATGGAAGAAGCTGATCTCCAATCATGCACTTCTATGACAGCAGACAGCTACATTTGCCACGCGTACACACCTATAAACAATTTACATGGAGCCACAGCATCCTGCGAAGCAAAATTGCTGAGCCAAGAAATTAACAATATAACATGCGATTGGATACAACAACGATGCTCCGATCAATGGATTAAATTACAAAAGGCAAACACATGGTTTTATAACTGCATTAACGAATGTGCTACACGAATAATATGCGAGAATCGTATTACGACAGCCATGATGGCAAAGGCGGGACTTATTGCTATAGGTCAAGATTGTGTAATACAACACAAAGATGCGACAGTACACTCGCACAACGTTTTCAGCAGCAAAACCAACATCGAAATGGATTTGGTAGTACCAACCATTGACTCACCTAATGACTTGTGGGCCACATACAAACACTCAAAATTTGAACTGCCAAACTTTAACCTATCAGCTGAACACGAGTCATTGAGTAGCATGATAGCCTCACAAAAAGCAAAGGAAAATCTTCCTTCCGAGCTAAGTGTGCACGACATTGGAAACTATGCCATGAGCAGCTTCCTGGTTGGAGGAACTCTCGTCGCCCTCACAGTATGGGCGCTACGAAGATATTGCGCGCGTAACAAGAGCGCGACGCATCCTGCAAAGAAGGAGACTCAAGAGAGTCGACAAGAAGGAGAGGAGATACAACTTGAAGAGATCGACCGTTACGCTAGGATCGGAACTTCAAAGACCAATCTTCAGCCGCGTTCACCTTCAAGATTCAGAATATGAACTTTATATTTTAAACTTTGTATTATGCTTTCTAATTATCCAATTGCTTTATACTTTTTATAATATTTTTACATTTGTAATATTGTTAATATAACTTGTAACAAAATCGGTGATCTGAGACGTACCTATACTTTTCCCTCGGGAGTATGTACGAGCCATTTTATGCTCATACAGCATTTAATCTTTCACGAATTATTTGCAACCTAATTAACTACTTTTAGTCGTCACTTAACCTCAGACAAGTGCTAATGTATCAAAATTTATTTACCAATTAAAGTACGACTCAGACACTTAACTTAGCCTTCGCATAACAAATAAACTTTTTTCTTCTATTACTTTGTGGTTTGGTGTTTACTATAACTACCGGGATTCCGTCAACGACGAGAAAACCCCAACAGAGGTCTACAGTTTTTACCAGCCGCCTTGCTGACATCGTCACTCCACCTAAGCCGAGGACGTCCTACGCTATGTTTTCCAATCTGTGATCCCCACTCAAGAACTAATTTACCCCAGCGGTTGTCAGTTCTGCGGCAGATATGAACAGCCCACTGCCACTTCAGCTTACTAATCCAGTGAGCTATGTCGTTTACGTTTAGATCTCGTCGGACCACTTCATTGTGTATTCGATCCTTTAGAGAGACACCGAGCATAGCCCATTCTATAGCTCGCTGAGCGACTTTGAATTTATGGGCCATTTACACGAGGACAGTAGCCAGGACAGGACAGCAACTAAAAATACACTGCATGGATTGTCCTCAAGACATTTGTCCTTATTTACACCATGTTTTTTTAACAATATGGCTTAGCAATCAACCAGCTATACCAGATTATACCAGCGTGTGTGAGTTAAGACCTAAATTCTCTTAACTCTTAAGATAGTTGAGATAGCACCCGTGCCTAGCTGTGAAAGGGTTATATACAAAGGCAATATTAAGTTCTACATACACAAGTACACGTGTCCCGTACCCTTATTACTACCAAACAAATACTTCTGATAGTAATTTGATATTGCCCTGAACAAAATACCCCGAAATAATCCAATAAAATACCGACTGCCTGTCTGTCTCTCTGTCCTATAAACGACCTTGTTTACTTCAGTTACATACGATATCATGTCAAGGAGGAGAACTTTAACCTTTTCGTAAATGGTATAATAATTTACCATTCTTTATATAGTATTTGTAAGTAACTTTGCTTCTTGCGTGTGTAGATATTCAGATTGCCTACTTATATTGCATAAATTGTATGAAAAAATTAAAATGATATCATTCTGAATCATAAAACATACACATTTACATATAAAATTAAACTGTGCGTGATTTCATTTCATGTTTTGTTTCAATTGTATTTAAAATTTCTGAATATTTAATTTTTAGATATTTATTTTTTATTCTGTAACTAGCTTTCCGTTGCTACTCCGTCTGGGCGAACTACACTTTATATCGTGCCCAGCATTGGTATAAAAAGTAGCCTATAGTCTTCCTAAGTAAATGGGCTCTCATAGTGTAAGTTTAGTACCTATGTTAATTAAATTTTAGTACATATTTAACCTATTTTGTTTAAGTTTACAAAAGTCATCAACAAACGTATTAAAACTCCAAAACAAAGAAACAGTCATAATAATTCACGAAATACCATTCATTATATACGCATTTTGCTTTAACTAATGACCGCCATTTGCAATTCAGATTAGCGCAACAAGATGGCGACGAGATACAACTTCTATGACGCATAACCATAGTAATCAGATTGCATACCAATTAACCCAGTTCAGTTTAACAGAAGAAGAGGCCTTACGTTTGACTGTTGTATGATGATAACTTCAACCCTTTTTAGTGTCCCACCGCTGGGCATGGATCTTCTTTCAACTATATTACGAGCTAAGAGAGTTTAGCATTAATCCATCAGCGGGGCCGCAGCGGTACGAGCCTCGCCTTGGAAATATAAGGTCGCGGGTTCGATTCCCAGTGCCTACACTTCTTTGTGTGAATTGTGTCATCTCTGCTGCTCAGTATCAATGAAGGCCGTCTCAATTGAAATATCGTTAAACTACCAATAACTAGTTATTATAATGATAACTAGTTATAATGGATAGTTATCAAAGACGGTATTGGCTACAATAATGTTAAATATTGAATCATTATTCTACCATAACGTTTAAATTTTGATACTTAATTGACATTTCTAAATCTTCCCTCCCTCAATTGTAGGTAAACGACCTGTAAAATACAACAGATGTTAAGAGATGTTAAGATTTAAGCGTCATCAGATGTTAAGAGCACTTAAGCCTCGTACTCAATATTATAACATTATGTTAATGTGATTGACTCAAAATCTAATAACGAATATTTCTTAGAAGCGATTTTAGATGTAGATCACACTTACAATACAGGCATAGCCTAGCTTAATAGTTGGGGAGCCGACGATGCTAAATGTGTAGTTACTCGAGCGTCGTCGATTTCTTTACTTCCAAAGCGTAAAAAAATTACAGTGTGTACTTTTCCTGGCATCTTAAAATTATTTACACAAAAAAAAGAATTAACCAAACTGAAGTGGATCCAAGGGACTTAAAAGCATCGTGAAATTGTAGCGCTCCCTTTTCCTTGCTCCTGGCTCAAATCGCCTGATTCTTGATATATACACTTACCAACATGTAATGTACTCATCATACATTATTCTGACGAGTTCGAGTATTTTTACCTAACAAATATGTCTTAGAAATATTTCGATTGGCTACTGTAAACTCGCGGCCCTATATAAGAAACTAAGATTTGGTGTAAGTATTCAACAGAGCACAAGGTGTCCCTTATCTGTTAATCTGACGCGCTGGAGTAAATCCCAAAATCCCCTCTTCGGCTCCCCTACTATAAGAGACTGGGACTTTATATTGCTCAGTATTTGTTTTCGTCAGCCCATGTAATATTAGATTAAGTATGCTGTAACAATGGTGTAATAAAACATTTTATTATTATTATTATTACTAACTGACCCTGCAGACTTCGTACTGCCCCAATCGATAAATAAAAGACTTAAACTTTTGTTTATATTTTTTTCTCACCTTTTAAACCTTCCCTAGACCTCCACGAACATTTCAACACCAAGATAAGATAAATCCGTTCAGCCGTTCTGGAGTTTTAGCGAGACTAACGAACAGCAATTGATTTTTATATATATATAGATTATGTCTTGCCTGTCCCGAAAGTAGGGACGATAGCGTTTATAGAGGGTAAACAAAGGGTCAAGAAATGCAGTTTCAAATGAACCCTAGTAGAACTGTAAATATTTGTATCTACTTTATCGCAATATAACCAGATGGGCAACGGTGTTGGGAGTTGTTGTCTCTCGGTGGTTTCTTTTTTTTATTCTTCGATAGGCTGACGCTGACTACAACTTGTCTGATGTTAAACAATGATGTAGTCTACGATGGAACGCGCCAGCCCAGTGTACCGATTCACTCGTGATTACGAATGATTATCGGTGAGAAGGTGGCAGTGGAATGACCCTCCTTAACCACGGCCGAAGCCTACCAGTGGATTGTCACCTGATTATCAACACCCAGGGACCACGTGTGGGGATTCAATTAAAGGTTTACACCCACGGACGAAGGTGACTCAGCCCCCAAGGTTTCTCACTTAATAATTAATTATATCTAAGTATAGTGTTTTTTATATTGAACAATTCCGCCATTTTGATATTTCAATCTTCACATAAATCATGTAGTTGACCACCCTCCACATCCACTTGGATCCTCCTCTCCTCTAGAGCGTCCTCCCCTCTCCTAGTGTTTCTACTCACCTCCGTCTTTATACCTTTCGTCAAATGTCTGCCATTCATTCTCACCACGCACTAACAGATCGTCAAAAGTTGGGGTATCGGGGAATATAGTTAATTTTGATTGGTTGATTCAAATTCTCGTCCTTGAACGAACCAATCAGAAACTAGCTTTTGGTCGGATGATATGACTAGTGGTACGACAGAGAGTCGATCGTCGGGGATTAGCTATGTGGTGTCTAAAGGTATTTGGTCTGTGTATATACGTGACCAAACCGCCTAATAAAACTTTCCACTTTTGTCACTAGTTTCAGACCACAGTGTTCCCTTCTTCATTCTTCAATCTATCATTCGGAGTAACACCACACATGCTTCGTAGAAAACGCATTTCCATAGCATTTATTTTACTTTTATGCATTTACTAGAAAACATCCATTTTCAGTGATTCAAAAAGGTGTTTACTTTTTATTTCGCATCGTCAAAGGGAATAAGCAATTTAGTTGCGAGCGCAGCAGTCCAAGTAAAGGTGTAAACTTCAGCTTTAAACGTAATTAAAGTTTTAATGGTAGCCTTTAGCTTTTACAGTGGGCTGTTAAAAAACAATGTATGGTTTTAGATTGTGGTTTATTTTTCTTAACCTGTTTTGTTTATTTTTATTACAGTTACTATTGGCTTTTCCAGCTGTGAATAGCCCTATTTAAAATGTGCGTATGCTCCAATGAAAATAAAAATAAAGACGTGTCTAAACAGGCTTTTCATCGTTAAAAATGGAGAAGTAAACAAAACAATTTTGATTGTAAATTTCGTAAGCGCGATTCAGGATTGTTTTAAATGTTTGTGAGCTAATATTGCGCCATCTGTTATAGAAAATTGGTACTATTTGGTATTTATAACTCTCTCAACTAATAAGACATTGTGAGAGACACGTGCCCAGCAGTGAGAAACAGAAAAAGGGTTGAAGTGAAGTAAAGTGATGTAGTTCTTTTTAAACAGCTGCACGAACGTTCAATTAGGCGAAGAATAATAGATTTGGATTCAGTAAACTAAGTTATCTAAGTTAGATTCAGAAACAGATTAAAACTCTGTTAAAAATAATGTACTTTCTCGATACTTTTACAAAATAAGACAAAATTAAGTTAGACGCACTTTGACTTTAGACTTTTATCATTAAATTACTAAATAATGCATTTCATTGCATTAGTTTAAGTTAGAAATTAGTTCGTTATTTAGGTTAATATAAATATTGTTACTCAGTTATGACAATTTTATGTCAATTTTATTATCTTTTTAAATTTAAATAAGATTTTGTTTTCAACGTTTTTGTTTAAGAAGCCAATTATCGGCCTTATTCATAAAAATCTTATAGGACTCTTTAGTTAAAACGGACTTTGTCTCTTTCTTACTAGTATAAATATCAAGATGACGGACAAAGACAAACGAATTATAAACCTAATTTAGCTATAAATGAGCTTAGAATACGTTTATGAATACGGGAGTTAGTAATTAATTTTGTTATTGTATTAGTTTTGCTAAATTGTGTTAGTGAGATGCTTTTTTAACCCATTCTGATTCAAAATTATTGCAAAAAACATTAAGATAGGTCAAGCCGATGCGTATATAATATGATTATTATCGTATCTTCACCAATATTCAGCAGCGGCGATGTTACATTTCACACAAACATGTGTGGCCACGACTGGGAATCGAACTCGCGACCTTATAAATCTAAGACGAGGTTCGTATCGCTGCGCTACCACTGCTCTCTGGGTAATCTTGTTAATTTATTTATTTCATTTTTTGTTTTTAACTGTACTAATTGTTTCGAACTCTGAATCGAGGACAGTGAGGATAATAATATTAGTCCAGTCATTATAGGAGATTGACCTCGGAAAATTGACATACCCAGCATATGGTGTGGACGGGCCGGTGGTGTGGGCGGTAAGATACTTGCTTTTCACGCCGCAGAGCGTGGGTTCGATTCCCACCCGAGACAAACATTAGTGATGAACATTTGTGTTTGTGTCGAGTCTGGGTGTAAATATCTATTTTAAGTATATATTTACAAAAGAAAAGTATTTTAAGTATAGTTTATACCAGTTATCTGGTTTTCATAACACAAGCTCTGCTAAGACTGGGACCAGATGACCGTGTGTGTTAATGTCCCAAAATATTTATTATTATTTATTTATTTATTACCACGAAAAAAAATGTATTTTAGCATCCTAAAACTGCTCTCAAAATTCGATTAAAATTGGATGGTCGCAAGTTTTAAAATCGGGGGTCAAAGGTCACAAACATCGATGTTTTTTTTTCTTCAAATATCTCGATTTTTACGGGTTCATGCTGTTTATATTTATTAGCAATTAAATATTGTAGAGTATTAAAGGAGAGGTCAAAAGTGGGATAGAATTTTGAACATCAATGTGATATACCTCATTGGAAAGCTTATTTAATAAGCTGTTAGAATTTAACTAAACACGAATTTAAGGAGCACCCATTTTTGTAAAAATCTAAAAAATGTAATAGAAAAACAAAACGCACATTACCTTTAATTATCCGATTCCTATGCAGTATAAATATTGCAATCACGTTTATAATTGCATTCTATTAGAGTACTTTTTTCTTGAAATATTATTCTAGCTGCAGTTTTAATGTAATTATGACGAAAAATATTTGTTATCTTATTAGTGTAATAACAAAACGCGTGGAAAAAAATATAATTACGGGAAACGTCATGATGTCATTGTCATTGATCAGTTTGATTGACAGCGTTCTAAATAATTTTATTTTTTTTGGTTGCTCATTTGTCATTTGGCCATGGGGTTGCCAATTGCAATAATCATAATATTGCATTAAGAATTCTTATTTTTAATTTCAATTTTTAAAAAAACGGGAGGGTGTAAAATTATTTTAAATACACCAAAAATTTTTATTAATTATACTCTATTAACCTATGTAACTCAGATTGCTGTTCAAATTTACAATTATTTTAATCCCAGGCTCTATACATTTTTTGAACGTCTCCTTTTCCACAACTTTTGAATTTAGATAACGTTTTTTTAAACCTTGAACTGTTTTCGAGATAGAGGGCGTCGATCAAAAACTCGTAATAATAAATAAGGTTATAACTTATTACTGATGACCCCTGAATTTAGAATGCCAAAATACAAGTTTTTATGTGGTGGATATACACCTAATTTGGCCTAAGACGACTGGATATATGTAGTACTAGCTTTCCGACAGCGGTTTCGCCCGCGTGTATGTCGGTTATCGCGCCAAAACATTACCTTCTCTTTGCGCAGTCGGATAAAATCTGTCCTATGTCCTTTCTCGGGTCTCAAACTACCTCCATACCCAAATTCATCCAAATCAGTTCAGTAGTTTAAGCGGTAAAGCGTAACAGACAGACAGACAGTTACTTTCGCATTTATAATATTATGGATTCATGTACTTGAATTACAATAAACATGTTGTGTATGGGTGTCCTTACAGCTACAGTAAGATAGAGTAGTACAGAAAGTTGTGTGTGGGATGTGAATTAATTCAATCATGTGGTCGTGTTCGGTCGCAAATGTTGACATTATTTTATTGTGTTTACTCCAGTGGCTTATTAGTTTTCCGATTCGCTTATTGCGACAAATACAGAGACATTGACAGCAAAATAAACATCATAGTACAGGAGGTGACGTTGCACAATGTGGATTTATTCGAGTACTACATGGAATATGATGATTTGTTGTTTTATTTTGTCATTCGATGTTGGAACTTGTAAAATTAGTACAATAGTTATCGGACTACGGCAACCTCAAATTCATATTGATTATATGATTAGCTAGGTAAACTGTGATGACCAGACCAGGACCGACGATTTTACGTGCCCTCTGAGGCACGGTGGAATGACACCATCAACTTCATTCCTCTGGACTAGGGCTAAGATATTAGCTCCGACTAAGTTTTAACATATAAATATAAGTACCTGGATGACCGAGCCTTGCTCGGTATTTTTTTTAAATGACATTTTCTAAAAATGATTCCTTAGTAGATCGATTTATCGCCCCCGAAACCCCCTATATACTAAATTTTATGAAAATCGTTGGAGCCGATTCTGAGATTCCAATTATATATATTTAAACAAGAATTGCTCATATATAGATATAAGATAATACACCGCTTTTGTCGTCAGAAGTAAATAAAATATGTTAGTAGGTACCTAAATTTGACTCAAAATGCCCAATCCTAATCAAACTGCACTAAGATACACACATTTCTTATTTTAATTTAGATGTGATTATTTTTTCAGTTAGACGTCCGCTGGCGAATCAGTAGATCAAATTACGAGACGCAAGTACTGCGGTCGTATGCGCGGCTAAACCCATAATAGTTGAATATTGGGTAGGTAGGGTAATCTGGGCGTTACTGTTTAAACGATAGATATTAGGTAGGTAAGGTTTAGCAGTTCTTTACTTACTGATTTGGCATAAAATAAGTGGGTAAGTTAATATACAAGACCATCCTGACACATTACTACTTCTCCATTCACCGTACCTACTTCTGGTGAACGGCTGGGTGGGGTTCACACCACCCTCCTCTTGCAAATATCTACCTAACATGTATATAGATACTACAAAAATGTACA
The DNA here is from genome assembly GCA_936450015.1 of Meganola albula. Taxonomy (NCBI): domain Eukaryota; kingdom Metazoa; phylum Arthropoda; class Insecta; order Lepidoptera; family Nolidae; genus Meganola; species Meganola albula. The sequence goes on from OW388164.1 coordinate 1,905,444, forward strand.
ATAATTGTTTAACTTGCCTTAATATTTCGTCAACAACAAGATAATAAGTTAAAATGCTTATAAATAATCCTATTAATTATTTTACTTATTCCGTTTTCAAACCATTTTATTATTTTCCTAGAAATACATTTTCTTTTTAATAAAGGTTTTTAACGAAAGAAATGAATTTGTAAACGCAGTAGGTATGATGTTTAAGATAGTATTCGAAAACTTTTTTCGTATTCATGAACTTGACTAAGGATACTGACACCACATGTGTCAAACTACTAGAGCAGCGGTGGCGCAGCGGTACGGACCTCGCCTTAGAAAAATAAGGTCGTGGGTTCGAATCCTGGTCGTGCCCACACATCTTTGTGTGAATTGTGTCACCTCCGCTGCTCAATATCGGTGAAGGAAAACATCGTGAGGAAACCGGCATGTCCAAGTACTAATCATTCAAGGACATGTGACATCCAACAACCCGCACTTGGACAGTGTGTGTGGATTAAGGCCTAAACTCTCTCAACTCATAAGATAGTTAAGAGAAGACCCGTGCCCAGCAGTGGGACACTAAAAAGGGTTGAAGTGAAGTGTGAAGTGTATGTGTCAAACTTATAATACTTAACTTAAAATAGCCTTAACGACATTATCCGTCGTGCTCTATTCAGCGCCGACGCGGCGGTGTAACGTGCCGGCTGTTCTTGAACCCTGCGGCTTGGCGCTCGACGATGGCAAGAGACATGTAGGCTAATTCACACAATTAAATAAGTTCAGTTGCAGTGCAGTTGCAGTTAAGTTTCGATCAAAACAGCCCTTTTAGTACACTCGTAATTTTGACAACTACTGTCAGATACGCTCGCGTCAAGTTCGCGTCACGCGAGCTCTTAGACTAGATATGATAACTTAACAATTACAAGGACACCATTTCGCACTAAGACGTAAACTTATTTGCAACTGCACTGCAACTTTGTGCGTGCGCGCTGCACCGCCAGCAATTGATATAAAATCTGTTACAATTGTACTTAAAATAACTTTGTTGTTCTTGTGTAACTGTTTTGATTTTAGTTCTTTCTGTTCATTGAGGTTAAACCTTGCAACTTTCTTGAACTGGCCAAGGGATATAAAAGAATTTTATTGTAACGCATGGCCCTAACATCACAATTTACGACTTCTTCGTTCATTTGTTTTGACTTTTAAAATAACCCACTGTTTTTCCTTCTTTCTCTATTCAGATAAGCAAGGTCATTCCACGTTATGTTGTAACAACATGGCGCTTACCTGTATAAGCCGAAGGTGTAGGCAGAAGTATAGTGTAAAATATCTGTCTGTGATATCACCAATTTTCAGGTGGCTACGTTTGTTCCGCTTGAGCCTATTACCGTTCATCCAATTCCAAACTTCAAGCTGCAACATTTTTTTTTGTTTTAATTATATTAGACTAGCTTTCTGCTCGCGGGTCTAGCCGCGCGTTATGTCGGTTATTGCGCACAACCATTGACCTCTTTTTGCGCGTCATATAAAATATGTCCCTCCCCGGGTCTCAAACTATCACCATACCAAATTTCATCTAAATCGATCCAGTAGTTGTGGCGTGTGCCTACACGCCAGACAGAGTTACTTTTGCATTAACGCTGCCTTGCCGTGTTCTGGTGACACCATTTAAGAGGGTGGTTCGAAATTATTGCTCCTTTATGTTTTCTAACCATAAGGAGCATCATTCCACTGCCACCTTCTCACCGAAATACATTTGTAATCACGAATGAATCGGTATAGGTTGTGGGTAGGCGCGGGAGCGGGTCCCATCGTAGGCTACTGCATTGGTTCACTTCAGGCAAGTTGTAGTCAAGCGCAGGCCTAAAAAACCCTGCTGAGTGCACATGCGGCTGTCGCAATCTTCACATTAAAGTGGCTGGCTGTTTCGACTACCATGTACGCTAAGGTAAAATACGTAGCGCTGTAGGTTTAGTGAGTATTACCCTCACCCGACGGCTAGAGGGGGTGCTTCTCGGTGTCACGAGGCTCGCACGACCTTCGCCTTCCCCTAGGAGCGGGACAGTGCGTAAATGGATTCCCCCAGCGGAAACAAAAAAAAGGTTAGGGTGAGGCTAGTTGAGCAAGTTTTTATTTGAGCGGTTATAGCGCCTCAAATTTAGGTCTTAATGGGTTGGCACCTTGATGGGTTATTAATTTATGCCTTTGCAAAAGCGTTTAATTTAAACTGCGCATTTATTATAAACTGAATTTAAGAGCTACGACTGTTTAAATGAAAGAAATCAAGCATGCACAACATTCCTCATGTAAGCTAAGTTTAGCTTAGCTAGTAAAGTCGTAATGTTTAGCTATTTTGCCACTAAACGACTAAAATCTTAAAGATGACTGTCCAACAAAAATTTTATTTCCTTTCTTCTTTTTATTTTCTTTCCTTCTTAACATTAAACCCACGATTTAGCTACACTTTCTTAGTGCTCAACTTACCCCGCCCTACCCTACTTATCAATGTTAGTTAGTTGCAAACACTAATACATAGTTGCTTATAAGTCTTTAAAACTGAAAATATTAAAGTAATAAATGGGCATGTATTTAATGTGAGAACGTGCGGTTTACTTGATTACCGATGACGAACTGATTTTAAATAAATGTGTAAATTACAGTCCATTAAATCTAAGAAGTACCGTTTGACGTTTCACTGTTTTATTAAATAAGCTTTATAGAGGCGTAATTCACACTATTTTTATTAGCTTTCCTGTAAAATAATTGAATTATGAAGCTATTTTTATTTTAACATAACATAAACAAGTGCATGCTCGTACACTCCTCTCATAAACAGCTCCCTGCTGTTAAACACAACTCTCTCTGTGCAAGTTTCACTCGCTCTTGCTTGCTTTTTTTCTTTTAGTCAGTTTTTTCTGTTAAAAAATCTTTTTTATTAATTAATTTTCTTTCTTATTTACTTATTTTGCTATCGAAAAGTATTACTTACACACCGACCAGATAGTATGCTCCCCGCTCGGCTAACTTATGTCTTGCCATTAGATACATAATGTCCACAAACTTATATTGATTGGTTCGTTCAAGGACAGGAACTTGATCGAAACAATCAAATTTAGTCTTCCCCGATAGGTTATAACATACCCCACCAACTTAGGGTGATTACAATTTCATACAATAAATGAACAGTCGATAGTATTAAGAATAATTATTGATAAGGTCGCGGGTTCGATTCCCAGTCGTGTCCACACATGTTCGTGTGAATTGTTACACCGCCGCTGCTCAATATCGGTGAAAAACATCGTGAGGGAACCGGCATGTTTAAGAACTAATCATTTAAGGACATGTGCTATCTATCAAAACGCACTTGGCCAGCGTGTGTGGATTAAGGCCTATACTCTCTCAACTCGTAAGTAGTTGAGGGAAGATCCGTGCCCAGCTGTGGGACACTAAAAGGGTTGAAGTGAAGTGTCCGTGAGTCATTATTTCCCTCGCCTTTTTCCCATTTCTATTGGGGTCGGCTGCCAGTCTTACCTAACACGGCTAGCTACCAGAATTATACGAGCGACTGCCATCAGACCTCGAAACCCGTAAGGAAACAATAGCCGAGATGGTTAGACCAGGTGTCAGATTATTTTATTTTTTATTTTATTTTATTTTATTTTATTTGGGAAACAAACAGATATACATAAACACACATTATCAAACAAAATAAACTAAATATTATCCAGAAACAGTTTCCACAAATATATAATGCATTTAGCGCCAATTTAAAAAGAGAAAAATAAAAAAAAAATTACAGAGGCCGAAAATGATTCTAATAAAAAGAAAAAAAAAACCATTATTAATTTTTTTTTGCTATAAATAAAAAAAAAATCCAAATTCTTTAACAAATAAAAAAATCACATATTACTATTAGGTACTATTACTACCCAATTCAAGTGGCTAATGATGCCACCTAAACATCATTTGCCACTTGAACTAGGCAGATCCCCAGGAGCTGAACAATCGTGAATGAATTTCTTAAAATTAGGTAAAGAAAGGTGGAAAACATCTAAGCTACCATCATCATGGGTTATGACTAAATCGTTGTATGTGCGGCAAGATCTTAATATAAAGGAATTTTTCCCGTACTTAGTCCTAGTACGGGGAACATTGAATAGGGGTCTTTTACGGGAGTTAACGCGTGGACACAGAAAACCTATTTTATTCAATAGATACGAGGAGTCTACTTGGTTCCGTATTATTTTGTACAAAAGGTATATATCACGTTCCTTCCTTCGTATTTCTAAGGATGGTAAAACAGCAAAATTATTATCAGATATAAAAATTATAAAAATATTATGCTTTTGACTACCTACCTGTAACGATTGTCATAAATGTGTTAAATGACAATCAGGACCGACGGCTAAACGTGCTTTCCGAGGCACAGAGGGTAGTCCTACAACCAACCAGACACCGAAACAAATCTTTGTTGTTACCTACACAAATCGAACCCGCGACCTCCCAGGTACAGTATAGCCAAATCGGGCGACTTACACTTGAAGTCGTCAATGATATAATCTAAAATCTTCATATTTTAACGCTGCCTAAAAAGTTTCAAGTTTTCAGTCAATACTCGACAAAGAATTAAAAACTGCTGTCATTAATTTGTAGTAGTTACACAAACTATTAACAAAGATTCTTAGCCAAGTTCTAGAGGCTGAAGACTTGAGGGCTCTTTGTCATTCTGCCAAGTGGAAACGTTGAAAAAATTAAAGTATATTTTATTTAAAAAGTAATTTGTCAGTCTTTTAATAGTAGTTAGATACATAAATGAAATGATTTCGCAAATGTTTCACCTGATTCTTAGATCTGAATTCTTAAATACTGTAATTGACAATAAATTGGTGGTAGGCTACGGCCGTGGTTAGTGACCACTCACCACACAAAGCCGCACCGCCAAGCGGCCTTGCCGTCTCCGGTAAATGACTAGAAGGTATTCGTTGGAACTATATTAATCTATGCTAATCCTTACTATACTTACTAATATTATAAATGTGAATCGGGGTTTTCACGCCAAAACTGCTGAACCGATTTGCATGTAAGTTTTTATCCGACTGTGCAGAAAGAGGTTAATGGTTTAGCGCGATAACCAACACGCGCGGGCGGAGCCGCGTTCGGAAAGCCAGTGTTATTATACAAAGCTGAAGAGTTTGTTAGGTTGAACGCTCCAATCTTGGGAACTACTAGTTCGATTTGAAAAATTCTTGCATTGTTAGATAGTCCATTTATTGAAGAAAGATATTGGCTACTTTTTATCCCACAGCAGGGCATGATGTATAATTGTTCACGCCTATTTTCCTGTGCCCGACAGGGTCCCTAATGATCTAATCCAATGTAATTTACCATCTATGTACACATTATGGAATGCAATAAATAATTGAGTATGGTACGCAGAAAAATGATAAATGACACGGTTTGTAATAGCAGTAAAGCTTATTAATACAGCGAAACCAGACAGTTTTCTTGTAATAAGACTACAGACAATATAGGTGCTAGTTAGTAATAAGAGTAGATAGTTAACATTATCATAAATGTTACGAGCGTAGGGATGTGTTATGCACTGCCCTCATTGTGAGAATTTATAGTATTTTCTTAGATTTACGCGAATATTTTAAATTGAAATAAAACTACTTTACAACGGATTTTATCGCGGTTTATTTTAGATTTTAGATCCCGACGACGTTAAAAGTATTTTGCAGACTTCATAGTCACGGGTAGACTGAGATATTTGACGTACAAAATTATTACTCGCAATTATTACTGACAACATACAAACATTATTATTATTATTATTTAAGTGCTTAATTTACTTGTACCAAAACCCAAGCAAAATCAACTCAGAATTCTACACACTGAGCTCAGTTTGCTTAAACCAGAAGACAAATAATAATGTTTGTAGGTAGTCAGTAATAATTGTGATTAATAATTTTGGACGTCAAATACCTCAGTCCACCCGTGACCATGAAGTCTAAAAAGACTTTGAAAAGTCGGGAACATAAAAAAGAAAAGTTATAGAAAATAAACCGCGATAAAACCGGTAATATGTTGTTATTTTATTACCGGATTTTATCGCGGTTTATTTTAGACTTTAAATCCAGAAGTACAAAGTCTTTTCAGACTTCATGGTCACGAGTGGAATGAATTCTGTAAATGAATAAGTTTGGAGGCCAAATACCTCAGTCCAGGACCAAGAAAATCAGAAAAGACTGTTACGTCGGGATTTAATATCTAAAATAATCCGCGATAAAATCCGTTATAAAATAGTTTTATTTCAATGTGTGATATTCGCGTAGATTTAAGAAAATACTTTAAGTAGGTTGTTGTATGTTTGACAAAAAAATTACAACAACGGTCTAAGAGAGCATCCCTCCATTTCCATAATTACATGACATAACGTCCGAGGGATTACAGATTAATTAACTTTAAGTACTGTTCTATTTAACTAGCACCTTAGTTTCTCTGGAAACGGGTAAGAACCTGTTTATTAGAGGGCGAATGCAGATTCTGCATTCAATGCTGCATTAGAATAATTGTAATTACTCAGAATTTTGTAACACAGAGCATTTTTTTTCTGCAATAGGCTTGCGCTTGACTACAACTTGCCTGATGTTAAGCAATGATGTAGTCTATGATGGGACGCGCCGGCCCATTATACCGATTCACTCGTGATTAGTTATGATTTTCGGTGGGAAGGTGGCAGTGGAATGAGATTCAACGAATGATTTTCTCAATCTTGGCCACAGCGAGCACATGCACGGCGTTTGGAGCTATTTTTTATGGGGTTAACCCACCACCGCTATCGACCACTGCTAATCCTGTGCACGAGGATCGACAGCGGTGCCGTGAACAGACTTGGGATTTGAACCTAGCCAAGTCCCGAGACCTTGTATTTGTACATAGATACACGCACTATTTTTTAAATTCACGAGAATATCACACATTGCAATATAACTACTTTATAATGGATTTTATCGCGGTTTATTTGTTTTCATATACCGAAGTTTCAGAATTTTCAGACTTCATGGTCACAGGGGGACAAAATACCCGCGATAAAATCCGTTATGAAGTAGTTTTATTACAGATAAACGCATCTAACTTATTATCTGAGCTGCGGTGGCGCAGCGGTATTGACCTTGCCTTTGAAATATAATGTCGCGGGTTCGATGTCTGTTCGTGTCTCAAATCTTTGTGTGAATTGTTTCATCGCCACTGCTTAATATCGATGAAGGAAAACATAGTGAGGTAACCGACTTGTGACGTCTATCATCCCACACTTGGCCAGCGAGTGTGAATCAAGGCCTAAACTCTCTCAACTCGTAAGATAGTTGAGAGAAGACCAGTGATCAGCACTGGAGTACTAAAAAAATTATATGCCATAATTTGTGTCTTTAAAACGAGTAAAAAAAACGAGAATTGTTTATTTTATTTTGGGAATCAAATCAAAAGAATAAATAAGCGATTTAGAAAGAAAATAGAAAGGTAATAAAAGAACAGAAAAAAAATACACTACCGCTTTAAGCAGTTCCTTTATTGAATCAAACATGTTAACAATGGTGTAGTTGGCCTACCTGGACGTAAGGCTAGGTTTCACTGCTAGCGAGTCATCATCACCAACCAACCCCGACTCTTTAGATATTTACCTCAAATAGAAATAGGTCGAAAAAAAAATTAAATTGTCAATTGCCATTTTTTTCGACATTTGTCTATTAGAGATAATATAATATAATATTCTAGGACACACGGTTATATGATCCCAAGCTAAACAGAGCTTGTGTTATGGAAACCAGATAACTTTAAACTATACATAATACAACTTTAGATATATATCTAAAGCGTGAGAATCCGGGCCCAGTGGTGTCGCAGCGTCTTAGCCTTAGGGTCTTTGAAAACTCTGAATTAAAAAAAAACGACGGGTTGCACTCCGGGAGTGCCGGCAGAAGTGAAAACTTGATTATTAACGTTGAGCATGTTTGATATTTTGGAATGGTTAGGGAATAATTTTGCACCAATTACTTTATCAGTATAAAAGTACTATCATTTATGTGGTAGAATACAATATTCATTTATTGCGCTATCGTACACAAACATGACAATTTATATTACATTAAAAATTTAACTGTTTTCTGTCACCATCCATGGATGCGTGTGGCACGCTGTAACATACACGAACATTCGCGCAAGCGCCCTGCGTCTCCATCCGTCTTACGCTTTTTCGATCAGGTCACGTGTCCTGACGCGAGTTTAAGATTTTATACCCATTACAGAAAAAGTGCTCAACGCCGCTAAAGAAGTTTTCACTTCAAAAATCATAACCCCGGTTTTCCCCGAACCATCTCCGACTTTAGAATTAAAAAATAACTGATCAAAATCAGGCCATTCGTTTAAACTTGATGAGAAAATAAACTGCTATAACAACTTGATACGCTTTAAACTTGTACTTCAAAACTTGTACTTTAAACTTACACTTCTCTTTTTTGTCAGGGGTTAAAGTAGGTCTTGCGTTAATTTTAGGGCGTTCGCGTTTAAACTTGGTGTAAATTGTTTTATCACTGTAGCTCAATGTCGGTGAAGTAAAAAAATCGTGACGATGCCGGGATGTCTAAATATTCGGGGATACGTGACTTCCACTAACCGGTACCTGGTCATTTTTTGGGGATTAATAATAATAACTTACTGCCTCAGAAAGATACAGACAGTGGATGACAAATTTGTAAAAGCTGTCTCTTTTAATAACAAGTACCTTGTGCGGTTGATTACTGATACTCAAACTAAGATTTAACTTGTGGCATGGGTACCAGGGCTCTCGTACATAGATACCCAACAACTTATTGTTATATTAGAGAAGTGTGGATTAAGACCACGCACCCTCTCAACTCTTAAGATAGTTGAGTGTTAACAGTGGGCACAGTGACAGTGGGACTTCAAAGCGTTGCTACTTAAAAAAAATCAGCAATCGTCAAAATAAAACACCTGTGGCGAACGGAACGTTGCCACTCTATGGTTCGAGTTTACGAACGAACCGGATTGTCTATGATATCCCGGTTTGTTTGGTCTTCCGCTCCAGGCTTTCGGACAGGAGGCACTGGTCTAATTACCCATTATCTTTTCATTACACCCTAGTTCTAATTACCTAGTAAACATGTTCTATACTACATATATAACTACTATATAGCCTGTACAAGTGTTCACTTTAACCCTTTTTAGTGTCCCACGGTGGGCACGGGTCTTCTCTCAACTATATCATGAGTTGAGAGAGTTTAGGCCTTAATCCACACACGCTGGCCAACTGCGGGTTGGTGAATGTCACATGTACTTGAATGATTAGTTCTTAGACATACCGGTTTCCTCACGATATTTTCCTTCACCGATATTGTGCACGACCAGGATTCGAACCCACGACCTTATTTTTCTAAGGCGAGGCCCTTACCGCTGCGCCACCGCTGCTGTATATGTGTTATTGTGTGTTAATAATCACATGCTAAGTTTATCAACAAGTGTTGTATCATTTCGCGGTGTGGGGTATACCGCCATTGGAGCCCCGGCTCTCATACCCTAAATATCTTTAAAAATTATATATTCATGCCCAAACAAATTGCTGCTAATTACTGGGGTGATTATTAACTACGACACGTACTATTATTATATTGCGGGTGCCTTAAATCGCCCAACGCTCTCAGTATAAACGATTCCTAAAGAATTGTTATTTTATTTTCATTATTGAATCTTCTTTGGAATTATTTTCAGAGTGCTTTTACGGTACAGGGACAATTTGCACAATAATTTGGGCAGTTTTTAGGTGTAAAGGAATTTAGACCTTGCGTCGCGGATTAAAGATATAATTTCATAGTGCAAAAGCATAGTCGTAAATATAATGTAGGTGTAGAAGGCCGAGGGAATATTGCCCACAATGTGGCAGTTAAATTTATAGTAAGGAGATAGGCAGAAAAGTTATTTCCCTTTATGACGTATGGAGCTGAAACGTGGATACATACGGTAGGAGTGGTCCTTAAACTTACTCGTAGAGCGCTACGGAACGGACTATGCTCGGCCGGTGGCGTGGTCGGTAAGATACTCGTTTTTCACGCCGCAGGTCAAGGGTTCGATTCCCACCCAAGTCGGACATTTGTGTGATAAACCCGTCTGTTTGTCTTGAGCCTGTATGTATGTATTTACAAAAGAAAAGTATTATATGTAGTAGGTATATTACCAGTTGGTGAAGGAAAACATCGTGAGGAAACCGGCATGTCTAAGAACTAATCATTCGAGGACATGTGACATCCACCAACGCCCATTTTGGCCAGCGTGTGTGGATTAAGGCCTAAACTCTCTCAACTCATAACATAGTTGAGAGAAGACCCGTGCCCAGCAGTGGGACACTAAAAAGGGTTGAAGCAATATTACCAGTTATCCGGTTTCCATATTACAAGCTCTGCTTAGTATGGGATCAGATGACCGTGTGTGTTAATGTCCCACTATATTATTATTATTTATCTCTCTGAAGGATCGGAGACAAAATAAAGTAAGCCCACAGAGAGGGTAATAATTTGTATATGGCCTCGTCATGTCTTACTAAAGGTACAGTTTTGTTGATCTTCCTGTCCCATCAGTCTGTCATTGAAGGGAATAGACAGTGCACTGTGATTGGGCATTAATAAACTTATGCATGCACAATATCTCCTAGTCCGCTTAGAGTCTATAAAACATTAATTGAGGAAGAGACTTTGAAATTATGTTTACTTTGAATTCTATTAAGAATGATGCGCGAGGCTATTGAAAAACAATATTAAAATAACATCCTAACTTCAACAGAGCAAGTTGGAATGTACCACCAGCTTGGGACCCAGTGCTTAATTAACTTGTACCAAAACCCAAGCAAAATGCTCACAGAATTCAAGACACTGTGAGCTCTGTTTGCTTAAATCGGAACGCAACGTAAATAATATAAATATTTGTAGGTAGTCAGTAGTAGTTGTGATAAATAAGTTTAGACGTCAAATACATCCAACCGTGATCATGAAATCAGAAAATTCTGAAATGTAGGTATTTAAAATTTAAAATAAACCGCGATAAAATTCGTAACAAAATAGTTTTATTTCAATTGTTATTTTTATTATTTATATTTAACATATATTATTATTTGGTTTGTTATTACATTTTAGATTTTACTTACATAATATTTAGTATGCCTTTTAAATTGACTAGCCTGGTGGCGTAGTGGTTTGTCACCCTGATTCCTAAGCCGAAAGGTCGTGGGTTCGATTCCCACCCAGGACAAAAATCTTTGTGTGATGAGCACGAGTATTTGTTCTGTGTGTGGTTGTAATTTATCTATAATATGTATATATTTACAAAAAAAAAATATTTATGTATAATATCCATTCCTAGTACCCATAGCACAAGTAAATATAATTGATTAATTTGGAACTAGATGGCGCTGTGTGTATATATGAAAAAATGTAAAAAAATAAAATGTTAAAGAGATACGTGGGTAGCCTTGCTAACACAACCAAAAAGTGTCTATTTAATTAAATAACTTGTAAAGAAAATAATGATTACAGCGATTGACTTACTTAAAGATAGGTATGAAAGTACTTACTCTTTCTTTCCAAGGTAATTTGAGAATAGAAACTTCGAGATTTATAATTGTGCCATTTTTTCGTTGCCTATAATCTTATACAATAACAAGTGAAGGACGAAAATTTGAATAAACAAAACAAAGGGAGTGTTTATAAATTTGAATATTAATTACTTTTGTTAATGACAAAAAAGAAACATTATTTTCCTTATTTTGTCATTTGACTGGCTGCAGTCAAGCTGTAGAAGTTATTGTGATACTAGCTGCTAGCCCCAGCTTCACCCAGTTGGTGTAAGTACCTGTGGTATTAACAATATGACTATAAGACATATACTCAGACCTATTGAACCAACACACAAAAATTCATAAGAATCGGTCAAGCCCTTTCGGAGTTTTGTTAAATTACTAATATCGCTGTTTAAAAATAGGGCCCTCGAGTATCGCCGCATAGTTGCTATTCTTTCGGTCTTCAATTGGATAAACTTCGGAGAGTGTGCGTAGGATTTACACAATCTTATTCCCCCATCTCCGTTCTTCCATCGGAAAAGTAAAGGTACGGCTATGGGCCACCGTTATATGGTGGAAATTTCACGGGTACGCAAAAAGCGCTTTGCTTCCACTTTTATTGTGCGAACTGCCAAATTGTAATGCAAATTGTTGTGATAGCTTCAAATGATAGATCCAAAGGAGACGTTCAAAAAATGTATAGAGCCTGGGATTAAAATAATTGTAAATTTGAACAGCAATCTGAGTTACATAGGTTAATAGAGCATAATTAATAAAATTTTTTGGTGTATTTATAATAATTTTACACCCCCCCGTTTTTTTAAAAATTGAAATTGAAAATAAGAATCCTTAATGCAATATTATGATTATTGCAATTGGCAACCCCATGGTCAAATGTCAATTGAGCAACCAAAAAAATCAAAATTATTTCGACGCTGTCAATCAAACTGATCAATGACAATGACATCATGACGTTTCCCGTAATTATATTTTTTTCCACGCGTTTTGTTATTACACTAATAAGATAACAAATATTTTTCGTCATAATTACATTAAGCTGCAGCTAGAATAATATTACAAGAGAAAAGTACTGTAACAGAATGCAATTGTTGACGTGATTGCAATATTTATACTGCTTATGAAACGGATAATTAAAGGTAATGTGCGTTTTGTTTCTCTATTACATTTTTTTGATTTTTACAAAAATGGTTGCTCCTAAAATTCGTGTTTAGTTAAATTCTAACAGCTTATTAAATAAGCTTTCCAATGAGGTATATCACATTGGTGTTCAAAATTCTAGCCCACTTTTGACCTCTCCTTTGACGGGCCGGTGGCGTGGTCGGTAAGATACTTGCTTTTCACGCCGCAGGTCGTGGGTTCGATTCCCACCCGAGACAAACATTAGTGATGAACATTTGTGTTTGTGTCGAATCTGGACGTAAATATCTATTATAAGTATATATTTACGAAAGAAAAGTATTTTAAGTATAGTATATACCAGTTATCTGGTTTCCATAACACAAGCTCTGCTTAGCTTGGGACCAGATGACCGTGTGTGTTAATGTCCCAGAATATTTATTTATATTTAGCTATAATCTGCCTATCTTTAAGTCACGATGGGTATTTAGGAACGCGCGTTCGATTGTAGACTACATCATTGCTTTACATCAGGCAAGTTGTGGTCAAGCGACCACAACTTGCCTGATGTAAAGCAATGAAAAAAATAAAAAAACCAGCCTATTATAGATTTAAAAAAAACTTGAGAGGTGACAAGGGACACCCGGATGGAACGAAGTTCCTTTCGATTAATTAATGAAGGAATTGTAACATATTTTTTCGTTTAAGTTATAATATTTTTTTTTTCTATCTCTAGAGAGAGAGAGAGAGAGAGACAGACAGAGAAACATGCGCACGCCGCACAGTTTACAATAGCTTACTATAGCAAAAACTGTCGTGACAACTTTTCGTAAGAATTTTTTCCGTCTAGCCCCCTTTCACAACGCGCGATAAGGAACTTCGTTCCAAAAACATTCCTTTTCGTCAGGTTTTGAAAAGCAATCAATAATCGAAAAAGTCGGAGATCGACAAAATGAAAAAGTCACAACAACAAAAAAAGATACAGCGAGTCCCGACCCTGACACACGTTTAATAAAAAAACACCGCACATTTCAATTCTTTTGTCGATGGTTTTCATATAAAGCTTCGGTTTCAGAACAATGGCTGACAAGACAAACTTTTGTATGCCGAGCTTTCATAAAGCTCGGGATGATCGGATGCATAGATAGATATAGTCGTACGTAGCTTTTTCTTTGGTTTATTGTGGATTTGCAAATTATCTTTCACGATTCGCTATCCACAGCACATCCTGTTTCACAACTCCGCTCTCAACTGTAATTTCGTACCGACGCGGCGACGGACGGATGGGCACTGGCAGCAGTGTGGCGATTGACTACAAATGCCATAAATGAAAAAAAAAACTATAGCACAAAGCACATTAATAACGCATAGCATCTAAGCGGCGCCGTGTAAGCTCTAGTCTCAGAAACGACAAGGCTAAGTATTATTAAATATTGTAGCGGCGTCATACACCAAACGCCACTCAAGAGACATGACGTCACAGCAGCATGAGATTAGCCTAAATACAACTTCGCGACAACAACAGTCGGGGGGAGTACCGCGGTCGCTGGACATCACACCTCGCCCGGCCGGAAAATCTTCCCTTTACACTAGAGGGTCACTACCACCCGATCCTCCAGTCACCTCCACAAATAATGTCAAAATCCATACAGAAATGAGTATTAAATCCTAGATTTAAGTAAATTGACGTATGAGTACGACAGAAAGTATCAAAGTGCAGTGCCGGATTAACCACGTAGCAAGAGTAGTATATCGAGCAGCGGCGGCGCAGTGGTACGGGCCTCGTCTTACAACTATAAGGTAGGTTCGAATCCCAGTCGTGCCTACACAACTTTGTGTGAATTGTTTCATCGCCGCTGCTCAATATCGGTGAAGGAAAACATCGTGAGGAAACCCGGCATGTCTAAGAACTTATCATTCGAGGACATGTGACATCCACCAACCCGCACTTGGCCAGCGTGTGTGGGTTAAGGCCTAAACTCTCTCAACTCATAAGATAGTTGACTGAAGACCCGTGCGCAGCAGTGGGACAATAAAAAGGGTTGAAGTGAAGAGTGGCATTTATATCTGTTGAATGAATAATATTATAGTGGCACGACACGGAAGTTACACCTGTTATTATGTGGCATATTACTCAGAACTAATTGTTCAATAGCTGTATAAATTTCATCTATTCTTTTTAATGTATGAACAGATTTTCGATACATTGTTACAACATGAAAAAAAAATCAGATAAAAATTATCTAGCTATTAAACAACCTTAATGGTACTAAATTAACTAACTTTACTTACAACCATAGCAGAACAAGTGCCCCTCAAAATGATTTGCAACAGGCCCCGCTATTTCTTAATCCGACACTGTCCAAGCGGCGTGTATAAGTACTTATAATAGTAATCGCTTATGGTCTTATTCATAAAGACCTTATAAGACTCTTAAGTCAAAATGGACTTTGTCTCTCTCTTACTACTTATAAGACTCTTGAGTCAAAATGGACTTGTCTTTCTCTTACTACTATAAATGGCAAGATGGCAGACAAAAACAGACGAATTATAAACCTATTTTTGCTTTAAACGTTAAAGACGTTTATGAATCCGGGGGTTTGCAATCGTGATTAATTACTTTATTTTAGGGGTCTTATATGTTTTGTTTGTTACATGGTATGTCGATTTTAAGTACTAGTATATAAAAAATGTCATCTGTCCTAGTGTTTTTTTTCTCGGCTGTACTTTTGAAAAAGTAGGCATTTGGCTACCATGTCATTATGCGGTTTAGGCATAATGCGAAGTAGAGAATATGATATGTGGATTATTTACTACATAGGATTTTTGCAATGTAGGTATTGACAACCGGACCCCGAAAATCGACTTATTCTCGTCGTATAATCGAGTATTTAACTAGAAGTAGAATGGATATAACTTTTTTATCAGCGAAAGCAATCCGGATGTAATTTGGTATGGAGATAGTTTGACATCCGGGAAAGGATGACTGAAGTATCCCGTGTCCCCAGGATGGGGCAGAGGGTGTCCACGATAAGTCGCCATCTTAAACGGTTAGCAAGTTTCAACTTATTTATTAAAAAAAAAATAGGTAAAAATAAAGTCAACTCAGAATAAACACTTTATAGTATATTTATGACTCATTTACGGCACATAGACATAGCAAATTACAACCAATGCATTTTTTTGGCCCTCTGATACGTAATAGGGCGGTTAATCACCCCTGTAAGTATATGATTACCAGAGTTATCCCAATATTTTTCAGTTTGCATTTCCATTATTCTTGAATAGCATTTATTCCATTCTACAATTCCTTGTTCAGGTACATCCTTCACAAAGTTCTTTGGTTCAGAGTCTGTTGCAATCACTACTCTTACTTTGTTATCATTAAGTATACTTATAAGGGTACTAAACCTTTTCAATTCATCTCTATGCTTTTTAGCTGTTAACTTCGGCATGTCTCTTACGAAAACTGTATGAAATATTTTCGAAATTTCCAAATAATCACTCGCTCCTAACGATCTTTCGCATAGTTCTTTGAAAGTGGAATCCAAAATTCGCCCACAAGCTTTAGAAAATTTCACATTCCTACCAGATACATTGATTACTCTAGGCCTTATCGTATCATTCTCTTTTGATACCAGATCGTTATGTAAATCATCAACACAACTAATTTTTAGTCTAAAATCAGCATTAAATACATTCTTACTTACTTTGTTGCCTTCTAAACGATAATCGATTCCAGAATCTAGTTGCTCTACATTACAATTTTCTTTCAAAACAGGTATATATGACAATATATTAGATTTCTCTACTCCATTTTTGGAAGATTCCTCTGGTTTGTTATTACTAGTGACTACTACCACACAACCATTAGCAAATAGCTTAGACAATAGTGGTTTCAAGATCATTGCATTACCAACATCATTTACTTGAAAATCATCACAGCAAATTACTGGAGATTCTTTTGTTATATCTTTTGCTACTGAGGTAATCACATCAGGTTTTTTACCTTCATCCATGAACCAGCTCGTCCAGCTCTTAAGTTTGGTTCTTTCTTTAAGGATTCTTGAATTTATGTTTAAAATGTAAGACTTGAAATTATCTCTAAACTTTTCTTTAAATGGTAGTGAGTTATAAAGCATATCCATAAGCATCGTCTTACCTCCTACTGTATCGTAGATGTATAGCCCTTTAAGTGGTCTAGTGTTTGGTTCTGTTGCGATAAATTTGTAAAACGATTTTGTTCTTTTGTAAGAGACCACATCATTATAAACATTTTGGAGTTTGCTAATTATTTTTTCTTGTTTAGAATCTTTTAGCAAATTACCGTCGAGTACTTTTTGGGAGTACACAGCCCAAGGGCTTTTATTAGAGTTTGGCTGTATCTGGCTAAAGGGTAGTTTCAGGTATTGGCAAACTGATTTCCAATGATTCTTCAAGATTGAAGAACCCTGGAAATATGAACCTTTTTTGGACATTAATCAGAAAAAAATATGTTTCGCTAATTCTGACTTACTGCAAGAATATAAATTTTGCAATAAAAAAATTTCCTTCTTGATGTCGTTTGTTACTCTTGATGATTTTAACAAATCAATTGTAAGTAATTACCTAGGTATTGAAGTTTTCGACTAAGTGTTAATTTAAATATCCAATATTATGAAAAAATTAATGTGTAATTTTAAAGTGAAACGTTCTCGTTAGTTTGAAATGTCAAATTGGAAAAAATCAATTCTGTTTATATTTCTGTTTGTAATTCTCATTTTCTTTACTGTCAGTTTTGTCTATTTACTACAAAAGAGGTACAATGTAAAATGTCTATTGTATACTCGTAGCAACTAATATAGAACAAAATATCGCCGGCTGTAAGGAACATGATGGACATTCTGTGATCTTTGGTTACAACTATAAGGTAAGAGTGAGGCAATTATTGGCCAAGCGAATCATCATCAGCCTGGGGACGTCTATTGCTGGATATAGGGTTCCACTTTAGAATGCCACATCGATCGGTTGCCAACCGTTAGCTCCATCGGCTTCCTGCACTGATGGCATTTAACACTGCCATCAGTGAATCCTGTCGCTGTTGGTTTGGCATTCCCTACGTGGTCTGTGCTCGAGATCCTTTCCCCAGCGGCTATTGAATCTACGAGCGATGTGGCCTGCTTGTTGCCACATGAACTTCCTCACTTTGATTCGCTATATCGGTCAAGCGGTTGCAGACCTCTATTTAAAATGATTCTTCATTCCTTTTTTATTGTTTGCTTTTGTTCTATTTTTTTGTAGGTAGAACTACGATACTCCCAATAGGGTGGAGATACATCAAGAAGTGTCCTTTTGGTAAGATTCAATTTACAGTACAAACCCAGCGTAGTTACGATAATTAATATGGACATAAAATATGGCACGGCGGAGGTGGTGGCTGCGCAGGCGGTAGAGTCGATATTAAAAAAAAAATACTCCGAGTTGTTACTTACCTACTTATTAAAATCCATTGCTGAAAACGCGTAAACATATTTAATTTTATGATAAATTAATTTTCCTATTTTCATGTTGGTTTTTTCAGTCATATATATTATCCATTTCTTTGTTAATTTAATTACCGGAGCATTTTAATTAGCGGGAGAGAAGGGTGGTCATCTACTTGATAAATGAGAAGATTGTGTTATCAAACTAGCAGATTACAGCAATCCAGATCTAAGTTTAATTTTCAGTAATTTTTCTTTTCAGTCGAATAAATTAAAACTACAGATTCAACTTACAAATATTCCATTTATTATGTACAAGTTCATTTTAATGATAGTAATAAATAATAGATATAATAATAGAAATATTTATTACCTAGCAGTGGCGAAGAGTGGAAATCTGAAAACAGAAAACTTAGACGGGAAGAAGCACTAAAAGTTCTTACCGAAGAATATACCTTTTCACCACCGTGACTGGTGTTTGATGACCAGTGATTGCAGTAGGTAGATTTACGGTAATTGATGTTAAACGTATATGTTAATATGGATAAGACTCAGATTTTCCGGAATTTAAAAATTATCGTGGTTTTTTTTCCGGAATTTCGAATTTACTTATTATATGGAGGTGCAGATAAAAAAATGTATCAATGATTTATTGCAATGCTGTACATGTGACTAGGATTTCATAATAAAACATAATCGCGTATTTAAATATTTGAAGTAAAATTTTACCAAAATATGAAATAATTTTACCTATAATATTTAAATGTGAAAATGACAAAAATTAATTATTCCTCCTTTAATAGGGTCTTTTGTTTATTTCATAATGTATATTAATCTCAGTTCCATTTCCGGTAATTCCGGAAAAATGGCATGTCCATGTTATGATATCATGGTGCAAATACAAAAAAAATCGTTCTACCTACTCTGATCACTATTTATGACCAATTTATATAGATAAGGTGATGGGAATCGTTTTACATGAACTCTTAGCCACTGGTACCTAGATAATATAAAACATCAACACTAAATTTAATTTATTTAAATAACTTACAAAGTACCTAACACAGTTTACATCTAAAAACTGATAATAGTAACTGTACATACCACTTTTTACAAATACTGGTAACTATTAGATATGATGTCATAAAATTATTTACAATATTTCGTAAAAATTGCTTAAATACCTATTTAATTGCTTAGGAAGAATGACAGTATTTTTTACTTAATTTGAAAATTGATATTGTAAAGGAGACTACCCATTTCCCTTTGTACCATATATGTATTGTACATATATGGTACAAAGGTGCATGATATATAGGTATAGGTATGTAGAATCGTATTTTGATTATTCTGTCAGTAAGATTATAAAAAAAATGTTTGACACGTATATTTCTTATATCATTGAAATGAAGCAATAGGTAGCTATTAAGATAAAACGCATTAAACTTATGGTGTATGACGTTGCGCAATCCCAGCGCTACGTCATACAGAGGTACCTATAAAACTTACAACGTGACGTTAATCGAGATTTCGGTTGGATGTATCGCCGTATCTTTAATCACACACAAAACAAGAAAAAAAATCGCGCTATCTGATGAACAAAACAAAAAATGTCGTTTTTCCTTTGTATTTTCTTCTACAAACCGCGTCAGTCTCTTTATGTAAGAAAGTTATGTAAGAAAGCGTATTATAAAATTTCAGACTATGTAACGGATAAAAACGCTTGGAATTAAGTCGCTCTAATTCAACACAATAAACAAACAAAATGTAATAGATATAAGTACTTCATTTAAAAAAGAAAAAAAGCCTACTGAGTTTTTTGGCAGTGTTTCTCAGTAGTTGCCAGTCATTCACTGCACGGTAGGAAAAGAAATTGGACTATTTAATGTAGACTCGCGTCTCAAATAAATAATGCATATTTTGATTTTGATATGTATATTAAAAAATAATTTTATTTGACATATTCTCATTCTAAGATCAATACAACGATTGTTTATGATGAAATACCACAATGATAAAAACAAAACAAAAAAAATAACAAAATATTGCAGACGTTCGGGAATCTGACAAAAGGAAAACACTTGGCTACACTTTAAAAGTGCATTAACACAACAAAGGCAAGTTAAATAATTAATCAAAGTCTACAAAATGTTTGTCATGTTTATTTTATAAAGAAACAAGTAAAGAAAAGTTTTTGTGTTTTTATTTGGAAATTCTTTTGTTTTAACTTGTTTCTTGTATTTATTTTGAAAGTGTACTTAAAGGGTTTATAATGTCAATGAGTCATGAACACAATTATAACTAGGAATCTCTCGGTTTGCGTGTTTGTTCACAGTTCTACGATGAGCGATATTCTAGCGAGTTCAGTATACCTCGTGAGCGATGTACTACAAACAGGGGGAAAATCTAATAAGTATGGACAGTACCCTAAAAATGCCTTCACGAAATTAAATATAATCCAACTACGTTTTAATAAGTTACAATTTAATCTTATATTTAATATGTACTTAGAGATAAAACCTTAAAAGTTACATTCAAAATTTATTTCTAGATAGGTAAGAAAATATTTATAATAGTACAAAGTTATCTTAAAATACCTTTGGTCATAGAAATTTATTTAAATTTTAATAGAAATAACTGTACAACACAATCACAGTGTAATGAAACTTACAGTGGTCCAATGGAGTTTTAAATCGCTCGAAATGTCTCGAAGCTATTTCCATTCACTCGTTACATCATAACTCGGGGTGATTTTCCTCTGAAGAAAAAGTTGGGTGATGCGACAGCAATTAGTCAACTCTTAACGGTGGGTAGCGAGAACAATGGATGGCTACTCGGTACAACACCCAACCCATTGGACGACTGAAAGAGTTCTTTAGACTGCGATACAACGAAACTACATCCGAGTGTTTGCAATGTCATTGTCATTAGATAGCACATTAAAAAGATGACAGTTTCAATGAAAAGAAAAATGGGAGGAACTGCCTTCATTCATCTATATTGCCCCTGAACGCAAAGCGCATATACCTTGATCACACGTACCAAGCAAAAAGGCGAGTCAGCACTCGGTACGTACAAACATAGGCTTGCTATGTTTTTACGACGATCAAGGTAATACCATTTTTACGCTGATAATAGGCATGTCAAAATTGTCAAGTTTTCATACAACTATTTCGGTTTCCCGCGAATCGAAAATATTATGATATCATGATCAACCTGATGGAGGTGATGATGATATTAGCTAACATTGCTAGGTTTCAGATTAGTCACAAAATGTACAAATTCGATAGCGTCATTTCTTACTATTAACTAAATTCATATTTTTGTATCAAGCATATCTGATTAACTGTAGGTAATAATGGTGTTTCTCATTTTATTTATTACCTGCTTAATGGATTCTACTAAAATACTTTTGCTATTTTGCCAATATCAATTTTATAAGGTTCGTTTCCGTGAGTTGCAGCTGGCGACTGACTTGTTCACTCCGTTCACTTTCACGTGAATAGCGCGAGGTAAATGACAGTACTAACTTTACCAAAACATCAATAATTGACCACTTGGGCACGTTAGAAGTTCTATATTGTAGGATAGTTAGTCTTTTATATTTTCGTTGCAAAAATACTTCTGTCAGATTGTAGCCACGCACGATGGATCGCATGCGGCTAATGCGAAAGTAGTCAGATTACGAAAATTTCGTCGGTTGCTAGTCGCAAATCGCAAAACATGGAATTAAACCTTAAAATATCTGTTAGTAAACTACCTTTTTTAAACGACTTTATCTATAAAATTTAGTACGGCTATTGGTTAAGCAACGGTTTTCAGTAACAAACTAAAATTAAAATGTGTACAAACGGATCAGTTGAGCTCTGCGTGTGTTTCGTAAACAATCATTTCCTCTCCGTATTTACTAACAATGTAATTACAACATATTTTACAGACACGGATTTTAAGCTATAATGTAACATGAATTTATAGGGCCGCATTTAAAAAAACATGATTAATGTTTAACTACTTTTATGAACGATAAAATTCTTCAATTGACGGGCCGGTGGCGTGGTCGGTAAGTCACTTGCTTTTCATGCCGCAGGTCGGGGGTTCGATTCCCACCCGATATAAACATTTGTTTAAATATGTCTGTTTGTCTTGTGTCTGGGTGTAATTAATTATATTTAAGTATATATTTACAAAAGAAAATAATTATATGTAGTATATTACCAGTTATCTGGTTTCCATAGTACAAGCTCTGCTTAGTTTGCGATCAGATGACCGTGTGTGTTAATGTCCCACTATATTATTATTATTAATTGTTGAGCTGCTGACCCATCTTACGTATAGTTTTGGTCGGTTTATACTATTTGTAAAGAAAACCATTAACACGCGGAATAAAGAATCTAATAACTTCAACCCTTTTTAGTGTCCTACTGCTGAGCACGGGTCATCTCTAAACTTTCTTATGAGTTGAAAGAGTTTAGGCCTTAATCCCACACTGGTCAAGTGAGGGTTGGTAGATGTCACATGTCTTTGAATGATTAGTGCTTAAACATGTCGGTTTCCTTACTATTTTTTCTTTCACCGATATTGAGCAAAGGAGATGAAACAATTCACACAAAGATGTGTTGGCACGACCAGGATTCGAAACCTCGACCTTATTTTTCTAAGACGAGGCCCATACCGCTGCACCACCGCTGCTCTATGTCTAGGTATGACACTGTCAAAATTATTAGTGGTCCATTGCATGAGTCAACAATGTGATTACAAAACTTTCTTTATCTCTTGCACTTGCCTGGTGTGAAGTAATGATGCCCAAAATACCGATTCACTAGTGATTACGAATGATTTTCGGTGAGGTGAGAAGGTGGCAGTGGAATTAAAATTCGCAAACATGTGTTTTAAGTAATTACACGAACACGCGATTGGGCAATTGTGTGAATTAAGACCTAACTCATAAGTTATTCATGTGGTCGAGAGAACCCGGGCGGGTCCAGTGCAGGTATAAACGGCTACACATTAAGCTATAGTTTTCCAGTATAAGCTGATTTCGCATTGTATAATATTTCCGTACAACGGGAGGTCAACTTATATTGGTATAGCCGGTGTAGTCCTGTGTACATGTAACTACAAGAATTATATCCTACAAGATATATCCTACGGCAGGTTTCAATATCGTATCATCTATCTGTGAATATGCTTACTATAGATAGACCGTTTAACTCGCGTATGCCATCTGAGGTACAAAGTCATAAAACATTTATTAAATCTCCTAAAGAACTATTTAACCACAGATACAAGTAATGTAAGACTATTCGTCACTAATATCCATATCGCTTGAATCATCATCACTGTCTGTGCAGCTTGTGGAGTCAGAATCTTGGCGATAGGCGAACGGGAGTTAAACGGTCTATCTATAGAGATAGAATTTTGACGTATTTTCTATGGAGCTAATGTCAAATAGGCACCTATTAGTACCATTATTAACCAAATCCACAGATAGAATATTGAAACAGGCTGTTAATACACACTGGTGAATAGAGCTCTGTAAGTACGCCTTAGGCTATGCTCGCATTGAACACTTTTCGCACGAATACGCGTGAAAAATATTCATCTTTTAAGATAGCGTTGATAATATGCTGAAGGAAATTCATGAAATAGAGATTACATAATATGGATTTAAGACAATATAGAAACTTCTTTTTTAATCTTTTTTTACTTGACCAAAGCTAAGAAAAATTAATGTCCTTATTAGTCACTATTTGCTGCCACATGTCTGTACTAGGGTGTGATCCCAAATAGTACGAACAATAATAGTACGTTTGTGTACAATACAGAAAATAATTATTAAAATTAGTCTATTGTTATTTCTAGTCTCCAGACAATGAGTAAGTTATTATGGACTTCAGTTTTGTTCATCTTGATGTTATATGTGAGCTCTTCCATTTATTAATTATAAAACTAAGTTTCAAGTTTTAACATTATATTTAACAACTGTGACTTCATCCGCGTGATGTACGGGAAACATGAAACCGTGACTAAAAGATACTCTACAATAAACTAGACGGTGTTTAGATTTTTTTTATTTTCTTTTAAGCTTGTCCTTACTACAACTTGCCTGTTGCTAACTAATGATGCGGTCTACGATGAAACAGATTCACTCGTAATTTATGCAAAATTAATAATATGTTCAAAATTTATTCTGAATCCGCTTTCTGATTCCAATAATGGATATCCGTAATTCGATTCATACAATTTCAAACTTATATATTCGTCCGATATAATTCGCATTCAATATGAATACACCCTAAACGGATAAAAATACGACTTAACCGGATAAAAATATCACAACTCGTGTGTTGGAAATCCAATATGACGGTTGTGTACGCAAATTGAAGGTTTCATTGAATGAAAACGATATCTTGTTGAAGCGTGCGGAAAACGTTATTTTTGTCTGTATAATGTTATGACATCAGTTACAGAACGGAAATATTAAATGGCGAAAAAATACATTCATTCATGCTTTCAGATTTATATTTTAGCGTTTAGTTACTCTATCTGAGTGTATGGATTCTACATTAGTATAAAAATAACCTAGATCTGCGGAGATTAGTATTTGGTCTAGGTTAGAAGTGAGCTAGATAGGTTAGGTAGTTAGATGTTAGATTAGCAAACCTAGCAGTACAAATTTTGCTAAGTTTGGGATCAGATTGGCTGTATGTTTATTGGGATTGAACCCACCTCGTCCAGCCAGAAGATCTTCCCTTTTCACTGGATCCAATCCTCTAGTCTCTACACGTGACCGTGATGCCCGGCGACCGTGGTCCACTAATGTTCTTGTCGGAAACTTGTACTTGTAATTAACTATTTTATGTGTGGGTTTACAAAAGAAAAGTAATAATTGTAGTATATTAACAGTTATCTGGTTTACATAGTACAAACTTTGCTTTCTAAATGTCCTACGATATTGTTGTTATCTTAGTTCTATCGCACACGTCAGTAAGTTTGATCAAGTTAACTTTAATATTAAGTCGTCGATCTCAAAAAGTATGAAATCGTGACAAAATTCAACGATTTGGAATAAATGCGCTATCGGATTTGTACAAAATGAAACCGTTATAAAAATAGCTATAGCTCGAAATCTGATCAAATACGTAAAATTATTCTCCATATTTTATCTTTGATTTACTTTTGAAAACATTTGTAGAAATATTCAAGGATTTCAAGATTAGACACGTACATAAATGATATGAATATTAGTATGTAGATACACGCCATTTTCTTCAGAGTCAACGTCCTAAGGACATGATCGTAATAATTAAAGAGACACTGTTCTTACTTAAGCTATAACATTAACGTGATTGTAAAGACGCTATCCCACTGCTGCGCATAAAAATACTACGCACATGTGCAGAGCTTCGTTTACAAGAAAATGTATGTGATGTCCACTACAATCCAGAAACGGAACAAACACGCTGTAATATTGTGGTAGTGGAGGTTAGGTGGAGATGAGAAAGTCGTCGAGATGGTTAAATAGATGTTTGTATTTAGGTAGTCTCCATCAGAATATTCGCTTAATAACTAATTGCATATTATTTTATATTGACACCAGTACGTACGTCATCGTATGTACTGTAAAGTATGAATTAAGAACGCCACAGACGAATATGAAATTTATATTGTAATTGCTTGAAAGTAGCAAAAACTCACGTTTAACGCTGTCGGCGTTATCCATGCGATACACGCAAAGGTGCGTAGTTTACCTGTGGGAGGTGGATGATGTGATTCAAAGCTGTTCTGCGTCTTGTATGTAGCAGTGGAGTTAATATTCGTGTATAGTGTGTGCTGCAGTCGAAACTTTCACCCACGTTGTCTAACAAACGAACGCAAGTATTTAAAAGCGCTTTGGGTTCGTGTGTAGCATGCGCTGCAGTGAAACAGTGACTTAATACTTCAGACCAGAATTCTTGTAACAATCCTTGCTGTGTTATGGTATACCGGGGGGATTGTTTCATATTCTGATTTTTCTTAAATGTTAATAATAGAGGCAAGTTACGTTGCTTAGGTGGGCTATTAGCTTTGGTTGGCAACATTGATAATCACGTCTCCCTGAGGGTGTCAACTCAAGATTTATTTTAATACACACTAACACTACCCTTTCTCTTATTTTTAATTTGATAGCTATTCAAACTGCGACTGAATTTAAATTTATACCCGTTTTTGCCGTCATCATCCTCACTATCATGATCATTCCTATAATCTGCGTTATCACTATGCCTTTCATCAATTTTACCATCCTTAAAACAATCGTAATAAGGTTTACAATCGATACAATTTGTGCTTCTAGCAATATAAGTTTCAACATCATCTCTTTCGCGAATAGCTAGAATTCCTTTACCTAGTTGTCAATCTCTACAGCCATCAGTAGCTAATGTGAACCTAGTTCCTGATTCACTAATGGAATCATCTCGAATCTTCGGTCTACGGTTTCCGTTCATCTGTTCTATGAAAGAGGTGTTTGTATTTCTAATGTAATCTCTATGGATGTTGTGATTTGAGGGGGATAAGTGAGTGAGTCTGTAGCTCACGTAGGAATCGTTGCGACGAACTACAGTTCTGGTAGTACCGGCTCTTGAACTGCCGATGGGAGCGAAAGAAGTTCCATTCTGGTCGGCGGATTGTGCCAAACAGCAGCAGAAGCATTTGAAGTAGGATCTGTGGAATTCGCGCCGGAATTTGCCTGAAACAATTGAGAAATTGCAGTTTACAGATCATTTTGTAAGCGGTGCAGTGCTGTTGTGTGAGAGCAGGTAAGTAAAGTCGGTAATACTGTTATACCCTGTAAGAACCCAAAATAATCACTTTAAAATACTAAGTTTAAAAGTGCGCTGAGCACACACACTCACTATACACAGTAGATATATAAGCTAATGCAGTAATTCAATTCAAAAGTGTTCTTAAATTCAATGCCTACAGTTGCTCAGAGGGCTCGGGTTGCTACGATGGGTATATAAATAAACAATAATTTGTTGTTGTGTCATTAATTTGTTGAATCTCAATAAAAAAATTTGATGAGTCGGGTTGTATATTTTATTTACGACAATCCTGGCAAAAACGAAGCATAGCCACACTATCGATCGGTCGTTTTCAACGTTTTGTATGTTTTATTCCTGATGCGTGAAGTGGAAATATTTTATGTATATCTCTTGCAACTGTGTACAGTGATGGTAGATTAACATTGCTCCGCTCAGCATGTCCGAGAGCCAACATAGTCAACATTTTAGGCCAGATGCCTGAAGAGATTATTTTTCCGAAAGCACAAGTTACTTCAAAACGCTTGTAAAAATTTCGTATTAAAAAAAATAAGTGTTCGTAAAGGGCCGCTACCCTTCTGCCAGAACTTGATTGTCTTGATTAGGGATCTTTCAAGGACTATTATAATTTTTTTTACATTGCCTCAAGAATCTTCTATAAATTGTTCACCAGGTCTTCTTCTATTAATAGAGTCCTATTACACAGATATTTTATTAAAATTTAAGGCTCATTTTCATCGGGGTATTAGAGTATCACCAACGATTTACTGGGGTTCAAAAATTTAAGTGAATTTTAAAGTGCGTGTAGTGAAATATTTACAAAAATAATAATGGAGAACAATATTAGATACAGTGGCTAAAAATAATACAAAAATATTTGAAATAGAAAGAAAAAACATAATTCACGTTTGTTATAATATGAAAAGGTGGATCTACGTTTTTACTTAAAGACTTTTAGCTGGCAATGGCTTAATAGCCTGACTCTTTTCTAATTTCTCAGCACTAGTTTGGAGTTAGGAAATTTGTGGTGTGAAACCTCCGTGCCTCGGAAAACAAGTAAAGCCGTCAGTCTTGAGCCCATCGTTTACTGGTCGTTTCATTCTATCCGTCCCACCGAACTATAAGAGTGAAGCGTATGCGCAAACACTTGTGCACTATAAAATCTCTTGCGTCTTGACTAGTCAGCTTAAACCGACCGCCGTAACCGGAAAAACAGCTATGAGAGAGAGGGCATATGTATCTTCGGAACCAAATAGGTTTACATAGAAAACAAATTTTAATTATGATCTCCGCAGAAATAATTGCACAATTTTGCACGTGTCATGTTTAAGTAATTTTGAGTACAAGCTTTTAAAAGATTAGTTGTAAAAAAGAACTAAAATACTCCAACATTTTTAGACGCCATCTTGTTAAAAAAGTGTTAAATGAAGGTATAATGTCGCCTTTGTTTTACAAATTCCATCTATTGTCGAGGATGCCACCGCATCAACAACGAGATGCTATGTGTTTTGTACACCCACCGGTGATTCCAGGGTACGAAAAATACAGAAAATAAAAGCCTTTTAACGCTTGTAAATAAAATAGCGGACAAGCTCGTGCCTACGAGCATATTCCTACTCGAAAATAAGAAATAATTGTAAAAAAATATTGATTAAAATTTGTGCAAAGGGTGAAAAACAACGGTATTGGAAAGTAATGAAACCAAAATAAAATATACATCAGTACCACAGAAAGACATAAACAAAGCAGTAGTTCAACAAAAATAAATGACAGAATTATGTAACGAGTACGTCCATGAGCGCCGCGCCCTTTTTCTCAAACGCTACGAAACTGGTAAAGTGCTCTCAGAAGTAAGTATTCATTTTTTAAACTACGATTGCGACATTGCGTTAACGTAAAAGTTAATTTGTAGAGCAATAACAATACCAAATTAAAAATATGTACATCAATTCATAACAATCGCACAGACTTCGATCATTTAACATTTAAATAAAGAAACCTGCATCAAAAACGGTCAATACCTTATACACAGATTAACAGACACAAAGATACACACGTCGAACTTATCACACCCTCCTTTTTAATTTCCTTTAGTAATTTACAAGCGGCTCTAAATTTCAATGCAAATTCGCGTGTCCGCAAACTTATTTGGTTACTTGATGTGTTAGACTTAGACGCTTCTAACAGAGCGATATTTATGCGCGCCATGTTTGAGATTCGCCGTCTGTCTGTGTGTAGTCAATGTAGAGATACAATACTTGTGATCAATGTAACAGTAGATTGCACGCAACTCAAGCCATGTCACAGAGAGTAGGCATAAAAATATAAGAGGAGACAAGGAAAAATGTGAGTTGAACTACTGCTTTAGCTTATATATTTACTGAGTCGGTACCGTAATGTGTTTTGTAACTTCAGTAGCAATCCACTGTAGGTACTTAATATAATACAAAAAAGTAGAAGTGGCTAATTAATTTTTAAGTACAAAAACATTGTAAAGGGCTACATTTTTTTACTTGCAGTGTATATTAATTAACAATAATTGTTCTAAACTACAGTGCTGACAGAGAAGAGAAACGATACTAACCTGAAAACCCGGGAAAGCCTGCAAGCAAAATGTTAGTGACGTATTTTTCAGAAATCAAGCAAGAATTAAAAACACAATGATAATGGGAATGATATAAGAGAAAGCAGGATAAGATAATCTAAGAGAATTAGCAAATTCTACTAATAGGTCAAAGCTTAGGGTACAGTATATATATAACTAAGTTAAGGCAGTAGTTCGACTAAATAAAACGTACGAGATAGGTCATCAAACAAGCGCCGATTTTATCCTCCCGCTACGACATAAGGTGGTACTTAACCAACGCACCATTTTATACATAACAAATATACAATAAACATAACCAATAATACTTTTTTTTTGTAAATACAGATAATTACACCCAGACACAAGACAAACAGACGTGTTCATCACACAAATGTCCGAGAAATGAACCCACGACTTGCGTGAAAAGCAAGTAATAAAAGTAATAAATAATATTTTTGCAAGTCAAAAACCTCAGTCCACCCGTGACCATGAAGTCTGAAAAGACTTTGAAACGTCGGGATCTAAAATCTAAAATATACCGCGATAAAATTAATTAATCAACACCTTGTGTATATTGTTTAATTACCTAATCAATGGTATGGTAATTGGAGCCATGCAAACATATTACGTTTCAATGGAATTTCGTGGTAATTCGTTGTTGATTATGATGTCATGTGATGAGAGTAATTACTATAATACCGATTTGATATTGGCATTGAGTTTTCATTGGAATGATAATTACACCGTTTGTGTGAACAAGCCTAAATCTATACTAATGGAATAAAGCGAACGAGTGGTTCAAAAGTGTTTATTTTAGTAAGGCAGTGATTGAAAATTTTCTTTATTAATGGGTGGCTTTATCATTTACCAATTTTGGCAAATAAAACAATAAGATTTTGGCGAAGGATAAGTAGGCTAATTCACGTAACTTCTTGACGCGCCGATCAAGTTGCGGTGCAGTTGCAATCAAATTTACGTCTTAGTGCAAAATGGTATTCTTGTAATTGTCATTTAAATAACTTAAACGCTAAAGCGCTCGCGTGACGCGAAGTTGACGCGAGCGTATCTGACAGCGATTGTCAAGATTGCGAGAATACGAAAAGGGCTGTTTTGATCGAAAGTTATCTGCAACTGAACTGCAACTGAACTTATTTAATTAAGTGAATTTGCCTACAGCATTGCTCTAACGCGGCAATGTTGCTAGCGTTCTGGGTACGTTCCCGGAAGATTACGATATCTAAGGACACTTGGGTAATTTGACGGGCCTGTAGCGTGGTCGGTGTCGTGGCTGTTCATCGTGGGTTCGATTTCCACCCGAGACAGACATTTGTGAGATGAACATGTCTATGTATCTCGAGTCTGGGGCGTAATTATCTAATATAAGTATATATTTACAGAAAAAAAGTATTATATGTATAGTATATTATAATAATTATCTGGTTTCCATAACACAAGCTCTGCTTAGCTTGGGACCAGATGACCGTGTGTGTTAATGTGTCAGAATATATTATTATTACTAATTAATTAATCTAACAATACCCTAGTTGTTAACAAACATACAATACGAAATATGCGCTAAAAACATAACAGTTTATTGGCAGTCATGTGAAAAAGAAATTTCCCTAAGAATTTTGCAAAACTTACATTACACAATTAAGTTAGTAGGGCAACAATAACTACCGTTCAGTTTTTGTTCTTATTTATTGGTCCCAAGTCAGTAAATTTCGTTTGTTTATAAAGTAAACTGTAATCAAGTTTGTCTTGGCGCGTTTCCACTATGTCGTGACGGCAGATTGTCGTAACGTTTTAAGTGTCATGGCTTACATATTTTAACTGTCGTCTACTACTTTTTACGGTGACGACAGATTGACGTGACAAGTGGGAACGGCTAGCACGACAGTCGTGAAACGATAAAAAATCGTCACGATTACATGGTGACGGCAAATCATGTCTGTGTATAAACGCACTTCTGATCTGCAAGAGAGCGACAGAACCACTGCCGTGAAACGATAAAATGTTTTCGTGTTGTTATGGGAACAGCTAGATACGACAGTCGTTAACCGATATTTTTTTTTTATGACAAGCAGTCGATACTATATGGACAGCTAGGAGCGATAGTCGTGAGACGATAAATTATTTGTCAAAACATAGTGGGAACACGCCCTAAATGTTTGACTAAAATCTTTATACTAAAATATTAACGTAAGGCACGAATTATTATGCTAACTAAACGTACCAAATTGCTATACTTTTTGCCTTTTTAAATTGTGAAAAGCAAAACAATCTTCTAAATATTTAAGTATTTTAAAGGAAGAAAATGACTGACTGACATATTATCGCACAGCCCAAACCATTGGGTCTAGGGACTCCTAATTTGGAACATAGGTTCCGTGAAGTTTAGAGGTGCATAAAGGATTCTTTAAAACATACTCCCTAAGGGGATGAAACGGGGACTACGTGGGGGGCCGCGAGCGAAAAATAATTAAATATAAATTATCCTCAGAGCCACTTTACAAAACTTTTGCACACGTATCAAAAAATTTATATCTCACGTCGAACTTTACTAAAGCTTCATACATTATTCTGTTTCATTTGACGCAAACAATCTTCCCTGGGGATACAGTTGGGATCATTTTGACATGCAACGACTAGAACCTTTGGGTAATGATTTATTTATTATTTTTACTTCTAATAATATCTTATTTTGAGTTCAAGATATTTTAATAATACATATTACCTAAGTTATTATTATTAATAACAATGATAATCGTCGATTGATGCCACATCACATTTCGAGCAAAATAGTCTTACGGGCCTCTTTGTTATACCACGCATTGACTCAATTTGGGAAATACTAAAAGAGAGAAAAAGGAATAATAATATCAAGGTTTTGGTTAAAAAACTAATTATTTTCTTGGGTACTGTAGCGAGCGTTACCAATTTTAAAAGAAAATCTAACTACAAAATTTACAGATAATTTATACTGGAAAATGTTTTTATCCAGTACGTAAACTTTGAGAAAACACGTATTTTTTATTTTTATACGTTTTAGTACACACGGCTAAACATTTCCAGTATAAACTGTCCTCGCATTGTAAAAGTAAAATTCCATTCCAAACCTACCAAAAAATTTCTGCGCACTGGTTAAAAAGGTTACACTACACTTAAAAACGGATCAAAAACTCTATGTAGCTAGTAATAAACAGGTGCGATAAGTTGAGATTCGCCTGGAAAGCAACCCTCCGCCCGCTACCCTGTAACTTCCTCTCAAGTTTGTACTGTAGGCAACGCCATTTTTTAACATCTAAGTCTCGTACTGGCTTACGGCTATATTATTTGATACTGTTGCGATAATAGGTTTCAGAGTTACTGCTATATTTTATTGTTTTTTTTTGTGTTAAGTTTATTGTTATAATGAAGGGTAAAACTTTACATAATGGAGACAAATCTTGTGTTAAAAGTAAAAGTATGGAATTTTTTGAAAACTAAAAACGTTACCAACTTTTGTGTTTACCTGTTGATCAGGCAGAAAAGAAGCTGTATGAAATAAAAAAAAATAGCAGAGACGAAGTCGCGAGTAAAAACTTATCGTGATATTTTTTGTGCACAGTACATCATCGCCCCAAGGTCTCAACTTATTGCGCACGGTAGTATGCTTCAAAATTATATTTAAAATCCCTTAATAACAAAATAATCAAAGCCCGTAGCAAAACACAGTCGGGTTATAAAGGAAATAAAAACACTACCTGGGAATGCTGACAAAAGGGTATTAAATAAATTTTTACCACTCATGAAGTTGTAGATGAGGGGGTTGACCGCTGAGTTTGCGT
Source organism: Meganola albula (assembly GCA_936450015.1). Classification (NCBI taxonomy): domain Eukaryota; kingdom Metazoa; phylum Arthropoda; class Insecta; order Lepidoptera; family Nolidae; genus Meganola; species Meganola albula. The sequence goes on from OW388164.1 coordinate 1,938,854, forward strand.
AGCACATCACATGACTGATGAGGGCGATGCAGGTCATCACATCAGTTTGTTGTACATCATAGGCGACTCTGTGAAAACAATAAAACATCACCAAAAATATAACAACAAACCAGACAATGCCACACCGCCAAGCGGCCTTGCCGTGCTCCGGTGCGATGTCTGGTGACACCCTGCAGAGGGTGGGTCGGAATTGTTGCTACTTTAAGGTTTCTAACCATATAGATGTTGATTTCACTGCAACCTTCTCACCGATAATCATTCGTAATCACGAGTGTATCGATATACTGGGCTGGCGCGTTTCATCGTAGACTACATCATTGCTTAACATCAGACAATTTGTAGTCAAGCGCAGGCCTATTTCAGGATAAAAAAAACCTATATATATTATATAACTATATCATTATATACCTATATCATATAACTATATCATTCTAGAAATGATATATAAGCTTTATAACAAATAGAATATCCGCATTGCTTCAGTTTTTCTCCCTTAATCCTTAATACGAAAGATTTATTGGCGCGCCGTGACGAGCTCTGTCAAGTGAAGGCATTTGTACGGATTTGGTGTATCTTTTCACTAACTTTAGCGTACAGCTTCACTTGTAGGTACTCAACACTTTGTATATTTCAGACAAATAATGTGCAATAAAATGTGTTACGAACAAATTTACAAACTACGTTTTGACTATCAAAATGTTGCACTCAACATACGAGTATCTACTGAATTACACTGCAGTGCTCGGAAATTAGAACGCAAATAACTCGGTACACTGCTTTTCACGAAATTGGAACATGACAGGCTCAATACCTGTTCCTACAGTGTACGTTAGTTTGAAATGTCATAGTTTATATAACTAGTTAGAACTGTTAGAAGTTTTCTAGAATGCTCTATTGTTCATTTCAGACAAGTAATATATATATATATGTTACAAATAAATTCCAGTGTTCAATTATGAACCCTGTAGGGCACAGCAAAAAGTAGGAGAGACGAGGAAGAACGCTACTCATTTTTATTATTAATAATATGTAGCTATGATTTGTAAAAAAAAATCTATTCAATGAATCAGTATAGTGGGCAGGCGCGTCCCATCGTAGACTACATCATTGCATAACATCAGGTAAGTTGTAGTCAAGCGCAGGCCTATTTCAGGATAAAAAAAAAGTAATTCACGTAAATAGTCTTTTTAATAATAACATTTTTGTATTAGGAGAAATTTCAATTTTCTTACAAATGGATTAAATTCTTTAGTGTTTTTTACGTAGTCGGGAAGTTTGTTATAGATTTAGGACATGCTGTAGGTGCTGTTAGAATACATTTTAAATCTAGGTTTAATCTATTTTTTATGTCTTAGCGATATTCTCGTTTGGATATCTTCCCTCTTTTTAAATAATTCTGGGTGATTGCGAATTAATTTACAAATCTATGTATATAAAATCAATTGCTGTTAGTCTCGCTAAAACTCGAGAACGGCTGAACGGATTTATCTTATCTTGGTCTTGAAATGTTTGTGGAGATCTAGAGGTTTTAAAAGGTGAGAAAAATCTTATATATAAAAATCAATTTCTGTTCGTCAGTCTCGCTATAACCCGAGAACGGGTGGACTGATTTGACTAATTTTGGTCTTAATGTATTCAAACAAGTCTAAGGACAGTTTAAATAGTTAGAAATGCGCGGTATGAAGTTCGCCGGGGCAGCGTGTTTCTAATAAATATATACAAAGTATTGTTAAAATGTTCAATTTTTTAAAATGGGGTTTACATGTATCTGTTTGATCGATGTTTACAAGGATTCTAATTAATTTCTTCTGTAGAGTGAGTAGAGTGTATCAGTGCCGATCGTAATTTTTGTCGAGTCGGTCAAAAAGCAGAATGAATTATTAGATGTACGCTTTAAACTTATGACGCCACTTTTTAATATAACCACTTACAACACCTCCAATTAGATGTTGAAAATAATTTGATCTACCCACTCCTGAACCTTGGACCATTTGCGGAACAGCCTGTATAAGTCATAAAAAGTGATACATAAACAGACAGATTTACGTAAACAATTGTTACTATGAACAATATTCCTTCGGGAGCTTCATTTGTATTACAGTCAGGGAACAACTGTAAAGCTCACTGGAAGCTCACACTAAGCTGATAGGGAGATCGCAACTAAAAGCTGAGACCGACAAATCTAACATCATGATTGTATAACCCAAACACGGAGACACAGTAGATATTAATGAGTAGTTCAAATAAAAAACTCAATCAATTCAGCTTTCAAAATCACTTAATTTTTTGTAAAGAGAAACGCAATTAACTCAAAATTAAAAATTTATAAAATCCCGACCTTTAATTTTTTAAAATATGGCGCTATAATAATAATGAAAATAAAATGTTTATTTTTATTTGATTATTATTATGATTTATGATTCATTTAGACACTTTAGACAAATTCACTTTTAAAACAAAAAAAGAATCATCAGTTTATCCGTTAAGGACAGGCCGGTGGCGTGGTCGGTAAGATACTTGCTTTTCACGCCGCAGGTCGTGGGTTCGATTCCCACCCGAGACAAATATTTGTATAAATATGTCTGTTTGTCTTGTGTCTGGGTGTAATTATCTATATTTATATATTTACAAAAGAAAAGTATTATATGTAGTATATTACCAGTATAGGTTTCCATGGTACAAGCTCTGCTTAGTTTGGGATCAGATGACAGTGTGTGTTAATGTCCCACTATATTATTATAACAGAAAAAGGATCTACGATGCACCAAACAGACACACACACACACATACAGACACGTCCAACTTATAACAACCCGTTATTTTTGCGTCGGGGGATATCAAATAGATATGCATATACATACACACGTGAAATTTATAATAACTCTATTTTTCGACGTTGGTTAAAATCAATGAAGATTGTCTAAAAACCCGATCGTTGTTTATAAGCATTGAATCAAGGGGACGCCTGGGTCGAACTACTGTTAATGCTTATACTGTGACTATGTTACCTAGTCCAGTAGTAAAAAAATACTGAAATCTATTTAAAAAAAAAGAAAATCGTACCATAGTCAGACTATTCGTTTAAGCGTTATGATTCCACAAACTTGTATACCTACAGATACAGAGACATACAGAAACACACACGTTAAACGTATAATATACGTCTTTTTCGTCAGTGGTTAATAATATTCATTATTAATTTTCAACACCTGTGACAAAAACAATTTCATTAAACACCTAATTAGTAAGTTAATTAACTTTCAAAGCTTAATTTACTTTTTGAGCTTTGTCTGCAATATTCATTTGTTACATTATTAATTTCACGAGCTTTCTTAAGCTCGATATTAGATATTCTTTGGAATATTATGTTAAGAAATGCCTCAGTGGTGCAATGATGCGTGTACGCATAATACGTTGATTGAATGTTTCAAGTCTTTCAATCTATCAATCAATTTCTACAATTGAATCATGTAAAATGGCTTTACTATTGGCTTGGGTTAAGATATGGGGATGTTCGTTAGACCAAAAGATGCGCGACATTTTGGGGTTCACGAAAATAGTAAAAGATCAATTTGGCCAAAATCGAAGTTATTTAGTTCTTCCATTATACCGGCGATCTATGTTTGGTTTGGTCTTTTGGCAACTTTTGCGCCTTACGTCACACTGCAGGAACATAGACATTGCTGAAAATCAGGGCTGCCGTTTTTCCATGGGGGTAGGCAGAGATTATAGAGCGCCATTTGCTACGATCTAAACATACTTCCTTAGCCTTACTAATGTTCATACATCTGGCGATAGCTGCTGCGGTTGTGAGTTTTACGCACCTGGCCCTTTTGAAGGACATCACCGATGAGATCAGCGAATGTGCTCCTAGGCTTCCTCTCCCAGCGTTTCCACTCACCTCCGCCGTGCAGGTATATACCTTTCGTCAATCGTTTAACATCCATCCTCTCTACACGACAAAACCACCGAAGCATGCTGTATCACTACATCTTCTTTCAGAGCACAGCGTTCTTTAATTACTTCATTCCTCAATCTATCATTCAGAGTTACACAACACATACTTCGTGGACGCATTTCCACAGCATTTATTCTACTTATTTATGCCCTTTCTTTCCTTCTTTTTTGTCGTGTCCTCTTTCTCTCTCTCTTTTCTCTCTAGTAAATCATAAACATCAGAGCATCCTACTCGTTATCACCTAGGGAGCCGAAATGTGGACAGGACAGTCACAATAGGACTGGTCCATAAATTTTAAGTCGCTCAGCGAGCTATGGAAAGGGTTATGCTCGGAGTTTCTCTAACGAATCGAATACGTAATGAATGAATCACTATCCGATAGAGAACCAAAGTAATCTATATAGCGCACCAGATTAATAAGTTCTTGAGTGGAGACCACGGATTGGCAAACGTATCGTAAGATAAGGTGGAGTGACGATGTCTCCAAGGTGGCTGGTAAAAGCTGGATGAGAGTACCTACGGATCGTACTAAGTGGCGTGCTTTGGGACAGGCCTATGTCCAAATGTGGATTAAATAGGGTAATGATGATATGTATAAGCATATAGGTGTAGGAAGATATTTAACGTTATTGAAATTTATTGCTCTAACTAAAATGTTAAATGCTTTGGCAAGGAATCTGAGTAATGTCTCTAACGCTATCATAATATTGTCAGAGTTTGTTACAAAGCGTATTGTTTATGTTATGAATACTTGTTACCAAAATAATTAAGATATTACTCTCGCCTACACCTACAAGTACTTATAAGAGAATGTTAATTAAATATCTTCACACATTAAAATAAATCTACTTTATTTCGGATTTTATCGCGGTTTATTTTAGATTTTATATTCCGACGTTTCAGTCTTTATAAACTTCACGGTCTTAGGCGGATTGAGGTATTTGACGTCCAAACTTATTAATTACATTTATTACTGACTACCTTCAAACATTATATTATTTAAGTTGCGTTCCGATTTAAGCAATCTGAGCTTACAGTGTCTGGAATTCTGAGTGGACTTTCCTTGGGTTTTGTTTCTGTACAGTAGTAATTGTGATTCATAACTTGGGATGTCAAATACCTCAGTCCACCCGTGACCATGAAGTCTAAAAATACTGAAACGTCGGGATATAAAATCTAAAATATACCGCGATAAAATCCGTTATAAAGTAGTTTTATTTCAATGTTAGTAAAGGTTCTAAAAACAGGGGGATTACTACAATAAAATATATTGTCATTTCAAATCAAGATCTTTTGATAGTAAATTTAATCGATTCTAGTATTTGGTTAAATAAATAAAACAGTCTTTTAACATTGAAATAAAACTACTTTTTAACGGATTCTATCGCGGTTTATTTTAGATTTTAGATCCCGACGTTTCAGAGTCTTTTCAGACTTCATGTTCACGGGTGGACTGAGATATTTGACGTCCAAAAATATTAATCACAATTATTACTGACTACCTTCAAACATTAATATTTAAGTTGCGTTCCGATTTAAGCAAACTGAGCTCACAGTGTCTTGAATTCTGAGTTGATTTTGCTTGGGTTTTGGTACAAGTAAATTAAGCACTGGGTCCCAAGCTGGTGGTATATAATCGGAACGCAACTTAAATATTAATGTTTGAAGGTAGTAATAATTGTGATTAATATTTTTGGACGTCAAATATCTCAGTCCACCCGTGAACATGAAGTCTGAAAAGACTTTGAAACGTCGGGATCTAAAATCTAAAATAAACCGCGATAAAATCCGTTAAAAAGTAGTTTTATTTCAATGTGTGATATTCGCGTAAATCTAAGACAATACTATGTGAACCAGTCTTTTAACATTAAAGTTAAGAAATGCTAGTTGTTTATGTTACCTACTTATCTTAAATAATATACAATTGTTCTCTAATCTCGAGAATGAAGCTAAGTATAATAGATGATTAAACGAACTTACCTTAGTGACGTTCTATCATTATTATACGAAAGCTTCTCCAAAGAGATTAGAACCTACCCGCCCGATGCCTATACAACTTCCTTTTGTTTCGGAACATTGTTTAAAATAAATCAAGGTATTTATAATAACACAACACTGCAAAGACTCCTGTCTCGAGAGTGCTTTGTTATTATGTTCTAATTCAGCGACCACAATATTACTTTTAATTAAATTACATTTGGGCTGACAGTGCCATGGGGCTGTGGGGTTACCAGTACCAAAAACTAAATTTCTACATTTTAGAACTGTGAAATTCAAAAAATACTTTTCATATAGGTTTCAAACTATAATGTGTGATTAGCGAGTCGATACGTGAAACGGCAATTGTTCTCTAATCTCTCTAGATGAAGCCTTCGTTTAATAATGATATAACGTCACTAAGGTAAGTTCGTTTAATTGATGGTTAAACAAACTTACCCGAAGTGAAGTTTGACCGTAATTGTACGAGACGTTACCTACGTTCATCCGAAGAGATTTATATATTATTTTTGCGTTAATCTTTATTAAGTTAGGCTTCAACTACTCTAGATATATGTATTTCAGTTTCATATGGTTTTTTTTCTGGTGATGGTGTTTATGATATTCATAAGTTTCGAAACGCGTCTCTAGTGACGCCATATTATATTGTCTAAATTTAAATCCAATTTGTAGACAACGTTTTGGGGTACATAATTATGTTTTGATTTTAATTTCTGTTATAATGTGTATATTTTAGCTGTTTGTTGTTCCTTTTTCATCAGATTATCAGACAATTTTAGGTAGGCGTGAATGATCCGGTAAGAAAGCGGTATTCCAATAAAATAACTACGGCAAATATCACCTCACCCCGATCTCTCGGTAGCACAATCATTAATTCTACCAGATAATTACAGATCGCTAAGATTAGTTTGGATTAAAGCGTAACGTCCACCGAGCACATGCGCACTGTCCAACACAAAGTGCTAGTTCCTCTAAGATGGCCGTTTTACCCGTGGTCGGTGTTCATTCGTCCGTTCATGCTGACACTTTCGAATGACAGCTGACTTGAAAGCAGTCGCGACCGCAAAATGACAGCTGATGTATTGAGAAGCGGATGTGCTAACATATCTTTAACTGTGTTTGGTTTGAAATATTGAATTTGGTAATCAACTTTTCTGATCGACTGTTCTGTTAATGTACTTTACTTGGTGTTGGTAGGCGCTGTTAGTACTGGTCCTTTGTAAATCTGGCTTAAATCTTGACAACTTACCTCAGAACTGATAGAAGATGTACAGGGAAGTAGCATACAGCAAACATGGCGACGACAGCTACTAGCATCTTAGCAGCCTTCCGTCGCGACCGCAGCTGACCTTCAGTCGAAGCATTCGTGTGGATTGATGGAGTGGTCCTCCGGTTCGCTGCTAGCCCTGTGAAAATCATCCCTTATTTAAACCGACATACCACTTTAGGCAGTGCTGGTTAATAAATAATTTAACTAGACTAGCATTTGTTACGGGCCCCGTGCAAAAGAGGGCCCCGTGTATACGAATTTACTAACATTGTAATGAAATGAAAAAAAGGTAAAAATAATTGGTTGCCTGTAAAGTCGGTATACGGGCGAAAGTTTTACGTGACAACGACTTTGAGTGGTAAAATAATTTTAATGTGAATATTCATTCGTATAGTAGGAAGAAGGATGAAATAATAGTAACAATTTAAAACATTTATTTATACAAAGAATTATATTTAAAACATTAATTTATACAAAGAATCTCGCTCTTAGGCGGGCTAACTGTGCTCGAGTGGAAGGGACGCGTGCCTTTCACTTTTTATGTCTGTCTCTCTCGCTCTTAGGCGGGCTAACCATGCCCGAGTGGAAGGAACGCGTGCCTCTCACTCGCTCTCATTGTGAGCGCATAACGTGAGCGGAGCGTAACGCAGTTTCTTGAAGTGTCACCCGGCAAACCAATTTATAAGACGTTGTCACGTCAAAAATAAATAGTATTTGAAAACTGTTTTTCGTATTGACAACTCGTACTGGTAGCATAGAAGTCATTAAACCACATTTATAATCTCTAGAAGACATTTAACCACATTTGTAAGCATTACTAAGATTTATCGATTGTAAAAGATTCGAATGAAATTGTTGTATAAATTATTGGTACGGTATAAGCTATTCGTCGGTAATATTTTATTGAATGTTTGTAATTTTTTTTGTGTAATGGTTTTATCATAGTCAACTTTAGTTTGTCGGGAAACATGTCAGTCAAGATGTAAAGATTTAATAAGTGACTTAATATTTTAAAACATCGCTCCACCGATCAGGCTGAAGTGACGTTTCTCATGTCATACTCGTGGCACAAAAGTCATTAAAACACACTAGTAAGCTCCAGAACGTCAATAAACCACATTAGTAAGCATTACTAAGATAAAAACGACAGTAAAAGATTCGAACGAAATACCGCGAAGTTTTAGATATACGAAAAAAAGTATGAATCTTGATATTACCCGCTCTAATTACACTTTGGACATGAAGCCTAATCTTACCGTCTTATCTTGCTTCTTTCGAATGCGAACGTTTGTATAGATGTTTTGACGTGACAACGTCTTATAAATTGGTTTGCCGGGTGACACTTCAAGAAACTGCGTTACGCTCCGCTCACGTTATGCGCTCACAATGAGAGCGAGTGAGAGGCACGCGTCCCTTCCACTTGGGCATGGTTAGCCCGCCTAAGAGCGAGAGAGACAGACATAAAAAGTGAAAGGCACGCGTCCCTTCCACTCGAGCACAGTTAGCCCGCCTAAGAGCGAGATTCTTTGTATAAATTAATGTTTTAAATATAATTCTTTGTATAAACAAATGTTTTAAATTGTTACTATTATTTCATCCTTCTTCCTACTATACGAATGAATATTCACATTAAAATTATTTTACCACTCAAAGTCGTTGTCACGTAAAACTTTCGCCCGTATACCGACTTTACAGGCAACCAATTTTTTTTTTTATCTTTTTTAGACGACTGTCAAAAAAAGAAGGAGGTTGTATTCCACTGTACTATGCGTTTCAAATAAGAATAGGACTGGAAATCCGCCATCTTGGACCGGATTGCGCAACAACTTCACATATTTTAGTACGGTGGGCAAAAATGTTTGTTCGATATAATAATCACATCTAGATGAAGAAAAAAATAAAATGCGTGTATCTTATTGCATTTCTAGTGAGATTGGAAATTTGGAGTCGAATATTTAGGTACAAACATATTTTATTAACCCCTCAACTGCTCATGCTCAATGCTCAGATCATGCTCAGTGGCGCACTTTAGAAAAGGCCTATGTCCAGCTGTGGACTAGAATAGGCATAATATTACAATTGATTAGTAATCTGCTGCAGCGCTACTTGCCACAGATTCTATTGTCAAACAATAACTAAAATTATCCAAATACTCACAATTCTTGCAATTATTATGGCCTTGTGGTGTTGAGCAGAGTGTGTGTGACTCTGTATGTCCAGGTATGTTGTCAGATCTCCATAGGACCCTCACGATCTGGCAGTACGCTATCATCATCAGCAGTAGAGGAAATCTGGAAAGAAAATTTATTATATCTCCAATTCTTTAAAACCAACATTGTTAAAAACCGGTACATTTCTAGTTACTTACTCAATAAGTATACACGGCTACACAACAAGCTATAAATCATACGTAAAAAGATGACCTCGATGGTGCATGGTCTGATGGGGAGCACTAACAGGATCCTGAGGATGATAGCGGACAGAATGGATGCGGCCATTTTCAGGCGATACACGGAGTTGCACGTCCATGTATAAGTTTGTGGGCTGCGTCCATTTTGCCCATACCTATCTTTATATTTTATTATTGTAGGTACTGGTATGATGTATATTAAATTATGCTTAAGTATTGTTCTCTTGTACTAACATAGTTTTTAAGTTCTTTTGTCTTATATTACTAACAATACCTATGGACTGTGTTGTCTGATAATAAAGTTTTTTTTTTTTAATTTATTTATACATTCCAGTACCCTGAACGCATTATTATACTGTATAATATATTATTTTTATCAACGCTCTATTTTCCTATACTCTTTCCAATATGCCATTATTCGACTCTTAAATATCTTTGACTCCCACTAAAAGTATTGTTCCTACGCTGTTACACAGTTTCTTAAAGATTTAACTATTAAAAAGTCAAGCTTCTAATTTGAATTTGCTAGGTAATAAGCTCATTATCCTACTTAAATCTACATTCAACACCCAAAGCCTTTTAACGCATTCTGGTTGCGAAATCGATAACTGTTGGGATTAATTAATTTTTAGGTTCAGACGTGCTCAACGGTGCCGGATTAAGCAAGCGCGGGGCTCGTAGTAAATCCTATTGAAGGGCCCTTGTCCCTGCTTTGGCCTCTTAAGTAAAAGTGGTTTTAGTACTACTAAGATGGTTGATACCTACATATTTTTTGATGATTTACTCAATACTCAATAACTTTATCGCTTTACCATGAGTAAGTAGACGCTTAGGTGGTAGGTGCTTAATTAGTTGATAGTTATAGGAAAATCTGCTCTCACATAACATTATTTTTAGATAAAATTTATCTAGCTATTGATCCATCAGCTCTCTGTATATTTTAACTTTCACTTGCGTGTTGTACCACTTTATATTGTACTCTGAATCGACCTATTTACTAAAGCCCTAAGAAATTTTAATGTTTCGACTCTTTTGCGCAAGGCCCATAGCTGCTACTCTTGCTACGAGGTTAATTCGGCACTGGTGCTGAGGCTAGATGTAGTGATGAGCTGAATAAGAGTATCCGCGTGCTATGTGTAGTAAGTAACAGTGAACTAAATAGACTGATCATGATGATGATCTAATTTTAAGTTCTGACCAGAGAAAAACCCTGAAATTTATTACCAAGTGCCGTATGATGAGTGTTTAAAAGGATTGTAATTCCATTGAAAGAAAGGGATGCAAATATAAGAACTGTATAACTGCATTTCTTTCTTTCAACGGAATCATAATTGTTTTAAATTCATAGTCATCATCATCATCAGCCTATCCTAGTCCACTGCTGGACATAGGCCTCTCCTAAAGCACGCCACTGAGCACGATCCGCGGCCTCTCTCATCCAGTTCTTACCCGCCACCTTGCAAAGATCCTCACTCCACCTAGTCTGAGGGCGTCCTACGCTACGTTTGCCAATACGTTTCACGTACGTAAATTCATAATACTGCAGAACATTAATCAGCAGATCAATAACAGATTGACTTACGTGTACAGAAACAATGCTTTGATGATGTGCCATTTCAAGTCGCTCTCATCGGACCATGTGGATGTACACTGCATGAAGTATTGAACGTTAAACCGTAGCTGCATCTTTCTTTGAACTTGGAGCACCACGAATTCTGGTACATCTGTTGACAATATTATTTAACTGTACCTGTGGCAACACATATCTGACGCTACTCAAGAGAATTACGTAGCAATCCTGAATCGCACAAGCGAAGTTTCACCAACAATTAGCTTAAATTGACGGGCCGGTGGCGTGGTCGGTAAGATACTTGCTTTTCACGCCGCAGGTCGTGGGTTCGATTCCCACCCGAGACAACCATTAGTGATGAACATTTGTGTTTGTGTCGAGTGTGGGTGTAAATATCTATTATAAGTATATATTAACATAAGAAAAGTATTATATGTATAGTTTAGACCAGTTATCTGGTTTCCATAACACAAGCTCTGCTTAGCTTGGAACCAGATGACCGTGTGTGTTAATGTCCCAGAATATTGAAAAAAAAAATAAAAAAAAAATTCATACAAGTACCCAACAAGAACAGTTGGGGGACCGCGGCCACCGGGCATCACACCTTGCTCGGCTGGATGATCTTTCCTTTACACTGAAGGGTCACTACCACTTGATGCTTCAGTCTCCACACTGGTGACTTAGGAATAGACTTGACATGGAGACGACTTAGGATCTGAGCCATGCGTGACGTATATTTCAAAGCCGATTTCGATGTGATTGCGCTACCGGGGTGCTCTTAAGTATATACGAAAAAAGAAATCAAGGGGCAGTATAAAAATTTAATGTCAAGAGTTAAAAACAATGTAAAATACTTAGACTGAAATTATTTGGCTGTGTTATGGGTACTGACAGTGGTGGCAGCAGCGGTTTGAGCAGCGGTGGCGCAGTGGTACGGGCCTCGCTTTAGAAATATATAAGGTCGCGGGTTCGAATCCCAGTCATGCCCAAACATCTTTGTGTGAATTGTTTCATCGCCGCTGCTCAATATAGGTGAAGGAAAACATCGTGAGGAGACCGGCATATCTAAGAACTAACCGTTCGAGGACATGTGACATCCACCAACCCGCACTTGGCCAGCATGTGTGGATTAAGGCCTAAACTCTCTCAACTAGTAAGATAGCTGAGAGAAGACCCGTGCCCAGCAGTGGGACACTAAAAAGGGTTGAAGTGAAAGAAGTGATGGGTACTAGGTACTGATATACTATTTAAATTCATTTTTTGTAAATACATACAAATAGGTGTATTTCATAAATAAATTACACCCAGACACAGAACAAACAATCATTCTCATCGCACAAAGATTTGTCCTGGGTGATAATCGAACCCACGACCTCTAAAACTAATACAAGTGGACGGCAGTAATGCAAAACCAATAAAACTGAATAACACCCCCATGGAATCGTTCACTTGTGCCGTTCACCCTACGATGATATGTTATGCAATGTTTTATAAAGTTTCGTTAGTTCAGTCCACAGGGAAAACTTAAAGATAGTAAAGTACACATTTACACTAAGCTAACAAAGTAATTTAAGCAGCCCATTGTAATTTTAAGGTCCCAAATCGCCTCGTTATTACAACACGAATATTCCCAAAAGCTTTGAATACTAAGTCACATCGTCGTCGTATTAAACCATACATATTTTAATAAATGGCTGGATTAATGAAAGATTGTGATGAAACGTGGTTATGATACGTCGAGTTAATATCAGATAATGAGAATATGCATAATGAAGGTTGCTATAGTGCATGGCAATGTTAGGGGAAAATGTAATAATGTATGGAAATCTGATAAGCATATAGACTTTGAAATATTTAATTAGGTAATCTGATGAGAAGGTAATCCTGACACTTGACGCGTAATATTAATAAACAGCGAATAATTCCATACTTGACAAAACCTGTCAATCCATTATTAAAAAAATATATAAACTGCTGGGTACGGGTCTTCTCTCAACTATTTTACGAGTTGAAAGAGTTGACGCCTAATCCACACACGCTGGCCCAGTGCGGGTTGGTGGATGTCCCATGTCCTCGAATGATTAGTTCATAGACATTTGACGGGCCGGTGGCGTGGTCGGTAAGATACTTGCTTTTCACGCCACAGGTCGTGGGTTCGATTCCCACCCGAGACAAACATTAGTGATGAACATTTGTTTGTGTCGAGTCTGGGTGTAAATATCTATTATAAGTATATATTTACAAAAAAGAAGTATTATATGTATAGTATATACCAGTTATCTGGTTTCCATAACACAAGCTCTGCTTAGCTTGGGACCAGATGACCGTGTGTGTTAATGTCCCAGAATATTTATTTATTTCGGTTTCTGTACGATGTTTTTTCTCCGATATAGAGCAATGGCGATAAATATTCATACCAAGATTTGTAGGCATGCGCGAGGATCGAGTATACCGCTTCGCTACCGCTGCTCTAACCATCAACAACATTATATTTTATGAATATCTTTATTCCATAGACTATTCTTGTTATTTTGTATAGAAGCCTAGAATAGATTTTTGAGGTTAAGCATGAAAATTATGTTACGACAAGTAAATACTAAGCAACATGCTGCTAATTTATATATTTTACTAGCGGCCCGCCCCATCTTCGCCGGGTAGCTTCAGCCCACTCAACAATTTACAAAAAATGTGATAAATAAAGAACCGCTCAACCCATTTTGTACAAACTTCACAGAAACCATCTACTAAATAGTCCGAACAATGCCTAAACATTTGGTATGATTAGGTAAGCCCGTTTTTGAGTTATAAAATTACAACAAAAAGTGGCATTGATTTTTATATATAAAGATTTAATAAAGTTTTCACTATACATCACACACACACGACAGAAACTATGGAATTCATCTCATTTCATCATTCATTGGTTGTTCGAATTATATTAATAATTATTAAAAACATAGATAAATAAATATACTTATATATTTTAATACTTACTAAATAACAGCGAGAGCAGCCATATTATCAAGATGGCGGTTTTCGCGCGCCCCGTCGTCGATTTGAATTTGAGCGGGAAACAGATCGCGTACCAGCGGTCCACTGAGATGAATGTCAGTGTCAACACTGACACTGTCACTGACACTGACTGAAAAATAAACAGCTAATGGATTACTATGACCTAAAGTATAAAAGCCCTAATATGAAATGGCCTTAATGGACTACAACAGCGCTTTTTTTATCATTCATGTAACTGAGTCGTAAAAACAATAAAATTATGGTTTTATTCATAAAAAAATCATGAAATTTTTAGTTAAAATGAACTTTGTCTCTTTCTTACTAGTATAAATGTCGAGATGACTGAAAAAGATGAACTGTAGCTATAATGAGTTTTTTGAATACAGGGGTTAATGTTTGTGTTTATTTGCAGTGTTTTTATTAGATTTTTTGTTAGAATAATAATGTCTGCTACCATTATGCATCACTGTGATGAATAAAATCTGCATAAAGAGTTGGTAACTATTTTATCATGATCATTGTTGTTTGAGCATATCATGAAGTGGCTGTTTATATAATAAATAGTCTGGGGCATTAACACACACGGTCATCTGGTCCCAAGCTAAGCAGAGCTTGTGTTATGGAAATCAGATAACTGGTATAAGGGGTGTTCACACCAATATTTTTTTTATTTTTTTATAATGTGGCATTAAAAATACATAAATAACCCTAAATTTTCACCTTTCTATCACCAACCCCTATTTTTTAATAGCGAAATTAGTAATACACGGTACGTAGTTCGCTGGGGCAGCCAGTAAATTGTATACATGTAAGTAGAACTGATTGTAGATAATTCTCTGAAACCCAAGACTGTTTAATAACTACTTATATAAGGATCAAAACATCTTAGACCGAAGTAATTTCACATGAAGGACGCAATTTTCTGCTCTATTAGCTCTATTGTTTGTTTTTGACATGAAGTCTCGAGTTTCAATACAATGACATCATGTTTATCTGGTTGTATTTACTGGAATATCTCTTGATGAGACAATTTTTTTCTTTTTGCACTGTCTCCTTCAACTTGACGTTGGCAGAATCACTGTCAAAGACGGTGTACGCCAAATTTTTTTAAAAAGTGAAGTGAAGTGATGAGACGAAAATAGTCACGCCTGTGCTACCAGAAAGGTGGACAGAGGTGGATATAAACTAATTTTCGCCGGGTATGTATGTATCTTTATTATCAAATTTCACAACATTACAATATTTCATTGCCCCACAAAACTGTTTCCACAGTTTGTCTGTGGGTACACACATTCAGGTTAACAATAGTTATAACAGTGCGTGAATTTTTAACAAACTATAATAGGTCGATATAGGTGTACACTTATACAGTATTAAAACGGCTAATTAAGAATTGTTTGAGTGATTTTACAAACTTATTTTTATCGTCCATATCCCTAATGTCGGCTAGCAAGCTGTTAAGAAGATAAGGTATTCTTTTTTCTAACGTTCTATCTCCATAGTAATTATTTACTATGGAGATATAAGATGTACATAATATGTGTGTATGGGTATGTTTAGGTGCCATATTTCCAAACTTCAACGGCCATAATTTTAAACCTCAAGCTAATACTAAAATTTTCTATAGCAAAACTATATCTTATATCGACCCGGGATTCGAACTCGCTACGCGGTTGTCATACGAACTTAATCTTTTAAAAACCGATGTACCTACTCGACTGAGTAGTAACTAATGAAATAATACTTAGAAATTATTGATGCAAAGTAAGTGATTTTCCGCTTCTTATACAAATTAAAGTGTTAATTTTTTTTATCATCCTTATTATTCAATACTTTATTTGCTTAATCCATAATCTTTTTTGGGTGGTAGTTATATAATATACTTAATGTCACAATTATGGACCCATATGGGCACAACAAATTAGGTGAGACGAAAATACTTTCACATAAAATAATAAAATTGAAATTGTCATTAGTATGACAATAATTTAATTAAGTACCTTTGCCAGATGTTTCTTATTTTTATTGTACACAAAACACTTATAAAAACAATTTAAATACATACAAGAAACAACATATGTACACAGACGAGCTCTATTCAAACCTTAGGGTTTACTACTTACGTAGTAAAAAATCAATTTGAAAAACCTTGTTCAATAATATCAAATATTAAAAATAAAAATAAAAAGCTTTGTTTTCAAATTCTTGTATTAATTGTATTTCTCTTTTCGACCTCTTTCGTTTGATATTGTAGGGGTTGTTATGAAAACGATAAGTCGCCATTTTGTACCGTCCGCGTCCGCCATTTGGGATTCAAAATGGCGGCATTTATAAAATCTTGTATTATTGTCAAAACTAAATGTGTACGCAATTCAGCTCGATAGCTTTAGTGGGAGTGGGTGAAATATTGATTGCAAGATTCCTGGACATAGGTACATAAACATGAAGTTGAATGAAAGCTTTTAATAATAAAAAAGTTATTAGGCGAAAACTCCTAAAAATATTATTACGTAACTGACTAACGGACTTATTTTTAAATAATACTTGGAAATAATTGAAGGAAAATAAGTGAATTTTCGAAATTAAGAAGTTAATGATACTAATTCTGCTTATATAAAGTACATACACTAAATTATATCTCGGTATTTTCCCTTTTTGGAAATATTATTTGAAAATAACGATGGTACCCTTCTCAGATTAATTCAGTCACCAGAAAAGATGCTCCTTACAGAACACTGTGTAAGGGTCGTAACATACATATAAACTCGGAAACGGATCAAAACCGTAACGCCTTGCGCCTCGCCGTCACACGTCAACCCTTTTAGTATCCCACAGCTGGGCACGGGTCTTCTCTCAACTATATTACGAGTTGAGAGAGTTTAGGCTTTAATCCACACACGCTAGCCAAGTGCGGGTTGGTGGATATCACATGTCCTCGAATGATTAGTTCTCAGACATGGCGGTTTCCTCATGATGTTTTACTTCACCGATATTTAACCTTGGAGATTAAACAATTCACACAAAGATGTGTGGGCACGACCGGGAATCAAACCCGCGACCTCGTATCTTTAAGGCGAGGCCCACACCGCTGCGCCACCGCTGCTCTATCTTACGTATTAATTTTTGTTTGCTGGTTGATGCTAGACGGCACCAGTTCCATGACAGTACGTTCATCAGCGCAGACCGTGGGAGGGGTGAGGACGAAGAAACGTAATTGTAAACAGCAAGTCCATCACGCACCGTACGGCGGTGAGCTGAGCTTGTCCCGGTGGAGGTGATTACGTTACGTTCAGCAGGGAGTTTTAAACAAATTATGCGGACGGCTCAAGTTGATACGGTGACGAATCCTTTCCGAGTTGATATATCTGCGACGACCTTAAATATTACTTTGTATTTAGATGTCAAAATAATGAATGATACTTTCTGAAAATTTACTTTAAAAATATATTGGCATTATTGAATTGAATATTCTGTCTGCTTGTTCTAACAAATAAGTGTCTTGTTAAAATAATAACTCTGATCAATACAATATTTTCTCACATCCGGTATGACCGGGTACCGTACAATATTAATTGGTACTTTGCACTATTAATGGAATCCACTTTTCTGAGAATTGATCTTGCTAACCTACTACTATAGACTAATAATATTACTCTGTATACACAATGAGAGGGTGCGAGTGAGATGAACTTCTTTAATGAGAAATCTATAAGACAGAAAGAGATATATTTAATAATTTGAATTGTATCTATTTTTGAATGAAAATCTGACACAAATCAGCACATTCTAAAGGAACTGGCCAATTGAGGTAACTAAATAAGTTCAGTTGCAGTTAAGTTTCGATCGAAACAGCCCTTTTCGTAATCTCGTAGTTTTGACAACCTCTGTCAGATACGCTCGAGTCAAGTTCGCGTCACGCAATCGCTTCAGCTTTTAGATTATGAATGACAGTTACAATAATACCTTTTTGCTGTAAGACGTAAACCTACTTGCAACTGCAACGCAACTTGATCGGTGCGTCAACAAATTCTGGGACATTAACATACGCGTCATCAGTAGGCCAATTCACGTAATATTATTATTATTTTGGTACTAATTTTAAATGTCACAATCCCTCCCGCCACTACCACTATGTAAGACAAGATTAACAGGATCACGTATGGAGAGACTCATGATTTTCAAACCTAGATAAGTACTAAAACTCCTAAACTCTTTTGAAACCCCTCACTAATTTAATTAGAAAGAAACGGTGAGGTGTCTTTGTCTATTTCTATAAAGAACTAGCGGCCCGGCAGACGTCGTTCTACCCGGTAAAGCAGTGCCATCTACCGGGTCTCAGACCTACCGAATTTAGCAAATAATAAATAATAGGTATCTAACCCGGTTTTCGGCACTTCTTCGCTTTCTAAATTTTCTTTTTTTTTAATTTTTCTCTGTGTAAGAACCATCCTCGTACTTAAAGGAATATTTAAAAAAAAGAATTAGCGAAATCGGTCCAGCCGTTCACGCGTGATGTCGTGACAACGGAAAACAGGTTTCATTTTTATATTATATAGATAAATCCTTAAGTTATGGGGTTATTTGAACGTTTAAACAGTAAGTTACTGACGATACCCAGTATGGTCAATGTTCAAACGTTTTAAGAATTAGTCCCACAAACTGTTATTCATTAGTAGATTTATAGAATAATACATTGAGAGGCGATACGAAATTTCATTTTTTTTAATGCTTGCTAATGAGTAGGCCAATTACGTAATAAAATAAGTTCAGTTGCAGTGCAGTTGCAGTTAAGTTTCGATCAAAACAGCCCTTTACGTATTCTCGTAATTTTGACAACCACTCACAGATACGCTCGCGTCAAGTTCGCGTCACGCGAGCGCTTTGAAGTTCATGATATAAATATGACAATTACTAGAATACCATTTTACACTGAGACGTGAACGTAGTTGAAACTGCACCGCAACTTGTTCGGCGCGTCAAGAAATTACGTGAATTAGCCTACTGGGAGTATAGATACTAATGGTCTTATTCATTAAAATCTTAAAGAAACGCTTTAGTTAAAATGGACTTTGTCTCTTTCTTACTATTACAAATGTCAAGATGACAGACAAAGACAAACGAATTATAAACCTGTTTTAGCTATAATGAGCCTATAAGACGCTTATGAATACGTGGGTAAATATTTTAACTAACTCACCTGAAAATAAAGGACTATTCGGCACATTGCAGTCCCGAAGAACCACGTCTCGGTCACATCCCATAGCACTGTAGGCGGCAGACATATCAGTATCACCATAAAATCTGCTACAGCCAGATTTACTATGAAATAATTCGTCACCGTCCTCATCGAATGATTTCTATACACAGCTATACAAACTAAAGCATTTCCAATCAGTCCAATAACAAAAACTATAGCATGTGTTGCTATCAACACCCATTCGTACGGTTGAGGAAATATATAATCATTTAACATTTCCATATATTCTTCTTTAGTCATATTACAAAATTCTGGATCACCAACACACGGTTCTTCAGTGTAATTTTCATAACTATCATCGAAATCACTAATTAGCTTATTGAAATCTGATGCATCACTTGTGTTATACATTTTAAATTCGAATTCTGAATTTAACGTCGTATTATCATTTATATCATCTGTTTTTACTAAATTATCTGTATTATTAATAGATCTTTTGAATATATTATTAGTATTTAATCTATCTAAATTTGGGTCTATGGAACATAGACAGTTGTAGCAGAGGGTGATCATGATGATTGTTGAGAAGTATATTCGGAAGCCCATCTTTATTTAGGTGTGCATCTTCTTTTTTATCTTGAGGTATCAGGTAATCGGCATCTGTAAAGGAATAGTTTATACTATTAAAATTTAGGATATTATAATAACTTATAATAATACTAGCTACCCCAGCGAACTTCGTGCCGCGTATTTATTAAAAAAAATGTTCAATTAGGGGGATGAAAAATAGATGTTGGCCGATTCTCAGACCTACTGAATATGCATAAGAAATTTCATAAGAATCGGTCAAGCCGTTTCGGAGGAGTATGGCAACGAAAACTGTGACACGAGAATTTTATATATTAGACTAGCTGCCCCAGCGAAGTTCGTATCGCGTATTTATTAATAAAAAAAAATTAAGGGTGAACAACCCTTATCACTTAGGGGTATGAAAAATAGATAATTTCATAAGAATCGGTCAAGCCGTTTCCGAGGAGTACGGTAACAAACATTGTGACATGGAAATTTTATATAATAGATTTATTAATTTTCGTTATTATGATGCGTAAAGACACTTAATACTTTACGACATAATTTTTTTAAGAACCCTCCTGCAACCGAATAAAAATATTTTCAAAAAGTGACAGTTGCTCAAGTTTTGAATAGAACAGCAATTAAATTTGAAACCGTTTTAAATAAATCCTCCTTTGCCTCAAACCTTGCAAGTACTGGTAGAAATGTTAAAATCAACTGACAGAGAGCAGTTTTTTAGTTTTTTTTTACTAATCTTTAAAATCTTATATACTTATTTAAACTTGACACTGGCAAAATTGCGGAATAATTTCTGCAGAGGCCATAATTAAAAGAAGAAGAAGAAAAAGAATAAGGTAGATTCCAGTTCTGTGATTACCGTCGATTTTGAGTCGGGGGTGGGCGCTCAATTTACGAAAATTATGGAGCAGAGCGCCCCACGCGTTTTTATTTTAGTATTTTTCATTCAATATTGTTTAAAGCTTTTTTTTAAATTTAGTTTTACTTTATTTGCACACCTCAACCTTTTCAGTGCCCCACAGCTGAGCACGGGTCTTCTCTCAACTATCTTACGAGTTGAGTTCTTTTAAGCCTTATGTGCGGGTTGATGGATATCACATGTCCTCGAATGATTAATTCTTAGACATGCCGGTTTCCTCAAGATGTTTTCCTTCACCGAGTAGACACAATAGGAAATCGAACCCGCGACCATATATTTCTAAGGCGAGGCCCGCACCGCTGCTCTAAATATTATACATTTTATTGTAACTTTAGGACCCGTGGGAGGGGAGGGTAACTGCGTCACACAGTGTCAACACTGTGACATCACTGTTATTAATATCACCAAGGGTCATAAGGGAGTAACATCTAACACGGATTTAGGTCAAAATGAAAAATATGCTGAAGCTGCTTTAGCCTTTGACGAAAAAGAGGGTTGGTTTTATCTGTTTATACACACTATGAAACACTAACTTATAGGTTGAGGTTCTCAATTTCATAGTTCCTCCAATATTTTATCTAAAATGGCCTGCAGTCGTGATTCTAAAATGGCTACTATGCTAATCTTTTGGTCTTCTATCGGATTTATTCGGGTAGTATGTTTATTATAATAATCTTATTCCCCATCTCTGATCTTTCATCGGACTAGTAGAGGTACGGCAATGCCCCATCGATATATGGTGGAAATTCCACAAAGCGCTTTGTTTTCAAAAGCGTTTTTTTTTTAAAGCGCCGCCGGCGCTATCTCACTGTGTTTAAGTTACGAGTGAATCGGTATTTACTGGGTAAGCGCGTTCCATCGTAGATGCATCAATACTTAACATCGGGCAAGTTTTTGTCAAGCGCAACCCTATTATAGGATAAAGCTATTGCCAGAATCGTCGTTATGTTCGACCACAACTTGCCTGAGCGATCATGTGGTCTACGATTGAAATACGGATTTACTTGAGACTTAAATACTGACAGATAATTACTTACTATTGGGAAACAGATATATGTATTTCTGTAAGAATCAGTATTAGCACAAAAAAGCAGATTAAAATGTATGCACTAGCCAACGAGTGGACATTAACACACACAGCCATCTGATCCCAAACTAAGCGCAGCTTGTACTATGGAAACCAGATAACTTAATTTACTTGTACCAAAACCCAAGCAAAATCAACTCAGAATTCAAGACACTGTGAGCTCAGTTTGCTTAAATCGGAACGCAACTTAAATATTAATGTTTGAAGGTAGTCAGTAATAATTGTAATTAATATTTTTGGACGTCAAATACCTCAGTCCACCCGTGAACATGAAGTCTGAAAAGACTTTGAAACGTCGGTATCTAAAATCTAAAATAAACCGCGATAAAATCCGTTAAAAAGTAGTTTTATTTCAATGTGTGATATTCGCGTAAATCTAAGACAATACTATGTGAACCAGATAACTGGTAATATACTGTATATGATACTTTTCTTTTGTAAATACATACTTAAATACAGACAATTACTTTTTCTAATTACCATAAACTTCTCATTTATAATAAGAGCTTCGTTTCTTATTAATCGTGACGTTGAGTTTTTCATTTCCTCCAAACAAAATTAATTTGGCTTGTTTTATTTGAATTTATAATTAACTTGCTTTCTTTCCAGGGTGCGGTCATATTATTCTTGCTACTCCCCGATTGGGATCGATGGACTGTGTTCGGTTCCATAACTATTTTTGCAATAAGCTTTTACTTTTTTCTTCTTTTGATTGCTTTATATTAGTAATCTGTGTGGGCTTGTAATTAGCTAAATTATTAACCAAATTTGCTTACTATAAAATGTTATGTGTCTGTTAGCCCTCCTAATAGTAATAAATAAATAAATAATAAATTATTGACTAACAAATATCGTCGACTGGCCTGGTGGGAGTGTTTAGTGACCCTGACTGCTAAGCCGGAGGTCTTGGGTTCGATTCCCACCTAGGACAATTCTTTGTCTGATGAGCACGATTGTTTGTTCTGTGTCTGGGTGTAATTTATCTATATCTATTTAGATAAAAATGAAACCCGTTTTCCGTTGTCACGACATCACGCGTGAACGGCTGGACCGATTTCGCTAATTCTTTTTTTAAAATATTCCTTTAAGTACCTACGAGGATGGTTCTTACGTAAAAATTAAAAAAAAAAAGAAAATTTAGAAAGCGGAGATGTGCCGAAAACCGCGTTAGATACTAGGTCTGAGACCCGGTAGATGGCACTGCTTTACCGGGCAGAACGACGTCTGCCGGGTCCGCTAGTTAAGTATATATTTCCAAAAAAAATGTATTTAAGTATTATATCCGTGTTTGTAAGAGGTCTAAGTCCAGCAGTCGGGACGAACTCTTGAACAGAGCGGTTTCCTATTAGCCATTAACTTATCCAATGGGTGAATAAAAAAATTATTTTTAAGAATATAATTTATTTCCCGGGCGAATAGTACATAGTCACGGGCGAAAGTGAGTCAGTTATCTTTGACAATGTCACTTAGAATATCTGCAAGTAGAAGTCCCACTTTTGATTCAGTTTGAAACACAATACCCCAACTAAAACAAAACTATGTCATCAAACATTGTTTAATATCTACATGTATTAGGTACTATAGTTAAAGAGTTTCGAATCACTGACAAGCTACCACTTTCAACTACTCCATACGGTTAAATAGTGTTACTGGTTTTACTGATCATTTGTACGGGAAGTCGAAGGTTACTTTTGGTTAGTGGCTGGTTGCTTTTATTCATGGAATTGGGAAACTGACAACTTGGTTGTATTTAATCTGATTAATGATTATGTAATGGTAATATTGTTTATAACTATTTGTTTTTTTTTCCTCCTAAATACATACAAATTACAATTTTAATAGACGCAGGTTAGGTGTTTTGGCAATCTCGGTTGGCGTCTGGCGTCACACTGTGGGAATATGGACATTGCTGAAAATCAGTGCTTTGGGACGCCTCTAGTAGGTACTCACAGCGTTTACTGAGCAATGTTCATGTTTGACACTGATGGGTCGCACTTACTCTTTTGTTTTTTATTTTTTTTTTCTTTTTAACTGTTTCCATTTATGTCTTTTGTTCTCTTTTCATTTGTTTTTTTCATCATTAAAATTTCATTATTACACACACGGTCATCTGATCCCAAACTAAGCAGAGCTTGTACTATGGAAACCAGATAACTGGTAATATACTACAAAATACTTTTCTTTTGTAAATATATACTTAAATATAGATGATTACACCCACACACAAGACAAACAGACATAAAAAAATAGAGTAATAAAAAACGGGCGTCCGTTTTTTCGGTTATCTTACATACTGTGGGGCGGTTATAAGGTTATGTGAACCTGCTTACCACTCAACTTCTAATATTTATACACTTTTCCATGGAAGCAGATTTAAATCCCTATAATTAAAATATAAAATTGTTTAATATTGACATGGCATAAAAAGGTAGGCCAAAGGTAAGGTAATTTAAGCAAAAACTTTCGCATAAAAGATAATAATTATAATTATATAAAAGTCGAGCTTTCTAAAAGCTTTTTGTAAAATGCGCAAATCAATAGAGTGCGTTGTCAATATACCGTTTAATGGTAAAAATTAAAGCTGTAGAATAGACTTATGTGTTATACATACCTACACTAACTTCCGCTGTTCTGTGGATGCATTGAAAACAGAGCCCGCAGTGCTTATTTGTAAAAACAAGTAATAAACTCCAGAAAATGCTAATTTTTAACGACTTTTACAAATTGTTTGAGCCCAAACAGTGTGAAACTGTTTTTTGTGACTTTTTACCCTTTATTCAAATCATGACCAAATGGACAACAGAAGACCTCAAGTTCGCCATCTTCTAATCAATTGTTTATTAAACAAATAGCTGATTTTAAACCCCCAACAAAAACGAAGTGTGTAATAAGTTTGACGAGTGAATCTGCATAAATATCTGAGGATTATCATGAAGGCACCTGACTCATCGTGTGTGATAATCCGTCTACAAGTCTATGGCCTTGTGGAGCTTAAACGGATGGACCAATTTTGATTCAATTTTCTTTATTTGAAAACTGAAATGTTTGAGACTATGTAACAGGAAGAGCACATTTGATACAGAAAATGTTATGCGCATGCGTTCCTCTCTGCCGAGGTCCATGAACAGTTTGAATGCATAAACTGTCCATGTTTTGTGTTTGTCTGTAGCTTTTATTTACGTGTGCATTTGTAAAGACGCTTCATCTTTATTTAGTAATGCGTAAGCGTGTTAAACTGTGCTGCACGTAGTTACCAGCGGCGAAGAGTGAAAGTCTGAAAAAGGGGAGTCGGAGCGAAAAAGTTCTTACATAAGAAAATAATATCTCTTCAATACCGTCACTGATGTTTCTATGGCGACCACCACCTTCTTAAAATAATAATAACAATATAGTGGGACATTAACACACACGGTCATCTGATCCCAAACTAAGCAGAGCTTGTGCTATGGAAACCAGATAACTGGTTATACACTACTTATAATATTTTTATTTTGTAAATACAGACACAAGAAAAACAGACATGTTCATCACACAAATGTTTGACTTGAGCGGGAATCGAACCACGACCTGCGGCGTGAAAAGCAATCATCTTACCGACCACGCCATTGGCCCGTCCGTCTATATTATAGGTACTTATTTTAATGAAAAAACTATATTAATCAATTCCTAAAGGGAAGCCGACTGGGATTGGCTTCTATGGACATTTCGCCACTGGTTATCTTGTCTCGCCCAAAAAATAGTAGAAACAATTTAGTCCTAGAAGTTGTATAGATACATATAACCCTTCACGTGTTAAACGTTCTAAGACCTTAGCTAAGTTTAAAAAAAATGTGTTTTTGTAACTCAGCAGCTTGATGAGATCGTTACCGCATGGTGACGTTCTATATTTAAAGATCCGTGGTTGCATGTTTAAACAATACACGGCCGTTTAGAAATTGGTGAAACTGGCCCAACATTGGTAAACCAGGGTGAAACAGATGATTTATAATTTAAGTCACGTTGTGTGAATGACATTTTATATATTTTTCCGAGGGCACAAAATTAATTGCGTGAAACACCGCGTCATGTCGTTTGGAAAATTGGTTCGTTTTTGTTGTCTTTTGTTTGGGAAAATGAATTAGGCTTCTTATGTACTTATGCTTTTTAATTATCTGCATTCATAAAGAAGGTTATATTTAACGATTTTTTTTTATTAAATATGAGCAAAACGTATATTAAAGAAAAATTTTCTCTTTCAGTTTCGTAGTCTATTATGCGTGTTCTTTTTTTAATTATCTACAATCATAAAGAAGGTTATATTTAACGTTTTTTTTTTATTATCAAAACGTATTTTATAGAAAATTGTTTTCATTCACTTAAGTAGTCTCTATTATGCCAGTGTTCTTTTTTTAATTATATACAGTTTTAAAGAAGGTTATATTTAACGATGTTTTTATGTAAATACAGTCTTAATCATGGAAGAAAGAAGCAATTTCAAAATGAGATTGGGGGCTGAGTCACCTGCGTCCGTCGGTGTAGACCTTTAATTGAATGCCCACACATGGTCCCCGGGTGGTGCAAATAAGGTGACAATCAACTGGTGGTAGGCTTCAACCGTGGTTGTTGACCACCCACCAGACACATCCGCACCGTAGCTTGGAATTGAGGTTCCTTTAAGGTTTTTAACCTTAACGAGGCTCATTCCACTACCACCTTCTCACCGATAATCATTCGTAATCACGAGTGAATCGGTATACTGGGCAGGCGCGTTCCATCGTAGACTACATCATTGCTTAACAACAGGCAAGTTGTGAAGTGGCGATGAAACAATTCTCACAAACTTAAGAGGCCACAACCGGGAACAGAACTCGTGACCTTAAATTTCTAAAGCGAGAAATTTCTATTTTAGCTAGGTAAGTATAATGAGCTTATAAGACGTTTATGAATACGGGGATAGAGTTTTATTTTTTCCGTAAATAATAAAAGAAATGTCTTAAGGAAACAGGATGGCCAACATACAGTCGAAATTCCAGTGCACATACATTATATTTTACTTGTAACCATTACTCGTAAACTTTATTATGCCGAACAACAGTTTCAACTGTAACCAAGTTATAAGCTTCCTTCACATGCGGTTCGGTTAAATGAGTTACGTAACCGACCACAACCATTGTGGAATTCTTTCTTTATTTTTGTTTGAATTTTGCAGAAAAGTAAACCTTGATACATCTTGCTAATTTAATCGTATTTTTTTTTATTTGCCACGTCATTACACGGCAGGAAAAAATATAATGAAAAGCGACATGTTTTACATGTTTTTTGTTACACAAACAAATTATGTAGGATTGATCTTTTGGCAACCTTGGCGCCTGGCATCACACTGTGGGAATATGGACATTGCTGAAAATCAGTGTTGCGGGTCGCCTCTAGTAGGCACTCACAGCGTTTACTGAGCAATGTCCATGTTTGACACTGATGGGTCACACTTACTCTTGTTTTTAATTCATTTTTTACATTGTTTTTTTTCTCTTTCTATGTGTTTCTTTTTTTATCATTTAATTTTGTGTGTCCTGTCGTTGTCAAATAAATGTTTTTCTTTGTTTCTTTTCTTTCGACGTTATGTTCCTAGGAGAAACGGTGGAGCAGCGGTACGGGCCCCGCCTTAGAAATATAAGGTTGCGGGTTCGTGTCTCGATCGTTATCACTTCTTTGTGTGAATATCCGGGCGGGCCGGTGGCGTGGTCGGTAAGATGCTTGCTTTTGACGCCGCAGGTCATGGGTTCGATTCCCACCCGAGACAAACATTTGTTTGTCTTGTGTCTGGGTGTAAATATCTATATTTAAGTATATATTTACAAAAGAAAAGTATTATATGTAGTATATTACCAGTTATCTGGTGTCTATAGTACAAGCTCTGGTTAGTTTGGGATCAGATGACCGTGTGTGTTATATTATTATTATATTATTATTATTATTACTATTATAGGTAATATTACATCCGAAAACGGAATGTCTAAGAACTAATCATTCGAGGAAATGTGACATCATCTTCTCTCAACTATCTCGTAAGACAGTTTAGAGAAGACTCGTACCCAGCTGTGTGACACTAAAACAGTTCAAGTGATGGTCCATATCCAGGCCGATGATGACGATGCAGCAAGATAATTGTTTTCTGGATAAAGAATAGACACATATCATTTTCTTAAATTTACGCGAATATCACACTTTGAAATAAAACTTTTTTATAACGGATTTTATCGCAGTTCATTTTAGTTTTATTTTTTTTAATTCTGAAATAGGCTTGCGCTTGACTACAAATTTCCTGATGTTAAGCAATGATGTATTCGATGGGACGCGCTCGCCCGTAATACCGATTCACTCTTCACTCGCGATAGCGAATGATTTTTGGTTAGAAGGTGGCTGTGAAATGAGGCTCTTTATGATGTATGTTTTTTTTCCCGACGTTTGGTGAGGTCTTTTGAGGTTTTATGGTCACGGGTGGACCTTGGTGGTGCGATTAAATCCGTTCTAAAACAGTTTTATTTCAAGACACACGTTCTTTGTTTTAGCAGTAGTCACGTGACGGTCCCTAGGGCGAAATATTATTTTATCACGCGAACCCATTTTATTTTACATTAAACGAGGTTTCGTAAATGTGGAACATTAAGTTAGTAGATAGGTGTGTTGGTCACGATATGGTTAAAGTTATTTTTTACTGCTTAGTGAGTAGGAATCTCTATTACGAGTTCGTCAACAAAAAAAAACATAAAAACATCCACCAACCCCCACTTGGCCGGCGTGTGTAGATTAAGGCCTATACTCTCTTAACTCGTATGATAGTTGAGAGAAGATCCGTGCCCAGGAGTTTTGCATGTGGTGTTTACCTATATGAGTTGTGCACTTAGTTTAAGCATTACTGTTCTAGTTTGTATGAATGTAATAACTACTGGTAAACCAATAAATTAATAAATCATCGACACTGAGCAGCGGCGATGAAAAAACTCACACAAAGATGTGTGGGTACGACTGGGAATCGAACCGCGACGTTATATTTTTAAGGCGAGGCCCGTACCGCTGCGCCACCGCTTCTCCTAGGAACATAACATCGCTTTTCATTATATTTTTTCTGCTGTGTAAATACGATAAAAGTATTAATGTTTTCGCTGCTCAATTTCGCTAAAGTTCCACGTGACGGTTTTTATACGTTTTATGTGGGTTGTTTAAGAACTAATCATTCGAGGACATGTGACATCCACCAGCCCGCACTTGGCTAGTGTGTGTGGATTAAGGCCTAAACTCTCTCAACTTGTAAGATAGCTCAGAGAAATCACTAAAATCATTAAAGTGAGAGCAGTCCATTCCGTACGAGTGTTGCCAAGCCTCTGGTGTTGCAAGCGTCTATAAGCTACACTTACCGCTTACCAATCGTACGCTTGTTAGACAAATTGGTAGTAAAAAAAGTAAGAACTAAAATGCGTAAAGCTGGCATAACAATTAACATTTTATTGATGGAAATTAGGTCCTGGGTTAACTGCTTACCTAAGGGCAGGTTACGATTATTACGTTGTGGATAATAACTGGAAAGGTAATATTAAAAGGCCGGTTCGTTTCGCAATTTAGATTTGAAATTAGAAATGACGCACACAGTGTTAATTCCGTTAGGTGGAGTAATAACAGCTACCTCTCCAAGTTTACCTAAAAACCGACAAAACCGACAAAATCACAAAACCGACCTCAAACGTAGGTACCTATTTTTATTCTGTAATAGGATTGCGCTTAACCACAACTTGCCTATTGTAAAACAATGATGCAGTCTACGATGAAACGCGCTTACCCAGTAAATACCGATTCGCTCGTGACTTGAAGACAGGCATATTATAGCTATCGGGAAACAGAGATGCCGGTAGCGAATTCCATAATTTGGCAGTTCGCACAATAAATGTGGTAGCAAAGCGTTTTGTGCGTACCCGTGGAATTTACACCATAATATCTATGGCGCACAGCCGTACCTTTACTTGTCCGATGATAGAACGCAGAATTATGCGTTTAGAACAATTACTCTTATAATTGTGGCGGGCCAAAGAGTAAACAATAACGCTTTTTTCGACATAGTTTTTAAACTATTTCTAAAATCTTAATAAAATCTTAATAAGACGGGCGTATTATCACCTTTTAAATACAAAAATATTACTTTGGTTAATCTATATTTACCTCATTTTGAGTGTAGTATTTGTTAGTATGCTATATAGTAGGAATAAGTTTTCGAGCGACACCTATAGAATGAAAAAGCCAATGTAGCAGAAATAATATAATATTGTATTTTTTTTTTTTCTTTCTTTCTTTTTTTTATTTTTAATTTTTAGTGATTTTAAAGTTAATGAACCATATTTTTGTAGCGTAAGTATTTTTCAAGCGTTTCGTTTGTTTGTTTGTTATATGTGCATGTCCCGGCAGACTTTGATTGAATTTGAACTTTGTGCAGCGGTAATAAATTGCAAATTGTCTCTTTGAAGTTAGGAACACACGCAATAAAGGTTTAATTCACTCTACATTTTATTTAGAAAACTTTTGTATGGGAAAAAGAAAAGGGCTGTTTTTGGGGTTTTCCCGGCAATTATTTGAATTTTTCTCACCTTTTAAACCTTCCCTAGACCTCCACGAACATTTTAAGACCAAGATAAGATAAATCCGTTCAGCCGTCCTCTAGTTTTAGCGAGACTAACGAACAGCAATTAATTTTTATGTATATAAAAAAGGGGTCTAGATGCTGTGTGGAGTCGCGTGCAAAATTTGATATAATAAAAAACAAAAATTATGTTTCTGCGAAATTTTACGCACTCGCGTATACAAAACACGGCAATAATCATTTCCAATCTAAAACGATTTCGTTATGTGTGGGTGGTTTATCGCATCGCAAGTTTTTTAAAGGCTAACAGTTGTTACGACCAAATTGCGATGAGAAAAATACGATTATTAGCGAGGAATTTATGGTGGGCTTATTTTCGGATCAATATTACACCGCATTAAGGCTGTCTTTTTCGAGTAAAGTAGGCATTTAGTGTTCTTTTAATCACGCGCGCAATTGCATGGTCCATATTGCGACACAGTGTAGACACGTAGTAGGTAAGGTATTTTATGTCACGTTAGATATTATTTTCGTGGTCTAACTTCATTTACATTGATGATAAGTTTAGGAATACAGTTTAGTAAGGTAAATAAAATACAGAGTAAAAAAATACAAATTTATGTATTAGTTTTAAAACTGATTAGAATACACCTTGGCTTTCTACTGTTTATCTACGAGTGTTATCTGTGAGTAAAAATTAATTCTTCAAATCTGGTAATTGAAGTCAGTGCTAAATAGGTAGATACAGTACCTAAAATAAATATTCGTAGTATAGCAGCTCGAAGTTTGTGGTTGTGGCCGTTAAATGTCAATAGGTCATTTTTATGTATGGGACCTAAAACATAGCCCACAAATTGTGGGTAACATTCACCTCTGTCTTCATCTTCAGTTAATACAGGCGTGAGCGCTTTGTTATTAATCAATAAGATAAATCTATCCATCGATTGCGTTTTTAACAGGCAAATCAGGTAACAATCAATCAACTGGTAAATGTGTACTGGTAGGCTTCGGCCGTGGAAAGTAACCACCCACCAGACAAAGCCGCACCGCCAAGCGGCCTTGCCGTGTTCCGGTGCGATGTCTGGTGAAACCATTTCAGAGGGTGGGTTTGAATTATTACTCATTTTTGGATTTCAACCATATGGAGCCTGCTAAAAATTACTCGTAATCACGAGTTAATCAGTATATTGGGCAGGCACGTCCCATCGTGGACTACATCATTGCTTTACATCAAGTTAAAAAGGCAAGAAAGAAAAGAAACATGTAAAATAAGGTTAACATTTCTAAAACTGCATGATGAGTAAGAGAAATTTTAGAAGAATTTTTGGCAAGATTTTCACAAATAAAAGTCATTATATGAGTATTTACAAAAATAAACCCTGTTATAAAGTAACCGCACCACTTTTGTCACCACTCCCTAATTTCTTCATTCTCGCCTCATTTTCCTTTCCCTATAAGTGCCTTTCTCTCTTCTGTCTGACCGAGTGGTTTTATTGCAACTTCTACGAGTTCGGTCCATCTTTAAAATAAAACTAAGCAGAGTGGGAATAAATATACTTACTATAGATGGAGTAATATATTTCATTCAGAAGGCCACTCTTTTTCAAAAACAAAGGTCTCTCACTCTGTCATTTACTCATGTACCCATTAAAAATCTCTGAAAGTACTAGACATAGGATGATAATAAAAGGCAATGTAAGAAACTTGTGCACAAAGAGGTAGAATATCAGTAAAATTAACGGGGCGGAAAGCTATAGAATAGATGTATTTCAACTGTTATTTCTTTTTTTAATACTATAAAATTGAATAAAAGTATATGATAAAATCAAAGTATCAATCTAGGCCACTCCAAGTGTGCTTTGAATTTAAGGGTTGCAAGACGAGGATTTTTTAAATTTGCCGCGGTTTTCGAGTGACTTCTTTCGTTTGCCAGACTATAGTAGGTATATTAAAAGCATAAACAACTTCATTCATCAACGCGGCACTGAGTTACAGAAATTGAGCATAACCATTTTATTTTTCTTCTTTTTACACCTACTGATGTTATTTATACTATGGTAAATACGTAGCGGAATAAAAGCGCGCGCTAGAGAAATTTGGCATAGGTCTCACCTCGGCAACGTCCCGCGGGACACTGGCGAGAGCCAAACGAATCATAAATCACTAAAAAGATCGATTAAAAAAATTATAAATGCAGTAGGAAAAATCAATTCTCATATATCCCTAAAGGTACCTGTGAACTTTATTTTAAAAAATAAAACATGATATCAAATCACTTATTTTGGAAATAAAACCGAAAAAAGAATATTAAATTACAGAAAAAGAGGTACGAGTATCTTTATGAATTTATTCTATCGAGCCAACTTTATCAAATCGTGTTTCCAGTCCTCATATTCCTTAGATTATATTCTCGACTATATGAATTAATTTTTTTCAGATTTTTATTTTGCTTTTCACTGCTTCAAAAAGTGTTTCAAAATACATGTTTTTGCGGATTTTCGCTAAAACCTGGCCTTAAGAGGTTTTAGCCTGATCAAACATTTGAACCAATGTTTGGATATTGGGTGTTGGTTGTATGGCAACAGGAGAGAGTGAGAGCGGAGTGAAATGGTTTTGTTGTTGGGAGCTCGTTGTTTTGTGATTTCATCCATATCTTTTCTTTGTTCAACACCGCTGTCTTTGGACCAGTCACCCAAGCACAAGATTGACTTGATGAAACAGGCATCGCCCTCCTAAACCATTTTGTATGGAAGAGAACGACCCGCCCACCGGGCCATTGCATTTTTGGCGAGCATGGTTTACTAGCATTATTGGCAGAGTTTATGTTGTACTAGCTCCCGCCCGCGGCTTCGCCCGCGTCGTGTTAGGATAAAAATAAGTGACAGATCTATAAGAACCTTATAACATATTTTTTTATTTGTTATTGGTCATCAGATCGTGTTTGTAGTTTTTAATGTGTGTGAAACGACATACCACTTTTCTTCACTTTAAGGGTTGAATATTTACTTATTTAGTGCCAGGAGTACTCCTGCGAAGTTTTGAATAAATTGGTCAAAGCAATCTTATATCTCCATACAAACTTTCTAACCTCGTTTCACCCCCTTAAACTGTGAGTTTTGAAAAATCCTTTCTCAGTGCACCCCTAGACTTTATAAGAAACCTATGTGCCAAATTTGGAGTTTTCAGACCCAGCGGTTTGGGCTCTGCGTTGATATGTCAGTCAGTCAGTTTTTTCTTTTATATATTTAGATAAAAAAAAGATAATTGCATAATTGAGGAAAATGAGCTCTATTACTGGTAGCCACCAACTTTTTTCTGTATTTCAAAGTCGAGACCGATATCGCCACAGGCCCCGCTACTTCCGACGCCATAATCTAAGCTTTATATATATTTTGACGTACATTTAACACGCGATAACGGATAAATATATAAAATACTATACACCTGTTCCTTTCTTTGTAGTTTGGTATTGTTTACAATATCTCGATTGATAAATGATTCAACGCTATTTTTAATGGGAAATTCATAGGCCTTTTCAAATAATAACACACCTATATTTACCTTTGGGATTGGTTGATTGATAAATGGCTGATGATTTCAAGATCTAGCAAACAAATAGGGCCCAAAAATGTAAAAGGATTTAAGGTAGCATTCTGTTCTAGAGAGTCCGACAACGTCCTGAGCCGAGGTTCGTCCCCACATGGGGAGCACTCTGCCATAGTACTTGATCGGTTCGACAGTCCTCGTACGGCTCACCGAAAAAGTCCGGTGAACCAATAGGTAAAGGGACTTCCGGCCGATTGGGTTAGGTCATCAGCAAAAAAAAAAACATTCTGTTCTTAGCGACTGCGACCGTTCGACTCGATCGTGGTCGCCTGTCGCGGTGCGTCCCCTAGTCCCAATGTCAGCGACGCGACCTCGTCATCCGCGACATTTAGAATCGAGAATTGATCTCGTCCTCGTGCGATGAAAATTACCCCTTTTTTATTCTTCGATACGCTGGCTTGACTACAACTTGCCTGATAGTAATGATATAGTCTACGATGGAACGCACCAGCCTAGTATACCGATTCACTCGTGATTACGAATGATTATCGGTGAGAAGGTGGCAGTAGAACGAGCCTCCGTATGGTTAGAAACCTTAAATTCCGCAACAATTCCGACCCACCCTCTATGCATGGTGTCACCAGACATCGCACCAAAACACGCAAGGCCACTTGGCGGCGTGGTTTTGTCAGGTGGGTGGTCACTAACCACGGCCGAAGCCTACCACCAGTTGATTGTCACCTGATTTCCACCACCCGGGAACCACGTGTGGGGATTCAATTAACGGTGTACACCCACTGACGAAGGTGACTCAGCCCCTTTTTTGATGAGCTTTTCGTCGGTGGTGCGACTAGGGACCCAGGGACATTTTAAAATAATATATTATTGGACCCCATGTGAGTTCAACGTTCGCTGGCGAATCAAGAGATCAAGTAACGACACGCCAAGAAAAGCGTCCGTGTTATACAGCCGCCATTCCGATGCGCATCATCATTATCACCATCATTGGCCTATAGCAGTCCACAGCTGGGCATAAGCCTCTCAAAATAAGCGCCATTGCACCCTGTCCTCAACTTGTCGCATCCATCTGATACCGGCTATCTTTCGCAGATCGTCACTCCACCTAGCTGGAGGGCGTACCACACTACGCTTGCCGAGACGTGGTCTCCACTCGAGAACTTGCTTTCCTCAGCGATTATCAGTTCTTCGACAGATATGGCCAGCCCACACACACAGCCATTCTGATTCACACTTATATGTGTTTTAACTTACCGGGGCAAGTGTCAGGTTCGGTTTCGCAGCAGTGGTTTCAATAATAGGTACCTAATAGGCAGACGCTTGGTAGTCGGTACATCCAAGTGTGTTTACCGAAGAATCGATTAGTCAACTCAATTGTCCCGGAATAACTCGCTAAGTGGGCCTTAGCCAGGGTGACCACAATATACTGTACTTTGTAGAACTTCCCATTTGTAGAAAAGTAGGTTTATAACCAATTTTAAAAAGCAGGTGGTATTTAATTCTGTAAGGCAGGCAGGCGAATCCCTCGTCAAGGCTAAATTACAAATCCTCTAAAATCGTCGTATGGTTGCTAGTCGTACGGTTTTCTATCAGATGCAAATCGGAGAGTGTGCGTTGGAATTACATAATCTTATTCCCCCATCTCCATTCTTTTATCAAACATAGAGGTACAGTTCTGCTTTACAGGTAAATGGTTGAAATTCACAGGTATCTACGCGCAATGCGCTTTGCTTCCAGTTATCGGCATTTGTCTTTAAGTCTGCGGTTATATTAATCGGTATTTGACAAGCGCGTTCCATCGCACACTACATAATTACAAGTAAGTTATAGTCAAGCGCTAATGCAACACTCCTGTTTTTAGTCAGCGGTTAAAAAGGGCTGTTAAAAATTATAGTCGCCCTATTTTTCCGAGTCTAATTTCGGTAATAGGAATTCTCTTCCAGTTCCTTGATGACAGCCTACAGTCGAAACACGAATTCCCTCTGTCAGGATCCTGAATTCATAATTACATTGGCGACTACTAAGTAGAAATTAAAGAGGTTGAATAAGACACAATCTAGACACAGTAGGCCTATTCATTCTGATAGGGTAATACGTTTATTTCTTGCAATTTGTATAACATCATATACCTCTACTGAAATGCGACATTAAATACTACGCCTGTATACATACTACTAAAACGAAGCAACAAAGTGCCAAATAATAATAATAATAATAATAATAGTGGGACATTAACACACACGGTCATCTGATCCCAAACTAAGCAGAGCTTGTACCATGGAAACCAGATAACTGGTAACATACTACTTATAATACATTTCTTTTGTAAATATATAAGTATATAGATAATTACACCCAGACACAAGACATACAGACATATTTAAACAAATGTTTGTCTCGGGTAGGAATCGAACCCACGACCTGCGGCGTGAAAAGCAAGTATCTTACCGACCACGCCACCGGCCCGTCTAAATAAAAAATTTGCACCTATAGATCTTTGTCATTAATTTTGTTTCGTCATATAACCTCTTGTTTTTGTTAATTGTTAACTGTCTTTTGTTACTGCGTTGGTTGGTAATTTGTGGAAACTGTCACTGGATAATGTATTGTGAGTAATTTAATAGTAATAAGAAAGTTTTATCTGTTTGTTTCTCAAAATAAATAAAATATAATCATCATCAGCCTATCCTAGTCCACTGCTGGACATAGGCCTCTCCTAAAGCACGCCGCTGAGCATGACCCGCGATTACTCTCATCCAGCTTTCTTCTAACACAACTTCGTTATTATAAGACGGCTTTGCCATATTTTTTTTGATAGAATTTTTTTGATCTTCGTTTACATCTATCAGCACCTAGCATGTCAGACACGAAGCGTGGCAGGCAATATGATATCTTCTGTTTATATAAAAGTCAATTGCTGTTCGTTAGTCTCGCTAAAACTCGAGAACGGCTGAACGGATTTATCTTATCTTGGTCTTGGAATGTTCGTGGAGGTCTAGGGAAGGTTTAAATGGTTTAAAATTCGAATAATTGCCGGGAAAACCCTAAAAACAGCAGTCAATTGAGGCAGTACGAGGTCTGCTGGGTCAGCTAGTAGTTTTATAAACATTCTTATCTCAACTATCTTACGAGTTGAGATAAGACTCGTGCCCAGCAGTGGTATACTAACAAGGGTTGAAGTATGATCTACAAGATCTCAAGCGTTCTGCTGTTAAAAGGACTCTTTTCCGTGCGAGATGAACTCACATTTAACCGGATTTTTGTGAACGAAAATTTTCCTATTGTTTAAAAGAATTGGTGACGTCAAATAAGTGATTCCAGCTGGTTTCTAGAACACAACGGAACATTAATGGGATATGTCAATCAAAATATACCGTTCGAGAGTGTTTTTAATAGCATTCACTTCCTTTGTACTGGTGTCTACGCATTATTTAGAATTTTAATTGAATCTATTCTTATTTGTTGGCAAACCTAAAAATATATTTTACAAGTCCATATAATTTTTTCGCTAGTCTGGTTAAGACAGGAGTCAAGTAAGTTAATAGAAACTAGTTACTTGTATTGGTTTCTCCTCAAGACAGTTGTCCCTAATTACATTATGCTTTTTAGTGTCTTACAGTCCTATCTTAGGGGGCGTGAGGGGTTCTTGCGAATTTTTCAACCCCCCTCCCCCTTGGTGAGATATCGTAAGATTTTCCTTAACTCCCTCTAAAATTTCTATTTGGACTGTATACGTATTGGATTATTGAGAAAAAAAAAACTTATTCTATTACTTTTAAATTTATTGAAGACTAGCAAAGACTAGTATTTGTGAATATTAACATAATTTGTTAATATTAATTTAAGAGAAGAGATAGAGGAAGGCCACCATTAACGTGAAATTTAAATTAAATAATGAATATAAATCAATTATTAAGAAAAGTGCAAAAATTTTAATAATTACGTTATATTATTATTACTATTTAAAAATTTAGCTTGACCCCCCTTGTTTAGTTTTTAATAGATATTAAAATATAAATTATTGTTATGACCAATATTGATTTTTGGGCCTTTTACGCGACTTTTA
This sequence comes from Meganola albula, assembly GCA_936450015.1. NCBI lineage: Eukaryota > Metazoa > Arthropoda > Insecta > Lepidoptera > Nolidae > Meganola > Meganola albula. Next base: position 1,977,101 of record OW388164.1, read on the forward strand.
CTTCCACTTTTACTCGCGCCAGTACTCGCACCAGTACTCGCACTAGTACTCGCGTCAGTACTCGCCCCAATACTCGCACCAGTACTCGCCCCAGTACCCGCACTAGTACTCGCGCCAGTGCTCGCACTGAGACTCAGTTTAATAATAATCCAATAATCAACCAGTAGCAACATGACACCTTAGTAGACTCAACAACCAGGGTCTCGATTTTCTAATGTCTGGTGCCATTCACCCTCAGAATTATAAATGAAGTTATATCAATACTCTGCGACTCCTGACTGCGAAAAAGAGTTTAAAGATTTAGCGTGATATCCGACAAACGCGCGGGCGGAACCGCGGGCGGAAAACTAGTTTTAAACAAGAGCTCGAAAGCTTTTCACTCAACTTTAAGCCCCCGCGAAACGGAAGCTACTAGTGATTGATAAATATTTATCTACATTTTGTCGATAGCCCTTCACCTGTTCCCGGAATATATAAAATATACTTCCAATTGAAATCTTCAATCGCCATCTTTGTTTAGATCTAATTGCATCTGTTTTCAATCAGTTAGTACTTGTTATATGAGTGAAAAATGTGTGTTTTTAATCCGTTTAGCAATAAAAAATGGGGTGTTTACAGATTGATTTATTAAAAACTGTTTAGAAATAGCTTAAATCCTTTCTAAAATTATACACAAGTGTTCAAGGAGATAATAAATTATCTTAAATATTAAAGGGGTTGTTTAATGTTATATATTTTTTGAGCAGCGGTAGCGCAGCTCGCCTGTGAAATATAAGGTCGCGAGTTCGATTCCTAGTCGTAATAAACATATATATTAATTGTTTTCAGTTATGTTTGTATTGTATTGTTTTATGTTAATTGTAGTCAGTGCCGGATTAAGCAAGCGCGGGGCGCGTGTCAAATCATATTGAGGGGCCCTTGGAATGCCATTGACTTTTATATAAAAGTGGTAAATTATATGTTTAAAATATGAAAAAGATTGTCCAATAGCTAAATATTTCTTATCTTAGAAATATTATTTATGTTTCAACAATTAAGATAGAATCTACCAATAAATAAAAAAAAATATTAGAAATTTATCTAGATAATGAGCTCTATGTAATATGTCACAGATTAACTGGTTTCACTATAAAATAAATTTAAATATATTTTTTTCCAAAAAATACATATTGTTTAATATAGATTCTAAAGTTCTGTTATAAATAATACTAAAACTTATAATTATAACAAATTATAAAGGCGAATTTAGTCTGTAAAAGTAACTTTATTATAGTGTTTACTGTTACCTTTTTAATTGTAAAGTAGGTACTACAATTTGTAATATTTATTGGATAAATAATTTTTTTTTTGAAAACAAACATACTAGGTGTCATTTTAATATTGTACTCTGAATGGAACTACTTACTACAGCCTAAGGAAGTTTTAATGTATGGAGGTTCGAATACGCGGGGCCCTCTTTTGTGCGGGGCCCATAGTTGCAACTACGTGGTTCATCCGACACTGAGTTTATTAGTTTAATTACTAGTAGTAATAAGTTACTACACAATAAAATCGTTAATAGAAATAAGTATGAAAGAAATACGTTTCAAAGGCGATTATAAAAAACCAATGAACTGAAAGTACTGATAAAAGTTTAATGCTATCGAATGGTTTATCAGGAGATTTTCTCGTGTTTTTATTGTCCTTGCAAATATCTTTTATGGACTCTGTGTAGGTCTTATTCAGTAATGACTGCATCATTTGTGTATCGGTTAGCTGTCGATTAAGCACTGTAGCAGTTAAGTGTGATAATTAATAAAAAAAGTACAGTGGAACATTAACACACACGGCCATCTGATCACAAACTAAGCAGTTTGTACTATGGAAACCAGATTACTGGTAATATACTATTTAAAATACTTTTCTTTTGTAAATACATACTTAAAATATAGATAATTATACCCAGACTGAAGACAAACAGACATGTTCATCACACAAATGTCTGACTTGTGTGGAATTCGAACCCTTATCCTGCGGCGTGAAAAGCAAGTATCTTATCGCCACGCCTACGGCCCGTCTTATTCATTCTTCGATAGGCTGGTGCTTGACTACAACTTGCCTGATGTTAAGCAATGATGTAGTCTACGATGGAACGCGCCAGCCCAGTATACCAATTCACTCGTAATTACGAATGATTATCGGTGAGAAGGTGGCAGTGGAATGAGCCTACATATGGTTAGAAACCTTAAAGGAGCAACAATTCCGACCCACCCACTCTGCATGGTGTCACCAGACATGACACCGGAACACGGCGAGGCCGCACTTGCGTCTAAACCTCATCATCGCTTTTTCCTGATGGATTCCAATGATTTCGTAATCAATGATGAAACAATTCACACAAAGGTGTGGGCACTGACCAATGACCTGGTTCCAACCTGCGACTTTATCCTTCATAGACTTGATACCGCTGCGCCTCCGCTGCTTTTTCCCCCTATCATGCATCAATGACGTAGGTAACGAGCCTGGAATTATTTTCTTTTTATGTTGCTTACTCTAATAACAAACACAAAACCATTAGGAATGGCGGGAAGGTAACATCTGTTCATCTCGCATCCAATTTCTTTGTGTCGCGTGACTCGGAGAAAACCGCTGATTGTGATTATTATCCACCGAAGAAAATGAAAGGTGGAATATATCTGACGGGTGTGTGTAAATGTGTAGAAGTTTCTTTTTAATTTAATATCGTTTCGCTTAATAACTGCGAGGGTTTAATTCCTGGGTCGAGCTAATATACTTTACTGAATGCCAACTTTTTTTTTTATCCCGAAATAGGCCGGCGCTTGACTACAACTTGCCTGATGTTAAGCAATGGTGTAGTCTACGATAGGACGCACCTGCCCACAATACCGATTCATTCGTGGTTACGAATGAATTTCGGTGAGAATGTGGCAGTGGAATGATGCTCCTTATGGTTAGAAACCATAAAGGAGCAACAATTTTGACACATCCTCTCAAGTGGTGTCACCAGACATCGCACCAGACATCGCATCGCATGGCAATGCCGCTTGGCGTTGCGGCTTTGTCTGGTGGGTTTATTATAAGTAAACTTAATTACCAGTTGATTGTCAGCTGATTTGCACCACCGGGGGGCCACGTTCAGATAAAAGGTGCAGTAATTTGGTTTCCATAAGTAAGTCAGCTTAGAATGGAATCAGATCACCAAGTTTGTTAAGTGTTAAATTCCCAGAATAAAAAAAAAATTAAGACTAAATCAAGTTTTTTGAAGAAAGAATTTTTATATCCTATTAATAAATAATAATCTTATTTGATGTAAACCGGAATATAATTGATATAAATATGTTTAGTAAATCAGAATGAGGCCATTCACGAGGTGTTGTAGTTGACAACATATTTTAAACTATGCGGTCTGAGAATAAGCGGGTATTAGAGCAGCAGGTCGCCTTTGAAATATTAGGTCGCGGTTCGATCCCCGATCAAGTCCACATATCATAATTTGAATTTTATTCATCGCCACTGCTCAACTGTGAACTATCATAAGGTAAAATGTCTAAGATTTAATTATTTGAGGTCATGAGACATCGACTAACCCACAGTTAGCGTGAGTGGATTAAGGCCTAAACTCTCACAACTCGTTAGATAGTTGAGAAACGGGCACGGGGACACTAAAATAAAGACTAGACTATATCATTGCTTAACATCAGGTAAGTTGTAGTCAAGCGCCAGCCTATCTAAATATATAAAAGAAGAAACTGACTGACTGACTGGCTGACTGACATATCAACGCAGAGCCCAAACCGGTGAGTCTGGAGACTCCAAATTTGGCACATAGGTTCCTTATGGGGTCCAGGGGTGCACTAAGAAAGGATTTTTCAAAACTCACCCTTTAAGGGGATGAAACGGGGTTCCAAAATTTGGATGGAGAAACAAGATTAGTGAGATCAATTTTGCGGGCGAAAGTTAGTTCAAGAATAAAAAAAAGGGTTGAAGTGATTGATTTTGTAATGACCTCGATACTTCAACGTTGATACCGAGTCCTTGCAATGAACTGTTCTACCTTTAATGAACTGCCTAACATGATAGGGACACTGTGACGTCACCACAAACTTAACGCCACTCAAGAGAATGACGTAGCAACCCTTTTTTCACTAAAGGGTCATAACCGCCAGATCCTCCAGTCTCCACAACACCAGTGAGTAAATAAAGTGAGAGACGACCCAACAGTATTCTGAAGACTGTAGCGGAGATCTATAATCTCTGTTTTGGAAAAAGTTTATGTGTAGAATAATTAAGAGCTAAAACACATACTCGCGTTGCGGCGCCGCACCGCAAGAATCGGCAGCGCAACGCTCGTAGTGCTAGTACATTTTGTTCTATGTAGAGGTGGGCGGCACTGCCGATTCTTGCGGTGCGGTGGCGCCGCAACGCGAGTATGTGTTTTGGCTCTTATACTAACAATAGATCATGTGTATTTTGAAATTATACTAAACAGTTCATATACGTCTGTGCTCATTAAAGCTAAAATAGGTTTATAATTAGTTTGGTTTTGTCGTGCATCTTGACATTTATACTTCTTAGTAAGAAAAAAATCCGTTTTAACTACATAAGGAGTCTTAAAAGATTTTTATGAATAATACCGTTACACTGGTCTTGGAATAGTCTGAAATAAATGTTTTTTTTTAAATTAATATTTTTAACGTTGAGTAATAATTCCATTTTCCAAGCCTTATTTTCCGCTTGTAATAAAGCTCCACCTTTAGCGGTGAGCTCAACATACAACATTATTCAAATAAGGTGCTCAGAACACGCCCTTGCCTTGTCACGTTAGAAATTAGTTCACTTCTTGTTTTGTCAGTTTAGGGATCTCTATCAAATTATTTTGTTGGACTATTCTTTGGTTTTGCTATAGACAATGTGTTAGGAACAGAAGCACAGCAGTATTGGCCCTGAGATTAAAAAACAGGGTTATTTTACAAATTTAATTGCAATTTTAGACCTCTCTTTTTTTCTCTATGCAGTGGACAATGTAAATTTCCAATTCCTCCTATTATCTTTTTATTTAAATTCATGCGGGATCCAAGACAGTTTAGGTGTCCCGGGACTTGGCCGGGTTCAAATTCCAAGTCTCTTCAAGGCGCCGTTGTCAATCCTGGCTTACAGTAGTAGCAATGACGGGATTGCGGTGATGGGTTAAGTCCTCGCATTAGTACATAGCTGACACCTTAAGCAACAATTTTTGTGCCACGAGTTTTGTCATAATTCAATACATAACAAGTTACGCGACTCTAACGCGTGCTTGCGCTCTGTTACAAGCTACCTCTTTCTCCCAATTTTGATAACTAGCGATTGTATTGTCTACTCATCATGTTCTCCCACATAGAGCAATAGGGCCATCCGCCAGTTAATCCTCAGTCCTCATCCAATATCCATCGCGAAAGGTTGCGACGCGCCTTATTATTAATTAGCTTCCGCCCGCGGCTTCGCCCGCGAAATTGATCTCACTAATCTTGTTTCTCCATACAAACTTTGGAACCCCGTTTCACCCCCTTAAAGGGTGAGTTTTGAAAAATCCTTTTTTAGTGCATCCCTAGACCCCATAAGGAACCTATGTGCCAAATTTGGAGTCTCCAGACCCAGCGGTTTGGGCTCTGCGTTGATATGTCAGTCAGTCAGTTTTTTCTTTTATTTCACAAATAATCTAAATAGATTTAGATTATTTGTGAAATCTACTAAGTTCATTTCAAAGTAAAACAATAACCTTTTTTTTTAAAGTGTAATCCGAAGTTCCTTATAACGGCTCCATACAAAAATTTCACAAACTTTTCCAGATAACCATCTGGTTTATATTAAGTCGCGAGGCTTGTACGCAGTATGCATTTACAGTCTCTCTATAGTTAAGATAAAGATTCAAGCGGAAAATCAAACTGATATAGTTGTGTATAAAAAGAAAATTGCCAAATTATCAAAAGTGATAGAACAAAAGTAGTTGCATATGATATAATAATAATAATAATAATACTCTAATGACACAAAGCTTACAGTATACACATTCACAGTAACATCACATATTGTGATCAATCTTCTGTTACAATATAGGAGACTGCCTCCCATACCAGGGTACCTGTATCTTGAGAGGCAGTGATTCAGCTTAAATCTATATATATAAAAATGAAACCCGTTTTACGTTGTCACGACATCACGCGTGAACGGTTGGACCGATTTCGCTAATTCTTTTTTTAAATATTCCTTTAAGTACGAGGATGGTTCTTACGCAGAGAAAAATTACAAAAAAAAGAAAATTTAGAAAGCGAAGAAGTGCCGAAAACCGGGTTAGATACCTATTATTTATTATTGGTTATATTCGGTAGGCCTGAGACCCGGTCGCTTCGGAGGACACGTCCTGGCATACCCTCGAGGTATGCCCGGCCTGGTCCTCTGAGCGACGCACTCTAGTGTCCGTAGTAGGGCCGGACCTCTCCCTCACGAGCATCGTACATAAGATGCTCGAGAGTGAGGGGTCCTGGGAGGCGGTGGCCTCTTTCTGCGACTCAGTTATGTCACAGAAGGAGGCGGCGGAGCGGGCGAGGGAGGACGATGTCCTCTCCGCCCCGTGCTGCAGGAGACGGAGAGGCAGGAGGCAGCGGGCCCTCGCCCGCTGATCCACCCCACCTCGATGTGACCAGCGGGGAGTTGAATTGAGGAATTCGCTCTCTGCATTGCACCGGTCCGCCGTCGAAGAGTCCCAGAAACTCTCCTGGGATGTAACAACACGTAGGAGCCTGCTTCGGTGGGCTCCCACTGGCGGGTTCGCGGTTGTGTCTTTATGGATCCCGTGTTCCCGCCGAGCGTGGATGCTGGAGTCGGTGGAGTTTAGTGGGTAGGGCCCTGCGCAGGTCGCCTTCGGCCTGCGCTTAAGGGGTGGCTGCGGCCTTAAACTAGTCCTACATAACCCCGCCTTGTCCTCTGAAATAAGGCGGGGTATGCGTAATGCATTCTTCATCGTAAAAAAAAAAAGGCCTGAGACCCGGTAGATGGCACTGCTTTACCGGGCAGAACGACGTCTGCCGGGTCCGCTAGTTTAATATAATATTTCAATTACCTAGTGGACTGTGTCAGTCTGAAAGATCGAGTATAGTTTGTAGTTATGTAGCATTACTTTCTTGTATATTAATACTAGAGGACCCCGCAGACGTCGTCCTGCCCGGTAAAGCAGTGCCACCTGCCGGGTCCGAAAACAGAATACGACCTATAAGATTTCATAAAAATCGGTCAAGCTGTTTCGGAGGAGTTTTTTTTTAATTTTTTTTCTGCTTATAAACCATCCTCGTACTTCAAGGAATATTCTAAAAAAAGAATTAGTGAAATCGATTCAGCCGTTCTCGAGTTATGCGCTTACCAACACATTTTGCGATTCATTTTTATATTATAGATACAATGTGTGTTTGTGTGTGTATTACGAATCTACTCCTAAAACCTTAAAAAGGGTTATAACCCTTTAAAAGGTCTTGGGTTTAGGCGGCAAACGGCTACAAATTTAAGTGAATTGTTTAACCCCCGCTACACATAGTTATTGGTACTTTATTGACAACATCACTTCAACCCTTTTTAGTGTTTCATTGCTGGGCATGGGTCTACTCTCAATTATCTTACGAGTTGAGAGAGTTTAGCATTTAATCTACACACGCTGACCAAGTGCGGGTTTGGTGGATGTCACATAAGTACCTAATTATCTAATATCCCTACCAATATTATAAATAAGAAAGTAAATCTGCCTGTCCGTCACACCTTCACGCCAAAAGTACTGAACCGATTTATATGAAATTTGGCATGGAGATAGTTTGAGAATTTAATCAGAAATAATTAATTAATTTAGCATCTAGGAAGGGTAGGAAAGTTAGAATTGACCACTTCCCTCTAGACAAAGCGGGAGATAGCCTAAAGATAAAGGAGAATTCCAAATTGCCTTATTAAAATGTTATCTCCTCATCATTATCTATATTTAAGTATGTATTTGCAAAAGAAAAGTATTATACATATGTACAGTATACTAGCGGCCCGCCGCAGCTTCGCCCGAGTAGCTTCAGCCCGCTCAACAATTTACAAAAAATGTGATAAATAAAGAACCGCTCAACCGATTTTGTGCAAACTTTACATAAACCATCTACTAAATAGTCCGAAAAATGACTAAAAATTTGGTTTGAATAGGTAAGCCCGTTTTTGAGTTATAAAATTACAACGAAAAGTGGCATTGATTTTTATATTAAAGACTAGTTTTCCGCCGCGGCTACGCGTGCGTGAATTACATATCATGCCCAGCAGTGGGATAAAAAGTAGCCAATAGCCTTCCTCAACAAATGGGCTATCTAATAGTGCAAGAGTTTTTCAAATCGGACCAGTAGTTTCTGAGATTAGCGCGTTCAAACAAACAAACTCTTCAGGTTTATAATCTATATATATATAAAAATGAAACCCGTTTTCCGTTGTCACGACATAGCATGAAAACGGCTTGACCGATTTGGCTGATTTTTTTTTTGTAGTTTTCTAATACTCTGTACAAGGTTCTTACGGAAAAAAATATTAAGAAAATGCAAAAAAAGTACGAAGTTCGCCGGGTCAGCTAGTATTAGTATAGATATCAGTTATCTAGTTTCCATAACACAAGCTCTGTTTAAATTGGAACCAAATGACCGTGAGTGTTGATGTCCTAGAATATTATTATTGTTATAAAATGGAGTAAGCAGCACGGGTAATGTAATCTAAGAAGACCTATTTGAGCTGATTACTGTCGTAAATTTTCTTATATTGACATTTAAACTTTGGAAAACATCAAATTTTAAAGGACAATTTCTAAAAAGAAATCCAATCAAATAATTAACTGTTGCTTGCCTATGCCTACATATTTTAAATCTGTGCTTAGATTTGAAAACTTTGCATTTTGTTTATTACTTCAACTTATTTTACTTTCAAAACTCATTACTCTTATATAGACTTTGCTCCGTTGCGTGGATAAGTCCCAAAGGAATATTGTCAATGTTTTAAAGTTCATCAATTTCATTCACAGATACTATATTGAAATCATTGCATATGTTGTATTTTATCCGATAATATAGGGTAGAAGGGATAGCCCTCTACAAGCTGAGAAACTAACTTGCCGAATATTAAAAACTAGCTTTCCGACATTCGCTTCATTTGGCGCAGTCGGATAAAAACTATCCTATGTCCTTTGCTCGGGTCTCAAACTACCTCCATACCCAATTTTATCCAAATCGGTTCAATAGTTTAGGCGTGAAAGCAACACAGACAGACAGACAGAGTTACTTTCACATTTATAATATTAGTAAGGATTGCGTTTGCCTGAGTAATGATCTGTTAGCTCACACTCATGTAATTTTTCAACATTGATTTTTTGGGTCAAAACGCCAGAATTATTTCAAAAAAGTATCAGGAATTATAGAACTCAACTGCATGCGACGTGAGCATTATTTTTTTGTGATTCTCAGCAAAATGATCTGCTACTAGTCGGGGTCCTGTTCCGATTTCATTAGGAACTTTGTATTTTTGAGACAAAGCAAATCTCTTGGAACAGATGTTCCTGGGGGTGATCTGAGCTGATTCGGACCGGTTGCCACGTGGTTGCCCCAGCGGGTGGGCAGGAAAGGGGTACGAGTTCTGCATAATTTGGCATCTGATGGACGTGTGTTAATGTACCACTATAATATTATTATTTAAGAATAAAAATAAAAACAGTATTCTCAGTAGCTAATTTTAATAAATCGACCTATACTTATCAATTCCTAGCGCATGAAACATGAAGACGGAATTTAATCAAAACATGGCAAAACACGTGACTGAATCACGTGTTCCATTGGATCCTTAATAAGACGTGATACTGGCAGAAAGGTACAAAATAGGCAGTGTATTGCATGATATTATATTATTACGTGACTTATCAGTTATAGTTGTAGGTAACTTGATAAAACTGTAGGTATACCTACGCTTGACTTAATCATTTGTTTTTGGGGGCTGAATCGCCTTCGTCTGTGTGACTTTCTTCTGCAATAGGAGCTTGACTACAACTTGCCTGATGTAAACAATGATATAGTCTACGATGGAACGCGCCTGCCCAATATACCAAATTACCCGTGATTAAACATGATTTTCAGTGAGAGGATGATAGTGAAATGAGGTTCCAAATGGTTAGAAACCATAAAAGAGAAACATGTCCCAGTCAGCCTCTTAAAAATTTGTATGATTTTGAAATTAGATTTAAAAAAAAAAAGGCTCGGGAAGGCCTTATCGCGAGTAGATTAGTTTAAATTTTAAGAACGCAATGTTAGGTGAGGTTATATTTTGTACATTGTTGGTTTAGATTTAAACTAGAAATAAGTTAACTACTCTGTCGCATTAGGCTAGCCAGTAGGTAATGATGTCTGGTTAAAAAAAACCATAAAATACAATAAAGTTCTTAAATTGAAATAAAACTACTTTATAACGGATTTTATCGCGGTTTATTTTAGACTAGCTTTCCGCCGCGGCTACTAACGCGTGAACTACATATCATACCCAGCCGTGGGATAATAATTCTTTTTGCAACAACAACAGAAAACTGACTTCAATTGTAGGTACCTAGAATTATGCGTTTAGGGCAATTGCACTAATAATTTTGGAAGGCTGCGCGCTTAGCGTAAACAATAACGCTTCTTTCGACATAGCTCAATAACTACTGGTCAGATCTTGATCGAATTTAAATGGGACCACACGGAAGCATTTACTTGCCAACAAAAAAAGAATCATAGAAACCGGTTCACGTATAACAAAGATATTAGGTAACAAACATAAAAAAAACATACAGTCGAATTGAGAACCTCCTTCTTTTTGTAGTCGTTTGAAAAGTAGCCTATAACCTTCCTCAACAAATGCGCTATCTACAGTGCAAGAATTTTTTTAAATCGGACAAGTAGTTTCTGTGATTAGCGCGTTCAAACAAACAAACTCTTCAGCTTTATAATATCAGTATAGATTTTAGATCCCGACGTTTCAAACTCTTTTCAGACTTCATGGTCACGGGTGGACTGAGGTATTTGACGTCCAAAAATATTAATAACAATCATTACTGACTACCTACCAACATTATTATTTATGTTGCGTTCCGATTTATGCAAACTGAGCTTGAAGTTATTGGGTCAAGAGTTAGGGTAGACCATAACAAGTATCGTTTCTAAAAGAACTGTGTTCTTCTTACTCACTTTATAAACGTACAGTTACCGTAACTAGGTAGGTATAACTACGTCATTCTAAGATAAGAGATTCGATACACCGATAATAACGTTAAGGAAATACTTTGAAACCGCCATAATACACCAATAAATCTATATCTAAAGATCTCAGTAATAATGTGGCAACGTTTACATGTTACAAAAACATTTAAGTACTTTAGATTTTAGGGAGAAACTAGATTTACTCACCTACTTTCTCATCATTCCCCTTGCCTTTTTCCCATTTCTATTGGGGTCGGCTTCCAATCTAACCTGACGCGGGTAGCTACCAAAATTATGTCATCTGGTCCCAAGCTAAGCAGAGCTTGTGTTATGGAAACCAGATAACTGGTATATACTATACATATAATACTTTTCTTTTGTAAAAATATACTTAAATATTATAGATAATTACACCCAGACACAAGACAAACAGACATATTTCAACAAATGTTTGTCTCGGGTGGGAATCGAACCCACGACCTGCGGCGAGAAAAGCAAGTATCTTATCGACCACGCCACCGGACGGCCCATGTTACTAAGAAAATGTAATATAAAGCCTTGTAATCGGAAAACAAGTAACTTCCAGCGATTTTGATCTTACCTTACAACCTTGACATTGAAATTCCAACCGTAATACAACTGGATAAAGTTTGAATACATTTTGAAAAATTATAGCCATGAAAAACCGTCGGAAAATCGATAGGATTTTAAATAATATTCAACTTTATTGTGTAAGACTTAGGTTGGTTTTCGTTTGATATGTTATTAGGTGCTTATTATCATTTTATTTGTAAGGTATAAGGTGAGTTTGTACGATTATTTGTACCATAACGATAGGAAATATAATCCTATCCTACTAATATTATAAATGCGAAAGTAAGTGTGTGTGTGTGTGTGTGTGAAGGTTTGTTACCGCGTATCTCCATAACCGCTCAACCGATTTTATTGAAATTTGAAATGTAGGTAGTGTATACCCTAGAATCGGACATAGGCTAACAATATTTTCCAAAATCATCCCCTAAGAGGGTTAAATAGAGGGGTGAAGTTTGTATGCAACTTTTTATTCCTTGGTCCTATTCATTTAAAATTCGGTACACATAAACCTTAAGACAAATAATGAGATACGGGTTTTTTATTTTTCCATAATTACCCCTATGATGTGTGAATAATGAGTTTTATTGGTAAAAATTAAAGTTTCTCTGGATCTGTATAGTCTCAAGTCCGATTCACTCCAAATTTGGCACACATATACCTTAAAAGAAATCATGAAACACGTGTTTTTTATTTTTCCAAAATTACCCTCGGTGGGGGTGTTAAATGAGTTTATTTGGAAAAATTAAATATTCCATAACTGTTCAGTTCTTGGTCCGATTTCCTTCAAATTTGGTATAAATAAAGCTCAAAACAAATAATGAAACACGTGTTTTTTATTTTTTCATTTTTTTTTTATTTTCATCCTAATACTAAGCGAGCAAAGCCTGAGAAATTATTCTGAGGGTGATTTTCTTCAAAGTTGATATCAAAACTCCTTCGTAATTTTGATCTAAATTACTTTTTATTTTGAGACAATGACATGTTTAATAACTCAATGCTACGAATAGAATTCGAAATTTAAATTTCATTTCTTATTTATAAGTATGGTCTAAGAGCCGTAGTATTTTTAAGAAACGCCTATTGATTTATGGATATACCTATGAGCACTTGACGATTTCAAAATGTTGCTTACACTCCTACACTACTGAACTAAATTTGTATGAAGATTGTTCGAGACCAAGGAAAGGACAGTTTTATCCGACTGCGAAAAAAGGGATTAATGATCTAGCGCGATAACTAACATCCGCGGGCGAAGCCGCGGGCGGAAAACTAGTATTGTATATGTCGGAGAAGTCATTAGTACGGTAGCATACTTGACAGCGAGGCGGCAGCGCGTCGGGTCGACACGCTCGACAGAGTCTAGCCTGAGGTCCGCACGGGCGACGAGTGGGGATTGTCGCTACACGAACTGTGTGCCCCAGTTCTCTACAGACGTCCGTGCGACTAACATCGGTCTAGGAACTGTCTTACCACTCGTTGTATTAGTTTTACATTTCGTAACAAATTAATAGTGTGATTAAGTTAACTTTGCTGCTCGTAACCACACCCACTCAATAAGTTTTCTGGCGATGACTATCCCTCTGATCGGCCCCCCTGCACCGAAATCAGAAGCGGGATAAAGGAGCAGACAAACCATCACCTGACTGAAACTACGCAACGCCGTGAAAAATAAAATGACGGGAGTGGTGACAGCTGGCGACGTGAACAAAAGGACACATCTCTACCCAGTGCCCTAATGGAAATGGAGGTTTCACGCAGCAAGCGACACGTGAGGGTCGACGTGTGCGTGGTTGATCCATCGGGGCGAACTTTTAAACATAAAGGTCAGTCGTTCTTTTTCTATTAAGATTCCGGTGCCGAGTGTTCACTCGTTAAAAAGAGTAAACATAGTGGTAAAAGAGTACAAATGTTGTAACCTTAAAGGTTCAGTCAAGCATACTTGGCATTGTTTAAATTATTTGTTTTGTTGAAATCGATAATTTAATCGAGATTTTATTGTACGTTATGTCTGGTGTAGTGATTTTATTTACGAAGTGATATGATATTAGGCCGCGAAGTATTGTTGCAAGGTTTTATTGTTAGTATAACCGCGACTCATTTTAAAATTTGAAAAGTTCTCGATATAACGATTGTAATTTACAATTATCAGTGAGTACCACCGAACTGTTTAATAATAATGATTTACCCTCGATAAATTGTTTTACCGTTGTTGACAATCACGTTTCGCGAGAACATAAATCGACTATTGTGTATGTTTTGTCTCGTTATTTAGATTATTTAATAACTGGTATGTCGCTAACATGCGTAACTACAGGTGAGCTTGTTTTTTTCGCTTAGTTGAACCTTATTTGGTTGCTAAAAAAAGGACCGTATCGTTTTAGTGCGGAAGAAAGAAAAACGATCGTGAGCGTGTAGATGAGTTATTGCGTGCAAATATTATTTCACTGAGTAATTTAACTTTTCACTATAGCTAAGCTAAGACAGTTTAGTCGCTTAGTCGCATACTTCAGACAGTTAGACTGCTGAGATCCAGTCTCTTAGGGAGGCTATGGTTGAGCGCTTCAACTTATCTCTCAAAGCTGTTTCCGACTGGGGTGACGCCAATCTAGTCAAGTGTAGTGCTGCTAAAACCCAGGCGTGTCTATTCTCTGCTAAAAAAAATAATGCCATTTCAATTGGCTCTTACTTTTCAAGGTGTATCCGTGCCTATAACAGTCCACCTTGAGCTTCTTGGCGCTAATATGACTTCGACCTTTAATTGGCCCGTACATTGAGCCCATGGCTCAACTCGCTGCCAAAAAGCTAGGTGTCCTCGCGAATACGTCAGTACTTCACGCCAAAACAGATGCTCAAGCTATATCAAGCACAAGTTCGCTCATGCATAGAGTACTGCTCTCATCTTTAGGATGGGTCAGCTAAATACCAACTCAAGGCATTGGTGTCTATAGAAAGGCGAGCCAAGAGGCTTATTGGCAACGAATCCCTCGTCAAGGCTGAATTGCGGGGCCTCGAGCGTCGCCGCATGGTTGCTGGTCTATCGGTCTTTTACCGGACACACTTCGGCAAGTGTGCGTTGGGATTACGCAGTCTTATTCCCCCATCCCCGTTCTTCCACTGGACAAGTGGAGGTGCGGCTGTGCACCGCCGTTATATGGTGTAAATTCTAGAAGTACGCACAAAGCGCTTTGCTTCCACTTTTATTGTGCGAACTGCCAAGTTGTGGAATTCCCTGCCGGCGTCTATGTTTCCCGATGGCTGTAATCTGCCAGTCTTCGGGTCACGAGTGAATCGGTATTTACTGTGTAAGTGCGTTCCGTCGTGGACTGCATCATTGCTTCACATCGGGCAAGTTGCGGTCAAGCGCAAGACTATTTTAAGATATAAAAAAAAGTAAGTGCCTAATTTTGGACCAACAGCGCCACGAGTACATTAGGAAAGAAGTAATTCATGACGTTTTACGCAATATAGATAGGGTCGCATTCTATGAAAACAAAGTAAATTCGACAAGATAAAGGTAAAGGTCAATAATTTTTCAATGGGAGAGTTTGTTTTGATTATGAACAAGTAGTGTGATCATACAAAGTTAGATCCCAAATTTAAAGGACCGTCCGAGGTCATAGAAGTTTTTGACAGTGACCGTTATAACTTAAAAGCACTACATTGTAACCGTACCTACAAATACGCACATGAAAGCTTGCAAAAAAAAAAAAAAGAAATCCGGTGAATCAAAGTATAACTGACGAAATTGAGGTAGAGTAAAGTAGTCGTGATGATGACGACGAGATTGTTTAAGCTTGCATAATGATTGGACCGTACCGGAGGTTGTCGTGTAGCCGTAGCTCAGTAGAAATCGGCATCTACTACATTGTAGTAGTCCGTGAGTACGCGGTAGTGCAGTCAACTCCGGCAGAGGTCGGGTTTCTTGGGAAACCGTGAGTCCAGGGGAGACTCGGCGTTCCCGTGGGGGTTCGCATAAAGTTGAGTAACTGGAGGTTACTGGGCTATGTGTAGCCAATGGTCATATGCAGAGCTTAAATTAGTTTACTTATTGTAAGTGATTGTCTCTTGTGTGAGAGTGTAAGTTTTAGTAGTCAGTTGTGCTTTGAGTTTCTGATTTTGATATTGAAGTGATTTAACTGACTAAGTGATATTGATTGTTCATTGATTTTTAGTAAACAGGTTTCCTTAATTTAATAAAAAAAAAAAGTTTAGAGTTCTGTTAAATTTGGGGATTTTTGGAAATCTTTATCTTTATCTTTGTCTAAAGCCAGGAACTTGTTCCTTCTAGATTAGTAGGCCAGGCGTGACTGAACTATGTGATACTGTGTGTTGAATATTGTTTCAGAATAACACACAGAGACGTGTGTCTCGCAGGATGGCCGTGTCGGAGAAGTCATTAGTACGGTAGCATACTTGACAGCGAGGCGGCAGCGCGTCGGGTCGACACGCTCGACAGAGTCTAGCCTGAGGTCCGCACGGGCGACGAGTGGGGATTGTCGCTACACGAACTGTGTGCCCCAGTTCTCTACAGACGTCCGTGCGACTAACATCGGTCTAGGAACTGTCTTACCACTCGTTGTATTAGTTTTACATTTCGTAACAAATTAATAGTGTGATTAAGTTAACTTTGCTGCTCGTAACCACACCCACTCAATAAGTTTTCTGGCGATGACTATCCCTCTGATCGGCCCCCCTGCACCGAAAATAATGTTATAATAATAATAATAATAATGTTAATAATGTTATGATAATATGAAAGGATTTGTATAGATATGAGGCAATGGACTGATATATGAACTCTGATTGCGTGAATAAGGTTTGAATAAGTCGTTATATTTCATACGGGCCGGTGGCGTGGTCGGTAAGATACTTGTTTTTCACGCCGCAGGTCGTGGGTTCGATTCTCACACAAGTCAGACATATGTGTGATGAACACGCCTGTTTGTGTTGACTCTGGGTGTAATAAATAATAAAAATAATAATAATATAGCGGGACATTAACACACACGGTCATCTGATCCCAAACTAAGCAGAGCTTGTACTATGGAAACCAGATGACTATACTGATGAAAATACTAAATACTTTTTTTTTGTAAATAAATGCATAATTAATAGATAATTACACCCAGACACAAGACAAACAGACATATTTAAACAAATATTTGTCTCGGGTGGGAATCGAACCCACGACCTGCGGCGTGAAAAGCAAGTATCTTACAAACCACGCCTCTTAACTTTTAAGTATGTATTTACAAAAGAAAAGTATTATATGTAGTACATAGATTACCAGTTATCTGGTTTCCATAGTACAAGTTCTGCTTAGATTGGGATCAGATGGCAGGGTCTGTCTATGTCCAACTATATTATTATTATTAATTATATTTCTTTTAATTAATAATTAAGGCAGTTACTGTCAGTGACGTATTTGACACAGAAGAATCGTGTTAGCTTCTAGATTCATCTATGAAAAGAAAACACTGCATAAAAAGAATTAGAACATGATTACCAAACCGCACTCGATCAGCATGTTTGTGTAGATTTAGGCCTAACTGAGGGGGCTGAGTCACCTTCGTCTGTGGAAGTGCACCCATTATCTGAATCCCCACACGTGGTCCCCGGGTGGTGTAAATCAGGTGACAACTAACTGTTAGTTAATAAATTATTAGTTTACTGGTAATTAACTGGCCGTGGTTAGTGACCACCCACCAGACAAAGTCGCACCGCCAAGCGGCCTTGCCGTGTACCATTTATAAGGGTGTGTCGGAATTTTTGCTTCTTTATGATTCCAACCCGCACTGGGCCAGCGTGTATGGATAGGCCTAAACTCTCTCAACTCTCAAGATAGTTGAGAGAAGACCCGTGACAGCAGTACCTACCTTCCATATCCTTCAAAGAATCCCAAATCATGTTACCACTTCACTTTAAAGCCAGCTAAAGCGATTCCAGGGTCGGTGTGTTTTCTTAGATTAACTGCTTGCTGGGAAAAGTAACGAGCTGGGTTTATGCTGTAATAAAACGGCAGAAGGTCGTATCTGGGTTAAGCTGTCGTTATACGAAATACTGAAGCGAGATTTTAATATGGTCATTTTGAATATCAGCTGTTAAAACAAAACAAAGAACTTATAAAACTTTCGCATCACTACATAGTATAAAACAAAGTCGCTTTTTCTGTCCCTATGTCCCGATGTATGCTTAGATCTTTATAATTATAATAATAATAATAATATTCTGGGACATTAACACACACGGTCATCTGGTCCCAAGCTAAGCAGAGCTTGTGTTATGGAAACCAGATAACTGGTATATACTATACATATAATACTTTTCTTTTGATAAATACATATAATAGATATTTACACCCAGACTCGACACAAACGTTCATCACTAATGTTTGTCTCGGGTGGAAATCGAATCTACGACCTGCGGCGTGAAAAAGCAAGTATCTTACCGATCACGCCACCGGCATCACCGCCATCTTTAAAACTACGCAACGGATTTTGATGCGGTTTTTTTATAGATAGAGGATTCCAGAGGAAGGTTTATAAGTATAACACATTGCACCCGTGCGAAGCTGGGGCGTGTCGCTAGTTTACCTATAACACAGATAATATAATACTATACTAGCCTTTAATAAGCTGTGAGCGGAGTAGGTAGATTGATGTGCCGCACTTGATGAAGATTATAGGAAAAATAATGTTAATAGAAACCATTCAAAATTGAAGAGGAAGGATGATGGGCCAACTTATACGACATGACTTCTTTATAAGAACATTTAAGAGGGAAAGATAAAAGAAAAGCGCAGAAGAGGAAGGTCAAGGATAAGCTAAATAAAAAAATCGGTAGTCTGTAAAGTCGGTTTACTGACGATAGTTGAACGAGTCATAAGAAAATACTGAATAAAGGTTTCATTTTTCAAAAGAAAATTTAAATTTTTTATTGTATAGCAGCTGTCCACGCGGACCCATCTCTCACTCAAGTAGGAGACAGACAGATATCGAATGCTGCCGAACGCGGAGGCCGATTGTGCCTCTTTGTCGCTCGTTCCGCGCGCTCGCTTGCACTTCAAACCTTAAATGGAACGCCTCAGAGTGAGGTAACTCCGCCTGAGTCATGTTTTTTCGTGCGTGCAGCTGGCTCCATCGAATTATAAGACGTTGTCACGTCAAAAATAGGTTGGTGTCATGTTGTAATATGGAGGTGAGAGAAGCTACTCTAGTTCGAGCCAAATAGAAACGAACTATTTTTTTTCGTTATCCGTTATTTTAATATTTATATAGTAAATTTTTTGAAATGAAACTATTTTATAACGGATTTTATAGCGGTTTAGTTTAGATTTTAGATCCCGACGTTTCAAAGTCTTTTCGGACTTCATGGTGACGGGTGGTATTTGACGTCGAAAATTATTAATCATAACATAACTAATACTGACTACCTACAAACATTATTATTTAAGTTGCGTTCCGATTTAAGCAACTGCTCACAGTGTCTTGAATTATGAGTTGATTTTGCGTGGGTTTTGGTACAAGTAAATTAAGCACTGGGTCCCATGCAGGTGGTATAATCCAACCAAACTGTTAAAATTAGGATAGCCAATCTTGTCGGTTACTCCTCTTATTTATGGAAGAATAGTATAGTAATAGTTAAGAAAGAGTTATTTAGTTATTAAGGAGTTCATTTTTTGAAATAAATCTACTTTATTACTGATTCTATGGCGTTTTATTTTAGATTTTAAATCCCGATGTTAATAATTATTTTTGATATTTTTTTTAATTATATTTAGTATCTATAGGTGCTGTATTATTACGGGTTAGCGGAAATACTTTTTACTAACTATCATCTATACTTATAATATTATAAATGCGAATGTAAGTTTGTTTGTTACGCTTTCATGCAAAAACTACTCAACCGATTTGAATGAAATTGGGTATGGAGGTAGTTTGAGACCCGAGAAAGGACATAGGATAGTTTTTATCCGACTGCGCAAAAAGAAGGTAATGTTTTGGCGCGATAACCGAAATACACGCGGGCATAGCCGCGGGCGGAAAGCTAGTACTATATAAAACTTGTACCTCTCCCTACCGTAATTACATACATAAATACTAGGCCTTGACGTCCTACAGGCGATTCATGCAGTGTTATGTAAGAGGCACCTTTTTAATGATAGAATAGACCAATACGAGAACGGTTCGATCGTCCACACCGTGGACAAGTGTGCGCTACGACTGCTGGAAGTATATCGCTGGCGTGTCGCTTCCCTTTTTTTTAAGGATAATTTATCGAACTAGGCTCCGTCGTGAAACTGTTGACCTTGCTTGACACGTTGCCTCCTACCGTAATTAAGCTAATGATATTTAGCGAAAAACTTCATTTCGTTGAATAGACCAGGGGCCGAGACATTATCATACGTATAGAACCTTAATTTGTTAGAAACGAAAACCTTAATTAGGTTGGCCTTTGGTAAAATATAAATTTAGTGATAATTGTTAACACAACTCGTTAATGGCATTGGATGGAATAATAAAACCCGTGGTTTTATTGTCAATAGGGCTAATTAGAGGGGTTACGGCGAGTAAATAGTGTAGTGACATATTTTAGTTTTTAAATTGATTAAAAAAGAGAGGTTATCTATTTGACTTGTATACAGGTAATATTGTCGGATCGTGCTCAGTGGCGTGCTTTGGGAGCACTGGTACCAACTTACCCTATATTTAGAGTAAAAATAATCCAGCAGGGTAATTTTTAGGGTATAAATTCTTATTTTTTGGGGTAACAGACAGTAAAAGTATAAAATAACTGTAAACGAAACTACTTTTTAACGGGTTTTATCGCGGTTTATTTTAGATTTTAGATCCTGACGTTTCAAAGTCTTTTCAGACTTCATGTTCACGGGTAGACTGAGGTATTTGACGTTCAAAAATATTAATTACAATTATTACTGTCTACCTACAAACGTTATTATTTAAGTTGCGTTCATTTCAATGTGTGATATTCGCGTAAATCTAAGACAATACTAACTGTGAACGATTTTGTTCCATGAACGCACCGAGTGCTCTTGGTTCCCTCTGTAGTAAAACACCACTCTGTAGGAACGAAGAGCAATAAATTGAGAAGCACTTTCTTTTCATGTGTGTTATTGTGAAAAGTACAGTTGTTTAATTTAAAAAGAAGGTAAAAATAAGGATCTTTTTAGGGATTTTTTTTAAATAATACAGATTCTAGGGTACGTAGAGACCAAGCCTAGGGTAAAGTAAAACTTTGATCTGGCAACACTGTGGGACAGGCCTATATCCAGCACTGACTAAAAAAGGGGCTGAGTCACCTTCGTCCGTGGGTGTACACCTTTAATTGAATCCCGACACGTGGTCCCCGGGTGGTGTAAATCAGGTGGCAATCAATTGGTGGTAGGCTTCAGCCGTGGTTAGTGACCACGCACTGCCAAGCGGCCTTGCCATGTTCCGTTCCGATGTCTGGTGACACCATGTAGAGAGAGTGGGTCGGATTGTTGCCCCTTTAACCATATGGAGGCTCATTCTACTGCCACCTTCTCACCGATAATCATTCGTAATCATGAGTGAATCGGTATACTAGGCTGGCACGTTCCATCGTAGACTACATCAGGCAAGTTGTAGTCAAGCTCCAGCCAATCGAAGAATAAAAAAAATGGACTGATGATGATGATGATGACAGATGCTTACAGCTGTTAACCGATAGTTGTAGCTTTCTTGAGGCTTTGACCAGCGATGATCACTAAACGTCTTCGGGCTGATGATAATGACGACCCTATAATCCGATTCGATGTAAATCCTACGATTCAAAATGTAGAACGAATTTACAAACGCAGCAATTTCAAACTCGAAGTAATCCAATGTCCTTCATTCTAAAATAAGCTTAATTCCTGAATAATAGAGAGCTATTTTGATTGTACACCTCGCCAGTCGATTGCTCTTTTCCGGTCAGGATTGATAGAGTAAATTGGCAATCTGTATTAATGTACATATGTAGCATATTGCAAAATTGTGGATTTGTGGTCTTACTTGACAGATTTTTCTGGATTTTTTTAATTCTTAAATAGACTTGCACTTTACTACAATTTGCCTGATGTTAAGCAATGATGTAGTCTACGCTGCAACGGGCCAGTCCAGAATACTGATTCACTCGTGATTGCTAATGATTTTCGGTGAGAAGGTGGGGTGGAGTTACAGTTCCGACCCACCCTTTCTGCATGGTGTCAATAGACAACGCACCGGAACACGGGAAGGCTGTTTGGCAGCACGGGTTTGTCTGGTAGGTGGGCACTAACCACATATCTTTGTTTAAATTGTTTCATCACCGCTAAAGTGTGTGGAGTGAGGTCCAACTGGTTACCCGAACTAAAACCTCCCGGGTGTTCCTTCACGCACCTTAGCCAGGGTGTTACGGGAACCACAAGTAACACAACCGCGACACATTGAATGCTGGCCCGCCCTTCCTGGCGAGCTCCGTCACGAGGAACCATAATGTCAACCCTCTCATAAAAAACAAAAAAGACTTTATGCCACAAATACTAATAAAATGTAGTTTTGCCGCCATTTTCTCACTAAGTATAATAAAAACATGCAATAAAAATATTCTTTATGTCTCAACGCCTACGAAAAGATTGTTTATTTGTTCCCAATTTATTTGATAAATAATATTTGTTCTGATACATTCTGTCAGAATTATGGAATTCGAAGATACAAAGGAGTTATTTTTCAAACAAATATGCTAACCATATATATACCTTAATATGTATGTATATCTAAGTAAGGTTCTTCTATTATTGTCAACCTTTTGTTATTTTTGAGAAAAATAAAGGAACCTTTAGGGAAAGCGTGATTTTACTTTAAGGAAATATTCCTTTGTATTTACTTAAAAACGTAAATGCTTACAGATGTTTTTTTATCCTGTAAGCTTGCGCTTGACCACAACTTGCCTGCGGTTAATATAGTAATGGATTAATTAGCATTTAAATTAATTGTTAGCATGCGATGTTCAATAGCATTTAGCAAATCAAATGTGAAGTATGAAGAATATTTATTTATTTATTTTATTTATAATGTACTACTCGCTTCGTGGAATTTCCATCATATCGACGTGGTGCAAAGAGCAGTACCTCTACTTGCCCCTCTACTTAAAAGAATGAAGACTAATAATGAGGTTTAATTTATTGAAATAAATAAACATAAATAATTAATAAATAATTATAATTAAAACATCGGTGAAGAACCAAGATTCAAGGACATGTGACATCCACCAGCACACTTTTCCAGTGTGTGTGTGTGTGCGTGTGTATTAAAGCCTCTTTCAACTTGTAAGATAGTTGAGAGAAGACAGCCCGTGCTGACCGACCCGAGCTCAGGAACAACCAACTTTAATGATATGTGGTTGAAGTGAAGTGCAGCAATCTAAAAAGTTTGCATGCTTATTAAAAATATTCGTTGAATAAAAAAAAAATAAAAAAAAACGAATTGTTTTCAATTTTAACACCAGAACTCGAAACCCACTCAACCGATTGGGGACCAACAGAAAAGTATCTTTACGAAACTAATGCAGTGTGACTGGCGTGTTAATGTAGTGGTTAATGATCCTGACTGCTAAACCGGAGGTCGTGGGTTCGATTTGTCCTAGGTGGGAACCTAGGATATATCTTTGTGTGCTGAGCATGTTTGTTCTGTGTCTGGGTGTAATTTATCTCTATTAAGTATTTACAAAAAATATATATTTAAGTAGTTTATACCTAGTACCCATAATACGAGCAAATATAATTGCTTAATTTGGGACCAAAAGGCGCTGTGAGTCTATAAAAAAAAAATTAAAAAAAAATCACAATCGATCATAAATTGGCGGGATAGTCCCCTAACACACACATTAAATAAAAAAAAAAAACAAACAATCGAATTGAGAACCTCTTTTTGAAGTTGACTGAAAATACCTAATCCTGAACTTTGCTCATTGTAGTCACTGTGTTAAACAGTCCAGTAATTTTAGCAAACAGGGCATACCGAATTGAGAATACGACGCAATGGTAGGTAAATGCTAATTTTAGTGAACTGAAAACTAAAGCAACAAGCTAATTTAAGAAGTGTTAACCTAGTAATGCTTAACAAAAGGTTTTAAGTGTTATAATCACTCAAGTGTTGTCTCAACCTGATCGTTTTTAGTTTTGTATAGTATAAGTAAAAAGGTTCATTAAGACATTTTTTTTTCATTCTTGAATAGGCTGGCGTTTGACTACAAGTTACCTGATGTTAAGCAATGATGTAGTCTACGATGGGACGCGCCAGCCCAATGTACCCGTGAGACTGATTTTCGGTGAGAAGGTGGCAGTGAAATGAGGCTCCTTAAGTTTGAAACCATAAGGTAGCAACAATTCGATCCACCCTCTTAAATGGTGACACCAGACATCGCACCGGAACACTGCAAGGCCGCTTGGCGGTGCGGCTTTGTCTGTAAGAATATGTCTGGAGTCTGGCGTTACATGGGTGTGAGACGTGGACACTCACTCAGAGAGATAGGGAGCCGTGAAATGTGGTGTTGGAGAAGGATTGAGAAGATCAGCTAAATAGATATAGTATCGAAGAAGGCGCATTAGAACGAGTAAAGGAAAAAAGAAGGCTAATAGAATTCATTCAAAACCGGAGAGGAAGGATGATGGGCCATCTTATGACATGACACCTTCATAAAAACTATCTTAGAGGGAAAGATAGAAGGAAAGCGTGGAAGAGGAAGGCCAAGGATAAGTTATATGAACCAAATATAGAAAAAGGTTGGTCTCATGTCGTATAGGGAAGTGAAAGAAACTGCTCTAGATCGAGCATGGGTTACCCTTAAATTAAAAGAAGAAGAAGTAATAAGCGTAAAGTTTAAGTATATCGGCGAGTTCATAGGGCGATCAACAAATAGACCACAGACTAGACTTCATTACCTTTGCATCTCACACAAAACAACACCACAGAAAACTAATTAATATCTCAGCCAATGATCACAGCACCTCCCTAATCACAAATATTCACAAAATGTTTGGATGGAAATAGATTTCTTTTTTGTGCGGACAAATTCGGTTTACACACACCACGTGCTCACCCAACCGACCTTATAGACATTGTGCCATCTCTAATAAGTCTGTGCATTGTGCCCTGATGTAACAATGACAATCACAGACAAGCAACCTGAGAGACGATGACGTCGACGATGATTAAGGTAATCGTGCAAGCGGGCATCTAGAGCATTAGATTAGACAAAGTTTTAAGTTAGATTTTAGTTAATATATTCATTTTATTATATATATTTTTAGTAAATATCCTTATATTGCTACCAGCTGGTGAGAAATAAACTATTACATTTTTTTTTTATTTCAAAATTTTGCGTCGGTCTAACGTCGAATGTCTGTAGCGAGCATCTGGGGCAAGTGATACACCCAACACTAGACTCAGAGCGTGAGGAAATATATGCACTTGTAATTCCACATACATTTGTACATATTGGCAGTCAGAACAGACCGAAAAGAGGACTTTACTTCCAGTTTTATAGTGCGAACTGCCAAATTGTGGAATTCGCTGCCGGTATCTGTTTCCCGATAGCTATTATTTGCCTGTCTTCAAGTCACTAGTGAATCGGTAGGTGTTTGCTTGTTAAGCGCCTATCTTAGATTACATCATTTCGTCACATCCGGCAAACACATGCCTATTATAGGATAAAAAAAACCAGTCGGTTCAACTGAAATATATGACTAACAAGATATTATAAAACTAATCAGATTGATACAGTTGCAATGCCCTCAATTTAACTTGCAAACAGTTCTATATAAATTGCTATCTTTCAAAACTTGCACCAGCATGACGGAGATGAACTAAGTTAATAGTTGAAGCGAAATAATGATGTAGATTGTACATATCAAGAGGGTTTAGATTATCTGAAGCTTTGATAATTCAAGAAAAGGAAGATACGGTACGCTCTAATAACGCAATCACGTAACCTGGGTCTCTGTGCACAACTGTACACAACATGCAACGATGAACACACATCTGTGATCACAATTAAATATTTACAGTGAACGATAGAAAAGGACAGAGATAGGGCCCCACACAGCGTGCAAGCGAAATCACGATAGCTGTGCCGTTGAAAGAATGACATTTCGGCGAAATACCCTCGAAATACTATGACGGGCGAAGCGCGTCTTTCACGTCTGTTTTGCATTAAGTATCTCATTCTCACAAACATAGCATACCAAACAATAATTCAAGTAATAATTTATATGAAACTTAGATTTTTGGCTGTACTTCCGCGTTATAAGTAATCCCGTCTGTCTTAGTTTTATTTCTTGAGTGATTATGACATTTATTATACACACGAGATGGCATTTTGATTCATTTTTATGCACAAACCTAAAATTAATGATCTCTGTCAACATACGTCGCCTACTCGATAGTCCGCGTGTGACCGAGTGTCGGTGAGTCCGTTAGACTCATTTCAGAAGGACCACGCGCTGTGTTCTGGTTCCATATCTTTCTTATTTTTAATTTATCTAAGATCTACTAGTGCTAATTGTTAGTTGCGACATCTAGCGGTGGAAACAAGAATCGTCGATAAATCAGTGAAACAATGTGAAGTTGGGTCGATAGAGACGCGCGCGGCGATACAGGTTTTTTTTATCGAACGAGGACGATCCCCTTGGTACATTTAATTTGTAATTTGTATAGGAAAGTTAATAATTAAGTATGTTATTAAACACAATAGAGAAGTTACTGACTACCTACCCTATGCAGTTAAGAATAATACGTCTACACTAGTTAACAGTAAGAATAAAGTTATTGAGTAAATCCTTACTAATAATATAAATCCAAGAGTAACCCTGTTTGTCTGTTTGCGCTTTGTCGCCAAAACTACATAACCGATTAGAATTCATTTGGTATCTATGGACATAGTTTGAGACCCGACTGTGCAAAAAGAGGTTAATGGTTAGCTTGATAACCGACATACACAGTCATACATACACATAGACAGCCAGTCTAGGTAATACTAAAATTTCGCTGTTTTTTAATTGATCTTAAGAGTCGAGAGAGTAAATTCATTAAAATACATATGCTGGCTAAATATAGCTGTTTAGTTCTTACATATACCGGTTTCCTCTTGATCAGAAATTTGTATAGTTTAGCACGATCTGATATCGAACTTACGACCTATACCTACCTATATTTGAAAGCCGTTCTAATAGCTGATTTTAAATCGAATAGGCCAGAGCTTGACTACAACTTACCTGATCTTAAACAATGATGTAGTCTACAACGGGACGCGCCAGCCTAATGTGCCGATGCACTCGTGATTACAAATGACTTTCGTTGAGAAGGTGGCAGTGAAATGAGCTTCCATATGGTTGAAACCTATTGTTGTACCATAAAGAAGCAACAATTTCGACCCACCCTCTTAAATGGTGTCACCAGACATCGCACTAGTTAATTACCAGTAAACAATTACCAGTTGATTGTCACCTGATTTGCACCACCCGGGGGCCACGTGTTGGGATTCAGATAAAAGGTGCACTTCCACGGACGAAGGTGACTCAGTCCCCAAAATATAAAAAGAAATCGTTATAATTAGATTTTTGTAATTAAATCTTTTTGATAAATCTGGACGTAGGCATGTTTTAATTGTATCTCACAAAAATATAATAATTAATTTTTATGTGAATGAGTAAAAAACATGAAGTAAACATTTTACTGTTTTTAATTAAGTTACATAATCTCAAAAAGCCGAATCTTAAATTCAACTTAATTAAGATCCTTTAGCTCCAACTACATAATTGGCTCAAAGCAGGGCC
Organism: Meganola albula; assembly: GCA_936450015.1. Classification (NCBI taxonomy): domain Eukaryota; kingdom Metazoa; phylum Arthropoda; class Insecta; order Lepidoptera; family Nolidae; genus Meganola; species Meganola albula. The sequence goes on from OW388164.1 coordinate 2,004,785, forward strand.
GGATTAACCACTTAATAGAAGCATTTTTGTTTCGGGCCGGACCAAAAATAGGGCCCGGAATATCTGAACAGGGGGTTCAATTTTTTTTTTATTTGAGTAGCCTTTGTTAATTATTAGACGTGCTACCTTTTATGTCATTTAACTGTATCACTATAAATAAATATTCTGGGACATTAACACACGGTCATCTGGTCCCAAGCTAAGCAGAGCTTGTGTTACGGAAACCAGATAACTGGTATATACTATACATATACATAATACTTTTCTTTTGTAAATACATACTTATAATAGATATTTACACCCAGACTCGACACAAACAAAAATGTTCATCACTAATGTTTGTCTCGGATGGCATTCGAACCCACGACCTGCGGCGTGAAAAGCAAGTATCTTACCGACCACTGCGATCCTTTCTACAGCCGATTGCAGTCTTTGTAAGCCGGGATTGAGGGACATGTTTAGGGTGGCACTAACTGCTTAAACCAAGTTCCGTGAAATCTAAAGTATCTTGGATTTCGCACGAATTTGATCACAACGATAATCGAAAAGAAAATACGTGATATATTTAACTAGCTTTCCGCCGCGGCTTCGCCCGCGTGAACTACATATTATGCCCAGCAGTGGGACAAAAAGTAACCTATAGCCTTCCACAACAAACAGGCTATCTAACAGTGTATCAATTTTTCAAATCGTACTAGTAGTTTCTGAGATTAGCGCGTTCAAACAAACTCTTCAGCTTTATATAATTAGGATAGATTTGAAATTAATTTCTATTGATTTCGTTTTGAATAGCTTCGCGTGGTACTTATTGGAATAAAAAGTAGCCTTTAAGTTAACACAGACCAAAATCTATCACTGTGCTAAACATGCAATTCCGTCGAGTAGCTTTTGCGTTAATAAACAAACATCCATCCATTCTTACAGACTTTTTAGTTAAAAATATTAGTAGGATAAATAAAAATCGTATTATGTAATTTTCGCCAACTTTATGTTCTTCAAACAGAATCGCTACTAGCATACATCACCTGACGCTACAAACAGTCTACACTCGTCGTCAACTAACACACACACACACACACACACACACGCACACGCACGCACGCACGCACCCACACACACACACACACACACACACACACACACACACACACACACACACACACACACACACACAAACACACCCACACCCACACCCACACCCACACCCACACCCACACCCACACCCACACCCACACCCACACCCACACCCACACCCACACCCACACCCACACCCACACCCACACCCACACCCACACCCACACCCACACCCACACCCACACCCACACCCACACCCACACCCACACCCACACCCACACCCACACCCACACCCACACCCACACCCACACCCACACCCACACCCACACCCACACCCACACCCACACCCACACCCACACCCACACCCACACCCACACGCACGCACGCACGCACGCACGCACGCACGCACGCACGCACGCACGCACGCACGCACACAGCCACTCATACATACAACACAACCAAACTTTAACTAGTTACACATATCGGCCCACTTTTCATACCACTAAGTGACACGGTCCACAACAACAACCAAATGATAATATTATTATTATTTAAAAAAATCTAACTTGCTGAATCACAGTCTCTTAAAATACAGGCACAGCCTAGCTGAAGAGACTGGGACATAATATTGCGCAGTATTGTTTTCGTTACGCTATGTAATATTAGGTTAAGAACACTGTATAACTTGAGTCAATAAAACGTTTTATTATTTTTTATTATTGTATTATTATTATTATGTATGTCTTTTCTTATCTCGGAGCTATGGAGCTCCGGACATTTGAAGGCGTGCGTGGGGCCGAAGCCAACACGTAGAGGCCCGTTAGACAATTTTGCTTGAAATGTAATGTGGCACCAACCGACTATTATCCCTGTTCGCACCATATAGGTACAACAAAAGACAATCCTCGGTTAGAGCAGGACTATTGCAGAATATAGGAACTAAAATCTAGGTTATGGTGGTGGGTGCTAATGGATTAGGTAACTAGGACTATGGAAAGACTATGGCCCCTGCCTGACCAATGCAAATGAACACGGATAAAATGGCAGGGGGTGACTCGCCCACTCATTAAATGGGCCCCCGTATGGCCGCTAAAAGAAAAAAGGGGCAACATATTCTGAGGAGCTAGAGGAGTAGAGCGGTGTCCCACGGCATTCTACCCGATCATTGGCTCCCTAAGGGTCCAACCTCACGTGCCCACTAGCCACTTTATTATTATGTTTGTCTGTTTTTTATCTCGGAGCTATGGAGCTCTGGACTTTTGGAAGGCGTGCGTGGGGCCGAAGCCAACACGTAGAGGCCCGTTAGACAATTTTGCTCTAAATGTAATGTGGCACCAACCGACGATTATCCCTGTTCGCACCATATAGGTACACCCAAGGACAATCCCCGGTTAGAGCAGGACTATTGCAGAATATAGGAACTAAAATCTAGGTTATGGTGGTGGGTGCTAATGGATTAGGTAACTAGGACTATGGATGGACTATGGCCCCTGCCTGACCAATGCAAATTAACACGGATAAAATGGCAGGGGGTGACTCGCCCACTCAATAAATGGGCCCCCGTATGGCCACTAAAAGAAGCGACAAGGGGCAACATATTCTGAGGGGCTAGAGGAGTAGAGCGGTGTCCCACGGCATTCTACCCGATCATTGGCTCCCTAAGGGTCCAGCCTCACGTGCCCACTAGCCACTTACGGGACACTTCCTCCTCCGAGCATCTCTGCTCTCACGACTCCACTCAAGCCGGCCAATGAAGGCAAGCAAGAGGTGGGAGATCTGTCCCCCGTCAGGGTTCACTCCAGCCAGCCAGTAAAAACAAGCCGGAGGTGAGGGACAGGACCTTCTCCCTGGAGCACTCGGGTCCGTATGGTCGCTACGCCATAACAGCTCGCCACAAGCTGCCCTACTTATTATTATTATTATTATTATTATTATTATTCTAACTCTTTACAGTAAAAAGGTTTTATTATTGGTATGTGTGTTTTGTTTTATATTGTTTTAAATTCATTTTTATTGCTTTATTTTTTATTTACTTGATTATGTCACCAAGCAATAAATTAAAAGTAACTATATTATACTTATACAACTTAGTACATCAAAGGCCCCGTGATAGAGTCTGTAACGGGCTCCATTTTTAATTAGTCCGGCACTGGTTCAAAGAAGAAAATTGATTATCAGTCAGATGGTTCTCAAATAAATTAGTTCATTTTGTACGGATTGGTAATAAATTCATTGAGTTATTTATTTACATCAACGGTGAATATTCTTGTTTCAGATAGTGTTCTTAATTATATTAATTAACAGTGATTGACTAACGAATTCAATAATTAAATTTTCTAACCGCCGCGGCGCTGATAACAGAGAGGAGTATTTTTTTTTTTTTATCTAAAATAGGCTTGCGCTTGACCACAACTTGCCTGATGTGAAGCAATGATGCAGTCTACGATGGAACGCGCTTACCCAGTATATACCGATTCACTCTTGACTTGAAGACCACTAGATTATAGCTATCGGGAAACACAGATTCCGGCAGCGAATTCCACAATTTGGCAGTTCGCACAATAAAAGTCGAAGCAAAGCGCTTTGTGCGTACCCGTGGAATTTCCACCATATAACTGTGTCGCATAGCCGTACCTCTACTTGTCCGATGGAAGAACGGGGATGGGGGAATAAGATTGTGTAATTCCAACGCACACTCTCCGAAGTGTATCCGGTAAGTGTATTATAAATTTGACCTGTGTATTTGTGCGCACTTGCCCCCCCGATCCCTCAACAAGGTTCGTGCCCACATGGGGAGCCCTCATAGCAGTTGCCACAGTACTTGATCGGTTCGACCGTCCTCGGACGGCTCACCGAAAAAGTCCGGTGAACCAATAGAGGCCCTTCCGGCTAATTGGGTTAGGTCATCAGCAAAAAAAAAATCTGCGCGCTTGTGTTCACTTTTAACGTTTACAGCAAAGTTGAATAAGAGAGTTAAAACGCGCCTCATGAGATTAAGTGTGTATTGCATGGCACCTTTAATCTTAATGAAATTCCAAGGGTTTTATGAAATATAAATATTATGATACAATTTAAATTAATGGTTTTCTTGCTAAAAATCGTACTATGACATCAATTAATTTATTGACAGCAATAATAATGTGTAATAATTAAAATTTTGACTATAATATATTTTGACATTGACTGATATATTTTAATTTATTTAATTTTAATGCATGATGTCCCATATAAATTTTTATAAAATCCATATTTTAACTACAATGTTCGTACGCCTTACGGTAAAACTTGGCGTACTCGTCCAATTTAAATCACCATCTTTTTGAATCCCATGTTTATGAACCATAAATGAATTATGTGGTTAGGTATGTCTTTGACTGTACAATTTTGTAAACAAGCCGCCGCCGCATGGTTCGGATAATGGGTCGAGCAAAAAATATTTTTAATTTATTTAAATTATGGGTACCAATTATCTATCATAATAACAATTATTATCAATAAATGAATTATAATAATTAACTAACAAGAAATTAATAATAAGTATAAATGTTTTAGTCATAGTTGTTTCTTTCCTACCCTTTTATGCTGTTCTTTACAGGGTCCATAATAGTGTAAATTATAACGTTAAGTTTAGGATAATTATGGGTATAGATAGACCGTTTAACTCGCGTATCGCCTATCACCAAGATTCTGACTCCTCAAGCTGCACAGACAGTGATGATGATTCAAGCGATAGGGATATAGTGACGAATAGTCTTACATTACTTTTATCTGTGGTTAAATAGTTCTTTATGAGATTTAATTATTGTTTTAGGTATGACTTTGTACCTGAGATGGCGATACGCGAGTTAAACGGTCGGCCTATAGTGTTATTAAAGACATTGAACAATGAGTAAAATCTTAATAGCAACTTGAGTATTAGAAAATGTAACAGATTTATGTTACGTTAGTCTATAATAAAAAAATGAATCGCAAAATGTGTTCGTAAGCGCAAAACTCGAGAACAGCTGAACCGATTCCGCTGATTCTTTTTTTAGAATATTCCTTGAAGTACAAGGATGTTTCTTATGCAAAGAAAAATTAAAAAGCAACTCCTTCGAAACTTCATTTTTATAAAATCTTATACATATCCATATTCGTTAGGTCTGAGAATCGGTAGGTGGCACTGCTTTACCGGGCAGGACGACGTCTGCGGGGTCTGCTAGTAATCAATATTTTCACACATATACAGCGCCATCTAGTCCCAAACTAAGCAAATATATTTTCTTGTGTTATGGGTACTAGGAACGGATATAATACTTAAATACATTTTTTTTTGTAAATACATACATATAATAGATAAATTACACCCAGACACAGAATAAACACTCGTGTTCATCACACGAAGATTAGTCCTGGGTGGGAATCGAACCCAAGACCTTCGGCTTAGCAGTCAGGGCCACTAACCACCACGCCGCCAGGCCAGTCAAATATAAGCCAAATATGGGTGTCTTTAACCTCTACCTACATGCTCTTTAAGCAATACTTGTTTTATGCTAAAAGAGTGACAATAAATTCTGGGCTTTATAAACATCATTTTTTTAATAGCCTGTAGTGTCCCACTGCTGGGCAAAAGCTTCCCCCATAGCCTTCCAACTGTCCCTATTGCTAGCTTCCGTCCAAGTCACGACAAACTAGCTTAGATCATCGCATCGCGATAATAATTATAATAATAATAAGTTCTTTACTTCAGAACATCTAGATCCATAGTGTTAGTACCAATAAAACTTATAACTAATGTTAGTACTTAAATTAATATTAAATTATATAATAAATAATAATCATAATAGAAATAATTTTAATGTATGATACCATTTGTGTTCATTTAAAAACGACATAACTCATGCTTATTCCCTCATTTATATTAAACTTCTTGAGCTTGAAGCAGCTAAAGGTATAAAAGACTGTTTTTAATAAAAACATCTCGGTTACATAAAAGTACCCATTACATTTCCCACAAATCACTTAGAAATGCCAGCATCTGTCGTGGTCACCCTCAAATATTTCATTACAAAAGCTAAGCCTTTTCGAGACGAATAAATCTTTTGGATATAAATTAGACAAAACCAAGGAAAGGCGCAGAATGTTCTGGAATTCGGAACCTCAATTATTAGAAATCTGAGAGCAATTCCCTTCGGACTGATTATCATTATTATCAACCTACAACAGTCCACTGCTGGACATAGGCCTCGCGGGGATCCAGCAACTGAAAGTGACATTTCACAAGTCGTCACTCTACTTAGCTGGAGAACGCCCTACACTTCGCTTGCCAAGACGCGGTCTACTCAAGAACTCGGTTACCCCAGCGGCCCAGCGGTTATCAGTTCTTCGGCAGATATTCCTAGCTTAGAGTCACTTTAAAAGTAAGATAAATTGGGGTATTTTTTTTAATTCGCTATAATTCCGCCGTCACAGCCTGAACGCACAAGCATTTGACTGGAATACGGCCAGCCGCAAGCGGAACACTTCAGTGTGTAAACATACTGAAGTGTTCCACTGCAATCCCTTCATTGCTACACCTGGAAGACGTCAGTATCAACAGCGGAACCGTGGAGAGACTTGGGATTTGAATTTAGCCGAGTTCCGGGACGCCTAAACTGTCTTGGATCCCGCACAAATTTAATCAGGATTTCGAAAGTTATATTCAGTCCTCAGTATGTAACACTGCGGTGAGATTATGCCTTTTTTATGAAAATTGAAGTGCGGCTAGCCGGATGCGGTACACCGCATTCCGGTCAATTGATAGTGCGTTTACGCTCTTAAATTTTCAGTATATAAAGCGGCTTACGGGAAGTAGCTCAGGGTGTTAAAACTTAGCCAAGTCCTTGAACACCTAAACTAACTTGGAGGGTATATTTACTTGTACCAACATTATTAAAAAGTGTCAATCATGTTTCTATTATTCAAGGAATTTACTAAAGAAATTGTAAACCCAACTATGAAATACGCTACAGTGGTAGCGACAGCCACAATATTTCATTCAGTTCAACATTGTTATTTAAGGACCGTTTACAATGACAATGACCGAAACGCGATTAAACGTACCAGTGTAGGTACTACATAAAATATAGTAAAAATATATTTAAATCTATCTATAAAATAAGTAAAACCAAATTATTTTAATTAACATGCCTTAACTACTTTGTTTGTTGTGTAACAGATTCAAAATTCCTATCTTTTTTTCTCTGGTCAATTCATTATAACGTGTCATTCATTCTATCTTCGGATTTTCACTTGTGATGCTTGACATAATCCTATTTGCAATGATAAATGACAGAGCTCGGCGTGGCCTTTGAATAACATACGATAAAAAGGGTTAATCGAATTCTTTATTACAGCAATAAAGGATTCTAGTAAAAATTTTAATATTCTTTAATATTTTTGTAAATTAATGTTGTAAAAGAAATTCGGTGTTATTTTAATTCAAACACTTTATTATCGCCAACATCAACTAACTCAATATACTGCGTAAATTTTATAAAATTATGCTTTTTATTCGCTACGCTAATACGCTGCTACGAAATTATGACACAACCCTAACAAACACATTTTATTTTACTACTACATTAGTAGAAGTAATAAAAACATAGATTTACTACGCGTCGCTTTATCACTGCCACAACCACAAAATTAGCATAGTATTAAAGGGATTTGAAATATTAAATTAAATAAATATTGTAGAATGTCTTCTATTTATGTATTTTTTAAATATAAACGTTAAACACTGTAACAACATAATGAACAGAGTACTGGTATACTTTAACAGGTACTAATTAGTTAATTAATTTGCAATAAAATCATTAATATTTAACACTGCCCCACAACAAGACTGCTGCATGCAGATATCATACTCTAAAAACATATTATAAGAACACTAGCTGCCCCAGCAAACTTCATACCGCCAGCGGACAAAATTGTGAATCTAAACCATTCCCAAATCCCCTTGAACACACACAAAAAAAAAATCAAAATCGGTCCAGTCGTTTGAGAGAAGTTCAGTGACATACACACTCACAGAAGAATTATATATAAAGATTACTCTAGATAGCACTGGTTTATTAAAATAGTTATTCATCCTTGTAATAAAACATAGATATTATTAACAGTACGCCCCAACAACACTACTACGCCGCTACGACATCAGCAAGATGATGTAAACTAGTCAGAGTACTCTTTATTTTAAAAGTAATTTGTAAGTAAATTTATATGTTGTGAGTTCTTTTTGAGTAAGTATACCTACCATATATATTTTTTTTAAATAATAAAATAATTTGAATGTTCTGCTTGGTTGTTATTGAAACACAAACTTAGTATTATAAAATACTAGTTTTCCGACAGCGGCTTCGCCCGCGTGTATGTCGGTTATCGCGCCAAAACATTACCTTCTTTTTGCGCAGTCGGATAAAAACTATCCTATATCCTTTCTTAGGTCTCAAACTACCTCCATACCCAATTTCATCCAAATCGGTTCAGTAGTTTAAGCGGAAAAGCGCAACAGACAGACTCAGTTACTTTTGCATTTACGAGTATAATACGAGTATTAGTAGGGATTGTGAAATAATAATTATTATTAGTATTTTGTTACCGTGCCAAAGAAACAAATAAATAATTAAATAACAAAGAATAACTTTTGAAATTCAAAAGTTATTCTTTGTTATGATAAAATGTAGATTTTTTAGACAGTACGCTTAAACATCACTACTACGCCATTACAACAAATTAGTAAGTTGATGTAAACGCAACTTTACAGTACATAGTAGGTACTCGTTTATTCAATACTTGTTATACGTTTGCATTGGAACCTACGCTATTTGCAGTTGACCCCAATACGACGCAACGGGAATACCATATCGAGTTGGAAATTGTATGTAAACCTATTGTTAATAGAAAAATATTGTTATAGTAGATAGTAGCAATGCATTTGGAAAATGTTTTCAAATGTTTTTCACCGTCCGGTTGCGTGATCGGTAAGATAGTTGCTTTTCACGCCGCAGGTCGTGGGTTCGATTCTTATCTAAGTCAGACTGGTGTGATGACCATGTCTGTTTGTCTTGAGTCTGGATGTAATTATCTATATTTATGTATACATTTACTAGAGAAAAGTATTTTTAATAGTTATTACCTGTTATCTGGTTTCCATAGTACAAGCTCTGCTTAGTTTGGGATGAGACGGCCATATGTGTTAATGCCCTATATTATCATTATCATTAATGTTTTGAATGTTTAGCTTTCACTATCGGCTTTGTCAGCTTTGTTGGCATGCATTTTTCCATGCACTGTAAGGAAAACATCCTGAAGAACGTCATTTAAGAACAAGAGACATCCATCCACATCTGCTCCTACGTCCTCTCCCTACGTTTTCACTCACCTCTGCTATATACCTTACGTCAAATTTGACTATTCTCGTCTCTTCAATTCGGAGAGGATTCTCTAGGTGACTAAACCACTAAAAGGCTATCTAAATCTGTATTTTACTTACAGCTCAACGAGGAAAAGCGCTAAAGCGCTTTCTGAGCTAATTTAATCACTTCATTCCTCAATTTATTATTATTATTTATAACTCATAAAATTGCTCCTTAATGTAGTAAAATAGTATAAGCAGTAGGCTGATATTATTTGAATTGCCGAATTGTCTCCGAAATAGAATATAAAAGCTTTCAGCTTTTAGCTTTTGTCCTTTCTCGCGGAGTGTTAAGCGTGGGACGTTTCTACCGAATTACTTAAAGTGCAGTCGTAACAATTCTATTTATATGTGACACTGTTTTTGTAGATGAGTTTTCTTTTATTTTTGCTTGTAAAAGCCTATTTTCAAACCCCATAAGGAAAATATTTGTGTTATAAGTTCGACTTATAACACGGGCTTATATTGCACTTATATTGACGGGCCGGTGGCGTGGTCGGTAAGATACTTGCTTTTCACGCCGCAGGTCGTGGGTTCGATTCCCACCCGAGACAAACATTAGTGATGAAAAACATTTGTGTTTGTGTCGAGTCTGGGTGTATATATCTATTATATGTATATATTTACAAAAGAAAAGTATTATATGTATAGTATATACCAGTTATCTGGTTTCCATAACACAAGCTCTGCTTAGCTTGGGACCGGATGACCGTGTGTGTTAATGTCCCAGAATATTTATTATTATTATTTTATTTATTTATGCATATCTGTGACATCGTAATAATATCAATCTAATATACGGATAAAAAGCAGCGGCGGCGCAGCGGTACGGGCCTCGCCTTAGAAAAATAAGGTCGCGGGTTCGAATCCTGGTCGTGCCCACACATCTTTGTGTGAATTGTTTCATCTCCGCTGCTCAATATCGGTGAAGGAAAACATCGTGAGGAAACCGGCATGTCTAAGAAGTAATCATTCGAGGACATGTGACATCCACCAACCCACACTTGGCCAGCGTGTGTGGATTAAGGCCTAAACTCTCTCAACTAGTAAGATAGTTGAGAGAAGGCCCGTGCCCAGCAGTGGGACACTAAAAAGGGTTGAAGAGATACGGTTATCTGACGTTCGCTTCACACGCCGCAAGTCATAAGTTTGATTCCCACCCAAGACAGACATTAGTTTGATGTACATGTCTGTTGGTCTTGACACTGCGTGTAATTTTTTTTTATGTATTTTAGTATTTATGTACTTTTATACATAGTATATTTACATATTTTTATTTTTTATGACTGGCCTGGTGGCGTAGTGGTTAGTGACCCTGACTGCTACACCGAAGGTCGTGGGTTCGATTCCCACCCAGGACAAAAATGTTTGTGTGATGAGCACGATTACTTGTACTGTGTCTGGGTGTAATTTATAACACAAGCAAATATAATTGACGGGCCGGTGGCGTGGTCGGTAAGATACTTGCTTCTCACGCCGCAGGTCGTGGGTTCGATTCCCACCCGAGACAAACATTAGTGGTGAACATTTCTGTTTGTGTCGACTCTGGGTGTAAATATCTATTATAAGTATATATTTACAAAAAAAAGTATTACATGTATAGTATATACCAGTTATCTGGTTTCCATAACACAAGCTCTGCTTAGCTTGGGACCAGATGACAGAATATTTATTTATTTATTTTATTTATTGCTTAATTTGGGTCGAACAAAAGGAATGTAATGTGTTTCTGTGTTTAACGATTGACTAACGGTCGAAGCCTTGGGAAAAATGTAGATATTTTTTAATTGAAACAGTTATTAATACATAAACGACACTCTTTGTGACTCCAACAATAGAATGCACTTAAGTTATGACGCACAGATCGTATCGTTCACAAATACCTGAAATGTACCTACTAATAGTTATTTCTACAGAACACAAATAGGATTCAATTCCAGGACACTTAAAAATACAAGGAAAATAATATCTCACTGGGACTATAGGCCGACTGTTTAACTTGCGTATCGCCTATCGTCAAGATTCTGACTCCTCAAGCTGCACAGACAGTGATGATGATTCAAGCGATATGGATATTAGTGACGAATAGTCTTACATTACTTTTATCTGTGATTAAATAGTTCTTTATGAGATTTAATTAATGTTTTATGACTTTGTACCTCAGATGGCGATACGTGAGTTAAACGGTCGACCTATAGGTAGATACTTCAAATTTGCCACATTAGGTATGGAGTATCTTACGAGTTCAGAGTTTAGGACTTAATCCACCCACTCTGGCCGCGGTTTGGTGGATTTACATATCCTCGAATAATTAGTTTTAAGTTTTCTCGTGATGTTTTCTTCACCGATATTGACCAGCTGCTATAAAACTTTTACACAAATATGTGTAAGTACGACAAGGGATCGAACCCGCTACCTTATATTTCAAAGGCGAGATTTCCAATTTATTATTATGTGGTTAAAAAAAATCTTTACATCTCAAAGTTGGAAATTGTGCACGGTGAACGGCAATAACCTATCCTCGATGTAAAAATGTCTTTACTTCCTGGGTTGAGAACCCAGGATTCCAATCTGGGACCTGCTTACCACTGGGGCAATAAGGCATAAAACAAATTTATTTATTTAACTGGTAAGTAAAAACAACAGTTATGACGTTACAAAATGAAATAATATACTAACCAACTACGATTTTAATCCATTTATTAGAAAATTAAAATCTCTTCTGATACAAAAATGTTATTTAAACTAATATTATAAAGAGGAAAGATTTGATTGTTTGTTTGTAACGAATAGGCTCAATACTGGACCGAATTTTAAAATTCTTTCACCTTTGCAAAGATACATCTTTACTGAGTAACATAGGTTATATTATATGTTAAAATAATTAGGGATCCGTATGAAAACTTCGATAATGTAACCCAAGGTGTGACAAAAATAACGAAAAATATCATTATATCGCGTACGCTGCGGAAACTATTGACATTAGAGCAAAGTGATGTACTACAGTTTTATAGAGGCCATAAATGTCTACAAAAATGTTTGCGAAACCATATATCTAAATATTTTAGTTACGTCATAATAAATACTTTTTCATCTTACAATATGCAATTGTAACGCCGGTACAAATTAGACTGAATTATTCGTACCTTAGTATTTATCCATAGCTAAATAAATCACTTAATATTCAAGGGTATATTAGTGCCTGTAAATTACTTTTTGTTAGTCTATAGAAGAATACCTAAATGATAAATTTAAACTACAATAATAATAATAATTTAATTTTTGCTAGGTATATTTTATTTATTTTAAATTAATAAAAGTATTGTAGCGCTCCTTTTCCTCTCTCTTACTTTTCGCTGTGCCCTACAGGGTCCATAATTGAACAGTGACATTTAATTGTAACACATTTTATATACATTATGGTCTGCAATAAACTTGTTGGCACATCTACTTCTCAATGCATCAGCTGTCATTTTATACTGTCATCGCGTCTGTCTTTGAAATCATCTGTCACTCGAAAATGTCATTATGAACGATCGAATGAACACCGAGCACGGGTGAAGCGGCCATATTAGAATGGCTGACACTGTGTGTTGAACCGTTGTGGCGTCCGGTAGTGCAGACGCAATAACGTGCTCGGTGAACGTTACTATTTTATCCAACGTAATCTTAACGATCTGTAATTAACTGGTAGAATTCATGATTGTGCTATCGAGAGATGGGGGTGAAGTGATATTTGCTGTAGTTATTTTATTGAAATACCGTCTTCTTACCCGATTATTCACGTCTACCTAAAGTTGTCTGCTAATCCTGATATTTTTAGTCTAAAACCTTCAAAAGCCTTCAAACTATTGAGTATCTAAATAAACAACAGTACCTAACCTATGGGACATAGATATTCATAAATACCAATTGAATAAGATAATTATTTTTAACAGAACACTCGATAGCATGCAAATACAAAAAACCTGTTAATGTCAAAAACTAACAAAAAATTTTTTTTGTAATAATATAAATAATATGAAAGTAATCACGCCTCTATGACCCACAGATGTAAACACAGATGAATAAGTAAAAAAGGTTAGTATTGATAGGATTTTACCTCTGTCTACGCTCCGAGCAACACCTTAATATATTAAATAAAAGCTACTAAAGTAGTTTCAAAGCCAAAGGAGACTAATTATTCGATAAGGGAACTATTAATCATTGTACTTCTAACTCTTATGCTATCAATCAAAGCTGCCGAACTTCTTATAAAAACTTGGCTTAGAAGCACTCCTACGCCTAGGTAGGTATGTAGTTTCACAAAATCATCAAATTGGATGAAGATTTCTAAATGTATTGCTAACTATCTATTGACGGGCCGGTGGCGTGTCGCTTTTCATGCCGCAGGTCGTGGGTTCAATTCCCACCCGAGGCAAACATTTGTTTAGACATGTCTGTTTGTCTTGTGTCTGGGTGTAATTATCTATATAGAAAGAAAGAAAGAAAGAAACATTTATTTGACACAGACAGGACACACAAAATCAAAATGATAAAAAAACACATAGAAAGAGAAGAAAAAAAAACACAAATGGAAAAATAAAATAAAAAACAAAGAATAAGTGTGACCTACTTGTGCCAAACATGGACATTGCTCAGTACACGCTGTGAGTGCCTATTAGAGGCGACCCACAGCACTGATTTTCAGCAATGTCCATATTCCCACAGTGTGACGCCAGGCGCCAAGGTTGCCAAAAGATCAAACCTGTTTAATTTGTTTGTATTAAGTATACATTAAAAGAAAAGTATTATAATGTAGTAAATTACCAGTTATCTGGTTTCCATAGGACAAGCTCGGCTTAGTTTGGAACCAGATGACCGTGTGTGATAATGTCCCACCGTATTATTTATTTATTTATCTAGGTCTTCAACTCTTGTACGGGAGTCAATTTCTACTCAGTAAGGGTCTTCCCACATTTATCGACGCGGAATCAACTAACACCGGTCAATAAAGCCTTTATGTCTACGTAATAAGGGTGTTAATACCATTCGCATCAGCTCGGCTCGGACGACACGTCGCGACGACAACGCCGACTGACGGCGAAACGAGCAGTTTGTCGATTAGCTGATCGGCGATAAGTCGAGTAGTGTGGTGATACGCACTCAGCTTAAGCCGATTCCGCGGCGATAAATGTGGGGAGATCCAAAGAACCCTAAGTACATTGGGATGGAACTCCTCTAAGTCCATCCTAGACGGGTCGAGTCGATCGGTTTACGGGGTCAGGCCTCTTTCACCCACCCTCGCGACTAGAATTAGCTCAGGTAAACTTAACTTACTTTTTTTGTGACCACCCACCAGACAAAGCCACACCGCCAAGCGGGCTTTCTGTGTTCCGGTGCGATGTCTGGTGACACCATACAGAGAGGGTGGGTCGGAATTGTTGCTTCTTTAAGGTTTCTAACCATATGGAGACTCATTCTACTGCCACCTTCTCACCGATCATTCTTAATCACGAGTGAATCGGTATACTGGGCCGGCGCGTTCCATCGTGGACTACACCATTGCTTAACAACAGGCAAGTTGTAGTCAAGCGCGAGCCTATCGAAGAATAAAAAAAAGTAAGGACTAGATAGGTAATAAATATATAAATAAGACAGATATTTATACGATGAACATGGTCTTAATATCTTGGGTATGGGAGTAATTATCTATAATAAGTTCGTAATTACATAAGAAAACTAGTATTTGTATTGTATATACCAGTTTTCTGACTTCCATAGTACAAGCTGTGCTTAGTTTGGGATCAATTGGCCGTGTGTTATATACTCGTAGTTACGGTCTTATTCATAAAAATCTTTTAAGCCTCTTTAGTTAAATGTACTTAGTCTCTTTCTTACTAGATTATAAATCTATTTTTGGCTAAAATGACCTTAAGGCCAGGTTTTAGCGAAAATCCGCAAAAACATGTATTTTGAAACACTTTTTGAAGCAGTGAAAAGCAAAATAAAAATCTGAAAAAATGTATTCATTTAGTCGAGAATATAATCTAAGGAATATGAGGACTGAAAACACGATTTGATAAAGTTGGCTCGATAGAATAAATTCATAAAGACACCTCTTCTTCTGTAATTTAATATTCTTTTTTCGGTTTTATTTCCAAAATAAGTGATTTGAAATCATGTTTTATTTTTTAAAATAAAGTTCACAGGCACCTTTAGGGATATATGAGAATTGATTTTTCCTACTGCATTTATAATTTTTTTAATCGATCTTTTTAGTGATTTTTGATTCGTTTGGCTCTCGCCAGTGTCCCGCGGGACGTTACCGAGGTGAGACCTATGCCAAATTTCTCTAGCGCGCGCTTTTATTTCGCTACGTATTTACCACAGTATAAATAACATCAGTAGGTGTAAAAAGAAGAAAAATTAAATGGTTATACTCAATTTCTGTAACTCAGTGCCGCGTTGATGAATGAAGTTGTTTATGCTTTTAATATACCTACTATAGTCTGGCAAACGAAAGAAGTCACTCGAAAACCGCGGCAAATTTAAAAAATCCTCGTCTTGCAACCCTTAAATTCAAAGCATACTTGGAGTGGACTAGATTGATACTTTGATTTTATCATATACTTTTATTCATTTTTATTGTATTAAATAAAGAAATAACTGTTAAAATACATCTATTCTATAGCTTTCCGCCCCGTTAATTTTACTGATTCTACCTCTTTGTGCACGAGTTTCTTACATTGCCTTATATTATCATCCTATGTCTAGTACTTTCAGAGATTTTTAATAGGTACATGAGTAAATGACAGAGGGAGAGACCTTTGTTTTTGAAAAAGAATGGCCTTCTGAATGAAATATATTACTCCATCTATAGTAAGTATATTTATTCCCACTCTGCTTAGTTTTATTTTAAAGATGGACCGAACTCGTAGAAGTTGCAATAAAACCACTCGGTCAGACAGAAGAGAGAGAGGCACTTATAGGGAAAGGAAAATGAGGCGAGAATGAAGAAATTATGGAGTGGTGACAAAAGTGGTGCGGTTACTTTATAACAGGGTTTTATTTTTGTTAATACTCATATAATGACTTTTATTTGTGAAAATCTTGCCAAAAATTCTTCTGAAATTTCTCTTACTCATCATGCAGTTTTAGAAATGTTAACCTTATTTTACATGTTTCTTTTCATTCTTGCCTTTTTAACTTGATGTAAAGCAATGATGTAGTCCACGATGGGACGTGCCTGCCCAAAATACTGATTAACTCGTGATTACGAGTGATTTTTGGCGAGAAAGTTGCAGTGGCAGGCTCCATATGGTTAAAATCCAAAAATGAGTAATAATTCAAACCCACCCTCTGAAATGGTGTCACCAGACATCGCACCGGAACTCGGCAAGGCCGCTTGGCGGTGCGGCTTTGTCTGGTGGGTGGTTACTTTCAACGGCCGAAGCCTACCAGTACACAATTACCAGTTGATTGATTGTTACCTGATTTGCCTGTTAAAAACGCAATCGATGGATAGAATTATCTTATTGATTAATAACAAAGCGCTCACGCCTGTATTAACTGAAGATGAAGACAGAGGTGAATGTTACCCACAATTTGTGGGCTATGTTTTAGGTCCCATACATAAAAATGACCTATTGACATTTAACGGCCACAACCACAAACTTCGAGCTGCTATACTACGAATATTTATTTTAGGTACTGTATCTACCTATTTAGCACTGACATCAATTACCAGATGTGAAGAATTAATTTTTACTCACAGATAACACTCGAAGATAAACAGTAGAAAGCTAAGGTGTATTCTAATCAGTTTTAAAACTAATACATAAATTTGTATTTTTTTACTCTGTATTTTATTTACCTTACTAAACTGTATTCCTAAACTTATCATCAATGTAAATGAAGTTAGACCACGAAAATAATATCTAACGTGACATAAAATACCTTACCTACTACGTGTCTACACTGTGTCGCAATACGGACCATGCTATTGCGCGCGTGATTGAAAGAACACTAAATGCCTACTTTACTCGAATAAGACAGCCTTAAAAGACGTTTATGAATACGGTGTTTATTGTTATTTTTGTTTCATGAATAGAGGCGTTGAAAAATATTCACAAACACACGTCCTAACATTAAACTTGTGTGTTCTTGTGTGTTTCCGAGTACAACATCATTGCACCGCCGTCACTAATCGCTTATCAACTTGATAACGACTTTGCCGTATTTTGAGATTTTGCGCATGATATAAGCTTAGTTACCTGTATAACTATCTCATCTGAAGAACATACTAACTGTTAGAGAAACTATACCTGGTCAACTGTTTAATGAAAGTCACTGGTTACATTTTAACACACTTTATTGTTCTTCGCTGCACAAATAAGTACAATATTAAAAAACCAAAATTACACGTTGCACGCGTGGAGTTCAAAAATGTACAGAGACAAGAAGAAGGGGTGAATCCAATGAATTACGAATGAAATTATTATTGATGGAATGAAATAATAAACACTAACTAAGCAATAGGTAAAAATACCCTGGGAAAATCCTTAGAAAATTCGGATCATCTTTGTCCGACCAGCGAATCGATCCTCTATCAATTTGCATAAGAAAGAAATCTTTGACTAGTGCTCCATAATAATAACATGAAATTAGGAAACCTCAATAAAGTTTTTATAGATCCTGATTGAGAAATTATTATTCTGCCCGAGTAGGAAATAATTCAAGTTTGTAAGCCGACTTTAGTTAATAGGTAACCCTTAAGGATTACTTCCTGACTTCACGGATAATTTGATGCATAAGATCAAATGCATGCGTCTGTTGCTTATGGTCTAACTAAATCACAAATTCCTTACTAATATTATCAACGCAAAAGTAACTCTGTATGTTTGTTGCGCTTTCACGATAAAGCTACTGAACCGATTTGAATGATATTTGGTATAGACATAGTTTGAGACCCGGGGAAGGACATAGGTTTTTATCCGACTGCGCTAAAAGAGGTTAATGGTTTAGCGCGCTAATCATACGCGCGGGCGGAATGACAATAATTCCAATGAAATCATCATTCTTTTTCCGTGTACGTCTGTCAGTCGCACCCAGTTCTTTCATTTAAACTGCTAAATTGCAATTGGTTGCAATCAATACAAAATAATTGTATTTTGCCCACCTGATGGTAAGCGACCTCTTAGCTGTAACTTATGACTTACAACGTGCAACCATAGTAAGTTAGTTAGTTGGAGCAGGCTGTTAGTGGGAGCGGGCTGTTTTCCGCAACTGTAAGTGCGCCTATTTTGCGTGATTGGGCTGGCGACGCTATTGCCAGCCCAGCTCCAGGAGCAAACCTAGCAAACACTTTATGTTGCCGATGGCTTCCTGGAGTGACCTTGGCGATCCAAGGTATTCCGCTCTGTATCTCGCCACTACTGGACAACAGATGATGTTTCTTCCTCTTTGCGTGCAACCATACAACCATACAACCACCTTTCTTATACACAAGAACACCATTAAAAATTTACAGTGCGTGTATTAAGTAAGGCGGAGCTGTGCCCTGCCTACCTAACGTTTTCATAAAGGATATATTATTATTGTCACATGGGACTTGCGATTTATGTTTTCGATAGTTGCGTGCGTCAATCGTAAGTCGTGATGCACGGATGCGAACCTTAACAAGACAAAGGCCGGATATAATCAAATCACGAGGAAACGTAATAAACTTGATTGTTATAGATACCTAAATCTGGTGCCTTGATTTCCAATTGTTACATTTCAAAAGTAAGTAAGTTGAAAAAGAGTGCATCTTTATAATTAAAGTCACGGGTATGCCTCCGCTGAGTGGAGTATCGCAGTAACATCCTTTTTTGGAAGCAAGAGAGGTGTTCGTGATGAACACAGGAAAATAACTTGTAATTTGATTTAACTTGTATTAGTAGAAAATTGATTTAAATTAACAAATAGTGACTATGGTTGTTCAGTGTTCGTAAAGGTGTGTAGTGTCACTGGTGGGGGTGGCCGACAGAGGCGCTGGTGTAGAATGTATGTGGAGTATTGTGATTGGTGGAGTGTTTGACTCGATACATTATAAATTAAATAACACCTTAGGACCAAGGTGCTAAGGTTGCCGGTGCGGGAAATCTGGCGTCGACAGAGGTAATGCCACCGATTAGATACTTACTAGACTCCTTTCTTGGATTCATTTTAGAAGGACCGCGCGCTGTGTTCTAGTGCCATATCTTCCTTTTTTATTCGTATGGATGCACACACGGCCACACATCAAGCTATACAAGACCAATATAACCTGATCTCACATTGTATAGGATTTCCGTATAATGAGAGGTCAGCTGATATAATTTTTTTATAGTTTGATTGTGTAGATGTACGTACACGATGTATTTTGCGCGCCATACGACATAAATTTTCGCCCGCTAATGTAGCCTCAGCGTAGTCAGTAAACGATTGGATGGCCAGCGATAAGACGCTTGAAACGCCAGAGGCAAAGTTACCCACGATTTTCCGTTTTAAGCGGAAAAACAACCCTTCATATTTCACCCTATAAACTATGTATGTGATAAACAGTTAAGTAGCTAATACTAGTTAATAATGTACGGTATTAAACCCATATAAAGCTTAACTCACTCAATGAAAACTTAGTTTTGAATAATCAATTTGTTTGTGTAACGTTTTAGGCTTCATACCAAATAATGTTGTAGGTAACACACCTGAAATTGTAGGCAGAGGTGGATAACCCACTCTGATACTAAACTCACTATCTACACTCTAGATACTAGACACGGTTCTTCCCCTATCTTAGGAGTTTAAAGAGTCAAGACCTTAATCCACACGCGCTGGCCAAGTGCGGGTAGGTGGATGTCACATGTCCTCGAAAGATTAGTTCTTAGACATGCCGGTTTCACGATGTTTTCCTTCACCGATATCCACACAAAGATGTTTGGGCATAAGGCGAGGTTAAGGCGCTGCTGCGTCACCTTTGCTCCGCTGCTTCTACATAACATCTTCACTTCACTTCAACCCTTTTTAGTGTCCCACTGCTGGGCACGGGTCTTCTCTCAACTATCTTATGAGTTGAGAGAGTTTAGGCCTTAATCCACACACGCTGGCCAAGTGCGGGTTGGTGCATGTCACATGTCCTCCAGTGATTAGTTCTTAGACATGCCGGTTTCTTCACGATGTTTTCCTTCACCAATGTTAAGCAACGGAGAGAACGGGATTCGAACCCGCGACCTTATTTTTCTAAGGCGAGGCCCGTACCGCTGCGCCACCGCTGCTCTACTACATAACATATATTTTGTCGATTTATTTTTGTTGATACAGATTATTTTTATAACTGAAAGCGTAGCACTTACAACCGCCGTGCATTTATGACCAGAAGGGTGAACATTAGTAAGGCTAAGGAAACATGTTTAAATCGTAGCAGGTGGCGCTCTATAGTCTCTGCCTACCCCCATGGGGAAAAGACGTGAATAGGGCAAGCTGTTGTGGCGTAGCGACAATACGGATCAGAGTGCTCCAGGGAGAAGGTCCTATCCCTCACCTCGGGTTTGCCTTCATTGGCCGGCTTGAGTGGAGTCGTGAGAGCAGAGATACTCGAAGGAGGAAGTGTCCCGTAGGTGGCTAGTGGGCACGCGAGCCTGGACCCTTAGGGAGCCAATGACCGGGTAGAATATGTTGCCCTTTGTCGCTTCTTTTAGCGGTCATACGACGACCCCTTCCATTTTATACGTGTTTATTTGGATTGGTCAGGCAGGGGCCATAGTCCTAATTACCT
This sequence comes from Meganola albula, assembly GCA_936450015.1. Lineage (NCBI taxonomy): Eukaryota > Metazoa > Arthropoda > Insecta > Lepidoptera > Nolidae > Meganola > Meganola albula. Next base: position 2,026,072 of record OW388164.1, read on the forward strand.
AATCCATTAGCACCTACCACCATAACCCAGTTTTTAGTTCCTGTATTCTGAAATAGTCCTGCTCTAACCAGGGATTATCCTTGGGTGTACCTATATGGTGCGAACAGGGATAATCGTCGGTTGGTACCACATTGCATTTAGAGCAAAATTGTCTAACGGGCCTCTACGTGTTGGCTTCAGCCCCACGCACGCCTTCCAAAAGTCCGGAGCTCCATAGCTCCGAGATAAAAAGACAAACATAATAATGATAGCAACACTAAACGATCTATGACAAAATATCAACATTGTTATAGTTTCACGGTGGCAAAAACAACTAATAATATTAATCATATCATTGTTTTGACTTCCGGTTAAGTATTATAAAGTTGCCTGATTGTTTGACAGCGACAACGTTGGACAAAACGGATGCGAGTCGTTGTGCCGGAGCAGTGAGTTGTGTTCCGATCTCCGAAGTGTGCGGATCTCTGGTCCTAGCTAAGTAGCGTTATTGTGTAATACAGTGTTCAAGTAATAATTTAATAGTGTCATGCTTGCTGTGAAGTGTATTTGCAATATTTAAAAGCCTGTAAAAACTTAATATATCGCATTATTATTTGAAATCCTTTCAATTTCCGAACCGAAGTATAGACAATTGTGACGTTTTCTACAATAATAGTAATAATTTACTGTCTCAGAAAGATACAGACCAGGGATGTTGCAGATGCTGATTTTTTCACATCCGCGGATGCGAATGCGGATGCGGAGTTTTGACAACTCACATCAGCGGATGCGGATGCGGATTTTTAAGATATTATGTAAATAATGAAGATTTAAAACAATGATAACTTAATTATTAACATTTTTATTGTAATCAAATCAAACTTAGGTATATATTTTTATACTAAACACTTACTGGTTCTTATATTAGTAAGTGAAATTAAAAATAGGAGCATTGTAGCAGTCGCCGGGCCCACCCAATTTCTTTCTTGTCGCTACTTGCATATTTGCATCCGCATGAGCATCTGCATTGATTAATGCAGATGCGGATGCAGATGCAGATGTCCAAATCTATGCGGAAGTTCCGCATTTGCGGATGCGGATGCGAATGTTCGCAACACCCCTGATACAGACAGTGGATGACAATTTTGTAAAAGCAGTCTTATATAATAACAAGTACCTAGTGCAGTTGATCACTGATACCCAAACTAAGATTGTATGTATTTTATATATGAAAGAAGTAAAGAATACCTATACTTCTGCAAATATGTAAGTTTAGCATTTCTGCAAATAGAAAACCTTTTTGCTCACAATCAGAAAACCAGATGGACTTCATAAAACTTGAGATTACTTTTTGATACAAGTCACAAAATTGTTGTAAGTGTATATTGGAAAAGATTGGTACCTACCGAAGTTTCCTAATAAAACCTTACTATAAGTACTAGTGTCGAAAAGTCCATGTAACATTATTCCTACCGGCTTTAAAAATTAGCCTTTACTATCAATTTGTTTGTTATTTTTTCTCTTTGTAAAATGAGTTATAACATGTTGTCTGCAGTAACTTCAACTTCATTACCTACCTATATTTTATCTTTGTATACTGCAAATTCTCGTGCCGTGGAACTCTATTATTGACTTCTATTATTGTAAATGCATACATGCATGTAATGTGTTTGTTAAAAAAGCTGTTGGGTTTCCTAAATAAATAAAATAAAAATAAAATTAGTAATTAAATATTAAGTAACGAGTAAAAGTTTTAAATAGCATAAAAATGTAGTACATTCTTATTAGTAAGTTGGAGTAGGTGTAGGAGAATTATGTTTAGGCGTAGAGAATTGAGAGAATTAAGGCCTTATTCCACACGCGTTGGCCAAGTGCGGATTGTTGGATGTCACATGTCCTCGAATAATTTAGTTCTTAGATATGCCGATTTCCTCACGATGTTTTCCTTCGCTGATATTGAGCAGTGGAAATGAAACAAGGATGTGTGGGCCAGATAATTAAGCCAAGTCGTAAGATAGTTGAGATAAGACCCATGCCCAGCTTTGGGACCCCAAAAAGGGTCGAAGTGATGTTATGTAGGTACTCTCATTGCTTCCGAATTACTAGGTACATTTTATTTGTTTCAAAGTTTTCGTTCTTGTTCTTCTTTTGTTTTTTTTTTAATTTTTACAAGCTATCCGAACGCGGCTCCCCTCGCGCGTTTTTCTATTATCGCGCTAAACAAGGAACCTCTTTTTGCGCAATCGGATAGAAACTATCCAATGTCCTTTCCCTGGTCTCAAACTATCTCCAAACAAAATTTCATTCATATCGGTTCAGTAGTTTTGGCGTTAAAGCGTAACAGACTTACTTACTTTCTCATTCATAATATTAGTAAGAATTGTACAATAATCTTACATTTTATGTAACTTTACAGCATGTCTGAACGCACCATAATCAAAGGATTTTAATTAAAACTAAGCCTTATTGACATAAGATATTAAGATTTAATTCAATTGTAAGTTAGACCGATTTACAAATTCCTTGTTTAAACTTCGTTCATTTCAAGACGGATGTTATGCAGAACTTTTGAATTTTAGTTCCGACAGAACAATAGAACAATGGAGTACCTAGATTTGAATTAATAATTTTAACTTCTTAACATAAGGGATGAGTGGATACTACTTCAAGTTAAATTCTATTTTGGGTTAGTGGAACATCAAAATTACGTGAGTTTCTTGATGGGATCAGCACTAAGTCCGATTATGCAATGAAGTGCTAGGCTTACATTTGACTCTTGATCCTAATCTCATCATAAATATTAGGAATCACTTCACTTCAACCCTTTCTAGTGTCCCACTGCTGGGCACAGGTTTTCTCTCAACTATCTTATGAGTTGAGAGAGTTTAGGCCTTAATTCACACACGCTGGCCAAGTGCGGGTTGGTGGATGTCACATGTCCTCGAAAGATTAGTTCTTCGACATGCCGGTTTCCTCAAGATGTTTTCCTTCACCAATATTGAGCAGCGGAGATCAAACAATTCACACAAACATATTGTGTGGGAACGACCAAGAACCCGCGACCTTATTTTTGTAAGGCGAAGCCCGTACCACAGCGCCACAGCTGCTGTATGTGTTTGGGAATGATGCCAAATGAAAAAATCCAACATCGTTGGATCGATTCATTATTGAATTCATTCGGTTTCATTTTGTATACAGACCAGGGGTGTTGCGAACATTCGCATCCGCATCCGCATTAAATCAATGCATGTTCATGCGGATGCGAATATCATGCAAGTAGCGACAAGAAAGAAATTGGGTGGGCCCGGCGACTGCTACAATGCTCCTATTTTTAATTTCACTTACTAATATAAGAACCAGTAAGTGTTTAATATAAAAATAGATACCTAAGTTTGATTTGATTACAATAAAAATGTTGATAATTAAGTTATCATTGTTTTGATTCTTTATTATTTACATAATATCTTAAAAATCCGCATCCGCATCCGCGGATGTGAGCTTTCAAAACTCCGCATCCGCATTCGCATCCGCGAATGTGAAAAAATCAGCATCCGCAACATCCCTGATTCAGACGAGTCATTCTGAGTGAAAGATGCAAAATGTAACATGAATAAATGACGTCTAATATCACCTGACCAGTTTTCACAACTGCTGCTTTTGCCGATGACAAAAAAGGTTGTATATCATTAGCAAGTTAGCAACCATAATTTTTAGTAAGATTTAATGGTTTTGTGGCTAATAATTTCGTTAAACAATTTAAATATGTCTCAAATAGATTTACATTCAACAAGTGTTAAGTAAAATAACCATATTGAGATCTTGATAATGGATTCTGTAACTTTTTGATATTCACCAATTATTGGAACACGACATTTTTTTGTTATGTCCGTCATTATTTGACGGACATAACAAAAAAATGTTGGGCACGTATTTTTCCTTTTTTTAAGCTATTGCATAGCTTTTATCGCATGTGTTGAGCGCGGAGAATGAATCAAGAAATTCCGTAACGAAAATAAACCTAACACCCCCCACTCCGACCGGGACAGCGCAGCGGTGCGGCGTTGAAAACCGTGCATCGTCTAACGTCGTTTCAGTTGGCACGGTGTTTGTGTGCGTGCGATTAGACGTGGAAAGATTTGTCCTGGGTGGTAATCGAACCCACGATACCGGCTTAGCAGTCAGGGTCACTAACCACTACGCCAACAGGCCACTTAAAAAATCTAAAGGAATCCACTATCAAGATTTTACAAATTTTTTTTAGGTTCATAGGTATACACGGGAGAAATATCGTCAGTGAGTGTTCATACAATTTAATTTGTTTCAGATAAAATGATAATCATTAAGGGGCGTTCATTAATTACGTGAGGCGATTTTGAGAACTTTTCAACCCCCCTTGGTGAGATATCGTAAGATTTTCCTCAACTCCCTCCCCACACCCCTAATCTTACGCGAGATTCTTCAAAATTTCTATTTGGAATGTAAAAGTGTTGGATTATTGAGAAAAAAAAACTTGTTCTATTAGTTTTATTGAACACTAGCAAAGACTGGTATTTGTGAATATTAACGTCATCTAAAATCACAATCATTAAATTAAATAATGAATACTAAACAAAAAAACAAAAAAAAAATTTCTATGGTGACTCGTGCCGGCCTCAAGAGTGACTACTAGAAAAATAATTATGTGATGATAATAATAATAATTAAGTACCTTCTCTAAGTGAGATTTGGAAAGATTTAGTTTGAACCCCTCCCCCCTAGAATACCCCACGTAATTAATGGCCCCCTTACGAGTAAATAATTAGTCTACATATAAATAGTCAAATTTGTTTTCCTACCGTACAGTGAATAACTGGCAACTAAGAAACTAAGAAACACTGTCAAAAAACTCGAATTCAAAATTATTTATTTTGTGAATAAATAGGTACATTTAAGATTGTACAAATTAAAGTAAGTGCCTCTATATTCTGCCACTTACGTAGAAATACAAAATTATATGTTATTAAAATTTAAATATATTAGTCACATAAAAAAATATAGTTATAGTCTAAACCCGTATTCATAAACGTTTTATATAATCTCAGTATAGCTAAATTATGTATATAATTCGCATCTTTCTCTGTAGATGATATTTATACTAGCAAGAAAGAGTCAAAGTCCATTTTAAGTAAAGAGTCTTAAGATTTTTATGAATATGACCGTATAGGTGACATATAAAATGTCAAAAATAAGATTTTAATTTTCAAACTATAGTAGTCAAGTCAGTAGGTAGGTAATAATAATGTAACTCAGATTGTAAGGTAACTTTACAAACTATCTCATGATCCGTAGGCTAATTCACTTAATTAAATAAGTTCAGTTGCAGTTAAGTTTTGATCAAAACAGCCCTTTTAGTATTCTCGTAATTTTGACAACCACTGTCAGTCTGATACGATAGTTTAAATGCCAGCTAAACAATTACAAGAAAACCATTTTACACCAAGACGTAAACTTAATTCCCACTGCACCGCAACTCGATCGGCGCCTCTAGAAATTACGTGAAGATCAGACATAGCAAGTACATTTTTTCAATTAAAAATTCATTAATAGAGTAGTAAGCTTTGTTAAACAAAAGCATAAGAACTTTCCTTTTGAAACTTTTGACCAGTTAATTACCAGTAAACAAAATTACCAGTTGATTGATTGACACCTGATTTGCACCAATCAGGGACCACGTTTGGGATTCAGTTAAAAGGTGCACTCCCACGGACGAAGGTAACTAATATTAGTATGTAGGTGTATGTATATTTAAAATTATTTGTTGTGCTCTTCTACCCATTCCACAATGTTTCCTTACCTTGGGTTTGCTGGTAGAAAATTCATATACAAGTGCGGTTTCCTATTTATTAATTGTTTATGTATGTGTTTTGTGTACAATAAAGAGTAAGAAAGATAGAAGGTGACTCGCGACCTACAAAAGCGAGGCCTGTACCGCTGCAAGCTGCTCTAATGCAAGTATCTCTGAATCATATAGTTAATAAGCAAAGTTTGCGCAAATGTGTTATATTTAAATAGCGATCTTGGTACTTTTAATAACATCGTAAAACTGTGAACGCTTTTCAAGTATCAATAAAGATGAATACCCACAGGTGAACAGTAAAATGATTTGATATGGTTATTACCACCCGAAGAAAAGGATGAGTAAATATTAGTTGGTTTAGACAGTTTAGTTTACCTAGATTAATAGCATCGTAGGGCTTAAACAACATTTTAGATGATGAGCCGGTGGCGTGGTCGTTAAGATACTTTTTTATAAGTAAATATTTATTTTTAAAAAGGACTTTTATTTCCACCTAAGTCAGACATTTGTGTGATGAACATGTCTGTTTGTCTTTAGTCGGTATAATTATCTATGTTTAATTATGTATTTACAAAAGAAAAGTATTATATGTAGTATATTACCAGTTATCTGGTTTCCATAGGACAAGCTCTGCTTAGTTTGGGATCAGATGACCGTGTGTGTTAATGTCCCACTAAATTATTATCGTGTGCCTATCATAAAAAGAACACACCGTTCCAGTTTCAAGTCTCTACAATCAGCGGTTTAGGCTGTTCGTTGATCCGTCAGTCAGTCAGGCATTTATGACAAAGGTTTTAAATAACTAAAGAAATGTGTTAACACATTCCAACAAAAAATCGATTTAGTTTAAAAAAAAGAAATGACTTCAAACTCTTTTTGGCGGGGGTTTCGAAAGAGAAGAACTAAAAAAGTAAAAAAAAAATAGAGTTGAATTTTAAATAGAAAAACCTTATAAGAAATAACTTATAAATTATAGCTATTTATACAAAATATTAAAGCTATTTATATAACACAATAATTATCTATTAGATAAATTGAATTAATAAATTAATATTATAAATGTGTTGAGCGGTGCGATGATACGACTCACCTGCAAATTTAATTATAAATCCATTAACGTGGATTAATTTCGTTTAATATGAGTAAAATTAGAAATGAATGTTATTAGATTATCTCTGATTAATATTAGGGGACGGAAAACCCAATGTACTATATTCACTAACCTGCATTTGGCCATCGTGTGTGAAGTAAAGTCTAAACTCTCTAAACTAGAACTACATTAACTCACTATTTGTTAAGGGGGAACCAATGCCCATCATTTATTTTTTGAATAATGCTCTACATAAAATTGTATAATTTTCCTACCGTGTAGTAAATAATGTAACAACTAATGAGAAACACTGCTAACAACTGAGTAGGTTTTTATCTCTTTTAAAATGTAGTACTTATATCTATTTTTATCCTATAATAGGCTTGCGCTTGACCATAACTTGCCTGATGTGAAGCAATGATGCAGTCTATGATGAAACGCGGTTACCCAGTAAATACCGATTCACTCGTGACTCGAAGACAGACAGATTAGGGCTATTGGGAAACATAGATGCCGGCAGCGAATTCCACAACTTGGCAGTTCGCATTACAAAAGTGGATGCAAAGCGATTTGTGCTTACCCGTGGAATTTCTACCATTTTATGTTAAATTTTAATTAGTGTATTGCGACAGAGCGACCCACTTCCATGCAACTTATCAGGACGTTTTTTAGGATTCTAAGAGACTGTCTCCACGAGATCGCATTGAATGGAATACAGGGCACGACGCGACGGTAATATTGCCACGATTCTTTCAATCGTTGAGACGGCCTCTGAAGGTTGTTATACTTGTATAACAGTAAGTACCTAATAAATAATTAAAAATCTAAATATATAAAAGAAGAAACTGACTGACTGACATATCAACGCAGAGCCCAAAACGCTGGGTCTGGAGACTCCAAATTTGGCACATAGGTTCCTTATGGGGTTTAGGGGTGCACAAAGAAAGGATTTTTCAAAACTCACCTTTTAAGAGAGTGAAACGGGGTTCCACCAATAACAAATAAAAAGATATGATAAAGGGTTCATAGATCTGTCACTTGGCTAATTTTTATCCTAACACCACGCGGGCATAGCCGCGGACGGAAGCTAGTTATTATTTAATTATTAATTATTATTTATCAGCATGTCTAAGAACTAACCATTCGAGGACATGTGACATCCACCAACCCGCACTTGGCCAGCGTGTGTGGATTAACGCCTAAACTCTCTCACCTCGTAAGATAGTTGAGAGAAGACCCGTGCCCAGCAGTGGGACACTATAAAAGGGTTGAAGTGATGATTAATATTGATTTGAAATAAAACTACTTTTTAACGGATTTTATCGTTTTTTTTTTTAATATCTCAGTCCACCCGTGAACATGAAGTCTGAAAAGACTTTGAAACGTCGGGATCTAAAATCTAAAATAAACCGCGATAAAATCCGTTAAAAAGTAGTTTTATTTCAATGTGTGATATTCGCGTAAATCTAAGACAATACTATAATATTGATTTATTTATTTATATTGGAGAATGGTGGGAATCTGAAAAGGGGAAGCCGGATCAAAAAAGTTACTAAAGAAAATAATATCTTTTCAATATCGTTACCGATGTTCCTATGGTGACCACCACCTTCATATTATAGGTATTTTTGATACTATTTAAAACTCAGGCGTTGCATAGTTTTAATGAAGTAAACGATATTAATCAATTCCTAAAGGGAAGTTTAGTTCCTATGGGAGCTGAGTCACCTTCGTCCGTGGGCGGTGCAAATCAGGTGACAATCAGGTGACAAGCCGCACTGCCGAGCGGCCTTGCCGTGTTCCGGTGCGATGTCTGGTGACACCATGCAGAGAGGGTGGGTCGGAATTGTTGCTTCTTTAAGGTTTCGAACCATATGGAGGCTCATTCCACTGCTACCTTCTCACCGATAATCATTCGTACTCACGAGTGAATCGGTATACTAGGCTGGCGCGTTCCATCGTAGACTACATCATTGCTTAACATCGGGCAAGTTGTAGTCAAGCACCAACCTATCGCAGAATAAAACATTTACACAAAGAAGTGCGAGTTACTATTTTTACTGTTTATTTGCATTCAATGCATATTTGCATTGGACCTAGATCGTGAGGTATCGGTTTTGCCTTTGAAAGCTATAATCAGTTAATTAGAGACTAAAAGAGAGAAAATATTTACTGGATTACTAAATTTAATCTCATAAAAGGTTTAAATCTAGCAAAAGGACAAATTGATCTGATGATAATGATAAAGAATTAATAAATAAATAAGTATAAAATTAGTACCTACAGAATTAATGAACACAGTAAAGGTAGATAATTATTATCTGTAAAAAATCGTATAAATATCAAAAATTTTTCGACGAAAAAATATTTGCTCCGTGATTATTATTAACACCTGAGCCACCTGTTATACTTGATGACAATAAATTAATTTAATTTTTAATTACTAACCAATTTACTGTCTGATTAAATTATTTTGATTACTCTGCATAAATTACGAAACCTGTAACGGAACGAAGAGATAACGCACGTACGTTTCATACGTCTCAATAACAATAAAACAATAATGCGTTATTGCTGCATACACACAGTTATTGATAACAACTTATAACTCAAAAACCGATTCGCACCGTCAATAATACTTATACTAACAATTATTTACTTACAATTCTTGGCACCAGCTCAACGATTTCTTAATGAACGAACACTTCAGTAACCACACACCTTAATATTTTGCAACAAACAATTAAATTCCAAAATCCATTTTATTTAAACCATAACTCTAATGTTATTTAAACATCACTTATAATCACCAAACAATAATTCAATAAATAACCATAACCACTTAGAACAAAAACAATTCCAAATTAAAAAAATATTAATAAATTTATTACACTAATTATTTTTAAATGTTTATATTATTATGATGATTTATTATAAATGTTGTAATAATTTACATCACTACAATTATTTATATAAATTTATGATCGGAGTACGAAAACTTTCGCGTGTCACAGAGCGAGAGCCTAGCATAGCGTTCGGGTCGCGGAGAACGACTGAATTTGCTCTACGCGTTGTTGGCGCGATTCATGCAACGCTTTTACTCTCTGTAGCCTTAGTACATAATAATATCTACAATTATACACAACTCAAAACAATAAAAAGCTTATTTGAGCATTATAATGCTTACTAGCTATCAAATACTTTTCATTAATATTTAGTTGACAAAAAGCGAAGTGGACATTTGCAACATTAGAGACATCTCTTGTATGTTGCCGGCTCGTGGTTGCCGACACATACTGCTTGAAGATTCTATATACAAATAAACAAATAAAAAAATATTTTTATTTGTTTATTTTATTTTTCCTTTTATTCCCTGTGTTGTTTTATTTGTTATTTGTGTGTATCCTGTTTGTGTCAAACAAATGGTTTTGTTTATGTTGAACCAACTTTTTGTTTAACCACTCTAATTTATACTGAATCGGATAAACCCTACCACAATTAAATTTCCAATTAAAAGAAAATTACGTCTTTTCTGTGTTTTTATTTTATCTTTCATAACGTCTTTTCAGCGAAGCTTACAATTTTAGCCTATTACTTAAATAGCGTCTGATACTGAAGAAAAACTGATACGATCGGCAATTTCCGCAAAAGCCTAAAAAATAAACAGTAATGAGTATCGTTGGATCGAAAACACGATAAACCGTATCGCGATATACTTTGGCAGGTAAGGTTATCAGGGTATCAACGCTTACCCGACAGCGGAAAAACGTAATACCCCTAATGAGGTCTGGTACACCAAGTATGTTTGTATTTTTTTTACTTTTGACCGAAGCCGTTAGATAATTTTTACTCTAAACGTAATGTGGCACCAACCGACGATTATCCCTGTTATTCATTATTATTATTATCGTTAAGCCATTTTTTTTTTAATTATACACAACATTTACATTTTGGTTAGTAAAATTTGGTATAAAATGTATTAAAAATATTCATGCTTCCTAATTAAACAAATCAATATTACAATAATATAAAAAAAATATTATTGTATTATTTATGATTAAATTATTGATTATATTTATTTATAATATATTGTTGACATCTGATTAAATTTATTTTTAATTTAAATTAAATTAGAATATTATTATTATGAATGCATGTCTTAGAATAAGTACGTAGAAATTCAAACACAATGTAAGTTGTTCATGAATAAATTTGATTTGATTTGATTTGATTATTATTATTGATATAATATCAATTATTGTTATTATGTATTATTGGAATCTATTATTCCCATTCCGTAATGCGTTCTTTGTATCTGAATTTATTTCATTTCAAAAATTTTATGATCTTACTGACGGATTAATTAGAAAATTCATCTTTTCATACCTAAAACTACTATTTAACGGCTTTTATCACGGTTTATTTTAGATTTTAGATCCCGACGTTTCAAAGTCTTATCAGACTTCATGGTCACGGGTGGACTGAGGTATTTGACTTCCAAAAATATTAATCACAATTATTACTGACTGCATACAAACATTATTATTTAAGTTGACTTCCGATTAAAGCAAACTGAACTCACAGTGACTTGATTTTGATTTCTTATTTATACCTTGTCGTCATCTTTATTGACATCAGCTCAATCTTCCAAGAAACTATTTTTATTTGTAGAATAAAACTACCCCCGTAGTCATAAACGTCTTTTAAGCTCATTAAAGCTAAAACAGGTTTAGAATTCGTTTGTCTTTGTCATCTTGACATTTACACTAGTAAAAAATTAACAAAGTCCATTTTAACTAAAGAGTCTTATAAGATTTTATGAATAACACCGTAAGACTCTAAGAAATAAGATACCGCCACGAGTCTTACTTATTACCACTGGCGAAGGGTGGAAATTAAAAAAAAGGAAAACGGAGCCAATTAATTAATTGATATTTTCTGGTTACTTACGCCTTTCAAACTTACTAAATAGTACCTAACTAGTGCATTTTTGATGCTGTTTAAAACTTTCAGGCGGTACATAATATTGATAATATTAAGTTAAAATATTACCAAAAAAACCGACTTCATGGATGCCATTCTCAGAACTAAACCAAACTGAAATGGGACCACACGGTAAGCAACAGCTTTCAATAAAAAAAAATTATCAAAATCGGTTCACCCATTCAAAAGTTCTGAGGTGAGTTAGGTCCTCCTTTTAGAAGTCGGTTAAAAATGAAAATGAAAATATGCTTTATTTATTTTTGAGACGCGAGTCTACATAAAAATAGTCCAATTTCTTTTCCTACCGTGCAGTGAATGACTGGCGACTACTGAGAAACACTGCCAGAAAACTCAGTAGGCTTTTTTTTTCTATAATCGAGTATCTATGTTATTGACCAATTCTTAAAGAGAAGCTGGAGGAAATCGTGTTTTATGGACTTTTCGCCAATGCTTAATAGACTATAACGGGTTGTACATACGGTGCTAAACGGGTTTGTTATGACCAATAAAGTGTAAGTACGGCGCATAGCGAAGGACAAATTCGAATTAGATGACACTAAAATTTTATATAAAGATCGGGTTACACAAAAGCAAAAAACCTAAACGACAAAATAGTTATTTAACCTTTAGTAATGCGCCTACCTACCTGATAATGAGGGGGTTTTTTATGAAAAAGAATTGCGCTTGACTAAACTTGATGTTAAACAATGATGTAGTCTAAGCTGGGAGACGACCTCGGTAGTCGAGCGGTGTAAGCCGTCCGATTGGGCTATACTATGCCCGGGTGGTCTCGGGTTCGATTCCCGCCCCGGACAATATTTGTGGAACAACAAAGATTTGTTTCGGTGTCTGGTTGATTGAGGGACTACCCTCTGTGCCTCGGAGAGCACGTTAAGCCGTTGGTCCCGGTTGTTATTTAACTCATCTATGACAATCTTTACATGTAGTCAATCCAGCAAATCAGGTAACAATCAACTGGCTTTGTCTGGCGGGTGGTCACTAACCACGGCCGAAGCCTACCACCAGTTACTTAAATGTACCACTGATTTTCAAGTGAGATGAATGAATGATTGAATTTTATTTTTGACACCTATATTTGTACAAAACTAGCTTAGAATGAACTAGAAAATATTAAAAAATATATTAACAGCTAATCAGACAGCAGAACTCACAAATTTCTAAAAAAAATGACAGTTGTAAGAGTTCTTAAAGAGTCCGCACAGTGTTACACACCGCATAAATATTTTTTCATAAGATTCGGCACTTCGTGATAATATTTTCTACAAAGTATTTAGTTCAAGTCATGTATTCTCAACTTTATCTTTACTACAAATATGAAGAAATAAAAACCATCGCATTATGACGTTAGAGTTTTATTTTGTAATAAGAATACAGAGATGGGCTCGCATAGCCATTCACTGCTACAGGCCTCGCCTTAGATTTTTAAGGTCGCGGGTTCCATTCCTAATCGTGCCCACTGGACATATACCTCTTCTAAATTATCACCTATCTTTAAAATACACAAACAGCTATTTTTATCAAGTCCCCTAGCCGAAATCCTTGCTCCACCGCCTAAACGTGTCTGGCTAGGTGGGTTGACGATTTTTGCAAGGTGGCTTGATGCAGTTTATTGTTGCGATTAAAAACCTACTAAGCCTAAAAATGTAAAATAATAAATCAAAATACCCCATTAGTCCATTCGTAGCATACCAAGGAGGCTGGCGTAACCAAGTTGGGGGGCATCACTGCGCCGTTTTGACAATTAATTTAGGACCTCATCGACCTCGTCGTTCAGCAAGGGAAATATGTGATACCTTCTGTTAAAAATTACTATGGTAAACGAACTAGGCAGTATTTAACTCCATTAATATTTAATAGAATAGATTTTATTAGAAGTACAATGAAAGGAATAACCAAGAAATAATAAAGAAAAGGACTGAAAAATTAGATGTTTAAAATATATACCATCATTTATAAGATTACTAGTAGTAAATGAAAGAATTACTCGTAGTAGGTACTTAAAAAATTACAAGCTAAAATAAATTAAACAAGATCGCCTCTCTCGTCAACAGACTGTTTTACAGTTTGGCGGGATATATTATTGTAGCTTTTGTATTTTTTTCTGTAAAATAAATCGAAAAAAAAATTGGTTGCCTGTAAAGTCGGTATACGGGCGAAAGTTTTACGTGACAACGACTTTGAGTGGTAAAATAATTTTAATGTGTATATTCATTCGTATAGTAGGAAGAAGGATGAAATCTGTCTCTCTCGCTCTTAGGCGGGCTAACCATGCCCGAGTGGAAGGGACGCGTGCCTCTCACTCGCTCTCATTGTGAGCGCATAACGTGAGCGGAGCGTAACGCAGTTTCTTGAAGTGTCACCCGGCAAACCAATTTATAAGACGTTGTCACGTCAAAAAAATTTGTGGCAATAATGTCCCAATGAGCCAGACCAAAATGTAGGAATAATTACTTAAGAAAGTACGTATTGTATATAGTACGTATGAGATCCGTCATACTAATCCTGAATCGCACAAGCAAAGTTTTACCAAAGCATATGTTTTAAACAACTTTTCTACTTTCCTTGACGGGCCGGGCGTGGTCGCTCGTGTTCGGGCTGCTTGCTTTTCACGCCGCCAGGTCGTAGGTTCGATTCCCACCCGAGACAAACATTTGTGTGATGAACATGTTTGTTTGTCTTATGTCTGGGTATAATTATCTATATTTAAGTATGTATTTACAAAAGAAAAGTATTGTAGTATATTTATATTACGAGTTATCTCGTTTCCGTAGCTCTGCTTCTAAGCTCTGCTTAGTTTGGGATCAGATGACCGTGTGTCTTAATGTCCAACTATATTATTAATTATTATTATTACAGTTGGGGAAGGGGGTTATCGGGGTCGCCGGGCATCACACCTCGCCTGACTTGATCTTCCCTTTTGACCCGATCCCCAGATCTCTCAAAACAAAATCGAGTTGAAAAGTATATTTATCTTTAACAATACAGATAAGAATTTGTTCAACCATAGAGAAAAAATTAAGCTCGAATTTTCGACAATTTATTTTATCGAGACAGCGTACTTGACAAAAACTGAAGTATTTTACAAACTTTTTACTCAAACAGATTTGAAGCGGACAAAACATCGGTGAAGTAACTTTTCGATGGCCATAAAGTGCCTTTACAAAAAGTGTAAGAGGTCGGTCACATTGACAACGGAAAAGTATCTATCAACTAACGAGTGTGTCCTGAGACCTGTAAACTGCGAGTTTATCTCCCCCCCCCCCTCTCGCTCTCTTGTTGCCTATCTCTCTATATCTCTTTCCCTCATTTTCTCGAGAAAGAAAAGAGAAAGATTTAACCCATCAAGAAGAAGAGAGAAAGAGAAAGATAGAAAAGTTTTTTCAAAGAGAAATGTTATACATATAAATGTTTATCTCTCACTTTTAAAATTTTAATAATTTACTTTAATTTGAAAAAATTACTGCAGTAGGAAAAACTATTTGGATGAAATTATGCAATGAATATTTTTTCTTTAGAAAAGTCAAAAGTTTTAACGTTTTAAAACTATTGTACAGCAAGTGTTTGCTTGGCTAAGTGAGTCCGAACTACAAATGAGAAAATTGTTATTGTATTAATATTGTGACTGACCTGTGTAGTGGCATGTTACTCTGACTGCTAAGCCGGAGGTCGTGGATTTGATTTCCACCCAGAACAAATCTTTGTGTGACGAGCATGATTGTTTGTCTTATGTAATGTATCCGTATTTACAAAAAACAGGAGGAAGTTTATCAGTTTCTAGTACCCATAACACAACCAAATAATTGCTTAGTTTGACACTAGATGGCGCGGTGTGTATGTGTCAATTATTACTTTCTAGACTCTAATCGACATCTATCGAGCATAGACTCGCTTCCCCGCTTTCAGTCGGACGTGTACTTAAAACGATATTGCTTTCAGAATACGATGAATAGATGAAAATGATTACAAAAAACTTAAGTCGCCAAAAGTTTCATAAGTTTTAAGAACCTACATTGAAGCTATAACAAAAGACGAAAAATTGTAGGCATCGATTTTGGAACAAATCTTCTTGGTCCTATCCTCATGTCTGATGGAGTGATCGTGGTGCGCTACCTGTGCTACCACCCTTCTCCAGCTTACACTATCTTGCGCCATTGGGATATATATATATTTATATTTTTATATATTTTTGGGACATCAACACACACGGTCATCTGGTCCCTAACTAAGCAGAGCTTGTGTTATGGAAACCAGATAACTGGTATATACTATACATACAATACTTTTCTTTTGTAAATATATACTTATAATAGATATTTACACCCAGACTCGACACAAACAGAAATGTTCATCACTAATGTTTGTCTCGGGTGGGAATCGAACCCACGACCTGCGGCGTGAAAAGCAAGTATCTTACCGACCACGCCACCGGCCCGGATCGACCCTTATTGCCCCTTGCGTATTGAGTGCTCAGCTTGTCGGCGGTACCCCTGCCTTTTTCCTTCAGCACAGACAGTTATAATTAGCCTTTCTACGCCTCATAAATTATTGTGTATATAATCGACTAAAAGTGCTTCATTCGTCAGCGTCCGTATTATGTGTTTACTATCCTCGCTATGGAGTATTATATCTATATATATGACGCAGATTCGAATGGAGTAGAATCCACATCCACATTATCTGTGTCCGCCATGTTGTATTTCTATCGATCAGTGAACACATCCGGCGCAGTTGACGGTTCCAGAGCAAGTGTCAAGTCCAATCGCGCCACTGACAGATATTCGTTCACTAACACTCGTCACACGTCAAACGTCAGATGACAATGACATATTAATGTCACCGCTCGATATGCTATTATGTATGCTATTAGTACGTCTTCATTATTACGTAAAATTTTTCGAAAGCAATCTTAAACTTACTTAAATGTGTTTTTAAATTACTTCTAATTTATTTGATTAAAAACCAAAATGTAATTGTTTGATGACAATAAATTCAAATGCTAAATATAAAATAAAATGATTTGGCAATGGAAAAGTTATAATCCCTAATCCCTTGTATGTACTTATAATAACGCTGCAGCTGAGTAGCAAAACTGCCTCTTTAAATGACTTCTTTATCTCAATGTGACATTGAGAAGCAAAATCAACTTTATTCACTCGTATTAAGGTGCATTGTCGAATGTGACGTGGTTGTGCTTTTGGATGGTTATGTCTACGAGGAGGTCAACAGATGATGATTTTTGGCGAGTGATGTATGATTATTGATTTTGTGTAAATTTGGAGACATTGGTGGTTATTAATATTGTTGCGCTTCACTTTTATCTTGTGTGCAATTTATTCTTTATTCCATAGCTTAGATTAGCCTAGCCGCCATAGCCTGAATATTGCTAGGGAGGGATTATATGAAATCGAGCGCAATCACGTGTTTCATATCGATGCACTTGTTATCTATAGTATTATGAGGTGTATGATGACTCCTACGTATAAGGGCCGAAGTAAAAATATAGAAATTTTCACTTTTTTATTATATGTTCTTCATAAAGGTATATAAAAAGAAAAACTGACTGGCTGACATATCTAGAGACTCTAAATGTGCTTATGCGTACTGTTTGAGGTCCTTTAAGGTTTCTAACCATATAGAGGCTCATTCCACTGCCTCCTTCTCACCGATAATCATTCGAAATCACGAGTGAATCTGTATACTGGGCTGGGTTGCTTAACATTAGGCAAGTTGTAATCAAGTGCCAGCTTATCGATGAATAAAAAAAATCTAGGGATGCACGAAAACAGGATTTTTTAAACTTACCTCTTAAGGGGGAGAAACAGGGACCATGCGGGCTGAAGCTAGATTGGTAAGTATTCTTTGTAGTACCACAATCGTTTAAGTTAGTTAGAAGCCTAATATAATCTGACACCTGGTCTAACCATATAAGTTACTGGTTCCGCACTGGTTTCGAGGTCTGATGGCAGTCACCATTACTCGCCAATTAATTCTAGAACCTAGCCGCATCAACCGACTCCAATAACAATGTGAAACAGCAAGGCAAATGGCGATGCCTAAAGTAGATGATCAAAATGGGAAATTCAATACATCATAATCGCTTCAAAATAGTGTAGCAGAGAATAATTTCTAAATTAGGCACAGTGATTATTAAGTGTATTAAATTAGCTAATGAAACTGCCGCCCATCATCCATGATCATTCACAAAGCCAATTTGAATTCCCAATTTCGATAATTCCCTTTTGGCATTGTACATGCGTATTAATATTTTCCGCCTTTTTGGAGTCGATAATAAAACTTATAAAAGATGATAATGGTCAACTCTGGAGGAGACCCTTACCTTCCAATAAGAGGTTCATCTCAAGTAATTAATTTTAATTATAATATTTTTGACATAAAATAGATATTTAATACTTAAATGTAAGTCAGTTTACGTAACTTTGTAATTTTATAAATGTCACAGCGCGTAACTTATGAACGTAGCAAGCTGTTGCCTAAACATACGGTTAGGTGTCACTTTAGTCACCTGTCAGTTGTCAAACTTGCAAGACGTCGGCGTCCCTTGATTTACTTGTCTGTAATTGTCATTGATACATATGGAGACGGTGTCTATGGGGTAGGATGGGTGAGCGCGTGGTGTGTGCGAGCCGAGTTTGTCCGCGCAAAAAAAAAAATTATTCCCATCCAAACGTTTTGGGAATGTTTGTAATTAGGGAGGTGCTGTAATGATTGGCAGAGATATTAATTAGCTTTCTATGGTAATATTTTGTGTCCCATCGAGGTGCAAAGGTGAATGAGGTGTATCTGGTGATCGCGGCCCTATGAGCTCATCGATAAGTAAATTAATTCAATAAAATATTTTTATAAATATTAAAATATTTGAATTGTGAATCTTTATTTTGCTAGGAAAGAAATATAAGGCTTTTCTATTTTTATATATTGACTAGGACTGGTGGCGTAATGCTTAGTAACCCTGACTACTATACCGAAGGTCGTAGGTTCGATTCTCAACCAGGACAAATCTTTGTGTGATGAGCACGATTATTTGTTTTGTGTCTGGGTGTAATTTATGTATAATATGTATTTGTATTTACAAAAAAAAAATGTATTTAAGTATTATATCCGATTCTATTACCCATTACCTAAGTAAATATTAATTGCTTAATTTGGTACTAGATGGCGCTGTGTGTATGTGTGAAAATATTATTATTATTTATTCATTAATTTATAATAATATTATATCAACTTAAAACTTTCACGTCATCGGCTGTATAATTAAGATTTTTCACTTTGGCCCTTTGTAAACATGGGTTCTGTCGATTTTATCAACGTGCAATATAAATTTTGATACTGGACAAGTGTTCATTTGGTACAACGTAATGACAAATTTTATCGCGACGTGTCCGGATATTAGGAGATAACAGATACAAATCACTACTTAATTTAATTACTCCGAGTCTGCTGTTCTATTGTTTCTATCAGGGGTGTTGCGAACATTCGCATCCGCATCCGCATTAACCAATGCAGATGCTCATGCGGATGCGAATATCATGCAAGTAGCGACAAGAAAGAAATTGGGTGGGCCCGGCGACTGCTACAATGCTCCTATTGTTAATTTCACTTACTAATATAAGAACCAGTAAGTGTTTAATATAAAAATAGATACCTAAGTTTGATTTGATTACAATAAAAATGTTAATAATTAAGTTATCATTGTTTTAATTCGCATCCACATCCGCGGATGTGAGCTTTCAAAACTCCGCATCCGCATTCGCATCCGCGGATGTGAAAAAATCAGCATCCGCAACATCCCTGGTTTCTATTTTATTATAAATTCTCGGAGCTGTAGGTACCATAGAAGCTCTTTAGCATAAGTGACGTTTTTCGAGCGCAAGCCTATTGCAGAATAAAAAGAAATACACAGACAAACAGGCAATGAAGCTGGTATCTGTTGGCAAATTTGGGTACGGATTCCTAAAAACGAATATAATAAGTAAAAACCCATATCAATGTCAAATTATAAAGGACCTCGGAGCGGGTATATTTAATCTGGCCTTTATAATAAACTGAATGAAAATGAAATATGGAAACATTTTTTATCAAAGTAATATTTCTTTTTTAATGATATTTCAAACTCGTAAAACTAGACTTTCTACCCACCTGTGAAAGTATGCGACTCTTGTAGTTCCTTAAAAATAACTGAAAATAATTCACGTAAATAAGTTCAGTTGCAGTGCAGTTGCAGTTAAGTTTCAATCAAAACAGCCCTTTTTGACCGAAACTATGTGAGTGAATCGATTTAGGCGGAAATGAATACACTTCAACCCTTTTTAGTGTCCCACTGCTGGGCACGGGTCTTCTGTCAACTATCTTACGAGTTGAGAGAGTTTAGGCCTTAATCCACACACGCTGGCCAAGTGCGGGTTGGTGGATGTCACATGTCCTCGAATGATTAGTTCTAAGACATGCCGGTTTCCTCACGATGTTTTCCTTCACCGATATTGAGCAGCGGTGATGAAGTAATTCACACAAAGATGTGTGGGCGCAACTGGGATTCGAACCCGCGACCTTCTATTTCAAAGGCAAGGCTCGTACCGCTGCGCCACCGCTGCTCAGCCCTTTTTGTAGGCTTGTAATTTTGACAAGCGCTGTCAGATACGCTCGCGTCGAATACACGTCACGTGTGCGCTTATTATTACAATTAGTTAGTGACCACCCACCAGACAAAGCCACACCGCCAAGCGGTCTTGCCGTGTTCCGGTGCGATGTCTGGTGACACCATGCAGACAAGGTGGGTTGGAATTGTTGCTCCTATAAGGTTTCTAAACATACGGAGGCTCATTCCACTGCCACCTTCTCGCCGATAGTCATTCGTAATCACGAGTGAATCGGTATACTGGGCTGGCGCGTTCCATCGTAGACTACATCTTTGCTTAACATCAGGCAAGTTGTAGTCAAGCGCCACCCTATTGAAGAATAAAAATAAGATAAATACACCCCGACTCCAGACAAACACATATGTTCATCACACAAATGTCTGACTTGGGTGGGAATTAAACCCACGACCTGTGTCGTGAAAAGTAAGTGAATCTTATCGACCACGCCACCGATACATCCAGTTACTTGGACCTTATCCAAGATATGTAGTACACTTGGAGTATAAATATTTTAAGTAGTGGCAAATATATATTGCAGACAGATATTCCAATAAATAACTATGTAGTTGTAAATTTAAAGGTGAGCAGTTATGAAATGTATGTTAAGTAGGACATTACGTTCGTATATCACATAATAAGAACCAAGAAATAATAATAATAATACATCACATTTAGATCAAAATTGTCTAACGGGCCTACGTGTTAGCTTCGGCCCCACGCACGCCCTCCACATTAACAAACATATGTACCGATTCACTCATGGGGCAGACGCGTTCCAACGTACACTAAAATATTGCTTAACATCAGGCAGGTTGTTGAGCCTATTCAAGAATTTAAAAAAACACCCACACATCTGGATGAATTTTACATCGCCGCTGCTCAATATGGGTAAAGGAAAATATCGTGAGGAAACCGGAATACTTAAGAACTAATCATTCGAGGACATGTGACATCCACCAATCGCACTTGGCCAGCGTGTGTTAATTATGGTCTTAACTCTCTCAACTCGTAAGATAGTTGAGAGAAGACCTGTGCCCAGGAGTGGGACTCTAAAGAAAAAGGGGTTGAAGTGAAACATAATATACTGACCCACCCCAATAAATGGTGTCACCAGACATTTCACCGGAACATAGAAAGGCCGCTGGGCTCGGCTTTTTCTGGTGGATGGTCACTAGGCACGCCCGAAACCTACCACCAGTTTATTTTCACCTGATTTGCACCAGGTGCAACACACGTGGTCCTCGGGTGTTGCAATTCAGATTAAAGGTAGGTTAAAAAGAGTGAAGTCAAGAGTGAATCGGTATTTACTGGGTAAGCGCGTTCCATCGTAGACTGCATCATTGCTTCACATCAGGCAAGTTGTGGTCAAGCGCAAGCCTATTTTAGAATTAAAAAAAAACTCCCCAATAACGAAGGTGACTCAGCCCTCAAAGATAATGTCAAGTTACATTACTGTCTAATTTTCCCTCTTCTACGTACCACGTGAATTAATTTGTACCAAAAATACGCTATCATGGATCCGCTCTATTACGTTGATAATATTATGATGTAATTGAGATTAAAAAAGCAATCACAGCCCACTACGTCACACTACGATGAACACTACATAACATTTAGATAAACATGTACTATCCCACATTTTACTATGGTGCAACCTATAATTTCCCCGCACTTTTATAATAAATACCTCTTGCTTACCTTCATGGGCCGGCTTGAGTGAAGTCGTGAGAGCAGAGATGCTCAGAGGAGGAAGTGCCCCGTAATGCCACCTTCTCACCGATAATCACTCGTAATCGTAAATCGGTACACTGGGCTGACGCGTTCCATCGTAGACTACAACATTGCATAACATCAGGCAAGTTGTAGTCAAGCGCCAGCCTATCGAAGTATAAAAAAAAATCAAACCAGTTTTTCAATGGGACCAACTTGAAAAACTTGAAATTTCAACCAAAACAAAACCAAAATCGGTCCACTTGACTATTAGTGATCGGCGACATGCATGAAAAACATGCACACATAGAACATAGAACATAGAACCTCTCCCTTTTTTTCGAATCCGTTACGAATTAGTTTTATTTCAGTAATAAATAAAACAAAATAAATTTTATGTTTAACATAAGGATACATATTATACTGTTAGTAACAATATGCTTAGGACTGTGTTAGTAACTAAATTAATAAAGATTTAATGTCATATCGAGACCAGTTGTGCGGCAGACATGCATCTACATACACAAAGGTTAAATATAGGCGAGTCATACCTCATGGCAATCATTTGCAATATACTGTTGGGGCTGGCCCGAACTCTGTAGAGCAAGGAGGCTGTTATTCTGCGCCAAATCGCAAAAAAAGTCATTTGTATGACTTTGCGCAAACATACCTGATGCACTGCAGAAGAGAGGCAGCCCCATCAGCATTCTATAACCTTTATTATACAGCATACGTAAAGCCCTGACAGCACGCAATACATGTACCTATAGTTGGTCCACAGGCTCCACGATAAGCCGCGATAGAACCAGTTACGAAATAATAATAATAATAATATAGTGGGACATTAACACACACGGTCATCTGATCCCAAACTAAGCAGAGCTTGTATTATGGAAACCAGATAACTGGTAATATACTATATATTATACTTTTCTTTTGTAAATATATACTTAAATATAGATAATTTCACCCAGACACAAGACAAACAAACATATTTAAACAAATGCTTGTCTCAGGTGGGAATCGAACCCACGACCTGCGGCGTGAAAAGCAAGTATCTTACCGACCTCGCCACCAGCCCGTCAATAAACGTTATTTGCGTAAATTACGTAATTGGTTACTTAAAAAGTATGAAATACAAAAATAAAAGACACTTGTCTCCAGTGAGCCAAACGTAAACGAAACGTCGCCGTCACTGTCAAACTGC
Source organism: Meganola albula (assembly GCA_936450015.1). Classification (NCBI taxonomy): domain Eukaryota; kingdom Metazoa; phylum Arthropoda; class Insecta; order Lepidoptera; family Nolidae; genus Meganola; species Meganola albula. The sequence continues at coordinate 2,049,552 of OW388164.1, forward strand.
ATTTTATATTCAGGGCACGCGGGATCTCCATTCTTATACTTATCTACTTCACGGTAAAAATACTAGGAATATTATTTTATGAGGAAACTCGTTGGAGCATATGAATTAAAGATTCTTTAAGAGAATAAAGACTTCACGGTAAAAATACATTTGTCAGTTTTAGTAAAATAATTAAGAAACCGGTTTGTCTTAGAATTAATCATTCAAAGACATGTGACATCTATCAACCCGCACTTGGCCAGCGTGTGTGGATTAAGGTCTAAATTCTCTCAACTCACTTTGGGGGCTGAGTCACCTTCGTCCGTGGGAGTGCTCCTTTTATCTGAATCCCCACTCGTGGCCCCTGGGTGGTGCAAATCAGGTGACAATCAACTGGTAATTATTAAGTTTCCTTGTAATTAACTGGTGGTAGGCTTTGGCAGTGGTTAGTGAGCACCTACCATACAAAGCCGTACCACTAAGCGGCCTTGCGGTGTTCCGGTGTTATGTCTGGTGACACCATTTGAAAAATTGATGGGTTGACATTGTGCTTCTTTATGTTTTCTAACCATAGGGAGCATCATTCCACTACCACCTTCTCACCGAAATTCATTCGTAACCACGAATGAATCGGTATAGTGGGCAGGCGCGTCCCATCGGAGACTACATCATTGCTTAGCATCAGGCAAGTTGCAGTCAAGCGCCCCTATTTCAGGATAAAAAATCTCGTAAGATAGCTGAGAGAAGACCGGTGCCCAGCAGTGGGACACTAAAAGGGGTTGTAGTGACATTACCAGCTTAAGATTGGTTTTTATGTAAAGAGGAATGTAAACAGAGATTTATTCACTAAAGCTCTAAAACTACGTCAACAAAACGCTAAAGCTCTCGGAATTAGATTGTTGCCGGAACAAAGCATTCAAAAAGCTCAAAGCTTCGTGCTTTGAGTGTTAAATGTTTAATGTTACTCGGAGCTTATGGATATGTATAAAGACAATCCCAGGGATCACACTTTAGACCTGTACAGAATATTCCAACTAGACTAACACTGGCTGTACGCCATCGATTTAAGGTGGAAATTCCATGGGCACGCACAAAGCACTTTGCTTCCACTTTTATTGTGCGAACTGCCAAGTTGTGGAATTCGCTATCGGCATCTCTGTTTCCCGATAGCTATAATCTGCATGTCTTCAAGGCACGAGTGAATCGGTATTTATTAGGTAAGCGTGTTTCATCATAGACTGCATCATTGCTTAACAACAGGCAAGTTGTGGTCAAGCGCAAGCCTATCTTCTATAATATAAAAATGAATCGCAAAATGTGTTGGTAAGCGCATAACTCGAGAACGGCTGAAACGATTTCGCTAATTCTTTTTTTAGAATGTTCCTTGAAGTACGGGTAGGTCTGAGAATCGGTCGTAATCTATTTTCGGACCCGGTAGGTGGCACTGCTTTACCGGGCAGGACGATGTCTGCGGGGTCCGCTAGATAGAAAACACAAACTGCCAACCGTGACCTTGCCCGTGTGAACCACTATTATGATATATCGTGAGATCAATAGTAGTGTTAAAGAGCCAGAATAAAGTAGGAATTTATACACTGCGGGCGCTGCTGCTGCAGATATAAAGATCACCAAGCGGAGCAAATATAAATATTTGGGTAAAAACTACATATTCAAGCCGTTTGAGTTTGAATCCCTTGGGCCGTAGGGCCTGAGCGCCCGTGCACTTTTCAATGAAATATCAAAACATCTGATAGACCTTTTCCGTCATCAGAGTGCTGGCCTACAACTCGGTCAAAGAATTAGCATTGCCATATTATTATAATGCGACAACGCCGCGCCGCCCAGCTTTCTGAGCACACTCTCCCAAGTTTTCCAATCGAATTGTCAAATAAAAGTTGATGTCGACGTTAGCTACAAAACATTACTGTTGTCGGTCATAGTGAGTTTGGACCGGATCAACGTCAGCTGTCAACTATGACAGGTGACATCGCAGAGCTGTTCGACTGAATGAATGTTGTTAATGTATAGTTTCATGAATATGTATGTTCTTTGTCTGTATTAACTGTTACCATTTAAATGATTATATCGCTGGACCCCGTGCGAATTAGACGTCCGCTGGCGAATCAGTAGATCCAATTACGAGAGCCAAGTAGAGCGGTCGTGTGCGCGGCTAATCTACCTTTTATCATAGTTTTACTTACCGAATCCCCTAGGAACTCATAATAGTTTAATATTGGGTAGGTAGGGTAATCTGGGGGTTTCTCTCTAAACGATAGATATTAGGTGGATGCTTGGCAGTATAACTACTCACTGATTTGGCATAAATAAGTGGGTAAGTTAATATAAAAGACCATCCTGACACTTTACATATTTCTCCATTCACCGTAAATACTTCTAGTTTAATACTGGGTTCTTGCAACTATAATTCCAATTTACCCTTTGTAAAATTCATATAAATAAACCGCCATAGTATTTATGCGTCGTCGTCGTGTATTGTAATATTTGCCCTATAACATCTAAAATACTATTTGATAATCGCATCCTCATCGCTCTTAATAATTGTACATGAATTGCGCCTGGACTAGATCCACCACTTCATGTAACCCGGCAGCGGTACACAGCGGCGCGCGTAAACATCCTCGGCTTTTAAAACCTGGCCAAGGCCAACTATCTATAATATCGGACGAATTTTATCAGAAAGACAGGGAAATAGTATTGTCCTAGATTTACACGAATATCACACATTGAAATAAAACAACTTTAAAACGGTTTTATCGCGGTATATTTTAGATCAATCAATAATTAAATCAAAAATCGGTTAAATCGTTAAAATCAACTCAGAATTCAAGCTACTGTTATGATATGCTCAGTTTGCTTAAATCGGAACGCAACTTAAATAATAATGTTTAATGGTATCCACATTTGTATCAAACCTTAAAATCGAAACGACATAACAAAGAGATATGTAGTATTTCACATAATACAGCACTTTTTTCAAAAAGTTTCATAGGTATGGCACCTAGGATTTATAACAAGGTCCCTAAATTAATTAAAAGTCTCAATGATGTGTTTAATTTCAAAAAAGCTCTGTTAAAAATTCTAACAGAAAAAGCATATTACTCAGTGAATGATTATCTTAATGACAATAATTTGGAATGAATTTTATTAAATTAATGTAAATTGAATGATATTATTTTTTGACTATTGATGTTATTTGTTTTTATGTTGTTATGTTAGCAGCCTTAATACTTGACATTAATTTATTTGACATGTTGTTATAATTTAATTTGACTAATATACTATTGATTTTAATTAATTATAAATGCTACTAAAATTTATCTCCTACATGATAATATGCTCATTTGCATGCCTGCATGATGGCAAAATATGGCTTGTACTTCAAATTTTATAACATCTATGTACCTACCAATTACCCATGTTTGCAATGAATAAATGATATTTGATATTTGATATTTGGTAGTCAGTAATAATTGTGATTACTAAATTTGGACGTCAAATACCTCAGTCCACCCGTGACCATGAAGTCTGAAAAGACTTTGTAACGTCGTCGCTCGGGATCTAAAATCTAAAATAAACCGCGATAAAATCTGCTACAAAGTACATAGTTATATTCCAATAAAGGGAAATAATAAAAAATTAATTAAAATATTATGCTAGAAGATTCGTTATACTTCAAAGAAAGCGGAACAACCTCTCCGTAAAATACCTTTTCTGATTGAATTGAGTTCCACGAATAATGTAATCTAAGGCTATACCCGTGTTGTATTGATCAATGAAACTGATTAACTTTTAACCTTAACATATTAATGAACCAATCCCTTTTAAATCGATGCCAATTTGGTACTTTCTCCGACAGCGTTAAATATAAGAGCTATCAAATTACAACACTAATTAAGTAACGTAAAACGAGTTGATGGGGCTTAAAATGTTGCTTTTTGATAGATATTTCTGCATCAATCAATGTCATCACCAATCAGCCAATTTTTGGTCAATTGAGACATAGGTCTTTCCTTAACTTAGAGCAAACTTCTGGTACTAAATTGTTTGCGACGGTTTTTGGGGGAGGCGAGGTAGTGACGCACAGCAAACATGTAAAAGTTGAAGTGTCTTTACAAATAAAATAAAAATAAAATAAATATTCTGGGACATCAACACACACAGTCATCTGGTCCCAAGCTGAGCAGAGCGTGTGTTATGGAAACCAGATAACTGGTATATACTATACATATAATACTTTTCTTTTGTAAATATATACGTATAATAGATATTTACACCCAGACTCGACACAAACACAAATGTTCATCACTAATGTTTGTCTCGGGTGGGAATCGAACCCACGACCTGCGGCGTGAAAAGCAAGTATCTTACCGACCACGCCACCGGCCCGTCAATATAAAATAATATAAACTAATCGTTGCTTGGGGTAAATTATTAACAAAATATTGTCAAAATAAATGATAGATCGAAGCCACATTTTAGGGCTCCTTTTAAAATGAAAGGGTTGTTATCCACCAGATTTTTATAGATGTAACAAAAGCCAATTTTATACCTTTTCAAACACACAGGTTTAATTATGTACCTACGTGTTAAATCCATTTAAGGTAATAAGTCCATGCATGCTTAGGAGGTTTGGTTATGTAGAGTGGATGGATAAGTCTATTTAAGGCTTAAGGCCATGCATGGTTAGGAGGTCTCATCATGTGAAAAGGATGAATTATAGACGATAAGCGAAAGGTATACACGCCGGAGGTGAAAAGAAACACTGGGAAAGGACGACCTAGAAGGACATTTGCTGATCTCATCGGTAGCGTCCTTCAATAGTAATTTGAGTAGCACTCACAATTGCCGTGCACGTATGTCTGAATGTATGAACATGTGTGAGGTAAACGAAGTATGTTTAGATAGTCTCCGCCTAACCCAATTAGAAAAAGAATGTGTTTGTATGAATGTATGTATGTAATAGTCCACTTACACGACTCTGTTCAAACATCAGTACCACGCAACATCGGCCTAAACTAAGGCGACTGGTCGCAGACCAAACTGTGACAGCTAACAGGCACCCAGCTGTCCACGCGCCAAGCTATTTTGCTTTTCACGTTAGACACAGTTTTCATTGAAGCAGCTAGTATTATTGGCTATGTCTCCTGTGAACAGTCAGCGCACGGACACCGCGCAGACTGCTTGCTTGCAACGCGCGCTATGTGAAGCGTATACTACCGACCTGTCAGACAGCGGCGGTAAACTTGCTAAAAACGAGCTGTCTGCTAATTTATGAGGCCATTATAAAATACCTCTAAAGAGCTATTGCTCTTACCTCAAGCCCATTTCTTCTACCCTTTTTAGTGTCCCACTGCTAGGCACGGATCTTCTCTCAACTATTTTACGAGTTGAAAGAGTTTAGGCCTTAATCCACACACGCTGGCCACGTGCGGGTTGGTGAATGTCACATGTCCTCGAATAATTAGTTGCCGGTTTCATACGATGTTTTCCTTCACCGATATAAAGCAGCGGATATGAAACAATTCACACAAAAGTATGTGGGCATCACCGGGAATCGAACTCACGATCTTGTATTACTAAGGTGAGGCCCGTATCGCTGCGCCACCGCTGCTCACAGACCTCTTTTTAGGATATTAACTTGGCAATCAACCTGTATCTGCGTAAAGAAGACAGGAGACGCGCGCGCGCTCATTGATAAAAGCGACGACCAGCCGCCCTGCAGCGCCCCCCGATCCCCTAAAAATAGAGTGTCCGGCAACGTCCTGAGCCGAGGTTCGTCCCCACATGGGGAGCCCTCATGGCAGTTGCCACAGTACTTGATCGGTTCGACCGTCCTCGGACGGCTCATCGAAAAAGTCCGGCGAACCAATAGAGGCCCTTCCGGCTGATCGGGTTAGGTCATCAGCAAAAAAAAAACCGCCCTGCAGCTCGCAGTCGCCGCCACCGCGCTAAGTGAGGGAACTGAATCATAAAGGGTGTATTTTTTTATTTTATTTGATTTTTACGCTATTTATTTTTTATTTTTATTGAAATATATTTTTTTATTTCTGTAAAATATGCTTGCTCTTGATCACAATTTGCCTCATGTGATGCATATAATCTACAATGGAACAGGCTTGCCGTAAATACCGATTCACTCGTGACTATAGTAGATTGTAGCTATTGGGAAACAGATTCCGGTAGTAAATTCCACAACTTAGCAGTTCACACAATAAAAATGGATGCGAAGCGCTTTGTGCGTACCTACCCGTAGAATTTCCATCATATATGTGGCGCATAGCCGTACCTCTACTTGTCCGAAGAAAAAACGGGAATGGGGGAATTAAAACTAATACTTATAGCAACTAAAGCATGCTATTGTATGAGTTCCTATGATTACATTGATTCACTGTAGATATAGGTAGGCCGATACTTAAATTTTTAATGTATTTCTTTCTCGCTCTTCTTCCAGGTAGGGCAATTTAATTAACCGTTCCCCTAAGCAATAAAACATCAATAATAATCTTCGTAATAACATCATTCCTATTAACAAACCGTAACAATGTAATATTGTCTTCTTGTTTGTTTGTGTGTTACATCCATTTTCACTTCCTGGGGACGAGGCAAACTGATCTAGCCTCAAGTTGTCTATAGGGAATCAGCTGTTGGTAGCGGCATTCCTATAGAAATTGATGAGCCTTCAAATAGGCAATAGTGCGATGTCGGTCCTGGATGAAGATCTACGAGTACCCAGAGCCGTCATTGAAACACTTGAGGAAGGCTACCGTGGTGTTTTTAGTGGGTAACCCGAGTCTACCTTTCATTACGCTGGCAGGAACTCCTACATACCCCGCTGCTTCCCTAGTAGCGGAGACCTTTAAAGGGTTTCCACCACGTAAAATAAAAGATCCATTTTCGCCGTGGTGAGATCGATAAGTCAAAAGACCAAAACCAATGAAGTACTTAAGCGTGAACCTACTAGCGTTTGACCGGAATGCGGTGTGCCGCATCCGGCTGACCGCACTCCAATTTTGATAGGTATCCTTGCAAAGGTGCGTCATTACTTCACGCCAAAACAGATGCTCGTGTTATATCAAGCACAAGTTTATTCATGCATAGAGTACTGCTCGAATCTTCTACTTTGAATGGTTTAGCTAAAAACCAACTCGGGGCGTTGGAGTCTATTGGCAACGAAAATTGTTAAGCCTCGAGCATCGTCTCGTAGTTGCTAGTCTTTCGGTATTTAATCGTATACACTTCGCAGAGTGTGCGTTGGAATTCTTCCAATCTCATTCCCCCATCCCCGTTCATTCATCGAACAAGGAGAAGTACCTACGGTGCGCCACCGTTATATGATGGAAATTAAATGATTGTTAATTTTGTGAGTAAATAAACAAATATTATTATTATAATATTATTATTATTCCACGGGCACGCACAAAGCGCTTTGCTTTCACTTTCATTGTGCGAATGGCTTAAAGATAGACCGTCGCGTATCGCCATTTGAGGTACAAAGTCATAAAACTTAAATTAAATCTCTTAAAGAACAATTTAACCACAGATAAAAGTAATGTAAGACTATTCGTCACTAATATCCATATCGCTTGAATCATCATCACTGTCTGTGCAGCTTGAGGAGTCAGAATCTTGGCGATAGGCGATTCGCGAGTTAAGCGGTCTGTCTATAGTTGTGAAATTCGCTGCCAACATCTGTTCCTCGATAGCTATAATCTGCCTGTCTTCAAGTCACTAGTGAATTGGTATTTACTGAGTAGACTACATCAGTGCTTCACATCGACAAGTCGTAGTCAAGCGCAAGTCAAATATAGGATAAAAATAATGGAAACGCATGATCTCGCATGATACATCTTAAAATAAATGTAAAATACTGGCTGACCCGGCGGACTTCGTACTGCCTCAATCGATAAATAAAAGACCTAAACTTTTGTTTATTTTTTTTCTCACCTTTTAAACCTTTCCTAGACCTCCACGAACATTTCAAGACCACGATAAGATAAATCCGTTAAGCCGTTCTCGAGTTTTAGCGAGACTAGGGAACAGCATCTTTAAATATAAAAATCAATGCCACTTTTCCATGTAATTTTATAACTCAAAAACGGGCTTACCTATTCAAACCAAATGTTTAGGCATTGTTCGGACTATGTAGTAGATGGTGTATGTGAAGTTTGCACAAAATCGGTTGAGCGGTTCTTTATTTATCACATTTTTTGTAAACAATTGAGTGGGCTGAAGCTACCCGGGCGAATCTGGGGCGGACCGCTAGTTTTTTTTTATGTATATAGATTAGTAGTATTGAAAAAAAAAACGAGTGAAGTCGCGGGCTTGCCAGTTAAGAAATAAAGTTGCCAAATTGATAGCCAATAAAATGTCCACGACAGTTAACTGGTACATAAACGTTGGGGTCCAATTGCTATCGTATTGGTAATTTGATTAAAACGTTGGTTGGATCAGCAAACGTTGAAACGTCTGACTAATTTATTAAAAGAACTGTTTGTTTTTTCGGCCTGCTGTACAAGAGAACAGTTCAACAGTTTTAAAAAAAAAATCAGGAGAGAACCCAAGATCTAATCTGCGACTTAGGAACATAATTGACGGGCCGGTGGCGTGGTCGGTAAGATACTTGCTTTTCACGCCGCAGGTCGTGGGTTCGATTCCCGCCGGAGACAAACATTTGTTTCAATATGTCTGTTTATCTTGTTTCTGGGTTGAATTATCTATATTTACGTATATATTTACAAAAGAAAAGTATTATATGTAGTATATTACCAGTTATATGGTTTACATAACACAAGCTCGACTTAGTTTGTCCCACTATTTATTTATAATCAAACCCGCTACCTATATCAAAGCCGGGTTACCTCTACGCCACTATTTCTTTAATAATAACTGTAGAAGTCTTGCAATAATTGACTAGTAGGCAGTGAACGCACATATAAAGCAACAAAGGACAAAATTACATGGCTAATACGTAGCACTTACTAATAAATTACATTAGACACACAATTTGGTTTGGTGGGGCTAGAGAAATAGCGTTTCTCAACCTTTGACAAAAAGAGGGGTGTCGATTTTGACGTGTGTATCTGTGTATTTGTATATAAGCTTGTTCAATGTAAAATCAATATGGGACCTTTGGTTTAAAAAATATTTGTCTGGAATACCTTTGATTATTTTTATTTAAAACAGGGGAAGAATATTACGCTTTTCGCGTCCAATACAACAACGGATTCAGGATGCTGATGGGGCTGTCTCGTTTCTGCAGTGCATCTGGTATGCTTGCTCATGCGGGCGTTGGTAGCTATCATGCTATCATTAGGAAAAAGTCTGCTTCGCTGCTCTGCAGACTGCGAGCCAGCTTCAACTCCATCCTGAACACCATAGCATGGAGATTCGGCTCTCCTTTGTTACTGGCAATTGTTCGTAGATGTATCTCGAACAATATCCTAGTAACAAAATAAATGTTTTTATAACGGTTTTAATTTAATTTATTTTACTAACATAGTTATAAGATCTGTTTTTCTTTTTATTTATTCTAACACTATTTATGGATGTAGCTTGTCCGAAATAAATGGTATTTTATTTTATTTTATTTATTTATATTGAACACAAACAGGACACACACACATACACACACTATTTTATATTTAGCTTACAAAAAAATTGTAAGCTAAATATAAAATAAATAAAAAAAGTAAAAATACCAGTGGTCAAACGTGGACATTGCTCAGCAAACGCTGTGAGTACCTACCAGAGGCGACTCACAGCAGTTTTCAGCTATGTCCATAGTGAGAGGCTAACTGGACTGCACTGCACAACAAAACATGATTCAAGCATAGTATTATCTCTTTCTACTCATCTCTAAACGATAGAGATAGATAGTGCTAGCAATATGTTTTCTTGTGCATGTATCGCCAGTGGAAACTAGGGGTTAGTGTAATGATTTTCTGTTATTTATTGATAACTAGCGGACCCGGCAAACTTCGTTCTGCCTGGTAAAGCAGTGCCATATACCGGGTCTCAGACCTACCGAATTTAACCAAAAATAAATAATAGGTATCTAACCCGGTTTTCGGCACTTCGTCGCTTTCTAAATTTTCTTTTTTTTTAATTTTTCTCTGCGTAAGAACCATCCTCGTACTTAAAGTAATATTTAAAAAAGAATTAGCGAAATCGGTCCAGCCGTTCACGCGTGATGTCGTGACAACGGAAAACGGGTTTCATTTTTATATATATATATATATATTTCGGTACAGGAGGCCGATCAGAGGGATAGTCATCGCCAGAAATCCTATTGAGTGGGTGTGGTTACGAGCAGCAAAGTTATCTTAATAACACTATTAATATGTTACGAAATGTAGAAGTAATACAACGAGTGGTAAGACAGTTCCTAGACCGATGTTGGTCGCACGGACGTCTGTAGAGAACTGGGGCACACAGTTCGTGTAGCGAAAATCCCCACTCGTCGCCCGTGCGGAGCTCAGGCTAGACTCTGTCAAGCGTGTCGACCCGACGCGCTGCCGCCTCGCTGTCAAGTATGCTACCGTACTAATGACTTCTCCGACACGGCCATCCTGCGAGACACACGTCTCTGTGTGTTATTCTGAAACAATATTCAACACACAGTATCGCATAGTTCAGTCACGCCTGGCCTACTAATCTAGAAGGAACAAGTTCCTGGCTTTAGACAAAGATAAAGATAAAGATTTCCAGAAATCCCCAAATCTAACAGAACTCTAAACTTTTTTTTTTTATTAAATTAAGGAAACCTGTTTACTTAAAATCAATGAACAATCAATATCATTTATTCAGTTAAATCGCTTCAATATCAAAATCAGAAACTCAAAGCACAACTGACTACTAAAACTTACACTCTCACACAAGAGACAATCACTTACAATAAGTAAACTAATTTAAGCTCTGCATATGACCATTGGCTACACATAGCCCAGTAACCTCCAGTTACTCAACTTTATGCGAACCCCCACGGGAACGCCGAGTCTCCCCTGGACTCACGGTTTCCCAAGAAACCCGACCTCTGCCGGAGTTGACTGCACTACCGCGTACTCACGGACTACTACAAAGTAGTAGATGCCGATTTCTACTGAGCTACGGCTACACGACAACCTCCGGTACGGTCCAATCATTATACAAGCTTAAACAATCTTGTCGTCATCATCACGACTACTTTACCTCAATTTCGTCAGTTATACTTTGATTCACCGGATTTCTTTTTTATGCAAGCTTTCATGTGCGTATTTGTAGGTACGGTTACAATATAGTGCTTTTAAATTATAACGGTCACTGTCAAGAACTTCTATGACCTCGGACGGTCCTTTAAATTTGGGATCCAACTTTGTATGATTACACTCCTCGTTCATAATCAAAACAAACTCTCCCACCGAAAAATTATTGACCTTTGCCTTTATCTTGTCGAATTAACCTTTTTTTTTTTCATAGAATGCGGCCCTATTTACTTTGCGTAAATCGTCATGAAATTATTTCTTTCCTAATGTTCTCGTAGCGCTGTTGCCAAGAAAAAAAAATGAATTTTACCACTAGTTAATTTATAGAGGGGTCCAAAATTAGTCACAAACTTTTTTTTTGTTATTATCTTAAAATAGTCTTGCGCTTGACCACAACTTGCCCGATGTGAAGCAGTGAAGCAGTCTACGATGGAACCCACTTACCCAGTAAATACCGATTCGCTCGTGACTTGAAGACCGGCAGATTATAGCTATCGAGAAACATAGATGCCGGCAGCGAGCCCCACAACCCGGCAGTTCGCACAGTGAAAGTGGAAACAAAGCGCTTTGTGCGTACCCGTGGAATTTCCACCATATAACGGCGGCGCACAGTCGCACTTCCACTTGTCCAGTGGTAGAACGGGGATGGGGGAATAAGCTTGTTTAATCCTAACGCACACTTTCTGAAGTGTGTCCGGTAAAAGACCGAAAGACCAGCGACTATGCGGCGATGCTCGAGGCTTTGCAATTTAGCCTTGACGAGGGATTCGTTGCTAATAAGCCTCTTGGCTCGCCTTTCTATAGACTCCAATGCCTTGAGTTGGTATTTAGCTGACCCATCCTAAAGATGCGAGCAGTACTCTATGCATGAGCGAACTTGTGCTTAATATAGCTTGAGCATCTGTTTTGGCGTGACGTACTGACGTATTCGTGAGGACACCTAGCTTTTTGGCAGCAAGTTGAGCCATGGGCTCAATGTACGGGCCAATTAAAGGTCGAAGTCATATTAACGCCAAGAAGCTCAAGGTGGACTGTAATAGGCACGGATACACCTTGAAAAGTAAGAGTCAATTGAAATGGAATTATTTTTTTTTAGCAGAGAATAGACACGCCTGGGTTTTAGCAGCACTACACTTGACTAGATTGGCTTCACCCCAGTCGGAAACAGCTTTGAGAGATAAGTTGAAGCGCTCAACCATGGCCTCCCTAAGAGACTGGATCTCAGCAGTCTGTCTGATGTATGCGACTAAGCCTATAAACTGTCTTAGCTTAGCTTAGCTATAGTGAAAAGTTAAATTACCCAGTGAAATAATATTTGCACGCAATAACTCATCTACACGCTCACGATCGTTTTTCTTTCTTCCGCACTAAAACGATACGGTCATTTTTGAGCAACCAAATAAGGTTTAACTAAGCGAAAAAAACAAGCTCACCTGTAGTTACGCATGTTAGCGACATACCAGTTATTAAATAATCTAAATAACGAGACAACACATAGACAATAGCCGATTTATGTTCTCGCGAAACGTAATTGTCAACAACGGTAAAACAATTTATCGAGGGTAAATCATTATTATTAAACAGTTCGGTGGCACTCACTGATAATTGTAAATTACAATCGTTATATCGAGAAATTTTCAAATTTTAAAATGAATCGCGGTCATACTAACAATAAAACATTGCAACAATACTTCGCGGCCTAATATCATATCACTTCGTAAAAAAATCACTACATCAGGCATAACGTACAATAAAATCTCGATTAAATTATCGATTTCAACAAAACAAATAATTTAAACAATGCAAAGTATGCTTGACTGACCCTTTAAGGTTACAACATTTGTACTCTTTTACCACTACGTTTACTCTTTTTAACGAGTGAACACTCGGCACCGGAATCTTAATAGAAAATGAACGACTGACCTTGATGTTTAAAAGTTCGTCCCGGTGGATCAACCACGCACACGTCGACCCTCACGTGTCGCTTGCTGCGTGAAACCTCGACACCTCCACTTCCATTAGGGCACCGGGTAGAGATGTGTTCTTTTGTTCACGTCGCCAGCTGTCACCAATACCGTCATTTTATTTTTCACGGCGTTGCGTAGTTTCAGTTAGGTGATGGTTTGTCTGCTCCTTTATCCCAATTCTGATTTCGGTGCAGGGGGCCGATCAGAGGGATAGTCATCGCCAGAAATCCTATTGAGTGGGTGTGGTTACGAGCAGCAAAGTTATCTCAATCACACTATTAATTTGTTACGAAATGTAGAAGTAATACAACGAGTGGTAAGACATTTCCTAGACCGATGTTGGTCGCACGGACGTCTGTAGAGAACTGGGGCACACAGTTCGTGTAGCGACAATCCCCACTCGTCGCCCGTGCGGACCTCAGGCTAGACTCTGTCAAGCGTGTCGACCCGACGCGCTGCCGCCTCGCTGTCAAGTATGCTACCGTACTAATGACTTCTCCGACATATATGTATTACTTTGATCTTGCTCTCCATATTTTTCAATGTTTTTTTTATTCAATACCTTATCTGTCATCCTTTAGATCAACTGTTACTGCTGGTTTAAAATACAACACTATAGTGCTTTCTAGAATTGGCGGTGTCAGCTGAATCAGGATCCTAATCCCGGATGGCCTTGGAAATCGAAGATCCCCTCAATCTTAGTCCTTCCGCTTAGATGAAAATGCGCTATGATATTATTGTTTTTATTGCGAGTCACTTTGTGGCCTACCAACATTGGTAGAGTGTATACTTTTAAACTTTCGCGTTGCATTATTAATATTGATTTTTTGTCATTACGATCAAGACCGGTGCAACCCGTGTCAGTAAGACAGTTAAGAGAGTTTAGGCCTTAATCCACACACGCTGGCCAAGTGCGGGTTGGTGGATGTTACATATCCTCGAATAATTAGTTCTTAGACATGCCGGTTTCCTCACGATGTTTTCCTTCGCCGATATAAAGCAGCGGCAATGAAACAATTCACACAAAGATGTGTGGGCACGACTGGGATTCGAACACGCGACCTTATATTTATAAGGCGAGACCCGTACCACTGCACCACCGCTGCTCAAAGTCAAAGTGATTGTGACGGGCCGGTGGCGTGGTCGGTAAGATACTTGCTTTTCACGCCGAAGGTCGTGGGTTCTATTCCCACCCGAGACAAACATTAGTGATGAACATTTGTGTTTGTGTCGAGTCTGGGTGTAAATATCTATTATAAGTATATATTTACAAAAGAAAAGTATTATATGTATAGTATATACCAGTTATCTGGTTTCCATAACACAAGCTCTGCTTAGCTTGGGACCAGATGACCGTGTGTGTTAATGTCCCAGAATATTTTATTTTTTATTTTTATTTATTGTATAGATCGCTTATCTCGTGGCCCCAATACCCGTGCGAGTAAATGAGTTTATTAGGTACAGAAACTGCCTCTTAAATAAATATGTCACATGTTGGTACTTCATTTGTCTCAAGCGTATTGTAACAAACAAAATATGTCTTCTCTCAACTATCTTAAGAGAGTATGTTCTGTTCAACTTGAAAAAGAAGAAAGTTTTCAATTCAATTCTTTTTTTTTATGTATGTTACGTGACAATATATGGGCTTCGGCCGTGGTTAGTGACCACCCACCAGACAAAGCCGCACCGCCAAGCGGCCCTGCCGTGCTCGATGTCTGGTGACATCATTTAGAGGGCGGGTCGGAACTTTTGCCTCTTTAGGGTTTCATACCATATGGACCCTCATTCCACTGTCACCTTCCCACCGAAAATCATTCGTAATCACGAGTGAATCGAATATTGGTCGATCGCATCCCATCATAGACTGCGTCATTACTTAACATCAGGCAAGTTGTAGTCTCATTTAAATTATACCAAAATGGGTTTAGTATGTTTTGAGTTATCGCAAAAAAATGGAGGTTGGTTCGATTTTTTTTTAATTTATCATTCATACTACATCTTTTCCTACGTCTGACTTAAAATTAACTAAAACGTCATCTAGTTTTCCTATTTCTATTCAAAGGCCCATACAATCAACGTTTGAAGGTAAGCCTGACAACGTTATTTTAATATTCATAACTTGTTCCAAACTCATTCCTTTTTGACTCAAAACATGGTTATCACATCAAACTTTGTGGCTCAGTGTCACCAACTCGATCGGACGATTAGATTGAAACCAGCTCCTGACAATACTTGGGAGCCCATTTGCATAGTAATTACTACAAAAAAAAGACGTGTGGCACTCGGGAACTGCCGCGGTAAAGCTATTGCATAGCATTTTGTATCAAGTTATGCAATTATAATTTTTTTTTATTTATTTATTTTATTCATGCAGTATTGCTTTTTCTTTGATATTAATTCAAGTTACACTTTTTGAGCGTGGTGACCGATAAGAAAACAATTTTTTCTATTATTAAATAAATAAAATACCTATACAATATGTACCTTCTCATAAACAGCTGCTTATGTATTCGTCCGATTTCGGAGCAGCTCGTCTCGATTCGTGCGAGTTTCGTAGAGTCGTACAATACGTCTAATCGAACACAACGCCGTGTCGAAGACTGCCGAACTGAAACGACGTTAGACGATGCACGGCCTTCAAGCCACACCTCCTTGCCCGTCGGAGTGGGGAGCGTAAGGTTTTTTTCGTTACGGAATTTCTGGATTCGGTCCCCGCGCTCAAGGCCCGCGATAGAAGCTATGCAATAGCTTAAAAATACATAAGGAGAGGATAAAAGGTATGTGCGTTTTGTATTTTAAAAAAATGGTAAGCCATAGTTTATGAAATAACTAGCTTCAGCCCGCGGCATCGCCCGCGAAATTGATCTCACTAATCTTAAATCTAGTTTCTCCATTCAAACTTTGGAACCCCCTTTTCACCCCCTTAAAGGGTGAGTTTTGAAAAATACTTTCTTAGTGCACCCCTAGACCCCATAAGGAACCTATGTGCCAAATTTTGAGTCTCCAGACCCAGCGGTTTGGGCTCTGCGTTGATATATCAGTCAGTCAGTTTCTTCTTTTATAAACTTAGATTGGAAGATGGATTAACTTACGTTAGTAAAATCCAATTTTAATTTTGTATAGGTCGACCTGTACCCTTAGTACCTACGAGTTCAACATTACGAAAAAAGATTTTGAATACTAGGTATCTCGAACTTGTCAAAATGCATTTTCAAATACATTTCTTTTTTCTAAAACATTAATTACAAAGGAAATAGAATTGCTAGAAATAGAATAAAATGGATTGGCAACAGAATAAGTAAAATGGTTTGTAGATTTATGTGCATTTTAACTTATTATCTTGACATGTACATGATAGTATTCGAAAACTGTTTTCGTATGTCAATAGTTGTCAAACTAGTAATAAGGGTACCGAAATATAATTAGCCACCCAGAATCATTTCATTTCATTTATTTATTCAAAAAACAATTGTCACTGTGTTTGAAATTACAATTCGATATTTATAATCTAAATTACAGATATTAAATATTTTCACATGAACAATATAAAAAAAAAAGTAAATCCTGAAACGTATGAATGTGATAATCATTACAATTTCTGAACAATGCAGATTATATGTATAAACATGAACCATTAAGTCTATAAATGTCAGATACCAAAAATACCATGAGAACACAAACATGTCATAAGATCACAAATCAGCTTTCAACTGCTCCCCAGCATAGTTTCCGTAAACGTGATAGTGCAATGATCCTTTCGTTTGTCGCTAGTTAGACGGAAAAAGTGAGCGATAGATTTAGAAGACTATGGAGTTTTTTATCCAGACATTATCATATCTTATAAATTACTAGCTTTCCGACAGCGGCTTCGCCCGCGTGTATGTCGGGTATCGCGCCAAAACATTACCTTCTTTTTGCGCAGTGGGATAAAAACTATCCTATGTCCTTTCTCGGGTCTCAAACTACCTCAATACCCAATTTCATCCAAATCGGTTCAGTAGTTTAAGCGTGAAAGCGTAACAGACAGACGGACAGAGTTACTTTCGCATTTATAATATTAGTGGGGACTGGGCTGTTTGACACAGAGCACTTCGACCCAGCTGGATCTTTTGTGCTTCCCCTTGATACTATGAAGCCTCAGGTATTCTTCCTCCGCACAGCTCGTCCACGACCGCTGCTAATTATCAGGGACACATGAGGCTCTATTCATCAGGAGTAGGGCGGTCTATTCCTAATGCATTCATGCGTTTTCGCGCCAGCGAATCGCAGTCGCACAGTATATGCTCCATGGTTTCTTTAGCGTCTCCCTAAGCAAAGCAAGTGGGACTTTCTGCTAGTCCTATTTTAAACAGGTGTTTCTGCAGCCTAAAGTGCCCAGTTAGTGCACCTACTACCAGTCTTATTTTAGTCCTGGTCAAGCCCCTCAGTCTCTAGAGTACCTCAGGGGCCAATCGCCTATTTTTTTTGGAGTGGAGGAGCCCTGGTGTCTTTTTCCATAACATTACAGGACATTATGACCAGGATATTATACAGGTATTTTATGACCCAGCTATGAGAAAGTTAGGTATTTTAAGAGCCTATTGGGACCCTATAAGAAACTATTGGGTTGTTCTTTTTTAGCTTGTGTTTCACTTCAACCATTTTTAGTGTTCCATTGCTGGGCACGGGTCTTCTCTCAACTATGTTACGAGTTGAGAGGTTCCACACACGCTGACCAAGTGCGGGTTGGTGGATGTCACATGTCCTCGAATAATTTGTTCTTAGACATGGAGGTTTCCTCACGATGTTTTCCTTCGCCGATATTGAGCAGTGGCTATGAAACAATTCACACAAAGATGCGTAGTCAGAAACGGGAATCAAACATGCAACCTGTTAGTTCTAAAAACTTGTGTTTGCCATCTTAGATTTTACTGGATATAACTGGTGAGAATTTGAATAAACCAAATCAGATAATTACTAATT
Source organism: Meganola albula (assembly GCA_936450015.1). Taxonomy (NCBI): domain Eukaryota; kingdom Metazoa; phylum Arthropoda; class Insecta; order Lepidoptera; family Nolidae; genus Meganola; species Meganola albula. Next base: position 2,067,721 of record OW388164.1, read on the forward strand.
ATACTAATACTAATATAGTGGGACATGAACACACACGGCCATCTGATTTCAAACTAAGCAAAGCTTGTACTATGGTAACCAGATAACTGGTAATATAATAATATAATACATATATTACTTTTCTTTTGTAAATACATACATAAATATAGATAATTACACCCAGACACAAGACAAACAAACATGTTCATCACACAAATATTTGACTTGGGTGGTATTCGAACCCACGACCTGCGGCATGAAAGGCAAGCATCTTACCGACCATACCACCGGCTCGTCCAATTAATCATCTGTTTAAAAGTATGTCAATCTGGGCTACCGGATTTTAATACCAAACGTGTTTAACTGATTACTTTAGAAGTCGTTTTGATATATTGCAACTCAAGATACTCAAGTATTTGAAGTTTTAAAAAGTTGTGTTTTATGACCATCCGCATTTTTGAACGAATCTCTAAACTTTGGGTACTTACTTTGAGTTCTTGCGATGCTTTTTTACAAGCGAAAATGTTTCCTGTTTTTGGTTTGTATTATTTTCTTATGTGTAGGTACACATAATTATATCAATGACCGTAATATAATAATAAATAAATAATAAACAAATATTCTGGGACATTAACACACACGGTCATCTGGTCCCAAGCTAAGCAGAGCTTGTGTTATGGAAACCAGATAACTGGTATATACTATACATATAATACTTTTCTTTTGTAAAATTATATATTTACACCCAGACTCGACACAAACACAAATGTTCATCACTACTAATGACCGTAATTATGCTGGCTGGTCTAACTAAAAGGTAATATACTACATAAAATACATTTCTTTTGTAAATACATACTTAAATCTTATATCTTTAAATGAGCAATTCTTGTATAAATATATTTCGGTACACGGGACCGATCAGAGGGATAGTCATCGCCAGAAAACATTGAGTGGGTGTGGTTTCGAGGAGCAAACCAAATGAACTTAATCACACTATTAATTTGTTACGAAATGTAGAACTAATACAACGAGTGGTAAGACAGTTCCTAGACCGATGTTGATCGCACGGACGTCTGTAGAGAACTGGGGCACACAGTTCGTGTAGCGACAATCCCCACTCGTCGCCCGTGCGGACCTCAGGCTAGACTCTGTCGAAGCGTGTCGACCCGACGCGCTGCCGCCTCGCTGTCAAGTATGCTACCGTACTAATAACTTCTCCGACATATATATAATTGGAATCTCGGAATCGGCTCCAACGATTTTCATAAAATTTAGTATATAGGGGGTTTCGGGGGCGATAAATCAATCTAGCTAGGAATCATTTTTAGAAAATGTAATTTAAAAAAAGAAATACCGAGCAAAGCTCGGTCATCCGGATATTAAAGATAATTAGCGGACCCCGTAGTCGTCGTCCTGCCCGGTAAAGCAGTGCCACCTACCGGATTTGAAAAATAATTACGACCGATTCTCAGAACTACTGAATATAAGTAAACGTGGGATAGATGCCCCACTTTTTGTAAGTTAACTATAATTTTTTTTTTTAAAGCACTATTCGAGTGAGTTAACTATTTGTAACAACTATAGTTCTTATACTTACTGTCTACTCATATCATTATTCAATGCATACCGTAGATTTGTAGATATTCGGCTCTAAAAAATACTTATTGTTTGAGGATAGACGCCTACTGTATGGGGTAGTTGCCCCTGGCAAAATTTCGACATGAGTATAGATGCCCTACAATGGGATAGATGCCTCCGTAATAAAAAAAAATCGTAGAAAATTAAATAAAATGTTTATTTGCTTTCTTAGTTCTAATTTTTGTATGTGCGCTACGAGACGTTTCTCGTTGTCAAAGTCCAGTGTGGGATGTTTTCCTGAAAAAAAAAGAAATTAATAGGTATAGAAAAACAACTGAGGATTTAAAAAAGACAAGTATGAAAAAACAAACTAAGAACACAGTGCCTAAATTGAATTTGATTAGGGCAATTAATTCCTCTATTACTTACCCAAAGTAAGTTTTTCACAGTTTTTTTAGCATATCGCCTCCACAAAGTTCGAGATGGAATACCATAACGACGAGATATTTCATTTACACCGACTTGGCCTTTATCCATTTCCCCAAAAGCTTTGCAAAGGGCTTCTTCAGACCAAGCAGCACGAACGGGTGCCCCTATTTTGTCTAAAATAAAAAATGAAATTAATTGATACTCTGCATTATTTTTTACAAGTACAGTGAAGTACGACATGTAAAGGTATAAACAGCTCATAAATAAACTGGAAAATAAATTTTCCTACTAAGTTGCATATTAACTAGATAGGTACGTTATTTAAAAAATCTTACCTATAGCCTAAGTACCTGTGAATAAGTCATAGAGGATATATGCCTCTAAGGGCGTCTATACTCAGTCAATAGTGGGGCCTCTATCCTTTTTAATAGGGATAGACGCCCCAGCAAATAAATAAAAATACTTAAATAATTTCGTAATTTTATAAACACACCATAAATATAAATGATACATACTATTTAAATAACAATACACACTTAAGACTTACCTCCGAAAACAAAAGTTCTGAACACGTCAAAATGTCACTGTCACAAGAATCATGCAAGTGCGATAAAATTTTGCAACGTTTTTTAACTCAAGCGGCGACACGTGCAGTCCTGTCAAAGCGCGTGCGCGGACTGAGCTGTGGGGGCGAGATCTGTCAAAGGAACTTGGTACTAGAGCGTGAACTTGGTTTTAAATTCTTTTTTTTTAAAGTGCGGCGTCTATCCTCCAAGGGCGTCTATCCCACTTTTACCCTAGAAATAAAATCGGTAGGGCAGTTTCGGAGTTCTTTTTTTAAATTTTTCTCTGCGTAAGAACCATCTTCGTACTTCAAAGAATATTCTAAAAAAATAATTAATGAAATAATTTTCCTTTTTTGTTTCGGATTTTGTTAATTTATGCGAGTAGCGGTGGCGCGCGAGCAGCAATGGCGCAGCGGTACGGGCCTCGCCTTATGAATATACTGTCGCGGGTTCGAATCCTGGTGGTGCCCACACGTCTTTGTGTGAATTGTTTCATCTCCGCTGCTCAATATAGGTGAAGGAAAACATCGTGAGGAAACCGGCATGTCTAAGAACTAATCATTCAAGGACATGTGACATCCACCGACCCGCACTTGGCCAGCGTGTGTGGATTAAGCTCTCAACTCATAAGATAGTTGCCCGGCAGTGGGACACTAAAAATGGTTGAAGTGATTCTACACAACAGTTGTCTACCTCGGGTCGGAATCAAACCCACGACCTACGGCTTGAAAAGCAAGTAACTTACCGACCATGTCACCGCCTAATGGTGCCTAATTAATTAAGTTTAATATATCGAAAAATACGCAAAAGATAGAAGTAGCTTACAGTGTAGTTTATCCTCAGAAAATGTTTCTTGCTAAAGTAACTCTGCCTACACCGCCATTTTATAAATGAAATTTACTGAACCAGATTGCTCCTAATGGAAAAATTTGAAGCTTTAAATATTTTCTACTCAGTTATAAAATATTGAATTTAACAAAATTTTACTAGAGCTGTTAAAATCGTTTTGATGTAAAACGATTTGGAGACAAATTTGATCTTCTTTAATCTATATATATTATAAAAAGCCTTCTGAGTTTTTGCCAGTGTTTCTCAGTAGTTACCACTCATTTACCTACTACACGGTAGGAAAAGAAATAAAGCATTTTTACATTTAATTTTCATTCTATTTTACAAAAAATTAAACTGACTATTAAACATATCAATGCACAGCCCAAACCGTTGGGTCTAGAGACTCCAAATTTGGCTCATAATTTCCGTGTGAGGTCTTTTAAAACCTAAAAATGTTACCCTTCAGACATTTAATAAAATTTAATACTGTCCAACCAATAAGTAAATTTCGCAACATTTAAATTTAAAAAACGACGGGTTGCACTCCGGGAGTACCGGCAGAAGTGAAAACTTGATTATTAACGTTGAGCATGTTTGATATTTTGGAATGGTTAGGGAATAATTTTGCACCAATTGCTTTATCAGTATAAAAGTACTATCATTTATGTGGTAGAATACAATATTCATTTATTGCGCTATCGTACACAAACATGACAATTTATATTTATCATCCGTCTTACGCTTTTTCGATCAGGTCACGTGTCCTGACGCGAGTTTAAGATTTTATACCCATTACAGAAAAAGTGCTCAACGCCGCTAAAGAAGTTTTCACTTCAAAAATTCGTTCTTTATTAGGAATACACAGTTATTTTATTACACAAAATATTAATTAAACGTTTTATATCATATCAAAACCGCTAAAATTTAAGGCGCGTGAAAAATTTGATTGGCAGTTTCATTGACTGTAATAATTCTTCAATAATGCGTTTGGCAATTTTAACAATGATTGTGAACCTATTTAGGATCTAAAACTGTATAATTTGTGCCCAAATAAGCGTTACAGTGGCTGTATAAACGTATCCAATGCTTGAAAAAACTAATTCAAATGCTTAAACACTACAAAAATACAGCATTTTTTAAATCTTTATTTAAGGGGCTTTGTCAACATTGACTATGTCAGCCTCTATACAGCATATGTGTTAATTGGGCTAGACCTATATAACACTATGTTTTGAAGGTTCTTATAACGAAACAACGCAAGAGTGAAATTTAATAAATAAACTATAATTATATGACTGATATCGTCTTCAGTTAGTCGTATCTTCAGCGGCGACTGACGCTAAAAATGTCTTTGTTCAGTAATATTGAACATTATTCAATTACTTTGCTAAAAGCCGACACGAGGCTTCACAGATGTCTGTCTACATAACTACAAGATATTTTCGTAACTTGATCGATTTGCGACCTACATTTGCAAATAATATATTAACATAAATGTAGGCTTAAAAAATTGAATACGGAACTGGTATTGCGCGCGGTCCCCTCTGCCTAGGTACATGAACAGTTTGTATGCACAAATTGTTCCTGTTTTGTGTTTGTGTGTAGGTACACACAAACACAAAACAGGAACAATTTGTGCATTTTTACGCTTTTATTTACGTGTGCATTTGTAAAGACGGTTCAACTTTTACATGATTCTGTACGTGGTTACCTCAGCTCCCCCAAAAACTGTCAGAAACAATTTCGTACTATAGACCGACCGTTTAACTCGCGTATCGCCTATCGCCAAGATTCTGACTCCTGAAGCTGCACAGACAGTGATGATGATTCAAGCGATATGGATATTAGTGACGAATAGTCTTACATTATTATTATTATTATTATTATCTGTGGTTAAATAGTTCTATAAGAGATTTAATTAATGTTTTATGACTTTGTACCTCAGATGGCGATACGCGAGTTAAACGTTCGGCCTATAGAAGTTGCGTAAAATACGCCGTGCGAAGGGTGGGAATTGGAGAAAAGGGAAGATGGAGCAAATTACCTTACAAGTATTTCTTAGTTACCTACGCCGATTTTCAAACTTACTAAGGAGTGTGTACCTACTGTATTTTTTATGCTATTTAAAACTTTTAGGCTTTGCATAATATTTTATTAAGTACGTTATATTGACCAATTCCTAAAGGGAAGCCAGTGGGAATCGTAATACATGGAGTCTTCACTACTAAATTACTTCTTATGCAAATAAAAATATAATGCAAAGCTGAAGAGTCCTGAACGCGCTAATTTTTGGAACTACTACTTCGTAAATTTTAGCTCAATTCAACCATTTTTAGCGTTCCACCGCTAGACACTAGTCTTTTCCCTATTATCTTACGAGTTGTGAGAGTTGAGCCCTTAGTCAACACACGCTGGCCTAGTGCAGGTTGGTAGATGATTGTCTTCGAATGATTATTTCTTAGACACGCGAGTTTCCTCACCTCTGTGTTTGTGTTTTTAATATCCTGGGACATTAACACACACGGTCATCTGATCCCAAACTAAGCAGAGCTTGTACTACGGAAAGCAAATAACTGAGAAACAAAGTGATGCACTACTTCTCTTCAGTAAATACTTAAAATAGATAATTACACCCAGATTCAAGACAAACAGATGCGCTCACCTTACAAATATCTGTATCGGGTGGAAAAGCGTGTAAAATAAATAAAATCTACGTTACGAGTATGTAAGAAAGCTTATTATTGAATTTCAGACTATATATTGGATAAAAACGCTTGGAATTAAGTCGCTCTAATTCAACACACTAAACAAACAAAATGTAATAGGTACTCGGTATAAGTACTTTATTCAAAAAAGAAAAAAAGCGTACTGAGTTTTTTGGCAGTGTTTCGCAGTCATTCAGTGCACGGTTGGAAAATAAATTGGACTATTTTTATGTAGATTGGCGCAAAAAAAATAAAGCATATTTTCATTTCATTTCAAGCAATTATTTTCCCGACCACGCCACGCCATCAGTTGTCATCAGCTTGCAAAATTCCTCTTTATTTAAATGCACTAGCTGACCCGGCAGACTTTGCACTGCCTCAATCGACTCCTATTTTTAGGCTTTTCCCGGTAATTATTCGAATTTTTCTCACCTTTTAAACCTTTCCAGACCTCCACGAACATTTCAGGACTAATAATACAGTATAAGGTAAATCTGTTCAGCCGTTCTCGAGTTTTAGCGAGACTAACGAACATCAATTGATTTTTATATCTATAGATAAAATTCATGGTGTTCTATCATTATCACAATGCCCCTAATCTTTTTCAAAGAACTAAACCTAATCTTAATGCGACTTTCTACTTTGAATCATGACTGTAGTAATTTGGAGTATATGCCTAGTAAATTCGTTTACGACTTCTCATTTATTTGATTCGCTCTTTGTGAATGTTGATCATCAAAATACAAACTTTACTTTTATGCCGTGATCGGTAAGATACTTGCTTTTCACGCCGCAGGTCGTGGGTTCGATTCCCACCCGAGACAGACATTTGTTTTTTTTATTTTTCGATAGGTTGGCGCTTGACTACAACTTGCCAGATGTTAAGCAACGATGTAGTCTACGATGGAACGCGCCAACCCAGTATACCGATTCACTCGTGATTACCTAGTATAGTTTAATGTTACGCAATAATAGGTGGTAGTTAAATGAGCCTCTATATAGGAGCAACCATTTCAACCCACCCTCTCTGCATGGTGTCACGAGACATCGCACCGGAACACGGCAAGGCCGCTTGAAGGCGCGGCTTTGTCTGATGGGTGGTCACTAACCGCGGCCGAAGCCTACCACCAGTTGATTGTCACCTAATTTGCACCACCCGGGGACCACGTGTGGGGATTCAATTAAAGGTGTACAGTGTACACCCACGGACGAAGGTGAGTCAGCCTCCAATTTGTGTGATGAACATGTCTGTTTTTCTCGAGTTGGGTGTTTGAATTTTTAAGTACATATTTCCAAAAGAAAAGTGGTATTTAAATATATATACCAGTTATCTGGTTTTCATAACACAAGCTCTGCTTAGCTTGGGACCAGATGACCGTGTGTGTTAATGTCGTAGAATATTATTATCATTAATTATAAAGTTGAGAAGTTTATGTGTTCGTTTGGTTGATTTCCACCCGAGACAAACATTAATGATAAACAAAGATTAGCAAAGCTCGGTCATCCAGGTACTTATTCTTTATCTGTATTAACTGTTACCTATTTAAATCAATATATCGCTGGACCCCGTGCGAGTTAGACGTCCGCTGGCCAATCAGTAGACCAAATTACGAGGCGCCAAGTAGAGCGATCGTGTGCGCGGCTAATCCACATTTTATCATAGTTTTACTTACTGAATCCCCTAGGATCCCATCATAGTTTAATACTGGGGTAGGTAGGATAAATCTGGGCGTTACTGTTTAAAAGATGGCTTATCAGTGTAACTACTTACTGATTTTCATAACTAAGTTTGTATAAAAGACTATCCCGATACTATACTTTTATTTCTAGGTTCACCGAACCTGCTTCTGAATGACGGTTGGTCTGATTTCCACCCCCTCTTATATACTGGCCAACAAAAGCGGTAGAAATAGTTAGAAGGCTATGGAGGAGGCGCTTTTGCCTAGCAGATTACATTACGGGATGTTAACTCATTTAGGTTTTAATAAAAATACTGCTGTATTTTCTTAAATTTGTGCGAATATCACACATTGAAATAAAACTATTTTATAACGGGTTTCATTGCGGTTTATTTTAGATTTGAAATCTCGGTTTGAAACGTTAGGATTTGATAACTAAAATAAACCGCGATAAAATCCGTTATACAATAGTTTTATTTTAATACTGCTAGGTACTTAAGCTAAAAAAGGGTTAACCCTCATTTTATCGTTTTCGACCTTAAGATGCAGTCACAGCTAAAAATTGTCTAATTTTTGTCTAAGAACCTGTATTTACAGCACCTGTCTAATCTCAAATATGTATTCAAAAAATGTTTGGATGGAAATTGATTTCTTTTTTTGGTTTACACACACCACGTGCTCACCCAACCGACCTCATAGACATTGTCCCCTGATGTAATAACGACAAGCTAACTGAGTGACGTTGACGTCTTGTAAGTTTGACAACCGACAGGTCTCATGTTACCAAAAGTGACTGAAGTGACACCTGACCGTCTGTTAGTCAACACCTTGCTACGTTTATAAGTTACGCGCTGCGATAGGTTTCCCCTCCGCGGATACGGCGCCAAAATATGGCGTCGTCAAAAATACATGCCGCTTTAACCGCGAAATTCAGTGTGTTCTTATTATTTTATTTTTGTCACACCTATACAAAACTTAATAAGGATATAGTAGGCTAGAATATTCGCGCCAAAGCTAAATACGAACCGATACAATGTTTTATATGAAATTCGACCTTATCCATGGTGATCCATAACACAGGTTAACTATAACCTAGCTTGGACGCCAGTCTCCCACCTCATAATAATATTGCACCTTATAAATTTCTTGTACTTTGTAATATGTGTGGGAGAAAATAAAGATATATTATTATTATTATTATTATCTGCAGTCTATATAATAGTCTCCTGAGTGGCGTTACCACAATAGCAAATAGCTTTATGCTATGCCACGAGAGTAAATATTATGTTACATTTTCTTAATCCTAAAGGGTGACAAATTTGAAGTAAACGTGTCAGATTATGTTACAATCACTATAACTTAATTCAACACGATTTAACGCGAAAGCTTAGTTGATAATTATGGAAGTAAATATTTTATATCCGGCGCCTATCCGTGCTTAATCTTTAAGAACTTATACATAGAAGGCGGTCACGCGGTTATTCTACGGTCTGCGTTCCAGTACTGCGGTCATTCTACTAAATTCACTAGTATCACTACATAGTATAAAACAAAGTCGCATTCCTAACTATAATGCCCAACCTAGTTGCATTTTCCTATTGGCCTCTGTCGCGAAGTTGCTTTTACCCATCTGCAGTATTTGCCCAATTTATTTAATACATTACAATATAAGTAAAAATAAAAAATTTCAATAACCCGTGGTTACCTACCCACATTTAAAATACTGGCTTTAGGCAGGCAACCGCAAACCTTTATCTCTACAATAGTTAAGATTTAAAATACCTACAAACTCTTATAAGTCTAATACATTACATTATGACGGGCCGGTGGCGTGCTCGGTAAGATACTTGCTTTTCACGCCGCAGGTCGTGGGTTCGATTCCAACCCGAGACAAACATTAGTGATGAACATTTGTGTTTGTGTCGAGTCTTTGTGTAAATATCTATTATAAGCATATATTTACGAAAGAAAAGTATCTTAGGTATAAATACCAGTTATCTGGTTTCCATAACACAAGCTCTGCTTAGCTTGGGACCAGTTGGCCGTGTGTGTTAATGTCCCAGAATATTATATTATATTATTATCAATATCTGGATTCTGGATGACCGAGCTTTGCTCGGAATTTTGTTTTATTTAAATGACATTTTCTAAAAATGATTCCTAGCTAGATCGATTTATCGCCCCCAAAACCCCCTATATACTAAATTTTATGAAAATCGTTGGAGCCGATTCCGAGATTCCAATTATATATATATATATATATATATATATATATATATATATATATATATATATATATATATATATATATGTGTATACAAGAATTGCTCATTTAAAGATATAAGATTATCTACTCTTAAATTGTGTTTTAATATCTTGCTGAACGCAAGACCGCCTTCTGTCAAACAGTCTACTTTAGAAATATGTAAGACACGCTCCCATCTAAGCTTATCATCCCCGTACGTGACGTAATTTAGAAATACACCAAAACAGGGAAAAGATTGATAATAACACGCATTCGGTGAATTTGATTTGGCTCATAACTAGAACAAATAAAGTCCAAATTTGATTGACAATTAGGTTACCTACATGGCCACGAACCTAGCGACAATCGCGGCAAGGCAGGGCCTGGTCTCAACTTCCTTCGCAGTAGAGAGAGTTACGCTCTTAGTCAAGTGCAAGTCCGCCGCATAGTTGCTAGTCTTTCGGTCTTTTATCGGATACACTTCGGATAGTGTGCGTTGGATTACACAATCTAATTCCCCCATCCCCGTTCTTCCATCGGACAAGTAGAGGTACGGCTATGCGTCATCGTTACATGGTAGAAATTCCACGGGCACGCACAAAGCGCTTTACTGCCACTTTTATTGTGCAAACTACCAAGTTGTGGAATTCTTTGCCGGCATCTTTGTTTTCCGATAGCTATAATCTGCCTGTCTGTTCAAGTCACGAGTGAATCGATATTTATTAGGTAAGCGCGTTCCATCGTAGACTGCAACATTGCTTCACATCAGGCAAGTTGTGGTCAAGTGCAAACCTATTATAGAATAGATTTCAAACTCTAAAAAATGTATAATCTTTATGAAATTTTATCACTGCATCACTACAGCCCTTTTTAGTGTCTCTTCTCAATGCTGCTGATGTTCCTAGTTAACAAGACCAGTGGCGGGACTGCCGTGGTAAATTAGGTCCCATTTAAAACAAGTAGTAAATCGCTAAAAGCACCGCTTCCTGCTATACTTTATGGCCTGGTAATTAATCTGTGGCTTTGATACAACATAATTCTTTACCCGATGCAATAGTTTAGTCGACTTCCAAGTTGGGAATGCAGGAGACAAGTTTCTGAAACGTGAGAGAACTTATATGAAAGTTTGGTTATAATAGTGACCTACTTATTTCGTTAGATATTTTTACCTTTGACGAAAAACAGGGGTGTTTAATTGTTTGAATGTTTTATATCATAGAAATTTATAAACCCAGACCAAACTCAAAATCGGATCAATAAGGCGCTACTATGCCATAGAAGTCACCAATTCCACAAAGTCTAAAGACGAAAGTCTTCAATCCGTGCGTCCTATCCGTTATGACATACGGAGCCGAAACGTAGGACGATAACGATAGGACTGTTCCATAAATTGAAAGTCGCTTAGCGAGCTATGGAAACGCGGGTCCGCGGGGAGAACATTGAAAAATTAGATCGGCTGTCGAATAATGGATCCCGACTGTTCAACTTTATGTTCCATAAATAAAAAAAACTTGAGAGGTGTCAAGGGACACCCGGATGGAACGAAGTTCCTTTCGAATAATTAGTGAATGAATTGTAACACAGTGCACAGTTTACAATAGTTTACTATAGCAAAAAGTGTCGTGACAACGTTTTGTAAAAAAAACTCCGTCTAGCCCCCTTTCGCAACGCGCGATAAGGAACATCGTTCCAATATTATTTTATTTTAATCAATAGCATTCATTCAATTACATTAGACCACCGGACATTAAAGTGCGTGGTTTGATTCACTTTTAACGCAGTCGGGTCTTTTGATTTTTTTAATTTTTTTTTATTTTTTATTTTATTACTTTTTAGTTATGAGTACCAAGCTAGTTTCAAATAAAAATGATTTCATGAGCTAAAAATAACCTACTCAACAACAACACCCCATGTGACATAGTTGTTTGACTTTCATATTTTTAATTTCCCAATATATCGTCTAGTAGTTGCCATATTGAATATTCACTAACGGCCTCATTCATAAAAAAAGTTATAAGACTCATTAGTTAAAATGGACAATGAACAATGTTGAATGATATCTCTTTCTTACTACTTAGTAGAAATGTCAAGATGTCAGACAAAAGCAAACGAATTATAAACCTATTTTAGCTATAATGAGCTTAAAATACGTTTAAGTCGGACTAAGAGGAATCAATTAAAAAAAAAATCAAAATCAAAATATGCTTTATTTTTTTTTAAGACGCGAGTCTACTTATAAATTGTCCAATTTATTTTCCTACCGTGCAGAGAATAACTGGCAACTACTGAGAAACACTGCCAAAAAACTCAGTAGGCTTTTTTTCTTTTATAAATGAAGTACATAAATATATTACATTTTATTTGTTCAGTGTCTTGAATTGACGCGTGAATCATGAAAATCGGCCCAGGCGTTTGGTCTGTACAGTGCTTCAAAGGAACATACGAACATACATACTTATATAAGTTGATTAACACATTACCACTCCTTTGCGTCCCTCAGTCGGTTAAACACACAGACACACGCAAACATAAGTCAAATTTATAACAGCCTGTAGTTTCTGTGTCAGGGGGTTACACATTTAAGCGATTGGTTTCATTCTCCCCCATCTTCGTTATCGGTATTTGTGAATTTTTCTAGGGATCAGACATAAACTTACTGCAAAAAGCGACAGTCATATTCCCCTCCCTTTCTATCTCTAACAGTAAAGTGCACAGTAGATGTACAGTACTTAACACTAACCCAACCACCTAATCCAAAGTTTAGAACAAATCGATCAACGTCGGTCACATTTCCAAAGTTTATCTTTCCGCCATCCTGTACAAATAGTAGTGATGCACTTTATATCGATAGATGATACCGAGTTTTGATACCCGATACCAAGTATAATTAATTATTAAGAGTTAAGTACTTTATACTTTGTACTAATCGCCTAGTGCAAAAAAAAAATACCTTTCTACACTTTTAGATAATTATAAACTTTATGTGTCGACGAATTGAAAACATCAATTTTTTTTCGAGTGCAAAGTTTTATTACATAAAAAATATTTATAGCATAACAAGCGACCCTCCCCGGCTTTGCACGGGTAAGTATAAATTATACACCTAATTATGGGGAAAGCCCCATGCATCACTTCAAGCGTTTTATACTATGTAAAGAGGAAGAAATGATACCAGTATTCGTTGACCATTTCGATAAAAATCTCAAAATATTGCAAACTTATCGATACAATAGGTACCAATCACTAGTAAAATACCAGTAAATCAACGATCTGGAAATTTCAAAGTTAAACTTAGTCCTTTGTTTAATTTATTGTCGCTTTGAACTGAGATAAATTGAAAGTTGATATTGATAAATTCTTTCTCCTAACATATTTCAACCTTTGCCCGTGTCGTATTTTGACAGTCCTGGTGGCGTAGTGATTAGTGACCCTGACTGCTAAACTGTAGGTCGTGGGTTCGATTCCCACTCAGGACAAATCTTTGTGCGATGAGCATGATTGTTTGTTCTATGTCTAGGTGTAATTTATCTATTAAATGTATGATTTTACAAATAATATATATTAAAGAATTTTATGCGTTCTTAGTACCTATAACTCAAACAAATATAATTTTGTGGCTCCTGTGATAAGTGATATATATTGAGTTGTACCCTTTTTGTAATTTTTATCATGGGCGTTGTCAGAAAATTGACAATATTTTAGGTCTAACTCACGTTATTTTATCTGCTATAATTTCGGAGATAATTTTGTGCAAAGTAATATAACTGTCTGGGTATTTGGGCAAAACTTTGTGAATAGCGATATATTTTGTCTATGTGTAACCCCCATAAGTAACTACTAAACAAATTATCTTTGGTGCTTCGTGATTTAAATGCGATTGTATTCAATTTCATATTTTAATTTCACTACGTTAATAGTGAATTCTGATACGTCTAGAGTTATATCCCTTTGAACCGATGTAAATATGTGCCTCTTTTGTGAAAAAGAATACATGGTGACATAAATAAGGGCCACGACACAACGACTGAGGAGTACATACCTAAGTATAATCAATCAACAATGATTCTTATTAGAGCAGCGGTGGTGCAGCAGTACGGGCCTCACCTTAAAAATACAAGGTCGCGTTCGATTTCCAGTCGTTCCCACATCTTTGTGTGAATTGTTTCATAGCCGCTGCCCAATATCGGTGAAGGAAAACATCGTGAGGAAATCGGCATGCTTATCAACTAATCGTTTGAGGACATACGTGGATTAAGGCCTAAATTGTCTCAACTCGTAAGATAGTTGAGAGAAGACCAGTGCCCAGAAGGGCTGACGAGAAGATTTAAAATCAAACGTTTTACTTTAAAATTCCAACCAAAAGATGCGACGTGTAACAATCAACATAGTCTTTTATCTATTAAAATTGTTGAAATCAATGCTGTTATACATTATAATTCACAAAAAAATCACATCGTTGATCCATCGTTAGTCAAACAAAATCAAATGGGACACTAAAAAAAGGGTTGAAGTGAAATATAACGAAACCTAAATTGATTAGTTAAATACAGCAAAAAAACGTGTCCATTATTTTTATTACGTATCTAAATAATAATATAGTGATAATATAATAATAATATAGTGGGACATTAACACACACGGTCATCTGATCCCAAACTAAGCAGAGCTTGTACTATGGAAACCAGATAACTGGTAATATACTACATATAATACTTTTCTTTTGTAAATATATACTTAAATATAGATAATAACACACAGACACAAGACAAACAGACATATTTAAACAAATGTTTGTCGCGGGTGGGAATCGAACCCACGACCTGCGGCGTGAAAAGCAAGTTTGTATCTTACCGATCACGCCACCGTTCCGATGGACCAATTAGAATGTTGATTCTCGCACTCAGATATAACATTATCTACATGTATAACGTTGAGTTGAGGATTGGTCAAGGATGAGTAGTTCCAATGAATAGAGTCTCTAGTCAGAACAGAGCACAATTTAACGAGTTCGCCAAATTGATGCTCCAGATTTGATCAGTGAAGCCGAGTGCAGCAGATATTGATGATGTATAAAAATCCTACAGAGCAGACGTTTTCGAATAAAACACCACCTGATTTAGAAGAATTTAAAGCCAGCCTAGTTGAATTGCCTCGATGGTCCAGTGGAACCGTGTTAGCGAGGTTCCTGGAGATTCCCGGCTAGAACAAAAAGACTCCTAATATGTTTAGAGAATCTTAATTACAGCTTAAAGTTTGGAATGTTATGTTGTGTTGTCGTATCGCATCGTGACGTGTCGTGTCGTGTCGTGTCGTGTCGTGTCGTGTCGGTACGTGTCGTGTCGTATCTTGTCATGTTGTGTTGTGTTACGTCACGTTACGTCACGTCACGTTACGTCACGTTACATCACGTCAGGTTACGTTACGTCACGTTACGTCACGTTACGTCACGTTATTTTACGTCACGTTACGTTACGTTATTTCACGTTACGTCACGTTAAGTCACGTTACGTTACCGATATTATGTTAAATTGTCACAGTCATGTACCCCGTGACTACTTTGACCAGTGCCCAGCAGTGAAACATTAAAGCGAGTTGTAACAGTAGGTACAGTAGCAGTACAATATACATCTGTTGTGAATTGTGAGCAAAATATATAGAAAAATGATCAAGTGTAATATTTCATTGCCAAACCCTCCTTTACTGAAGAGGTCTTATCTCAAAAGGGCATAATTCTTAGAAGTTGAGTATTGGTAAACTTTTAATACATTGACCCGTCTCGGTTTTGCATTAAGATATTCTATAACTATATCGGATATAATTATTGTCTAGAAAAATAGGGCGTTGTGATTGCCAGCGTATTACAAGAAATAAATTCTCTCAATAAGCGCTGTTTCATCCTATCTTCGGCTTGGCGCATTCAGCTGTTGACGGCTTAGGCTTATTGGCGGATTCGTTGCTAATAAACCTGCAGCAACTTAGAGCAGTCCACTGCTGCTCACAGGCCTCTCCCAATAAGTACCATTTCACTAACTTAGCTTGTCGCACGCTGCCGGCATCTTCCTCTTCACTACTCTACGTTTACCAAGACGCGGTCTTCATTCAAGATCTCGCTTACTCCAGCGGTTATTGGTTCTTCAACAGATATGTCAACCTCATTGCTACTTCAGTAATCAGTATTTTTCATAAATTTATTGTTGACTACTGATTGTATTGTATTAGTTTGCGCAATTGTTCTCTGGTTTCACTTGTATTTTTTAATATTATATATTTTTGAAGTGAAAACTTCTTTAGCGGCGTTGAGCACTTTTTCTGTAATGGGTATAAAATCTTAAACTCGCGTCGGGACACGTGACCTGATCGAAAAAGCGTAAGACGGATGGAGAGTAGACAGCTATCCCCTCTCTACGGCGCGGCGAAAATGTATGCCTGGGCCTACTGTTTCGTTTAGGCAGCGCAGGGCGCTTGCGCGAATGTTTTCACTTCGGGAGTGCCTTATGTTGAGGTTTTAATGCGCCTAATCGTGTAGCTCAGGTACTCTTCAATGACTTGAACGTATTTGTAATTTTAAAGCGTTTTATTTTTATAAAGAAAAAAATATTAACATGATTGTGTCCATTGAGAGTGCGATTCCGTCTTCGAAGATCGTAAGCTGCGCGTGCGTCGGTCGTCGGTGCCTCGCCCCACCGCCCGCCTCCCGCGGAGATCCATCAGCTGGTTTGATGTGTTACGAATTACGAATATAGGTAGGTAGGTAGGTAGGTAGTTAGAAGCGTTAACATAGCCCCCCACCTTGGAAGCACCCGCTTCCAACGAAGTGATGTTGGTGACACGAAGATATTCACGAACCTCCATCTTCACCATCGGGTAACAAAGGGCATATTTTGGTGTAAGCCCTTCGTATCAGTCCAGTCGCAGTTTGAATATTAGCGACTCTGGAGATGCCGTCAGCTCCGGTAAAAGTGGTTGTGACTCTGCCGAGCCGCCATTTGAGTGGTGGTAGGTTGTCTTCTTTTATGAGGACGAGAGTGTTGGGTTCGATGTCCTTTTCTTTCGTCTTCCACTTAGTTCTCATCTGAAGCTCAGAAATATATTCCTTGGCCCATCTCTGCCAGAAATGCTGCCTTAATTGCTCGACCCGTGCGTAGCGTGATAGGCGCAGTGGTGGCGTAGTCGTGATGTCGTCACACGCTGGCGCAGTAAGTGGCCGACCGATGAGGAAGTGGGCCGGTGTCAGCGGTAGCGCGTCGGCTGCGTTAGATGAGAGTGGGGATATAGGGCGGGAGTTAAGGATAGATTCGATTAATGCTAATACTGTATTAAACTCCTCGTAAGTTAAGTGCGCGTTACCCATTACTCGACGGAGATGGTACTTACATGACTTTACCCCAGCCTCCCATAGACCACCAAAATGAGGCGCATACGGCGGAATAAATGAGAACCTAATGCTTTCATTAGCTGTATAATTAATAATAGAATTTAAATTATTTTTTAAGAATAAACTAAATTCTTTCGAGGCGCCTACAAAGTTTTTTCCATTATCCGAAAATATTTCTATAGGTTTGCCCCTTCTAGAAATGAACCTTTTTAAGGCTAAAATGTAGGCTTCGGTACTAAGACTAGTAACTAACTCCAAGTGAATTGCTCTTGTCGAGAAACAAATAAATAAACAAATATTACATTTTTCTAACTTTGCTCCTCTTCCTTTGCGACTAAGTATATACAGAGGCCCGGCGTAATCTACGCCACACCGATAGAATGGAAATTGTGATTCTAACCGCTCCACTGGTAAGTTACCCATTTGAGCCTTTATTGTTTTGCCTTTTATGCGAGTACAGACAATACACCTACGAATCACCTTTCTGGACAAATTTCTACCACCTATTGGCCACCATTTATCTCGAATAGTAGACAGTAACAACTGTGGTCCAGCGTGTAGTAAGCGACGGTGCTCATAATTAAATAAAAGTAGTGTAAAATTATGTTTACAAGACAATAATGCGGGATGTTTCTTATCATATGAAAACTCTGTAGAATGTACTAGTCTACCGCCTATTCTTATTACGTCATTGTTGTCTAAAAATAAATTAAGACCAGATAAATTACGATTAGATTTTAGTGGCAAATTATTTTTTAAACATTCATATTGTAAAGGAAACGATTCCTTTTGTGACATACGAGTTAATATTATTAGCGAGTTATTTAATTCACTAACCGATAGCTCACCTAGTGCTCGGTTCGATTTTAAAGAAATTCGTGTGTTTGAAATAAAGCGCAACACATAAGCAAAGGTGCGTTTTAAACGATTAAATGACGAAAATCGATTAAATAAATTTAAGTTTGTGTCCACTTGACATTCCATAGCAATACTACTCTGCCTAAGCTCCGGCAGTTCAGTTAAATTTATATTACGACTAACTGACTTACTATTTTCTAACCAATTAGAATTAGGTTCGCGTAAAAAACTCGGTCCGTGCCACCATAAATCGGATTTTATAAGCGCATCGATGGTGACACCCCGCGAGAGTAAATCGGCTGGATTATGTTTACCACTTATATGACACCACGAGCAATTGTCAGTGAGTTCATTAATTTCTACGACCCTATTCTGAACAAACGGTTTTAAGGAACTTGGCGCCATACGTAACCATCCTAACACTACTGTTGAATCCGACCAAAAATAAACATTATTAAATTTAATCTTAAGCGCCTTAATTATTTTATTATATAATCTTGCACCTACTAACGCAGCGCATAGCTCGAGACGCGGTATACTAGTCGGTTTCAACGGTGCTACCTTACTTTTCGCACACAAAAGCCGAACAGATGACGCATGTAATGAGTTACTATCTGTATATGTACGTATGTAGGCAGCCGAACCGAATGCATTTTGCGATGTGTCGCAAAATAAATGCAACTCAACTAGTTTATTCTCGCTATCTAATGAACTATCTATAACATGACGAGGGACGCGTAAAGTATGTAAAGAATCTAATGTATTTAAAAAGCTTTCCCATTTTAATTTTATGTGTTGTGGTACGGGTTCGTCCCAATCTATTTTACATAACCATAGTTGTTGTAACATTATTTTTGCAATTATTATGGTCGGTGATAATAGACCTAACGGGTCGTATATTTGTGATATTAAGGATAGAATTGTTCGTTTTGTAATAAGAGTGCTATTTTGTTTTTTAAGTTTAGTTGTAAAATGTAGTTCGTCGCGTGCACAAAACCAACCTAGTCCTAAAGTCTTATTTTGGCCGGTTTCGCTTAAATACAATTCTTTATACGAATTATTATTTGAATAATTGGTTGAAGCGTCGTAATTAAATACCCATTTTCGTAAATGAAAGCATCCAGACTGTAACACTTCGGAAACACGATTACATAATTTTGATAACGTTTCCTTATCATCACTTCCCGTAATCAAATCATCGACAAATATGTCTTCGTTAATAACACGGGAGATGACGTCATCACCGCATTCAATAGCAAGTTGTCTAATGCATCGCATACTCAAATACGGTGCGGACGCAGTACCATACGTCACCGTATTAAGCTGGTACATATCAAGCGGATCAGTAGGATTTTCTCTCCACAAAATACACTGCAGATTTCGTTGATCCTTCTGTAAATACACAGCACGGAACATCTTTTCGACATCTGCACATGCTATGTACCTATGCTGTCGAAAGCGTAATAAAATCGAAAATATGTCATTTTGTAATATAGGACCTGTGTATTGAATATCGTTTAAGGATTTACCGGTTGTTGATTTTGCGCTAGCGTCGAATACTACTCTCAACTTAGTAGTGCTGCTATGTTCGCGAAAAACACCGTGATGCGGTAAAAAACAAGTAGGTTCAGAGTATGAATTAATGAGACTCATGTGACCCAAGCTTAAATATTCGCGCATAAATTCACAGTACATTTTTTTGTACTCAGGTGCACGGCCTAACTTACGTTCGAGTGAGCGAAACCTGTTTTCAGCTATTGCGAATGTATCTCCTAATGAATCAGCTCGCTCCTTTAATGGGATGCGCACGTAAAACCGACCATTATCATCGCGTAACGTAGTGCTAGAAAACAAATTTTCGCATGCGAGTTCGTCTTTGGTATATGTATTACTAGGAGTCCCTATTTCCTCTAACTCCCAAAACCTTTTTAATTGTGTATCAAGCGTTTGTGTATGAAGCGTTTGTGTAAAGTTACATTGAATTTGATTAATGCGCAAATTCTTTGTACGTGTAATTGGGCCTGATATGATCCATCCCAACTTCGTGTTTTGAAGACACGGACCGGTAGATAAACGAATTAAACCTTCATTCAACAATTCCCAGAATAAATCTGCACCAATAAGGAGCTGAATTTCATGAGGCGAATAAAAATTTGGATCAGCTAAGGTTACATGATTTGGAATGTTGAAATTAATGTTTACATTAAGCGAAGGTAATTGTGCGGTAATATAAGGTAAGACTAAACATTTAAGGCGTGTATTATAGTCACTAGTTTTAGACCGCACTTGTATTTCACAGGACTGCGTGGACTGTGTAACGCTATGTCCAACACCTGTGACTTGAACAGTGGACTGTATCATTTTAGTGTGTAATTTTTTGCATAACGGTTCAGCTATAAGGCAATGCTGACTGCCGCTATCTAGGAGGGCACGAATAGTTTGGTACCTGTTATTGCTATCGAGTACTTCCACTAATGCTGTGGATAACAAGACAGGTTGGAAAGTTAGCGAATAATTGTTGTCCTGACTATTTGTCGTATTTAATGCGGAATGTAATACTGCGGTGCGTGAATGGCCTGCTACAGGCTCATCCCGCGAGGTTACTTGTAAGGTGTTACTAGATGTAATGCTAGTGTCACCGTGAATTAATGTATTGTGTTTTAAACTACATTGTTTGCAGGGCCCAAACCAACAATCTACTACATTGTGGCCGGCTCGTAAACAATTACGACAGAGTTTATTTTCATCGACAAATTTAGACCTATCCTTTATCGATAAATTTAAAAACTTATCACATGAATAAAGCGAATGATTGGCATGACACATATTACAAACGCGAGTACGATTTGAGGTAGATGATTTGCTTTGATGCTTACTAAGTTGAGTGGAAACATAGCTATGTGTATGATGTGACTGATTAGTTGACGGTTTCCTAGAATTATTTTCATATGTCTTGTTGTGAGAAACTTTAATCATCTCTAGCATATCTGCGCGATTTTTAAGAAATTTAAGTAACTCATCTAATGTAATTTTCTGTGGGTTTTCATGTATTCCGCTATTTAAAGTCCCTATGTGATGTTCCCATTCTCGTTCTGTAGACTGATCTAGTTTTGACACAATAATAAATATTATTAGGGTATCCCAAGACTCAGTCGGTTCGCCTAAACTTTTTAACGATCTAAGATTTTTCAAAATACCGTCAATTAATTTACGAATTTGAGCAGAAGATTCTTTATTTATAGATTGAATAGAAAATAAGGCTTTAACGTGATTATGAACTAACAACCTATTATTATTATAGCGATTTTCAAGTAGTTCCCAGGCAATACAATAATTTTCGGCAGAAAATTCCAATGATTTTATTACTTGAATGGCATTACCAGTGAGGGCAGAACGCAAATAATGAAATTTTTGTATTTTATCTATATCTTTTGAATTATGAATAAGCGACAAATAAGTATCTTTAAACTCTAGCCACTGTTCGTATGAGCCATCAAAGGAAGGTAGCTTAATAGTGGGTAGTTTAATACAAGTTGACGATTTAGAAGATGTGATATTAGAATCATTGTTCTTTAACAAACACTTGGCATTAGCTATAGTAGAATAATACCTATTCTCAAAAGACTCCCTTTCTTCTAATTCTTCTTCTAACTGACTATCTGTCACTTTGAGATCGATTTCGTCTTGAATATCCGAAAATTCTTTGAATAATGATTCGGCTTTATCTAATCTAATTTGTAGTTCATTTTGCTGAGCATTAGTGATTGAAATATTTTCTAAAGAAGAAATAAATTTAATAAAAAATGATAATTTACTTTTTATTATGCCTCTTTTCTTAATCAAATCTTTAGTTAAGTTAAATATTACTTCTTCACTCTCAGTAGAAAGAGATTGCCGCTTTTTAGTCATTTTGGTGGAACTATGAAAGAAAGAGTAAAGTACTTACGGTTCGAAGTATCTTCTGCCGTCGAAAAGTGGGTAAACGCAGGTAACCGAATCAAGCGCGGTCGCCTTGTGCAGACATGCGTAAAGGTCACTGCAATGATATTACTTAATTAATATTAGCACTAATTCGGAAAGGTTGGATGAGATTGGAACGACGTTACTGGCTTTTACTGCGCTGATCTTGAAATCTTCTTAAGTTCTCTTCTAGATCTGGCTTCGTAGGACCATTATATGTTGAGGTTTTAATGCGCCTAATCGTGTAGCTCAGGTACTCTTCAATGACTTGAACGTATTTGTAATTTTAAAGCGTTTTATTTTTATAAAGAAAAAAATATTAACATGATTGTGTCCATTGAGAGTGCGATTCCGTCTTCGAAGATCGTAAGCTGCGCGTGCGTCGGTCGTCGGTGCCTCGCCCCACCGCCCGCCTCCCGCGGAGATCCATCAGCTGGTTTGATGTGTTACGAATTACGAATATAGGTAGGTAGGTAGGTAGGTAGTTAGAAGCGTTAACACCTTACTTTAGCGAGTCTTTCGAAGTATATAATATGTAATGTATTTGTGAAGTCTTTAGAAATAAGAGGGCTTAGTGTCTAAAAAGCTATTAAAATCCGAAACGTGGACACTCACGGCAGCACTGGTCCATGAATTCAAAGTCGCTCAGCGAGCTATAGAAAGGGCTATGCTCGGAGTCTCTCTGAAGGATCGAATACGGAATGAAGTGATCCGACAGAGACCTAATGTAATCGACATAGCCTACCATATTAATAAGCTAAAGTGGCAGTAGGCCGGCCATATATGCCGCAGAACTGACAACCGCTGGGGAAACGAGTTCTTGAATAGAGCCCACGAATTAACAATGTAGCGCAGGACGCTCTCCGAATAGGTGAAGTGACGATCTCAGTAAAGCAGCTGACAAGAACTGGATGAAAAAAACTGCAAGACTATGTCCAGCTGTGGACTAGAATAGGCTGATGAGGAAATTATAACAAACTCCGAATTGAAGGTAGCTCATATTAAAAAAATCGAAAATCGTGTGGATGATTTTTAAGCCATAATGCGGAAACGTGTATCCTTGTGGCGACGCGTGCGTCTTAGCTACTGTAGCCAGTAGATTTGATGGTCCTCTTCTCAGACACTGGACAGCTATGCATGAAGAGTGCTTGAGAAAGGCAGTATACTTTTATATGTTATTATTTACCTACTAAATAATTTTTTTTTTTTTTGTTACGCTATTTTTTAATAGGTTAAGAACACTGTATAACTTGAGTCAATAAAACATTTTATTTATTTATTTATTTACTAATACTAGTTTTTAGGGAAAATGTTACCTACTAACAAGTTTATGTAATTAATTCCGAAATAAACGAATTATTATTATAAAATAATTGCCTTATGTGGAGGCTCCTTAACGAGATTTCTCTTTCAATACAAAAATATATTCTTACAAATCTGCAAAACATCGATCCTATTCACTTCGATAGAATCTTGTCAGTAATCAATGGTTTCGGGGTTCAATGAAAGCGGTCTTCATTGATACATGATAACATCTACTGAATAGGTGATTTCGCTATACAAATGTAAAGGTGTGTTTCAGTTAATGTTTGTAATACCTACACGATTTTCTCATTAAAGAATCGGGGTAGAATTCGATGAGGTTGACAGCGATTTCCCTCAGATAACATGTAAGAGGGTAGGTCGATTGTTGCTCTTTTTAGGTAGGGACATCCAAAATAGTAGCACACAACACATGCCGAGATATCGCCCACGCCGTCGTGGGCCGCGCCGCGCCCCTCCAAGATAGGCCCTCAGTCGATTACGGTTCCGGTCAGGACCGGACCGCGCGAACGCGAAATGCCCCCCGATCCCCTAAAAAACTAGAGTGTCCGGCAATGTCCTGGGCCGAAATCCGTCCCCACATGGGGAGCCCTCATGGCAGTTGCCACAGTACTTGATCGGTTCGACCGTCCTCGGACGGCTCACCGAAAAAGTCCGGTGAACTAATGGAGGCCCTTCAGGCTAATTGGGTTAGGTCATCAGCAAAAAAAAAAAATGTTGCTCTTTTAAGGTTTCTTACCGTATGTAGCCTCATTCCAATGCTACCTTCTCACCAAAAATCATTTGTAATCACAAGCCAGGCTTTCGCTTGACCACAACTCGCCTGAGGTAAGGCAGTGTTGCAGTCTCGGATGGAACGCGCTTACCCAGTAAAAACCGATTCACTCGTGACTTGAAGACAAGCAGATTATAGCTATCGGGAAACAGAGATAACGGCAACGAGTTCCACAACTTGGCACTTCCCATAATAAAAGTGGGAGCAAAGCGCTTTGCCAAATTGCAAATTGCCGTTCTTAGGGCACAATTCCAAACTTCGAGCTGCAATTAAGATTCTGTAATTAAAAGAAAGAATCCAATTAAGATTCTCTAGAAAAGTCTGCTCGATCCAGGAATCAAACCCAGGATCTCGCGTTTATTAACACACACTTACCTACTACTGGGCTTCCGAGGCAGTCATCTCTAGACAGCAGTACCGAAGAGACCATAGAAGCAGATTCAAATCGGCTTCCCTTAAGGAATCCATTTATATCGTTGACTTCATTAAAATTATGTAACGCCGAGTTTTAAATGGCACTAAAAATAAGTACCTTTATATAATAGTAACGGACCCCGCAGACGTCGTCCTGCCTGGTAAAGCAGTGCCACCTACCGGGTTCCGAAAAAAGATAACGACCGAATCTCAGACCAACCGAATATACATAGGTTTAAGATTTCATAAAAATCCATCAATCCATTCCAGAAGACTTTTTTTAATATTTCCCTGCGTAAGAACAATCCTCGTACTTCAAGGAATATTCTAAAAAAAGAATTAGCGAAATCGGTTCAGCCGTTCCCGAGTTTTACGCTTACCAACACATTTAGTGATTCATTTTTATTATATAACTAGCGGACCCGGCAGACGTCGTTCTGCCCGGTAAAGCAGTGCCATCTACCGGGTCTCAGACCTACCGAATATAACCAATAATAAATAATAGGTATCTAACCCGGTTTTCGGCACTTCTTCGCTTTCTAAATTTTCTTTTTTTTTAATTTTTCTCTGCGTAAGAACCATCCTCGTACTTAAAGGAATATTAAAAAAAAAGAATTAGCGAAATCTGTCTAGCCGCTCACGCGTGATGTCGTGACAACGGAAAACTGGTTTCATTTTTATATATATAGATATGAACAAATGTCGCCATAGAATTTTTTGCTCCGGCTTCCCCTTTTCAGATTTCCACCCTTCGTCACTAAGAGAGAGAGAAATCTTATTATCATTACTACATAACAAGCTTTTTCTAGTTGCTCTGTATTTTGCTCCTAAATCTTGAGGCCAGCTTAACCAGCTTGTAAATCTTGAGGTATCCAAACTTATCTGAACATTTAAATCTCACCGCTCTGAGATTTATAGCTTAGACAATAAATGTCAACCCTGTTACCTCCATTTTCGCAAGAGGATGAATTTTGGATTATTTTAACCCAATTTTACGAAAATACAAAAACAAAAAATAAATAAGATGTTTGTACACAAAAATCTTCGAAAAAACCCTTACCTTATCTTCGGCCTTTTTGAAGTTGGGTATTTTTTTTAAATTTAGTTTTATTTATTTTATTAATGTTTTGGTTGTTAGAAACATTAAACCCACCAGACAAAGTCACACCACCAAGCGGCCTTGCCATGTTCCGGTGCGATGTCTGGTGACACCATGCAGAGAGGGTGGGTCGGAATTGTTGCTCCTTTAAGGTTTCTAACCTTAAGGAGGCTTATTCTACTGCCACCTTCTCACCGATAATCATTCGTAATCACGAGTGAATCGGTATACTGGGCTGGCGTGTTCTATCGTAGACTACATCATTACTTAACATCAAGCAAGTTGTAGTCAAGCGCCAGCCTACTGAAGAATAAAAAAAAATAAAGCTTGTGTTAAAGAAAGTAACCTGCAGCGGTTACTTTTATCGCATAAAATACTCGTGTACTCGATTATGGTTTCTCTTTTCTATTAATAAAACCTTGTCAATATAAACAAAATCTTGATAACGTGGGTACCAATTTCCGATATCTAATATTCTTTGGTATTACGATAACATCGAATTACATTTCATTGGTTTTGACGTGTTCAAATTATATAAATCTACGTAAGAAATGTACTTGTCTTACATGCCGCTTTACCGAAAGCGATTCGAATTTGATTTTATTTCGCTTATCTATTTGATTATTTATTCGAACATTATTAAGTAGACATATTTAATGAAGGCTTTTGAAGGTTTTAGACTAAAAATATCAGGATTAGCAGACAACTTTAGGTAGGCGTGAATAATCGGGTAAGAAGACGGTATTTCAATAAAATAACTACGGCAAATATCACTTCACCCCAATCTCTCGGTAGCACAATCACGAATTCTACCAGTTAATTACAGATCGTTAAGATTACGTTGGATTAAATTGTAACGTTCACCGAGCACGTTATTGCATCTGCACTTCCCGACGACCCAACGGTCCAACACAGTGTCAGTCATTCTAAGATGGCCGCTTCGCCCGTGGTCGGTGTTCATTCGTTCGTTCATACTGACATTTTCGAGTGACAGCTGACTTCAAAGACGGACGCGATGACAGTATAAAAGGACAGCTGATGCATTGAGAAGTAGATGTGCCAACAAATACAATATTAAATTAATAATATATATTTTAGATGTAATATTAATAATAATTTCATATAAGTATAGACTATAGTAATTATAATTCTTAATTTTAAAAATTTGCATACCTTTTTAGATAGAGTACGGCTTAGGCAATAATAAATGTATCACTATTCAACTGTATTCAAACAAATAAATCATTTTGATTTTTTTATTATTATCGGAATGCGCACTCCCGAATCAATCGAATCATAAATCGTAACCGTCGATTACGTCACTGTCAAGTGCATATTTTTTCTAAATCCCCACACGTAGTCCCTGGGTGGTGCAAATCAGGTGACAATTAACTAGTAATTATGTTTACCTACTGGTAATTAACTGGTGTGGTGTCTCGTAACTGGAATCATTTAAGATGGTGGGACGGTATTGTTGGTTTTTATGGTTTCTAACCATTCCACTGCCACTAAAAATCTCTATATTCACGGTATATTGGGCATTAGACTAGATCATTGCTTAACATCAGGCAAGTTGCAGTCAAGCGCAAGCTTATTCACAATAAAAAAAAAAGAATTTAATTTTATTGAATTTTATGTTATGTAAGTATGTTATGTTGTGTTTTAATGTATCTATCAATTTCACAATCAAATCTGTTCTAAATAACTCAATTTTGTAGTTTTGTAGTGAATTTTAACGAATAAGTAATGGTTGGTGATAATCTTTAGATAATATTTATTTTTTCTTAGTACATACAAACAAATTATGCAGGTTTGATCTTTTGGCAACCTTGACGCCTGGCGTCACACTGTGGGAATATGGACATTGCTGAAAATCAGTGCTGTGGGTCGCCTCTAGTAGGTACTCACAGTGTTTACTGAGCAATGTCCATGTTTGACACTGGTAGGTCACACTTACTCTTTGTTTTTTATTCTTTTTTCCATTTATGTTTTTTTTTCTCTTTCTATGTCTTTTTTTATCATTTGATTTTGCGTGTCCTGTCTTTGTCAAATAAACGTTTTCTTTCTTTCTTTCTTTACCGTCACAATTGGCTCTCCAGCGGAGAATCGAATGCGAGTTGTTGCCAAATTACCCATATATTTATTAATACCTAGGACAACATTAGTGCTGTTTGTCACTAAATAAATCTTACTAGTTTATTGCTTTATTAATGTTATTCTCGTTTGTCGTTGATTCGTAAAAACAGTTTTAGAGTTAGATTTAGATCTAGCGGGGGCTGAGTCACCTTCGTCCGTGGGTGTACCTTTACCTTTAATTGAATCCCCACACGTGGTCCCCGGGTGGTGCAAATCAGGTGACAAACGACCTTATATTTCTTAAGTGAGGCCCGTACCGCTGCGCCACCTTTTTGGTAGGACACTGAAAAGTGTTTAAGTGACATGACACAAAAAATGGCGTCTTAGAACGTCGCAGTTTTTTTAGTTTTTTACTAATAATCTTTAAAAACTTATATACTTATTTAAACTTGACACTGGCAAAATTGCTGAATAATTTCTGCAGAGGCCATAATTAAAAGAAGAAGAAAAAGAACCCTGCCTAGACAGTTGGGTAAGTGCCGGCACTGTTACTGCAGTGACCGTTCAATCTTATGAAGAGTCACGTACGTTTTTTGAAATTTATGGTATCATATTTACATCATATGGTCCTTCGAACACCCAAAACGTTTATTTAGTAGTCTCTAAACAAATGTTTGCAATAATTTTGCCGAAAACGAGAGACAAATATTTCTCTTGGAGACGCTTGGGCAAATAAATGTTTACTTCGCGACTTTATAAATTGTATATGATTTTTTTAGCGTTTTGTGTTTATTAATGTACTAGTGACTGGTCTTGCTTTGCTTTGGATTCAATATAATGGGTAATAATACGTATTTTATTATTAAACATTAGTTCAAGAATTTGGAAAGAATCGGCTCATCGAACTTGATTTGAAAAGAGACGAGCAGTAGGCTAATTAAAGTAATTTCTTGTCGCGCCGATCAAGTTGCGGTGCAGTTGAAACTATGTTCACGTCTTAGTGTAAAATAGTATTCTTGTAATTGTATAGCTGTCATATCTAGTCTAAAGCGCTCGCGTGACGCTAACTTGACGCGAGCGTATCTGACAGCGGTTGTCAAAATTACGAGAATAATAAAAGGGCTGTCTTGATCGAAGCTTAATTGCAATTGACCTGCAAACAGACAGTAAGTTCGTAGCAATGTACTACAGCCATAGCAACTTTGCAGCAGGTGTGTTACGACTTTGTAAGTACATTACAGCCGGAACCCAGCAGCAATATATACAGCCGTAGAAATCACGTAGCCTTGTATGAGTCGTAGTTGCTGCCTCGTAGCAATGAAACAAAATCGTAGCAACTTTGTAGCAATATCGTAGAAGCCGCCTAGCGACGTAGCAGCGTCATAGTAGTTGGTTCGTAGCAATGCACTACAGCCGTAGCAACTTCGTAGCAGGTGTGTTACGACTTTGTGTGTAAATTACAGCCGAAACACAGCAGCAGAAAAAAAATGACGTAGCAGTGTATCAGAGTTTTAGTAGCTGCCTCGTAGCAATGAAACAAAATCGTAGTAACTTTGTAGCAAACGCCTAGCGATGTAGCAGCTTCGTAGTAGTTGGTTCGTAGCAATGTACAACAGACGTAGCAATGTTGTAGCAGGTGTGTTATGACTTTGTATGTACATTACAGTCGGAACCCAGTAGCAATATAATACTACAACCGTAGAAATTACGTAGCAGTGTAGCAGTCGTAGTAGCTGCCTCGTAGCAATGTAACAAAATCGTAGCAACTTTGTAGCAAACGCCTACCGATGTGGCAGCGTCGTAGTAGATGGTTCGTAGCAATGTACTACAGACGTAGCAATGTCGTAGCAGGTGTGTTACGACTTTATATGTACATTACAGCCGGAAAACAGGAGCAATATGATACTACAGCCATAGAAATTACGTAACAGTGTAGCAGTCGTAGTAGCTGCCTCGTAGCAATGAAACAAAATCGTAGCAACTTTGTAGCAATATCGTAGAAGCCGCCTAGCGATGTAGCAGAGTCGTAGTATTTGGTTCGTAGCAATGTACTACAGGCCGTAGCCATTTCGTAGAAGACGCCTATCAATGTAGCAGCATATTGCCAGCCGGCTCATAGTACAAACCTACAACCATAGCACTTTTGTACCAGTACCGCAACTCCAATTTAATGTTAGAAGTCGTAGGTAGCTCTTTCGTAGTTACTTGTAGTTCTCTGTGTCCCGATAGCTATAATCTGCCTGTTTTCAAGTCACGAGCGGATCAGTATTTTTGGAAAAGCACGTTCTATCGTAGACTACATCATTTTTTAACTACAAGCAAGTTGGCTGTGGTTCTACTGCCTGTTCGCAATAAACTTAAAAATTACTGAACGGACTTTCATGCGGTTTTCATCAAAAGACAGAGTTATTCATGAGAAATTTTTAAGTGTATAATTTGTAATGTGCGGAGCCGTGGGCGTGGTCGGTAAGATACTTGCTTTATGCGCCGCGCCGCAGGACGTGGGTTCGATTTCCAGACAAGTCCGACATTTGTGTGATAAATATGTTTTTTGTCTTGAGTCTGGGTGTAATTATCTATATTTAAGTATGTATTTACAAAAGAAAAGTATTATATTAAGTAGTATATTACAAGTTATCTGGTTCCACAGTACAAGCTCTGCTACGTTTGGAATCAGACGACAACTTGCCCAGCGTACTTGAATTAAGGCCTAAACCCGTGCCCAGCTGTGGGATACTAAAAAGGTTTGAAGTGATATATTTAAATCACATTGTTTCACTTAAACTTCTATACTGTGTTTTATTCAATACACGAATATCTAGAGGCGCCTTTACGAAGATTGTGCGGTCACCAATGTACATTACTTTGATAGTAACTATCGGGATTCTGTGAACGGAGATATAAAAAAGAAATTTTATGTAGAACCCAAAGATTTCACTACTCTGAAGTAGATTGTTATACGAGTGGAGGTTTTATTTCTGTGAACATAAACTACTACAAAAGGGAAGATGAGTTAGGCATCGTTCACACCAAATGTAATACGCGCCGAATGTAAGCGTAAGCTTACTGTTGGCAACGCACTATGTAATAGAGTAGAGTTGGTTTAGTGTGAACCGAGAAGTTGAATAATAATAATAATAATAGCAGAGATGCTCTGAGGAGGAAGTGTCCCGTAAGTGGCTAGTGGGCACGTGAGGAGGACCCTTAGGGAGCCAATGATCGGGTAGAATGCCGTGGGACACCGCTCTACTCCTCTAGCCCCTCAGAATATGTTGCCCCTTGTCGCTTCTTTTAGCGGCCATACGGGGGCCCAGTTATTGAGTGGGCGAGTCACCCCCTGCCATTTTATCCGTGTTAATTTGCATTGGTCAGGCAGGGGCCATAGTTCATCCATAGTCCTAGTTACCTAATCCATTAGCACCCACCACCATAACCTAGATTTTAGGTCCTATATTCTGCAATAGTCCTGCTCTAACCGGGGATTGTCCTTTGTTGTACCTATATGGTGCGAACAGGGATAATCGTCGGTTGGTGCCACATTACATTTAGAGCAAAATTGTCTAACGGGCCTCTACGTGTTGGCTTCGGCCCCATGCACGGCCTTTTGAAAGTCCGGAGCTCCATAGCTCCGAGATAAAAAAAAAAGGCAAACATAATAATAATAATAATAATAATATTTTCACACATCACATAGCGTCATCTAGTCCCAAATTAAGCAATTATTGCTTGTTAAATTAAAAATACTTTTTAACGGATTTTTATCGCGGTTTATTTTAGATTTTAGATCCCAACGTTTCAAAGTCTTTTCAGAATATTTTCTTTTTTTTAATCTAAAATAGGTAAACCGCGATAAGATCCGTTCAAAAGTAGTTTTATTTTAATGTGTGATATTCGCGTAAATCTAAGACAATACTAATAAGGTATTGCTTGTGTTATGGGTACCAGGAGCGGATAAAAGTAATACATAAATACATTTTTTTTGTAAATACATAGATATATTATAGGTAAATTACACCCAATTAACAAACATTCGTGCTCATCACACAAAGATTTGGCGGGAATCGAACCCACAACCTTCGGCTTAGCAGTTAGGGTCACTAACCACAACGCCACTAGGCCAGATAATCAATCACTTAATCGTTAAATTTTATTTGTAAAACATAGACCGTCTTATAACAATGCTATATTAGTTCTACGTGTGGAAACTTGTAATAATAATCTAGATATATAAAAGAAGAAACTGACTAACTGACATATCAACGCAGAGCCCAAACCGCTGGGTCTGGAGACTCTAAATTTGGTACATGGGTTCCTTATGGGGTCTAGGGGTGCACTAAGAAAGGAATTTTCAAAACTCACCCTTTTAGAGGGTGAATCGGGGTTCCAAAGTTTGTATGGAGAAACAAGATTAGTGAGATCAATTTCGCGGGCGAAGCTGCGGGCGAAAGCTAGTGATAACATAATAATATTTTGGGACGTTAACATACACAACATTTTCTTCTAAGCACAGGTTCAGTCATAGAAATTAGATAATTTATATACTTTTTTTTATTCTAAAATACTCAATACTCATTACTCAATAACTTTATTGCTTTACCATAAGTAAGTAGATGCTTAGGTGGTAGGTGCTTACTATAATAGAATCATTATGGACCCTGTTGGGCACAGCAAAAGTGTTAGACGAGAGGAAGCTCTGATTTTACATAGTAATAAAAATGGAAAGTTCTAGCCTGTGGAGCTTTATTATTAATTAAAAATTTTAACATTTTAAATAGGCTTGCGCTTGACTACAACTTGCCTGATGTTAAGCAATGATGTAGTCCACGATAGGACTCGCTCGCCCAATATACCGATTCACTGATTTTCGGTAAAAAGGTGGCAGTAGAATGAGGCTCCATATGGTTAGAAACCATAAAGGAGCAACAATCCCGACCCACCTGTTTAAATGGGGTCACCAGACATCGCGCCGGAACACAGCAAAGCCGCTTGGCGGTGCGGTTTTGTCTGGTGGGTGGTCACCAACCACGGCCGAAGCCTACCACCAGTTGATTACCAGTAAGTAACCACCATCCGGGGATCACGTGTGGGGATTCAGATAAAAGGTGCACCCCCACGGACGAAGGTGACTCAGTCCCCAAAAACTACACACTAACTAAACATTATATGTACTACTTTTCTTTTGTAAATACATAGTTTATAAGAGATAATTAAACCCAGACTCAAGTCAAACAAACATGTTCATCACGCAACAATGTATGTCTTGGGTGGGAATCGAACCCACAATCTGCGGCGTGAAAAGCAAGTCTTACCGATCACGCCACCGCGGTACCGGCCTGTTAAATATATATAAAAAACTAATAAATTGTGCAAACCGCACTCACAGTCTGCGGCCGACAATCGTCTTAGTCTGAAAAAATACACACACGATCATCTGGTCCCAAGCTAAGCAGAGTTTGTGTTATGGAAACCAGATAACTGGTATATACTATACATATAATACTTTTCTTTTGTAAATATATACTTACTAGCTTTTCGACAGCGGCTTCGCCCGCGTGTATGTCGGTTATCGCGCCAAAACATTACCTTCTTTTTGCGCAGTCGGATAAAAACTATCCTATGTCCTTTCTCGGGTCTCAAACTACCTCCACACCCAATTTCATCCAAATCGGTTCAGTAGTTTTTTCGTGAAAGCGTAACAAACAAACTAACATTCGCATTTATAATATTACTAGTTTTCCGCCCGCGGCTTCGCCCGCGGATGTCAGTTATCGCGCTAAACCTTTAACCTCTTTTTTCGCAGTCGGATAAGCTATCCTTTCCCGGGTCTCGAACTATCTCCATACAAAATTAGTTCAGTAGTGTAGGCGTGTAAGCAATATTTTGAAATCGGCAAGCCCCCATAGGCATGTCCATAAATCTATAGGAGTTTCATAAAAAATATGTCTCACTTTATTGTCACACCGGTGAAAGTCGTTTTTCTACGGCTCTTAGACCATAATGTAAGTTTTTAATTTAATATCCAAGAACAAATAAAATTTAAATTTCGAATTCTATTAATCGGATTGAGTTATCAAACATGTCACTGTGTCAAAATAAAAAGTAATTTAGCTAAAAAGCACGAAGGAGTATTGATATCAACTTCAAAGAAAATCTCCCTCAGAGTAATTTCTCAGGCTTCGCCCTCGTAGTATTAGGATAAAGATAAAAAAAAATTGGAAAAATAAAAAACACGTGTTTCATTATTTGTTTTAAGCTATATTTATACCGAATTTGAAGTGAATCGGACCAAGGACTAAACAGTTCTGCAATATTTAATTTTTCCAAAAAAGCTCATTTTACATTCCCCCTGGAGGTAGTGTTGAAAAAATAAAAAACACGTGTTTCATGATTTCTTTTGAGGTATATGTGTGCCAAATTTGGAGTGAATCGGACTTGAGACTATACAGATCCAGAGAAACTTTAATTTTTACCAATAAAACTCATTTTCCGCACCTCATGGGGGTAATTATGGAAAAATAAAAAACCGTATCTCATTATTTATATTAAGGTTCATGTGTACCGAATTTTAAATAAATAGGACCAAGGAATAAAAAGTTGCATACAAACTTCACCCCTCTATTTAACTCTCTTAGGGGATGATTTTTGAAAATATTATTAGCCTATGTCCTATTCTAGAGTATACACTACCTACATTTCAAATTTCAATAAAATCGGTTGAGCGGTTATGGAGATACGCGGTAACAAACCTTCACACACACACACACACACACACTTACTTTCGCATTTATAATATTAAGTAGGATAATAGATATTTACACCCAGACTCGACACAAACACAAATGTTTTTCATCACTAATGTTTGTCTCGGGTGGTAATAGAAACCACGACCTGCGGCATTAAAAAGCTAGTATATTACCGACCACGCCACCGCACGTGCCCGTTTAAAAATATAGGTAAGATTTCAGGTCTTCAATATGCGAGTGCATCTAATTGATCTTGTGTGTAACACAATAGGAGCTGATTGCAACCTTCAGTTTGAAAGCCTTGTCGTGCATTCTAGCTAGTACAAGAGTTTTGTAGGAAACTCGTGCCCCTAATTACTTTCAAACTAATTTCTGAGTAGTAAACACGTGTTTTAAGTGGTTATTTGAATAATGAAGACAAGCTTTCATCCACGGCTTCGCCCGCGTCGTTCTTGTTGGAATAAAAAGAAGACTGTGTGTTTATCCAGACTGTAATCTATCTCCGTGCTAAATTTTATCCAATTCTCTCAAGTATTTTTTGCGTGAATGAGTAACAACATTCATCCAGACATCTATACATTCTTAAAAACTTTCTTGTTTAATATCATAAGGATAGGATGGGGTATACCATAACAGTTAAGCCATTAATAGGTTTATAGGTTTTAGAAATTTACTTTCATGTAAGAATAACGACTAGTTCACTTCAAATGAAGTTTTTTTAATAGCCTTCCAACTCTCCCTATCGCTCGCTTCTTTTGTCCAAGCAGCAAGAAACTGATTTAGAACATAATTACATCATTGCTTCCTCAGTGAAGAAGGCTGTCTCCAGGAATCCACTGCGTCGTGATACGGACCCATCTATCTTGATGCATGCGACACATGCGACCAGTTTACATTATTATTTTTAATTTTTCGATAGGCTGTCGCTTGACTACAACTTGCCTGATGTTATGCAATGATATAGTCTACGATGGAATGCGCCAACCCAGTATACCGATTCACTTTCATATGATTAATTAGTAATTAAGGTTAGTCACATTTAATTTTTTTTTGTATAGTAATAATCTACGATGCCTTTTCTTCCTATCAATTTTAATTTCATAAAGTTGTTTCGTGTTGTAATAATTTTAATATTTTTGATGTCCAGTTTTTTCATTGCCAAATATCCTGCAGTCTTCGCAGACTAGCGTTTCTTAAAAACGTATAAGTATTATGATTTTCAAATAAGAACAGGACTGGACTCGCCGCTAACTTCATACCAAAAACCAAGCAAAACGCGTCAACACTATAATTCAAACCAGCAGACAGTAACATATTTTAAAATGTATGGATTAGTGATTTATGTTAAAAACTATTTAAATATGTAGTTACAATGTAGATGCCAAAACTTGTACACTAATACAATAAACACGGATAAAAACACACGTTTTCAAAACACAGATAAAATCACGCATAAAAACACAGGAATCAAAGACCGACTCAGGCGCCTCAGTGAGACGTCGGAACACATATGACCGTCACCGGCGCGGCGTTATAACTGGTTATGCCTTACTAAACAAGTATCTCTTCACCATAGGTGTCATAGACAGCCCTCTTTGCTGAACATGTATGGACGAGGAAGAAACAGCCACCCACGTAATCGTTTGCTGCTCGCATTAAATGAGTTCAATTTTAGTGCAGTTGCAGTTAAGTTTCGATCAAAAAAGGTCCATTTCGTGCTGTTGTAATTTTGACAACCGCTGTCAGATACGCTCGCGTCAAGTTCGCGTTGTGCGAGCGCTTTAGTGTGTCATCATTCCCCTTGCCTTTTTCCCATTTCTATTGGGGTCGGCTCCCAGTCTAACCTGATGCGACTAGCTACCAGAATTATACGAGCGACTGCCATCTGACCTCGAAACCCGTAGGGAACCAGTAGCCGAGATGGTTAGACCAGGTGTCAGATTATATTGGCTTCTGACTACATGTAACGATTGTCATAGATGTGTTAAATGACAACCGGGACCGACGGCTTAACGTGTTCTCCGAGGCAGGTCGGAGGGTAGTCCCTCAACCAACCAGACACCGAAACAAATTTTTGCTGTTACACAAATATTGTCCGGGGCGGGAATCGAACCCGCGACCTCCCGGGCACAGTATAACCCAATCGGACGGCTTACACCGCTCGACTACCGAGGTCGTTAAGCGAGCGCTTTAGCGTGTATGTTATTTTTATGACAATCACAACAATACCATTTTGCACTAAGACGTAAACTTAATTGCAATGTGATTGCAACTGCACCGCAACTTAATCGGCGCGTCAAGAATTACGTGAATTAGCCTAGGACGTGAGCTACAGAGAGGAACAACTCAGATCGCCGAGGACACTCCAGGAAGCTGTCGTCAACACCAAG
Organism: Meganola albula; assembly: GCA_936450015.1. Lineage (NCBI taxonomy): Eukaryota > Metazoa > Arthropoda > Insecta > Lepidoptera > Nolidae > Meganola > Meganola albula. The sequence goes on from OW388164.1 coordinate 2,104,749, forward strand.
GGTCTGCCAGGATCCCTACTGCAGCTGGGCTGGCAATAGCGTCGCCAGCCGAATCACGCAAAATACGCACTTATAAGACGTCGAGTTGCAAAAAATAATCCGCTCCAAACTAACTCACACCTTTAATTTCTTTTTAAATAAACGCTTGTCTGTAAACACTGAAACCGTTCTCTGTTGCATTAATCATCAAACACGCTACAATTGGGTGTGAGGGATGTTAACCCGAAAATCTTTTATTTCACATCAAAGCAACGAAAATTCGAATAAAACGCGAAATGAACAAGATAATGGTATGCATGTATTCCTCAATAAAATTTATGAGCTTCGCATCATATGAAACTGAGGCGCTACTATAGGTCCATATATACGTTAGGTCGAAATTTCGGACAACGTACCTAGGAAGTATTATAAATTTGTAAAAAAAAAATTAAAAGTTTTTTTATATTTAACTATTGCTAAAAAGTAGGTTTGGGAAATTTTAATTAGTTAAAAAAAAACTAAGTAGGTATAAAGGAAGCGTATTTATGCCACTTTTATAATAAAAATATATTTACAAATAGATTTGGTATCATAATAGTGATTTTACTGAAATGTAAATTTCTTAAAAATTGTTAGATACTTTCCATGTCTCATTAATGCAGAACTCATTTATTAACACACTATTTTAATGAAATGAGGTCTGGAGATCTCTACTTTTTCAGCTGCTGGCTAACTTGTGATAACTGATACTATCAAGACACTTTAGATTTACATCATTTGCCTGGTTCGGATGTTCAAGTAAAAATACTGCTGATTTGTCAGTCATTCTTTTCCGCTTCCGAATAAGTATAGCTATCGACATTTTCATATTTGTATAGGCATAATACATCAGTCTTTCAAAGTTTCGGAGTACGCATCCGTAAATTGTTTAAACTTTCCGTGTATAAGAGTAGACCTTCCGAACCCAATCCAACAAAAAGGGTTGAATACAACACAATTTACATGTATGTATCTCTTGTCGGGCTGTAGTAATTGCGATGGGTTTATAAATATTTCTTTTTGTTTTATATTGCTAAATTTTTTACCTTTGATCAAAAATGTAAATGCAATTATCATACATCCAGATATATAAAGATAGGTACATAATAATAATTATTATTACTTTTATTTCACTTCAACCCTAGTGTTCCGGCGCGTGTCTTCTCTCAACTATCTTACGAGTTGATCCACATACCCTGGCCAAGTGCGGGTTGGTGGATGTCACATGGCCTCAAATGATTAGTTCTTAGACATGCCGGTTTCCTCATGATGTTTTCCTTTAACGTTATTGAGCAGAGGTTTTATAACAATTTACACAAAGATGTGTGGGCACGACTGGAAATCGAACCAGCGACTTTATATTTCTAAGACGAAGCCCATACCGTTGCGCCCCTGCTGCTCGTTAATAATTTAAATGTAATTTACTTATTAAGATATTTGCTTTTCACGCCGCAGGTCGTGGGTTCGATTCCCACACAAGTCAGACATTTGTCTAATGAACACGTCTATTTGTCTTGAGTCTGGGTGTTAGTATGTATTTACAAAAGAAAAGTATTATATGTAAATTATTATATGTATTACCAGTTATCTGGTTTCCATGGTACAAGCTCTGCTAAGTATGGGATCAAATGGCCGTGTGTTTTTTTCAATAGCTTCGCGGATCATTAATATTTTTGGACGTCAAATACCTCAGTCCACCCGTGAACATGAAGTCTGAAAAGACTTATAACGTCGGGATCTAAAATTTAAAATAAACCGCGATAAAATCCGTTAAAATGTAGTTTTATTTCAGGTCGTTATCATTCTTGTCAGAGTCGGCCTTCTATCTGAGAGTCTACAGTGGAATGATCTGGGTTCATTTCCGAGTGATAGTCATTATATGTAGTTTCACCGCACGCTCGCTATGTGTGATGTATATATGCGTTTGTTTGCATCAAAGTGTTAATATTGACTTTAATTAAAATCTAACTTCTGTTACGTACCTAATGGTTAAGGTTTACTTAAAATAAAATTGAAAAGTTACATTACAAAGTCACGTTCACACAACATGTTAGCAATACACGTGACATTTCAGTTGTAAGGCTTAGTTTACACTAGTGCAGAGTTGGAAACTGCAGCCTGTCAAATCTAAGACGTACCGTTTGACGGTTCTAAACGTAGTACATTTAGAATTTTATTTTTTGTATGAAAATTGTTTATAAGTTATTTATGTTGAAATAAAAATAGCTTCATAATTCAATTATTTTTCAGGAAAGCTAATAAAAATAGTACGAATTTTCCCCTCTATAAAGCTAATTTAATAGAAAACAGTGAAACGTCAAAAGGTACTTCTTAGATTTGTTCAATTATAGTTAGTTTAGTTTCTTATTCACAAACATCAGCATCTGTAGTTAATATGGATTTTGTCTCTTCCTTACTAGTATAAATAGCAAGATGAGAGACTAGGACAAACAAATTATTTATTTATTTTAGGTGTTATACGCTTCACAAGGAATAAATACTTAAATTATTATTGATAAAAAAAAGCTACTACAGTGTTAAATAATATTTTGAAGACAGAGAATTAAATAAATATTAGTACATATATGTATTACATACTAGATTATATAAAAAGATGTTGAAGATGTTGATTTGATAACAGAATGTTGTATATTGAAATAAAACTACTTTTAACGGATTTTATCGCGGTTTATTTTAGATTTTAGATCCCGAAGTTTCAAAGTCGTTTCAGACTTCATGTTTACGGGTGGACTGAGGTATTTGAGGTAGTCACCTCCAAACATAAATATTTAAGTTGCGTTCCGATTTAAGCATTTATTTTCATTTTATTTTCTTTCTTTTTTTAGCATTTTTTCCAGTTTAGTTTGTAGGAAGTCAGTAATAATTGTGATTAGTGTTTTTGGACATCAAATATCTCATTCCACCCGTGAACATGAAGTCTGAAAAGACTTTGAAGCGTCGGGATCTAAAATCTAAAATAAACCACGATAAAATCCGGTAAAAGTAGTTTTATTTCAATGTGTGATATTCGCTTAAATCTAAGACAAAACTAATAGCTGCTATGTTCAAATATAATAAGGTACTGTACAGTATTGTACTCCTTAAAAAGGTCAACAAAAAAGTCCGCGATGGTATATGTCTATCTCGGATAAAACACAATAACCATTTTTTATTCTTTACATTTTACCGAAAAATATGCCTAATTTACGAAGTGATTGTAAGCAAAACAGCATTAATCCTTATCCAATTAAGTACCTTAAATACATTGTTCATTTAATATACAGTATGGCTCTTAAAGCATATAATTTAAATGAATTTTTCCGAAGATATTACAGATTTCAAACGCAGGTACATAGCGGTGCGGCGGTACCGGCCTGGCCGCGCGCGGTACGTGCTGTTTGTATTGTCTAATGACAAAAAAGCTGTAAACGTTAAGGACATTCTGTAAATGTACCTTATTATATTTAGTATCCGATTTGCACCCGTGCGAAGCCGGGGCGGGTCGTTAGTACTAAATATAGTGATTGTGCTACTAAGTGATTGTTTTTCATCGCCAAACTTCACGCATCCCACAGGCATGTTCACAGAAATATGCAATAGGTACTAGTTTTAATGTTTTCTTTAATTCTAGTAACAATAATATACCTCTATTTTCGTCGGGGTTTGAAAAGCGATCTGATAGGTAGACTTGTGTAAAAGTATTTTTACAACACGTGCAAAGCAACGTGAACCAATGTTTTAGTAATTAAATGAGAAATTAAGAAGCAACTGGAATAGTGCACCCTCATATTAACACGGCTAGGCGACTTATGCTTTGCCTGATGGATGGTAATTAACCACGGCCTAAGCCTACCAGTTTATTGTCAACAATTAACTAATTACAAAATATAATTTTAAATTAGAAATCAAATTCATGTCAGTGTAATAATTGTAATTAAATATTTTAGGTTACCAAGTTACCAATTGTTATTTTTTAATATGTAATATGCATGGAATTCTGTAAAGCTTTATCATTTATTATTATTATTGTCTTACGAGTTGAGAGAGTTTAGGCCTAATCCACACACGCTGGCCAAATTCGGGTTGGTGGATGACACATGTTCTAGAATGACGAGTTCTTAGACATACTGGTTTGCTTCACCAATATTAACATTCAGGTAGGTGTTCAAGAAGTTTTGTATTTGTGAACTTAACTGGATAAGTATATTCTACTAGATTTCCTCCGGGTTGTGGTACGGAGCGCCATTCATTCCGATTTTCCTTGCCACTATCGGGAAGCGACCCTTTTCAAAGTATTATATTGATGTTAGAAAAGGAATTTCCCAATAAAAATACCTACGTAAAAATGCTTTAAGCTATTGAATATTGTATAAATAATACTCCATTTAAATAATGAGACCTCCACTAACCCGCACTAGTCCAGCGTGTGTGGATTAAAGCTTAAACTCCATAGTGCCCAGTAAAGAAAGAAAGAACACTATACAAGAACACCAACCAATGCGCAAACTTTGAAAAAATAAACTTAAACAAATTATTATTATATACAAAACACGTATTATTATCTTGATATGTCTTACTGCAAAAAATGAAGTAATCCCTAACGAAATATGTTTACTATTCATACTACAAGTACGGTCGCTCTCTCGTCGCCGTATCAGCTATCGCTAAAATTACTGACCGCTAATCGTACGCCGCGCGCTTTCATCGATATTATGACGTACTAGTTAAACAATTAATGGAAATAACGTGTTCAATACTGGTACAGAAAAAATATTGTGCTATTGCGCACTTTTGTTCAGTTAGCATTTTTAATTAAACATGTGTCTCTGTATCTGATTAGATCGTACTATTAAATCGGTTAGACTGATTTTAATTCTTTGGAATCTTTAGAAACAGAAGTTGTCAATGGCATGGATGCCGTAGCCCGTATGCGGTTAAGCAGGACGGATTTGTGAGACCAATACGTACTTGCCGGGCTTCATTTATTTAACAAACGGCGGTCGTTATACTTGGCACCCCTTTATGGTGGATACAGACATAGCGAGGCGTACGCCGCAAACACCGCACCCTGCGAGGCGATGCATGCATGCCTCGCTTGCGAGACCATCATATTCGTGACGAGAGGCATGTGCTATGCACGTGCTAGGGCAAGACCAAGATTATTTTTATTACAAATTTATTTATTTAGTACATTTTAATTTAGTTTCTATTATTTTCAATTTAATTATTGTCCTATAAATAATTGAATTACTATTTTATTAATTTTATTTTATTATTTTTTTGGAACCATTTTTGTCTCTCTTAATTTGTTACGTATGCTATTCAGGCACGCCTCGACTGAGAAAATGACGCAAATGGCTGAGCAGTCCCATAGATAAATGAGATTAGTCTTATAATAGTTTTTCTATGGCAGTGTGTAGCGTATGCTCGCAACAAACATTTTTTCTTTTTAGATGTTATGTGTTGTGAGTCGTTCACGGCGCATGCCTCGCTATGTCTGCATCCACCTTTAGAAAAGCAAAACACGGAACTCGGTATCCAAACATCAAATAAATCTCCCTTAATTCCAAAAGATTATTTTCAAAATATTTTTACGTTCATGACGTGACCTTTTTCATTTAAATTAGTAAAAATGTCACGTTTCATTGTATGTTTTGTAAAAAAAACTGTTCGTTGGAATTACTTGAAGCGGGTTCCGCACGAAATTATATTAAAGAAGTTTATCAAAATTATAAACCGTATTTTGCGCCTAAGATCATCCGTACTGTTGTAGAGCTCTGAATATGCTATGTATATAACACTAGCTTTTCTACATGAATTTTCGCGTGACCTACACTTTATAACATATCAAGCAGTGTATAACACTAAGAAGTAACAGTAAGTAGGAAACCCGAAGCTTCTAAGGTGAATACTCGCGAAGGGGGGCAAAACGCTTCGCTCTGCAGCTTTGAGTCGGCAAAAATATATGCGTCACCGGCTGTTGTAATTGCAGCCGATGCACCGCGTCTTTCCGCCCCTGCCGCTCGCCCCGCGCCTCTTATGGAGGTGTCTACACGTGCAGGTACATCGACCTCTAAGTGTGCCTACGCTGCGGTTGCTGCAAAATCACAACATAAGGAGCAACATTCTCAAAAAGGAGAAGTAACACAGCAAAAGAGAACCAGGCCGCTGTGCGATGAGGAGGGCTTCGTCTTGGTGGATAAGAAGAAGAAAAGAAGGGCTCCTTGTCAGAACAAGTGTGGCACTGCACCGACCGGATCGAACCACCTGCTGCAGCCTGCCAAACCGGTGACGCTGCTGTACGTGTCCCGCCTACATCACTCAACGAAGGTTGAAGATATTGTTGGGTACTGCCGTGTGAAGACCAACTTCACGCTGAGGGTCGAGCGCTTGGAGTCTCGCCACAATGTAAATTTTAATTCCTTTGTGGTGAGGGTACTCACTGAACATCTGCCTTCGCTAAAGAAGAATTTTGACCGCAAGGTGTTTTGTTCCGGCGCTTCCGAGGTCGGATACCTGACACCACGCAACACACTCACGATGCAGAGAGGAAAAAATAAAATATTTTATATTGTATTTATAGTATTTAGATTAGATAATATTTAATATTGTATTTGTTTATAATGTTATATTTTACTAGTTTTCCGCCCGCGGCTTCGCCCGCGGATGTCAGTTATCGCGCTAAACCTTTAACCTCTTTTTCGCAGTCGGATAAAACTATCTCCATACAAAATTAGTTCAGTAGTGTAGGCGTGTAAGCAATATTTTAAAGTCGGCAAGCCCCCATAGGCATGTCCATAAATCTATAGGAGTTTCATAAAAAATATGTCTCACTTGGTTGTCACACCGGTTAAGGTCGTTTTTCTACGGTTCTTAAACCATAATGTAAGTTTTTCATTTAATATCCAAGAACAAATAAAATTTAAATTTCGAATTCTATTAGTCGGATTGAGTTATCAAACATGTCATTATGTCAAAATAAAAAGTAATTTAGCTAAAAAGCACGAAGGAGTATTGATATCAACATCAAAGAAAATCCCACTCAGAATAATTTTTCAGGCTTCGCCCGTATAGTATTGGGTTAAAAATAAAAAAAATGGAAAAATAAAAAAACACGTATTTCATTATTTGTTTTAAACTTTATTTGTACCGAATTTGAAGTGAATCGGACCACAGACTAAACAGTTCTGGAATATTTAATTTTTCCAAAAAAGCTCATTTTACACTCCCCTGGGGGTAGTTTTGGAAAAATAAAAAACACGTGTTTCATGATTTCTTTTAAGGTATATGTGTGCCAAATTTGGAGTGAATCGGACTTGAGACTATACAGATCCAGAGAAACTTTAATTTTTACCAATAAAACTCATTTTCCACACCTCATGGGGGTAATTATAGAAAAACAAAAAACCTGTATCTCATTATTTGTCGAAAGGTTTATGTGTATCGAATTTTAAATGAATAGGACCAAGGAATAAAAAGTTGCATACAAACTTCACCCCTCTATTTAACCCTCATATGGAATGATTTTTGAAAATATTATTATCCTATGTCCTCAGTGGTAGAGTGTCTGCTTAGTAGCCTATGTCCGATTCTAGGGTACACATACATTTTATACACTACCTACATTTCAAATTTCAATAAAATCGGTTGAGCGGTTATGGAGATACGCGGTAACAAACCTTCACACACACACACACACACACACACACACACACACACACACACACTTTCGCATTTATAATATTAGTAGGAATAGGATATGGGCCTTGTAGCCTGAAATAAATGGTTATTATTATTATTATTATAAAATGTGGCCCATAGCCTTCTGTCTTGCTAAACTGTTAACCTCCTTTTGCGCAGTCGGATAAAAACTTTCCTATGTCCCAGGTCCCAAACTATATCTACATTAAATTTCGTCCAAATAAGTAGGTAAAGTAGTCAGACAGACAGTGTTACTTTTTATTATTCGATAGGCATGCGCTTGACAACAACTTGCCTGATGTTAAGCAATGATGTAGTCTACGATGGAACGCGCCAGCCCAGCATACCTATTCACTCGTGATTACGAATGATTATTATCGGTGCGAAGGTTGCAGTAGAATGAGCCTCCTCAAGGTTAGAAACCTTAAAGGAGCAACAATTCCGACCCACCCTCTCCGCAAGTTGCACTAGACATCGCACCAGAACACGGCAAGGTCGCTTGGCGGTGCGGCTTTGTCTGGTGGATGGTCACTAACAACGGCCGAAGCCTACCACCAGTTGATTGTCACCTGCTGATTTACATCACCCGGGGACTCAATTAAATGTGTACCACGGGCGAAGGTATCTCACGCATTTGTTAATCTAGAAAGGAAGTAAGGATTAAGTTATAAATATGTAGGTACCAATATTAAATGTCAACGTCCTTTGCGAACATATCTCCCATACATAAATTTCATACTTAATGTATATTAAGCAGAAATTTCATGTCTGTACCATGATTTATTCATCTAGGAACGTCAATGCGAATCAAATCAAACGTACATTATAATGTGTAACTAAATATGTGTTTCCATTATCGTTGTATGCACGTCATCCGTCATTTTAATATTATTAACCACTAGCGGATCCCGCAGACGTCGTCCTGCCCGGTAAAGCAGTGCCAACTGTCGGGTCCGAAAACAGAATACGACCTATAAGATTTCATAAAAATCGATCAAGCTGATTCGGAGGATTTTTTTAAATTTTTCTCTGCGTAAAAACCATCCTCGTTCTTCAAGGAATATTTTAAAAAAAGAATTAGCGAAATCGGTTCAGCCGTTCTCGAGTTATGCGCTTACCAACACATTTTACGATTCATTTTTATATTATAGAAGATTTATTTCAGGCTACAAGACCCATAAAATCTACGTTACGTAAGAAAGCGTAGTATAAAATTTTAGAATATCTAACGGATAAAAACGCTTGGAATTAAGTTGCTCTGATTTAAAACACTGAACAAACAAAATGTAATAGATACAAGTAGGTACTTCATTTAAAAAATAAAAAAGCCCACTGAGTGTTTTGGCAGTGTTTCTCAGTAGTTACCAGTCATTCACTGTACAGTAGGAAAAGAAATTGGACTACTTTTAAGTAGACTCGCGTCTCAAAAAATAAAGCATATTTTCATCTAAATATCTATATAAAAGAAGAGACTGACTGACTGACTGACATATCAACGCAGAGCCCAAACCGCTGGGTCTGGTGACTCTTAATTTGGCATATAGGTTCCTTAAGGGGTCTAGGGGTGCACTAAGAAAGGATTTTTCAAAACTCACCCTTTAAGGGGGTGAAACGGGCTTCCAAAGTTTGTATGGATAAACAAGATTAGTGAGATCAATTTCGCGGGTGAAGCTGCGGGCGGAAGCTAGTTTTCATATAAATTAAAACACTATCAACAAATACAATACAATTCAAACATTCTAAATATTTTACTTGGTTCCGTCGTAACCACAGATAATATAATACTATAGTCGTAACCCAGAGGTAAGCTAGAGGTGTTCTTAGTCGTGAGAAAAAAGTTTTGTTTTAAATAAACTACCGAGGCAACAATTCTGTAAATTTGATTTTACATTTTAAAAATACTGTAGTATTTATAAAAGAGTTTGTGGTCGCAGGTTCGATCCCCGGTTGAGCCCTCTTCCACCTCTGCTCAATATAGGTGAAGGAAAACATTGTAAGAAAACCAGCATGGCTAAGAACTAATCATCCGATGACATGCGACATCCACCAACCCGCACTTGTGGATGGCATGTGTGAATTAGGCCTAAACTCTCTCAATTCTTAAAGTAGTTGAGAGAAGATCCGTACCTAGCTGAGGGACACGAAAAGTGGTTGAAATGATATCACGCATAAAAATAATCATGAAATATAATTATGAAGACCAATGAACGTTAAAGTGTACCTAATTAATTATTCTTAATTAATTAATTCACGAATGAATTAAGAGTCTAATTCGCTGAATAAAACTTTGTAACAAAACTTGTGAGCAAACGCGGAACAGCTAAAGGGTTTTTGTATTTAAAAATTAATTCATTTTGTATTTTAAACCTCAACCCTATTATGTTTCACTCAGAAATTTGCTTTAAGAATTGAAAATTTTGTAAAGAGTGTTCAATCTTTGATCACTTCAACCCTTTTTAGTGTCCCACTGATGGGCACGGGTCTTCTCTCAACTATCTTACGAGTTGAGAGAGTTTAGGCCTTAATCCACACACGCTGGCCAAGTGCGGGTTGGTGGATGTCACATGTCCTCGAATGATTAGTTCTTAGACATGCCGGTTTCCTCACGATGTTTTCCTTCACCAATATTGAGCAGCGGAGATGAAACAATTCACTCAAAGATGTGTGGGCACGACCAGGATTCGAACCCGCGACCTTATTTTTATAAGGCGAGGTCCGTACCGCTGCGCCACCGCTGCTCTTTGATATTGAAAGGTATTTATTTTTTTCATGCCAGTTTCCTTTAAGTACAGTCAGCTACAAAAGTTAATTAACTAATACTACATACTCAAGACAATCTGACATTTTCATCACACAAATGTCTGTCTTGGGTGGGAATCGAACCCACGACGTGCGAAGCGTTAACCAAGTACCGTAAGTCATACCGACTACGCCACCGGTCCGTGAAGTCTTTGTTGTTACACAAAGATGATCCGGACCGGGAATCAAACCCGGAACATCGGCTGGGAGGAAGGAGAGATTATCTTATTATACCTAAGTCAAGGGTGGCGAACCTGTTTATATTAACGAGCTATTTATTTAAAAATAATAAAGCCACAGAGATGCTGTCAAATACATTTGACTGCGTAAAATCGTGAAATACATACCTATACCTAAACTGACTGGGGACTGAGTCACCTTCGTCCGTGGGAGTGCACCTTTTATCTGAATCCCCACACGTGGTCCCCGGGTGGTGCAAATCAGGTTACAATCAACTAGTAATTATGTTTACTGATAATTAAAAAACTGGTGGTAGGCTTCGGCCGTGGTTAGTGACCACCCAACAGACAAAACCGCACCTCCAAGCGGCCTTGCCCTGTTCCGGTGCGATGTCTCGTGACACCATTTAAGAGGGTAGGTCGTAATTGTTGCTCCTTTATGGTTTGAACCTTAAGGAGCCTCATTTCACTGCCACCTTCTCACCGAAAGTCATTCATAATCACGAGCGAATCGGTACATTGGGCTAGCGTGTCCCATCGTAGACTACATCATTGCATAACATCAGGTAAGTTGTAGTCAAACGCCAGCTTATTCAAGAATAAAAAAAAAAATTGGTTGCCTGTAAAGTCGGTATACGGGCGAAAGTTTTACGTGACAACGACTTTGAGTGGTAAAATAATTTTAATGTGAATATTCATTCGTATAGTAGGAAGAAGGATGAAATAATAGTAACAATTTAAAACATTTATTTATACAAAGAATTATATTTAAAACATTAATTTATACAAAGAATCTCGCTCTTAGGCGGGCTAACTGTGCTCGAGTGGAAGGGACGCGTGCCTTTCACTTTTTATGTCTGTCTCTCTCGCTCTTAGGCGGGCTAACCATGCCCGAGTGGAAGGGACGCGTGCCTCTCACTCGCTTTCATTGTGAGCGCATAACGTGAGCGGAGCGTAACGCAGTTTCTTGAAGTGTCACCCGGCAAACCAATTTATAAGACGTTGTCACGTCAAAACCCTTCAAACTTTGTGCATATAACATATTTTATTATACTGTAACAAGCGCCTGTGGAAAATTGGTCGGCAAACACGTTAGTCGTTGAAATCAAATAAATGATCAGTATAAACTGTTTATTGTTCATTTGACAAATATCAAGAGTGATTTAGATTGTTTTATTGGCAGCTTTATGAGGTACAGTTTTGGTACAGTTTATTGATATGTGTACCAGAACATAAATCCCACACTTTAGGGCGATACACGACTGTGCCCGCCAACCTGACGTCAGAACGACGTGTCTAAGTACCTATCTATTTATTATTAAATTGCTTTAGGTACAGTTTTTTTTTAACTAAGGTACAGTTTAGGTACATTTATTTGGTGGACAATTTTTGACTATTCAGATATCGTTCACGTTACCTGACAGACACAAATTTTCACTCTAGCTGGAATCGGAGACACATGCAATGAGGGCGCAATATGTTGCAAACACTGTCCAACTCTATCGCTCAGGAATGAACAGTAAATGGAGTGAATGTGCAGCAGAATGCGTGCTGAACTGGATTAATCTATCAACATTTGTGATCGGTGGCGTGCCCAAAATATTGTGTCGCGTGCCATCAATGGTACGCGTGCCCTTGGTTTGCCATATCTGGCCTAAATTAACGTAACCGATGAAATAATGGACACCAACTGTTCCAGTGAAGTGAAATGATCGCATCTCATTAACTGTTTACAATATTCTAACAAGTTCTTGATATGACGTGAGTACCAATGCAATGAATACGATTTATTATTAACTAACTACCGCCCACGACTTCGCCCGCGTATTAATTAACTCACTCCAACCCTTTTTAGTGTCCCACTGGCACGGATCTTCTCTCAACTATTTTATGAGTAGAGAGAGTTAAGGTCTTAATCCACACACGCTGGCCAATTGCGGGTTGGTTGATGTCACATATCCTCGAATAATTAGTTCTTAGATATGCTGGTTTTTCTCTACAACTTTGATTCATTGAGCTCACAGTGTCTTGAATTCTGAGTTGATTTTGCTTGGGTTGTGGTACTAGTAAATTAAGCACTTGGTCCCAAGCTGGTAGTTTTCCAAACATTTTCTCTGTTAAAATTAGGATGTTCTTTAATTTCAATAGCTTCGCGGATCATTCTTGGTAGAAACCGGTTTTCTTTAACAAGAACATGTGTTTTATTTCAATGTGTGATATTCGCGTAAATCTAAGAAAATGCTACAAGAGAAATGTCGAAAAGACAACGGATGTCATTGAAAATCAAAAGAAATCGCCATTTTTGTTTTACAATAATGTCTATTAAATATCTAAAGCTCAAGATTCGAACCCAGACCAGTAGATTTTTGATCTATGTCGAAAAAAGTGTCATTGTTAAGCGCCTGCGGCCTGACATAATAATTAGAGCAATTGTCATAAACGCATACTTCTAGGTACCTACCTACGTTTGAAGTCTACTTTGTTTTGGTTGCAAAAATAATAAGTGTCGGTGTTTGAATCAGCTTCAAGACCAATCTATCAAAGTATTTGTGATGCAAATATTTCTTCAGGGGTTCTTCATTGTGAGCACACAAAATCACGTTTAAATATTCATGATTAATTTCCAAGTTAATTGAGTTCTTCTGGAACGTTCTAGAACGTTCTCTGTTACGTTACGGATTATTATTTTTGTGTTTGTGTATTTGTAAAGGCGCTTTAACTTTTTATAGATGTGCTTGTGCGTGGTTACCTCGCCTCCCCCAAAAACCGTCAAAACAATTTAGTACTCTAAGTTGCGTATAACACTTCTCGAGTTAAATGTTCTAAGTAGATATGTAACCAAAGATTAATGGCCGTACCTATTCAACATAACATAATAATCTACAGAGAATAGTTATGAAAATTGTTATTTAATTACAAAATACAGCCACAGTCCATAATACTCTTTCTTACAGTCGTTCAACGAGTTAGGTGCGGTATCGAGTAGCTATACGTTGTGCTCGGTACAGTCCACGAGGCCTAAGCTGGTCTTTGCATTTGTGTGATCATCAAAGATAATTTTTTTGAGTTGCGTTGGGCAAAAGACGCACTGTGCCTTAGACCGATTGCCAAAAAAAAATTGAAATTGAAAAACATCCTAATTCCAACAGAGAAAATGTTTGGAATATGCCACCTGCTTGAGATCCAGTGCTTAAAATTAACTTGTAGTTACCACAACCCAAGAGAAATCCATTCAGAATTTAATGCGTTGTAAGCTCAGTTTGCTTAGATTGGAACCCAACTTAAATAATAACCTCAGCCTTATGTACATGGTTACTTCTAAAAAGACTTTAAAACGTCAGGATATAAAATCTAAAATAAACGCGGTGAAATCCTATAAAAAACAGTTTAATTTCAATGTAAGGCTTACATTATTTTACAAATAAGAAAATACTAGAGAGTGCATAAACTAGTATAAGTCAAGCAATGGACTTCTCGCACTCTAGGCCAACGTCACATGCCTACACAATCTATGCGCACTCAAAGATATGCCTCGCGGACTGTATCCGCCTTTGAGATTTGTTTAATTTATAAAAATAATAATAATAAATATTCTGGGACACACACACACACGGTCATCCGGTCCCAAGCTAAGCAGAGCTTGTGTTTTGGAAACCAGATAACTGGTATATACTATACATATAATACTTTTCTTTTGTAAATATATACTTATAATAAATATTCACACCCAGACTCGACACAAACACAAATGTTCATCACTAATATTTGTCTCGGGTGGGAATCGAACCCACGACCTGCGGCGTGAAAAGCAAGTATCTTACCGACAACGCCACCGGCCCGTCAATTGTTGTTTCGTCTCCTCTTTTTTCGTCAGAGGTCACAATAACATAAGTAGCAAACCTAAGGTGTGACGTACAAATCAAATCACCATTTGCTACGTTCCACAATGTGTTTACTTAATGGTAAAAATATAAAATGAAATCATTATGAACCCTGTCGGGCACAGCCAATTAAAATTTAAAATTCATAAATTGAAACATAAAAATTAAAGCACAAGATTAAAACAATTCTTTACATAATGGTAATGTGATGGAAGCAGCATTTAGCGCGATGTAACTGCGTTGGACCACTGTAGTTTCCCTACACTGTGGTACAACTGTGCAATTACTCAGTCTCTCGTAGAATTTAATACAATTATTTGAAATCTAACCGGCATGTTTTAGGAGTTTGATATTAACAAAATTTAGTAAAATAGAACCATCAATTAAATAAACGAGATAGTTCTAATTACTAGAATTTCTTGGTGTAATATTTAACTCCTCCTGCGGGTTCGATTCCTGGGTCGAGCAACAAGACTTTTCAATGTACTATCTTAGTTGTAGCTCTAGGTTTGGAATACAGTTTTACCAACATGAAAATTGGAAAATAAAACAATAAATTGCTTTAAACTTTTATTTACATTAATTTATAATATTATAAAGTCACATTTATAGTTAATTTATTTACATTTAAATTAATTCACTAGTTTACAATTTACATTTATATTATGCGGGTAAAGGAGTCCGTTTCAACTGTTTTTCAATTTGTTTCACAGTTTTATTTTTAGTGTTTGGTATAGCAAAAAGTGCGTACACTACACCAAATAAGTTTATACTAGCAAATATATAGAAGGTTGTATATATTCCTACGTATTCCTCGATATATTCGAAGGTGTGTATGTGAATTATTTTGAGTAATTCTGAATATGTGTTTAAAAGGCCAAGGAAAGGTGCGCGAATCTGAAAAAGAAAGAAATATATTAGGTTTTCGAGGTTGCTGGTTAAAATACCGCGTAGGTAATTTCTCAGCAACAGTCTAGAGTTGCGAAGTTTATGGTGCTAATCCACGCAAAACCGCTCCTGGCTATTCAGCTTAGATTGGTTGTAATTGCCGGAAAAATGGCTATGAAGATGATTAGGTATTTAGCTCTCATGGACGCGCCACACGACGTACTCACTGGCACCGTAGCCGTGGACAAATAGCCTAAGATACCATCTATACTTCTGTCAAAATGTTCCTATGAATTCTATAGAATAAGCTGAGAAAGGATTCCAAGCAAATCTCCCAAAATAAGTAAAATCATTCGTTTTTCCTGGCCTATTTCCCATTTTTATTGGGGCCGGCTCCCAGTCTAACCTAATGTGGCTAGCTACCAGAATTATACGATGACTGCCATCAGACCTCGAGACCTGTAGGGAACCAGTAGCTGAGAAAGTTAGACCAGGTGTCAGATTATATTAGTCTTCTGACTACATGTAACGATTGTTATAGATGTAATAAATAACAACCGGGGCCGACGGTTCAACGTGCTCTCCGAGGCACAAAGGGTAGTTCCCTTAACCAACTAGACCCCGAAACAAATCTTTGTTGTTACACAAAGAATGCCCGGGGCGGCAATCGAACCCGCAACCTCCTGGGCACAGTATAGCCTAATCGGACGGCTTACACCGCTTGGCTACAACTTGCCTGAGGTTAAGCAATAATGTAGTCTATCGATTCACTCGTGATTACATAGCGAATCGATAACGTAAGATCGAAAAGAACAAAATGTATAAGTTTGATATTGACATTCGAAATGTCACGTGACATTGTTATGTCAATCTATCCTTTCTGATTTTACGTTATCGCTTAAATATTTAAGCCATACAATCTTACCTCTAAGCTAAAAATCTCGACCATTATCAAAGTAGGGAGCCCCCATGTTATGCCATAACCGAATACCAGTACTCCGAACGAGGCATACGGCAGCCATCTTAGTGACGTCACCGTCAAATCTACTTGCGTGTAAACTGCTAACACTCCCGTAGACAATGTCATTACAATGTAGCCAAACGTGAGTAGGTACTGAAAATACAAAGCAAAAATATTATTACATAGTACTTCATCTAATATAGATATTAGTTACCGTACTCCTCCGAAACGGCTTTACCGATTTTTACCAAATTTTATATGCGTATTCAGTAGTTCTGAGAATCGGCTACTATCTATTTTTCATACCTCTTTATGATAAGGGTTGTTCAGTCTTAATTTTTTTTTAATTTTTGCACCAAAAATTTTGTTTTTATTTTTGTGTAATGTCGCATAAAAAAATAAACACAAACCTAAATTTCCACCCTACTATCACCAACCCCTATTTTTTAATAGCGATATTAGTAGTACGCGGTAGGAAGTTCGCTGGGGCAGCCAGTAATAATTATAAAGAATTCGTATGCGGTACTAGCTTCCGCCCGCGGCTTCGCCCGCGAAATTGATCTCACTAATCTTGTTTCTTCATACAAACTTTGGAACCCTATTTCACCCCCTTAAAGGGTGAGTTTTGAAAAATCCTTTCTTAGTGCACCCCTAGACCCCATAAGGAACCTATGTGCCAAATTTGGAGTCTCCAGACCCAGCGGTTTGGGCTCTGCGTTGATATGTCAGTCAGTCAGTTAGTTAGTCAGTCAGTTTCTTCTTTTATATATTTAGATAGCGGCACGTGTGGTGCATCCCAAGTCTGTGTTCACCTTAAGGTAGCCAGTGCACGCATGTTAAGTGTTGATCGTCTGATTTTACAAACCCGCATCTACACATAAATCTACACATTTCTAGTTGCTGACCTCTCGTACGGAAATCCTACACAATTCTCAATCAGCTTAGTTATACTACAAATGTTTAGATTGACGTTTAGCCGTGTGTATAAAGCACTACAACGAGGAGAGCTGCAACGTTTTACCAAATTAATAGTACTTTTAAAAAAAGAAAACAGATTTTCCGTGCGCCTTTCAAGTAAAATATTAATGAAACCGCTCACGAGCTGAGAACCATCTAGTTCATTTCAGCTTTTTTTAGCGTAAGCAAGAATACACAGATATACACGTACAATTTTCAACAAGTTTTTTTATCGGGGTTTAAGGTGGAGGAGGTTCTATGTGAAAGTATTTATTTTTAAGAGAAACTAAATACTTTAATAATTAAGCTTTTTATTACACAATTTGTAATGCCTTTAGGGCGCTGATGGGACTGCCACGTTACTGCATTGCGTCAGGGATGTTCGCCGAAAATCGTGTGGATGATTTTTACGCCATAATGCGGAAACGCGTAGCATCCTTGTGGCGACGCGTGCGTGGCAGCACCAACAGCATCCTGGTAACTGTAGCCGGTAGATTTAGACAATACTGACATATTTATGAGAACCCTTTATCATATTTTTTATTTGTTATTGGTGGAACCCCGTTTAACCCCCTTTAAGGGTGAGTTTTGGAAAATCCTTTCTTAGGGCACCCCTAAACTCCAAAAGGAACCTATGTGCCAAATTTACAGTCCCCAGACCCAGCAGTTTGGGCTCTGCATTGATATGTCAGTCAGTTAGTTTCTTCTTTTATATATTTAGATTATGTACCTACTAGCACTAGTTCTTATGAAATATGTTACCTACTAACAAGTTTATGGAAGAAATTCCGAAATAAGTGAATTATTATTATTATTATAATCTCCGATAAAAATGATGGCCCACCAGTGGCGAAGAGTACATACAAGCTAATTCCAATCGGCTTCTATTTAGGAATTGATTAATATCGTTTACTTCATTGAAATTATGTAACGCGTAAGAGTTTTAAATAGCATCAATATTAAGAACCTATAGTACGAAGGTGGTGTTCGCCATAGAAACATCAGTGACGGTATTTAAATATAATTTTCCTAAGGAAGAACTTCTTTGCCCCGGTTTCCCTTTTTTAGATTTCCATCCTTCACCACTGGTGCCTATTATAAGTTCGATGGGTGTATTTGTGTACAAGTTTCTTGCCTATGTTAAATTAAAAGAAGGGTCAAATTTTCATGATTTCTAAACGTATCGATTTTGATGCGGTTTATTAGAAAACTGAAGTGATAAAGATAGTTCATGGTTAAAAATAAGCATCAGTAGTTATTAAAATTTTAATCTTACCTTCCGATCCAAAACAGTAACTGCTAGAAGACAAAACATACTCCCAGCAAGCAAAGAACTTAAGATCAGGATATTCTCAGAATCTGGGACCTTCAGCTGCATCAGGGTTTTCTCCTGGTCGAGAAACAAGATGCTTCCACATAACGTCGCTACAGTGTATAAGACGATACCAATTTTGAACCCATCTAACCAGATTTTATTGCGCCCTAAAAAAAACAGAGATAAGTACAAAATAATATCAAATATTATAAATTATAAAAAAGCAGTTGAAATAACGTGTTTTAAATTTTTATAACGGTTTATTTTCGATTTTAAAACCCGGCGTTTCAAAGTATTTTCAGACTTCATGGTCACGGGTGGACTAAGGTATTTGACGTCCAAAATTATTAATCACAATTATTGTTTTTCCAAATCGGTCCACTATTGAGGGAGTAATCGGCGAACATACAAAATAACATCTAGAACCGAACATAGAAACTCCTACTAATTTTTTCGAAGTTGGTTGTAAGGCACAAATATGAGGCCAGCTATGTCGGCCAATGGGTATCTATTAATTACTTTATCCAGCTAGCCGGCTCTGATCGGTTGAGTTAGGCTCACACCATGACCCAAGGTGGCGGCGCGTGTTCTACAAGCGCCCCTTTTTGATGTGGCATGGGGAACTTCCCCCTGACGTAAACAGACCCACAGAGGCGGGTGATCACTAGCTTGGGGTTGCGAAAGTATCGCGTGTTCCCGCTACCCCAGGCATAAATGTGGGATGGAATACCCGGGGGGTTTTAGTGTGTACCCCTAGGGAGTCTTACATGCCCTGCGCCCACAAGCGGCGGGGGGATCCATTAAGGATTTTCGCCCGGAAAAAAGCTTACCCTTAGTTTACACTGGCAAAATATTCACAAGAAAACATGTTGCAAGCTCTGTCTATCTCTATCGTTTAAAGATGAGTAGAAAGAGATAAGACTGTGCATGTATTATGTTTTGTTGTGCAGTGCAAACGCACAGTTACATCCAGCCGTGAACAATAAAAGACTTATGTATGAACGGATCTCCAATATTCTCCAAAAATAGATATATTTTTACTCACAAATATTCCCAACTGTGAGTTTTCTATTTGATGTGGCCCTTTCGCTTTCATCTTTCAGTTCTGATATTTCTTTCGATATAATCGGATCATTTTCTGCCAGCATTTTGAGTTTAGATAGATTTATTTTCGCTTTCTGCAAATAAATGTCGTCATTTACAGCTCCATAATACTAACAGCCTTATATATACAAGGTAGTTTTTTTTATTCTGCGATAGGTTGGTGCTTGACTACAACTTGCCTGATGTTAAGCAATGAACCTGATGTCAAGGTGAACCGGAAATGGTAAAAAATATTTTTAAAATATTTTTTTTCATGCCTCAAACTACGCATTTTATTAAATCAGTAGAAAAAAAGAAGAACCCCTACAAACTAAAATATTATTTTTAATCAATTTTCCGACACAACCCTAACTTTTGAAGAGCCCGATAATTGTTGTTCATTTGTCACATCTGTCTTTTCAATTCTTTGCAAATATTTAACAAAAATCAAAAATCGTATCAAAATGTAATGCAACTTCATTTCTGACTAATGACCTGAAATATAGTATAGACTTTCTGGATCCTGTTGTATAAAACTTATAAAACATCAGGTGCCGTATTATGAATGTTTATAACGATTGCCATTCCGTTTAATGAAAGGGATGCGAATATACAAATTGTATAACCGCATCCCTTTCTTTCAACGGAATCATAATTGCTTTAAACAGTCATATTACCACAGCTGGCCTATTATCGTAGTGGTTAGTGACCCCGACTGCTAAGCCGGAGGTCAATTCGATTCCTACCCAGGGCAAATCTTTGTGTGATGAGCACGATTATTTATTTGTTCTGTGACTGTTTGTTATTAACCAACTTCCTGCTAATATTTAATCCTAATTATATAAGTATATAGGTAATTTTTATTACCAACCTCAGTAGTCCAGTAGGCTAATTCACGTAATTACTTGACGCGCCGATCAAGTTGAGGTGCAGTTGCAATCACGTTGCAATCACAGACTAAGTAGACTACGTATGTCGTAATTAAGTTCACGTCTTAGTGCAAAATTGGTCATTTAAATAATGTTAATGCGAAAGCGCATCGCGTGACGCGAGCGTATCTGACAGCGGTTGTCAAAATTACGAT
The DNA here is from genome assembly GCA_936450015.1 of Meganola albula. NCBI lineage: Eukaryota > Metazoa > Arthropoda > Insecta > Lepidoptera > Nolidae > Meganola > Meganola albula. The sequence goes on from OW388164.1 coordinate 2,125,615, forward strand.
AAGGGATGCTTTGATCGAAACTTAACAGCAACTGAACTTATTTAATTACGTGAATTAAGCCTACAGAACTAAGTTTTCGCTTAGCAAACGCGATGTCCGGGGAGCAAAAAGTTTTTTCAAATACGTACCTAGATAATCTCGACAACTTAGAGATGTCTACAGCTCGAATTTGGAGTTGTAGCCTATGAACGGTATAGGCTCGCCCCCTATTACGTATGAGACCTAAACATAGCCAGAGAAAAGTATTGATCTCTGCCTATACTTTCCGGTATTAACGTGTGCCAAGCTGCGTATTTTAAGCCTTACCTATTACATTAATGTTTAGCGAGTGTACACAGTGCGAAGTATTTAAACGAAGCCAAATGTTTAGCTTGTAGCACGTAAAACTACTTTTTGTTTTGATGTCTAAGTATTAAAAAATAGAAGTAATCGCTAATGAAAGTTGTTTACTTTTGAAAGTGATTGTACAGTCACCCTCAAGCATTTGAATCAGCTGTGCGCTCGCTAGGTATGCACTCGGATCACTGACCGCTAATTTTACGCCACGCGCTTTCACCGATATAATTACGAACGGATCGTCCATAGCCTGCTGATTTTAACTTGAATAAAAATTAAAAAAAAAACGTGTTGAAAAACTAATAGAGATCCCTTAGTTTTTCATTGTATTACCTACTAAAACAATGCCACCAAAAAAATTTGCATAAATTTTCTTGTTCCGCGTAGGCCCAGCCAACACCCACGGGAAACGTTGTGATAATATGTTTATAAGGTCAAAGGTAGCACAATAAAACATTTATACAACCTTGTTACGTACAAGAAATATTTCTAGCCTGAGTTTGTAATACAAAAGAGAAGAGAAAAACTACATCTTGTGAATCATAGAAATGTCAGATCTTTTATCACAGGCCCAGAATCACCAAATATTTTTTTTAATGTTTATTGTTTAAACATGAAATTTTGTGAACGAAAATTGAATGTTTAGAAGACAATTCTATTAGTGGGCGGTGAGATTGGGCTTTATAAGTTGGGTAGAGTGTTACTAGTTTATAAATAATTTATCACGGCTCGAGATGGGTTATAAATCTTGAGCGGTATATTTATAGAGGAGGCCATTGTTTTGGGGTGTGCCCAGATTATACAGAAAACTTTTCATTTAGTGCGCAAACTTTCATAAAAATAAAAAATAAAATTTTAATGAGCTAGTTATTTCACGTCGTAGGTCGTCGATCGCAGTCACGACAGACAGACAAGAAGTGTAATAAACGTATTCGTTTCTTTTTTACATATAGATAGTACTTAATTTGATGATTTTATATCGAATAATTGTTTTTGAAAATGTATTGAACAATTCATGGAAATGAATGTGTTATAATACTGCTATTGAACTACCAAAAAAAAATATTGTGCACAGGTCAAAAAGATTTGCTGCATAGTTCAGACAATGATTAAATTGTACCTAATCCCTACTTCCCTGCTAATATTTTAAATTCAATTATAACTCTGTTTGTCTGTTACGCCTACACTACTGAACCGATTTAAATGATACAGGTCAAAGGCCTTAATACCCTTCCTTTTTACATACATAACGTTCTCCTATCAATGTATAAGCAGGAGTGAATACTGGGTAATACGACGGTTGGGTACCCGTTGCCTCGTTTTAATCGTGCCACTCCGCTCCACTTCATTCCACTCTGCTCCTTTTCATTCCACTCCACTCCACTTCGTACCAACCCACTCAGCTCGGCGTTAGTGGATACGCATCAATGTTACGTTCAATAAAACTAAACTCACTAGCACATGTTGTTTGCTACTTACCTCATATTTCTTCACCTTCACTAAGTAACCAGGACTCTCAACCAAAACCAGCAGGGATAGGAATTGTACTACCACCAACACAACCATTAAATACAGGCGTATTTCTACCACTGACAACGCTGTCATGTACCCCGTAGTCACCATAACCATCATCATCGCTATACAGAAGCCCCGAGTTGTAGTGATCTCTCGTATGTAAATTGGTAGCACTGTGAATAAGCCGCCAGAAGAGATTCCGACTAACACGTGTAAAATTACTTGCACGTAGAACACGTTTTTGTGGTTCAATAGAAAGTGAGGTATCAGTGAAACCTGAAAGAAAATAATGGAAATATACTACCCGTGCGCAATAAATTGAGACCTGTGGGCGGTAACGTCACAGACGTATGGTTGTACTGTGTACAAAAAAAATCACTTCAGCCTCAAAAGATCGTACTTCTGCTAGCAGGGCATAGGCTTCCCCCATATAGAAGACTTGCAGTCTAATTTTGGTTGTATTTCTGGGTGTGAGTATAGTAGCCAGGGCATCTAGACAACTCAAGATCGATAAGAAATTCTCCTTCGAAATGTCACGTGAGAATCTTATGTCAGTTTCATACATTTTTCTCGTCGTCGAAATCAAAAATTTGGCGACGTGTGATAACGCATCTGGTATTGCTAGCGTATTTTATTCCTTTTTTTATTTTAGAAGGTGTGTTTTTACTGATTTAAAAGTAAATATTTATAAAAAGGGAGACCAGTAGGTTAATTCACGTCATTAAATAAGTTCAGTTGCAGTTAAGTTTCGATCAAAACAACCCATATCGAATTCTCATAATTTTGACCACCGCTGTCAGATGCGCTAGCGTCAAATTTGCGTCACGCGCTTTAAACTAGATATGACAGCTAAACAATTACAAGAATACCATTTTGCCCAAACGTAAACTTAATTGCACCGCAACTTGATCGGTGCGTCAAGAAATTACGTGAATTAGAGCCGGCTAAACTAGACTCAGGACTTACCCCTTGAAGCATGCTGATCAAAAATATTCCAGTCAGCCTTCCATATTTATCTATTAACCAACAGAATATAGGACTGGCTACCACAGTAGCTACAGACATAGATGTAGTCGTCCATTCCACGTTTTGTGAGGTGATGAAATGTCCTGAGTGCACTGATGATGTTAGTAATGTTGTTTCTATACCATGTGTGAAGAAGGCTAGATTCACTGGAACAAAATAAAATAATATAAAATTTTAATTAATATATGTATAACACCCTGACAAGGATACGTTTCCACTAACGTGAAGCTGAATGGGTGGAGAAGAGGAGTGAAAAGTGACAAAAGTTTCCATTGAAGCGGGGTGAAGTGGATCGGAGCGGGCGGGGCGCAGTGCACACTATATCTTGCTTTACTCCGTTCTGTCCGACTCGGAGCCGCGTATTCATAATACCCGAAGCGAAACTAAGCTGATTTCCTCTTGAAAATCCTCTTAGCTACGCTCTAAAACCTATACGGACAGCATTGAATTTTATATCAAAATAATATAATATGTAATACATGTATAATAAATAATTCTAGGATATTAACACACATGATCATCTGACCCCAAGCTAAGCAAAGCTAACATAATCTTATTCCCCCATCTCCGTTCTATCATCGGACAAGTAGAGGTACGGCTGTACGCCATTGATTTAAGGTGGCAATTCCACGGGTACGCACAAAACGCTTTGCTTCTACATTTATTCTGCGAACTGCCACTTTCCCGATAGCTATAATCTGCCTGTCTTCAAGTCACAAGTGAATCAATATTTAATGGGTAAGCGCGTTTCATCGTAGACTGTATCATTGCTTAACAACAGGGAAGTTGTGTTCAAGGGTAAGCCTATTTATTACAGAATATTAATAAAAAAGACTCGAGAGAAACAGTCATGTTCATTTGTCTTGTGTGGAAATCGAACCTACGACCTGCAGCGTGATAAACACGTAGGTAAATATCTAGTCAATAGGTTTGGGTTTTGCTGATAGTAAGTATCCAGTTGTTCAGGCAGGGTTTAAATTAAAGTGACTCGATTGAATAGGACCGGGAAACGTTTGTCTACAAATTACCTGTTTCCTTTTAACCTTTGAGTTCATTTCTAACTACGTATTTCTCAGTTGAAGTATAGTAATGCAGAATATTACTGAAAGTTGAGCAGCGGTGGTGCAGTAGAATATCGCCCTCGCCTTTGAAGTATAAGGTCGCTAGTTCGATACCCGGTCATGCCCATACATCTTTATATTATTATGAATAGTTTTATCATAATAATATACTGCTCAATACCGGTCAATAAAAATCGGCATTTCTAAGAACTAGTAATTCATGGACATGTAAAATTCAGCAACTCGCGATTGACCAGCGTGCGTGGATTAAGGCCTAAACTCTCTCAACTCATAAGATAATTTTGAGAAGACCCGTGTCCAGCTGTGGGACATTAAATAAATAAATAAAATAATAAGTAAATATTCTGGGACATTAACACACACGGTCATCTGGTCCCAAGCTAAGCAGAGCTTGTGTTATGGAAACCAGATAACTGGTATATACTATACATATAATACTTTTCTTTTGTAAATATATACTTATAATAGATATTTACACCCAGACTCGACACAAACACAAATGTTTTTCATCACTAATGTTTGTCTCGGGTGGGAATCGAACCCACGACCTGCGGCGTGAAAAGCAAGTATCTTACCGACCACGCCACCGGCCCGTCGAAAGGGTTGGTATAGGGTTGAAATGTACTAAAGGTTGAGAGTAAATGCGAGCGATGAGATTTGGGAATAGTATAATATATCACAATATTAGACCCATTCAGTTTATATTTTGCACTATAGGCCGACCGTTTAACTCGCGTATCGCCATCTGAGGTACAAAGCCATAAAACATTAATTAAATCTCTTAGAGAACTATTTCTCCACAGATAAAAGTAATGTAAGACTATTCGTCACTAATATCCATATCGCTTGAATCATCATCACTGTCTGTGCAGCTTGAGGAGTCAGAATCTTGGCGATAGATACTACCTTTGAAAGGTGAAGTGATTGAGATAGTATTAATTTTGGTTACAGAATAATTATGATTCAGGATAATAATATAATATTAAGTTAAAATATCAACAAAAAAAACCGACTTCATGGATGCCATTCTCAGAACTAAACCAAACTGAATTGGGACCACACGGGAGGCATCAATTAAAAAAAAAATTATCAAAATCGGTTCACCTATTCAAAAGTTCTGAGGTAACAAACATAAAAAAACATACAGTCGAATTGATAACCTCCTCCTTTTAGAAGTCGGTTAATTAGTATCTATCGATAATAATATGCCTTCTTAGAATAGATACGTTTCTAAAAATACAAAATTTTGTACATTGCCATTTTAGACAACAAGGTTTTCATTATAAAGTCAAATTAAATTAACACTTAACATTAAATCAGCATCTCACGATTCGTCTAAAATTGTACGTACTGTTAACAATATGTTTTAGGCATAATATTTTTCTTCAGGATCAAGTTAAAAAAATATATTTCTTTAATCATATAATTTTAAATCTTAACAACAATAATCATTAAATCTATACTAATTTATAAAGCGGAAAGATTTTATTGTTTGTTTGTTTGTAACGAATACGCTCAAAAACTACTGAACCGATTTCAAGAATTCTATCACCATTGGAAAGCTACATCTTTACTGAGTTATAGGCTATATTATATGTTAAAAAAATAGGGATCCGTATGAAAACGGGGGTTACGGGAACCACGTGTGACACTACCGGTACTGTTACTTAAGATACCTAACATCTTTATTTATCTGTGGGTTATTGCGGCACCATAGCTATTAAACTAATAACTATACTAGCTGCAATAGCAGACTTGATCGAGTGTTCTAAGCATGGAAAGTATGCCAAGAGGGTGATAAAAGGTATGATGATTAAAAAAAATTGTCTAATACTGATTTAAACCCGTCCGAAGCCAGGGCGTGCCACTAGTTATAAATATAATTAACTGCGAAAGGTTGTAGAAATGTATGATATTGGTTACTTCTTTAAGCAAAATTTAGAGAACGGATTTGGATGAAAGGAGAGGTCAAAAGTGGGCTAGAATTTTGAACACCAATGTGACATACCTCATTGGAAAGCTTATTTAATAAGCTGTTAGAATTTAACTAAACACGAATTTTAGGAGCAACCATTTTTGTAAAAATCAAAAAAATGTAATAGAAAAACAAAACGCACATTACCTTTAATTATCCGTTTCCTAAGCAGTATAAATATTGCAATCACGTCAACAATTGCATTCTGTTACAGTACTTTTCTCTTGTAATAATATTCTAGCTGCAGCTTAATGTAATTATGACGAAAATATTTGTTATTTTATTAGTGTAATAACAAAACGCGTGGAAAAAAATATAATTACGGGAAACGTCATGATGTCATTGTCATTGATCAGTTTGATTGACAGCGTCGAAATAATTTTGATTTTTTTGGTTGCTCAATTGACATTTGACCATGGGGTTGCCAATTGCAATAATCATAATATTGCTTTAAGGTTCTTATTTTCAATTTCAATTTTTAAAAAAACGGGGGGGTGTAAAATTATTTTAAATACACCAAAAAATTTAATTAATTATGCTCTATTAACCTATGTTACTCAGATTGCTGTTCAAATTTACAATTATTTTAATCCCAGGCTCTATACATTTTTTGAACGTCTCCTTTGGCCCAGAGATAGAATTTAGCCTAGAATATAACATATGACCATCCGGGACCAATTGCGGTGAAGAACTCTGTTCTCGAAGTTGTTTCAGAATATACATACCTCGGGCAAACACTGCAGATGGGAACAACTTTGAGGAAGAGGCTAATAGAAGAATACAGCTAGGTTGGGCAGCATATGGGAAATTGCGTCGAGTCTTCACGTCGTCCATTCTACAGAGTCTAAAGACGAAAGTCTTTAACCAGTGCGTCCTACCCGTTTTGACATACGGAGCCGAAACGTGGGCTCTCACGGTAGGACTGGTACACAAATTTAAAGTCGCTCAGCGAGCTATGGCTATGCTCGGAGTATCTCTGAAGGATCGAATACGAAATGAAGTGAACCGACAGTTGTTTTAATACAAAAAATGTTAGAAACGTAATTTTTGTATCATTATTAAAATGAAACAATATTAAGATACAATGTATTAAAGTTATGAAGTGGGAGTGCGCTACGTCATCTGTATAAAACTTACCTAGGTGTGACGTCATTCGAGATTTCGCGTGGACGTATTGCCGTAATATTTAAGTTGCAAAAAAAAAAGAAATATACCTACGTCCCCAATGTCAATATCAACCATCCCTATTGGATTTTGTTTAAATTTCGGTTATAATAATTAAATTATCATTTTTATTTTATTATTATAATTTTTGTGTAAATTATCTGTAATTATTTTTATTTGCCACTTGTATTTTGGTAAATTTATTTTATTGATCTTTTTGTTATTTAGTTTTGTTTTTAGTTTTAGTTACCTCAGATTGTTTATAAGTAGTTAAATAATGAATTGTTTAACTAACAAAATTTTTGTTACTTTAAATCCTATAGTCCATATGTTATATTTATACCTATTTAAATAAGTATCTATCTACATAAGAATATTTTAATTACTATTAAATACTTACCAGCAAAAGCCAGAAAAAATTCCTTCCAAATAGCAAATTTTTGAACTTTTTCTTGTACTAACACTGGTCCAGATATTGTATAAACCATTCTTGATACTTAGTCACTCCTCTTCTACACCAAAATCAATTAACTTTCATATGCCAAAATTCGAAAACAGCTCAGCTAAAAATTTTTTTTTTTTAATTTATTGCATCAATGGAATGTTCTAGAAGAAAAAAGAAATATGAATTCTTTATTAAAAGTACTAAAAATATTACCGGAATACGTACGACTGGTTATAAGTACATACTTTTACACATATTTTGTATTTAAATAAATACTTTTTAATCTAAATAGTTTCATTGATGCACTTTTAATTAAATAAAAATATTTTTTTTATTACTTTATTTTTATTGAAATTATTAACCAAGAAATACGTTGTATTCCGATCGTAAAATAACCTAATACACGTGTTTATAATTCAAATCACAGTTTCAACTGAAGAAGTAAACTGTCGTGTACCAATCCTTTTATTCAATGAAACTGCATGTTTGTTTTATTCTAATCTGAGATAAGAAGAGAAGTAGTTGTTGATTGTATAGTGAGTAATTTATTTGTTAGGTTTATTCATCTTCACTTACCAGAAGGTTTTATTAAACCTAGTATAATAAAATAATTTAATAATAATCTTTACAAAATCATAACGGTCTTATTTATAAAAATCTTATAAGACTTTTTATACGACCTCGGTAGTCGAGCGGTGTAAGCCGTCCGATTGGGCTATACTGTGTGTGTGAAAGCGTGTTGCTTTCCTAACCCCGACGTAGATTCCATGCCCGGGTCGAGCAAAAGACTTTTCTTACTTGGAGAATCTTAGTTGCTGCGCGCAGTTTAAAATTGTGCCTGATGAACTTAGGCTCGCCCCCAATTACGTATGGGACCTTAAATTAGCCAGCCTTTGAGTAATCCAGACGTGATACTACAAAACGTGAGAACAAAAAATAATATTAAAAAAATATTTAAAGATGCGTAAAAAAAAAATATATTTAAAGCTGCGTGGACGACCTCGGTAGTCGAGCGGTGTAAGCCGTCCGATTGGGCTATACTGTGCCCGGGAGGTCGCGGGTTCGATTCCCGCCCAGGACAATATTTGCGTAACAACAAAAAAATTGTTTCGGTGTCTGGTTGATCGAGGGACTACACTCCGTGCCTCGGAGAGCATGTTAAACCGTCGGTCCCGGTTGTCATTTAACACATCTATGACAATCGTTACATGTAGTCAGAAGCCAATATAATATGACACCTGGTCTAACCATCTCGGCTACTGGTTCCCTACGGGTTTCGAGGTCTGATGGCAGTCGCTCGTATAATTCCGGTAGCTAGCCGCATCAGGTTAGACTAGGAACCGACCCGAAGGAAAAAGGCAAGGGGGAATGATTTAAAGCTGCGTGTATTTTGTCTGTAAGCTTGATGTAGGTACCTACCCATCTTCACTTCAACCCTTTTTAGTGTGTTACTGCTGAGCACGGGTCTTCTCTCAACTATCTTATCTAAGTTTTTAGACATGGCGGCTTCCTCACGACGTTTCCCTTCACCGATATTGAGCAGCGGCGATGAAACAATTCACACAAAGATGTGTTGGCACGACTAGGAAATGAAAAAAAGGAAGAAAGAAAAGCATTTATTTTACAGAGACAGGACACAGAATCGAGTAAAAAAAGATTTTTTTAAAAGGTATACTTGCCAGATGGTACCATTAAAATTTTATTAAAATCGGTTAAACGGACTTAGAGTCATTATTAAAACATGGAAGTCAGTGTGTATTTCTTTTAAAAGCCATTACTCTGATTACAAAATATCCGTCCGTAACACTACCTATAAAATTATATCTAAATCTTTAACCGCAAACAAAATCAGACTTTACCACGTCAAAATACGACACAAATTCCTTTACAACACCATTCAAAGAGTTTACCATACAAATAGATAACGATTAATACGCTAGACGTGACTGGCGCCGCGTTTGACACTGAACCTGCGTACGCGCATGGTCCTTGATTCACAATGACAAACTAATTTTGGGATTGTCGCATATCAAATTGTCTATCAAATAATGTTACAGGACAATCAGCTGTAGTTAACATGTTTCAATACAGTTCGGCGTAACACCGTAATAGAAATTAAATTAACTACTCAAAACGAACCGGTCAAGAGCGAGTTAAACACACGCAGAGGGTTCTTTTAATAGGTGAGATAAAACCGCACCGCCAAGCGGCCTCGCCGTATTCCGGTGGGATGTCTGATGACAACATTTAAGAGTGTGGGTCGAAATTAATGCTCCTTTATGGTTTCTAACCTTATGTAGCCTCATTCCGATGCTACCTTTTCATCAAACATCATTCGTAATCATTAGTGATTCGGTATAATCGTTGGCAACATCATTGCTTATCATCAGGTAAATTGTAGTCAGGCGCAAGCCTATTACAGAATAAAAAACAATTGAGTTTTGGTATACTTTTGGAAAGGGAAGGAAACCTACTTGAAGAAGTGGCTAATTGTTTATGTGTTTTACAACTTGAATGAGTTCTTTGCACAAAATGAGTTCTTTCTCTATCTCTATCTCTATCTCTATCTCTATCTCTATCTCTATCTCTATCTCTATCTCTATCTCTATCTCTATCTCTATCTCTATCTCTGTCTCTGTCTCTGTCTCTGTCTCTGTCTCTGTCTCTGTCTCTGTCTCTGTCTCTGTCTCTGTCTCTGTCTCTGTCTCTGTCTCTGTCTCTGTCTCTGTCTCTGTCTCTGTCTCTGTCTCTGTCTCTGTCTCTGTCTCTGTCTCTGTCTCTGTCTCTGTCTCTGTCTCTGTCTCTGTCTCTGTCTCTGTCTCTGTCTCTGTCTCTGTCTCTGTCTCTGTCTCTGTCTCTGTCTCTGTCTCTGTCTCTGTCTCTGTCTCTGTCTCTGTCTCTGTCTCTGTCTCTGTCTCTGTCTCTGTCTCTGTCTCTGTCTCTGTCTCTGTCTCTGTCTCTGTCTCTGTCTCTGTCTCTGTCTCTATCTCTATCTCTATCTCTATCTCTATCTCTATCTCTATCTCTATCTCTATCTCTATCTCTATCTCTATCTCTATCTCTATCTCTATCTCTATCTCTATCTCTATCTCTATCTCTATCTCTATCTCTATCTCTATCTCTATCTCTATCTCTATCTCTATCTCTATCTCTATCTCTATCTCTATCTCTATCTCTATCTCTATCTCTATCTCTATCTCTATCTTTATCTTTATCTTTATCTTTATCTTTAGGGGGTGTCCATTAATTACGTGAGGTGTTCTAGGGGGGGAGGGGATCAAGCTAAATCATTCTAAATCTTACTTAGGGGGGAAAATTTCTAAGGGTCTTGGAAAATATCACGTAATTATTGTACTCGCAGAAAACGGTGTACAGTTGCGTGAAAAAATATTTCCAGAATAAAATGTAGCCAAATCTGAGAAAACCGCGATAAAATCCGTCAAAAAAAAAGTACTTTTAGTCTCACACTCATTTTAATACAGAATACTAAAAAGTAAATGATTCATTAAAACAACATAAGAAGGCTGTTCATTATCATATTTAAATGAGACAATTAAATTATGTTTAATGAGCGGAACGTGACAGAAGACTCGTCGTTGTGACGAATCGGATTATAAGTTTTGAGTTTTTTTAAGGAAAAATCAAAATTTATATAGTGAGCAGCGGTGGCGCAGCGGAACGGGCCTCGCCTTAAAAAAATAATGTCGCGGGTCCGAATCCTGGTCGTGCCCACACATCTTTGTGTTAATTGTTTCATCTCCGCTGCTCAATACCAGTGAAGGAAAACATCGTGAGAAAACCGACATGTCTAAAAACTAATCATTCGAGGTCATGTGACATCCACCAACCCGCACTTGGCTAGCATGTGTGGTTTAAGGCCTAAACTCTCTCAACTCATAAGATAGTTGAGAGAAGACCCGTACCAAGCTGTGAGACAATAAAAAGGGTTGAAGTGATATAGTTACATAGTGTCACGTTTATTTTACCCGAAGGAAGGCAGAAGTGAACATAACCCGCTTTTCGCTGGTCATATTAAGGTCCTATAAGTATCTGGTAAGTTATCTGGTAAACTTCCAAACTTTGAGCAGTTTCTAAGAAATTTGAACTACATAAGAAAAATATTTTATCTCAAGGGAATAGAACCCATGACCTCGCGGTTATCAAGCAAACACCATCACCGGGGCCAATACATAAAAAACCAAGCCAATATGTAACTATAGGTAATTCGAAATTAATTTAGTTACAAAGAGTTAGTTAGTCTTAGATTTACGCGAATATCACACATTGAAATAAAACTAAGAAAAGGGTTAAAGGTTCTTGTCAAAGAAAACCGGTTCCTACCAAGAATGATCCCTGAAGCTATTGAATTTAAAAAACATCCTAATTTTAACAGAGAAAATGGTTTGAATATACCACCAGCTTGGGACCCAGTGCATAATTTACTTGTACCAAAACCCAAGCAAAATCAACTCAGGATTCAAGACACTGTGAGCTCAGTGTGCTTAAATCGGAACGCAACGTATTAATGTTTGGAGGTAGTCAGTAATAATTGTGATTAATATTTTTGGACGTCAAATACCTCAGTCCACCCGTGAACATGAAGTCTGAAAAGACTTTGAAACGTCGGGATCTAAAATCTAAAATAAACCGCGATAAAATCCGTTAAAAAGTAGTTTTATTTTAATTTAGTTACACCATTCATTTTAACTTTTTTTCGAGGGAAAATGTTTTACGCATCCCATCGCCCCTGATAGGCACAGGGTGAGGGGTATGTGGGGTATGTGGGTATATTGGCCCGGGCGAACGAGACTCCACAAGGTCTCCAGCTACAAGTGGCTGGGCCCGGTTTCCCACTAAAATCCCCTGGTGTTCTATCGGACACCCTTTGTGCCAAACTGCCGGATTCGCTCCTGCTTTTAACGAACAGCTCAGTGGGTCAGCCCGCCTAGCCTGAATCGGCAAAGTGGTGAGCCCCAATCGGGACAAAGACTTGTCGCAGGGGAGCCTTCCCCCCAGTCTACGATGGGACGCGCCCGTCCAATATACTGATTCACTCGTGATTACGAATGATTTTCGGTGGGAAGGTGGCAGTAGAACAAAGCTCCTTAAATAGAAACTATAAACCATAAAGGAGTAAAAATTCAGAACCACCCTTAAAAGGTGTCACCTAACGAATATGCTTCAGCCCCTATAACTCAAAACTCGAGAATGACACCGCGGTCGAAGCCGCGTTTTGATACTAGCATTTTATAAATCTAGTACAATTGAACAAATCTAAGAAGTACCGTTTGACGTTTCACTGTTTTCTATTAAATTACCTTAATAGAGGCGTAATTCACACTATTTTTATTAGCTTTCCTGTAAAATAATTGAATTATGAAGCTATTTTTATTTTAACATAACATAAGCAATTTTCATACAAAAAAATAAAATTCTAAATGTACTACGTTTAGAACTGTCAAACGGTACTTCTTAGATTTGATGGACTGTAGTAATACAATACCGTTCTAATACAATTTGTATCTTAGCTTTAAAAAACTAATCATTCCAAATTGGTCTGTAAATCTATTCCAGTATTTTGATAAGTCGCTTTTTATTAGTATTTTTCATTTACGAGAGAGAAAAAATAAGAATAATTTTATCCATTTTGTTCTCAAGAGCTAAATAGTAGAAGCTTTTAAACCTATTCTTGCTTGTGGGTCATTTCCAGTTCGTCACATCTTCTTTCAACCCTTTTTAGTGTCCCACCAATAAAACACGTGCCCATCGGGGCACGTGTTTTATTTTTTTATTCTAAAATAGGCTTGCGCTTGACTACAACATGCCTGATGTTAAGCAATGATGTAGTCTATGATGGGACGCGCCTGCCCAATATACCGATTCACTCGCGATAACGAATGATTTTCGATTGGAAGGTGGTAGCTGGATGAGGCTCCATAAGGTTAGTTAGCATAAAGGAACAACAATCCCGACCCACCCTCTTAAATGGTGTCACCAGGCAAAGCCGCTTGACGGTGCACAGAAAGGAATTTTACAATCTTTAAACGAAATTTAATCTTGTATAACATGTTTAAAATCTATTATCGCACTCAGCTGATTGACAGCACGCGTGTACTTCGACGGTCAAACGGAGCCGGTATCCTCCGACCGCGTGTTGTCGGATCCGTTTGAATGCAGCGCGTGCGCCGTGGATGTGGCCAATATTTACTCCCAAAAGCGCACGCGCTGCAGAACATTTGCGTGCAGGCGGTCGTACGGAGCCGGCCGTAGTATTCCATCAACATACTCGGCGTCATATTCCCCGCGCGAACGCATGTGGCTTTATGCGACTGCATTCGTTCCTATTCGATGCAATACAGTCCGTTTGGTGGAAATATACCCTTAGGCCGCTTAACTCAGAGGTCATCTACATAATTACAAGTATATTGGGTTCGATTCCAAGTCAAGACAAACATTTCTGTGATAGACATGTCTGTTTGTATCGAGTCTAGGTGTAAATATCTATTAATGTATATATTTAAAAAAGAAAAGTATTACATGTATAATTTATATATTACCTGTTATCTGGTTTCCACAACACAAGCTCTGTTTAGCTTGGGACGAGATGACCGTGTGTGTTATGTCCCAGAATATTTATTTATTTATCCATAGTTGTAAATGTAGATGTGAAGAACTGGGAACGACCCGTAATAGTATTTACTGGAGTACGAAGACTATACGGATTCAATGTAGATTTATACTAGAACTATGTTGCGAGGACTTAATGGAAACTAGCCTCAACTTATTGTTACTTTTGTATTTGCATACAAAACTGGTTAATCGTCTTCTATTTCCATTTCAAGTTCTGCGTCTCACGGAAAAAAGTGATTGAAAGAAATAGCTTTCCAAGCGACCTCAAAAAGGAAGAGGTTTTCAATTCGACTGTGTTTCATTGATATTTTATCGGGCCGGTGCCGCGGTGGCGTGTCCGGTAAGATACTTGCTTTTCACGCCGCAGATTGTGGGTTTGATTCCCACACAAGTCAGACATTTGTGTGATGAACATGTGAGTCTTGGTGTAAATATATATATGTAATATATATATATGTATGTATTTACAAAAGAAAAGTATTATATGTAGTATATTATAACAGCAGACTTGGGTATTAAAATTTAATGGATTTAAAAGGTAATTATAAAAATATGTTTAGGTTTATCTGTTTTATTTAAATGCCAATATGAAAGATGAAGCAATTTGAAATAAAACTACTTTTAACGGATTTTATCGCGGTTTATTTTAGATTTTAGATCCCGACGTTTCAAAGTCTTTTCAGACTTCATGTTCACGGACTGAGGTATTTGACGTCCAAAAATATTAATCACAATTATTACTGACTACCTTCAAACATTAATATTTAAGTTGCGTCCCGATTTAAGCAAACTGAGCTCACAGTGTCTTGAATTCTGAGTTGATTTTGCTTGGGTTTAGCAATTTTTCAATGCGTTGCAGTAACGAGTTTTTAAATTTAATAACTGCTTTATCGAACCTATTCGAACCTTTGACCATTGACGCAGTGGCGGAGATCAAAATCAAAATTGCGCAAATCTCTATTACGGCTGATAATAATAAAGTTTTCACAACTTTAGGGTTGCGGCCCAAAATTAGCGGTTTACGTATAAAGCTTGTGTTCACCAACTTTTAAACGGAACGTTTAAGAGGTAATGCGGATGTAAAGACTGACAAATACGGACTACGGACGAAGACGGGCCAGTGACGTGTTCAGTAAGATACTTGCTTTTCACGCAGCAGGTCGTGGGTTCGATTCCCACCCAGACATTTGAGTGATGAACATGTCTGTTGGCTTGAGTCTGGATGTAAGTATGTATTTACAAAAGAAAAGTATTATATGTAGTATATTACCAGTTATCTGGTTACCATAGTACTAGCTCTGGTCAGTTTGGGATCAGATGGCCGTGTGTGTTAATGTCCCTCTATATTATTGACGGGCCGCTGGCGTGGTCAGTAAGATACTTGCTTTTCACGCCGCAGGTCGTGGGTTCAATTCCCATCCGAGACAAACATTAATGATAAGCATTTGTGTTTGTGTCGAGTCTGGGTGTAAATATCTATTATAAGTATATATTTACAAAAGAAAAGTATTATAGGTATAGTATATACCAGTTATCTGGTTACCATAGTACTAGCTCTGGTCAGTTTGGGATCAGATGGCCGTGTGTGTTAATGTTCCTCTATATTATTATTATTGTACAATCACATCTTTTCCCCGTGGGAGTAGGCAGAGACTTTAGAGCCTGTTAAAGTTTAAAAACACTTCCTTGGCCTCATTAATGTTCATACGTCATATATACATGGCGTCATGCACTTCACCCTCTATAAAAGCTTTTATTTAACTTCATGTGTATGTATCTTTGTATGTATGTCCGGGAATCTAATAATCAATATTTCACCCACTTCCACTGAAGCTATCGAGCTGAAATTCTGCATACAAGTTTAGTTTTGATGACAATACTCGGTTCTATAAATGCCGCCATTTTGAATCCATATCGCGGTCGGTACAAAATGGCGACTTATCGTTCCCATAACAACCTCTACATTAAGGGTATCTGTTGGAAGAACGTAAACAACGCCTGCGTCATTAAAAAAATATGTAGTAGTTTCT
The DNA here is from genome assembly GCA_936450015.1 of Meganola albula. Lineage (NCBI taxonomy): Eukaryota > Metazoa > Arthropoda > Insecta > Lepidoptera > Nolidae > Meganola > Meganola albula. The sequence continues at coordinate 2,141,818 of OW388164.1, forward strand.
TTATCGCCCGCTCGTGGCGCCACTTCCTTCTTCGCGGTATTGCTTTTGTTAATGGTTGCTTGCACTTTTTCAATAAATTGTTTTAATTATTATCTCTGTAAATCGTATTATTTCTACAGGTTATGGGCCGTCCCATGTACCTTTTTCAGAGAATAATATAAATATTTACCGTGAAAAAGTCAAAGTAAAGTATTTTCGAGACATATAGTATTTTACCGGTCCCGTGAACAATGGCTAATATGGCGATGTCTAACCTCCAAATTGAAAAATTAGCCGGCCGGGAAAATTATTCGACGTGGAAGTTTGCAGTTATGTCCTATTTACAATTGGAAGAATTGTGGGAATGTATTGAACCTGGTACCGATGTCGACATGAAGAAAGATGTGAAAGCAAGGTCAAAAATCATTTTGTTGTCACCTATTAACTACGTGCATATTGAAAATGCCAAAACTGCGAAAGAGGTGTGAAAGAACCTTCAAAGTGCTTTCGAGGACTCCGGGCTTTCAAGGAAAGTTGGCTTACTAAAGGATTTGATCAATACATCTTTGGATAGTTGCGCAAATATCGAAGAATATGTTAATAAAATTATGAGTACAGCCTATAAGCTACGGAACATAGGTTTTGAAGTTAATGATGAATGGTTGGAAACACTCATGCTAGCAGGTTTACCGGATAACTATAAACCGATGATCATGGGTCTGGAAAGTTCTGGCATCAAAATTTCATCAGATTTCATAAAAACAAAGCTTTTGCAGGAAGTAAAAGTATCGGAAACATCAGCATTTTTTACAAAGCACAAAAATACCTCTAAAAATGTACAAAATAATACTAAGCCTAAAGGAAAAGGTCCCCGTTGCTATAATTGCAACAAATATGGACATCTTAAGAAGCAATGTACAGTGCAACAGAAAAATAATCAACTTTCTTTTGCAGCAGCTTTTTCAGCTTACAGCTCACTAAATCAGGATGACTGGTATATTGACTCTGGAGCCACAATGCACATGACAAGACGCTCAGACAGGATGTATGATGAACAACCACCTCCGATTCACAGAATAACGGTGGCAAACAGTGAAGCTGTTCCTGTGCACAGTATGGGTAAAGTAAATATTCTAACCAAAGTAAGCAAAGATGAGCATCGCATACAAGTGAGAAATGTTTTATTTATACCTGAATTGAGTACAAACCTGTTATCAGTCAGTCAATTAACAAAGAGTGCCTGTAAAGTTGAATTTACAAACATTGGCTGTAATATTTATAGTGTCAACAAAAAGTTGGTAGCCACTGCAAATTTAACTGACAACATGTACAAACTCAATGCTGTTAGTGGAATTGCATATGTTGCATCTGATTTAACTACCTGGCATAAACGAATGGGGCATTTAAATATAGCCGATGTAAAGAGGTTACATAAATGTGCTGAGGGGGTATCTATTAGTAATAATGCAGTGAATACTGTTTGTATACCCTGCTGTGAAGGTAAACAAACACGGTTACCATTTCCGAATTGTGGTTCAAGAGCAAATGCATTACTTGATATAATTCATACTGATCTGTGTGGTCCGATGGAGACTCCATCTGTTGGTGGAGGGAAATACTTCATAACCTTTATAGATGATTATTCTCGAAAAGTATATGTTTATTTTCTAAAGAATAAATAAGATATTAAATCAGTGTTTAAGAAATTTAAAGAGGAAGTAGAGAATGAATTAGAAAGAAAAATAAAAATTCTAAGAAGTGACAACGGAAAAGAGTATTGTAATAAAGAATTTTACACTTCCTGCGACTAGTTTAGACCAAAGTCAGACAGAGAAAGGAGAAAAAACAACTGCAGTCTTTGACAAGTCGCAGACAGAGACTTCATCATCAAGTAATGAAACATCGTTTGACAGTTGTGTGATGAATAGGAGAACTGATGATGAGACGTATTATCCTGACACAGATGATTATCATGACAGTGATGATGACTTTCTAGACAGTAGAATCACCCTGCGATCACATCAAAGAAAAAACATGCAAGACAATAACTTAATGTGCTTTATGGCTATTCCAGATCCTGTTACTGTTGAGGAAGCACTGTCAGGCTGTAATGCAAAACAGTGGCAACAGGCAATGGATGAAGAACACAAGTCCTTACTTGAAAACAACACATGGGAAATGACTACTCTACCAGCAAATAAACATGCCATACCATGCAAATGGGTTTTCAAGATAAAGAAAAATGAAAATGGAGAAATAGTAAGGTACAAGGCACGTCATGTAATCAAAGGATGCTCACAAAGGCCAGGAATTGATTACACTGAAGTTTTTTCACCGGTTGTGAGACTTGCATCTCTGAGATACTTGTTTGCCCTGGCTGTTAAGTATGATTTAGATATGTGCCAAATGGATGCTGTATCAGCATTTTTACAAGGGGACATAGAAGGAGAGATTTACATGAAACAGCCACCCATGTACGAATATGGAGAAAAAGTATGTAAACTCAAAAAATCATTGTATGGGTTGAAACAAGCTAGCAGGTTGTGGAACAGAAAACTTGATTCTACACTGAAGGAAATGGGTTTATCACAAACCAAATTAGATCCCTGCATATACTACAATATTGAAGATGAGAGAAATATTACCTTTATAGCTATTTATGTAGACGACTTAATATTATTTACAAATAACCGAGAAACAAGGAGTCATATAAAAGCAGAACTTAATAAAAAATTTAAAATGAAAGATCTTGGAGATTTATGTTATTGCATTGGGATACACGTAGAACGTGATAGAAAGAATGGAATCATATATTTAGATCAAAGAAATTACATTCTAGAAGTATTACAAAAGTATGGTATGACTGATTGTAAGACTGTCAAAACTCCAATGGATGTAAATACAAAGTCTGATCAAAAGGATAATTCTTTGGATCATAAAATACTATCTGATATTCCTTACCAAGAGATAATTGGATGCCTATTATATATTTCTCAAGTTACAAGGCCCGACATTAGCTTTGTAATTAATATGTTAAGTAAATTTAACAGCAAGCCTGAAATGCAGCATTGGCTTGCTCTTAAGCGTGTCTTGCGTTACTTAAAAGGAACTCAAGACTATAGACTTACTTATAAACAAACACTGGAAGAGGCAATGACTCATGGTTACTGTGATGCTGACTGGGCGAGTTCAGGGGATGACCGGCGTTCTTGCACTGGCTATACATTCCTCTTTCAGGGAGGAGCAATAAGTTGGAATTCTAGGCGACAGCCTACGGTCGCTCTGTCTACAACTGAAGCAGAGTACATGTCCTTATCATCATGTGTACAAGAAGCTTTGTGGCTTAAGCAACTCCAAGAATGTTTTTGGCCACACTTGAAGAAAGAAGCTATGGTTATTTACAGTGATAATCAGAGTTCTATAAAACTTTACGGTTCTGATGGTTATCATTCTAGGACCAAGCACATCGACGTGAGGCACCATTTTGTCCGCGACAAGATACATGGAGGAGCCATTGAAGTTCGCTACGTGCAGACAAATATGATGGTGGCAGATGCCCTAACCAAAGCCACGACGCACTCTAAACTGGCTTACTGTTCGTCAATGATGGGCTTATGTTTAAGAGAGGATGTTGGAAGAACGTAAACAACGCCTGCGTCATTAAAAAAATATGTAGTAGTTTCTTTATCGCCCGCTCGTGGCGCCACTTCCTTCTTCGCGGTATTGCTTTTGTTAATGGTTGCTTGCACTTTTTCAATAAATTGTTTTAATTATTATCTCTGTAAATCGTATTATTTCTACAGTATCAAATGTAAGAATTTGAAAAAAAATACAATAATACCAGATGTTTTAAATAAATGCTTTGTATAATATATTTGATTTTAGTATAGTCTTAGATTTACGCGAATATAACACATTGAAATAAAAATACTTTTTAACGGATTTTATCGCGGTTTATTTTAGAAAAACGAAACGAAAAAACGAAACAAAAAAAACGATACGAAACGAAAAACGAAACGTCGTGATCTAAAATCGTTGATGCGATGAAATCCGTTAAAAAGTAGTTTTATCCTCATATTGCGACCGCTCCCTGTGTTTCGACCCAACTCCAAAACCCATGAAAAATGTCATTATAATAAAGACATACATACTTATTACATATTTGTTATAATAAATAAACGAAATATAAATTTATATTTAGTATATTTATTATTATTCATTTTTGTTATTTCTTTTGGTCGGTAAGTTACTTGCTTATCACGCCGCAGGTCGTGGGGTCGATTCCCACACAAGTCAGACATAATGTGTGATGAACACGTCTGTTTGTCTTGAGTCTGGGTGTAATTACTTATATTTAAGTATGTTTACATTTACAAAACAAAAGAAGCTTTGTGGAAAGAACTGTCTTTGTTTCCGCTAAGCGCCTGCTGCCTGCCAAGATTATAAGATCAATTTTCCTAAACGCATAATTCTAGGTGCATAGGTACGTTTGAAGTTTTGTGTTTTTGTTGCAACAAGAGTTATCTAATTTGGTCTCTACACACAACGTGAAATCCTATGTTTAAATATTAAACGTCCGATTAGAAAATTGGTTAAATATTTGCGTAGGAGTTCACACAGTTGAGGTTTCGCTAAGTTTTTCAATTAACATACTTATCTCTCTTTGCGCTAAGCTACTTTGATTAATTACTTTTATAAATTGCATAGAAATTCAGTTTCGTCGTAATAATAGTAACTTCTCACTCCTACCCTTTTTAGTGCCCTTCTGTTTGAACGTCACGAGTTGAAAGAGTTTAGGCCTTAATCCACACACGCTGGCCGAGTGCAGGTTGGTGGATGTCACATCTCTTCGAATGATTAGTTCTAGACGTGCCGCGGGTTGCAATTAATGCAAATTAATTCTGACTTCACACATACTTCATTAGTAATGATTTGAAGACCTACTATACTACCAACTATAATGACCTTTATTAACGAACTGATGGTAAGCGGCCACCGTAGCCTATGGACACCTGCAACACCAAAAACAATTAGAAATGTTTAGAAACAATTTAGCCTTTTAGAAACCCTGTAGAAACTAGAATGAAATTCCTTTTTAGAAGTCTAGACAATAGACTAGGCTGCTGAGTGACCAATTAACATCTTAAACAAAGTCACTTTATTATTGTAACAAAGGAGCTTTAAATCAACCCCAATCCACAGTATCTTGCAATTGTCTTGCTTTTATTATAAACTTATCAGCCTCGCCTTTGAAATATAAGGTCGCGGGTTCGAACCCCGGTCGTCCAAGTGTCAGATTATATTAGACTATTGTCATAGATGTTTTCGATAACATCCAAGACCGATGGCTTAACGTGCTCTCCGAGGCACGGAGGGTAGTCCCTCAACCAACCAGACAGCGAAACAAATCTTTGTTGTTACACCAAGATTATCCGGAGCGGGAATCGAACCCGGGACCTCATGGGCACGGTATAACCCAATAGGACGGCTTACAGCGCTCCACTACCGAGGGCGTCAATATAGTCGGTCAAATCAGACAAGATATTATGACAGACGTGACCAAACATCTAATAAACGTCATGCCGCCTGCAGCGGCCATGAAACAATTTACACAAATATGTGATTGCATGACCAATGATCGAACCCGCGAGATTACATTTCAAAAGCGACGTTGATACCGCTTCGCCACCGCTGCTCATATATTTCTATTCTTTCTAGAAAGAAATAGGTACTCATTTAGAAACCAAGCGGGTCATTCGCTAAAGATATAAATTAGTAGAACAATAGAAAATTCAAATCACAAAGGGACTTCAAGGGTAATAACGGTTTACTTGGTTAGTCGTTTTGTTTAGAATAATATATTAAAACCCTTTTCAGAATCTCTTGTATTAAACAGAAAAAATGAGGACAAAAGTCAGTAGGAGCAAATCAAAAACTAGCAAATCAAAGAATAATAATTCTTTTTGCAACAAAAACACAAAACCGACTTCAATTGTAGGTACCTAGAATTATGCGTTTAGGGCAATTGCACTAATAATTTTAGAAGGCTGCGCGCTTAGCGTAAACAATGACGCTTCTTTCGACATAGCTCAATAACTACTGGTCAGATCTTGATCAAATTTAAATGGGACCACACGGAAGCATTTACTTGCCAACAAAAAAAGAATCATAGAAATCGGTTCACGTATAACAAAGATATTAGGTAACAAACATAAAAAAACATACAGTTGAATTGAGAACCTCCTTCTTTTTGAAGTCGGTTGAAAAAATTAAGAGATTTTAAACCATTTGTGTTTTGTGTTTCGTGTGTTTGTGTTTTCGAGCAGCGCTGGCGCAGCGGTACGGGCCTCGCCTTAGAAATATAAGGTCGCGGCTTCGAATCCCAGTGGTGCCCACACATCTTTGTGTGAATTGTTTCATCTCCGCTGGTCAATATCGGTGAAGGAAAACATCGTGAGGAAACCGGCATGTCTAAGAACTAATCATTCGAGGACATGTGATATCCACCAACCCGCACTTGGCCGGCGTGTGTGGATTAAGGCCTAAACTCTCTCAACTCAGAAGATAGTTGAGAGAAGACCCGTGCCCACCTGTGGGACACTAAAAAGGGTTAAAGCTAAACCATTTCTAAGAAAATTCAAATCTCTTCTAGGTAATACCAAAATGTTATTATTCTATAGTAGAATACCTAAATTATAAATTTTAACTACATTAATAATAAGAGATTGATGCTTAATAGGGTTATAATATTTATTTTAATTTAATAAAAGTATTGTTGCGCTCCCCTACTTTTCGCTGTGCCCTACAGGGTCCATAATTGAACACTGAAATTAATTTGTAACAACTTTCATTGTACATTATGATCTGCAATAAGCTTTTGAGTATTCATAATTCATTTACTGTTCATAAACACGGGATTCAACATATAAAATGGATGTGTAGTGTTCTTCTATCTCGGGTCCTAATTGGGAGAGTCCTAATTAAAGTCCGGTAACACTACATTAATTAATTTATTTACGTGTAATATGCAAGATGGACGCGAGTGAACTATCCATCCACGAAAGATAGCAAAAGTGCCAGCTTGCACTATCAAGTTACACAAACCACATTGATACACCACAGATGAGTTCAGTCGTGTTAAGGAATGATTTTCGGATAAAATTTGGCAGTAGAATAAGGCTCAGTGTATAGAATGAGCAACAATTCCTAACCCTCTCAAATGGTTTCACCAGACATCGCACCGACACACGGCAAGGCTGCTCGGCGGTGTGGTTTTCTGTCTGGTGCGTGGTCAGTAACTACAGCCGAAGCCTACATGATTTGGACCATCTGAGAAGCACTAATGAATATAATGTAGTTACCTATATGTATCTAAATGAAGATGGTGGAGTTGAACTTTGTAACGTAACTATTAATTTATTGTTCTGAAGTAAGTGACATTATGTTTTATTGAGTATAACCTAATTGGTTTTCTTTGATGGCCCATCGAGTTTTCATTCTTAAAAGAGTGTACTGCACTGGGGCGCAAAAGTTTATAAATCAACTTAAAAAAAATAGGTTCTATTGGAACGAAGTTCCTTATCGCGCGTTGTGAAAGGGGGCTAGACGGAAAAATTCTTACGAAAAGTTGTCACGACACTTTTGTAAACTATTGTAAGCTGTGCTGCGTGCGCATGTTTCTCTGTCTGTCTGTCTGTCTGTTTCTCTCTCTCTCTCTCTCTCTCTCTCTCTCTCTCTAGAGATAAAAAAAAATATTATAACGTAAAAAAAAAAAAAAAATTACAATTCCTTCACTAATTAATCGAAAGGAACTTCGTTCCATTCGGGTGTCCCTTGACACCTCTCAAGTTTTTTTTTTTTAATACAGAACTGCCAATTTCGTTGTAAATTAAGATAAAAGATAAAAATATACGATACCTTTTATCACCTAAAGTGTAACATCACATCGTGATGAAGTTACTGTCAAAAGTCAATGAATTTGTTTCATCGACTTGTGAGTTGCTATCATGATAGATAGAGTGTTTCATAAAATGAGCATCATTTTATTAAACACTATCTTCAAATAGCTATAAACGGCTTACAAGTGGATTTTTTGGCGAAAGTAATTGGAAAATGGTGGCGTAGGCAATAAATTTATTATTGATCCATACACAGGGTGTTGTTCTATTAGATTTCAAATTTGAATAACTACACAAATTTTGGAAAAGATCCTTAAGTTCCATGTCCCACTAATATTAAAAAAGACGAATTACGAAAGTGTGTGTGTGTGTGTTGTGTGAATGTTGGTCAGAATGAGATGAAATTGTACAAAGATAAATAAATAAAATAAAAATAGTAATAATATGTTATGATTTAGGACATTAACACACACGGCCATCTGAGCCCCGCTCACGCTTTAAACATGTATCTCTAATCGACATATTTAAATAAATAAATAAATATTCTGGGATAATAATAATTACTATACTTTTCTTTTTTTTCTTATTTTTTCTTTTTTTTATATATATTTTTTTTTGCTTTTTAACTTCGATTTTGTTATTTTATTTTTTTATTTTAACTCTTTTTTTTTGTCTTTTGTTTCTTTTTTTTCCCACTAACCGATTTATTCGTGGTTACGAAGGAATTTCGGTAAGAAGGTGGCAATGGAATGATGCTCCTTATTATTCCTTATTTTTAATATTTAGTATTTTTTATAATCACTTCTAAAGTAAATCACCCTGTATCAAAAGAACATTGCGCACCATTGAGGTTTTGTTTGAATTATGATTGTTGTTAGATTGTATTGAGAAAATATTGGACCGTGGAGTGGTTTACGATCAGATATTTAATTGATTGGTTTATTTATAACTTCAAATTGCTAAGAGTTGTGTACTTTTTGACTTGTGAACTTACATTTTTGGCACTACACTTACACTACAAACCTTTTTAGTAGCTTACTCCTGGGCACGGGTCTTCTCCCATACGTTCGGACCAAAGTTACTTCGGAATAGAACAAACAACGAATGAAAAAATGATATTTTATATTTGAAAGAAGTTTATTCCAAATACTATCCGTTTAAAATAAGAATAGGACTGGACTCGCGGCTAATTTCATACCAAAAACCAAGAAAAATAGCACTAGCACAAAATGTCAAATCACAGACAATAATATTATTCAGAAATGTATGAAAAAGTGATTTAATGGAAAAACTTTACACAAGTATGTAGTTACCTAAGTACACTTACGCGCTAGGATACCATAAACTGGCACACTAATTTATATACACGGATAAAATACAAGTTTTAACTTATAACTCCGATTTTTGTTATCGGAAGTTAATTAAATATGTTCATATATAAATATTCGTCTCCAAATGTCCAATCTTACTCAAAAGGCAATAAGACATATGCATTATCATTTATTTTTTTGTCTAGATGTGATTATAATATCAAACAAACATTTTTGCTCACTGTACTAAAAAATGTGAAGTTGTTGCGCATTCCAGTCCAAGATGGCGGATTTCCTATCCTATTCTTATTTGAAACGCATAGTATTTTAAATTGAAGTCAATGTTAGAACATCTCAGTTCTTAACTGAATGACATTTTAAGCTGTTTCCACTAAAGTAAATTGACCCTTATCCAACAAAAGGACAATTAATGGATTAATTTAATTGTGTATTCACATGTTGGTTTAGGATTTACTTCATTACAGACTCAACTGACAAACTCGTACAAACGGAACGCTCTTCTAAAGTAATTTGGAAAGTTAATTTTGGATTAAGTAAAGAGTCCACTTACTCTTATTGTATGATCTTACCATCGTAGATAACATAAACATTGTTTTGCTGATGCGACAAAACTCTTTGTCCGCACCGCTGTGTGTAGCATTAATGCTATAGATAGACCGGTTAACTCTCGTATCGCCTATCGCCAAGATCCTGACTCCTCAAGCTGCACAGACAGTCATGATGATTCAAGCGATATGGATATTAGTGACGAATAGTCTTACATTACTTTTATCTGTGGTTAAATAGTCCTTTAAGAGATTTAATAAATGTTTTATGTCTTTGTACCTCAGATGGCGATACGCGAGTTAAACGGTCTATCTAACATTACTCAGTACGACACCGAACGTCATTAAAGGAAAGATTTCCCACCGTACATAAATTTTATAATATTTAAAACTTTTTACTTGACCGATGTTTATACTCAATAAATGACTTATAATGGAATTATTTCGACATTTTGTTACTAACAAATAGCTTTGCCGTGTTCCGGTGCTGTCTGGTGACACTATTTAAGAGGGTCGAATTGTTGCTCCTTTATGGTTTAAACATAAGGAGCCTCATTTCACTGCCACCTTCTCACCGAAAGTCATTCTCACGAGTGAATCGGTACATTAGGCTGGCGCGTCCCATCACTCCCATCGTAGACATCATTGCTTAAGATCAGGTAGTCAAGCACCAGCCTATTCAAGAATAATAAAAAATTCAATTAAAAAAGAACATCGTCAGCGTATCTTCTTCTTCTTTCTGCGTTCTAAGAGAACAATTATTTGGGAGTTGTAAAGCGAGAAAGTAGCAGCGGTGAGCAGCGGAGGCGCAGCGGTACCGGCCTCGCCTTAGGATAAAGTCGCGGGTTCAATACCTATTATTGCCCACTCAACTTTATTTGAATTGTTACATCGCCGCTGCTCAATACCGGTGAAGGAAATATTGTGAGGAAACCGGCATACCTAAGAACTAATCATTCGAGGACATGTGACATCCTCCAACCTGCACTTGGCCAGCGTGTGTAGACTAAAGCCTATACACTATGTCAACTCGTAAGATAGTTGAGAGAAGAGCAGTACCCAGTAGTGGGATACTAAAAAGAATTGAAGAGAAAGACAGAAAGTCGACAAACCCCAAAAAAGAAAGAGGGTGGAGGAGTATTATTGAAATTTGATGTGCTATATTTATTAATGACAGAAATTTGGTAAGCTTAAACTGTGCCAAATGAGCAAAATGCAGTGTGCCAAGTAGTTTCAATAACTTTTGAATAGGTTTTGGCACCTCGTGCTTTCATTGTTTTGAATGTGAAGTGTTTATTATGCAATCATTATTATATGAGCGTTGTCGCTGAGATATCAGCCTAGGCTTTAATTTTTTTTAATTCTAAAAGAGGCTTGCACTTGTGTACAACTTGCCTGATATTAAGCAGTTTTCTATGAAAAAAAAAATATAGTAAAATATTATTTAGATACTATCTATTTTGTTTTCATCGAATTAGATATTTTTTTTTTTATATATTATTTATTTTTGGGGCTGAGTCACCTTCGTCCGTGGGTGTACACCTTTAATTGAATCCTCACAAGTGGTCCCCGGGTGGTGCGAATCAGGTGACAATCAACTGGTGGTAGGCTTCGGCCGTGGTTAGTGACCACCTAACAGACAAAGCCGCACCGCCAAGCGGCCTTGCCGTGTTCCGGTGCGATGTCTGGTGGCACCAAGTAGAGAGGGTGGGTCGGAATTGTTGCTCCTTTAAGGTTTCTAACCTTATGGAGGCTCATTCCACTGCCACCTTCTCACTGATAATCATTCGTGATCACGAGTGAATCGGTATACTGGGCTGGCGCGTTCCATTGTAGACTACATCATTGCTTAACATCAGGCAAGTTTTAGTCAAGCGCCAGCCTATCGAAGAATAAAAAAAAAAGCTTTTTTATGGAAATATGAGTAGCAGATTTGATCCCCAGTTGTACCCACATCTTTGTGTAAATTGTTACAACAAAGAACACATCGATAGGAACTCAGCATGTCAAAGAAATAAACAAGGAAATGTGATATCAACTCGCACTTAGCCAGCCTGTGTTTATTTAAGAGAGAACTAACTCAACTTTTAAGATGTTTGAGAAAAAACCCTTCCCACAGCTAGAACAGAAAAGGGTTTTTGCTTTTAATAAAACATAAGGTTCTGGCTGCACCTATAAACAATACAATTTATTAAATTATAAACTGGACGGCAAATAATACGCTTCAACTTGACATAAAAAAATATAAATACATTCAATTTTGTAACAAAAACTTGGTAAACATAGACAAATATTACTTACGAAAACCAAAAAATTGAACAATCGGACAGCGTGACATTTTTTGGAATACCTAGTCTTAGATAATAAATGTTCATGGAGCAACCATATCGATAAGAACTGATACTGTGGGAATATGGACATTGCTGAAAATCAGTGTTGTGGGTCGCCTCTAGTAGGCACTCACAGCGTTTACTGAGCAATGTCCATGTTTGACACTGATAGGTCACACTTACTCTTGTTTTTAATTTTTTTTTCTTTTAGATTGTTTTTTTTTCTCTTTTCTCTTTCTATGTTTCTTTTTTTATCATTTAATTTTGTGTGTCCTGTCTTTGTCAAATAAATGTTTTTCTTTCTTTCTTTCTTTCTTCTTCTTATAAGGTGTGTGGAAAACTAAGTAAATTTGCATATATAATAAGGCACTTATCTTACATAACAACTAAACAAGCCACACTTCAGGCTTACCATGCGTAGTGTTAGAATGGAAACTCCAAATGTCTTTTTAAAAAAGAATTTAATAAACTGAATAATAATTAGAAGATTTGGTAAACGTGTCTGAGTTGATTGACGATCCGACCCGAACTGAACTAAAAAAAAGGTGCACTACCTAGACTAGATGCACAGTTGCTGACTAAGCTATTCTCATCAGCATTTAACATAACATTCCGGGGATGTAACAGTAAGTCAGCTCAATATTACGATATGGTATACTTGTATGGGGAAACTCGTTACATCTCCAAAAAGCTTTTATAGCCCCTGACCTCCTGTAGACCTCTCTATAAGAAACTTAAAATATTAACGCTAACTAGCATTTACATTCAGGAAGTATGTAAAAACAAAAACCCACCCAGATCACGGGGCGGTGGCGTGGTCGGGAAGATACTTGCTTTTCACGCCGCAGGTCGTGGGTTCGATTCCCACCCGAGACAAACATTTGTTTAAATATGTCTGTTTGTCTTGTGTCTGGGTGGAATTATCAATATTTAAGTATATATTTACAAAAGAAAAGTATTATATGTAGTATATTACCAGTTATCTGGTTTCCATAGTACAAGTTCTGCTTAGTTTGGGATCGGTTGACCGTGTGTGTTAATGTCCCACTATGTTATTATTATTATTATTATTATCTGTTTACGAAATAAGGAAGCAACTGTTGTTTTAAAACTAAGTTCCCAAATAGATTAATTACACCCAGAACAAAAACAGAATTCTATAGACGAAGTTGCTTCCTTAAGCGTATAAGTATGTTTTATAAGATTCCCGAAAAAATTAAGGAACCGCCGACGAGTCGTTTCAAAAAGGTTTTGCACAGGGGTTACTCGCAAAACTCTTTTTATTCACTTTTTTTAACTAAAATAGGCTTGCGCTTGAAAACAACTTGCCTGATGTGTCAGTAAATACCGATTCACTCGTGACTTGAAGACCACCAGATTATAGCTATCGGAAAACATAGATGCCCGCAGCGAATTCAATTTGGCAGTTCGCACAATGAAAGTCGAAGCAAAGCGCTTTGTGCGTGCCCGTGGAATTTCCACCATATAACGGTGGAGCATAGCCGTGCCTCTACTTGTCCGATGGAAGAACGGGGATGGGAAATAAGATTGTGTAATTCCAACGCACACTCTCCGAAGTGTATCCGGTAAAAGACCAAAAGACTAGCAACTATGCGGCGATAACAAAAACAAAAAAAAAATAAAAAAAAAATACAACTATAAACATACTTAACTGTTTTAACTATGTATGTACCCACGTATTATAATTTGCACATCATGTAATGATTAAATAAGCTAAGGTCCTTTATTATCTGTAACACCTTTATAACCATACTAGCTTTCCGCCCGCGGCTTCGCCCGCGTGTATGTCGGTTATCGCGCCAAAACATTACCTTCTTTTTGCGCAGTCGGATAAAAACTATCCTATGTCCTTTTTCGGGTCTCAAACTACCTCCATACCCAATTTCATCCAAATCGGTTCAGTAGTTTTTGCGTGAAAGCGTAACAAACAAACTTACATTCGCATTTATAATATTAAGTATAGATTTAAGGCAAATAAATCTTCAATCTTTGAATCTTTGAAATTCCTGGCTCTGTACTAGTGATGCGATATTTGATAAGTCTCAAACTGCTGTTGGTCCAGGTGTAGCTTGTTCAATTAATAACCGCGAAGTCCCGAGTCGAGCAAAAAGACTTATAATATAGTTAGTGGCGTGGCCCATAATATAGAGGGACATTAACATAAACGGTCATCTGATCCTAAACTAAGCAGAGCTTGTGCTATGGAAACCAGATAACTGGTAATATACCACCTACTTGAAATACTTTTCTTTTGAAAATACGTACTTATATATAGATAATTACACCCAAACAAGATAAACAGACATGTTCACCACACAAATGTTTGATTTGGGTGGGAATCGAACCCACCACCTACGGCGTAAAAAGCAAGCATCTTACGGGCCACGCCACGCACCGGCCCGCATAATACTATTAATACCAAAGATAAAGCATCTCCTTTCTATGGTCATTTTCTCACAAATTAATTGAATAAGAATCAAGTTAATTTATGTATTAAAATGCAGATTTGGGAATGAGAGACGACTTTGAAGACGTTGAGCGTAAACAGAAATACCATCTTACAAGTATTACAAATGCGAACGTTGGCTAGGGTGGATGGTTGTTTGAACAAATTCGCATGAAATTTAGAAAAAGATAGTAATACTGCTGTATTAAGTACTGCTGCTTCTTCAGATACTCCTTACATTGAAAAAAAAAACTCTTTTCCCCGTATTAATAAACGTTCTAAAATCTCATTACAACAGAAATAAGTTGAAAATTCGTTTGTCTTTGTCTGTCATTATAACATTTTATACTATGTAGTAAAAAAGAGACAATGTCCATTTTGACTAAAGAGTCTTGCAAGTTTTTTTTATGAATAAGACTTTGTTTGGCTTTGAGATTATAAAGTACGTTACCACGATAGGGAAATTCTATTTAAATAATATAATTCTAAATTCTAACTTAAAACTAGGGTGTCATGGAACTCCTCCGAATCGTAGCCTTGGAGGGAATATGTCTAAAAGGGTGGCAGTAATTCTTTGACCAGCTCTCTGGTCACGTGAAGTCTATTAAATACCGCGCTTGGGCTTCACGATCCAGGCGTTTCAACCCCAAACGGAGCTAATATGTAATTAGTTTTAATCTACTAGACTGTTTTGCGCCGCTGGTTGGTCCACCAAGACCCTATCTCCATGGCAGCAACGCCGTACCATCTAGCCTCTTACCATCCAGCCGTTCGGTTCAAGATTAGCCGGAACACTGGCGCTGACAACCGCCTATCGGGTGATGAGCTAACGACGAAAATCCATATCTCAGCTCCAAGTAGGTTGCCGCGTTCAAGTGTCTACAAGCTGTTTTGTGTGCGCAGATATAAGACTAATCTAGGTCTTAACGCACCCATAACCAGAATGACCAAGTCGTAACTATAACGTTCTTTCCCGCCTGTTAGATTTATACATATTTGGGGACAAGGAGTCCCAATTCAAGACAAAAATCGCTGATCACATAAGGTCTAAACAGTAGCAAAGTTATTATGAATATTTCTGAGTAGGTACTTGGTTCTGTGTATTAATTTTCATTTAATTATTGTCAATTGAAGCAAGTAATTACTAGTTTTAGCTGTGGTTACCTATAACTAAATGAACACAGCGGTCCAATCTTTGTGCAAACTACTTATTTAATGTAATTGTGTATCATTTGTTGGTAATCCAAATAAAATAAATAAATAAATAAATTTAATTTGCCCCTACCCTCGCTGATCAGTGACACCCAAGTCGCCCGAAAGATTCCCCACTTGTAAGTTTGACTAATACTAAAAACTAGGCCCTAGCCTCTACCAAGATAACGTAGGCCAAATATTCACCTGTAAGCACTTTTAGAATATTACACTTACCCATTCACAGCGGTGGCACAGCGTACGGACCTCGCTTTAGAAAAATAAGGTTGCGGGTTCGAGTCCTGTTTGTGCCCACACATCTTTGTGTGAATTGTTTCATCTCCGTTGCTCGATATCGGTGAAGGGAAACATCGTGAGGAAACCGGCATGTCTAAAAACTAATTATTCAAAGACATGTGACATCTACCAACCGGCACTTGGATTGTGTGGATTAATGCCTAAACTTTCTCAACTCATAAGATAGTTGAGAGAAGACCCGTGCCCAGCAGTGGGACACTATAATGAAGTGAAGTAAAGCACTTGTATACAAGTAACAACCAAATTGTAAACAAAGTTATACAGCTGTTTCAGCGTTATTATATTTTATTTGTATTAGTTCAAAAGTAAAATCACCTGAAAATCGGTTCCAACTTTGGATTTACCGAACTTCTTCTTACGCAGTTTGCTCTTTGCCAAAGTTAAAGAAACTCAAAGCAATAACCGAGGAATCGTTGATAGAGAAACTTTTGCAATCGATTTAAATTTACCTTATTTTTAGCTTATAAGATAACTCATTAGGTGGTAAACGAATTCGCCTTATCCGCGTGACTCCGGGTTGAAAATATTGTTGAAACTTTTTAACAAGAAATAATACATATATATATATGTCGGAGAAGTCATTAGTACGGTAGCATACTTGACAGCGAGGCGGCAGCGCGTCGGGTCGACACGCTCGACAGAGTCTAGCCTGAGGTCCGCACGGGCGACGAGTGGGGATTGTCGCTACACGAACTGTGTGCCCCAGTTCTCTACAGACGTCCGTGCGACCAACATCGGTCTAGGAACTGTCTTACCACTCGTTGTATTAGTTTTACATTTCGAAACAAATTAATAGTGTGATTAAGATAACTTTGCTGCTCGTAACCACACCCACTCAATAAGTTCTCTGACGATGACTATCCCTCTGATCGGCCTCCTGCACCGAAATCAGAATCGGGATAAAGGAGCAGACAAACCATCACCTAACTGAAACTACGCAACGGCGTGAAAAATAAATGACGGGAGTGGTGACAGCTGGCGACGTGAACAAAAGGACACATCTGTACCCGGTGCCCTAATGGAAGTGGAGGTGTCGAGGTTTCACGCAGCAAGTGACACGTGAGGGTCGACGTGTGCGTGGTTGATCCACCGGGATGTACTTTTAAACATCAAGGTCAGTCGTTCTTTTTCTATTAAGATTCCGGTGCCGAGTGTTCACTTGTTAAAGAGAGTAAACGTAGTGGTAAAAGAGTACAAATGTTGTAACCTTAAAGGGTCAGTCAAGCATACTTGGCATTGTTTAAATTATTTGTTTTGTTGAAATCGATAATTTAATCGAGATTTTATTGTACGTTATGCCTGATGTAGTGATATTTTTTACGAAGTGATATGATATTAGGCCGCGAAGTACTGTTGCAAGGTTTTATTGTTAGTATAACCGCGACTTATTTTAAAATTTGAAAAGTTCTCGATATAACGATTGTAATTTACAATTATCAGTGAGTACCACCGAACTGTTTAATAATAATGATTTACCCTCGATAAATCGTTTTACCGTGGTTGACAATCACGTTTCGCGAGAACATAAATCGGGTATTGTCTATGTGTTGTCTCGTTATTTAGATTATTTAACAACTGGTATGTCGCTGACATGCGTAACTACAGGTGAGCTTGTTTTTTTTCGCTTAGTTGAACCTTATTTGGTTGCTCAAAAATGACCGTATCGTTTTAGTGCGGAAGAAAGAAAAACGATCGTGAGCGAGATAGATGAGTTATTGCGTGCAAATATTATTTCACTGGGTAATTTAACTTTTCACTATAGCTAAGCTAAGGCAGTTTATAGGCTTAGTCGCATACTTCAGACAGTTAGACTGCTGAGATCCAGTCTCTTAGGGAGGCTATGGTTGAGCGCTTCAACTTATCTCTTAAAGCTGTTTCCGACTGGGGTGACGCCAGTCTAGTCAAGTGTAGTGCTGCTAAAACCCAGGCGTGTCTATTCTCTGCTAAAAAAGTAATGCCATTTCAATTGGCTCTTACTTTTCAAGGTGTATCCGTGCCTATAACAATCCACCTTGAGCTTCTTGGCGTTAATATGACTTCGACCTTTAATTGGCCCGTACATTGAGCCCATGGCTCAACTTGCTGCCAAAAAGCTAGGTGTCCTCGCGAATACGTCAGTACTTCACGCCAAAACAGATGCTCAAGCTATATCAAGCACAAGTTCGCTCATGCATAGAGTACTGCTCGCATCTTTAGGATGGGTCAGCTAAATACCAACTCAAGGCATTAGAGTCTATAGAAAGGCGAGCCAAGAGGCTTATTAGCAACGAATCCCTCGTCAAGGCTAAATTGCAAAGCCTCGAGCATCGCCGCATGGTTGGTGGTCTTTCGGTCTTTTACCGGACACACTTCGGAAAGAGTGCGTTTGGATTAAACAATCTTATTCCCCCATCCCCGTTCTTCCACTGGACAATTGGAGGTGTGGCTGTGCGCCGCCGTTATATGGTGGAAGTTCCAGGGGTACGCACGGAGCGCTTTGTTTCCACTTTCACTGTGCGAACTGCCGGGTTGTGGGATTCGCTGCCGGCATCTATGTTTCTCGATAGCTATAGTCTGCCGGTCTTCAGGTCACGAGTGAATCGATATTTGCTGGGTAAGTGCGTTCCATCGTAGACTGCAGCATTGCTTCACATCAGGCAGGTTGTGGTCAAGCGCAAGCCTATTTTAAGATAATAAAAAAAAAGTAAGTGCCTAATTTTGGACCAACAGCGCCACGAGTACATTAGGAAAGAAGTAATTCATGACGATTTACGCAATATAGATAGGGCCGCATTCTATGAAAACAAAGTAAATTCGACAAGATAAAGGTAAAGGTCAATAATTTTTCAATGGGAGAGTTTGTTTTGATTATGAACAAGTAGTGTGATCATACAAAGTTAGATCCCAAATTTAAAGGACCGTCCGAGGTCATAGAAGTTTTTGACAGTGACCGTTATAATTTAAAAGTACTTACTTGTAATTACTACATTGTAACTGTACTTACAAATACGCACATGAAAGCTTGCAAAAAAAAAAATCCGGTATCAAAGTATAACTGACGAAATTGAGGTAGAGTAAAGTAGTCGTGATGACGACGACAAGATTGTTTAAGCTTGCATAATGATTGGACCGTACCGGAGGTTGTCGTGTAGCCGTAGCTCAGTAGAAATCGGCATCTACTACATTGTAGTAGTCCGTGAGTACGCGGTAGTGCAGTCAACTCCGGCAGAGGTCGGGTTTCTTGGGAAACCGTGAGTCCAGGGGAGACTCGGCGTTCCCGTGGGGGTTCGCATAAAGTTGAGTAACTGGAGGTTACTGGGCTATGTGTAGCCAATGGTCATATGCAGAGCTTAAATTAGTTTACTTATTGTAAGTGATTGTCTCTTGTGTGAGAGTGTAAGTTTTAGTAGTCGGTTGTGCTTTGAGTTTCTGATTTTGATATTGAAGCGATTTAACTGAATAAGTGATATTGATTGTTCATTGATTTTTAGTAAACAGGTTTCCTTAATTTAATAAAAAAAAATGATAAAGTTTAGAGTTCTGTTAAATTTGGGGATTTCTGGAAATCTTTATCTTTATCTTTGTCTAAAGCCAGGAACTTGTTCCTCCTAGTTTAGTAGGCCAGGCGTGACTGAACTATGTGATACTGTGTGTTGAATATTGTTTCAGAATAACACACAGAGACGTGTGTCCCGCAGGATGGCCGTGTCGGAGAAGTCATTAGTACGGTAGCATACTTGACAGCGAGGCGGCAGCGCGTCGGGTCGACACGCTCGACAGAGTCTAGCCTGAGGTCCGCACGGGCGACGAGTGGGGATTGTCGCTACACGAACTGTGTGCCCCAGTTCTCTACAGACGTCCGTGCGACCAACATCGGTCTAGGAACTGTCTTACCACTCGTTGTATTAGTTTTACATTTCGAAACAAATTAATAGTGTGATTAAGATAACTTTGCTGCTCGTAACCATATATACGTTACATATATATATATATATATACTATATATATATATATATATATATATATATATATATATATATATATATATATATATATATATATATATATATATATATATATATATAAATGAAACCCGTTTTCCGTTGTCACGACATCACACGTGAACGGCTGGACCGATTTCGCTAATTCTTTTTTTTTAATATTCCTTTAAGTACGAGGATGGTTCTTACGCAGAGAAAAATTTAAAAAAAGAAAATTTAGAAAGCGAAGAAGTACCGAAAACCGGGTTAGATACCTATTATTTATCATTGGTTATATTCAGTAGGTCTGAGACCCGGTAGATGGCACTGCTTTACCGGGCAGAACGACGTCTGCCGGGTCCGCTAGTAATAAATAAATATTTTGGGACATTAACACACACGATCATCTGGTCCTAAGCTAAGCGGAGCTTGTGTTATGGAAACCAGTTAACGTGTATAAACTATACATAATAATACTTTTCTTTTGTAAATATATATACTTATAATAGATATTTACACCCAGACTTCGACACAAACACAAATGTTAATCACTAATGTTTGTCTCGGGTGGGAATCGAACCAAGGACCCGCGGCGTGAAAAGCAAGTATCTTACCGACCACGCCACGGGCCCTTTTAATATAACAAGTGTGCTAACTTAGAAAGCCTTAGTTGAGCAGGTGGCAGTGGAATGAGGCTACATATGGTTAGAAACCATAAAGAAGCAACAAGTTCAACCCACTCTTTTAAATGGTCACCAGACATCGCAGCGGAACACGGCAAAGCTAGTTGGCGGTGCGGTTTTGTCTGGTGGGTGGTCACTAACCACGGTCGAAGTTTATCAATAGTTAATTATATTACCAGTAATCATAATTACCAGTTGATTGTCACCTGATTTGCACCACCCGGGGACCACGTGTGGGGATTCAGATAAAAGGTAACTCAGCCCTCTTCAGACCTATGGGTAATATTGTCGTCATAGGACAAGTACGGCTGTACGCCATCGATATATGGTGGAAACTCCACGGGTACGCTCAAAACGCTTTGCTTCCACTTTTACAGTGCGAACTGCCAAGTTGTGGAATTCGCTACCGGCATCTTCGTTTCCCGATAGCTATAATCTGCCTGTCTTCAAGTCACGAGTGAATCGGTATTTATTGGGTAAGCGTGTTTCATCGAAGACTGCATCATTACTTAACAACAGACAAGCTGTGGTCAAGCGCAAGTCTAAACAGAATAAAAAAAAGAGATCTATGTTGTTGAATAAAGAAATTCTTTCAAGTGTTCCCTTCCTTTCCACCGGTTTATAAACCTACACAAAATTTCATTTCACAAGAAAATAACAAATTTTGATAACAATAACGTCTATTCTAGTCAGGGAGCAATAGCACGTTTCTCCATTATTTACAAGCAAAAGGGAAACTCGCCCAAACTAATAAGTAAACTGTTATCAAGGAAATCACAATTTATATCACAAATTTCCACTTTATTGAGTGCTGTAATTGTATCCTTGTTATTGAGATACTGTTAGCAATATTAATAGGACTCGAAGATAAAATATTTGTTACTGCAGATACACTGAGTAATAATAATTCATAACCTTATTAATTATTAGTTAGGTTAAATAATTATTATTATAGTTAATAAATAATAATTATTATAATAATTATAATTAATTATTAATTAATTCAATTATTAATTAACTTAATTAATTATTAACACTTCAACCCTTTTTAGCGTCCCACTCCTCGGCACGGGTCTACTTTCAACTATCTTACGAGTTGAGAGAGTTTTGGCTTTAATTCACACACGGTGGTTAAGTGGGGGTTGGCGGATGTCACATGTCCTCGAATGATTAGTTCTTAGACATGCCGGTTTCCTCACGGTGCTTCCCTTCACCGATATTGACCAGCGACGATGAAATAATTCACACAAAGATGTATGGGCACGACCGGGGATCGAACCCGCGACCTAAAACGCTACGGGATTAAACCCTAACCTCTCTCTAAGAAAGTTGAGAGATGACCCTTGCCACACTACTGCTGCTAAGACACGCCGATTTCCTCACGGTGATTTCTATTACTGATATTGAGTGAGCAGAGGTTTTATAAGACCTTATTATTTCGTTCTTAGATGACTACACGAGCTGGATATAAATTCATTAGTTTAAACTTCATTAAACTTTGTGCGAGCTTCCGACCGACCTTTACCTGACAGGTTAATACTAATTCAATATTTTAAAAGCTTTGGAAAAAGTTTTTAGAAATTCTTATTATGCTGACGGTATTTTCTGAAAAGTACCTGGTATAAGTCTGATTATCTGACGATGATATTCTACGTTTTTTTCTGTAATAGGCTTGCGCTTGACTACAACATGCCTGATGTTAAGCAATGATGTAGTCTACGATGGAACACGCCTGCCCAATACACCGATTCACTCGTAGTTACGAAAGATTTTCGGTGAGAAGAAAACAATAGAATAAGACTCCATATGGTTAGCAACCATAAAGGAGCAACAATTCCGACCCACCCTCTAAAATGGTGTCACCAGACATCGCACCGGAACACGGCAAGGCCGCTCGATGGTCACTAACCACGGCCGAAGACTACCACCAGTTAATTACCAGTAAACATAATTACCAGTTGACCACGTGTGGGATTCAGATAAATTGTGCACTCCGACGGACGAAGGTGACTCAGTCCCCAAAATTATAGTTTACGCCAAGCGCCTGCGCTTTGCCATAGTTATAAGACCAATTGTCCTAAACGTATAATTCTAGGTACCTACGTTTCAAGTCGGTTTTTTGTTTTTGTTAAATGAATGAATGAATGAAAATAAAATAATTATCATATTTTAGTGAGGATACAGGTGTTCTCTTAGACTTTACGTGGTACCTACGTTTTAAGTCGGTTTTTTGTTTCTGTTAAATGAATGAATGAATGAAATAATTATCATATTTTATTGAGGATACAGGTGTTCTCTTAGACTATACGTGGTATTTACGTTTTAAGTCGGTTTTTGTTTTTGTATATGAATGAATGAATGAATGAAAATGAAATAATTATCATATTTTAGTGAGGATACAGGTGTTGTCTTAGACTATACGTGGTACCTACGTTTTAAGTCGATTTTTTGTTTTTGTTAAATGAATAATAATAATAATATAATGGGACATTAACACACACGGTCATCTGATCCCAAACTAAGCAGAGCTTGTACTATAAAAATAAGACGGGCTGGTGGCGTGGTTAGTAAGATACTTGCTTTTCACGCCGCAGGTCGTGGGTTCGATTCCCACCCGAGACAAACATAAGTTTAAATGTCTGTTTGTCTTGTGTCTGGGTGTAATTATGTATATATAAGTATATATTTACAAAAGAAAAGTATAATAATATGTAGTATATTACCAGTTATCTGGTTTCCATAGTACAAGCTCTGCTTAGTTTGGGATCAGATGACCGTGTGTGTTAATGTCCCACTATATAAAAAAAAAATCAGATAACTGGTAATATACTACATATAATAATTTTCTTTTGTAAATATATACTTAAATATAGATAATTACACCCAGACACAAGACAAACAGACATATTTATACAAATGTTTGTCTAGGGTGGGAATCGAATCCACGACCTGCGGCGTGAAAAGCAAGTATCTTACCGACCACGCCACCGGCCCGAACGAATGAATGAATGAAAATGAAATAATTATCATATTTTAGTGAGGATACAGGTGTTCTCTTAGACTATACGTGGGTATACGAGAAACACAGCTGCATTATTTAATAACGCAGAATGTTTCACGTAACATTACTGTTTCCTTATTTCCACTACAGCGTCGGTAAAATAGTGTTGTTTCTTGACAGTGTGAGCACAATTATGTACACACAAAATAGCAATATTATTCTGAAATACTAAATACCGTCTTTTTCTTCTACAAACCTTTTTAGTCTCACTACTGGTCTAGGTAAACTGCCTCAGTTGGTTAAATAACTGTAAGGTCCCGAGCTCGAATTGTAGGTCGAGCAAAAAGACTTTTATAATTTAGTTAACTTTGAGAATCTTAGTTGCTGCACGAAGTTTGGAATTGTGCCTGATGAACGACAATAGGCTCGTCCCCAATTGCGTATGGGACATAAACATTTTTTTTTAAATAGGTGTGCGCTTGACTTTAACTTGCCTGATGTAGTAAACGATGGGATACTACATCATTGCTTAACTTCAGGCAAGTTGCAGTCTAGCACAAGCCTATTTTAGAATAAAAAAAAATCAAAATTAAAATGATAAAATTATTTCTAATAATTAGTTATTATTTAACTTTAATGAGCATTAAAGACGTTTATGAATACGGGGGTTTACGTACATTATCTATGAGAGTAATTCCCTTTCAAACGATTTAGAAACGCTTTCGAATTCGAAATTTAGTCTCATAGTAGTGGTTGCGTCTAAAATTAATAAAATTGTACCTCTTTTCAAAATATGAGTCGAATAACACTTTAAAGGACACTTCATACTTTATTAAAATCAGTTCAGTGAATAAATTTATTACAATTTGAAAAGGAGAAAATGAGCTGTGAGGCAAAACGGATTAATTTGTGATGTGAATAATCCGTATTTTGCTAACTACCGATAAAAAAGAAGGGGTTTGAATTTGAGGGAAGTTTCATGTGTGTACAAGCCTTTGTTTTCGTAGCACTAGTGGACATCTTGACGTAAAAGTAAAGTTATGGAGATGGGTGGCTCTAGCTAACGAGCGGCGCGTTTGCAATAACATCGTTCATTACGTATTTACTTTAGCAGCGCTTAAAGACAAGTGAACGCGAGTAGGCAATGAACTACAAAGTTGCCAGTAGCGCCGCCCGTCGCCGTGTCCCCACGCGGCGTAAGGTAAAAAAATATATGGGGCCAAAAAACAAAACGCACCCACCAGCCAGTATAAAAGTTTAAATTTCGAATGCGTCAATAATTTACTACTATTTTTTTTACCTTTATTTTATAAGGAAAAAGGATTTTCTGCAAGGAGTTACGTTGCATCAGATGCACACTTTTAAGATAATGTCTTATTAACGCGCGTAGCCATAGCACTAGGATCTGCTATATTTATTTAGTTCTGGTACAATTTATAAGAACGATGACCTTTAATAAAATAAAAATCTATGATCGTGAATCGTGAAGCTTAGGACGTGGCCGGACAACGCTAGATTTAGGGAATCGGGCTGTTGATTAGGGTCTACCAACATCGTATCGCGCATTTGTATCGCGATTGCGCTGTTCATTACTGACCGGGCCCGTAATTGATTGGGGGACTGGGTGACCCGGAAAATCAGTGCTGTGAGTTACCTCTGGTAGGTACTCACAGTGTTTACTAAGCAATATCCACGTTAGGGTACTGACGGGACACACTGTTTACTTTTAGTTATTTTTTAACGTGTTTTTTAAGGTATAGCATAGCTTTGCTTTAGCTTTGAGCGCGGCGACCGAATCAAGAAATTCCGTAACGAAAAAAACCTAACACGCCTATGTTACCCACTTGGCTAATTTACCCTTTAATTAGGGTAAAAGTTATCCAGCAGGGTAATTTTTAGGGTATAAAATTATCTTTTTCTTTCTTTCTTTGTTGTGTATTGCAACTTCTGCTATTGGTGGTGTTTCTTATTACTTTAGCATTAGAAGTTGATCTGAGTTGGCGATCGCTATAGTGATAGCATCGTTCGTATCGGAAAACCAACCAACCAAAACCCATACAATATACACAATATGATTTTAAGTTACGATTGATAATCAGTGTATTTTTGCACATACGATACTATCGCTAACATTGTCAATATCGTGGTACAGGAGTTGATTTAGATTAGTTGGAACCATAATGATTCGTTTTTAATAAAGTACACGATTCAATAGATAGACCGTTTAACTCGGGTATCGCCTATCACCAAGATTCTGACTCCTCAAGCTGCACAGACAGTGATGATGATACAAGCGATATGGATATTAGTGACGAATAGTCTTACATTACTTTTATCTGTGGTTAAATAGTTCTTTAAGACAATTAATTAATGTTTTATGACTCAGTACCTCAGACGGCGATACACGAGTTAAACGGTCTATCTATAGGCCACTCAGTGTACAAGCACTGCGCTCTTGACTTGGACCATACAAAAATGCTATAGGTGCTTCACTTGTTTATGTCATCTATCTGAAGCTGCAAGGATTAGCTTCTTACCGCCGGGGACAAATTATTTTTAACTTATCTTGGTAATTAGAAAAATATATAGCACCAGGATATTAAAACTTTAATTTAGTTTTAGAACAAGGAAGCCATTTAAAATTCTGGTAGGCTTCGGCCGTGGTTAGTGACCCACCCACCAGACAAAGCCGTACTGCCAAAAGGCCTTGCCGTGTTCCGGTGCGATGTCTGGTGACACCATGCAGAGAGGGTGGGTCGGAATTGTTGCTCCTTTAAGGTTTCTAACCTTAAGGGGGCTCATTCCACTGCCACCTTCTCACCGATAATCATTCGTAATCACGAGTGAATCGGTACACTGCGTTGGCGCGTTCCATCGTAGATCACATCATTGCTGCTAATGTTAATGTTAATCAGGCAAGTTGTAGTCAAGCGCCAGCCTATCGTAGAATAAAAAAAAAATCGAAATTTGTCTACTAATCCATACTAATATTATAAAGCTGAACAGTTTGTTTGAACGCGCTAATCTCTAGGACTACTGGTCCGATTAGAAAATATCTTGCACTGTAAGATAACCCATTTATTGAGGAAGGCTTTTAACCTACTTTTTGTCCCAAAACTGGGCATAATATAAAATGTACGTCACGCTGGTGAAACCGCTGTGGAAAACTAGTAAAGTCTAAAGCGCGGATTCGAGGCCCTGATTTGCACCGTACGAATTAGTCAATATTATTATGAAAAATGTTTTCGAATACTGTTTAATAAAATGAAAATACAAATAAAAAAACTACCTTTTAACGGATTTCATCGCGGTTTATTTTAGATTTTAGATAGAAAATAAACCGCGATAAAATCCGTTAGATAGTAGTTTCATTTCAATGTGTGTTATTCGCGTAAATCTAAGACAATACTTTGTAAATAGAATTGAATTAATCGGAAAAAGAGTTGGTAAAACAATTTGTAGATTTTTTGACTTCTATATTGATCATCATGGCGATCGCATCGTCGGGATTGGAAAGTATAAAATAAATATTAAGTTTACAATAACTATTTATTTCTTTAATTTTCTAATTCCTAAGTACTTAAAGGTAAGTCTTCTCGTATAATTCGACGTATCCATTTAGCAGTTATATTAGCAGCTACCAACGTTACTATAGTAGGTCCAGCGAGGTCACTTTCGCAGTTAACTGGTTTCCAAGACGACACAACACCCCATAAAATATCGTTCAACACTACTGGAGCTCCGGAATCCCGCTGTAACAAGAGATATGAGATTCAACTTTATTTTAATAAGTACAGGGTTTATTTTTCTGTGCAATGAACATTTCACTTTCTTTTTATGTGCTTGGGTAAGTGAGATGGGGCTAGGTGATGGTATTAGGTGTTAATTAATTAACCTATCAAACTTTGCCAGGGTACTTGGTATCGAAAATCAAACAATTAAAATCACTCAAAAAAAAGTAGGTAATCTATGACGTTTATAGAATATTATATTATACAACCCTGAAAATTTTAAGGACTCAATTTTACCCCCAAAACTGAATATTTATTTAAATCGACCAATCTATAGAGAAAGTATAGGTACGCTAGTTTTGCAAATAAATCAACTTACCAAACAAGGATCCATCATAACCCCTGTGTCTAAGCACATAACACTATCAGTACGGTTGACACCGATGAGGTTCAGCTCCTCATCACAGTCTTCAGGATCGGTTGGATGGAGATGCGTCACTGTAAGGATCCGCCGCCTCTTGATCACTTCCATTGAATCCACTCTATCTAGTTCATCTGAGTACTTCTGAAAATTAAGTAATGAAAAGTTTTTTGTTTATTCTCAGCAATTCCTTTCATTTGATGTTCATATTTTTGGAGTGCATTCAAAATAACTAGTTCGCCATCTTGGGTATTCCGCCATGTTGGATTCAGAATAACGTTCAGAAATCTGACACAAGCATTGTCATCCAAACTTAACGTGTAGGTACTCAAAATGTCAGCTCCATCTGCTCATTATATTATCTGCTTCAAATTTGAATCGCAACATTTTATCCGAATAGGTAACATTCATCGGTCAGCGGTTCGGTAAATCTGCGACAACCACTGAAGAAAAAAAACAACTTCAAGGTCCCACCGGTCTCTGAAAGTGAAGGGAATAGGAAGTGCATCTGTGTTTGCACACACACACACACTTGTCCAATATAATATTACTATATTCTGAGTATCTGGTTAATCAGCTTTAACTGGCCATCATCTCTAAAAAAGGACTGGGAAAGGTATTATTATATAAGGGTTAGTCTGAGGTGACTAGCATAGGAGGTATGCAACAGATATTACAGAGCACAAAAATGCAAAAACAAAGGGCACAGCCTCCATTCCTTTACACTCAAAGTCCGATGAGACCGGCTGAGCAGGTGAAAGATAAGCGCAGGACAGATACATTCGTGTTACATCTCGAACTTCCTGACTAAGGAACAGAGCTAAGAATTTAGATAAGTACTATAGGCCGACCGTTTAACTCGCGTATCGCCTATTGCCAAGATTCTGACTCCTCAAGCTGCACAGACAGTGATGTTGATTCAAGCG
Organism: Meganola albula; assembly: GCA_936450015.1. Taxonomy (NCBI): domain Eukaryota; kingdom Metazoa; phylum Arthropoda; class Insecta; order Lepidoptera; family Nolidae; genus Meganola; species Meganola albula. The sequence goes on from OW388164.1 coordinate 2,170,598, forward strand.
ATATGGATATTAGTGACGAATAGTCTTACATTACTTTTATCTGTGGTTAAATAGTTCTATAAGAGATTTAATTAATGTTTTATGACTTTGTACCTCAGATGGCGACACGCGAGTTAAACGGTCGGCCTATATTTAATCGTGGTATATTACGGAATTTGTAACAACCACAACAGCCTGGCGTGAAACTAAGTATTGTGTCGACGAGGCAGTTGATATAATAGTAACTTTATTTTTAATGTATTGGAAGTACTTTTCTTTACTTACTATAGGAAGAGGCCAAGAGGTCACAACAAAATGCGTGGCATCTGCATCTTTTTGCACATTTTGTAGCTTAACAGGTCTTAGACTGGGCGTGTATCTCACTGGTTTAGATAACTTTATAAGAGCCAAATCAAACATGGGTATACTATCGTCGAAATTAGGATGGATTTCCACGTATTTGACTGGGAGAAGTTGCCCACCTTTCTTGTAGTTTATGCTCCCAAGGCGGACTCGTAGTAACCTTGTGGCCTCTCCTAACCTGAAAAGCAATACAACGTTAGTTACTGTTAGTTCAATTTGTAAAATAACTGACGCTTTATGTCTAAGACATGCCACCAAACGCTCACGTTGTAAATTAAATAGTATCTATGCCACAATACCCCTCCCATGAAACTGTATAGCGGCAATTACTATGAATATTAATACTGTATCTTTAGACGCGTGTCGATTGAATGCGTCAGTCGTATACCACGGTACATGAAGGTAAATATAATAACCTACAATTACTATTATTAGGTAAAACCTACTGAACAGTCGTCAAAAGTCTCAGGTCGAGTAAGATCACATAAATCATAACGTTAAAAAATATATACTCGATGTTATAGAATTGACGCGTACAAAATGTTCTGCTGGCGCAGAATATTGCAAGTATCCTGGACTGAGCGCCAAACCAACAGGTGACCTGCCAGGTCTAAAACCTTATAGAAAAAGATTCGACTGGATGCAGTCTGAAGGCATAAAGGCACACAGTCAAACTAAATCCAGGCGGTCTAGAAGAACTGATCAAATCAAATCAGATATGCTATATTTTTTTTGAGACGCGCGTCTACATAAAAAAAGTTCAATTTATTTTCCTACCGTGCAGTGAATGATGGGCAACTACTGAGAAACACTGCCAAAAAACTCAGTAGGCTTTTTTTCTTTTTTAAATGAAGTACTCAGAAGTACTTAATCTTTACTTTTTGTTTGTTTAGTGTGTAGAATTAGAGCGACTTAATTCCAAGCGTTTTTATCTGTTACATAGTCTAAAATTTTATAATACGCTTTCTTCTTATAACGTACATTTAAAACAAAATTGTTAATAGTCATTTTCTTACTATTATTTGGAAAATTGTAGAAACGTATACACTGCCCCATAAAAGAGGTACTGATTGAATGTAAATAGCTGTGAAGAAGGAAAGAGAGGTCGTAGCTGATCTCTTATGAGTTGGATAATTAGTCACACATCACTCAAACGGAAATAAAAGCCACCATGTGAATACTATAAACGGCGTAAGAAATAGAGAGTTGGAGAAGTAAGAAAGACAAGAAGAAAAATCTAATTTAAAAAATATGTGAGGAAATGGAAATGACTTCGGTCTGGTCTGTAGTAGCTAGTTTTTATTCTAGTGGGAGTGCGTGGGCCGAGGATCAAAGCATAAGCGTGATGATTAACAAATTTTAAATTGAAAACCAACAAACATGGGAATTGAAGGCAATATTTCCAATGTGCCCGTAATTTTCCTGGGTGCATTGGGAGTGGAAATTTCCCGGGAGTGACCATATTCTCAGACGTGCACCATTAATCGTAATATACCACGCAAGTGAAATCGTAGGTGGAAGCCAAAATATTTATAGTGTCTTAACCCTTATTTAGTGATATTACTCAGTGTTGTTTTTTCGCGAAAAGAAATACATCCGTAAAGGAAATCCGTTTAGTCGTGTCAATCAACGTTTGACGTGGTTTATTCCATTTTCCGGGTATGAACCTGATTTAGCTTTGATATTGGGTTCGTTGTTCGTTGTTAGCCGCTTTTAGTTGGAATAGTTCGAAAAAGATGTGTTTTACTATCTGTGTCTCTGTAAACAAGTTTGTGACATCGCAGCGATCTAACTAATCCGTTGAAAAAGTAGTGTTTTGTAAATTTTACACAACTGTTATGTAGTGTTATGTTTTTAGGGCGGATCTTTATGTATCTATACTAATATTATAAAGCTGTAGAGTTTGTTTGTTTGTTTGTTTGAACGCGCTAATCTCAGAAACTACTGGTCCGATTTGCAAAATTCTTGCACTGTTAGATAGCCCATTTGTTGAGGAAGGCTATAGGCTACTTTTTGTCCCACTGCTGGGCATGATATTTAGTTCACGCGGGCGTAGCCGCGGCGGAAAGCTAGTGTATGATATTTGAATTTTTTTACCACTTGCCATATAAACAAATGAACGGATCGCAACAAGTAAAGTATCATTAGATTTGTCTGAATAATCCTAGTGTTCTTAGATAGATTTTACGCTAAATTGTAAGTTTTTTTATAGAAACTTATCGAGTTAGATATAGTCTGACCAAAGGCGAATACAAAAATTTATTTATGTGCCTAAATGTGAGAGAACCTGAATGACCGAGCGGCACTCGGTTAATTTTTTATAGTATAGTAGGAATAAATAGAATAGTTGCTCCTTTAATTCCCTTGCTTTAACTTTAAAGAGTCTCATTCCACTGCCATCTACTCACCGAAAAGCGTTCGTAATCACGAGTGAATCAGTATACTGGGCTAGCGCGTTCCATCATCGACTGCATCATGGTTAACATCAGGCAAGTTGCAGTCAAGCGCATGCCTATTTTAGAATTAAAAAAAACCTGCAATAATCGAGAACTCAACGGGGAACAGAAATTGAATTTTATGCTCACTAACATGTCTTGCAGTCAAATGTTTAATCTATGTGATATCTATATATATAAAAATGAAACCCGTTTTCCGTTGCCACGACATCACGCGTGAACGGCTGGACCGATTTCGCTAATTCTTTTTTTTAAATATTCCTTTAAGTACGAGGATGGTTCTTACGCAGAGAAAAATTAATAAAAAAGAAAATTTAGAAAGCGAAGAAGTGCCGAAAACCGTGTTAGATACCTATTATTTATTATTGGTTATATTTTGTAGGTCTGAGACCCGGTAGATGGCACTGCTTTACCGGGCAGAACGACGTCTGCCGGGTTCGCTAGTATTAAATAAATTTACTTACAAATACAAGTCATCAGCCGCTGTAATCACCCACTGATCGTGAATCAACGCGCCAGCACTTAAATACTTCGTCATTTTCAAAATGGCCGCCGCGTACGGGAATATCTCGCTATCTGTTACTAATGTGTGTTCATCTAAATCGTTATATTTCACTTCATTTGGCATTATTTGCTTTTCTTTGCTTTCTATATATTTATTAAGAAATATTATCACTAACATTAATTTTTGAAACATGTTTTTAAGTATTTGTGGTTAAATAAAGTCAGTATTTTGATAAAAATACCTACACGAGTTGTTAAAAACAAATGACATTTAAATTATGAATTTAGAGAAAACGATTATATCATATTTATCCGAAACATACTGGAAAGTTTTTATAGAATATTCCTTCTAAACTCTTTTAAAATCTCAATAATACTCATTTCACAAATGGTTTCACAATACACAAAAACTATTTTGCAAATATTTGAAAAGTTTAAGCGAATTCTAAGGTAGAAGTTTACAAAGTAACAAAGCGATAAAGAAGATTAAGCTGAGTTCATAAAGGTAATACAAAACATGAGTTATTCATATAAAAAAATGTGCGTTTATAAGTTTTTTCACTGTTTACTGCACAGTGAACTAGTAGATGTCGTTTTCTAAGGCAAAGGCGTCGAACACTTAAAAAATCTTAATATATATAAATCTCGTGTCACAATGTTTGTCCTCAATGGACTCCTAAACCACTTAACCGATTATAATAAAATTCGCACGCCATGTGCAGTTCGATCCAACTTGAGAGATAGGATAGTTTAAATCTCAAATTATAGTCGCAATTTTAATTTATTGCTAATTATTTGTCTGTTATTATTTGACAGTCACAATTATCTGTTAACTCCAAATGATTCTAACAGATGTCGATACCTTTCGACTGGGTTGAGTAAGTAATCAATAGATGGCGCTGCTATGGTTATCACATTTTATGGACATTGATGCTACCCGGGCGAAGCTGGGACGGGCCGCTAGTATATTATATATTTTTTGCCGACTGCCTAGGGAGATTCATGTTTTACGCGCGTATCTTGAATATATGTTTAAACATTTCTTGATGGAATGGTTACGATAGTTAATTTATCGTTTTAAAGTCTCAAAAACTCGTGTCTAATCTAAGATGAATTTAAAAAAATTGCGGTATTTTTTGTATCATAATGGAACTCTTACCTTTTTCATTTTTTTTATTGTTTCGGGTTAACTAACAATTGTGCAATAAAATATTACCTAACATAAATATTATATAACAATTAGTTAAATACACAACCAGCACCGTTATCCACAAAGTAACCTTTAAGTTTTAAAGAACAAGCAAGCTAGATGATTAGATACCCATGTAAAGTATAATAACAACTAGAAGTCATCTATGGTACAACTTGCAATACAGTCAGCAATACTTTTCTTAAATTGAGTACCTAGGTGTCAAAGCAAATATGTCTATTTCAGTGAAGTTTATTAGTTTAGTTTTTACTTTAATTGGGGAGTAATGTTTGCTAAAACGTAAATAAACATTACTACCTGTAGGCTAATTCACGTAGTTAAATAAGTTCACTTGCAGTTTAGTTTCGATCAAAACAACCCTTTTCGTACTCTTGTAATTTTGACAACCGCTGTCAGATACGCTCGCGTCCAAGTTTGCATCACAAGAGCACTTCGAATAGATATTGTAGCTAACCAATTATAAGAATACCATTTTGCACTACGACGAAATCTTAATTAGAAACTGCACCGAAACTTGATCGGCGCGTCAAGAAATTACGTGAATTAGGGCACTGATTTTTTTTATTACTTTCGTTATGAACGAAGCGTTATATGAAAACAACCGTTATTGTTACGTTGCTTTCAAATTGTTATCGTATTGAATGTCAATAGGTTACTACAAATACACAATACTACCAATGTGGTAATATAGTTAGTATTGGAGTTAAATAGGTTTATATTATAGTAATGTGCAAAGTGTTTTTATTCCATAATTTGTACGTTATTGTGTGACTATTAAAAGACGAGGGCCAATCTCGTATTTGGCGCTGTTTTCAGCGTCTGCTTGTAGATATTTTTGCGTTGGCATCGTCACTTGCGTTGGAGTCAATTTTGCTATCTTTAGCGTTATTGTTGGCGTCGGTTTTGACGTTAAGGACACTTTACGCGTTGGAGTCATCTCCTGTGATAGCGTTTTAGGTTGAAATAAAACTACTTTTTAACGGATTTTATCGCGGTTTATTTTAGATTTTAGATCCCGACGTTTCAAAGTCTTTTCAGACTTCATGTTCACGGGTGGACTGAGATATTTGACGTCCAAAAATATTAATCACAATTATTACTGACTACCTTCAAACATTAATATTTAAGTTGCGTTCCGATTTAAGCAAACTGAGCTCACAGTGTCTTGAATTCTGAGTTGATTTTGCTTGGGTTTTGGTACAAGTAAATTAAGCACTGGGTCCCAAGCTGGTGGTATATTCCAACCATTTTCTCTGTTAAAATTAGGATGTTTTTTAATTTCAATAGCTTCGCGGATCATTCTTGGTAAGAACCGGTTTTCTTTGACAAGGACCTGTGTTTTATCAAATCTCAAGTAATGGTTGGGGCCTTTTTGAGTATGTTCACACACTGCAGATTTCGTTGATTTTTAACATCAGCTATGTGTTCTTTTACGCGGGTCCCTATACTTCTTTTTGTTTGTCCTATATATGAGAGTCCACACTCACAGTCAATTTTATAAACACCCGCATCTTGTAGAGGGACTTGACACTTGACAGATGGTAAAAATTGACTTATCTTGGTTTTTGGCTTGAAGTAAGTATTTATAGAAGCCCGCTTAAGGATATAGCCAATCTTGTCGGTCACTCCTCTTATATAAGGAAGAATTGCAGGTTGCCTTTCAACTGTAGCTGGTTTTACACGTGATCTGCGGCGACGCGGTGCTCGGAGCTTGTTGTCATGCAATACTTGCTTGACGTACTTAAGCTCTGCGTCAAGATGTTCATCATCACAGATCCCGTGTGCTCTCTGAAACAAAGTTTTGCCCACAGTAGCTAACTGTTTAGGATGGTGGTGCGAATCATCGTTTAGATACCTATTTGTATGTGTTGGTTTTCTATAAACTGTATGACCTAAGGTATTGTTAGGATTCCTGGTTATAAGGATATCTAGAAAAGCTAAGGTGTTATTTGCCTCCAACTCCATTGTGAATTGAATGTTGTTGTTAATGGAGTTGAGGTGGTCGAGGAAAGTAGATACACTGTCTTTTGGTAAGATGGTAAAAGTATCGTCTACGTGCCGTTTATAAAAAGATGGTATGATGGGAGCTGTATTCAGGGCCCGCGCCTCGAAGTCTTCCATGTAAATATCGGCGACAACGGGGGAAACTGGAGAACCCATAGCTACTAAAAAATAGTAATAATTGTGATTAATATTTTTGGACGTCAAATATCTCAGTCCACCCGTGAACATGAAGTCTGAAAAGACTTTGAAACGTCGGGATCTAAAATCTAAAATAAACCGCGATAAAATCCGTTAAAAAGTAGTTTTATTTCAATGTGTGATATTCGCGTAAATCTAAGACAATACTAAGCGTTTTAGGTTGCTTTGGAGACGGTTATTAGCGTTATCTCTCTGGAGTAATTTTTCTCGCTGACGTTACTTCTTAATGTAGAGTCATCTATTGCGTTAGCATCGTCATCGTCTCTCGTGTTGGCGTCATCTTTCATTTTTTTGTTATTTTTGCTCTGGAATTGTTTTTCACGATGGCGTCAGCGTCATCTATCACGTTGTATTCATTTTTAACATCTGTACCAATGTCGTCTTTAGTTTTGTGTATATTGTTAACTTAATATCTGATATGACCTAAAACTTGCACATTAAACTCAATAATCCATAAGTATCTATATGATTATTCTACAAATTGTTTTAACCGCCTGTAAATACAATATGAATTCCGACTACAATGTGTCGCGCGCTATCTCAAAGAATGCATGAAAGATGCCATAAGAGCCAATCAATCACTCCGTTCTCAATGAATGAGCAAGTGTTAGTAGAAATCGCTCGTCATATTGGCAGCCACTACTCGCGCCTCCTACATCATCCAATGTTGCCAACAATTTAGCGTTGGTATTGTCACTCTCTGGTGCCTAGCAACGTCGTCTCTGGCGCAGTACTATGATACAAATCGATAAATTTCTGACAGCTTTGGCTTCGGACGATGCTATTACTATGAAATCCTTTATAATTTTCCTTTGTTCTATCGGCTATTATCCCCTTTTCTCGATAGCTTTTCGACTGAAACAATTTCACCACTTTGAAAAACCAATTTGCATTCATCTTTCTTTGATCAATCTTTAATATAAATTGTAATAGGTCTTATTATGTAAATCAAGTCTCGGCTAGACCACACTAATAAAAGATGAGAAAATCTATCAGACGCCTTACACATAAAAAGAGTTCTGCTGCCAGAGTTCTGTATTCAGTCTATTAAACGTTGCGGTCAATGCCAGGTTCTAGATTAACTTAAAGTAGTATTTCGTAGATTTACGCGAATATCGCAGAATCATGATTGGGCCTTACAGCTCATTCAGACGGGATTCGTCATTGTTGATTCGTCAAAATCATGGTACGTCATGACGGATTGACGTTTACTTTGCATACGGAATCGGGATTGTTTACGAGTCGTCAAAATATCCGAATTGATGTTCACATTCGTTTCTAGATTTAGTGTTCAGTCTTGAATAAACCAGCGGATCCGTCAAAAAAATTCACGGTTTGTGATTTTTGACGAATTTGATTTTCAAAAGGTGATACGTGATTTATACGTGTCTGTCATTTTTTACTATTCGTGATGACGTACATGGGCATTTAAAAAGCATTGCCACCGTCACAATTATAACAAATCGTAAAAAATGACAATTAGTCTAAAAACAGGAATGATTAATGTTTTTTTTAGTTTAGTTTATCCCACAGCTGGGCGTGGATCTTCTCTCAACTACCTTGAGCTGAAGATAATGAGCAGCGGTGATGAAACAATTCACATAAAGATGTGTAGGCACAACCGGACATCAACCCTGCGACCTTATATTTCAAAGGCGATGCTGTTACCTCTCTGCTACCGCTGTTCTGCCTTCTAAAATATGCAATATAACTTTTAAGTCAGCCACAGCTGCTGAAAGATTTACGTAAAATCAAAATACATTAAATATCACTTCAGTTTCAAATTTCACCTTTTCAACCGTCAATATTTACTTATTCATTAGCTATTGTTTACATGACCTTTTTATCTTAATAAAAGTCTGCATTATTAATTTTTGTATCTCCATCAAAATAGTGTATCTGTACCTATATATTTAGAGTACACACACACTTCAGATTTATTGTTTGTATTGATTTTATTGGTTTTTTAAATTAAATAATTTTATTTATGTGTATATTTTTAATTACCTAAATTTTTATAAGTCTTTAATATTTATTTTATTGTATTTTTACTTAGTATAATCATTTTATAGTATTTTTAAGAAAATACTATGAAATGATTTATACTAAAAACAATAAATTAAACAATTAATACAAGAAAGTAGTAACTCTGAATTTTTAAATTAATGATAATATTATCCCCGACGACGCGACGAGTAAATCTTGAAATCTGACTAAGAAACATCTATATCATTTCAGCTTTTAATTTTAGAAAACCGCAACAAAATCGGTCCGGCTCGTTGTTATCCAACACAACTAATACAGACTAATACCAAACATTTTAGTGTTGAGATTGTTAGTCGGTTAGGTCATTTTTCTGATCCTTGTATTTTAATGAGTACGTCAGTAAGATTGTAACAACATTTTATAGGCCGACCGTTTAACTCGCGTATCGCCATTTCAGGTACAAAGTCATACCTTAACCACAGATAAAAGTAATGTAAGACTATTCGTCACTAATATCCATATCGCTTGAATCATCATCACTGTCTGTGCAGCTTGAGGAGTCAGAATCTTGGCGATACGCGATACGAGAGTTAAACGGTCGGCCTATAATGCCAAACATTTTAGTGTTGAGATTGTTACAATTGAACAAATCTAAGAAGTACCTTTTGACGTTTCACTGTTTTGTATTAAATTAGCTTTATAGAGGCGTAATTCACACTATTTTTATTAGATTTCCTGTAAAATAATTGAAATATGCAGCTATTTTTATTTTAACATAACATAAACAATTTTCATACAGAAAATAAAATTCTAAATGTAGGTACTACGTTTAGAACTGTCAAACGGTACTTCTTAGATTTGATGTACTGTAGTCGGTTAGGTAATTTTTCTGATCCTTGTATTTCAATAAGTCCATCAGTAAGATTATAAAAAATGTTAGACACGTATTTTTTGTTTTATCATTGAAATGAAACAATATAAATAACGCATTGAAGTAATAGAGTGGCGTTTCCAATATTATTAATTTATCGATCTGAAGAACAACACAAATTTCGTCATACCTATTGTATAAGTATAGCTGAAGTAGCAGTGGGCTGGCTATGTGTCGAAGAACAGTAGGCTAATTCACGTAATTAAATAAGTTCAATTACAGTGCAGTTGCAGTTTTTTTTTCTTCGGCATCTGAGTCCTTTTCGACTATTCTGCCCATGTCAAGTTTGAGGCAGCGGCCGGCCGGCGATAAGTTAATGCCCGGCCGAGGGCTTTTTACACTTTGTGGTAAATGTTAGTACACTTTAAGGACGAAACACGGTTAGTAGACAAAAACAATATGATAACAAATATTAGAATAATAACAAATACCAGTTGCAGTTAAGTTTCGATCAAAACAGCACTTTTCGTATTCTGGTAATTTTGACAACCGCTGTCAGAAACGCTCGCGTGAAATACGCGTCACGCGAGCGCAGAGACTAGATATGACAGCTGAATAAATACAAGAATACCATTTTGCACTAAGACATAAACTTAACTGCAACTGCATCGCAACTTGATCGGTGCGTCAAGAAATTACGTGCTGATAATCGCTAGTGAAAGCGAGTTCTTGAGTGGAGCAGGTTCACGTCTTGGCAAGCGTAGTGTGGAATGCCCTACAGCTAGGTGGAGCTACGATCTGCGAAAGATGCGATGCGACGAGCCTAGGACAGGGTGCAATGGCGCTTATTGGGAGAGGCCTATGTTCAGCAGTGGAGTACTATAGGCCGATGATAATGATGTTGTTGCATATTATTATATTAAAATATTCGTTGAAAAAAATCATAAAACATAAATTCGTTGAAATAAAACTACTTTTTAACGGAGAAAATGGTTGGAATATACTACCAGCTTGGGACCCAGTGCTTAATTTACTTGTACCAAAACCCAAGCCAAATCAACTCAGAATTCAAGACACTGTGAGCTCAGTTTGCTTAAATCGGAACGCAACTTAAACATTAATGTTTGAAGGTAGTCAGTAATAATTGTGATTAATATTTTTGGACGTCAAATATCTCAGTCCACCCGTGAACATGAAGTCTGAAAAGACTTTGAAATGTCGGGATCTAAAATCTAAAATAAACCGCGATAAAATCCGTTAAAAAGTAGTTTTATTTCAATGTGTGATATTCGCGTAAATCTAAGACAATACTACATAAATTCGTCACAAAAATTCTTGTGGTGGTACTGGTGCTGCCATCTATTATTCTTTTACCAAATTTTTATTTCAGCACTGAATCATACGCCTGAAAATTTTAATGAACCCACTTGTTCAGTGTAACATTACTTTGTTGACGCTCGCTAGATGGCGCTGAAATTAGTAAATAGAGTTCTTTAGTTTACTTTATTTGTTACTATTTGTCCTAGATGGCGCTTATGACTGTAAATCTGTATCTGTACTGTATTATACTGTAATCTATATATCATCACTTCACTTCATAAGTATAGTATATACCAGTTATCTGGTTTCCTTATCACAAGCTCTGCTTAACTTGGGACCAGATGACCGTGTGTGTTAATATCCCAGAATATTTATTATTATTATTTACTTCGATACTTTTTTTGTGTACCACTGCTCAGCTCGGGTCTTCTCTCAACTATCTCACGAGGTGAAAGAGTTTAGGCCTTAATTCACACACGCTGGTCAAGTGCGGTTTGGTGGATGTCACATGTCCTCGAATAATTAGTTTCCTTGCGATGTTTTTCCTTCACCGATATTGAGCAGCGGCGAAGAAACAATTGACACAAAGATGTGTGGGCACGACCGGGAATCGAACCTGTGACCTTATATTTCTAAGGCGAGGCCCGTACCGCAGCACCACCGCTGTTCTAATCTATACATAGAATTATATTACCTGTATCTACTAATTACAAACGCTAATTATATGAGTTGAAGAGTTTGTTTCGTTGGACGCGCTAATCTCAGGGACATCTGGTCCGAATTTAAAAAATTCTCACAATGTTAAAATATTATATTTATTGAGGAAGTCAACAGCACGGCTATCGTGATTTCGCTTGCACGCTGTGTGGGGCCCTATCTCTGTCCTTTTCTATCGTTCACTGTAAATATCTAATTGTGATCACAGATGTGTTTCTCGTTGCAAGTAGTTGTGCACAGAGACCCAGGTTTAGTGATTGCGTTATTAGAGCGTACCATATCTTTCTTATTTTGATTTATCAAAGAGGTTTATAATGTTTTTACTACATTGTCTAAAGACGAAAGTCTTCTAACAGTGCGTCCTACCCGTTATGACATACGGGGCCGAAACGTGGCCACTCACACTAGGATGCGTCCATAAATTCAAAGTCGCTCAGCGAGCTATGGAAAGGGCTACGCTCGGATTCTCTCTGAAGGATCGAATACGCAATGAACTCAGAGCAATGAACAAACTTATCAAACAACTGCTAGAATCATTTAATATCTAGATAGATAGTAGGAGAGCTAAAGAATCTAAATGTGCAGTTACTCGAGCATCGTCGATATTTACTGCACTGTATAGATTGAATAAAAGAAAAAAATAAAAGATAAGTATTATATGTATGACTAGCTATCTGGTTTCCATAACACAAGCTCCGCTTAGCTTGGGACCAGATGACCGTGTGTGTTAATGTCCCAGAATATTTATTTATATTATTATTTAATAAATGGTAAGGTAAAATAAGGTAAGGTATATATCATGAACACCATCAGCGATTGAGAAACTTTTTCAGGTATTCATCCGATTTCGTTACTTCCAAATTTAAAAAATGTCAGTGTGCACTTTTCCTGTCATCCTTAAATTATTTTTACCAAAATAAAAAATAAAACCCTGAAGTGGAAAACCAGGTGACTTTAAACCATCGTGAGTTTGTTAGATGTGAGTGCAGCTTTCAAATTTAATATAACACTACTTTATACTGGATTTTACTGTGGTATATTTTAGATTTTATATTATCCTGCCGTCTATTCGTTAATGTAATTTTATTTCAATATATGTTTTTCACATACATAATAGAAAATACTATGAAGCTTTAAATGACACAAGATCGCTTCTTTTTTAATTAATTGATTGGGAGAAGTCGTACCTGTTTGTTTCTGTTTAAAAACACCGTAGATAAAAAATTACAGATGGATAGTTGTGGTTAGTGATATTAAAAAACAATATCTAGTCATTTTTGTATTCATATTTATTGGTAAATACATTCATAATTATTTAATTTTACATAAAACCATTTTAGACATTCATATTACATTAACACTTAGAAATATGTACAACACATGTTTTAGATAATATCGTCAAAGCGCATCGACGTCAAAATTGGGATCTTTAAAGCTTAAACTTTATTTTTATTAGATCTTAGGACTACCATTTAACAAATACAATTATTAAATGACTAGATGGGTACTACCTTGTAAATAAAACGATCTATAAAATGAAGTCGGTTGATAATCAGTTACATACATTCGAGTTAGAGTCTCATGAGAAGAATTCTGTATGATTTTATTATTTGTTTTTTTAACTCCAAAGTACTTACACAGCATAAAAATTTCTGTCAACCTACTGACAAAAAAATATTTTGCGTTTTCATCTAAATATTTATTCTCGTATAAGTCCCCTCTTTCTTAAGGTGGTTAAGTAAATTATTGTTAATTAAATATTACTTATGTACAATGAGTTAAATAATATATACCATATTTATTAAAATTACAAACTCAGTCTTATAAACACCGTCTCTGTAACTTTTTAATTATTAATTATACTAAATACTTATTTTAAGTAAAAACATGGCTGACTAGATAAACATGAACTTAAAAGAATTATATATGGCTAACCATAATTTTTATGTAATGGGATGCAAAGATAAGAAATTAAGAAAAATCAGTACTTTGTATTGTGACCATTTTCCTTGGTTTCATATAAATTCAGTTAAATTATATTTTATAATCCCAATTCATTAATAATAGGCTCGTGTTCATCAACTTCTAATCGTAAAAGTAAATATTTATTTAACTATGAACCAAACATTGTAAGTCTCTTTACGACGCCGCGATGATCCTATAAGAGGGCCAGTCGTGGGATTTCTGTGGTGGATTTAATCCCTTAAACAACTTAAGTACTAAACAACAATTTCTTTTTAACAACAAAACTGTAGATGTTGATTTTTTGTGATTTTGTGTTGATGATTTACATCATCTATTTATAAAATGTTACTCATTTTTTTAAATTATATAATATTTTATAATATGCCTTATAAATTTGAAGGACTTTAAACTTTAAAATTTGATGAACTTGAGGAACCCATGACATAAGTCTTAATTCATACAATTGGCACTCTGAGAAATCTCGAGCCACAACTTAGTTTTAAATTATACTTGAAAATTAATATATAGAGACAGTATATTACCTTAAAAATAATTTCTTATCAGTCAAGAAAAGACCAGCTTAGACCAACATACATACAAATAACCTTAGAAACCCTAGAAGCAGCTTAAGAAATCGCACAAAACGGCATGTCTAAACGCATCTTTACTTCGTGCTGAATTTGCGCGAACCGAGTCGCGTAAAATAAAGCGACACAATCGGACGCCGGTATTCAACAGTTTTATAATAAGTATTACTTACTTATCTTAAATTAATTGTATAATCATGGTCTTCCTTAAAACTATGTTAATTTCTCTTACGATAGTTACAACACAGATAATTAATGCTATACCTACTGTGGAAAGAAGCCCAGCGGAGTTAGACTGTTCCAATGATAGTACGATAAGACACGGCTGATCGCTTGGTTGCATTTTAATTGACCGAGTTATAGATAGACCGTTTAACTCGCGTATCGCCTATCGCCAAGATTCTGCCTCCTCAAGCTGCACAGACAGTGATGATGATTCAAGCGATATGGATATTAGTGGCGAATAGTCTTACATTACCTTTAACTGAGGTTAAATAGTTCTTTATGAGATTTAATTAACCTTTGTACCTCAGATGGCGATACGCTAGTCGGTCGCTTTTAACATTATAATATGTACAGTCTAACACAACTGTATGGAAAGTGGAACGATGGGTTGTTTTAACACTTACATTAATTATTTGATTAACATCCCTTACAATAATTATTTTAAGAATACTACTTATTATTATTTTAATAAGTTTTTTGTTACAAAAGAAACCAACTTCAAATTTATTACGCCATTTCATAATACTATTTAAATCGAGAAATAATAATTTCGCAAATCCATGTATTTGACGAAATTATGTCTAAACATATTTTCTTTTTAAAGTCAGAATTTTATAGGAAATAAATTAAAATATGTTTTTATCTTTAAATCCGTTTTGAACAAAAGTAGTGTTGCATGTATTTCGGCCTGACGCGCGGAATTCGAACATCATTAATTCTGAGGAACGCTTCTTAGTCATAGTTAGACGAGTCAGTGTAGTGCTGTTTTCTAAATCCTGCGCTGTGGAGCAACAGAATGCCCGGAGGAACTCACGGCGGAACTTGCCTGAAACAGGTAAAATTAGAATAATTGTAGTAGGCTCTTTGACTAAGTTGTTCAGAATTTTTATAATCCCCGTTTTTTCATCGGACAAGTAAAAGTACGGCTATGCGCCACCATTATATTAAAATGATAGAAATTCCGCGAGTTAGCACAAAGCGCTGAGCGCTTTGTGCTTGTGCTTGTGCTTTGTGCAACAACAACTCTAATTGCATTTTTATTGTGCGAACTGCCAAGTTGTTTGTAAATATCTCATGGGTTTTTTGCTACTTGTATTTATGATCAATATTATAGAAAACATAATTCTCTACAAAATTTGATTTTTTTTATACGTTGAACCGTAGAGAATAAAAAAAATAATCAAAATTTGTAGAGAATTATGTTTTCTACAATATTGATCATAAATACAAGTAGCAAAAAACCCTTGAAATGAAATATCTACAAAAAAAGCGCAATAAACCGATTTTTGTGACCTCTGAACCTTGAAATTTAATCGTTGCGCACACACTACCTTAAGTAGGTTTTGAGACAACTTTTAGGGTGTCATTAAACAAGTATTTACTGACTTACAGCTGGGTAATTCTATCAGATTCTTACCCAATTTAAGCTTAAATGACTGGACTATAGCAGAAATATTTTATTACTAGCGAATAACACCTCCCGTGTTAAATTCTCTAAGGTTACCGGTCCAGTTTAAATTGAAACTCACCACTCATAAAGTTGTATATCAATGGGTTGATCGCGGAGTTTGCGTAGCACATGACGTGTGACACGAGAGCTATACACGTGATCACATCGCTTTGCTCCATATCCAATGTATATCTGTGGAAACAAGAGTACAGTAGAGAAAAACCATAGAAATATATTCAAACAAAACTATTTTACAACGGATTTTATCGCGGTTTATTTTAGATTTTAAATCCCGACGATTCAGTCTTTAGAATAGAATAGAATAGAATATAATTTATTTGCATAGAATGTACATTAATTATCTTAATATATATAAATCTCGTGTCACAATGTTTGTCCTCAATGGACTCCTAAACCACTTAACCGATTATAATAAAATTCGCACACCATGTGCAGTTCGATCCAACTTGAGAGATAGGATAGTTTAAATCTCAAATTATAGTCGCAATTTTAATTTATTGCTAATTATTTGTCTGTTATTATTTGACAGTCACAATTATCTCTTAACTCCAAATGATTCTAACAGATGTCGATACCTTTCGACTGGGTTGAGTAAGTAATCAATAGATGGCGCTGCTATGGTTATCACATTTTATGGAAATTGTTGAGTGGGCTGAAGCTACCCGGGCGAAGCTGGGACGGGCCGCTAGTAGGTATATAAGACATTACATGTGTGTGAACCGTATACATTCCGCCTTAAAATTAGCATGCAAATATATTTCAATTTTTTGATTTAATATTCAATGACTAGGTATGTTGATAATAATCTCTACTACTTAGGACCATTTCGTTAAGTTAGTCTTTTCAGACTTCATGTGACTTAAAATCCATTATAATTTTTTTTTTATGTCAATGTATTATAAAAATACATAAGGACACATTATGTTTAACACACACATATCTACATTTTATTTTTTTAGCTTCTGGACTACTATTCTTTAGGCATATTTCTTTAAAAATGGCGAACGTCGATTAAAAACTCTATTTTGTATTCTCAAAATATCACATTAGACGTGTCTATCACTCAACGTATATATTTAGTCAGCGCGCTAGCCCGTGGACTGTTAATGACATCACGATGTTATAAAAAAAACCCTGACAAAAAAGGGATTATAATTTTAATATGAAATAAACACATTACTCTTAAAAAAAATGAAAACATGGCAATGGCAAATCTTGAAAACGACAATTAAGGAATTCTTAGAGGCATTTAATTTACCTAAGAACGGTAAACAGGTTCAGAGGAAAATAGCAGACAGCGAACATAACTACAACAGCAACCAGCATCTTAGCAGCCTTCCTTCTAGAACGAAGTTGAGCTGTAACAGAATGAAAGAGAAGGTTATACCTAGTGATTGCACTGAAATTTACCATCTCCGACAATTTTAGAAATTCAATAAAAAATATTTTTGAAAGTCAAAAATAATTAAAAATATATCTTTATATATATAATTCTTCTGTGACGACGACTGGACCGATTTTGATGAAATTTTTTGTGTGTGTTCAAGGGGATCTGGGAATGGTTTAGATTCAAAATTTTGCGCGGTACGAAGTTCGCTGGGGCAGCTAGTGTTTTTATATGTTTCTTTATACATCTCTCGCTTATTGTGTATAAAATCTCGTTCTTGAGAACTAAGCTGGGCGCCTTAAATCGTCGCATTCTTGCTTACTGGTAATCTTTTAAAAGCTTGTGTTATTTAATGATAGTTATATTCATACAAGACTATCCAACACCGCTGAAGTTTTATTAGTTATTTTTACTATTAATCTTTTAAAGGCTCGTATAGGTAGGTGCTGCAAAAACCGCTGGGGTAAACGAGTTCTTGAGTGGAGACAACGAATTGGCAAACGTAGCGTAGAACGCCCTCAGACTAGGTGGAGTGACGATCTCTGCAAGGTGGCTGGTCTGGATGAGAGTAGCCGCGAATCGTCCTCAGAGGCATGCTTTGAGAGAGGCCTATGTCCAGCAGTGGACTAAAGTAGGCCGATGATGATGATGATGATAGGTAGGTAGGTAGATACATTGAACTTGACATGGCTAAAAATGAGGAATAAAAGAAAAAGAAGAGAATTCAGCTCTCTCAACTGTCAAAAACAAGAATTTGTAAGTGACAGTTAAATGAGTATTATCATTCTTTTTCTTCGATAGGTTGGCGCTTGACTACAACTTGCCTGATGTTAAGCAATGATGTAGTCTACAATGGAACGCGCTAACCCAGTATAGCGATTCACTTATGATTACGAATGATTATATCGGTGAGATTGTGGCAGTAGAATGAGCCTCCGTAAGGTTAGAAACCTTAAAGAAGTAACAATTCCGACCCATTCTCTGCATGGTGTCACCAGACATCGCGCCGGAACACGGCAAGGCCACTTGGTGCTTTGTTTGGTGGGTGGTCACTAACCACGGCCGAAGCCTACTAGTTAATTTATAATAGTTCGTAACTTTTAGTAGCAAATGTTCTTAAAGGGCGTCCTGTCCCTGCGTTTTCAATACTTTTTAATCACCTCTTTATATGAGTTATGGCACTTTCGTCGATCGTCTATCATCCATCCTCTCCTCATGACCAAACCACGCCAACTTTTTAACCGACTTCATTTCTACTTTTATCTCTACATCTTTCAGACCACAACGTTCTCTAATTACTTCCTTTCGAGTTACACCACACATACTGTGTAAACAACGCATTTCTACTCACACCTAGAAAATAGAGTAAAATTTTTACCGACACTGCAGGCACGGATTATCTCCAAACCAACTAAAAGCATCTGTTAATAGTCTGTGTATCTAAACTAACTAGGAGACTTCGCTGTCCAAGTGCGCGTTGGTAGATGCAGCGGTGAAAACTCCATACAAGACTATTCTAATCTGCTCCCCTTTAGGAATTGATTAATATCGTTTAAATCATTAAAATTATGTCCAGCATAAGAGATTTAAATAGCATCAAAAATCTATATAAATAAAAATCAATGCCACTTTTCGTTGTAATTGTATAACTCAAAAACGGGCTTTCCTATTCAAACCAAATGTTTAGGCATTGTTCGGACTATTTAGTAGATGGTTTATGTGAAGTCTGCACAAAATCAGTTGAGCGGTACTTTATTTATCACATTTTTTGTAAATTTTTCAGTGGGCTGAAGCTACCCGGGCGGGGCCGGCCGCTAGTAAGTACATATAATATAAAGATGTTGGTCGCCGGTATTACAATAAAGAGATATTTTCATAAGTAAGACCTCTTTTGCTCCGGCTTCCTTGATTTTCACCCTTCGCCACTGCGTAGATGTCATATGTCTTCGGATGTTTTCATTGATTTGGTAATTAATTATCTTAGTTTGTACTCTGGTTGCTAATAGTTTCATTAACCTTTCGTTTCACGCCAAACTTTGATATTATTGCCTTCTAAATAGGTCATTTCAAGCTAACGCTCATTCGATATTTCAACGACCATTCGTAACATTTTACCTTTTTTACACCGTGTGTATTCTAAAAGGATGAATTACCTAACCCGCCGGTCGTTCGGATAATGCAAAAGCGAAACCGTAGCCTGGCATGTGGTTGGCAGAGGATACCTACCTCAAAATATAAAAGAACAACAGTGAAAAGGTTTGCAAGGCATTGAAATTATGGTAAATTGGAAAATCATTTTATTCTATCACCGAACTAAGGAGCATATTAAATAATAATATATAATTATAGACATTTAATGTTATTATTACTTTGTGATATAATTGATTTAATTATTTGATATATAATTCTAAGGCGAGGCTAGTACCGCGGCTCTTTACCACTGCTGTCTGTCACTCATCTAATAGAGAGAAATAAAACTCTGTAACAGACCTTCGTGACGGCCGTTACAGCCTTGTAAATATGACCAACCATTGTAGGTACCTACCTATGCATCGCAAATAAACGATATCTGATTTCTGATTTCCAGTGATAAGCGTGTTTAATAACTGCGAGGCTTCGATGCCCGGGTTGAGCAAAATTCAACAACACATACATGAAACATAGCCGATGAAAAATGAGTGATATTCACCTCTGCCCCCACTTTCGGGTAAAACAAGCGTGAAACTGTATTATAATATTAATATTAATAATATAGTATAATAACAGTAACACACACGGCCATCTGATCCCAATCTAAGCAGAGTTTTTACTATAGAAACCAGTTATCTGTAATAATAAAAGAAAAGTATTTTACATTGAAGTAAAACTACGTTTTAACGGATTTTATCGCGGTTTATTTTAGATTTTAGATCCCGACGTTTCAAAGTCTTTTCAGACTTCATGTTCACGGGTGGACTGAGGTATTTGACGTCCAAAAATATTAATCACAATTATTACTGACTACCTTCAAACATTAATATTTAAGTTGCGTTCCGATTTAAGTAAACTGAGCTCACAGTGTCTTGAATTCTGAGTTGATTTTGCTTGGGTTTTGGTACAAGTAAAGGACTGGGTCCCAAGCTGGTGGCATATTCCAACCATTTTCTCTGTTAAAATTAGGATGTTTTTTAATTTCAATAGCTTCACGGATCATTCTTGGTAGGAACCGGTTTTCTTCGACAAGGACCTGTGTTTTATCAAATCTCAGGTAATGGTTGGGGCCTTTTTGAGTATATTCACACACTGCAGATTTCGTCGAGCGTTGATGTTTTACGTCAGCTATGTGTTATTTTACGCGGGTCCCTATACTTCTTTTTGTTTGTCCTATATATGAGAGTCCACACTCACAGTCAATTTTATAAACACCCGCATCTTGTTACTTGACTTCATGCTTGACTTGACACTTGACAGATGGTAAAAATTGACTTATCTTGGTTTTCGGCTTGAAGTAAGTATTTATAGAAGCCCGCTTAAGGATATAGCCAATCTTATCGGTCACTCCTCTTATATAAGGAAGAATTGCAGGTTGCCTTTCAACTGTAGCTGGTTTTACACGTGATCTGCGTGTATTTTAATTGTAATACTTTTCTTTTGTAAATTCAACCATTCTAAATAATTACACCCAGACTTAAGACAAACAGACGTGTTTATCAACAAATGTCTGACTTCGGTGGGAATCGAACCTAAGACGGTCGCGTCGGTGTGAAAACCAAGTATCTAACCGACCACGCCACCCACAAAACTTACTAGAATCCATATCCATGAAATTGCCTTTTGCCAATAAAAAATACACTTGAATATCGAATCTCGAGTGTGTATATTATTAGCCTGACCTTTGACCTTTTTATACAGGCCAAATTGACAGGTCGGGTACAGAATTCACCACAAACAATCCACTTTATCCTGCCCTTCTTTTATTTAGAACCGTAAAAGAACCCAACAATACCACGCTTAACCAATTTTCAGCTTTAAAATATTGGTGGTCGATTCGGTTTGATCCAGTTTTTTTTATTCTGCGATAGACTGGCGCTTGACTACAACTTGCCTGATGTTAAGCAATGATGTAGTCTACGATGGAACGCGCCAGCCCAGTATACCGATTCACTCGTGATTACCAATGATTATCGGTGAGAAGGTGGCAGTGGAATGAGCCTCTATATGGTTAGAAATCATAAAGTAGCAACAATGCCGACCCGCCCTCTCTGCATGGTGTCACCAGACACCGCTCCGGAACACGGCAAGGCCGCTTGGCAGTGCAGCTTTATCTGGTGGGTGGTCACTAACCACGGCCGAAGCCTACCACCAGTTGATTGTCACCTGATTTGCACCACCCGGGGGCCATGTGTGGGGATTCAATTAAAGGTGGTACACCCACGGACGAAGGTGACTCAGCTCCCATAGCCTCGTTCATTTCACATTTCCGCACCTCAAAGGAATCACCATGTCGTAATACTAGGGATGAGTATAAGGGAGCATAAACCAGGATCAAACCGGACTAACCTTGGTGGTTTGTCTGGTTTGATCCTGGTTCGTGATTTCACATTTTTGTGTGACTTTCATCGTCGCTATTTGTAAGGAAAGCACCTCGAAAGAATCATCATGTCGTAACGGAAGGGGACAGAATGGAAGTCCCACCCATAGGAATGAAAGAGATAGGAAACATAAAAGTGCGAGAAGCTTACATGATAAAACAAGAATGAAAGAATGTCTAAGCATAGGCGCCAAGTTCGTTGATGGTTTTAGTATAAAAATGCACTAAGGGTCGGTACATATCTGACGCACGATGCGTCAGATACGCTGGACGCACTAACGTATCATTGGTTGAGTGTGAAAGGTTGAATTTCTATAATATACTTATTAAATTAAATTAAGTTAAAATAAAAATTAAATTAATTAATTAAGTTCGGTGAGTACGTGGTGTGTGCAAACCCAATTTGATCTCACAAAACGGCATCCGTTTCCATTCAAACATATTGTGAATATTTTTAATTAGGGAGGTGCTAATGATCAGCTGCCTGTGTTGTTATTTTGTGCCTATTTTAGTATTATTATTATTATTATTTAGTTCCTATATTCTGCAATAGTCCTGCTCTAACCGGGGATTGTCCTTTGTTGTACCTATATGGTGCGAACAGGGATAATCGTCGGTTGGTGCCACATTACATTTAGAGCAAAATTGTCTAACGGGCCTCTACGTGTTGGCTTCGGCCCCACGCACGCCTTTCATACATAATAATAATATAAGTTTATTTCAGGTATCAACCCATATTAATCTTAAACTAAATCTTAGTATTAAAAACACAAATTAAAATAATAAAATAAAATAACAGAGACTACAAATGTCTTGATAGGTAAATCATGTGATACACAGCACCTACAATATCATTATTGCTGTTAGTTAGGCGTTTATGAAAAGACATACGAAGCTTGTCTAACAAAGTATAGAAATCTATAACACTGTTCTCGGCAAACATGCCAGTCGCACTACACCGCCATGGTAGATTTAGCATAGCGCGAAAAGCATTATTATACTGAACCCTTAAGGTATTGAATGCATTTTGGGTGTATTTGTACCAGAGTTGGCTGTTGTAAGGCGACTGGCAGTAAGCTTTGAACAATGTGATTTTAAATACGCAACGCGATTTTTGTCAAATATGTACCGACCCTAAACATGATACATATCATCTACTAACCAGCAGCAAGCACGTGTGGGACTCACCTTTTAAGATAGTTGAGAGAAGACCTGAGCACAGCAGTGGGACACTAGTGTTGTAAAAATAATTTAACAATCACCCATCCGCGTTATATGATCTACTTATTAATAACTTTGGAAACTAATTTCTTATTAGAAAATAATTAACTTTTACAGAAACAGGAACTTTTAAATTCTTTACCCTTTTCTTAGAACCTTTTAAGACTATACTTAGATAATTTAGTCATGTGGATAAGATGGATAAAACAAGATTGATAAAATAAATTGGTATTTTTCAAAAACGGGTAATTTTTTTCAATTCATTTCAGTTTATACAACATATGAGTTTATTCACTCAAGTAAAATAACGGTGTATTGGGTATGCACGTTCTATCGTAGGCACAACAGGCATGTTGAACACAAGCCTTTTAGAGAATTAAAAAAAGACACACGTTCCACTGCGTGTATCTAGAGGAAAGGATGATCTCCAATTTGACTACCGACAGTGTGGTGTGTTGATAAAGTGGTGTTCCATGTATTATGAATGTTGCAATATACGGCGCAGTTCGTGGGTTCGATTCCCACCCAAGACCATCATTTGTGTTATAAACATTGAACATAATATCTGCTTGTCATGTTTCTGGGTGGAAATATATAAATAAGTAGGTATTTACAAAAAAAAACAGTAAGTACAAGTATACTGCGTTTCAAATAAGAATAGGACTGGAAATCCGGCTCCTTGGAGTGGAATGCGTAACAACTTCACATTTTTCAGTACGGTGGGCAAAAATGTTTGTTTGATAATAATAATCACATCTAGATAAAAAAATATCAAAACTTGTATATCTTATTGCCGTTCCAGTGAAATTGGAAAGGAGATGTTCAAAAAATGTATAGAGCCTGGGATTAAAATAATAGTAAATTTGAACAGCAATCTAAGTTACATAGGTTAATAGAGCATAATTAATTAAATTTTTTGGTGTATTTAAAATAATTTTACACCCCCCCGTTTTTTTTTAAATTGAAATTGAAAATAAGAATCCTTAATGCAATATTATGATTATTGCAATTGGCAACCCCATGGTCAAATGTCAATTGAGCAACCAAAATATCAAAATTATTTCGACGCTGTCAATCAAACTGATCAATGACAATGACATCATGACGTTTCCCGTAATTATATTTTTTTCCACGCGTTTTGTTATTACACTAATAAGATAACAAATAGTATTGTCTTAGATTTACGCGAATATCACACATTGAAATAAAACTACTTTTTAACGGATTTTATCGCGGTTTATTTTAGATTTTAGATCCCGACGTTTCAAAGTCTTTTCAGACTTCATGTTCACGGGTGGACTGAGATATTTGACGTCCAAAAATATTAATCACAATTATTACTGACTACCTTCAAACATTAATATTTAAGTTGCGTTCCGATTTAAGCAAACTGAGCTCACAGTGTCTTGAATTCTGAGTTGATTTTGCTTGGGTTTTGGTACAAGTAAATTAAGCACTGGGTCCCAAGCTGGTGGTATATTCCAACCATTTTCTCTGTTAAAATTAGGATGTTTTTTAATTTCAATAGCTTCGCGGATCATTCTTGGTAGGAACCGGTTTTCTTTGACAAGGACCTGTGTTTTATCAAATCTCAAGTAATGGTTGGGGCCTTTTTGAGTATGTTCACACACTGCAGATTTCGTTGAGCGTTGATGTTTAACATCAGCTATGTGTTCTTTTACCAGCTTTTGTAAAACCAGCTACAGTTGAAAGGCAACCTGCAATTCTTCCTTATATAAGAGGAGTGACCGACAAGATTGGCTATATCCTTAAGCGGGCTTCTATAAATACTTACTTCAAGCCAAAAACCAAGATAAGTCAATTTTTACCATCTGTCAAGTGTCAAGTCCCTCTACAAGATGCGGGTGTTTATAAAATTGACTGTGAGTGTGGACTCTCATATATAGGACAAACAAAAAGAAGTATAGGGACCCGCGTAAAAGAACACATAGCTGATGTTAAACATCAACGCTCAACGAAATCTGCAGTGTGTGAACATACTCAAAAAGGCCCCAACCATTACTTGAGATTTGATAAAACACAGGTCCTTGTCAAAGAAAACCGGTTCCTACCAAGAATGATCCGCGAAGCTATTGAAATTAAAAAACATCCTAATTTTAACAGAGAAAATGGTTGGAATATACCACCAGCTTGGGACCCAGTGCTTAATTTACTTGTACCAAAACCCAAGCAAAATCAACTCAGAATTCAAGACACTGTGAGCTCAGTTTGCTTAAATCGGAACGCAACTTAAATATTAATGTTTGAAGGTAGTCAGTAATAATTGTGATTAATATTTTTGGACGTCAAATATCTCAGTCCACCCGTGAACATGAAGTCTGAAAAGACTTTGAAACGTCGGGATCTAAAATCTAAAATAAACCGCGATAAAATCCGTTAAAAAGTAGTTTTATTTCAAGATAACAAATATTTTTCGTCATAATTACATTAAGCTGCAGCTAGAATAATATTACAAGAGAAAAGTACTGTAACAGAATGCAATTGTTGACGTGATTGCAATATTTATACTGCTTAGGAAACGGATAATTAAAGGTAATGTGCGTTTTGTTTTTCTATTACATTTTTTTGATTTTTACAAAAATGGTTGCTCCTAAAATTCGTGTTTAGTTAAATTCTAACAGCTTATTAAATAAGCTTTCCAATGAGGTATATCACATTGGTGTTCAAAATTCTAGCCCACTTTTGACCTCTCCTTTGGAGTTGAATATTTAGGTACGAACATATTTTGAAAGTTAAAACGTGTGTTTATATCCGTGTTTATGTGTTTGTGCACTATTTTGTGGAATCCCAGCTCGTAAATTTACTTAGGTAGGTAGCTGTATGTAGCTACATACCTAAGTAAATTTTTCTACATAAATCACTTTTCCATACATTTTGAAATAATATTACTGTCTGTGGTTTGATATTTTGTGCTGACGCTACTTTTGCTAGGATTTTGTTATGAAGTTAGCCGCGAATGCAATCCTATTCTTCTAGCTAGCTAGAATAATAGGCTAGCTCTGCGTAGTTTGGAATATGTCAGGATATTATTATTTGAAGGCGGCAGAATACGATTTAAATTCACTCAAAGTGCTATGAAGCGCGCTATGCTTAGCGTTTCTTTGAAGGATAAATTCTGCAATGAGGTTACCCTACAAAGAACTAAAGTTATCGACATAGCGCAAAGGATTAGCAAGCAGAAGTGGTACAGGGGTGGTTATATCTGTCGCAGAACTGATAACCGCTAAGATAAGAGACTTCTTGAGTGGAGACCACGACTTGGCTAACATAGGTAGTGTAGGATGCCCTCCATATGGTGGAATGACGATCGACGAAAGATAGCCGGCAGTAACTGAATGCGACAGCCGGATACAGGGTGAAATGGCACTTATTAGTAGACGTTTATGTCTAGCAGTGGACTGCAATAGGTTGGTGATGAGGATACGTTCTGACGAGGTGGGCAACCAAGAGCTGGAACGCTAACCTAACCTAACCTATACTTATGCTGGACATAGGCCTCTCCTAAAGCACGCTACTGATCACGCTCCGCGGCTACTCTCATCCAGCTCTCCCCAGCCACTTTGCAGAGATCGTCACTCCGCCTAGTCTGAGGGCGTCCTACGCTAGTTTGCTAATCCGAGGTCTCCACTCAAGAACTCGTTTACCCCTACGGCTGTCAGTTCTGCGGCAGATATGACCAGCCCACTTCTACTTCAGCTACTAATCCGGTGCGCTATGTCGATTACTCTGGTTTTCTGTTGGATCACTTCATTGCGTATTCGATCCTTCAGAGAAACTCGATTGGAGGATTGATATAGACACCGGCGAACTGCTAAAAAGAATGTATTCTGCACCAGAGGCATTATTATTGGTCTGGTCATCAAGGTATGTTATTATTGTTATACTTACTTTGTTCAGCAGGTGCCAGTTTGAGAGTCTCCGCTTGTCCAGGTATCTTGTGCGATCGCCAAAGAACTTTCACGATCTGGCAGTAAGCAACCGTCATCATCATTAGAGGTAACCTAAAACAAAATAATAACTAGATAGTAATGAAATTAATTCAGATATTAAAACACCTAGTACACACAGAGTAGGTATACCTCCTACTCTGGACAAACATTGATACTGCAAGTACGTATCATTAATTCGTGATTAGGTTCGGGAATCAAATACAGATGAATTGATGAAGCACGTCCTCTCACCTCAGCGTCTAGTATGATAATGACAGACAATCGAGAAGCAAATCATTTGCGCATATTTCATTCGCAATCTCCACCACCGGCGTACACCTTCACCATTCATTCGCTCTTCCATTCATAAACTGAAGAAGTGGCTAATTGTATTGTGTTTTACAACTTGAATGAATTCTTTGCATAAAAGTTTTGCTAGGCAGTTTTGTGTTATAATTATAATTGTGTTTGAAGGCTTTCGACTTAAATTCAGGACCAGCAGACAACTTTAGGTAGGCGTGAATTTTCGGGTAAGAAGACGGCAATCCAATAAAATAACTACGGCAAATATCACTTCACCCCGATATTTCGATAGCACAATCATGAATTCTACTAGATAATTTTAAATCGCTAGGATTATGTTGGTTAAAGCGTAACGTCCACCGAGCAGGTGGTTGCGTGCGCACTTCCCGACCACTCAACCGTCCAACACAAAGTATCAGCCCTTTTAAAATGGCTGCTTCATCCGTGCTTGGTGTTCATTCGTTCGTTCATATTGCCATTTTCGAGTGACAGCTGACTTCAAAGGTGGACGCGCTGACAGTATAAAATTACAGCTGTTAAATCAAGAAATGGATATGCCAACATGTTTCATCATCATTCCCCTTGCCTTTTTCCCATTTCTATTGGGGTCGGCTCCCAGTCTAACCTGATGCGGCTAGCTACCAGAATTATACGAGCGACTGCCATCAGACCTCGAAACCCGTAGGGAACCAGTAGCCGAGATGGTTAGACCAGGTGTCAGATTATATTGGCTTCTGACTACATGAACGATTGTCATAGATGTGTTAAATGACAACCAGGACCGAAGGTTTAACGTGCTTTCCGACGCACGGAGGGTAGTGTTTAATTTTTTTTATTTTCTCTACTGTTTCTGTCATACAAAGTTACATAATATTATATTTAACATTTTAATAGATAACTATTGCATATCCGACTCGGGTAGGCTGTTAAGACGCAACTACAACACTTACACCATGTAAATACACAGTTGTGCAATAATAACGGGCCTGTGGCGTGGTTGGAAAGATACTGGCTTTTCACGCCGCAGGTTGTGGGTTCGATTCCCACCCAAGTCAAACATTTGTGTGATGATCATGTCTGTTTGTCTTGAGTCTGGGTGTAATTATCTATATTTATGTATGTATGTTTTTACAAAAGTTAAGTATTTTATGTAGTATATTACCAGTTATCTAGTTTCCATAGTACAAGCTCTGCTTAGTTTGGGATCAGATGACCGTGTGTGTTATTGTCGCACGATATTATTATTATTATATTTATCTTTATCTAAAAATGCAAGTTTGAGAGGAAGGATAATTTTGTCACTTTTACATAACTAAATATATAAAACATCTACCTACATAATAATATATTTCGTCACTGACCAAATAACTGCTATAATAAGTACTAGGTTCCGACCACGGCTTCGCCCGCGAGGTACTTATTGGGATAAAAAGTAGCCTACATGTTAATGCCAACTAGAATCCATTTCTTTGCTAAATTTCATATAATTCCGTCAAGTATTTTTTGCATGAAATAGTAACAACCCCATACTACAAACTTTTGCGTTAATAATATTAGTAGGAGGGGATCAGAATAAAGTTCCTACCCAAAATTTTAGTTGAGTTCAAAACCCACCCGTGCGTCACCATATTTTTAACCGGATGAAATCCGGAAGCTTGGTTATAAATATACATGCAGGTAAGTTCACAACTTTCGGATGCGCAACATGGATTCAGACCAGAAAGGAGTACCACCAGTAATCTTTTAAATTACGTGACGGATATTTTACCTATAGTTGATGGTGGAGGACAAGCTGATGCAGCTTACTTCGACTTCAGAAAAGCCTTCGATTTGGTCGATAACGACATGCTTCTCAAAAAGTTAGCTGGCTTCGGTTTTACCCCACACTTACTGAAATTCTTTGCATCATATATGAGGGATAGGCAACAATTTGTTGACTATATGGGATATCACTCGAGGTCATACCAAACGCTGTCAGGAGTGAGTCAGGGTAGTAATTTGGGTCCTCTGGAATTCCTATTGGTAATAAATGACTTGCCGAACGTTGTCAAAGATGCAAAGTGTTTGCTTTTTGCGGATGACCTCAAGCTCTCGTTGGCCATAGGAAGTCTAGAGGACTGCAATAGACTGCAGAGCGATATAGATAGAGTGGTGACATGGAGTAAATCAAATCACTTGGAGTTTAATACATCGAAGTGTATGGCCATTACATTTTCACGTTTGCATACTCCAGTCAAATATGATTATAAAATCGATAAGACGAACTTGGTGAGGGTAGCAGAGGTAAAGGATCTAGGCGTCCAGTTCACCACTGAGCTAACGTTTCGTAAACATATAACTAAAGCTTGTAAAAAGGCCTACAGAAATCTAGGTTTTGTACTGCGCACGGTAAAGGATTTCAATAACATTGTTGCTATCAAAGCATTATATAACTCTCTAGTTAGGAGTCAACTAGAAACTAACGCAACTATCTGGGCTCCACATGAAAATAAATATAGGATTATGTTGGAGCGGTTACAGAATAAATTTGTTAGATTTATATATTGGAAGCTGTACGGTGTTTATCCTTTTTATCCGTTAATGTATCCGACACTATTTATATTAAGTATGGTCGGATACAACGAACTAAGTGTTAGAAGGGAGCTCACGGGAGCCTTGATTGTATTTAAAATATTACGAGGAAGGTTACATAATGCGGAGATGTTAGAAAGAATATGCCTGTGTGTGCCCGACAGATACGTGTGGCGGCGGCGCCGGCCGCAACTGCTGGCGGTGCCGCGAGCGCGCACCGCGCTGCTGCGAGAGGCGCCGCTGACTCGCGCACTGCGCACCCTTAATCTATTATCCGGTGAACTAGACATATTTTACTGTACTCTGAGTGAGTTTACTAAAATAGCATTGCACAGAATTTGTTACAATAACTAGTTTAATGTAAATATTTGCAACAATATCGCATTGGGTCATCCTGTAATGATATTTGTTTTGTAGATAAATAAATAAAAAAATAAATAAATAAATAAATAAATAAATAAATAAATAAATAAATAAATAAATAAATAAATAAATAAAAAAATTAACAATTCAAAACACTTTTGGATACGACATTTTTTTAATGAACGGAAATTTGAGTGACCACTAATTAATAAAGTTTAATTATTACTGCCATATTCTTAAGACTGTTGTGTACCAAATTAATTAGGGTTTAAGGAAAATAGGTAAATATTAAGGATAATTGAGAAACATACTTTAAAAATAAAAATATAAAAATCAATGCCACTTTTCGTTGTAATTTTATAACTCAAAAACGGGCTTACCTATTCAAACCAAATGTTTAGGCATTGTTCGGACTATTTAGTAGATTGTTTGTGTGAAGTTTGCACAAAATCGGTTGAGCGGTTCTTTATTTATAACATTTTTTTTGTAAATCGTTGACTGGGCTAAAGCTACCCGAGCGAATCTGGGGCGGGTCGCTAGTACTTTATAAGTTTTCTCTCCTAGCTTTCCGTCAGCGCCTTCGCGAAACCTAGTGGACCCTGACAGAGATTTAGACATTAAACAATACGTCGAAAAAAAATGGTAATTCTATACCAGAGTAAGTACAAAAAAATGATTGATAATGATAACTTACGTGTAAATAAAGATGACTTTAATGATATGCCACACGAGGTCACTTCTCGGAGACCAAGTGGCGACACATTGCACCAAGTACTCCAGGTTGAACCGAAGCGGCACAGACTTCTCAGTAGTTAAAACCACTAACTCCGGAATATCTGTAAAAAAATAAAAACCAAGCAATGTAGGGCAGCGGTGACGCAGCAGTATGGGCCTCGCCTGAGAAATATAAGGTCGCGGGTTCGATTCAAGAGTTGTGCCCACACACCCTCTGTGTGAGTTGTTACATCGCCGCTGCTCAATATCGGTGAAAGAAAACATCGTGAGGAAACCGGCATGTCCAAGAAATAATCATTCGAGGACATGTGACATCCACCAACCCGCACTTGGCCAGCGTGTGCGGATTAAGGCCTTAACTCTCTCGACTCATATGATAATTGAGAGGAGACCCATGCCCAGCAATGGGTCACTAAAAAGGGTTGAAGTGAAATGAAGTGAAGAAATGACGTACGCTTTGTTTTGTTTTTTACAATTTTGTTTCATTTGTAACCGACTCCAAAAAACGAGGATAGCATATTTTTATAGGTTAGGTCAGGTCAGGTTCAGATGATTATTTTTTTAAATAAATTATTGTTGATTATTGTTTCCTTATTGTCCTATTTTTCACTCTTTTTTTTGGGGGGCTGAGTAACCTTCGTCCGTGGGTGTACACCTTTAATTGAATCCCCACACGTAGTCACCGAGTGGTGCAAATCAAGTGACAACCAATTGGTGGTAGGCTTCGGCCGTGGTTAGCGGCCAAGCGGCCTTGCCGTGTTCCGGTGCAATGTCTGGTGACACCATGCAGAGAGGGTGGGTCGGAATTGTTGCCCCTGTAAGGTTTCTAACCAAATGGAGGCTCATTCCACTGCCACCTTCTCACCGATAATCATTCGTAATCACGAGTGAATCGGTATACTGGGCTGGCGCGTTCCATCGTAGACTACATCATTGCTTAACATCAGGCAAGTTGTAATCAAGCGCCAGCCTATCGAAGAAGAAAATAAATCTGGATCAGGACCCCGGTCCTCGCGCTTTAGACATTTAGATATCTCGAACACGTCAATCATAATAAATCTATGAAATTATATCGGTTATAACCATTTAGCGACAATAACAATTAGAACGAAACTTATTAAGTAATATA
Organism: Meganola albula; assembly: GCA_936450015.1. Taxonomy (NCBI): domain Eukaryota; kingdom Metazoa; phylum Arthropoda; class Insecta; order Lepidoptera; family Nolidae; genus Meganola; species Meganola albula. The sequence continues at coordinate 2,202,683 of OW388164.1, forward strand.
AATTGCAAACAATAAATTAAATCTTAACTTTGTAATTTGGTAGACGTTTTAAGTGGCACCAAGTTTGACATCAGAAAGTTTTAATTTAAGTATCTACTTACTTATCTCTTTATAAGTATGTTTTCAAATTTATCACCTCTTTATGTTATTACTCCAAACAAATTATAATTGCAAATAAATAAATATGAAAAGACCAGTTTAAATCATTTCATTTCATTTCATTTATTTATTCAAAAAACAATTGTCATTGTGTTTGAAATTACAATTTGATATTTATAGCAGATATTAAATATTTTCACATGAACAAGATAAGAAAGAAAAAAAAAGTAAAACCTGAAACCTATGAATGTGATAATCATTACAATTCCTGAACAATCCAGATTATATAAACATGAACCATTAAGTATAATGTATATAAATGTCAAATACCCAACATACCATGAGAACACAAACATGTCACACGATCACAAACTTGTAATAAAAATGTCAAATAATAAAAATTAAAAATACAATTTTTAAAAAGATGTCAAAACCAAAATATGTCAAAATATGTCAGAGTAATAATTATGTCAAAGAAATAAAATAATAATAATAATAATATGAAAAATAGAATAATAAAAGAAAACATTTTATGATTTTTGATTAAAGAAAGATAACGAGTCATATTATTTTTTATTTTATTTTCTTTGAGTTATCAAACAATAATTAATAAAATAATTTGGCGTGGTCGGTAAGATACTTGCTTTTCACGCCGCAAGCCATGGGTTCGATTCCCACCCAAGTCACACATTTGTATGATGAACACGTCTGTGTGTCTTGTGTCTGGGTGTAATTATCTGTATTTAAGTATGTATTTACAAAAGAAAAGTATTCTACGTAGTATATTACCAGTTATCTAGTTTCCATAGTACAAGCTCTGCTTAGTTTGGGGTCAGATGACCGTGTGAGTTAATGTTCAGCAGGGAGCAGCGATGGCGCAGTGGTATCAGCCTCGCCTTTAAAATATACGGCCGCTGGTTCGATTCCCAGTCGTGCTCAGATCTTTGTCTGAATTATTTCATCACCGCTGCTCCATATCGGTGAAGGAAAACATCGTGAGGAAACCGGCATGTCTAAGAACTTATCATTCGAGGACATATGACAACCACCAACCCACACTTGATCAGCGTTTGTGGATTAAAGCCTAAACTCTTTCAACTCGTAAGATAGTTGAGAGAAGACCCATGCCCAGCAGTGTGATACTAAAAAGGGTTGAAGTGAAATTTTATTATATTTATTTTCTTTTGAATCAATGTTTTTTTTAAATCAAAACAATCTACAAAGAAAATCAATTGTTTATTTGCATAAATATGAGTACAAATTATCATAAATATTATTTCTATTGTACTCGTATACAATGTCGCCCATGCGCATGTGACCGCCCGTAATATTCTGAATATTCATGAAAAAATATCGAAAATAAACTTCAAAAGGGGGGGTCTATCTGTAACATTTATCATGTTATTCAATTTTGAATTTTTTAAGTAGAGTTTGTAGACTTGCTTTCTATTTTTTGACACATCTCCGAAGTTTATGGGTCGATTTGTATTTTGTTTATTATTTCCAAAAGCTTATGAGTTATTTTAACAGGTTAATTAACATTTTACTAAAAATTATCGACTACGAAAAAAAAAACGGAATCGAAGTAATTTTTTCGGGAAAAAATTTGTGTATTTATTTTAAAAAAACTAGTGTAAGTCCATAAATTATCCCCATAGGACCACTTTTTTAATCATTATTTGTAATCTACTACATAACAGCTAAAAATTTACAGAACATTATTAAACCAAACTGTAACTAAATCCAAAGTAAAACTCTAAAACTCTAAGAGTCAAATTTAGGAAAAGAAAATGTGAAAGTCAATTAAATGTCCCCGCTTTTAGCAGTGAGTACTAAAAGGTTAAACTAATAACCAATCCATCGCGGATAATTTTGATTTAAATAATCACGAACTAGTCGTGCGAAGTGTGCTGGAGCTCCATCTAATTGCAGATACATCCGCCTTCTTGTTTCCAGCGGTACTTCCTCCAAAAGCAACGGCAACGTATTGACTATAAAATCTAAAAATGCGTGTTGATCTAGTCTGTTTGGTAACACGAAAGGGCCAATAAGTTCACCGTCAATCATTCCAGCCCATACATTTATGGAAAATTGAGTCTGGAAAGTTGTTTCTCTAATGACGTGTGGATTTTCAGTGGCCCACACATGAAGATTGCGATGATTTGTTATACCCGCCCTTGTAAACGTGGCTTCATCTGTCCACAAAATCTTCCTCATAAAATTGAGATTAGCTCTTTGCTGTGCAATTATCCAATTACAAAAAACAGATCTCGCACCGTAATCGACATTTTCCAAATGTTGTGCACGTCGGAAATGATAAGGATGCAGGCCTTCTTTTTTGAGAATTCTCCAAACTCTTATTCTTGGTATACCTACTCTTATCGATAGAAGACGAATGCTTAGCATAGGGTTAGCGCGCACTAATCGTAACACATCCTCTTCCACGTCTACATCAACAATCACGCCGGGCTCATTTTGTTGCGGAAATAATCCTCTTTCGCAAAAAAGACGATGTACGGCAATGAAGGATCGGTACCCAAGTACTGGTCTACTTGGATATCGACGTCTGTACTCTTCGACAGCAGCGCGTGCATTTCCATTACAAACACCGTAAATGAAATGCATGTCAGCCACATGAGACGGCGGTAGATCACGCAATCGTACCATTGCAATGATACGAGTAGTTAACAAACTTTCCTCACAAGATTAAGTAGTGCACAAATCACAAAACACGTAGCGTCACGGGGTCAGTAATCAAGCGACTGAATGAAGTAACGCTAGCCGACAAGGGTGTGCACGTGGTAGGGACGCAATTGTTAAAAAGCTGTTTCTAGGAACCTGTTTCTACCTGAGCGACCCTTTTTATTTGAATAGTTGCAAATGTTCAACAAGTTGTTTGCTGGTTTTTTTTTAGAGATAGGTATTAGTAATGTTCTGTGAATTTTTAGCTGTTATGTAGTAGATTACAAATAATGATTAAAAAAGTGGTCCTATGGGGATAATTTATGGAGTTACACTAGTTTTTTTAAAATAAATACACAATTTTTTACCGAAAAAATTACTTCGATTCCGTTTTTTTTTTTCGTAGTCGATAATTTTTAGTAAAATGTTAATTAACCTGTTAAAATAACTCATAAGCTTTTGGAAATAATAAACAAAATACAAATCGACCCATAAACTTCGGAGATGTGTCAAAAAATAGAAAGCAAGTCTACAAACTCTACTTAAAAAATTCAAAATTGAATAACATGATAAATGTTACAGATAGACCCCCCCTTTTGAAGTTTATTTTCGATATTTTTTCATGAATATTCAGAATATTACGGGCGGTCACATGCGCATGGGCGACATTGTATATGTACTCGTAGCTTTATATTCTGCTATGAAGCGAACTTAAAGATAATTGAAATCAAATGTGATTATCAAGGGCCGATTGTTAAAAAATCTGATTACTTTTAAACTGAAAGATATTTTTGACATTTAGACTGTGTCACGGCCGATACACGCCCATCACCAACACACAATCAGCCATACGTACACTCACAATCATTCCACTCATTCTATACATACACTCACACATTCATTGTACTGGGCCCCAGCCCACTAAAGAACCACCGACCCTGTAGAACCAAATTGTCGGGCTATTTACTGTAGAATCTTGACGAATCTATCTAGTTCCAAGATTCGCCTAGTTTTTATTCCTCTTCCTCCCATCACGAACGGACTGTATATTGGAATGTAGGTAATTGAATGATTGGGAGTATGAGTCGTCTTCATTCGTGGGAATGCGCCTTCAATCTGAATCCACACATGTGGTGGTTGGTGTAAATCAGACGGCAATATACTGGTGATTGGTATCGGCCGTGGTTAGTGACCACCGACCAGACAAAGTTGCGCAGTCAAGCAACTTTGCCGTGTTAACACCATTTAAGAAAGTGGGTAGAATTTGTTGCTCTATATGTAACCTCATTTCACTGCAACCATTTCACCAAAAAATCATTCATAATCACGAATGAATCTAGGCCAGGCACACACACACACACACTTCAACCCTTTTTTTTAGTGTCCCACTGCTGGGCACGGGTCTTCTCTCAACTATCGTAGGAGTTGAGAGAGTTTAGGCCCTAATCCACATACGCTGGCCAAGTGCTGGTTCGGGATGTCACATGTCCTTGAATGATTAGTTATTAGACATGCCGGTTTCCTCACGATGTTTTCCTTCACCGATACCGATGGCCAGGCTCGTTCCATCGTAAACCACATCATTGCTAGAAGTTTGAGTGGCAACTACGAATTGTATTTTGACATTTATAAACATTTTTAGTATTTTTCTTTGGCGATAATGTAGATGTCGCAGGTATATTGTAAGATGTCTTCGTTTACAAACGGCGTCGTCTGATTACAAAAGCTCGCTGCTATGGAATAATACTAGTTTAATGGTTATAATTTTGACGTTAAAACATAGTTTGTACAAATCAGAGAGTCCTAATAAATTTTTACTGTGCAAGGCTGGGTCAACCTGACCATATATATCAGACTTTTAATTACAACGCTAAAACAGAATAGGTCTCTATACACTAGTAAGTCGCTAGAAGATAAGACGCTATGAGACGAATAAGTCGATTGCTTTTCCCACAATAATAAATGACCTCACCAGTACTCATTACCTCATATTTTATTAATAATAATACTGTGCAGATCCTCCAACGACCAGGATCTTTCCAGGATCTAAATTGCTTGTTCACACATTTGTTGCACGCATGTAAATTTTAAGCAACACACAAACATGAAACAGGAACAGATTAAGTATAAATTTATAATTTTTTTACTCCCGTTGTTTAGGTATAATATAAATAAATAAATAAAATAAATAAATATTCTAGGACATTAACACACACGGTCATCTGGTCCCAAGCTAAGCAGAGCTTGTGTTATGGAAACCAGATAACTGGTATATACTATACATATAATACTTTTCTTTTGTAAATATATACTTTTAATAGACATTTACACCCAGACTCGACACAAACACAAATGTTCATCACTAATGTTTGTCTCGGGTGGGAATCGAACCCACGACCTGCGGCGTGAAAAGCAAATATTTTACCGACCACGCCACCGGCCCGTCAAAATATATACTGACATGGCATTTTACATTTTGCCTTCGGCCTATTACTTAACAGCGAGCGTTTGTAAACTATTATCGCCTGTTTGTAAACAGCGGAATCATACAAAATGCCTGCGACATAGACTTAATTTTTGACTTTAGAGAAAAAAAATGTTTACTTACTGAAAGTTAATGATACACTCCAGATGATGATGATAGCGTTTTTCGCGCGATTGGTGGTTGATTTGAATTTGAGCGGGTAACAGATCGCGTACCAGCGGTCCATTGAGATGAATGACAGCGTCATAACTGACACTGTCACTGACACTGACTGCAACAAAAAAATTATGCATTTACATCACAAAGTACTATCATGATGAGTAAAATATGCAGAGCAGAATATGCAAGCAGAGCTTGTACTTTGGAAACCAGATAACTGGTAATATACTACTTAAAATACTTTTCTTTTGTAAATAAACACATAAATATAGATAATTACACCCAAACAAATTTGTTCATCATACACACTAACTAAACAAAATAATTTAATCAAGATTTTGTTTTTTTAAATAGTTTTTTTTATACATGTCGACGCAGCATAGACGAGTGAACGAGTGATAAGAAGAGCAAACTGTCAGTGTCATTCTGGCGGAATGTCAGACGGGCAACCATCTTGGCGTGGGCTTTTTAACTTGAGGCGTCATACTTCATGAGCGGATCCCCAAAATTGTAGTTTGAATTTAACTGCAGTGATTTGATGCTGCATTAATTAAAGTTGATTGGTTTTACACAAAGAAAGATCGTTATACCTACATATATACCTATATGTACTTACTACCACCAGTGCGCGATGAGTTGAGAATCGCCTAGAAGGCTACCCTCCGCCCCGCCTCCGTACTGTAGGCAACGCCAATTTTTTTTAACATCTTGGCCTCGTACTGGCTTACGTTACGCAAGGACGACGCGCTCCGATTTTATAATCTTATTTGATACTGTTTCGTTAATAGGTATTATAATTAGAATTACTGCTATATTTTATTGTTAATATTTGTGTTAAGTTTATTGTTATAATGAAGGGTAAAACTTTACAAAGAGGAGAGAGAAATCTCGTGTAAAAGTGTCTGACTTTTTTAAAGAATGGAATAACAGTTGTGTTTACCTTTTGATCAGGCAGTAAAAATAAACTGTTGGAATAAAAAATAGCAAAGACGAAGTCGTGGAAACTAGTTGTTAAATTTTTTTTGTGCACAGTACAATTATGCGTCTGTGACGTCACCGCCCCCATTTATTGAGTTATTTTTTGTCACTAACGCTCCTATAAAAGGAATCGCTAACTCTGATAGTACAGTTAACTTAGTTCCAGAGTAAGGGGTCCAACAAAACGACAAAAGCAAGTATCTTACCGACCACGCCACCGGCCCGTCAATAATACCAAGATAAATACCAATAATAAATACCAAGATAACAGACAAAACCAAACGAATTATAAACCTATTTTAGCTATAATATTTAACCTATATGACGTTTATACTAAATACTGAGGATATAATTTCGCGACAATAAGGCCTTTCTTTATGACTTTTTTTACTTATTTTCTTTCCGTTTTGCTTTGTAATTTTGCTGATGTTTTGTTAGCTTCTTCCTGTTTATGTTAAAAAAATATATTTTTCTTTCATTAATTTTTTATTTCTTACGGGCCTCGCCTTAGAAAAATAAGGTCGCGGGTTCGAATTCTGGTCGTGCCCGCACATCTTTGTGTGAATTGTTTCATCTCCGCTGCTCAATATAGGTGAAGGAAAACATCTTGAGGAAACCGGCATGTCTAAGAACTAATCATTCGAGGACATGTGACATCCACCAACCCGCACTTGGCCAGCGTGTGTGGATTAAGGCCTAAACTCTCTCAACTCATAAGATAGTTGAGAGAAGACCCGTGCCCGGCAGTGGGGTACTATAAAGGGTTGAAGTGTGTGTGATTTTCTTATTATTTATTGAGGTCAACTTTGGGTTTGTTATTCTGGTATCTGAGTAAAATATTTTATTCGTACAACATTTTAAATTATGATTTTAATGTCAAATCGTTTTTGGGCGAAATCTATTTTGCTGACATTAATAGACTCATTTCTCATAACTCTGGCTGTTTTGTTTCCTTTTTCCTTTCATTGAAAAGGCAATTTCCAGTGTAATAATTATTTAATCTTTGTTTGTAGCTGCTATTTATGAAAACCTTCTTAAGCCAGGTCGATACGGTCAGTCTGCTTGACGAATTCTCAAAAAATTTGCCCCAGTGCATTTTACTGACACCCTACAAATCCCACCTTGTACCTGCTCTCCTAATATTACCACGAAGTGCAGAAAATATATTTTCGTTCAAAAAATGCATATTGTTTATTAACCGACATATTTTTTTATTGTATACTAGCTTCCGTCCGCGGCTTCACCCGCGAAATTGGTGTCACTGATCTTGTTTCTCCATACAAACTTTGGAACCCCGTTTTACCCCCTTAAAGGGTGAGTTTTGAAAAATCCTTTCTTAGTGCACCCCTAGACCCCATAAGAAACCTATGTGATAAATTTAGAGTCTCCAGACCCAGCGGTTTGGGCTCTGCGTTGATAGGTCCGTCAGTCAGTTTCTTCTTTTATATATTTAGATAGATTAACAATTGCGACAGTTTGACTTTGACGTTTCAACTTCAACAGAATTATTAACAGTTTACAAACATTTGCACATCGCATGTGGTCATGATACAGTGTACATAGAACTAGCCCTATAATATCATTATAACAAGCCTCACTTCAACTCTTTTTAGTGTCCCACCGCTGGGCACGGGTCAGTTTCTTTTTTTATAATTTAAGAAGATGTTTAAATTAGTATTTTAATTGTGACGGTAGAAAGAATGCATTGGGTATTTTTTTTCTTTTTATGACATTAACAATACTAATATGTTGACAATTTATAATAAAATACTAAATTCATTCACTGTAATTGAGTGACAAATGTTTCTACGCCAGAAATGGTAGTATTTGTGATATTATTAATTTTAAGAACTTTATGTACCATATAAGGATAAATAAATGATTCGATTTGATTGATTGATTTGATTAAAGATTCTAAAGTTACAGTTAGAGTCCTGTTGTAAATAGTACTAAATCTTATAATTATTATGAACTTAAAAAAGCATAGTTAGTCTATAAAAGTAACTTTATTATAATGTTTACTGTAACCTTTTAATTGTTAGGCACAGAAATCACTAAATCCACTGTGACTACGCGGATTGATCGTGTCAACACGGCTTGCGCGGGTATCATCTAGACACGTAACAATGCACAGCATAATAATGGTATCTACAAACGGCCTAACATTGTAACTGTTAAATTTATTTTATAGTAGGTACCCGCCCCAAATTCGCACGAGTGCTGTATGGTGATGGAATGACCTTTTTTTTGTCCGTCTAACAAATTAAATTGGATAAGTTTTTTTTTGTGTGAAGATTACGGTGATGTGTCCAAACGAAATCTCTAATGACTTTACGCTTAGGTTAAATTTGTACCTCAGTATAAGGCTTGAGTATATACCTCACTCCAAACATTAATGCGTTACGGTGCATCCACACCGCAGTTACTTTTTGTTGAGCAACATTTTGCAACACAGTAACTTTAAATAACAATCTCTAACTTTTGAGACTAGTTGTTACTAATTGTTGAGTGCTCAACAAAAGATAACAAAGAATAACTTTCGACAACAATCGAGCATGACATATATCGACGCATTGTTGAGGTAACATTATATAACCATGTTATAGATTGTTAGAGCAACATTGACTAACAAGGCAACATTTACTAACATTGAATAACTTATTGCTATCGAGTGTTGCTCAGTAACATTGAAAATATTGCTTAACAAAAATTAACTACGGTGTGGATGCACCGTGATATCTTAATACTAGGTTCTGCCCGCGGCTTCGCCCGCGAAATTGATCTCACTAATTTTGTTTCTCCATACAAACTTTGGAACTCCGTTTCACCCCCTTAAAGGGTGAGTTTTGAAAAATCCTTTCTTAGTGCACCCCTAGACCTCGTAAGGAACCTATGTGCCAATTTGGAGTCTCCAGACCCAGCGGTTTGGGCTCTGCGTTGATATGTCAGTCAGTCAGTTTCTTCTTTTATATATTTAGATTGACGGGCCGGTGCGGTGGCATGGTCGGCAGGATACTTGCTTTTCACGCCGCGCTCAGTTCGAGTGTTTGATTCCCACCGAGACACACATTTGTGTGATGAACACGTGTGTTTGTCTTGAGTTTGGATATAATTCTCTATATAGAATGTATTCACAAAAGAAAAGTATATTAAGTAGTATATTATCAGTTATCTGGTTTCCATAGTGCAAGCACTGCTTAGTTTGTTACATGTTAATCCAGAACATAATCTATCTCAGTGCATTTCATCAAATTCTGTCTAGTAGTTTTTGCGTGAGAGAGTAACAAATCCATACATTCTTAAAAACTGTAGCGTTTATTATATTAGTAGGATTACCTCGTAAATTTTGCTGACGAAATTCGAAGTCCAAAGCGATATATAAAGTTTTACTAATAAAACTTTATATATCGCTTTGGACTTCGAATTTCGAGGATTTATTGGAATCCTAAGAATAATATTATTTTAGGATACCTCGCTTTATTCGTGAACCTTGTACGACCATTTTTATTTTTCGCCTACCTTAAATTATGCTTAGTTGGGAGATTGAATTGAACCCGTATGCATAAATAATGAAAAAAATCACTTTACATTTTAGCATCACTTCAATCTTTGAGCATTCAACACGGGAGTTGTTAAACGCAACTTCTAGTATTTTAATTAAATTATATTACTTTATTACATCAGATAACATGATCCATAATCTGACGGGCCGGTGGCGTGGTCGGTAAGATGCTTGCTTTTCACGCCGCAGGTCATGGGTTCGATTCCCACCCGAGACAAACATTAGTGATGAACATTTGTGTTTGTGTCGAGTCTGGATGTAAATATCTATTATAAGTATATATTTACAAAAGAAAAGTATTATATGTATAGTATACACCAGTTATTGGTTTCCATAACACAAGCTCTGCTTAGCTTGGGACCAGATGACCGTGTGTGTTAATGTCCCAGAATACTTATTATTTATTTTATTTATTACCTATAATGGTTAGTAACAATTGACGCTTTTAAAGTATGTCGGTGAGTATAAATTATTTTATAGGAGGTATTAATAATATTATTAAAGTGAAACTTTTATTACATCGTCTTCAACTTTCTCGTTTGTGTGTTGCATGTTGCGTGACGGTAGGGATAAAGTGAAAAGCGCTCATCAGAGCAGCCAAGGTTTTCTCTACTAGAGGTTTGCTGGAAGAAAATTCATATTTGAATTAAGCTCGCCTGTGTACATTGTTATTTCTTATTTATAATTGTACTAGCTGACCCGGCAGACTTCGTACTGCCTCAATCGACTGCTGTTTTTAGGGTGTTCCCAGCAATTATTCGAAGTTTTTAAACCTTTTAAACCTTCCCTAGACCTCCACGAACATTTCAAGATCATTTTAAGATAAATCCGATCAGCCGTTCTCGAGTTTTAGTTAGACTAACGAACAGCAATTGATTTATAATATATTTGTGTACAATAAAGAATAAGTGTTCATTTCCACGAGTTTGCTTTGCACGAGTTTTTACTCATCTATCTTACGAGTTGAAAGAGTTTTAAGGTCTTATTAATAAAAATCTTATAACACTCTTTAGTTAAAATGGACTTTGTCTCTTTCTTACTAGTATAAATGTCAATATGACAGACAACGACAAAACGAGTTATAAACCTATTTTAGCTCTAATAAGCTTATAATACGTTTATGAATACCGGGGTTAGGCTTTAATTTACACCTGCTGGCCAGGTGCGGGTTTGGTGGATGTCACATATCCTCGAATGATTAGTGCTTCGACATGCCGGTTTTTTCACGATGTTTTTCACCTTCACCAGTATTGAGTAGCGGTGATGAAAAAATTCACAGAAAAATGTATGGGCATGACCGGGAACCGAACCCGCGACCTTATATTTCAATAGCGAGACGGGTACCACTGGACCACCGCAGCACATATAAGGTTAATAAAACATAGGTAAGGTTAATATAGGGAAAACGTATTCAGGGACTCTTCAAACCAATGGTTCTCAAATAGTTTTTTTACGTACCACTCCAAAAATACCTCAAACTGTAGTACTTCTTAGTGCAAGAATATTTAATAGGTATAAAATATCTCGTGTCACAGTTGATTGTCACAGCCGTGTCAGTTATAGTGCCAGTCAAGTTTGACAGCTATGACGGCAAGGAAGTTGGGACGGGCAGCGAGTATTATTAAAAATGAATTCCTATTTTCCTTAGACACGGAATCTTTGGTTGTGTTTGTTAATAACAAAATAAGGTTCTTATGAAAAAAATAGGAAAGATGCACGGAAAATTAGAAAACTTACCGACCGTAAACTTTTCTGATGTAACCTACGCGGTTTTACATTATAAACTTTTTTAATGTAATCTTATGGCGTTAGGAGTTTTATGCATTATCTATACGTTCAGCTAGTGGTAAAAAATTAAACGTGTTTAGTTAAAAAAAGTTAAAAATAAATAATAATAATATAATATAGTATAAAATAGATTATTTATAAAATATTATTATTTGCATTACAGTTTAAATAATAGTATTTTAGTTAGATATAAATTAGATTAGGAAAAATGACATTTTTATTTTATTTTTAGTCAGAAAAGATAATTTATTGATAACTTAAAAAATATTTGAACGGACTTCAATATTTTAATAATAACTCAAAATGAGACCACCTTTTGAAACAAAGATACTTATACAACTGAGTTTGTAACTGGCGGAATTGTCGCGCAACATACTTAACTACAAAAAAATACATAGTCCAATCGATAAACACCTTTTTTCAAAGTAGGTTTAAAATACTAAACACATTTTTTTTGTTTACTCAATCGAAATATAAAAGCTAGATACATAGAGCCTAAATGTCGCACGACGACACGTTCACGAAGTAGTTTTTAGTTAAGCGGTTTATCTGAATACTTTTTTCTTATTTCGTAATAGTAAAAAAAAACATGTTCAATATTTTTTAATGATCTACAAGATGGACTAAGTAGAATTTAGATTTTCGTTCCCTGGAAAAATACCTATTGCTTTACATAACCTTTGATATAATCTCGCGTACCCCTAGAGGTACACGTGTCATTATTTGGGAAACACTGCTCATTTTAGCTTGAATTTGCAGGTGCGAAAAGCGGTCGATGTTTATTTGAAATGCAAACGCCGTATTAGCATAAAAAATCTCACGTCTGTATAACCCTAAAGATGCTCACTCACCGGGAGCATTCGCTTGTTTTCATCGTCATCATCAGCCTATCCTAGTCCACAGCTGGTCATAGGCCTCTCCTATAAAACACCACTAAGCACGATCCGCGGCTACTCACATCTAGCTCTTACCAGCCGCCTTTTTTTATTCCTCTAATGGGGTTGTGCTTAACCACAACTACTTGTTATTAAGCATTGATGTAGTCTGCGATGGAACGCTTTCCTAATAAATACCGATTCACACCAAGAAGTCAGGAGAAGTGAAGACAGGCTGATTATTGCTAGGTGTCGGTAATCAGAGATGCCGGCAGCGAATTCCACAACTTCGCAGTTCGCATAATAAAAGTGTCCGCAGAGCTTTTTGCGTATTTACTAGTCCGATGAAAGAACGGCGATGCGATTAGGGAATAAGTTTGTGTAATTCCGACGCACACTCTCCGAAGTGTATCCGACCAGCAGAGATCGTTACTGCGCTTAGTCTGAGGGCGGCGAGGTTACCTACGTTGCAGACGACGTGACACCATGCAGAGAAGGTGGGTCGGAATTTTTGCTCCTTTATGGTTTATAACCATATGGGGGCTAATCCTACTGCCACCTTCTCACCGATAATCATTCGTAATCACGAGTGAATCGGTATACTGGGCTGGCGCGTTCAATCGTAGAATGCATCATTGCTTAACATCAGGCAAGTTGTAGTCAAGCGCCAGCCTATTGCAGAATAAAAAAATGCCCTAAACTACCTGTTTGAGCTTGTATGGCTTGGGTTTGATGAAATGACAAATCCAGAAATTATCTTCGAAATACTATTTAATAATTTTAAATACAAAAAGAAATCGATATTATAGCGGTAGCGTTTAAAAAGTAATTCGCTGTGTGTATTCTAGTAAAAAAAATGGCGTAGGCCGCTTCTCCTGCGATTGGTCAAATATGACGCGATAGCATTTTTCAACCAATCAGAGCGCGCGAGTTAATTTGCGTCATTGTGAATTCTAAGTCCTGCCATCAATTGGTCACTGCGGGTATCACTATTGGAATGCCTTAACACTACCTTATAAGTAAGCCGACTGGGTCAAACTGCTATGGGTTTATCAGCCCCATTGATAAGGTAAGTTATATTATTGTAAGCAGGGTTCATACCAAACGAGAGCACGATGTACTTACGTACAAATAGCTCCCCCAGCTTACTTCGCACCGTGTTTTTTTTCAGCATGTAAACTTTCCGTAAAATTGTTAAATTACTAATATCGCTATTTAGTATAGGGGTGGGTGATAAAGAGGTGAAAATTTAGGGTTGTATGTATTTTCAATACCACACCATAAAAAAATAAAAAAGTTCCGAAAAATAAAAAATCTTTTTGAGGTGGATCACCCTTATTAATTAATATGAAATGAAATGAAAATATGCTTTTATTTTTTTTGAGACGCAAGTCTACATAAAAATAGTTCATATTCTTTTCCAACTGTGAAGTGAATGACTGGCAACTACTGAGAAACACTGCCAGAAAAACTCAGTAGACTTTTTCTTTTTTAAATGAAGAATGTATATCTATTACATTTTGTTTGTTTAGTTGTTGAATTAGAGCGAGTTAATTAGGCGCATGAAAAATAGATTACGATCGATTCTCAGAGCTATTGAAAATAAATATATAATTTCAGAAAAATCGGTCGAGCCGTTTCGAGTTTGGTCACAAATACAGCGACACGAGAATTTTATAAAGAAGATTTTATTAGGCTTGCCCTGTTTGAAATTGTAATTGAAATTTGACCCCCTTCCAATTTGAAATTGTTCAAACACTCTTAATTCAGATGGGTTCTTCGTCGACGTTGTTTACAAATCTTTTAAAATCCTTGGTGTTTTTGCAAATCTTCTACGGAAACTGAATATTTATTCTCGATACTGCCAGATTGCGGAATTATTCCTTCAGATGCCTTAATTAAGATTTAAGATTAAATTAGATGATGTACTGTTACTTGTATACGGGTATGTGATCAATGTCATCAAAGTGTCATAATTAACGTGTAATCAATACCCTTGTAAATCCAATATGTCCGCCACGCCGCCACAATATCTGCTGATCACAAAGTCCAATACTAAAATCGTTCGACAAAGTGAGGGGTATTTGTGTAAGTACCTCTGTACAATGACTCGTAGCGCTTAAACGGATGAACCGACGAATGTAGTTTCTTTTTAATCGATAGGTGAACTGTTATTAAATTTTTAATTTATTGTAGGTAATGTCTTTATTGAAAAGCGGTAAGTTTCGTGATTTTTATAATTCGTTTACTATTATTAGTACATCTATATTTAATTATCAATAACTATAATATTCATTGATTTGTATAAAATTCAATTAACTATCGAAAGTACAGTAAAATTACTTTCGTTTGTGACTTTTTAATTAAAGTTTATTCATACAAACAAATATAATTACCTTCAATAAACTAAACAACTAAAAATTTCTAGTATAAAATCAATATCTACCAATCAATGTTAATCAAAGAAATGTATACACTACTAACCTGGAAATAGAGCAGAATTTTGCAAAGAGCATCACCCAAGAACCAGGTTTCTGTGACGTCCCACAACACAGTAGGTGGCAGACAGAAGAGGATCACCATAAAATCTGCTACAGCCAGATTTACTATGAAATAATTTGTCACTGTCCTCATAGAATGATTTCTATAGACTGCGACACACACAAGCGCATTCCCAACCAATCCGATGATAAACACCAATGTGTGCGTAAATATTAACACCCATTCATAGTTGTGTGGGTAGATGTACTCATTTAACATTTTCACATATTCTTCTTCAGTCATGTTACAGAACTGTACATCACCTACACATTCTGTTTCATTCTCTTTTCTATCCTCTAGAGGATTTCTTTCTTCTGTTTCTTCTCTTTTTTCTTTTTGATTATTTTCAAGTACATTATCAATATCCGTTTTACTGTCGTCTCCTTTAATATGTTGAATGGATATTAGAATCAAAGCTGCAAGTATCACAATCTTATGCATTGTGGAAATCTTTTGCTGTCTTTTTCCTTATCTTTTCATCATTTCTGTATCTGAAACAAGTAAACACAATTATATTAATACTGTTATTGTATCTGATAATGTACTTTTATATATTTCCGAGCAGCTTTTTTGCTTGACACAGATGCGATGGGAGTTAATTCCGAACAATATTGAGGAAATTATCCTCATTTATCTTGTGAATTAAGTTTTCTTGTGATATAATTTGTTGTTTGGTTATCTTTCTAGTACCTATAATATAATTTGTTTATGTTTATTGTACAACAATCAATGAATCAATAGTTAATTTTGTAAACCTAGGTATATCAGATTAACATACATTTTTGGGCTCCCTATGATTTGCCCATGTCTGGCTTACAAAATTAAATTGAAATCGCTACATAGTATAAAACAAAGTCGCTTTTTCTGTCCCTATGTATGCTTAGATCATTAAAACTACGCAACGGATTTTGATGCGGTTTTTTTAACAGAAATAGTGATTCCAGAGGAAGGTTTATATGTATAATTTGTTAAGGTTTTGCCGCCCGGACGAAGCTGAGGCGGGCCACTAGTAAAATATATATTAGAGTTTAGACCTTAAACCACACACGCGGGCCAAGTGCGGGTTAATGGATGTCATATGTTTTCGAATGATTAGTAATTTGACATGCCGGTATAAAGATAAAGTTAAAGATACGTTTATTGCGTATTGAGTAGCGGCATTGGAACAATTCACATAAAAGGCGAGGTCGATACCGCTGCGCCACCTCTGCTATAGGTAGGTATACATTAGAATGAAAGATATACCAACATAAGTATTGCCTGGAGGGTAGTGAACAATCTAGTTTTCCAACTCTACCTCTTTCTGATTAAATTCATGCGGGATCCAAGATAAGATAATTTAGCTAGAAATATGGTAGGTCAACAAAAGATATTACATGCACCGTCACAACAAAGGCAAATTTAATTATTGTAGGTACATGTTTATGTAGTAAATTCTTGATATAATTTTTTTTTAAACTGATTTTGATTGTTACAATGCAATTAATGTTTGCTTACATTTTGATGTAATGTTAAGAGCATAAAATTTTCATGGATATTTCCTTAAATATTCCTTAATTGAATAAAAACATTCTTGCAACAATCGCTTTCGCAATTCGAAGAAAAAATTTTTGAACGGAAGTTCTGTAATTGATTTTGGCAAGAATTATAATTAAAGGAGCCGTATAAACACAATTTTTTCGAAATGTTTCTAACCTGGGAATAGGAATTTTATAAGTTAGATACGTAGCTTTTGCTCTTGCTAGTGTTGTTGTCCTTTGGTTGAAAGAGCGTATGAGACTTTACAAGATAGTTTAGGTGTCCCGGGACTTCCTGTAGCGGATGGGTAGGGACCCGACCTGTCTGCCATGACTGCGGCGCGGCGGAGAACACGGCGCGGTACACCCTTGAGGTGTGTCCGACCTGTTCTCCGCAGTGGCGCACTCTAGTCGCCGGGGTAGGGCAGGACCTCTCCCTCACGAGCATCGTGGATAAGATGCTCGAGAGTGAAAATTTACTTGAAATTTATTTAATTTATTTGAAAGCTTTTTATTCACAAAAAAAATATTTAAGTAGTAAGTATATCCGTTCCTAGTATCTACACAAGCAAATATTATTGCTTAATTTGGGACTAGATGGCGTTGTGTGTATGTGTAAAAATTATTTATTACATTATTAAACCACTTTTTCCACTTGCTCATAAAACAATTTCAGATAAAACTAATAGGTAAATTGCTCAATTGTTATCACGAGCCTAAATATTATCTGATAGTCAAACTTATTACGTTTTGCGCCAGAACTGATCCTATGATAAGAAAAATACTATTCTACTAATATTATAAACGCGAAAGTTTGTAAGAATGTATCGATGTTTAGAATGGACGGTATTGGACGGAATTACACTGTACAAATAGTTTATGGTATGGATAAACACGGTAGAGCGTTGATGTTTTACGTCAGCTGTGTTCTTTGGAGCAGCGGGTGACGCAGCGGTCCAGGCCTCGCCTTAGAAAAATAAGGTCGCGGGTTCCAATCCTGGTCGTGCCCATCTTTGTGTGAATTGATTCATCTCCGTTGCTCAATATCGGTTAAGGAAAACATCGTGAGGAAACTGGCATATCCAAGAACTAATCATTCGGGGATATGTGACATCCACCAATCCGCACTTGGCCAGCGAGTGTGGATTAAGGCCTAAACTCTCTCAACTCATAAGATAGAGAGAAGACCCGCGCCCAGCTGTGGGACACTAATAAGGGTTGAAGTGAGAAATGAGATGGAAAAACACAGGCTTTTTATTCCAACAAGTAGCACACGGGCGAAGTCGTGGGTAGAAGCTAGTTATTAATAAATGTTAGAACGCTACGCTACCTAGCAGTGACGAATAGTCCATTTAACACGATTCCCAACGGCTTCACTTTAGGAATTGATCAATATAATATAAAATAATGTACTTACAGTCCATCAAATCTAAGAAGTACCGTTTGACAGTTCTAAACGTAGTACATTTAGAATTTCATTTTTTGTATGAAAATTGTTTATGTTATGTTAAAAAAAAATAGCTTCATAATTCAATTATTTTACAGGAAAGCTAATAAAAGTAGTGTGAATTACGCCTCTACAAAGCTAACTTAATAGAAAACAGTGAAACGTCAAAAGGTACTTTTTAGATTTGATGGACTGTAATTAAATAATATGTAACGCCTAAAAGTTTTAAATAGCATCAAAACTGCAGTGCATACTTCTTAGTAAGTTTGAAAGTTGACGTAGATAACCAAGAAATACTTACCATTTAATTAGCTCCATCTTTCCTTTTTCGAATTTCCACCATTCACCATTTTAACCTGGCTAACATTTTTAATATAAAAAAAATAAATAAAATAATATAAAGTTATAGGCCGACCTGAGGTACAAAGTCATAAAACATTAATTAAATCTCTTATAGAACTATTTAACCAAAGATAAAAGTAATGTAAGACTATTCATCACTAATATCCATATCGCTTGAATCATCATCACTGTCTGTGCAGCTTGAGGAGTCAGAATCTTGGCGATGGGCGATACGCGAGTTAAACGGTCGGCCTATAGTAGCGACGTCTAAAGACGAAAGTCTTCAAACAGAGCGTCCTACTCGTTATGACATACGGAGCCGAAACGTGGACACTTACAGTAGGACTGGTCCATAACTGGTTCAAACAGCCTGATCCCCTAAAACTAGAGTGTCCGGCAAAGTTCTGAGCCGAGGTTCGTCCCCACATGGAGAGCTCTCATGACAGTTGTCATAGTAATTGATCGGTTCGACCTCGGACGGCTCACCGAAAAATTCAGGTGAACCAATAAAGGCCCTTCCGGCCGATTGGATTCGGAGTCTCTCTCATCATTTCCTTTGCCTTTTTCCCATTTCTATTGGTTTCGACTCCCAGTCTAACCTGATGCAGCTAGCTACTAGAATTATACGAGCGACTTCCGACTCGAAATCTGTAGGGAACCAGTAGCCGAGCTGGTTAGACCAAGTGACAGATTATATTGGCTTCTAACTACATGTACCTATTGTCATAGATATGTTAAATAACAACCGTGACCGACGGCTTAACGTGCTCTCCGAGGAACGGTAATCCCTCAACCAACCAGATACCGAAACAAATCTTTGTTGTTACACAAAAATTGTCCGGGGCAGAAATCGACCAAGCGACTTCCCGGGCACAGTATAGCCCAGTCGGACGGCTTAAGCCGTAAAAAAAAAGTAATCCGACAGAGAAATAATGTAATTGACATAGCCCACCGGATTAGTAAGCTGAAGTGGCAGTGAGCCGGTCATATATACCTAACTCGATTTTGTTTTGTTTACATAGACTAATAGATAAAGTAGGTCGAAATGGCCCGTTTAATGTTTACACGGCGCGTTGCCAGTTCCAATTAGAATGGGCAGTGGATACGATGCTGGGTGTCTAGACTTCTCCATTCAATATGACTAAAAATAAATTAATAACCTTGCTTTATTTTATTTGTCTGTCATCGCTTTTTTAGCTGTGGCGATGAAACCATAAACAAGAGTAACTTTCCGCAAACGACTTCGAACGCGTGACCTATAACTTCACTTCTCACTTCAACCCTTTCTTAGTGTCCCACCACTGGGCACTGATCTTCTCTAATCTATCTTATGAGTTGAGAGAGTTATGACCTTAATCCACACACGCAGGCCAAATGCGGGTTGGTGGATGTCACATGTCCTCGAATGATTAGTTCTTAGACATGCCGTTTCTGTCACGATGTTTTCCTTTACCGATTTTGAGCAGCGGAGATGAAACAAATCATACAAAGATATGTGGGCACGGTTAGGATTCGAACCCGTGACGTTATTTTTGTAAGGCGAGGCCCGTACCGCTGCGCCACCGCTGCTCTGTTAACCTATATTTTATATCAAACCCAGCTGTATGAATCATACTAATATTTGAAATGCGAATGTAAGTTTGTTTGTTACGCTTTCACGTAAAAACTACTCAACCGATCATCATGAAACTTTGCACATACACTCTTGAAGGTATTAGAAGTAACATAGGATACTTTTTATTAAAAAAAAAATCTCCACTGCGGGCGAAGCCGCGGTTAAAAAGCTAGTAATAAATAAAATAATAATAAAAGAAATAATAATTCTATCCTTCGTCGATACCCTTGCACCTTCCCATCTTCCTTTTACTTCAAGACAAGCCGGTGCTGCTGCTGCCACAGCAGAAAACCTCAAGCGGCGAAAATATAGTAACCTTGTACGTAACTATGTTTTCGAACCGTTTGGTGTGGAGACGCTAGAGACATGGAGTTATTACACGAGCTCTTTACAGCGACATTTCGAAACTTTTGGTAGATAGAACACGCGACAAAAAGGCTGGCATAGACCTATTAATATCTCAATTGAGCGTAGCTATTTATCGTGGCAATGCTGCCAGCCAGTCTGGCGCCACTTCTATATAAAGGAGAGGTCAAAAGTGGGATGATAGTATTTTGAACACCAATGTGATATACCTCATTGGAAAGCGTATTTAATAAGCTATTAGAATTTAACTAAACACGAATTTTAGGAGCACCCAATTTTTGTAAAAATCTAAAAAAATGTAACAGAAAAACAAAACGCACATTACCTTTAATTATTATTCATTTCCTGAGCAGTATATTATCCTATATCCTATTATTCTTTATCCTTTATTGCAATCATGTCAATAATTGCATTGTGTTATAGCACTGTTTTCTTGTAATATTATTTTAGCTCCAGTTTAATGTAATTATGACGAAAAATATTAATTATATTATTAGTGTAATAACAAAACGCGTGGAAAAAAAGATTATTACGGGAAACGTCATAATGTCATTGTCATTGATCAGTTTGATTTTTTTTTTACAGCAATCTAAATAATTTTAATTTTTTTGGTTGCTGAATTGTCATTTGCTCGAGGTTGCCAATTGCAATATTCATAAATATTGCATTAAGGATTCTTATTTGCAGTGTCAATTTAAAAAAAAAACGGGAGGGTGTAGAATTATTTTAAATGCACCAAAAAATTTAAATAATTATGCTCTATTAACCTATGGAACTCAGATTGTTGTTCAAATTTACAATTATTTTAATCCCAGACTCTATACATTTTTTGAACGTCTCCTTTCGAACGTATGGAAATTGAGCATAGATTAATGGCGGCGTTTTCTAAATTACTCTAACATATAACCTCGTCTCTGTCTTAGAAGAATGTCAACGATATTGTCTTAATATTCCGCCATTGTTGTTTACAATCCGCCGACGCCAAATTATTTTAAACGTAAATAGTTTAATTTCACGTTTGAAACTATAAACCAAGTGCATTTTTCTGATTAAATGACTTATTTAGTGTAAGACTAGCGCGTGTTATAGTAATTATGTACTTTATAAGTTGTAAAAATGCAGAGTGAAGTTTAGGCGCAATGGACATGACAAAAGTTCATTTATTGCGAAATTTTCATTGGACGTGGCAATTTGATTGTTGTTTCACTATTTAAAATAGTTAAAAGCGATTCGCTAGTTGATATATTTCCATACTAGTGTTGATCCGTCGAGGGAAAAAATTATATCGATACTATCGACCGATAGATTTTTATGACATTAAAATAATATAAACGGCTTTGTCTACCAAACTTAGCGTGTAGCTCAATCGGTTCAAGTTATCAGCTTCAAAAGAGCTGCAAGATTCCACTCAAACAAATTACACATATTTTGCAATTATTATCAATATTGTTTTTTCAAATATTTTTATTTTATTTTTGGTGCATCTTTTTATATATCTTTTTAGGTGTGTACCTTTTATATCTTTCCGTTGACATATCTAATTCCAACATTTTTATTTATTCCAGAATTGGTGTTACCTACCAGAGGTTTACAATGAAGTAAACATTGAAATTTGTATCAAAACAAGCCCATGCGACTTAATCACTTAACCTTCCTTAGTGTCCCACTGTTGGGCACGGAACTTCTCTCAGCTATCTTAAAAGTTAACAGAATTTAGGCCTTAATCCACACATGCTAGCCAAGTACGAGTTGGTGGATGTCACATGTCCTCAAATGATTAATTTTTAGATATTCCGGTTTTCTCACCTTATTTTCCTTCACCCATACTGAGTAGCGGCGATGAAACAATTTACACAAAGGTGTGTGGACATGACCAGAGATCGAACCCGCGACCTTATAGTATTTCAAAGGCGAGGGTGATACAGCTGCGCCAACGCTGCTCATGTGGCTTATAATATTTCTAAACCAGAGATGTGTAAGTTTATGATATATCATGTTGCGTTAAACGACTTAGGTTTTCTAAAATTTTATATCAGTAAAAATTAATTCAATTTTAACTTGTTAACTGTTTTTATACTCATTTTTACAATGTTATTGCAGAGCAATTCTTAGCAATAGTATGTCTATTATTTTTATTTTTATTTTTCAGTAATTTCGTTATCTCCTCGAAAACGCAAACTCTTCAAGCGTATAAAAATATCAACTTATGGCCAGTTTTTTGTCGTAAATAAATCTATAATACCATAAATAAATCCTACGTTAGTTTTATTAATAAATATTTGATACAATACAAGTTTATAATTTTTTAATTTCATAAAGCTTGGTATTAATCGTATTGCATTGCATCATGATTAAACTTCCATATTAAAATTCAGAATTACTTTTCCCATGCCGCGCGCCGTTCCCATCAGAAAGTATCGACAACATTTAATGTAGGTGCACAACACTATTTTCGATTTGAAGTTGTCAAGCCAGACAGATGATTTCTGTATGTTGGTAATGGACCATTGCTCAATTCTCATATATTTATTTTCTATATGGAAGTCCCGCCTCTTCAGCGTAAGCGTTTCTATGCTCTTTGCTGCCAACTTTGGTGTGCTAACCGACATCGATGCGGAGGACTTTTTTGACGCCCAGCTTTAGATATATTTTATGAATAGATACTAATTTACATTTACTTTTTTAGGCTAAGTTATTGCGCAGGTTTCTATTTCTTGTAATATCATTTAAATCTAAATGTAATATTTAGAAAAAATATATATATTAAAAAGGTTATTTGCCAAAAATCTTACATAAATACGACAATCCGTAGTAGAAGATATGTACATCGTTTAACAATTAACTGGTAATAAATTATGTTTACTGGTAATTGACTGGTAGTAGGCTTCGGCCGTGGTTAGTGACCACCCATCAGACAAAGCTGCACCGCCAAGCGGCCTTGCCGAGTTCCGGTGCGATGTCTGGTGACACCATTTATACTAGTAAGAAGGAGACAAAGTTCATTTTAACTAAAGAGTCTTATAAGATTTTTATGAATAAGACCATTATTATTTATCTGTGCCACAACATAGTTTTAGTGGGTCGTCATATTCTAAAAGTGGCGTCCGGAATCGCGCATTTTTTCACGTAACACCCAATCTAATAAGTGTAGGAGTAAGATGTAATATTTGTTATTTCTAAACAGTTTGGTCCGAAGATTTAAATATTTGTTTCGGAAAGCAATTAGTTATTCGTTAAACTGTATGCGTTTCGTTTAGTGAAAATACTACTCAAACGATTCTGTAGAAGAAGAAGGGGCTCTAAACAAATTCCATAGGAAAGCCGTAACGAAAGATCGATTATAATAAAATGTATGGGATTGACATCCATCTTCGAAATGTCACGTGACAATTTTATGTCCTTTCCGGTTCGCCTTGTAGTTCGAATAGAAAAGGTATACATCAATGATGAAGGGTGGAAGTTTGAAAAAGGGAAGCCGGAGCAAAAAAGTTCTTACTTATGAGAATAATATCTCTTCAATACCGTCACAGATTGTTCTTAAACGTGATGCTTTACTTATTTTTGTTGCTTATTATTAAGTACGTGTGATACTGACCAATTCCTAATGGGAAGCCGATGGGAATCGGTTTGTGTGGACTCTTCTCCACTGATATAATAATATATGCCTTTAATTCTACGTTATTTGAACCTTAATCAATAATATTATGACGTTCATATTTTAATATATCAGTTAAAAAAAGATTGGAATAACCCCTACAAAATTAAAAAAAAATATATAATTCAATTATTTTTTAGACAACCCTGACTTTTGAAGAGACCGTTTATTGTCAATAAAGTCATTCATTAGTGATATCTTCAGAAAAACAGCTAATAGGGTTGCGCGAAGCGAAATTATTGCAATAATTTAGTACACCAAAAATCGTATCAAAATATAATGCAAATTAATATCTGAATTCACATAGTCATTAGCATTTTGAAGAAGGTCTGGTTTCAAGTATACTTAGTGTTCGTGATGGGAACAAGAGGAATAAAAACTAGGCGAATCTTGGAACTAGATATATTCGTCAAGGCCCAGTAGAATGAATGTGTGAGTGAATGTATGTATGAATGTATGTATGTATAGAATGAGTGGAATGATTGTGAGTGTACGTATGACTGATTATGTGCCTTTCCGGTTCAGGTTGTATAGACGCTAGGAATACCAGTCACGTGGCGCCGACGACCTTTTAGATGTCGATGGGCTCTGGCCTACTCACACTAAGGAAAACAACTTTTTATGGGACTTAACTCACCACCGCAATCCCGTCACAGCTACTTCTGTAAGCCAGGATCAACAGCGGCAACAGAGACTCTAGATTTAAACTCGGCGAAGTTTCGGGACACCTAAACTGTCTTGGATCCCGCACAAATTTAATCAGATATATAAAAATGTTGGAAAGTTAGATTGTCACTTCCCTCCCGGCAAAGGGGGAGACAGTACACCGCTCGGTCATGTCGCGTTGGGCGGCGCGACTGGCGATTTTGCAGTTCATTATCCGCTCGCGTTGGTTTGCTTATATGCACAGCTAAAAGAAATACGCAATTAACGATAAAATCGTTTGACGCGCTGCTTGACGCGGCGCGGCGTCCCTTTTCTTTGCGAATGACCAAACCCATTCGGCCGGAAAGGCCTTTATTTATTTATTTATTATACACACAGTGCCATCTAGTCCCAATTTAAGCAATTATAATTGCTTGTGTTATAAACGGATTTATCACCAAAAATTTTTTTTGTAAATACAAACATTATAGATAAATTAGACCCAGGCGGAATAAATAATCGTATTTAGGTATAACACAAAGATTTGTCCTAGGTGGTAATCGTACCCACGACCTTCGGCTTAGCAATCAGGGTCACTAACCACTATGCCACCAGGGCAGTCAAAGTCAAGTTATTGGTTCACCGGACTTTTTTCGGTGAGCCGTTCGAGAACGGTCGAACAGATCAAGTACTGTGACAGCTGCCATGAGGGCTCCCACGTGGGGCGTCAAACATCGGCGCAAGACGTTGCCGGACACTAGTTTTAGGAGATCGGGCTGTACGCGGTGTCCATTTTTTTTTTCGCCGGAAGCGTGGGTCTCTATTGGTTCACCGGACTTTTTCGGTGAGCCGTCCGAGGAAGGTCGAATCGAAACGCGGTGTCCCGTAGCCATGCAGTATTTTTAAGCGATAAAAATTGCCATGCCCCACCACTCTTATCATTTGGAATTCAAAATATGTATAATCGCCGAAGTTTTAGCACTGTAATTTAAATGTTTACAGGTTAGCATAAAAATAGATAGGTTAATAATCTTAAAAAGGATTTTAGAGATTCTGATTAATTGAACTATTAGTAAACACTACTAAAGTTACCTTTCAGATCAATTTCAACTCTAAATCGAACGATTTAGGTTTAAAATCGAACATTAAGACGAAGAATGAAACTGAGCACTTAAAACATCTTGTTAAACTTCTATTATCGGTAGTTTTAATGTAAACAATGAATGGTTTACGGCCAAAAATATTCGGTTACATTGTAAAATGTATTTTACACTGAATTTGTTGATCTCATTACTGGTAAAGTAACGTTTTTATGTATTTCACTCAACGCCATTTGTTTAGATAATGTCGCACTTGTAATACTTCATGTTTTTATCCCTGACAAAAAAGAGGGTCATCTGATCCCAAACTAAGCAGAGCTTGTACCTATGGAAACCAGATAACTAGTAATATACTACTTAAAATACTTTTCTTTAGTAAATATATATTTAAATATAGATAATTACACCCAGACACAAGACAAACAGACATTTATTTAAACAAATGTTTGTCTCGGGTGGGAATCGAACCCACGACCTGCGGCGTGAAAAGCAAGTATCTTACCGACCACGCCACCGGCCCGTCAAATAATGGTGAATCAAATGAACCGATTTTGATGCGGAATTTTATTCGAAAACAGAGGTGATATAGATCATTTCCAACAAACGAAAGTGAATCGGCGGGTATGAAAATTTTAATTTTGTTATGGAGTAGACAACAGTGGCGAAGAGTCCATACAAACCGATTCCCATCGACTTCCCTTTAGGGAATGGTCAATATCACATGTTCTTAATAATATTTTGGGGACTGAGTCACCTTCGTCCGTGGGGTGCACCCCCACGGACGAAGGTGACGGATGAAGGTGACAATCAACTGGTAATTATGTTTACTAGTAATTAACTGGTGGTAGGCTTAGCCGTGGTTAGTGACCACCCATCAGACAAAGCCGCACCACCAAGCGGCTTTGCCGTGTTCCGGTGCAATGTCTGGTGACACCGTTTAAGAGGGTGGGTCGAAATTGTTGCTCCTTTATGGTTTCAACCTTAAGGAGCCTAATTTACAAATAAGAAATTTAATAAGGCGCCATGGTACAAGTATGTGTGTTAGTGTTTGTGCGTGCGTGAGTGTGTGAGTGGTATGTGTGCAGGTGTGAATGTGTGTGTGTGTGTGCTGTTTGTAAGTTGAAAGACGTATGGACCATGTTGGGCTCAGCATAGGAATATTACAAGAACAGCATGCTAAAAATAATTTCTTTTCAATTTTAGGAGAGAGGAGGATGTCTCTATTACTTAATAATTTGTTTATAATGGAACCATCGACAGTGTTTAGTTATACTGATCACCTAACATTAAGTCGTTATTTAAACTTGTCATAATAGTATAGAAGGTCGAGGTTAACACCTCGAAGTCGAGCGGTGTAAGCCCTCCGATTGGGCTATACTGTGCCCGGGAGATCGCGACTCGGATTCCCGCCCCGGACAATATTTGTGTAACAACAAAAATTTGTTTCGGTGTCTCGTTGGTTGACTACTCTCCGTGCCTCGGAGAGCAAGATAAGCCGTCGGTCCCTGTTATTATTTAACACATCAATGACAATTGTTACATGTAGTCAGAAGCCAATATAATCTGACACCTGGTCTAACCATCTCGGCTACTGGTTCCCTACGGGTTTCGAGGTCTGATGGCAGGCGCTCGTATAATTCTCGCAGCTAGCTGCATCATGTTAGACTGGGAGCCGACCCCAATAGAAATGGGAAAAAGGCAAGGGGAATGATGATGTGTATAGATAGCACCCTCTGTTTCGTCGAGTGTTGAAAAAGAACACAATTATGAACTTTTCTTGTCCATTTACCTTCCTATAAATAACGATAATATAAATATTTATCGTTTTTGCAAGAAATATTCGCCTGTCAACATTCGACAGTGATTTTGTGTGAAAACATTTTTCTTTTATACGTTTACTTTAATGACTAAACGGAAAAAATATGGGAAAAATTGGTGCATTTAACACATAATGTGTTTTCGTTCTGCACACCTACACATATGTACATACAAGAACACGTAAACACGATTTTTCTTTGTTCAAATGTTACCAAGGATACCATTACACAGAAAGATTATAAAGGAAAATTTGTGTGTAATGTACCGGGTGGAAATAACCGCTCTCCGCAAACTGATAACGTGAAATCCAAATATTATATCGAAATCGGTACGTGAAATTAGTTTAGGAACTTTATGAGTATCCATTAATAATGCTTTACTTTATTAACTTACTAGCGACCCGCCCCGGTTTCGCACGGGTGCAATGTTGATACTAAATATATTGAGGTATATTTATAGAATGTCCTTTTATGTCCGTTTACAGCTTTTTGCCATTAGACAATACAAACAGCACGGAACGCGCGCGGCCGGGCCGGTACCGCCGACCGCTATTTTTAATCTGTAATATCTTCGGAAATATTCATTTAAATTACGTGCTGTAAGGGGCCATGTTGATCTATATTAAATAGACAATGTATTTAAGGTACTTAATTGGATAAGGATTCGTAAATAAAACCATTACTTTTGGTTGAAAAATGATAAAAGATATAGATATAGATAAAAAGATAAAAAATGATTATTGTGGGTTATCCCTAAGAGATAGAAATATACCATTGCAGACTTTGTGTTGACCTTTTTAAGGTCTGTAATACTGTAGTACATTATTTTGATATATCTCGTAAGTTTAGCCAGCGGTTGCAATATAAGCGCAAAATATGCTTTAATGAAAATGTTTTTAATTAAGGAGCTAGATGCACTCTCTTAGTTTGTTTGTTTTTATTTCAGGGACAAACGGGGGGTTAGCTCCATCTTACAAAATAAACAGAGATGAACAAATTTTACTTGTGTTTTACTCTGGGTAAGGTAGCCAGGTCAGCAACACGGGTGATTCCTCTGGTGTTGCAAGCACCTATAGCCAACTGTGACTCCTATCCCTTCTTTCTCTAATAAAAAATCTCGCTAGGCCAACCTAACAGGTTAGGATAACTATCGTATCCGATGAAGCCTGTAATGCCCAGCGCTCCTTCACGGCCTAATTCTTCCTAAGGAAGATCACAACAGGCCAGGCTGACAGTCATCGGCCCGCTGCCATCGGCCCGCTGCCAAACCACGCAGGCACGGGCGTGTGTTCGCGCGCGCCCCACCATACTCGGTGGAGGGGTGCGTTTAAATCTCCCCCTCCACACTCAGAGAAGGGGCTCGCCTGCGAGCCGGCATCCAGGGGGTCGCGGTTGTGTCACTTTTGGTTCCCTTGACCCCCTGGGCAAGATGCGAGAAGGAACAACCGGGCGGTTTTAGTTAGGGTAACCGCTTCACGGAGTCCCACATACCCCCCGCCCTGCGCCCTGCGGGGGACAGCCATAGGCAGTTACCAAGGTTTATCAGCCTACTGGTGCTGACGTATCCTGCGATGGTCTTATTGCGGTCTCATAGCATAAAATCGTTCAAGCTGATGGGCTCGCCCCCTATTAAGAATTTGACCTAAACATAGCCAGAGAAAAGTTGGTGATATTCTTCTGCCTACTTCACTTCACTTCAACCCTTTTCTGTTAGTGTCCCACTGCTGGGCACGGGTCTT
This sequence comes from Meganola albula, assembly GCA_936450015.1. Lineage (NCBI taxonomy): Eukaryota > Metazoa > Arthropoda > Insecta > Lepidoptera > Nolidae > Meganola > Meganola albula. The sequence continues at coordinate 2,232,095 of OW388164.1, forward strand.
CTCTCAACTATCTTATGAGTTTAGGCCTTAATCCACTCACGCTGGCCAAGTGCGGGTTGGTGAATGTCACATGTCCTCGAATGATTAGTTCTTAGACTTGCCGGTTTCCTCACGATGTTTTTCTTCACCGATATTGAGCAACAGAGACGTAACAATTCACACAAGGATGTGTGGGCACGACCAGGATTCGAGTCCGCGCCCTTATTTTTCTACGGCGAGGCCCGTACCGCTGCGCCTCCGCTCTCTTCTGCCTACACCTTCGGGTAACACAGGCATGAGTGCTATGTAAAGATTTACCTCTGCTATTCAAGCGAAGCTGAGACGGGTCGCCAGTTCCGCATTAAAGTGACTAAAATTAAACAAAGATATTCTTACAATATTTATTTCTCTTTAGTTCTCACACCTACGTAATGGTAGAACTTGCTATTAACGTCAGTACTTATCAAAATAGCGGCCGCGCCCACAAGGAAAATACATTTCAATAATCTAGTTTATAGCTCTGAACTTCCAGACGAGCGTTTTATAGCAGTGTATACATTGTTTTTAAGCGCGGTTAAACGCGCCTTCTAGATCTAATCATTCGAGGACATGTAACATCCACCATCCGCACTAGGCGTGAGTGGATTAAGGCCTAAACTCTCTCAACTCGTAAGGTATTTGACAGAAACCGCGTGCCCAGCAGTGGGACACTAAAAAGGGTTAAAGTGAAATGCACCTTTAGTTGCGTAGCACTTGTTGGGGTTTTCTCGTCTTTGACGGAATCCCGGTAGTTGTTGTAAACACCAAACCACAAAGTAATAGTGTGTGTGTCGTACTTTAGTTGGTTGATAAATTTTAACACATTAGTACTTGTCGGAGGTTAAGTTCCGACTAAAAATACTTAATTAGGTTGCAAATAATGCGTGAAATATAAGATGCCGTATGAGCGTAAATGGCTCGTACAGCACTATGGTGGGTAACACACACGGTCATCTGATCCCAAACTAAGCAGAGCTTGTACTATCCAAAGTTCTCGAGAGTATTGTCCATAGACAACTCTCGTGTTTTTACCAATTACCAAAGCCTACTAAGTCCCTTTCAATCTGGTTTCCGCCCTGGTCATAGTACTGTCACTGCTCTTGTAAAAATAACAGATGATATTCGACTGGCCATGGAGCGCAAATTACTTACAGTACTGATTCTGTTAGACTTTAGTAGTGCCTTTAATTCAGTTGACATTCTTCTTGGTATTCTGTCCTCTCTCAATATCTCGTCTTCAGTAATCGCATGGTTTACCTCTTATCTTCGGGGGCGGTCGCAGGCGGTTCGCTACGAAGAGACTTTCTCAGAGTGGTGTGATCTGTCTGCGGGTGTGCCTCAGGGGGCGTGCTCTCTCCTCTTCTCTTTTCAGTTTTCATCAACTCAATTACTAAAATTGTTTCTTCTAACTTCCATCTCTATGCTAATGACGTGCAGCTATATCGACATTTCAAGGCCGAGGATATAGGACTGGCCATTGATGCCATCAATAATGATCTTGGAAACATTAGCGAATGGGCTAGATCTTTTGGTCTCGTTATTAACCCTGCTAAGTCACAAGCCCTCGTTATTGGTGGTAGGTATATGCTCAGTCAAATACCGAACAATTGTCCTCCTCCGGTTATCTACGACGATGTCCCTGTAGCTTATTCTGATCATGCCAAAAATCTTGGTATATTGTTTGATTGTAATTTATCATGGAGCAATCACGTTGCAGAGGTAAGCAGGAGGGTGTTCTGCTCGTTTCAGTCTCTCAAAAGTCTCCAAAAATTCTTACCCTTTCGCACTAAGATTTATCTTGCACAATCACTATTACTTCCTATTATTGACTATGCTGATGTTTGTTTCCTTGATGCCTGTGAACAACTTCTTGACAAGCTCGAACGCCTGCAAAACCTTTGTATACGTTTCATTTTCGGTCTTCGGAAATATGACCATGTCTCTGACTTTCGTAAGCAACTAAAATGGTTACCAGTTCGGCGGCGTCGAGATTGTCATATTCTCTCTCTTCTTTATTCCACTCTTCATAGCCTTACTGCTCCTATCTATCTTCATGAGCGCTTTGAGTATTTAGCTCCCCCGGGCAAAACTTGTCGTTCATTAACTTCTCTTCTTCTTCAAATGCCCACTCACACTTCTAGCCGTTACGATGGCTCCTTCACTGTGCGTGCGGTGCGGTTGTGGAATTCTCTCCCACATCCCATACGGTCGAGTTCCTCGCTCGACTTGTTTAAAGTAAGAATTAAAGAACATTTTCTTTCAACTGAGTGATCACTTAGATTGACAGACAAATTATTATTTAGACATTTGTATATATATTAGACATTTTATTCACGTTCGTATGTAAGTAATATTAGTATGTAGGTGTATGTATGTATTTAAAATATTTGTTGTGCACTTCTGCCCATTCCACAATGTTTTCCTTACCTAGGGTTTGCTGGTAGAAAATTCACATTTGAATTGAGCTCGCCTGTGTACATGTGCTATTTCCTAACTATAAATTGTTTTTGTAAGTGTTTTGTGTACAATAAAGAATAAGAATAAGAATAAGAATAACTGGTAATATACTACATATAATACTTTTCTTTTGTAAATATATACTTAAATATAGATAATTACACCCAGACACAAGACAAACAGACATAATAATATTTAAACAAATGTTTGTCTGGAGTAGGAATCGAACCCACGACCTGCGGCGTGAAAGGCAAGTATATTACCGACCACGCCACCGGCCCGTCAATCATCAGTCGTTCATTCGTTTCTTTGTCCATTTAATTATAGCAGTTTGCTATTATGTGAGTGTAGAGGGCAGTTCACTACACTTGTGCGAAGGTTGAACTATCAAAATAGCTGAATAGTGCTGTCCAGATTTAACTGTAATGGTCAGTAGTAAAAAGACCTAAGATGGTTCGGGATTGAAATGTTAAAGAAATGAAATGAAAATATGCTTTATTTTTTTTTGAGACGCGAGTCTACTTAAAAATAGTCCAATTTCTTTTCCTACCGTGCAGTGAATGACTGGCAACTACTGAGAAACACTGCCAAAAAACTCAGTAGGCTTTTGTTTGTTTATTGTGTCGAATTAGAGCGACTTAATTCCAAGCATTTTTATCCGTTAGTTAGTAATTTTATAATACGCTTTCTTAAATAACGTAGATTTTATAGTTATTTTAAATTTGTAAGAAGCGCACATACGCCGAAATAACTAAGCAGCTTCTAAAAACGCAAGTCTGAGACCACTCTAATAATAAAAAAGTCTTAAAAATTTTCGCATAAATGTCACAACATAATTTATCTTTACGCTAATTAATTTGCTGTCGATTACCACTAATTTATTAGGCACTTGAACACGGTTTCTGTATTTTGATATCTTATTCTTTGTAGTGACGTTATTACGTATCTACAGCGTACTTACTGAGTTCCTCTTATCTTACTACGAAAGTTTACGAAATTATATTGATTTTTGTTATTCTCTCACGGCTCTCCGTTGCACTGATTTGGAAGAAATTTTACCAACATTTAGTTTAATTTTCTAATTTGGTGCCTCACTGCTTACATAAAATTATGGCACGTAAAATCATGAAGCTACTTATAATATTAAATTACAAACACAATTTATCATTGTATGTCATATCTTCCCTTTCTATAAAGGGAATATTACATTCGTACAGTCTTAGAGTACATAAAATTTAAAGCATATCTCGCTAAAGCAGATTCACAAAGAGAATAATGACGAAAAGGAATGAAAAATCATATTTTAATTACTCCGATACAAAGAATATAAAAAAATGTTAGGCACGTATTTTTGTTTTATCATTAAAAAGAAACATTATTACGATATACATGATTAAAGAAAGAAAAAGAAAAAAATGATTTGATTGGTTGATTGATTGATCGATTTATTGATTGATTGATTGGTCGATCGATTGATTAATTGATCGATTGATTAATTGATTGATACATTCAAGTCATGGAGCCGGATGTTCTTAGACATGCCGATGTCACGATGTTTTCCTCACCGATATTGAGCACTAAAAAGAGTTGGAGTAATTCTTATTATAACGAACCTTTAGATACGTTGTAACTAGTATTTGTTAGATTTACGCGAATATCACATATTGAAATAAAACTATTTTGTAACGGATTTTATCGCGGTTTATTTTAGACTTTAGATCCTGAAGTTTCAAAGTCTTTTCAGACTTCATGGTCACTGGTGGACTGCGGTATTTGACTTCCAAAATTAATTAATGACTATTTTTACAGACCACCTGTAAACATTATTATTTAAGTAAGACACTGTCAGCTCAGTTTGCTTCAATCGGAACTAATAAAACATGAAAATAAATAACGAAATAAAAATAATAATAATAATTCATTGAAATAATGAACAAATAAATAATAATGTTTTTAGGTAGTCAAAATTACCCATGCATCTCGATAAGCCACAAAATAACACTACAGAAAGCTAATCAATATAATTTCTACCAATGTTTGGATGGAAATAGATTTCTTTTTTGTGCGGAAAAATTCGGTTTGCACACACCACGTGCTCACCAAGCCGACCTCATAAACATTGTCGCCTGATGTAACAATGACAATCACAGACAAGCAATTCGAGTGACGTTGACGTCTTGTAAGTTTGACAAACTGACAGGACTTATGCTATCACAAGTGACTGAAGTGACACCTAACCGTCTGTTTAGGCAACAGCTTGCTACGTATGAAGTATGGAGAGTAGAGGTAAGGAGGACTATCTCTGTGTATCAAAAAGCGTCCGTCGAAATGTGTTAAATTAGGGTGGCGCTGATGCTACAATCGCATCAGGGTAAATTTTAAAAACGACGCCAAAAGTTATTAGAGTAAGATAGAAACGTAAACAAGGAAAGAACAAGTTCCGCTTCGTTATGCTACTTCGTTAAGTTATTGCATGCTGTTACTAACTACTTTAGTGAACAAAAATAATAAATTTATTAACTCAGCACACTTCAATCCATCTACAACTGCTACATTCATACCCTACACAGTTGCTACGCTAGCGCCATTCTGGAAGGTTTTTGAACTGTTACTTAAAGCTAACAGCTGGACACTTTCTCAACTTGTCCCCTATATAAGATAGTCCTCCTTACCTCTACCCTTATCGGTTCGACAGTCCTCGGACGGCTCACCGAAAAAGTCCGGTGAACCAATAGAGGCCCTTCCGGCTAATTGGGTTAGGTCATCAGAAAAAAAATAAAAAAAACCTCTACCCTCCATAGTATGTAGGTTACGCGCTGCGTTCGACATATATATCTACGCAAGCGAAGTCGCAGGCGTGAGGGAACTGTAACAGTCTCTTCTTAACTGAATTGTTTGAAAAAACGTGTTAAATATGAATTTTGTTTACATATGAACGACCTCAATTGTATACTTTGAAGTTAATATTCAAATGCTATTAATATCAGTGAATTGAATAAAGGGCGTTCTATAGACATTGATTTTGTTTGTTTATGCCATAAAGGTTAGTTTACTAATGACCCGCCCCAGTCTCGCACGGGTACAAATTATACACGTAAATCTACCTTCACCGATATTGAGCAGCGGCAATGAAGCTATTCACACTAAAATGTGAATTGCTTCATCACTATTGGGAATTGAACCCGCGACCTTATATTTCAAAGGTGAGGCTAATACCGCTGCTCCACCGCTGCTCCACCGCTGCTCCACCGCTGCTCCAGGCTCTTGAACTGTCGAAGTCAAATTTTTCAATACTCAATATCTTTATTGCTCTTCCATAAGTATAATTAGATGGTAACATTAAATAAAATAGGTACACCATTATGGACCCTGCAGGGCACAGCAAAATAGGGTAGGAGAGAGAAAGCTTTGTTTGAAACGTTAATTTGAATTATCTAATGTCATTATTAATTGTTTAAATTAAAAGATAAAATTTAAAATAAAAAATAAACAGATTATATAAACAATAATTAAAAAAGAAATAATATATTATAAACGGAAATTAAAAATTTAAATTACATAATTCAATTAAAAATTTTCAATAATCTATTATTATTAATTCAATTCTTGTAACAATTCATTTTTACATTAATTATAATAATAATATATTATATTTTAATGTCATTAAAATTTAATTTTTTATACATGTTTGTTAAGGAAGTATGTATTCATTTATAGAGTAATAGCATTTATTTATTAGCAATTTTGGGGCAAAACTGCGATGGGCAGCTATTTGTTTTTGAGTTGTTTTTGCCAGCAGTTAGTTTGCTGTTAATAAATGTCTTGAATGACTATGCAATATACAGCTCATTAACTAACACTAATTTACAAACTAATGATCCGTCTCTAACGAGCACTCTTGCCTCTCTGTGTTCTAATACAGGGTGGATAGACAAGCCCTCCACAAAATGAGAGGGTGTATTCAGCTCCTTAATTAAATCCATAATGTAATCCCGTCACGTGGTCCCGGGTGGCGCAAATCAGGTGACAATCAACTGGTGGTAGGCTTCGGCCGTAGTTAGTGACCACCCACCAGGCAAAGCCGCAACGCCAAGCGACCTTGCCGTGTTCCGGTGCGATGTCTGGTGGCACCATGTAGAGAGGGTGGGTCGGAATTGTTGCTCCTTTAAGGTTTCTAACCTTAAGGAAGCTCATTCCACTGCCACCTTCTCACCGTTAATCATTCGTAATTTTGAGTGAATCGGTATACTGGGATGGCGCGTTCCATCGTAGACTAGATTATTGCTTAACATCAGGCAAGTTGTAGTCAAGCGCCAGCCTATCGAAGAATAAAAAAAAATGAATCATTTTTTACATACATACAATCACGCTTTTTTCCCATGGTAGGCAGAGATTATAGAGCGCCACATTTATTACAGGATTTTTTTGTGTTTTCGCGTCTATTACAGACGATATAAACAGTGTTCTGTAAGAGGCACCTCTTCTCATGACTGAATAGACCAATCCGAGAACGGCAACATCGTTTACACCATAGGCGTGTGTTGGTCTTTCAATTTGTATGAAGCTGTATAAATTCCACAGTGGATGATCATCAATCAATCATCATTAATTATCATTATCATTATCATCAATCTATCATCATTATCATTCATGTCACTTGCCTTTATTTTGTTTCTCTCAATCTAACCAGATGCGGCTACCTACTAGAAATAAACGAGCAACTTCCATCAGACCTCGAAACCAGTAGGTAACAGAGGTATTTGACGGGCCGGTGGCGTGGTCGGTAAGATACTTGCTTTTCACGCCGCAGGTCGTGGGTTCGATTCCCACCCGAGACAAACTTTAGTGATGAACATTTTGTGTTTGTGTCGAGTCTGGGTGTAAATATCTATTATAAGTATATATTTACAAAAGAAAAGTATTATATGTATAGTATATACCAGTTATCTGGTTTCCATAACACAAGCTCTGCTTAGCTTGGGTCCAGATGACCGTGTGTGTTGATGTCCCAGAATATTTATCATTTATTTATTTATTAAAAAAAAGAAATATGTTGCTGACTTCACTTCAAGCCTTTTAGTGTCCCATTACATAGACATGCATGGGTCTTCTGCCAACTATCTAACGAGTTAAGAGAGTTTAGGCCTTAATCCACACACGCTGGCCAAGGGCGGGTTAATGAATATCACATGTCCCCGAATGGTTAGTTATTAGCCTGCTGGGGCTGACATACCATTAGTAGGCAAAGATGTGTGGGCATGACCGGGAATCAAACGTGCGACTTTATATTTCTAAGGCGAGGACCGTACCGCTGCCCCACCGCTGTATTTTGACTTTTGTTTTCTCGTATGGAACCAGTAGCCGAGATGGTTAGACCAGGTGTCAGATTAAGCTTTTGACTACCTGTAATGACTGTCATAGATGTTTGAAATGACAACCAAGACCAACGGCTTATCGTGCTCTTCGAGGTACGGAGGATAGTCCTTTTTTTATTCAATAATAGGTTTGCGCTTCACCACAACTTGCCTGATGTGAAGCAATGTTGCAGTATACGATGGAACGCGCCTACCTAATAAATACCGATTCACTCGTGACTTGAAGGCAGGTAGATTATAGCTATCGGGAAACAGAGATGCCGGCAACGAATTCCACAACTTGGCAGTTCGCACAATAAAAGTAGAAGCAAAGCGCTTTGTGCGTGCCCGTGGAATTTCCACCATATAACGGTGGCGCATAGCCGTACCTCTACTTGTACGATGGAAGAACGGGGATAGGGGAGTAAGACAACCTTCAACCAACCAGACACCACGACAAATCTTTTTGTTACGTCCACGTTGTTTACTAACAATATGTGAAGTCAAATACCTAACGACCACTCAAGAGAATGACGTAGCAATTCTGAATCGCACAAGCAAAGTTACATACCAGGGGTGTTGCGAACATTCGTATCCGCATCCGCAAATGCGGAACTTCCGCATGGATTTGGACATCTGCATCTGCATCCGCATCCGCATTAATCAATGCAGATGTTTATGCGGATGCGAGTATCATGCAAGTAGCGACAATAAAGAAATTGGGCGGGCCCGGCGCCGGCTATAATACTTCTATTTTTAATTTCACTTACTAATTTAAGAACCAGTAGGTGTTTAATATAAAAATAGATACCTAAGTTTGATTTGATTACAATAAAAATGTTAATAATTAAGTTATCATTGTTTTAATTCTTCATTATTTACATAATATCTTAAAAATCCGCATCCGCATCCGCATACGCGGATGTGAGTTTTCAAAACTCCGCATCCGCATTCGCATCCGCGGATGTGAAAAAATCAGCATCCGCAACATCCCTGTTATATACATACTAGTTCCCGACAAGTACAGGGTATAGGTTCGACCTTCCTCGGACGGCTCACCGAAAATGTCCGGTGAACCAATAAAGGCCCTTTCGGCTGTTTGGGTTAGGATATCCGTAAAAAAATAAAGTACAGGGTCCCCCCTGTCCCACGCGGTCTCTGGGCTTCACACCTCACCCGGCCGTAACATCTTTCCCTTTTCACCAGGTCAACCAATTCTCCAGTTCCAACAAATCCATATCACAGAAAAATAAATCAATAGATACCCGCCGTGACATACTTAACAGTACTTACTTACGGGTAATAAGCCTGAGTAAAATAATAAACGTTAATGGTTAATGTGTAATAAAAAGGAAACCGCGCGACATGTCGTTTATGATAGATGAAATAAAAGGTACCTAACGACCAAAGAGCAGACAATTAGTAACAGATATTTAGAAATGGAGTTGCTGTGGCGCAGCGGCCACGCCTTAAAAATATAAGGTCGCCGGTTCGATCCCCAGTCGTGCCCACAGATCTTTGTGTGTATTGTTTCATTTCCGCTGCTCAATATAAGTGAAGGTAAACATCGTGAGGAAACCGGTATGACTAAGAACTAACCGTTCAAAGACATTGTGTCATCCAACAACCTGCAATTAGCCAGCGTGCTTGGATTAAGGCCTAAACTCTCTCAACTCGTAAGATAGTAGAGAGAAGAATCGCGCCCAGCAGTGGGACACTAAAAAGAGTTGAAGTGATAACACCTAACACAGTTTTTTTTTGTTTATTGAAATTATCTAGTAAAAAATCTAATACTAGTATAAACTGTCTTTTAAAAATACTTTTCCTTGAAGAAGATTAAGCTTAGACACAAGAATTTCTGCGAACTAAGAACCTAAGCGCTGGAGGCGTTGATGTTAATTGGACCTATACGGTCCAATTAACATCAACATTTAAAAGAATATAAAAAAGAAACAGATAAACATTGTAATTTAAGGTCTCTACAAAGCAAAGCCGCCGGGCCGACGGTTTTGGCATGCTAGGCTGGCGGCCCAAAAAGAGGCCACCACCTCTTTTTGGAACAATCCATCTAGAAAAGAGGCCGCAGATAAACCCGTCATCGCCGCCGGGTCTTTGCACTAGCTGTGGTGTGTAGAGGCCTGTACTTTATATTTAATACCTCCCCTTCACATTTGGCGATGATCGTTGATCGTGTGATCGTCTATGATCGGCAGGATCAACCCACACACAGTCTGTAGTTGTTTGTTGAACGGCAGCGAACAAGATGGACGTGAAGTGCGCTGCTGCTGCAACCTTTTATTTACAACCATCACGTTAATTTTTATCTTTGTGATATTTGTGTATCTGATTCCAAATTTCTGGACAAGTCTCCTGATTAAACCGAATTTTGAAGGTTTGCGTACCTTCAAAATTCGGTACACGTATAAAATTCGGTATACACGTGCGACGCATTACTGTTGTCGAATAATGATTGGCGATTGTGTAGGCACATCAACAAACCACACGGCGATTCTCTTTGATGCGTGCCCGAAAAACCAACAAATCACGGGTCGCAAGCGATCGTAGACGATGATCAGAGAGTACAGCCGAGTATGTTCTCTACACAATCATACTCGACCATAATCGTCTATTCGATTGTGAAGAGGAGCCATAACAGAAAGATAATTCAGTTTCTTTAGTGAAGAAGAAATTTAGTTCACACACTGCTGACTACATTATGATAATATAAGGTGTGCAAACAGTCAGTAGTACAAACCAAACGTAGATTAAATCGCTGCATCCAGTCGGGTTGTTTATTTGTCGTTAGCATATGCAGTACCGTCCTCGCCATTAAACTATAAAGTCGCGGGTTCTATTCCCGGTCTTTTCCACACATCTTTGTGTGAATTGTTTCATCACCGCTGCTTAATATTTGTGAAGGAAAACGTCACAAACTAATCATCCGAGGACATGTGACATCCACCAACTCGCACTTGGCTAGCATGTGTTGAGTAAGGCCTAAACTCTCTTAACTAGAGATGGGCCTTGGCCCGCCCTGGTGGGCGCGGGTCTTCTCTCAATTAGAGAAGAGCCGCGCCCATCAGTGAGACACAAAAAAGGTTTGAATTGATGACGTAATCTAAAGACAACATTGGTGAAGGAAAATATCGTGAAGAAACTAGCATATGTAAAACCTAAACATTGGGGAATATGTATCATCTACAAACCCGTCTACAAAATCGCTCCGTGTGTGGATTATAGCCTAAACTCTCTCAATTATCTTAAAATTTGAGAGAATTTAGATCATAATCCAGAGAAGAGCCGTCCCCAGCAATGGCGACATAAAGTTGTTTAAGTAGTACTAAATATCACAAACTGCTAGTTCTACAGCTATTAGTGTTATACAAAATTGGACTTTATGCACCTATCATAGAGTTCATTTAGATTTACATAACCAGCATTACGTAGAAACAGCATAAGACTAAAATTTCCAACGGGTCGTTTTCATGATCATTCATTTGGAAGTTACTGTTCAGTGACAGGCAAGGTCAAGAAAAGAGTTAAAAGGTCAATGTTACTTTCAAACAATTCCTTGAATAATATTGAGAATTTTACGCCGCAGATCTTGGGTTCGATTCCCACCCAAGACAAATATTTGTGTGCATGAACATGTTTGCTACTCTGGGTGTAATTAGCTCGCGGCTTCGCCCGCGTGTTCTAAGTCTTATGTCGTATTTTTCCATACAAACTTTCAACCTCTTACAACCCTTTAATCGTATTAAAAAGTAGCCTATATCTTTTTTCAGGCTCTAAACTATCTATGTACCAAATTTCACTAAAATCAATTCGGCAGTTTTGGCGTGAATGAGCGACAGACAGACAGTTACTTTGGCATATATAATATTAGTAATAAAAGTAAAAAATAATTTACCAAAAATAAAAGGATTATATCAGTTAACTGGTTTTCATAATACACGCTCTGCTTAGTATGGGACTTATATTTAATTCTTCTTCCTCTTTCTCCTAGCCTTTTCCCATTATTTGGGGTCGGCTCTCCTCATTCTGCGGCGCCAGGTTAATCAGTCCTGGGTTGTCATATCGTTCAACTGGGAACGCTCCAAGTCTTTGGTAATTGTAGACCACCACGTGGCCAGTGGACGTCCTCTACCCTTTGTTACACTTGGCAGTGCCATCGCCTGTTACACCACATGGTCTTCCGGCCGCCTCATGACGTGACCATACCACCGAAGTCGACTTTCCGTGAGCTTTTCAGTTATAGGCGCGACTTTGAAGCTTCCTCTGATGTGCTCGTTTCTCTTCTTTGTCTCAGTTTAATTCAATATTAAAAAATATATATTGTACGAATAATATTATATTTTCATCTGAAAGTCGGTTCCCGCGCTTTTTTTAATTAACTGTAGCTGAAACACGACCTCAACGCTGTATTGGGAATTTCAGAACGAAACGCATTTTTGTCGTCACGGCAAGTAAATATAAATTTCTTGGCAGTATTTGGCTTAATTTCCTTAACTTCTATGCTGTGTCTAGCGTAGGAAGTAGACAATCTAACTTTCCAACTTCTCTTCTCTTATTATCTTTCTGATTCAATTCGTGCGGGATAGGTGTCCCGGGACTTGGCTGGGTTCAAGTCCCGAGTCTCTTCACGGCGCCGCTGTTGACTCTGGCTTACAGGGATACCAGTGGCGAGATTGTGGTGGTGGTTAAGCCTAAAAAAAGGCCATTCCCGAGAGGGATAAATTCACAGAACAACAATTAACGTCAACTTCCAACTGGTTTATGAAAATAAATAGTGACTAAAAATGTGTACTATTAATTTTTAATTCTTTTTGGAATATTTTTTAAAAATAAATACTATTTTATTTTCAAAAAAGGTGGCAGCCCTACTTTTAGCATCTGAATTTTTATCAGCCTCTATAGTTAAAATGGATTTTGTGTCTCTCTATCCGTATGGTGCAATTTCTTGTAACTGAAGAAATATGGCTGTTTATATAAATAAACTAGCAAACCCGGCGAATAAGAAATAATAAACAAGAATTGCTCATTTAAAGATATAAGATAAATAGACCCACTATCACTTTTTTGCTAATCTATTCAGATCGTTCGTTCAGAATAAAATAACTTGCTCACATAACTTTTACTTTTCGAACTTTGAGCGTTCGTTTTTCCATTGTACCTACATGAGAGTGCCTACTTTTATACGAGATTTTATACTATACTAGCGAACTCCGCAGACGTCGTCCTGTCCGGTAAAACAGTGCCTTCTATCGGATCCGAAAATAGATTACGAATGACACTCAAACCTACCGAACATAGTTATAAGAATTCATAAAAATCGGTCAAGCCATTCCGGAAGCGTTTTTTTTTTATTTTTCTCTACGTAAGAACCATCCTCGTACTTCAAGGAGTATTCTATAAAAAGAATTAGCGAAATCGGTTCAGCCGATCTCGAGTTATGCTTACCAACACATTTTGCGATTCATTTTTATATTATAGAATTGCGCCCACTGCGTAAGCGATAGTATTATATTATCTTGGTAAGCGAGCGCACAGAGCGGACAAACTGCGTGCTGTGTTCTATGCGCCACGTGAACCGGGTCTCCGTCGACGACACGAGTTATGGGACCCGTGACTTAAAGTCACTGAATAGACACCTATTAGACGACATTATTAATCAAACATTTTATGAACCGCTAAATTTAGACGATTACATCATCAAAAGTCAGGCATCGGGGAAGATGGCATATTTCGTTAAATTCTAGTCCTTAAACAAATTAATGAAAATTAGCTTATGGTCAGATGGTACGACATTTATAATTTAAGCGAGCGCGGTGTCTAGTTGGTCTGTATTTTTGGTGTTTTATTGAAGTGCGTCCGCTGCGTTAAGCGGGTGTCCGTCGCGCATACCCGCGGGGGCGGACTGTTTTCTGTTACATCCGTCAGACACGGAGCGGATGACGGAGTACCACTGCGGGGGCGACGACGCGCGACGGCGACGGCGCTGTTTATAGGAAATCCAGCGCGTTCTAAATCCCGCGATGGATACCCGCTCTGTGTGCCGCGCCCGCTTGACGCAGCAGACGCACGAAGAGAAAAAGATTGAAGCTATCGAGAAACAGAGACGTCGACAGCGACTTTCAGCGCCAGCGGTAAAGGCCAGTGCTGACTGACGGAGTGGCACGGCATGGCATGCAGCGGCACCGACTAAAAAAATATCAAACGAGTGTCTCCTTCGGTCTTGACCCCACGCACCACCGGAATGCACCCTATTCACCGATATCACCGCTGCATATGCTTCAACCTTATTTAATTTAGCTTTACCATAATTCCTCCACGCAAAGTGATCGCGGGATTCAGTGGCGTGCTGCGGCAAGCCGTGGGGTGAAACGGGCGGGCTGCCCGCTGCTCGCGTCATCCCGTGGTATTGTTGTTTCGAAATAAAGTATAATGGATTGTAAACTTTTAAAAATAGGATAAAAATAACATGATCATAGTTGAATTGAATGTTTGAATTTGAATTTGAATTTGAATTTGAACGTACAGTCTAAACCGTTGGGTCTAGTGACTCTAATTGGGGTACATTGGTTCAATATGAGGTCTTGGGGTGCACTAAGAAAGGACTAAAGCTCACTTCAAAACAGAGTGAAACAAGGACCACATGCATGGGCAAAGCCACAAGCGTAATCTAGTTTTACATATTATTATGTAAATGCTAAAACAACAAACAATATGATGATGAAATTCTCCTAATACTTGTAGATGAAGTATTGGGTGTCGAATATCTCGCTAAAGCGAGAATTTATTCAGTGCGAAATCGCCTTCCTAGACCAGGTCTTAACACCTTCAGTTCTTTACGGGGTTTAATAAGCCTCGTTCGTGTGTTCTCTGCGCTGCGGTGCGGCTAAGAAAAACATAAACTTAACCCAATTTGATCCAAATCGGTTCAGTAGTTTAAGCGGGAAAGCGTAACAGACAGACAGACAGAGTTACTTTCGCATTTATGATATTAGTAGGGATGTTTACATTGATTTAAAGAAGTCTGTGTTAAATCGGTCGATAAGATAGCTAATAAGTACTGAAGACAAAAACAAAGACATGTGGGATTTTGAAACTGCAGTAAACAAATATTTTTGTTATTCCTATAGAAGGCGTATATCTTCAAAAATAATTTAATAGTAATAATATTGCCGCGAGACTTTGTTGAAAGTCCACTTCGAGTTTTTATCTGCTGTATAAGTAGAATACCAAAAAATCCTTTTATATTAAATTCGGCCATTGTAGAACTAAAACCTATTTGGTTTTAGTTATACAAATATTACGGGGTTTAATAAGCCCCATAATTTTGGGGGCTGAGTCACCTCCGTCCGTGGGACCTTTGTGCGCGATGTCTGGTGACACCATTTAGAAGGTGGGTCGGGATTGTTGCTCTTTTATGGTTTCTAACCATATGGATCCTCATTCCACTGCCACCTTCTAACCGAAAATCATTCGTTATCGCGAGTGAATCGGTATATTGGGCTAGCGCGTCCCATTGTACACTACATCATTGCTCAAAATCAGGCAACTTGTAGTCAGGTACAAGCCTATTTCTGAAAAAAAATCCCGCGTCCGTATTAAGCGCATCGTACCGTAGAAATGGGAAGTAGTGAGATAAAATTTTGTCTCGTGAACGTGTTAATGAATTAACTTTGCTTGCTGTGAGAATCCGGTTTATTCTTGAATAAATATTAGCTAAGTATTATGCTACCTAAGTCCGCTGAACCGGTAGGTGTGAGAAATCACAACTAAGTAGGTACTTGTCATGTTTACGGACCAATGAGGCAATGAGCAGCGGTGGTACAGCGGTCCTGACCTTGCCTTCGAAATATAAGTTCGCGGGTTCGATTCCTAGTCGTGCCCACACATTTTTGTGTGAATTGTTTCATCGCCGCTACTCAATATCGGTGAAGGAAAACATCGTGAGGAAACCGACATGTCTAAGAACTGATTCTGTGACATCCCCCAACCCGCACTTGGCCAGCGTGTGTGGATTAAGGCGTAAACTCTCTTAACTCGTAAGACAGTTGCGAGAGTAAAAAAGGGTTGAAGTGAGAGAAATTTTTCGCAGCGCCAAGCAGCTTTGTCTAGTGACCACTCACCAGAAAAAGCCGCAGCTTTGTTTGGTGGGTGGTCACTAACCACAGCCGAAGACTTCCACCAGTTATTTACCAGTAAACATTATTACCAGTTAATTGATTGTCATCTGATTTGTACCACGCGGGGACCACGTGTGGGGATTCAGATAAAAGGTGCACTCCCACGGATGAAGGTGACTCAGTCCTCAAGGGATGAAGTTAGGTGATATTATTAAAAGTAGAATAACGTAGATCTTTAGGTATAACTAGCAGCGCCGCCCGCGCATGTCGCATCCCTTCTTGTCAGTTGTCCTTCCCCGGGTCTCAAACTATCTGCATACTAAATGTCATCTAAATCAGTTCAGTAATTGAGTCGTGAAAGTGCGACAGACTTTCGCATTTATAATATTAGTAAGTATTAGGGTTCGGCCGTGGTTATTGACCACCCACCAGACAAAGCGCGGCCTTTGCCGTGTTCCGGTCCGATATCTGGTGACACCATTTAAGAGGGTGGATCGAAATTGTTGCTCCTTTATGATTTCTAACCATAAGGAGCATCATTCCACTGCTACCTTCTCACCGAAATTCTTTCGTAACCACGAATGAATCGGTATGGTGGGCAGGCGTGTGCCATCGTAGACTACATCATTGCTTAACATCAGGCAAGTTGTAGTCAAGGGCAAGCCTATTTCAGGTTAAAAAAAAGTATTGATTTTATTGTAATCCCTTCTAATGTCGTCCATAAACCTACCATACCATACCAAACGCCGTTAGGTATCTACAGTAATCAATATAGTGCCCCACACTAATGACTTAAATATCTCCGATCCACACAACCTAAGCCCATTAGAGTGAGTCATAACCCTAAAAATAGGACAGGTTATATCGCTAGCTGTCTCGGCGAATTATAAAGATTTGATCGTGAATTTTCTCTAGTTTTTATATTAAACGCTCTTCGGGATAAGTAGAGAAAAATCAAGGCAAGAAGCAATAACAATACTATTAAATAATTAAATTAGGTATAATTATAGTATTTTCTCAGATTTACACGAATATCACACATTGAAGTAACCCGTGATATAACCCGGTGGACCACCCGTGACCATGAAGTCTGAAAACACTTTGTAACGTCGGGATTCGGTGATAGTTTTGTTTCAATGAAATAAAACTAATTTGTAACGGATTTTATCGCGGTTTATTTTAGATTTTAGATCCCGACGTTGCAAAGTCTTGCAAAATATGGTAGAAAAGAGGAAGTATTGTTTAAATTGGTGTACAATAAAACGTTAATAAATTTATTGTCGATGGCCATTTTTTTATTGATAAATATTATTTTATGCATAACACGCATACAATAATAATTATCAATAAAAAAACAACTAATATAATTATGATTTAAAAAAAATATAATTTGCATTTATGTCATTATTTATATTATAATTTGGGAGAATAATGTTGAGAAATTCTTGGTTGAAAAGTCTTGGTATCAGTCCGGCGCGGGATAAGAACCCACGAACTCGAGGCTAGACGTGACAAAGCATGTAATATAACGTCCTTGAATCACTAAACTTTAGCCATCGACACATTTTCCTTACTATAATTTTCTCCAGTGAAAATAGCATAGTAAATACCATTTATTCTATTTATAGGAATCCCAAACATTTCTGTTTGTATAAGAGCAGATTTAGTTCAATAGAATATATTATGTGCTAAAATATTTATTCAAATACCAGTGATAACCGTTTCACTAAAAGGCTAATAAATCTCGGAGTCCGTGTAGATGTTCTAGTTATATTAAAGTTTCAGAGAACTGGTGCTCGCCATATTGACTCACGGACGCGGTACGGGGCGCGACTGCGTACGTGCGATGTAAGGAGCAGGCAAGCTAGCGACCAGCGCGCGCGGCACTCTCACAACCATATCAAACGCGTAAGATGTTAGTGTTTGTCACGTTCAATTAGCGGCAGGGAGCGCGATTCTGAACCGTTAAAACTTGTTCCTAGTAACGTAATCGTCCGAATGCCTGGCGCTCAACGTAAACCCGAGCTTGTCACCTTCATCGCAATCGCGCCCACCGCCCCGCGACCGCGTTTTCAATGCTGACAATCATCCATTTAGTGGACAGTACCCACACAGCGATTTGAAGCAAGAATAAGAGAGACTGCCTCGGATTGTTCAATGCATTAGCATGCGCGAATACTTCAATATTTAACAAATTAGTTGTAAAATTTCCTGAAGAAGGTATAAAGTGAATTCACCTCTGACTTGATACCTACTTCTTTAACTTACACATTGGACCGACCGTGATCGGCAGCGTGCGCGATTTAAGTGATCGAGACCGAGATTTAATAAAAAAAAATCTTTATTAAAACTAACAGAGTAACAGTACTGCTTAAAGCTAAATTACATTAATCTTATATACCTACTAATTTATTGCTATGGTTCCATTTCGAGTATTGACGTAATTATACGTAGTTCAATACTCGAAGCGATGACGATGGGGTATTGGGGAGTATTGGGACATAATATAACTCGCGCTATGTCGCACCAACAGGAAGTCGAGACTACAATACTCTGTTTCACATGACCTTGATTAACATCGTTCTAGAGTGAACATATTAACAACTTCGCGTATTAACAATAATAATTGCTTCATTATTATCCGTTGTGATGGTGACGAAGGTGGTCGGAGAGTTACTGTAGGTGTAGTTTCATCGGGTGATGGTTGTGTTGTGACAACCCAATGCCGTCAACGAGCTCGTATTGTCAGGGTAATACTAACTTTACTAACCGTTTAGCACATACTAGATTTAGTTCTATAAAAAAACAAAGAATTGTAACTTCTTATATCCAGAGAAAATTAAGATACGATGAAAAGGAAAAAATCGATAAATGCATTTAAAAATTAGTTACTTGCGATTTTCAATAGTTGAAAATAAAGTGTTTAAAAAGTTTACTCAAGCTCTCAACCTTAACTATGACCTACTATAGAAAAACTATAGCTAATAGCATTGCCTGCTGTTTATTAAACAAGACTCCAATTAGCTAAACAATAATGTTTCTAAATGTAAATATAGATTACCTACTGTAAATAATGTAATAATGTAGCAGATTAGGTACATTCAGATTTATGAACTTTTAAATACGCTAGAATGATAATTATTGTCAAACATTCTGTCAGTCCTACGCCTGTCAATTATAAAGGGAAGTTCATTTATCGTATAAATAAATAAATATTCTGGGACATTAACACACACGGTCATCTGGTCCCAAGCTAAGCAGAGCTTGTGTTATGGAAACCAGATAACTGGTATATACTATACATATAATACTTTTCTTTTGTAAATATATACTTATAATAGATATTTACACCCAGACTCGACACAAACACAAATGTTCATCACACCAATGTTTGTCTCAGGTGGGAATCGAACCCACGACCTGCGGCGTGAAAAGCAAGTATCTTACCGACCACGCCACCGGCCTGTCAGATAGTATAGAAATTAATCTAACAAATGAATGTGCTATAACAGCAATATAACAGGATAACAGACAACAGTTTACAATAACAGCTGTTTCAAAATAACACAACAGTGTTGTTCATTATTTCACAACAGCCATTATTACCATCACTAACTAACTGGAAGTGAAGACTTTGCGATCGCACAGTTGGGTCGTTTAAAGGTCAATTGGGTTAGAAACTTTCTTGGCACTGAAGATAGTTGGGAATTCGTACCCAGCAGTAGGATTGGGCTGCCCTCCGCTCCCGTGGACAGGCTGCCTAAAGGTTTGTAACTTTACTTTTACCACAATTTCGGACTTTATAGGCAAGATTAGTGTTATAATAAACCCACATAATTGGCTAATGGGACATCATTAAAACTCTGCGGGACTGTGGTGACCTTATTCCTCAATTACCAAGGTTAGAGCATTTTCACATTAGCGTTTTGTGAACGGATGTCCTCGTTTTTAAAACCGCGTTTAGGTAAAGCCATATCTTTTGCTACACGTGCTACTACTGAACTAGAGATCTAAGGAAAATATTTGCTATAGGTATTTTTTTTACTGAGCAGCGGTGGCGCAGTGGTACTGGCCTCGCCTTAGAAATATAAGGTCGCGGGTTCGAATCCCAGTCGTGCCCATACATCTTTGTGTGAATTGTTTCATCTCCGCTGCTCAATATCAGTGAAGGAAAACATCGTGAGGAAACCGGCATGTCGAAGAACTAATCATTCGAGGGCATGTGCAATCCACCAACCCGCACTTGGCCAGCGTGTGTGGATTAAGGCCTAAACTCACTTATCATCAAACAACATTTATTTCGCAATACAATCTCTAATATAACTTTCTTCAGACACGTTTCCCGACGAGATAGCAATTCCATAGAATGCCTCGTCGTATAAAGAAGGGCGAATGGCAAAAGACCGCACGGGAGGTCGCTCTCAGGGTGGAACAACCAAATCAATCCGTAGGATGGCCGAGAGCAGGGAGAGATGGCGAGACGTCGTGAGGCGTATTAAATCTGTCCCTACCAATCCAACACGATGATTACGACCATTCTGTCAAGAATGTGATGATGAAGAAGAAATCAGAAGGAGAAAAATATGTATGTTGGAATACGCCTATACTATACGTTTCAAATAAGAATAGGACTGGAAATCCGCCATCTTGGACCGGAATGCGCAACAACTTCATATTTTTCAGTACGGTGGGCAAAAATGTTTGTTTGATAATCACATATAATTATATGAATAAAAAATTAAAATGCGTATATCTTAATATCTAATTGGAAATTTGGAGTCGAATATTTAGGAACGAACATATTTTGTTAACTTCGGGCGAAAAAAAGCGATGTTATAAGTTAAAACGTATGTTTATATTTGTGCATAAGTTGATCGCATTATTGCGCGTAAATTGACTTAGGTAGGTAGCTGAATGTAGCTACATACTTAAGTAATTTTTTCTATATAAAGCACATTTCCATACATTTTAATATAATATTACTGTCTGTGGTTTGATATTTCGTGTTGACGCTACTTTTGCATGGTTTTTGGTATGATGTTAGCATAGTATGTACCAATAATCCCCAATTATACCCCGTCGTCAGCACTTTGAGTATTAAACTACGTAAGTAAGTAAATAATGAATGAGATACGTCTTCACTGGGAGCGCAGCGTTGGCAATTTATCCCCGTATTCATAAACGTCTTGTTTGCTCATTATAGCTAAAATAAGTTTATAATTCGCTTGTCTTTGCCTATCATCTTGACATTTATACTAGTAAGAAAGAGACAAAGTCCATTTTAACTAAAGAGTCTTATAAGATTTGTATGAATAAGACCATCAAATAATGTTCTAATCCAAAAGTACTATTACTTTACCAGTTTATGTAATTTTTATTAAAATCTCATTTATTTTTTTAAGGGTTTTGTATATCTACGTATCACGATTAAATGCACATAAGTACGCTCAAAAACCGCTTGTCCGAAACCGTTCATATAAATTGATATTGATAAATGACGTTCACAGCTGTCTACTGTGTTTGTCTATTCCGATTCCGCATTCAAAAAGACTGTAAAACTTTTTCATATTACATAGTATTATTTTATCTGTGACATTACTGACATTACGTTGTACTGGTAACATAACTTTTTCATACCACTAAGTTATTAAACAAGATATGGCCTACCTGATAGTAAGCACTCACCTTAGTAAGTGGGCGCTTTTAACATCAGCAGCCACACTGGCTATTTTTTGAATTCAAATTCAAATTTTCTAATTAAAATTCAAATTTATCTAATTCACATAAAACAGGATACAACAAGGTCTTAAGAGCTAATTGGTCAGACCATTTTGTCTAAGGTAGACATGCAAAATTCTATTTAATCTATAAATTTTACCTAAAGCACCCATCTATACCTACAACAATGTGTTTGCTAAAAATAATAACTAGGTATTCCATTTTGCTCAAATTGAAAATGAAACAATACGAACTCACTTCAATGTCTTAACAATAACACAAAACCCGCTCAACCGATTTCAATAAAATTTAAATAAAAACACCCGAACAGCAGCCCTTTAAAACAAAAAAAATAATTATCAAAATAAATGTTTAAATGACAGAGTTATCGCGTAACATACAATAAAATTATTTGGCCGACAACAACAAAATATTTGAAAATAGAATTTGACAAGTCAAAAATTGGTTCCGCCAATTAATTACTCGTGCTATTGACACTTACTGTTTGCAGCCTTCTTTGAACTAGCACCTTACTTATTTTTTTTAAAGATCCCAAGCTTACTCTAGGGAAAATCATTATAATTATTATTAAACAGGGCCCTAATTCACTTAATTTCTTGACGCGCCGATCAAGTTGCGTTGCAGTTGCAATTAAGTTTATGTCTTACTGCAAAATTGTATTCTTGTAATTGTTTAGCTGTGGTATCTAGTCTATGCGCTTGCGTGACGTGAACTTGACGCGAGCGTATCTGACAGCGACGATATGGGCTGTTTTGATCGAAACTTAACTGCAACTGAACTTATTTAATAATGTGAATTAACCTAATGACAAGCAGTTGCGAACAACTGATATTCGCCTGTATCTGGTCTCTTTCCTTGTTCTGTTTACAATGTTAGACTGTTAAATTACTTCACTTTTTTTTATTATAAGAGTCAAGTCGGTTCTTAAACTGGTTGGTAGTTTCTGCTGCCATAACTTGCTCATGTAGACAGTTCCAGATGTCTTTGACTCTTTTTGACGTGACAACGTCTTAAAAATTGGTTTGCCGGGTGACACTTCAAGAAACTGCGTAACGCTCCGCTCACGTTATGCGCTCACAATGAGAGCGAGTGAGAGGCACGCGTCCCTTCCACTCGGGCATGGTTAGCCCGCCTAAGAGCGAGAGAGACAGACATAAAAAGTGAAAGGCACGCGCCTTCTTCCTACTATACGAATGAATATTCACATTAAAATTATTTTACCACTCAAAGTCGTTGTCACGTAAAACTTTCGCCCGTATACCGACTTTACAGGCAACCAATTTTTTTTTTATGAAGTGAACATAATGGAGATCATATTGCTACATTGTCAACGATACTCGTGGACCATACCACTAGGGTGTCGTTTCATACGTAAGTTGATAACATGACGTAAATGTGCTGTTTATTTAACATACTTTAGGGAAAACTTTATAACCAGAGCGCAAACTGAGTAAATAAACTTAAATAAATTTTAATGAACTCCTTTTTTTTTAAATTGATATTATTTAGTACCAAAATCGAAGTAATTATTAACGAAAAAATATGTTTAGGCCGCCGCCGTCGTGTCAGCATGTAGGTACAGGTAGCGTATAGGTATACGCTTCGGCAGTGTGTTATCATGGTTGCAAAAAATGGTTTGTGAAGCTCTTTAGAACATGTCTTAAGAAGATACAGAGAACTTGTTAGTTGTAATGCTGTAAACTGTTATTTGTGCTATACTATAACTTTAATATATAAATATCTATAAGTAGTTACAAACATTATCTTATTTAGCAATAATTATAAACATGTTTTGTAGATTTATAACATATTTAATAACATTGAGCAGTCTTTGAAACCTAATTATTGTAATCAATCATTATTTCTATTTTGTAAGTCGTTTTGTCATGTCAGTAGTTTAATATCTGGATGACCGAGCTTTGCTCGGTATTTTTTTTTAAATGACATTTTCTAAAAATGATTCCTAGCTAGATCGATTTATCGCCCCCGAAACCCCCTATATACTAAATTTTATGAAAATCGTTGGAGCCGATTCCGAGATTCCGAGATTATATACATATATATATATATATATATATATATATATATATATATATATATATACAAGCTCATTTAAAGATATAAGATTTTGCCTGAAACATAAGATTACCTTCATCCACTTAAATATTTTGTTAGGTAGGTATTTTTGTATAAAATTGTCCCATATTTACCTATCTGTTTTATAAGTTTTTTTAATAAATTATTATTATTATTGTGCGTATCACAATTGCGTTTTTAACGACATGCCCCATTCGCCGAATTCTGAACCGAATTTGATTTTAATTTTTTGTTTGAAAGTTGAATTACTCGGTAGTATTCTGATTTAAAAAAGTCAAAGGTAGTTAAATTTTGACGTGGCAACGTCTTATAATTGGATGGAGCCGGGGCTCCACGCACGAAAAAAACATGACTTATGCGGCGTTACCTCGCTCTTAGGCTTTCCATTTAAGGCTTGAAATGCAAGCGAGAGCGCGGAACGAGCGACAAAGAGGCACAATCGGCCTCCGCGTTCGGCAGCGTTCGACATCTGTCTGTCTCCTACTTGAGTGAGCGATGGTTCCGCGTGGACAGCTGCTATACAATAAAAAATTAAAATTTTCTTTTGAAAAATGAAACCATTCCATCAGTATTTTGTTGTGACGTTGTCACGTTCAACTATCGTCAGTAAGCCGACTTTACAGACAACCGATTTTTTAATTTACAGTTTAGCTTGTTAAATATGCAACCCTGATATCCTTACGCAGTAACGGTCACGTCAAATATAGGTAATTTGCATTGCAACTCTCGTATCGAATTAATCTAAAAGCGATTTAAATAGACAAGGCATTTTGTGGTGTAACAGAATTAATTTGCATGAAAATAGTTCGAAAATCAAGACAGCTTTGAACGAAATGGAATTTCGGTTCAACTATTCTAACAGATTATATTGCAACCCTTGTTTTACTAGACAACATTTATCAGATTTTAAAGGGTAAAAGCTAAGGGTATACGGCAACTCCGGCCTCCAAATTTCAAATCCATTGTTTCCAGAGATCATCAAAATTTTCCGGTTCGCTGCTCTGTGGTTATTTTTCAATCTGCATTCGGTTCTCATCATATATTTTGGAATACTCCATATATCCTAAATCTATGGTTCTCATAAATAGGGTGTAATAAAAAGAGACCGAAATCTATATATTCTATGAATGATAAGAAAGAAAATTTGATAGTGACTGGCATACGCTGCGTGTAAGTCCCCTTAATTATAATAATAATAATAATAATAAAATTTTATTTAAATCAAGTGGTCATTGTAAATTCATAAATAAATAAAAATAGTAAATTAAGCTAATAATTACAATTTAACCCGAACTAGGTGGAACCTGTGTTTCGGGTTGTTAGGGGCCGTTCAAATATTACGTAAGCAGATTTATTACAATCATTTACCCCCTCATCCCCCTTGTCAGCAAAAGTAAGCAAAGCTCTTACCCCTCCTCCCATGCTTACGTAAACATTTTTCAATTATAAATGTATTTTTCTTATATTGTAATTATAATGTTATAATTATAATTACGGACGGGCCGGTGGCGTGGTCGGTAAGACGGGCCGGTGGCGTGGTCGGTAAGATACTTGCTTTTCACGCCGCAGGTCGTGGGTTCGATTCCCACCCGAGACAAACATTTGTTTAAATATGACTGTTTGTCTTGTGTCTGGGTGTAATTTTCTATATATACTCGTAAGTATATATTTACAAAAGAAAAGTATTATATGTAGTATATTACCGGTTATCTGGTTTCCATAGTACAAGCTTTGCTTAGTTTGGGATCAGATGACCGTGTGTGTTAATGTCCATATTATTATTATAATTATTATTAATTTTAAAAATAAAAAAATAGATTTAGGATAAAGATTAGATTTTACTGATACAGTATTCAACATAGAGTAAGGGACAAAAATATTATAATCTTACGAACATAACAAACTTATTTTAAATTTTTGGTACACATATTAAATTCAAATTAACAGCCTTAAGTCCATAAAACCCGAATCCATGATTCTAAGTTTTCGATGACATTGGATTGCTGCTCAGTGTTGTAAGTCTGCTCACTTTCATCCGATTTTGGTATGTCTACGTCGAGCTCATCGAGCCATTCAACATCATGGTGCTCTAAATTTTGAAAGCGAGTGCCTAAACGTATGCATTATTTGCCGGAATTTTTAAAAATGCGTTTCGTTTGCAAGCATAGACAAAGTGAGGGTTGCCATTTGTGTAAAAAATTAAATAACAACCGATGACGTAATCATCATCTAGACTCCCCTACCCCCATGTCATCCAAAATAAGCAAAACAAAGACCCCTCCCACCCCCCATAGTGCTTACGTAATACTTGAACGGCCCCTTACTACTACTACTTATATAATAACAACTTAAGAATAATAATAATTACACAAAAAAACTTATTTTAAATATAATTCTAATATAAAGAGAAGAAAAAAGGAAGTGGCAACTCAATTCTTTTATCACTTCACTTTATTCAACCCTTTTAGTGTCCCACTCCTGAGCACGGGTCTTCTTCTTTTTCCTATCTTACGAGTTAAGAGAGTTTAAGCCATAATCCACACACGCTGGCCAATTGCGGCGTCAAGTGTGGACGTACAACGAACCTACAACGATCACTGTCCTCGAAAGTAGTTTTCTGCAGTGAGCTCGCGACTCTTGTTTATTATAAGCAAATCCCTTTATGTTCGTCAAAAAACAACAGGCGGAACGCAGCCGAGCACAAACGAAATGCTCGCAGCGAACTCGTTCGGCCTTATGTATAACTTTTCTTACTAATATAAATGTCAAGATGACAGATAAACACAAACGAACAGACTTAACTTAAATGGCGCTCCACCTACCACCTGTGCCTGTGGGATGGCGGGCAGGGCGTCCCATCGTCCAACCACACAGGCACTTGACAAGGGCGTGCGTCCTACCTGACGATGCGAACGGGCGTGCTTCGATTACCCTCTCATCCTACACATAGTGACGTGGCCCACTTCAAAGGGCAACCCAGCATGCAGCTTGTGTTACATAAGCTTTCCGTGACCCTCTAGTTAAAATGCGCGAGGAGCAGAGTGTTTTAGTGGGTACACTTCGGAAGTCCCACAAACCTCCTGCCCTGCGCTCATTCGGGACGGGGGGGATCCGTAAAGGACTTTCCGCCAGCAAAAAGAAAAGGTGGTCAGTGGGTACATACTACACTCTTCACATACACTACGCAACCGCGCGTATCATTCGCTGCTGTGGAACAGCGCCTTAATCATGTTTAAATCGTTTAACATAAAAGTCGATCTTGGGAATAATGTTATCTTTATTATGTTACGCTTTTAATATTGTTCGTAACTTGATTGATTTGTTTTAGCAAGCTTTTAAAGAACATAACTGTATAGTATGTAAGTAAATTTATTCTGTAACACAAAGGATGCTTTTATGTGAAATATATTTTTAGCCTAAAGATATTTTAAATAGCAACCAGCAGTTGGAAAAATAAGGAAACCCAGAAATTTTGGAAAATCACTGGCCCCGGGTAATAAAGCGGCAAGCGCCGGTTACGCCCATTATTAAACGAGTTTTGGGTTCTCATAATATCAATCTATCACTCCTATAACTTTTATTTTAGTTTTTTTTTATTTCTTCACAATAAATAACAACAACAGCTTTATTGCATGGGAGATTCTCTTACGACTTTGTTATTTCATTGTATTATTGAAACAAAACTACTGTTTAACGGAATTTATCGCGGTTAATTTTAGATTTTAGATCCCGACGTTTCAAAGTCTTTTCAGACTCATGTTCTCGGGTGGAGGTGGGTATTTGACGTCCAAAAATATTAATCACAATAATTATTACTGACTACCTAAAAACATTATTATTTAAGCTGCGTTCCGATTTAAGCTGAAACTGAGCTCACAGTGTGTTGAATTCTGAGTTGATCTTGCTTGGATTTTGGTATAAGTAAATTAAGCACTGGGTCCCAAACTGGTAAAATATTCCAACCATTTTCTCTGTTAAAATTAGGGTGTTTTTTTTTATTTTAAGAAATAACGCAAAAAAACTGGTGTGAACATAATAAAACATACAGCTAAGTTTTGGCTATAAAATTCCGTTTGTGGTGGTAATCGGCTAGTACGATCTCAAATTTGAATTACGTCGTACGAGTTTTATACTTAGTTACTTACTAGCCGACCTGGCAGATTTCATACTGCCTCAATCGACTGCTGTTTTTAGGGTCTTCCCGGCAATTATTCGAATTTTTCTCACCTTTTAAACCTTCTCTAGCCTTCACGAACATTTCAAGACTAAGATAAGATAAATCCGTTAAGCCGTTCTCAAGTTTTAGCAAGACTAACGAACAGCAATTGATTTTTATATATATGAAAGATGAGTGGTCAGTGTGATTATAAAGCAGTTGCTGATGTTGCAATTGAAAAGGTATCGATTTTTATTTAATAAGTATACATTCTATTAATCAATTAAATACTTACTTGTATTTCTAAAATTATTTTTGATAGACTTTGAGAAGTAGCTTTAATTTGACATACCTAGTGAAGATTGTACGCTAAACTGTAAACAAATTATCTTAGTATATTTTTTCTGTAAAATTTTACTTTTGATATTACCCCTTTATTGCCCGGGGCAGACGAAATGTCATAACAGAAAGTTTAGTAGACTCGCCAAAAGAAGCACTTAATAACAAATAAAAAAAGGTTTAGAAAACTAAATGAAAACACAGAATGAAATATCTTGTTCTAGTCGTGGACAGAAGTTATACATACCTATAATAATGTATGTATTTTATTTATAGATTATTGTATACAATTGTTTAGATTAACTAAACTCTATATTAAAAAACTAATATATATTTTTGTATTTTTTACCTATTCTAAAATAGGTTGGAGTTGGATATGTATTGGTAAAGGATCCTGATTTACATTATCGCATGTGTATTTTAAGTATCCATTTGATATACCTGCTTAATTATACGATTATAGCTGTTTTCCTAACGGCATAAGGTATAAAACTCTGTGAAAAATGAAGTGAATGAATGTAAACTGTACTCTTTTGGACTGTTTACACAGACCAAACGTTTAGCAATGATCATGATAATGTTATGCGTTTACCCAATAAATACCGATTTACTCACGATTACTTTTTCAGTTTGAATGAATGAATGAAAATATTCTTGAATTTTTTGAGAGGGTCTCTAAGTATAGTCCAATTTATTTTTCTACCGTGTAAAAAATGACGTGACAACTTTGACGGGCCGGTGGCGTGGTCGGTAAGATACTTGCTTTTCACGCCGCAGGTCGTGGGTTCGATTCCCACCCGAGACTAACATTAATGATGAACATTTGTGTTTGTATCGAGTCTGGGTGTAAATGTCTATTATAAGTATATATTTACAAAAGAAAAATATGTATAGTATATTAGTATATACCAGTTATCTGGTTTCCATAACACAAGCTCTGCTTAGCTTGGGACCAGATGACAGTGTGTGTTAATGTCCCAGAGTATTTATAACTACTGACAAACACTGGTGATCTCGTATTGTATACGATTTCCGTACAACGAGAGGTCAGCTTACACTGGAAATATATAGCTTAATGTGTAGTCGTGTGCACTTACGAGTATAAGTACTTATAATTATTACATTTTATTTAATGTGTTACATTAGATCTATCTACGACGACCTCGGTAGTCGAGCGGTGTAAGATTTCCGATTGGGCTATGCTGTGCCTGTGTGTCGCGGTTTCGATTTCCGCCCCGGACAATATTTGTGTAAAAACCAAAATTTGTTTCGGTGTCTGGTTGCTTGAGGGACTACCCTCCGTGCCTCGGAGAGCACGTTAAGCCGTAGGTCCCGGTTGTCATTTAACACATCTATGACAATCGTTAAATGTCGTCAGAAGCCAATATAATCTTACACCTGGTCTAACCATCTCGGCTACTGGTTCCCTACGGGTTTCGAGGTCTGATGGCAGTCGCTCGTAAAATTCTGGTAGCTAGCCGCATCAAGTTAAACTGGGAGCCGACCCCAATAGATATGGGAAAAAGGCAAGGGGAATGATGTTGACATTAGATCTATCTACTCCCATGCGTTTTAATCATTACATAATCAAAGATTTTGTAATAAGTGGAAGTGAAATCAGGCTCTTCATGGCAACCTTAGTTTTGCTTCGCTGGTCAGTGATATGCTTTAGGAGAGGTATTTGTCCAGCAATTGACTAAAAAGGCTGGTGATGATTTATTTATTTATTTTCTTTTATGTTATAACGGTATTTATCACCAATAACAATAACATATCTAAATATATAAATGAAGAAACTGACTGACATATCAACGCAGAGCCCAAACCGCTGGGTCTGGAGACTCCAAATTTGGCACATAGGTTCCTTATGGGGTCTAGGGGTGCACTAAGAAAGGATTTTTCAAAACTCACCCTTTAAGGGGGTGAAACGGGGTTCCAAATTTTGTATGGAGATACAAGATTGCTTTGACCAATTTATTCAAAACTTCGCAAGAGTACTCCTAGCATTAAATAAGTAAATACGTGTTTCAGGATTTTTCGAAATTCAACCCTTAAAGGGAAGAAAAGTGGTATTTCATTTCACACACATTAAAAACTACAAACACGATCTGACGACCAATAACAAATTAAAAAATGGTTGCCTGTAAAGTCGGTATACGGGCGAAAGTTTTACGTGACAACGACTGAGTGGTAACATAATTTTAATGTGAATATTCATTCGTATAGTAGGAAGAAGGATGAAATCTGTCTCTCTCGCTCTTAGGCGGGCTAACCATGCCCGAGTGGAAGGGACGCGTGCCTCTCACTCGCTCTCATTGTGAGCGCATAACGTGAGCGGAGCGTAACGCAGTTTCTTGAAGTGTCACCCGGCAAACCAATTTATAAGACGCTGTCACGTCAAAAAATATGTTATAGGGTTCGTATAGATCTGTCGGCGGAAGCTAGTAAGTACATAAAAAAATTATGAAAACAACCTAGGTTTTTTTCTGCGGCATTGGGAGCAAACAGAGATATCAGCAATCTATTTTTGTGTTTGACTCATCGCCTATAAATTACATTAAGCTGTCCCGCTTTTGTTTACATAGAAATTATTAATAGGGTCGTTTTTCTGAGCGTATTTATTACGTGTTTGTCGATACGATGTTTGTCTATTCAAGGCACGTGATTTAGATCTTTTTTAACTCACTAATGTTGTAACTAATAATAATAATATAGTGGGACATTAACACACACAGCCATCTGATCCCAAACTAAGCAGATCTTATACTATGGAAACCAGATAACGGGTAATATACCACATAAAATACTTTTGTAAACACATACTTAATTATAAATAATTACACCCAGACTCAAGACAAACTGACATGTTCATAACACAAATTACTGACTTGTGTGGGAATCGAATCCACAATCTACGGCGTGAAAAGCAGGTATCTTATCGATCACGCCACCGGCCCGTCAACTAATTTATTTACCTAATCTATTTTTTGCGGTAAAAGATTGGTTGATACACGATCAGTCACTATGGAAGTGGGCTGGACACGTACCACGCCTACGAGACCAAAGATGGACCAAAAGAGTGACCTCATGGGCAGAGCCACAAGGCAAGATAGAGAGATGTAGGCATCTAACTAATTGGGATGATAGGTCATAAGAATAGGTTGCTCAATCTGGATTCAAGTAGCCCAATCTAGGTATCCCCGCACGAGGCAAGTATCTCCCGAAGCATTAGGCAACTATCCCTTTTTTGAGAGGTGAAATAAAACCGTATTTATTCAAAACTAATGTTAATTAAGTGTGCAAAAATAGGCTATTATAAAATATAAAAGACCTATGTTTTGAGATACACACTGAATAATTTTCAGCAAGATCATATTTAGAAAACATAAAGCTTTTTCGATAAGTGGGGCAACTATCCGGCTGTTACCCTAGTGAGGGCGATAGCTTATTTAAAAAAAAATTCTTGGTGATTTACTTCACTTCTACCCTTTTCAGTATCCCACTACCAGGTCTTCTCTCAACTATATTACGAATTGAGACAGTTTAGGCCTTAATTTACACACCCTAGCCAAGTGCGTGTTGGTGGATGTCACATGTCCTCGAATGATTAGTTCATAGACGTTAACATGGCGATTTTTCATGAAAAATCATACGGTTCAACGACCCAATTTGTGTTATGGCCTCCGATAAGAGGTCACCATCATCAACGGAGCTCTTTCGTTGGATCAGTCTGCTTGCGACCTCGACCACTACAACCTGTGTCGAGACGTAAATCTAAATTAAAGGCGAGTGCGTTAATTGCCCGTTATGATAAATATAAATGATAAAAAACAAGAATGCTTCACAATGTTTAATTTATTTAAAATGTAACTTCTAAATAAGTAAGTCGTTAATATGTCAGTCAGAAGAAACTGACTGACTGACATATCAACGCAGAGCCCAAACCGCTGGGTATGGAGACTCCAAATTTGGCACATAGGTTCCTTATGGAGTCTAGGGGTGTACTATGAAAGGATTTTTCATAACTCACCCTTTAAGGGGGTGAAACGGGGTTCCAAAGTTTGTATGGAGATTTATAAGATTGCTTTAACCAATTTATTCAAAACTTCGCAAGAGTACTCCTAGTAATAAATAAGTAAATACGTGTTTCAGGATTTTTCGAAATTCAACCCTTAAAGGGAAGAAAAGTGGTATTTCGTTTCACACACATTAAAAACTACAAACACGATCTGATGACCAATAACAAATAAAAAAATATGTTATAGGGTACGTATAGATCTGTCACTTCACACTGTCGCTAATTTTTATCCTACACCACGCGGGCGAAGTCGGGCGGGAGCTAGTGATAAATATAAATGTTAGAAAACAAGAATGCTTCACAATGTTCAATTTATTTAAAATGTAACACAGAACTATAATAATTTAAAATAAACATACAGTTTACATCAACACCAACAATAATATTGTTTACATTTGCAGATGGAAGCTTAATGTATTGTGTTAATCCCGACTATTAATTAGGTACAGTGCACAGGAACCCAGTTAGCATGTCAGATTACAGCTAATCACACACTCTGCGTAGCGTGTGATTAAAGCTAATCACACACTATGATACGGCATTTTTTTTTTATTCTGCGACAGGCTGGCGCTTGACTACAACTTGCCTAATGTTAAGCAATGATTTAATTTACGATGGAACGCGCCAGCCTTGTATACTGATTCACTCGTGATTACGAATGATTATCGGTAAGAAGGTGGCAGTGGAATGAGCCTCCATACGTTTAGAAACCTTAAAGGTGCAACAATTCCGACCCACCCTCTTAAATGGTGTCACCAGACATCGCACCGGAACACGGCAAGGCCGCTTGGCGGTGCGGCTTTGTCTGTAGGGTGGTCACTAACCACGGCCGAAGCCTAACACCAGTTAAAAAAGAAGAAACTGACTGACTGACATAATATATAAAAGAAGAAACTGACTGACATATCAACGCAGAGCCCAAACCGCTGGGTCTGGAGACTCTAAATTTGGTAGGTACATAGGTACCTTATAGGGTGCACTAAGAAAGGATTTTTTAAAACTGGCTTTACCCTTTTCGGGTAAAGCCATTTTTGTTCACTGGTCTCGGCGCTAACTCTAATAAACAAATGTCGATAAAATGGCGAATATCATTGAAAAAAAAAATTGGTTGCCTGTAAAGTCGGTATACGGGCGAAAGTTTTACGTGACAACGACTTTGAGTGGTAAAATAATTTTAATGTGAATATTCATTCGAATAGTAGGAAGAAGGCGCGTGCCTTTCACTTTTTATGTCTGTCTCTCTCGCTCTTACGCGGGCTAACCATGCCCGAGTGGAAGGGACGCGTGCCTCTCACTCGCTCTCATTGTGAGCGCATAACGTGAGCGGAGCGTAACGCAGTTTCTTGAAGTGTCACCCGGCAAACCAATTTATAAGACGTTGTCACGTCAAAAAATTGCCATTTTCGTTCGACAAATTATGTCTATCTATATATATATAAAAATGAAACCCGTTTTCCGTTGTCACGACATCACGCGTGAACGACTGGACCGATTTCGCTAATTCTTTTTTTTTAATATTCCTTTAAGTACGAGGATGGTTCTTACGCACAGAAATATTAAAAAAAAAGAAAGTTAAGAAAGCGAAGAAGTGCCGAAAACCGGCTTAGATACCTATTATTTATTATTGGTTATATTCGGTAGGTCTGAGACCCGGTAGATGGCACTGCTTTACCGGGTAGAACGACGTCTGCCGGGTCCGCTAGTTATAGATAAATGTCTAAAGCGCGAGAATCTGGGACCTGGATCTTTGTAACACATAAGAGGATCTTTGTAACACATAAGACGTGCGTTTGAGCAATATGCTGTGCCAGTCCACTTGATTCATGCCGACCTTTATTCAAAAGGCTTAAACCTTTAACCCTCTCATCTGCAGAGATGGTATATGCAGATATACATACCTACTAGAAATAACATTATTTGTAGGAAAACATCTTTAACTATTTAACACTTAAGAGAAAAATAGCAAATCTAGAGATTCAACCAATGTTGTATTATCATATTTTGTAGAACTAGCCTCAGTAAGTATAATAATGAGACATATAATGGGACATTAACACACACGGTCATCTGATCCCAAACTAAGCAGAGCTTGTTGTAAATATAAACTTATAATATAAATAATTACACCCAGACACAAGACAAACAGACATATATACAGAAATGTTTGTCTCGGGTGGGAATCGAACCCACGACCTGCGGCGTGAAAAGCAAGTATCTTACCGACCACGCCACCGGGCCGATAATGTTTTGTGTATCATATCTATATCTATACTAATCTATACCTATACTAGTATTATAAAGAGGAAAGATTTGATTGTTTGTTTGTTTGTAACGAATAGGCTCATAAACTACTGGACCGATTTCAAAAATTCTTTCACCATTGCAAAGCTACATCTTTACTGAGTAACAAAGACAAAAAAAAAAATTAGGGATCCGTATGAAAACTTCAATAATGTAACCCAAGGTGTGTAAAAATAACGAAAAAATACATTATATCGCGTACGCTGCGGAAAATATTGCCATTAGAGCAAATTAATGTACTTTAGTTTTATAGAGGCCATAAATATCTACAATAAAGTCGTGGGTACCATACATCTAAATATTTTAGTTAGGTCACAATAACTACTTTTTCATCTTAAAATATGTAATTGTAACGCTGCCGGTACAAATTAGACTTAATTATTCGTACCTTGGTATTAATCCTTATCTAAATAAATCACTTAATATTAATTACTTTTTGAATTATTTAAATCGGACATACTATTCAAAAGTTATCATGAGTATAAGTTTTATCAAAATTGAAAGGAGACGTTCAAATAATGTATAATACTGGGATTAAAATAATTGTATAATACTGGGATTAAAATAATTGTAAATTTGAACAGCAATCTGAGTTACATAGGATAATAGAGCATAATTATTTAATTTTTTTGGTGCATTTAAAATAATTTTACACCCTCCCGTTTTTTTAAAAATTGAAAGGAGAGGTCAAAAGTGGGATAGAATTTTGAACACCAATGTGATATACTTCATTGGAAAGCTTATTTAACAAGCTGTTAGAATTTAACTAAACACGAATTTTAGGAGCACCCATTTTTGTAAAAATCTAAAAAATGTAATAGAAAAACAAAACGCACATTACCTTTAATTATCCGTTTCCTAAGCAGTATAAATATTGCAATCACGTCAATAATCGCATTCTATTAGAGTACTTTTTTCTTGTAATATTATTCTAGCTGCAGTTTAATGTAATTATGACGAAAAATATTTGTTATCTGACAGCGTTCTAAATAATTTAATTTTTTTGGTTGCTCAATTGTCATTTGGCCATGGGGTTACCAATTGCAATAAACATAATACATATTGCATTAAGGATTCTTATTTTAAAGGAGACCTTATTTTTCTAAGGCCTCGCCTTAGAAAAATAAGGTCGCGGGTTCCAATTTCTGGTCGTGCCCACACATCTTTGTGTGTATTGTTTCATCTCCGCTGCTCAATATCGGCGAAGGAAGACATCGTGAGGAAACCGGCATGTCTAAGAATGAATCATTCGAGGACATGTGACATCCACCAACCCGCACTTGGCCAGCGTGTGTGGATTAAGGCCTGAACTCTCTCAACTCATAAGAAAGTTGAGAGAAGACCCGTGCCCAGGAGTGGGCCACTAAAAAGGGTTGAAATGAGGTATTTAGACAAAAATTGTAGATATTAATTAATATTTTAGTGTCAATAGTTTCCGAAGCGTACGCGATATAATGATTTTTTCTGTATTTTTTCACACCTTGGGTTACATTATCGAAGTTTTCATACGAATCCCTAAATTAATATCGGTAAAGATGTAGCTATCTCATGGAGAAAGAATTTTTAAAATCAGTCCAGTAATTTTTGATCCTTTTTGTTACAAACAAATTTTTCCTCTTTATAATATTAGTATAAAAGTATAGACTAGTTATAGTTATAGTCATGCGCCTGCGCGCATTGTAAAATGAATAAATACGAGTACATAGCTAAGGGTGGGTTGCAGTTATTGCTATCGTCAAAGTTAACTTTAACAGCAATCTACTAAGACCAGAGAATAGAACGAACTACACTTACTGTTGCACTGTCATGTTAACGTAACTATAAATTAGAAATAACTCTGACTAAGTAACTATGTCTGTCTGTCTGTCGCGCTTTTACGCCAAAACTACTGCACCGATTTGGATGAAATTTAGTATGGAGATACTTTGAGGTTCGAAGAAGGACATAGAATAGTTTTAATCCGATTGCGCAAAAAGAGATAAATGGTTTAGCGCGATAACCGAAATACGCGCAGGCGCGGCCGCCGTCGTATAGCTAGTAGTGTCCTAAGAAGTAAGACTAAAGCTATCGGAAAGGGAATCAAAGAAAATAATTCCCAGAAGGAAATATGTACAAGTAATTAAACAAAAGAAGATGGAATTCAAAGAACGACTTTAGAATTAATCTTTCTTAATAAAACTCAAACAGATATCTTGTACAAGATTCCGCCCATAGCTTCGCCCGCGTGGTACTTGTTGGGATAAAAATTAGCCTATGTGTTAATCCAGACCATAATCTATTTCGGTGCTAAATTTTATCAAATCCCGTCCAGTAGTTTTTGCGAGACAGAGTAGCAAACATACATACTTACATCTAGATATCCATACATTCTTACAAACTTTCGCGTTTATAGTTTTATTATTCGGAAGTAGGAAGTAGAATATTCTTATCTATCTAAGGTTTCTTAAAACGAATTTATTTGTAGGGTTATGGGTACTTATCAGTGACAAAGAGTCCATACAAGCCGATTCCAATCGGCTTCCCATAAGGCATTGATTAATTTTACTTCATTAAAATTATGTAACGCCTTAGAGTTTTAAATAACTTCAATAAAGTATGAAGAAGGTGGTGGTCACCATAGAAACATCGGTGAGGGTATTGAAATTATTGAGTGAGAACTTCTTTGCTACGGCTTCCTTTTTTCACAACTTTTGACGTGACAACGTCTTATAAATTGGTTTGCCGGGTGACACTTCAAGAAACTGCGTTACGCTCCGCTCACGTTATGCGCTCACAATGAGAGCGAGTGAGAGGCACGCGTCCCTTCCACTCGGGCATGGTTAGCCCGCCTAAGAGCGAGAGAGACAGACATAAAAAGTGAAAGGCACGCGTCCCTTCCACTCGAGCACAGTTAGCCCGCCTAAGAGCGAGATTCTTTGTATAAATTAATGTTTTAAATATAATTCTTTGTATAAATAAATGTTTTAAATTGTTACTATTATTTCATCCTTCTTCCTACTATACGAATGAATATTCACATTAAAATTATTTTACCACTCAAAGTCGTTGTCACGTAAAACTTTCGCCCGTATACCGACTTTACAGGCAACCAATTTTTTTTGACAACTTACAGGCTGAATGCACAAGTGACTGATATTTATTTATTTACTAGTTTTTCGCCCGCGGATGTCAGTTATCGCGCTAAACCATTAATGTCTTTTTTCGCAGTCGGATAAAACTATCCTTTCCCGGGTCTCAAACTATCACCATACAAAATTAGTTCAGTAGTGTAGGCGTGTAAGCAACATTTTTAAATCGGCAAGCCCCCATAGGCATATCCATAAATCTATAGGGGTTTCTTAAGAAATACTGCGGCTCTTAGACCATAACTATTGTTAGTTTTTCATTCAATATTCAAGAAGAAATAAAATTTAAATTTCGAATTATATTCGACTTATCAAACATGTCATTGTGTCAAAATAAAGAGTAATTTAAATCAAGAGCACGAAAGAGTATTAATACCAACTTCGAAGAAAATCCCACTCAGAATAATTTCTCAGGCTTCGCCCGCATAGAATTTGGTTAAAAAAAAATGGAAAAATAAAAAACACGTGTTGCTTTATTTTTACCGAATTTGAAGTGAATCGGACCACAGACTAAACAGTTCTGGAATATTATTTTTTTCCAAAAAAGCTCATTTTACACTCCCCCTGGACGACCACAGTCGGCCTATTGTGTTAAATCCCTCCTAGTTTCCAACTGATATGACATCTAGCCGTCTGTTTTGGCAACATCTTGCTATGTTTTTAAGTTACGCGCTGCAACATTATACAACTTTAACGAATCTTGTTTAAAAATGAAAACTTTGTTACACGATACAAGTTTGAAAGTTACTTCAAAGCAGAGACTCCACCGCGTCTATGTGCTTCAAAGCGGAAAAAAAATTGTGTAGAAACTTGACACTCCCAGAATTGCGGATTCATTTTTTTTCCTAGGCTTGCGCTTAACCACAACAAACCTGATGTTAAGCACTGATGTAGTCAACGATGGATCACGCTTACCTACCCAGTAAATACCAATTTACTCGTAACTTAAAGACAGGCAGATTATAGCTATCGGGAACAGATCTGCCGGTAGCGAATTTTACAGCTTGGCAGTTCGCACAATAAAAGTGGAAGCAAAGTGCTTTGTGCACACCCGTGGAAATTCCACTAACTATATATCGGTGGCGCATAGCCAAACCTTTAATTGTCCGATGGGAGAACGGGGATGGGGGGATATTATGTAATTCCAACGCACACTCTCAGAAGTATATCAGTTAAAAGACCGAAATACTAGCAGTTATGCAGCGATGCTGAAGAAGATGAAGGAGCTATGCCATGCAGAAGTCATAACCTAAAATACACCCTCTTTCCCTAAGCTATTCAGCTGCCCAGCTAAAAAGTTATATTAGGTAAAAAAAATAGTACATTATTTGTAAAATGACAATTCACACGTCATGCTCAGTTCTTCGACATACATATCTCAATAGGCTCAAATCGAAGTCGTACTTAGTTTCTTTAGGCTTTTTTTAGAAACCTTTTAAGATGTTTTTTTTTTGTTTTCTGTTAAAGAGAAAATTCGCTCTTTTTTCTTCATAGAAATGCTTTCATCTTTGCCTCGTGTCCGACCTCGGAGGAATATTTTTAAGCGGTAAAATAAATATCAAATATGTTGTACTTTTAGGTCTTTAGATTTTCCTTTTAGTTATTTTTTTGTTTTTAGGAAAGGCCTCTAAAAATACTCAGTATGTAATGCCGTATATAACGAATAACTGTTACCACCAGCATTCCCCTCGCCTTTTTCCCATTTCTATTGGGGTCGGCTCCCAGTCTAACCTGATGCGGCTAGCTACCAGAATTATACGAGCGACTGTAATCAGACCTCCAAACCCGTTGGGAACCAGAGTCGAGATGGTTAGACCAGGTGTCAGATTATATTGGCTTCTGACTACATTTAACGATTGTCATAGATGTGTTAAATGACAACCGGGACCGACGGCTTAACGTGCTCCCTGAGGCACGGAGGGTAGTCCCTCAACCAACCAGACACCGAAACAAATTTTTGTTGTTACACAAATATTGTCTGGGGTGGGAATCGAACGGACGGCTTACAACACTCGACTACCATAACTGTTATTAAAAAAAATCCAGAAAAACAATGTACAAATATGTAAATAGGGTGACTTTTAATTAATGTAAAATACTTTATTGAGTAGTAATTCACATTATAAACCACTTTCCCATTGAATCCTTTTTGAAGTTATTTGTCAATATTTTTATGATTAAATCCACTCTATGCCATTCGCAACGCAAGTTTCTCATACCGCATTTTTTTGTTATATAATAATAAAATTCGATATTATAATCAACGAAAGGTAATAACCAAATCAAAGAAATTGGATGATGGGGAGTCGTCAAACCAAATCAAAGAAATTGGGCGAAATGGAATGACTAGAGGGCGATTCAAAATTAGAAATCGAGTTGCCTCCCTGCGTATACCGGTCAAGCAATAAAGGCCCTTCCGGCGGCGGCGGGTAGATCATCTTTACAAAACTGCCGTATAACTATTCGCAATATTCTCAAGAACCATTGTGGTAAATTACCATCAATTTATATTCTACTTATGTTTCATCTTTGAGATTATTTTTGTTGGCTGTACTCGACACTACTTATTTTTGGCACTTCATTTACTATACTTTTTACAACCTTATACGTTATGTATGGAGGGTAGAGGTAAGGAGGACTATTTTATATGGGGAACAAGTTGAAAAAGTCACCAGCTGTAAACTTTAAGTAACAGTTCAAAAACCTTCCAGAATTGCGCTACGGTAGCAACAGTGTAGTGTATGAATGTAGAAGTTGTAGACGGATTGAAGTGTGCTGAGTTAATAAGTTTTTTATTTTTGTTGACTAAAGTAGTTAGTATCAGCATGCAATAACATAACGAAGTAGCTTAACGAAGCGGAACTTGTTGTCTCCTTGTTTACTTTTCTATCTTACTCTAATAACTTTTGGCGTCGTTTTTAAAATTTACCCTGATGCGATTGTGGCGCCAGCGCCACCCTAATTTATCACAGTTCTACGGACACTTTTTCATACACAGAGATAGTCCTCCTTACCTCTACCCTCCATAGCGTGAACAAGGCGTACCACTAAAAATAGATGCGAATGGAGTTTGAAGTAACTGTCAACGCATAGTGGCATCGACAAGCAAGTGACAAGACGGTGATTGTCACTTGATTGTCATTTAAAACGCGCATCGCAGCGGTATCAGACTCGCCTTTGAAATGTATGGTCGCGGGTTCGATTCTCAGTCGCACCCACACCACACATCTTCACTTCATCTTCATCTCATCACCACTGCCACTTGACATCCACCAACCCGCACTTGGCCAGCGTGTGTGGATTAAGGCCTAAACTGTCTCAAATCGTAAGATAATTGAGAGAAGACACGTGCCTAGTAGTCGGACACTAAAAAGGGTTGAAGTGATACCTACTACTAATTTTTTTAACCCACAACTGCAATTTACGTTAAACGAACCCACTTAATAGACAGAGTACTTTGTCATATTTTTAGCTGTCGATAATTTTATTTATCAAAGAAGTGTCATCCGCAAACACAATCTCGTGGCTGTCATTTACATAATGAGGTAAGACATTACAAACTTGGGGGCTTCGGAAGGGAATGGCATTCTAGAACATTGGAGTTTTTTAGTTGTTTTTACTATTGCCACCAAATTCATAAATGCTCATTATAGCTAAAATAGGTTTATAATTCGTTTGTCTTTAAATAAATAAATATTTTCTAAAAATAAATACAGTTTCTCCATCTCAATCAGAACATGTTGAATGGTACCTATAAGGTAAGCGTGGTTTATCATCGAAGATGGAGTGCACGTCTGTGTTTGTGCTAGTAAAAACTGTGTTACAGACACCTTATCCTAGCCATTGTTACTCATGTAAGCCAAGATCGATACCGGTGCCGTGAAGAAACTCGGGATTAGAACCCGGCCAAGTCTTGCGTCATCAAAACTGTCTTGGATCCCGCACGAATTTAACCATAAGATCCTTAATTTACTGTATGTTTATTTATTTATAATTTTAAAATATTTTTATTAACATCTAAAATATTACAAATATTACACTTTACTACACTTAATTTTACTATACTTATTTACTTATCAGAATATTATACTTAATTTAAATTATTATATTTTTAAATGTTGTAAATAATAAACGTAATTTTCTTAAAGTACTTACTCAGTGTTAATCTTTTAACTCCGACATCTAGGTACACTTAAAAATAATATGTGTAATTATGTGTACTTTTAAATTCTGTAAATAAAATATTTGTCTAATATTAGCAAAATCCAGACCTGTTGAAATTCAACCAACACTTTTACGAGCAAAGAAACTAACCATTTCACTATTTTATGATAATAACTAAGTAAAAAAAAAATTAAAATACCACTAAAATTATTTACTTACCAAGTAAAATCAGCAATAAGTCATTCTCTGACGAAAACTGCAAAAAAGTTTTTAAAACACTTCAACAATTTCAAAATGGCCGCGATTATCTCGCGTCAAAATATTTCCCGCGCGTACTGCCAACCGTTCTCCACGGACAGCGCAAATGGACTGCTCGAGGCTTGATAAAGCGCTCTGTTTAACAACATAATGTAAACTAGCAGTTTGATCGCTTATTTACAGGGCTAGCATGAGTTTAGTTGTTCAGTTATTCGGTATATAACCTTTGAAAGTTTACTGGTGCATTCCGGAATTTCGTCCAAATTCGGGCTTTTGACGGAATGGAAAATGAAGTACTTTTTATTTTTATTTTTTGTCCATGAATTCTGTTTTAGTGAGAGGCACTGTTTTGGCTCGTTCACAGGGAAAACTGCAATTAAAATATTCTTGTTGGACAGTAATGAAATGTCTGAAGTTGGTAATGAAATAGGGCTCAATGGTAATGGGATAAGTATCTAGTGAAATTGTAGGTAGTTAGTGAAATTCACTAAAGGAGTATGGGCAAGATGATCTACCCATTCAACACCAACAAGCAAAATAACAATGAAAAGGTAATTTCACATCGTTTTTAAGTATGATTTTTTGGGTAAACAAAAAACAACAGCGTCTCACGTACATTTTACGTAGATTTTACGTCAACTTTTATAGATTTTCAAGACTTGCAAGGGAGACAGGAAGGAACTGCGACGCTAGCGGTGTCTATTACCAGCTGGCTATCCCAAATTCCGGGCGCACATGTTGCATCGTCCTCGTTCGTTAGTGTTTTTTTATTCCGAAATAGGCCTGCGCTTGACTACTTGCTTGATGTTAAGCAATGATGTAGTATACGATGGGACGCGCCTGCCCACTATACCGATTCATTCCTGATAACTAATACTTTTCGATGAGAAGGTGGCAGTGGCATACCACTCCATAAAATTAGAAACAATTTCGACCGACCCTCTTAAATGGTGTCACCAGACATCGCACCAGTACACGGCAAGGCCGCTTGGAGGTGCGGCTTTATCTGCTAGGTGGTCACTAACTACGGCCGAAGCCTACCACCAGTTTGTTACCAGCAAATATAATTACCAGTTGTTAAGGTAGACCAAGGTTCATACATTTTTGCCCTTAATCTTTTACTTCAAAATGGTAATGGTAATGAATGGAATAAGAAGGTAATTTTGTGACAAATTAAAAACGTAATATAAAACATAACTATAAATCAATAAAACATAATGAGAGAATATATTTGAAGGCTTTTGAAGGTTTTAGACGAAAAATATCAGGATTAGCAGACAACTTTAGGTAGGCGTG
This sequence comes from Meganola albula, assembly GCA_936450015.1. Lineage (NCBI taxonomy): Eukaryota > Metazoa > Arthropoda > Insecta > Lepidoptera > Nolidae > Meganola > Meganola albula. The sequence goes on from OW388164.1 coordinate 2,275,609, forward strand.
AATAATCGGGTAAGATGACGGTATTTCAATAAAATAACTACGGCAAATATCACTTCACGCCGATCTCTCGATAGCACAATCATTAATTCTACTAGATAATTACAGATCGCCAAGATAACATTGGATTAAAGCGTAACGGTAACGTCCACCGAGCACGTGTTTGCGTGCGCACTTCCCGACGATGCAACCGTCCATCACAACGTGATCACATCAGCCCTTCTAAGATGGCCGCTTCACCCGTGCTCGGTGTTCATTCGTTCGTTCATATTGTCATTTTCAAGTGACAACTGACTTCAAAGACGGACGCGATTACAGTATAAAATGACAGCTGATGGATTGAGAAGTAGATGTGCCAACATATTTATTGTTTGAATTTTGTTTTCATTCAACCTTTCGAGGACATGACAATGTGACATCTACTAACCCGCACTTGGCCAGCGTAATATGGCCTAAACAGATGTGACGAAGTTACTTGGGTGCAACTCACTCTTATTGCGAAACGCCCTACAAAGCCGCCGTTCCTTTTCCGGCTTTTTTATTAAAAGGACTTTTTATCAAAGTAAATATTTACAGCTATTTTAGTTATCATATCGCCAACAATTCTGTAGATAATTATCATAACAATGATAAACAGTTATTAAAGTAATCTCTTTTATTAAAAATAGTTTATTTCGCTATTTACGAGTTATCGCTAAGTACTTTTTTTTTATTTTTCGATAGGCTGGCGCTTGACTACAACTTGCCTGATGTTAAGCAATGACGTAGCCTACGATGGAACGCGCCAGCCCCAGTATACCGATTCACTCGTGATTACGAATGATTATATTATCGGTGAGAAAGTGGCAGTGGAATGAGCCTCAGTATGGTAAGAAACCTTAAAGGAGCAACAATTCCGACCCCCCTCTTTTTGGGGGCTGAGTCACCTTCGTCCGTGAGAGTGCACCTTTTATGTAAATCCCAACACGTGGTCCCTGGGTGGTGCTAATCAGGTGACCATGAATTAACTGATGGTAGGCTTCGGCTGTGGTTAGTGACTACCCACCAGACAAAGCCACACCACCAAGCAGTCTTGCCGTGTTCCGGTGCGATGTCTGGTGACACCATTTAAGACGAAAACTGTTTCTCTATTATGATACCTAACCTTCTCACTTAAAAACATTCGTAATCACAAATGAAGCGCTGTATCGGGTAGGCGCCTCCCATCGTAGACTACATCATTGCTTAACATCAGGCAAGTTGTAGTCTAGACTAGAAGCCTATTTTAAAATAATAAAAAAAGCTACCAGACTTCTGGGCACATTCCCTCAAAACCTGGAGGAAGACTTCGGAGGAAGAATTAAAGTTTATCACTGTAGGAGTAGTCCACAAATTCAAACTCGCTCAACGAGCTATGGGCTATGCTTGGAGTATCTCTGAAGGATCGAATACGCAATGAAGCGATCCGACAGAGAACTAAGGTAATCGTCATAGCTCACCGGATTAGTATCCTAAGGTCCAGTGGGCCGGTCATATCTGCCGCAGAACTGACAACGATTGTAAAGTTAATAAAATAAAATAATTTTTAAACCTAGCTGAGAATCATCTCTATTACTTCAACTTTAGTATATGAAACTACATGAAAATCGGTTTTCATTTGGTCAAAGCAGATGATCAAAGTCAAAACTTCAATCAGATAAAGTAATTAAGAAACACCATCGGACGCTATCTCAGACTTTCATCTCGTTTTCCTTTCATTCATTCATTCTTTTTTTTTATTCACACACCACAGACTTTTCATCCGTACCGTTTTTAGGCGTATCTCATATTGTCCTTAGTTTTCATTAAATATTAATAACTTGCGACCCACCCCAGCTTCGCACGGCTGCAATGTGTTATACTTATAAACCTTCCTCTGGAATCACTCTATCTGTTAAAAAAATCGCATCAAAATCCGTTGCGTAGGTTTTAAAGATCTAAGCATACATATGGACTTATGGACAGAAAAAGCGACTTTGTTTTATACCATGTAGTGATGTTTACTATGCTAGTAATATAAGCCTCGCCTTAATAATATAACCGCGGTCGAGGGTTCGAATCCGAGTCGTGCCCACAAATCTTTGTCTGAATTGTTTCATCTGCACTGCTCAATATCGGTGAAGGGAAACAACGTGATGAAACCGGCATGTCTAAGAACTAATTATTGGAGGACATGTGACATGCACCCACCCGCACTTGGTGGGCGTGTTGATTAAGGCCTGAACTCTCTCAACTCGTAAAATCGTTGAGCGAAGACCCGTGCTCAGCTGGGGGACGCTATAAAAGGGTTGAAGTGACTATGCTAGTTGGCTGAGTGAACATCACTCAGCCAACTAGCACTAGTGAAGTGACTATCACTTCAACCCTTTAGGGAGCCTCTACGTTATCCAGTCATTTGGCCCCCTGATGTTGATGGGAAAGTATATTCAGTTAATTTTGCTGTACTCATTTATTATTATTTTTTTTCATTATTTATTTATTGACCGGTGGCGTGGTCGGTAAGATACTTGCTTGTCACGCTGCAGGTCGTGGGTTCTATTCCCACCCGAGACAAACATTTGTTTAAATATGTCTATTTGTCTTGTTATCTATATTTAAGTATATATTTACAAAAGAAAAGTATTGTGTGTAGTATATTACCAGTTATCTGGTTTTCATAGTACAAGCTCTGATTAGTTTGGGATCAGATGACCGTCCCACAATATAAAAAAATATATTAATGACATATCATGGAACATACTAATAATATTCTAGGAATACAAACACGGTTATCTGATCCGAAGCTAAGCAGGGCTTGTGTTATGTCAACTAGTTAACAAGGTATACTATACACATAATAATACCTAAAATAGATATAATAAAAATGTTTTTAAAAGTATTATAAATACACATTTTTATTTCATAAAATATTTTTTATTATTTGGTAATAATACAGAATGAAAAAAATAGGCAAGATGAGAAAAAAATATTAATTAAGTAGGTCGTTTCGTTGATTGTTCGAAAATTTTGACTTGTACTTTTTTTCTTTTTTACGAAAAATAAAGGCATTGCATTGAGCCAAAGAATCGTGTAAAACAATTTTTTTGTGATTATGGCGTAAAGAACTTCTACTTCATAGTTCTTCATACTTCTTTAATGCGATTTATTAGAAAATAAGGGAAGGAACGAGCCAACTCCAACACAAGTATTACCATACTTAGGCACTGGAGGTGACTCACCTAGGCATAAGTAAACAATGTATATGATACTGATGACGACGAGACCAGGTCATAACTAGACCGCACAACGACATTGCGAGTCCGCAATTACGTGCAAAATGTAAGGTTTAACTTAGTTAATTTAATTGATGTTAATTGTAAATTTCTAATTAGATTCTTATTGGAATTGTTGAATGTGTATTCTAATTAGTTTGAAGTTATCGGATTTCCATTAAATAATGATTTTTAAGATAGTTTTTTGCAAGTAAAATGTTAGTACTAAAATTACGTAACTTGAAAATGACCTTTTTTGTTTATGGAGATTTTTTAATAAGAATGATTTAATTTTAAAGACGTGGATGTAAAATGAATGGGACAGTTTGAATTTTGGAAATCCGATAAGAAATAAGGAAGTTATGAACGATTTTCTAGAATGAACAATATTGTTTATGTGAACTTTTGTATGTTTTTGTTCTAGAAAATTTTTATTGTGATGATGTACATTTATAAGCTTTTTATAATATTATAGAGATTGTAAAAACGCGTAGAATAAGGTATAATATGTACAGTTTTCTTAAATAAATAAAGAGAAATTCAAGGAAAAGGGGTCTCGAGATAGTAAGAATGATCTCGAATTTTCGAGAACATTCGCGCGGATTCTTTTCGGTAACAACGGCCGGTATAAAAGGCGGTCGTATTGCCGGAACGAGTCAGTCGCAAATAAACAGTCGCAAATAAACAGTCGCAAAGTCAGTCGCAAATGAAGAGTCGCAAATAAAGAGCCGAAGAGTAAACAACAAAAGGAAAAATCTCGAGATCTCAAGACCAAGAAGTAATTTTTGGAAGAAATTGTTGTTTGCATTTCAAGACCGGGGTTTCTCTAGTTGGCCAGAAGTGCCGTACCTATTTCACTGGATATACGCATTTAGGGGTGCGTGGGGTAGGTGCCACCAGCGGCGAATATACGAAGGTCTAGGTACCTACCAACATCATCATATACTCTAGGGACACATACTCTAGAGTATAAGGAACCCACTCGACCTAGCAAGTAGGAGGTACAAGGTGGGGTCCATTACAGTCTGGTCCTTCGAGAAGACGGATCCCTAGAAGAATAGTCCAGAAGAATTAAGAAGATTGCAAGATGCCAGTGACAAGATCACAGAAGGATGCCTCCTCAAGACCGTCGTCCCGTCCTTCCGTTAGGGACGGGGGAGAAGAAGCGACAGGGTCAGAAGGGGTCACGTCTGCGTCAGCGTCAGGGTTATCGGCAACAGCGTCGGACACACACACTTCTTCGGGTACAGCAACAACAGGAGAAACTATGGCTACAAAGGCAACGATCACGACTGCGACCACGACGGCATCACAGAAGAAAGGAGATGCCACACAGAAGAAGACTAAGAAGACTCCAGAACAGGCCCCGGAGGAGGGTATTTGTGGCGTTACCAAGACCCTCAATCCGATGGGAGTCAGTCTTCGAGCCAGGTCCATGAAGACCACGAGTACTTCAGCAAGAAGACGCGAGCTGGCAGCCAGAGAAGAATTGGCACGTCTGGAGCTTGAACAAGCACAGGCTGCGGCAAAACTGGCCCGCGTCAGATTGGAGATGGTACAATGTGAAGATGAAGACTCCGTGGATGAAGACCTGGAAGATAGAACAGCTCAGGTGCAGAACTGGATCGAGACGTCAGTTCGGGGAGGCAGCAATATTGAGCAACCAGAGCAACGAGGTCAACCCCTTCTAGAAGACCAGCAGGAGCCGAAGAAAGTCAAACCTGAAGAGAACGTTTCAAAAGGAGCTACGATTGAAATTCAAGCTTTGACGACGGCATTGAAGCAAGCCTTTTCTAGAAATGGACCAGAAGCTCAACCGAACTACATCCACGAGCTACCATACTTTGATGGGAACAGCAGCGAGTGGATGGCCTTCAAGGTCGTCTATGAAGATACAGCACCAATGTTCAACGATGTTCAGAATATGGCTCGACTGAGAAGAGCAATAAAGGGCAACGCAAGAGAAGCTATCAAGAGTCTGCTATACTCCGAGGCTTCTCCGATGGAAGTGATACAAGCCCTCAAGAGAAGATATGGAAGGCCCGATGCACTGGTACTGGCGGAATTGGACAAAGTAAAGGCGCTACCGAGAATATCAGAGAACCCAAGAGATATCTGCGTCTTTGCAAGCCAAATAAACAACAGTGTAGCGGCAATCAAGGGGTTGAAGAAACCACAGTATCTACATTCACCAGAAATAGTAAAGCAAATAGTTGAGAAGATGCCTACGATACTCAAGTTCCGATGGTATGACTTCACTGCAGCAACAGAAGATGGCGAGTTCTCCAACCTATCGGTGATCTGCGAGTTCCTCAACAAAGAAGCAGATAAATGTGGAGCATTCGCAGCTTCTGAAGAAAGAAGCATGATGAAGAGGACCCCCAGGCAGGCTACGCACTCAACAAGGGACTTCAACGAAAAGGAAGGAAAGAAAGCAGAGAAGCAGTGCCCTATGTGTGAGGGTGAACATTTCCTGCTTGAATGCCAGAAGTTCCTGAAGGCATCAGTGCAAGACCGATGGGCAGCAGCAAAGAAGGGTCGCGTCTGCTTCAAGTGTCTCCGAGGAAGACACAGAAAAGAAAGCTGCAGAAAACCCACGTGTAAGCAGTGCAAGAGATGGCATCATCATATGCTACACGTGGAGTCGGAAGAAAGGACCCCGGAAAGGAAAGAGGAACCTCAAGAGGTGACGAGCAAGGCATCAATCAACACGGTGAATAACGCAAGGGCGTACCTGAAGATTGTTCCGGTAGAAGTCTTCGGGTCGCAGGGATCAAAGAAAATACTGGCCCTTATGGATGAAGGGTCAACCGTGTCGCTGCTAGACAGGAAGGTAGCAGAAGAAATCGGCGCTCAAGGAAAAAAGGACGAACTAGTCATCGAGACAGTTGGAGGAGGACTGATGAGGGAAAAGGACTCTCAAACTATAGATCTCAAGTTGAAAGGATTGCATCAAGAGGGCGAAAAAATCCTGAAGAGAGTCCGAACCATCAACGAGTTGAAGTTATCCCCACAGTTCCTGGAAAAGCGAAAAATCCAAGAGTACCGACACTTGAAAAAGATCGCCGATTCCTTATTTTACGAAGGGGAGTCACCACAGCTGCTCATCGGTCAAGACAACTGGGAGCTGATCGTGACTCAAGAAATAAGAAGAGGGAAACCAGGAGAACCAGTAGCTTCGAGAACGGGACTTGGCTGGGTGCTCCATGGGTCAGATACTGGAAGCACAAGAGTAGTTCACTTCATCCACACGTGTCTTCATGTCAGCGCGCAGGATGAAGAGATGCATCAAGCCATCAAGGAGCACTTCGCGATCGAAGCGCTTGGTGTGCAACCAAGAAGACCCACTACGGACTCAGAAGGAAGAGCACTCGCCATCTTGGATAGAACCTGTCGAAGATTAGAAGATGGTCGATTTGAAGCAGGTCTGCTGTGGAAGGAAGAGAATGAGCAGATGCCAGAAAGCTACACATCTGCCAAGAACAGACTCATCAACATTGAGAAGAAAATAGACAGAGATCCTCAGTTGAAAGAAGAGTACAACAAGCAGATCCAGCATCTAATCGACAGCAAATACGCAGAAGAAGCTCCTGATGATAAAGAAGATTCCAAGAAAACTTGGTACCTCCCTCACTTTTCCGTGGTGCATCCACTGAAAAAGAAGATAAGAATCGTCTTCGACGCAGCAGCCAAGTCAAAGGGAAGAAGCCTGAACGACGCTCTCTTGCCGGGTCCAGATCTACTGCAGTCACTCTTTGGAGTACTCCTTCGGTTTCGTCAAGGACCTTTAGCAGTGGCAGCCGACATAAAGGAAATGTTCCTGCAAGTTCGCATCCGACCAGAAGATAGAGACAGCCTGAGGTTCCTGTGGCGAGGGGATCGTCGCGATGTGCCGCCGAAGAAGTACAGAATGACTTCGGTCATTTTCGGTGCTACGTCATCTCCGAGCACAGCAATCTACGTGAAGAATAGTAATGCAGCGGACTTCAAGGAGCAGTTTCCAGAGGCGGCAAGGGCTATCGAGCGGAACCACTACATGGACGACTACCTACACAGCTTCCATTCCGAAGAGGAGTTTAGAAGAGTGACGTCACAGGTGGACGCCATACACAAGAAAGCGGGCTTCGAACTCAGGGGATGGGCGTCAAACGAAACTAAGTTGCTGCAGGGGATGAAGACCGAAACAACCGAGAAGACAGAAGTAAACCTCGGTGAAACGGAAGAGAAGACATTGGGACTGCGCTGGTTCACCAAAAGGGACTCTATCGGCTTCCGAGCGAATCTTCGAAATACATCTGAAGAAATACTCCGAGGATTCAAGGTGCCGACGAAGAGAGAAGTTACCAGTGCCGTGATGTCGACTTTCGATCCGCTGGGACTTGCATCACCGGTTCTCATTCAAGGCAAGAAGCTGCTCCAGGACATATGGAGAAGTGGGATCGGTTGGGATGAAGAAATAGAAGGCAAGGAGTACGAAACATGGAAGACTTACCTGGAAAAGTTGAAGCTGCTCCGCGACCTGCAGATTCCGAGATGCCTGGCGCCACGACGCACCGAGGGGGAGTTACACACCTTCACGGATGCCAGCCAGACCATGTTTGCCGCCACGACGTATTGGAGAACAGAAGAGCAAGATGGAACTTACCACGTCGGTCTGGTTGCAGCGAAAGTGCGAGTCACACCGCTGAAACCTGTATCCATTCCGAGGCTCGAGTTACAAGCGGCACTCTTGGGAAGCAGGCTGGCGCGTTCAGTAGAAGAGGAGATGGATTTGAAGGTGGTCAAGAGAACGTTTTGGACAGATTCCAGTATCGTACTATCTTGGATCAAGACGGACCCAAGAACTTTCAAGACATTCGTGGCACATCGCTTAGCAGAAATCGAAGATCTGACGAAACCACAAGAATGGAGATGGGTTCCCACAGCGCAGAATCCAGCTGATGATGCAACACGCGACGTACCAGAACACTTCGATAGCAATCATCGATGGTACACTGGACCGGACTTCTTGAGGCAAGAGGAAGATCATTGGCCTGCACCAAGAAGTTTCAAGAAGGAACCTACTGGCGAAGAAAAGGTTGCTGACGTCACGGCTGCGGTGAACACCACACATCCAGCACCAGATCCTGAAAAGTTCTCATCGTGGAGAAGGCTTCTGCGAGCTACGGCCAGAATGTTGCAGTTCATACAACTCTGCAGACGTAAAGAAAAGGTCAACGTCAACAAGGAGGATCCAACTTGGAAAAGAACGAAAGGAAAGGAGGCGAAGGTCTTAGAGAAAAGACATCAACCTTCGAAGACAGATGGAAGAACCAGGATCGTCGACGTCGAGACAAGGGGCGGCGTACCGAGAAGACCCAGTTCGCGAGTGGTGCTGTTGGTGCCGGGAGCGTCGTCAAGACTGGAGGATGGTGCAGAGCACGAGGGGGAGAATGATGACGACGAGACCAGGTCATAACTAGACCGCACAACGACATTGCGAGTCCGCAATTACGTGCAAAATGTAAGGTTTAACTTAGTTAATTTAATTGATGTTAATTGTAAATTTCTAATTAGATTCTTATTGGAATTGTTGAATGTGTATTCTAATTAGTTTGAAGTTATCGGATTTCCATTAAATAATGATTTTTAAGATAGTTTTTTGCAAGTAAAATGTTAGTACTAAAATTACGTAACTTGAAAATGACCTTTTTTGTTTATGGAGATTTTTTAATAAGAATGATTTAATTTTAAAGACGTGGATGTAAAATGAATGGGACAGTTTGAATTTTGGAAATCCGATAAGAAATAAGGAAGTTATGAACGATTTTCTAGAATGAACAATATTGTTTATGTGAACTTTTGTATGTTTTTGTTCTAGAAAATTTTTATTGTGATGATGTACATTTATAAGCTTTTTATAATATTATAGAGATTGTAAAAACGCGTAGAATAAGGTATAATATGTACAGTTTTCTTAAATAAATAAAGAGAAATTCAAGGAAAAGGGGTCTCGAGATAGTAAGAATGATCTCGAATTTTCGAGAACATTCGCGCGGATTCTTTTCGGTAACAACGGCCGGTATAAAAGGCGGTCGTATTGCCGGAACGAGTCAGTCGCAAATAAACAGTCGCAAATAAACAGTCGCAAAGTCAGTCGCAAATGAAGAGTCGCAAATAAAGAGCCGAAGAGTAAACAACAAAAGGAAAAATCTCGAGATCTCAAGACCAAGAAGTAATTTTTGGAAGAAATTGTTGTTTGCATTTCAAGACCGGGGTTTCTCTAGTTGGCCAGAAGTGCCGTACCTATTTCACTGGATATACGCATTTAGGGGTGCGTGGGGTAGGTGCCACCAGCGGCGAATATACGAAGGTCTAGGTACCTACCAACATCATCATATACTCTAGGGACACATACTCTAGAGTATAAGGAACCCACTCGACCTAGCAAGTAGGAGGTACAGGGTGGGGTCCATTACAGATACAATAAATCATTTTAATTTTTTTTATATATCAGAAGAAAAAAAAATAGTAACGGCAAAAAATGCATCTAATGTCTGATGACACTATTTAATAGGGTGGGACGGAATTGATGCGCCTTTATGGTTACTAACCATATGGAGGCTCATTGCTCTGCCACTTTCTCCCCTAAAAACATTCGTAATCACAAATGAATCGGTACATCCGGCAGGCGCCTCCCATTTTAGACTACATCGTTTCTCAACATCTGGCATGTTATAGTCAAGCGCAAATCTATCTTAGAATTAAAAAAAACGTTGCAATGCTGCCAGCCTTCATTGACCTCTAAAACCTGGAGGAAGACTTCGGAGAAAGAATTAAAGTATAGTTGTGTTGTAGGTATCTTTCATAAAATATTATTAATAATAACAATAACATTATTTCCTAACATAAAATATAGTAAAATAAATAAACGGCAAGGCCGCTTGGCGGTGCGGCTTTGTCTGGTGGGTGGTCACTATCTAAGGCCGAACCCTGTCACCAGTCGATTGTCACCTGATTTGCAACACCTGAGGACCACGCGTGGGCATTCAATTTAAAGTGTACACCCACGGACGAAGGTGACTCAGCCCCTAAAAGCCGCAAATGCCCTCAGCATCTCAATCAAGCGCAAGCCTTTTTCAGAATGAAAAAAAAACTATATTTTTTAAATATCTACGACTTGGTATAATAGAATTTTGATTTTGATACACAGATACACATACATATTTGCATACACATTCTTGACATACCTACACACTAACTGAACACAATAATTTAATAATATTCTTTTATTTTTTTTGTGTTTTTCGTTTTTTATACATATGTATATACCTAAATATATTTTTATTGTATTTTATTTTTGTCACTGGCACTCCTTTATGAGGAATCACTGACTGATAGTACAGATAATGAAGTTTCAGAGTAAGTGGTCCATTTTCTTTGTGATGTAACTGGTCTGACCCATAATCTCTGTATTTTTCTGTTAACTTCTCTGTAATCTCTGTATCTTGCTGTCAAATTCTGTGTTGGGTTATGAATTAATTATTATTATTTTTATTTTCGTATCCTGGAATCGTAGGTATCTATTTCGAATCTGAACGCTTCAGCTGATCGGATTGCGGTGTGGTACAGAGCAGCCAAGTAAATTATTTTGATGATGTAGTCGTAACGGTAGGTACGGTTTGTGATCAGCTGTGCGCTCAGGCAATAAGAAACACCAACGTATAATAAAGTGGAGTAAAGTAAAGTTTATTCATATAGTAAGCAGTTACAATACTGTGCCTCCTGTGATAAGTGATACAATTGAAAAATAATCATTTTACAGGAGAGTAAAAACAAGAATTAAAAAATTCTAGTCCGTGAACTAACTGTGTTAAATTGAACTTGAGCATTAAGATGCTCAAGTTAAAATTATTAAATTATCTCCGAAATTATAGCAGATAAAAAAAACGTGAGTTAAACCTAAAATATTGGTAATTTTCTGACAACGCCCATGACAAAAAAAAACAATAAAGATTACAACTCAATATATATCACATATCACAGTAGGCACACATTAATATCTTAAGTACAGGTGTTTTCATAATAGGTAGGGTATATATACATTCGCCTGAACTAGGTTGTCCTGTGTTTCAGGCTTAAAAGGCAAACAATGTTTTAATAATCACTAAAGTGCAAAGTATTAAATAAAAATGTTAATAACACCTTTCATAACCTTATAACACTAACTTTAATACAAATTAAGTAGTAAATAATTGTAATAAAAGTAACTTATTCACTTTAATACTAGTAATCTCGTAAGTAATAGTCTCTTTATCATCATAGGTCAAATTGAGTAGTAAGCTAGTAAATAACTAAGACAATGTGAAATAAAAAATACACATTTGTAGAAAACGTCACGGTTGTCTTTACTTTAGTTCATAAATTAGTAGGATTTTAAATAAATAAATAAATAATAATGCGATATATTAAGTACTGCAGGTTCGATTCCCCGTCGTGCCCACACATCTCTGTGTGAATTGTCTAATCACCGCTGCTCAATATCGGTGAAGGAAAACATTGTGAGCAAACCGGCATGTCTAAGAACTAATCTTTCGAGGACATGTGAATCCACCAACCCGCACTTGACCAGCGTGGGCTGATTGAGGCCTGAATTCTCTCGACTCGTAAGATATTTGAGAGAAGACCCGTGCCCAGAAGTGGGATACTAAAAAAAGGTTGAAGTGATATTAAATTCTTGCAGAGTTTTATTCCAGTATTGCAAACACACTTCACACTAAGCACGACACTATTAAATCAACACTTTAACACTGTATTACACAACAACGTTGCTTAGCTACGACCAGAAGTCCGCACACTTCGGAGATCGGAACGCAACTCAATGCTTAAGTCCGGCACAACGACAAGGTTGGACTCGCATCCGCTTTGTCCAACGTTGTCACTGTCATACGATCAGGCAACTTTACTATACTTAACCGGAAGTCAAATCGATATTTTGATTATTACTAGCTGCCCCAGCGAACTTCGTACCGCGTATTTATTAAAAAAAAAAATGTTCACTTAGGGGGATGAAAAATAGATGTTGGTCGATTCTCAGACCTACTGAATATGCATAAAAAATTTCATAAGAATCGGTAAAGCCGTTTCGGAGGAGTATGGCAACGAAAACTGTGACACGAGAATTTTATATATTAGATTATTAGTTGTTTTTGCCAACGTGACGAAACTATAAAGATAGAATGATATAGATATTTTATCATAAATCATTCAGTGTTGCTAACATATTGAAGTCTGTGTAAATACAAAATATACGTTGAGGGACCATATTACGAGGATGAAAGTGTTTTATATGCTAAGGTAATTAACTATATAAGATTTCAAACACATTGCTTTGCCGTCAAAGAGAATTTAACGTTCACTTACATACATCGTCTCAAACTACTTTTAACCCCCGAGACAAAAGAGATTGTTATGTTGTGGACGCCTTGTTACATTGTAAAACAAAAAATATCATTAATATAATAATAATAATAATAATATTGTGGGACTTTAACACACACGGTCATCTGATCCCAAACTAAGCAGAGCTTGTACTATGGAAACCAGATAACTGGTAATATACTACATATAATACTTTCTGCTTTTGTAAATATATACTTAAATATATATCTAATTACACCCAGACACAAGACAAACAGACATATTTAAACAAATGTTTGTCTCGGGTGGGAATCGAACCCACGACCTGCGGCGTGAAAAGCAAGTATCTTACCGACCACGCCACTGGTCCGTCTAGGGAATGTCAATAGTCATCATCATTCTCCTTGCCTTTTTCCCATTTCTATTGCGGTCGGCTCCCAGTCTAACCTGATGCGGCTAGCTACCAGAATTATAGGAACCAGTAGCCGAGATGGTTAGACCAGGTGTCAGATCATATTGACTTCTGACTACATGTAACGAGTGTCATAGATGTGTTAAATAACAACCGGGACCAACGACTTAACGTGCTCTCTGAGACACGGAGGGTAGTCCTTCAACCAACCAGACACCGAAACAAATCTTTATTGTTACACAAATATTGTCCGGGGCGGGAATCGCGACCTCCCGGGCACAGTATAGCCCAATCGGACGGCTTACACCGCTCGGCTACCGAGCTCGTCTAGGGAATATCAATAGTAATTTTCTAAATCAACAAACTACGTTCCTGAACAGTTATTAATATTTCCGTCAATTGCGTTTTCTCTCCATCGCATACGAAACTGTCAGGGTGACATTTACACATAATTATATTATGGTAACTGGTTATTAGTGGCAACACTGGATGTCTTGATTAATTCAGTATATAAGGATATGTTTTGGTGGGCCCGGACTATACCATATTTGGAAACGAGCCCAAGATGCGTGCTTTCAGCAAAAATTCTAGAACGTTCGTTCTGTGGCTCGACCAATAGCAACTGTCCGTTTGGCATGAGAACGATCGAACGCTCCGTGTGGCGGCGAAGTACCGACATTCGTAATGAAACCGACTTTTTTTTACAATTTTGTTTGAATTAAAATTATTTTTATTGTTACTTAAAAAGTTATAATACGACAAAAAAGTATCGCAGTGCGATTATTGAAAGACCTCATAAGGAAGTATTGATGAGCCATCCTATACATGGAGTTCTACGCATGGACGTATAAAGTAAAAGCCGCTGGGGTGCTTTGACCGGAGTCCTGTACGGCGCTAATATTAGCTAACCTGTCAGTAGTCTAGTAGACAGAAAGGTTAGGTAACAGCCTGTACTTACGGGTATCTATATTTATGTATCTATGATCAAGTTTGCTATCCACGTAGCACCTAAACAGATAGACCAATTTAGATGAAAGTTTTTAGCTAAAATGCGTTGGGGTTTATTTTTTTTATTATTTAGAGCTATTGTAACTTTTCCCTTCTTTTAACCTTCAGTGACACTACATAAGCTCGTAATACCTGATCCGTAGCTCGTACTTACGAATTACTTATCTCGTGGCTGGTAATACTTATCTCGTGGCTGGTAATACTTATCTCGTAGCTCGTAGTACTTATCTCGCTCGTAGTACCCACCTCATATCTCGAGGTAACTATCTCGTACCTCGTAGTACCCACTTCGTAGTTTGTACTATGTATTTATCTTGTAGTTCGTAGCCTCGTAGCCTCTTAGCTCGTAGTACTTATCTCGTAGCTCGTAGTACCCACCTCATATCTTGAGGTATCTATCTCGTAGCTCGTAGTACCCACTTCGTAGCTATTTATATCATTGCTCGTAGCCTCGTAGCTCGTAGTACTTATCTCGTAGCTTGTAGTATCTATTCCGTAGTATTTAGCATCTACCTTCACTTGAAAATCGTAGTTTCAGCTCAAAGTCAGGAAATGTTTCCCTTGAACGGCATTAGGTTCACAAAATATTACGTATGAGACCTAAGCATAGGAGGCAAAGGGTGGTTGATATTACCTACCTACACCTTCGGGTAATAAAGATGTAAGTGCTAAGTTAACTAAAATAATTATAGTACTTAAATCTTTAATAGAAATAGTTTTCTATTTGTTAAAAATAATTAATAAAACAATTACTTAATAGGTATTTAATAATTTTTATTGTAACCAAATAAATAACCTGCTGTTCATTAAAAATAGTAAACTTTTAATGAATTAATTACTTAATTAACAGTCATGCCCACACATCTTTGTGAGAATTGTTTTATCGCCACTGCTCAATTTCGGTGAAGGAAATTATCGTGAGGAAATCGGCTTGTCTAAGAACTAGTCAGTCGAAGACGTGTGACATTCACTAACCAGTAAGTGCGGACCTTAATTGTTAAGCGGCCAGCGTGTGTGGATTAAGGCTTAAACTCTTAACTCGTAAGATAATTGAGAAGAAGACCCGTGCCCAGCAGTGGGACACTGAAAGGGTTGAAGTAATGTTGTGTAGAATAATAACACACAAAGCGCCATCTATCATTAAAGTATATTTCATTATACAGTGAAACCTGGTTAAGTGAGACATCAAGGGACCTGGAAGGTCGTTTCACTTATAGAGGTATTCCACTTACCCAGTGTCTCAGATATCCAGGTATAAATAAATATCTGTCTCATTTATAGAGGTAAAACTGAAAGTCATTGAGGCTCAAAATTACTTACGTACTTAAGTGTGGAATTTGTGGGTAGAATAAGAATGAGTAAACAAACAAAACAATGTTATCTCAGTTACAGAGGTTTATGCATATAAAATTTACTCGCTGTCTCAGTTATAGAGGTAACTGTGATGATAAATCGAAAGAACAAATCCCAGATATAGAGGCTTACTTCGTCCTAATAACAGAGGTAATTCAGTGCCAAAGTGTTGGCACCTCTGTATGAGTTTCAGTTATGGAGGTTTCTCACTTATCCAGGTCACACTTAACCAAGTTTCATCATTATCATTATATTTGCTTGTGTTTTTGACCACTGGATAATGTAATACATATTTTTTGTAATTACTTAAAAATTAACACACACAGACACAGAACAAAGAATCATGTTTAACACACAAAGATTTGTCCTGTGTTTGGAAACGAACCCACGTCCTCCGGCTTAGCAGACAGGGTCACTATAGAACGACCGTTTAACTCTCGTATCGCCTCGCCAAGATTCTGACTCCTTAAGCTGCACAGACAGTGATGATTCAAGCGATATGGAATTAGG
Organism: Meganola albula; assembly: GCA_936450015.1. Lineage (NCBI taxonomy): Eukaryota > Metazoa > Arthropoda > Insecta > Lepidoptera > Nolidae > Meganola > Meganola albula. Next base: position 2,291,557 of record OW388164.1, read on the forward strand.
CATGTAGCAAAATGCAGTTGTGTGGAATTCATATTGCATGGGAATCCCGAATAGGCAGGGTCGCGTTTTCGTCAAAATAACTGCTGACAAACTGTAATAAACTGCGACTGAGTAGGATCCGTTTTGAAATACCATTCCTACCCGTGTTCCGATTTTTTTTACCGGTTTACCACCGCAAACTCTGCTTGCCAGCTCCTGTGAGACAGAATCAACAGCGGCGCGGTGAAGTATTGGGATTATTTTTTAATCTAGGTTTGCGCTTGACCACAAGTTGCCTGATGTGAAGGTATGTTGCAGTCTACATGGAACGCGCTTACCTAATAAATACCGATTCACTCGTGACTTGAAGACAGGTAGATTATAGCTATCGGGAAAACAGAGATGCCGGCAACGAATTCCACAACTTGGCAGTTCGCACAATAAAAGTGGAGACAAAGCGCTTTGTGCGTGCCCGTGGAATTTCAACCATATAACGGTGGCGCATAGCCGTACCTCTAGTTGTCCGATGGAAGAACGGGGATGGGGGAATAAGATTGTGTAATTCCAACACACCCTTGATTTGAACCCAGCCAAGTCCAAGATCGCGCACGAATTTAATCAGAAATATAGTAGGAATGAGTTGGAAAGGAAAGTTTGATTGTGCACTTTCCTTTAGGCAAAGCGGAAGACAGCATAGAGGAAATAGAGATAGGTTTAAATCATCAAAATGGACGAAGCACCACGGGAAAGGTATTAAGTGGATATTAGTTAAGTATCAACATTCTTTTTCATCCGGGATTTGAACCCGCGACCCCAGAGGCTGGAGGCGAACCCACTATCCCCTAAGCCATTGAGGCAGTTTCATTCCATCCGTATTAAGGGAATTGCTAATAGTTAGAATTGCGTTTGTGTGATCTGGATGGAGCATAGTACCAGCTCCTGCCAGACTTTACTAGCAAAACGTAAATAAGTGTTCTTTTTCATAATAATATTTTACTAGGCGCTTTCTGTAAAGTTTTAAGCATGAATTTCTGAGTAATAATGCAGAACACACTAACAATACCTACTTACTTTCAATTAACCTCTTTCGGTTTTTGTGAACAGACGCCCTCTATGTACAATACTAAAAAGTAGACAATTTTTTCGCCTTTATTTTTACTTTGAACTTTGTACTTGAACTGTGGTATAAATTACTTCAATACGCGAGAAAAACAAAAAAAACACATCGAAAAGACCTCTTCTTCTTAAAATTGTTTTCAACTCTAATTACAATTTAATGAACCTCTGACTTAGTGAACCATTTTAATTCAAATTCGAATTTATTTATTTGTGAACATAGGTAGCTACATTTGGTCTTATTCTAATACATATCGCTATGTTTAGCCTATCAGGCATACAAATTTTCACATACTAAATTAAAAAAAAAATTAAATCAAGTAAAATTAAATTAATGACGGGCCGGTGGCGTGGTCGGTAAGATACTTGCTTTTCACGCCGCAGGTCGTGGGTTCGATTCCCACCCGAGACAAACATAAGTGATGAACATTTGTGTTTGTGTCGAGTCTGGGTGTAAATATCTATTATAAGTATATATTTACAAAAGAAAAGTATTATATGTATAGTATATACCAGTTATCTGGTTTCCATAACACAAGCTCTGCTTAGCTTGGGACCAGATGACCGTGTGTGTTAATGTCCCAGAATATTTATTTATTTATTTATTTAATTATGTGAAATTAAATTAAATTACATACATTAAAAATAAATCGGACACCTTACCCGCTAAGCAAGAATTCAATCACTTCCGCTTTTAAATAGTATTAAAATTGGTCCCCTTGACTGCTTAGTTTACTTGCTACGAGGCAACCAACTTGTATAGGTACAGATACCCCAATTTGGTAACACTCCTTGTTTTCTTCATAGATTAATTTTTATATATTTATATTTTTCTCACCATGATGCAAAATTTGTTTCATTTATCAGACGGTACTTAATTTAGTATTATTGTAGACATTTCTCCGAGTTGGGTTTCAGGGGCCTGTGTTTTAGGTCACCAGGTCTCCACCCTAAGCCCCAAACAATCATTAGTGTGCCCATTTAAAAATATTAATATTTTGTGGTAGACTAACAACAATAAAATTAGATATTAATAGAAATGTGTGTGTCAATCAAATAAATAATTAAATAAATATCTGAAATGAGAACCACATCCTTTTTAAATGTCGTTTAAAATAAATAAAGTCTGGTAGTTATTGAATGTTAAAAAATAATTACCAATTTGTTTTTCTACAATCTACGCCGTCGTCTTAATGTTTTGCTCTGTGCATTAATAATAACAGATGATATATAAGGAGTAACATTTGACGCTACGAATTTGCCCACGCGCAGTCATTGCTGTAACAGCGTTGATCGATACGAAAAAAAAAATTTTTTTTAAACAAAACATTTATATATTATTATTTTTTTATTTAAAAAATAGAATATGGATATCAAATTTATGTTTAGTATATAACTAACTATTAATTATTATTAATTTATGAGTGGTTACAAATAAAAATACAAATATATTCCAAAAATAAATTCAAATTAGGGAGTTACAAAAATAAATAATTTCAGTGATTGCCAATTTAAAAAAAAATATTTAATTTTATATTTGAAAACCTAACTCTTAAGAACAATATTTATTAAAAGTGGTATCATAAAATAAAAAGTGGTGTTTTAAATAAAAATTAAAATGGTGAACAAAGTGTACAAAGTGACAAAAGTTGAAAACAAAAAAAATGGAAGCAAACATAATCAAATTCTTATGTCCATTATTGGTAAGTTCTTGCCTACTGTTACAATTTTATATAATTAGGTACATACTTTACATTCTATTTGCATACTCCACAACGTTTCTTCGATGGTAGTTAAAATATAATGTTGCAGTAATTTTAACAATATTTTGACAACATTCCATACTTTAGAATGCCTTAAAAAAATAAAATTTCTATATGTTTAAGATTCCACCTTCTTCCACATGAAGACTCTACCTCTTTTTTACTCTACCTTTTTGAAATCAAAAATGGAACAATGTTTTTTTTAAACAAATGCATGTCAATATTATTCTATTCATTATTTTCTCTTAGTAGTCTGTGTCATTATTATACTCTTTTTTGCCAAGATAACACGTACATTATTACTCAATCCTCTCCTCATCCAGTTCATAAAGTATACAAATCTTAACAAATTTTATCCTATTCTCAGTTCAAATATTATGTATTTATTAATTTTTCTATCACTTCGTAACGGAGAAAATAAATAAAAACCAAAAAGAGCGATGATAGCAGATAATATGGCCGATACCTCGTAATCATTTACTTCGTATCGCCTCAGAATCAATGGATAAAAATGCTGAATGAGAATTGCTGAAAAAACAGAAGTATTGATTTAAAAAATAATTAATTGATTGATTTTTGATTGATTTCGGAACGGAACGGAACGAACATCAAAAGTTTGACATTCAAAACAAAAAAAAAATTGAAAAAAAAAAACAATTTTTAAATATAATTTGACTTCTGAACGACTTTTAAATAAAATAGATTTCCAAACGACATGACGAACATCAAATTTTAATGTTTGATATTGTTTCTACGAGAAAGCGAACTAGATAAACGTGTTTTTTTTTATTATGGAATATAGAAAGCAATATATCGTGTTTTTTTTAACTATATTCCAAACATTTTTTTTTTAATTTACTCACCTTTTAACCCAGGTCTTCTACAAATAATTCCAAACCATAATTAGCTCTATTAGTTCATTCACGAGTTTTTGCGAGACTAAGGAAAAGCAATCGACTTTATATCACTTCAACCCTTTTTAGGGTCTTCTCTCAACTATCTTACGAGTTGAGAGAGTTTAGGCCTTAATCCTCACATGATGGCCAAATGCGGGTTGGTGAATGTCACATGTCGAATGATTACTTTTTAGACATGCTGGATTTCTCATGTTTTCCTTGTTGAGCCGACTTTGTAATAGATAATAAAAAAATGAAAAATAAAAATATTAATGTAATTATTTATGTAATTGACAAATAAATTGTTGAATAAAGTAAAACAAAATAAACACTAGTATTAAACCAACTGACGTCATTTAGCCGTTACGTCGGCTTAGAAAAGACAAAATTCTAAGTTAAAATTATAAATTTATGTCAATAAAAGCGTGGTAAAAATATAGACGGGCCGTTGTCGTGGTCGCTAAGACACTTGCTTTTCACGCCGCAGGTCGTGGGTTCGATTCCCACCCGAGACAAACATTTGTTTAAATATGTCTGTTTGTCTTGTGTATGGGTGTATTTATCTATATTTAAGTATATATTTACAAAAGAAAAGTATTGTATTTAGTATATTACCAGTTATCTGGTTCCCATAGTACAAGCTCTGCTTAGTTTGGGATCAGATGACCGTGTGTGTTAATGTCCCAGAATATTATAATAATATTATTATAATTAATATCTATCACATTAATTCACTTTTCAAAAATATTTGGCGCCCACAGTCTTTGACAGTGATACGAACCGACAGCCGTTGGGGTAAGCGAGTTCTTGAGTGGAGACCACGGATTGGCAAACGTAGCGTAGGACGCCCTCAGACTAGTTGGAATGACGATCTTTGCAAAGTGGCTGGTAGCTGGATGAGAGTAGCCGCGGATCGTGCTCAGCGGCGTGCTTTAGGAGAGGCCTATGTCCAGCAGTGGACTAGGATAGGCTGATGATGATGATGACAAGAAATGCAAAAGATCAGCAAATTACATTGTGTTCGAATTGACAATAACAGTTTTCTAGACAAGTTGCGTAACGAAGTTTCCCTTCAACCCTTTTTACTGTCCCACAATTCGGCACGGGTCTTCTCTCAACTTGCATACCAGTTGAAAGAGTTTAGGCCTTAATCCACACGCGCTGGCCAAGTGCGCGTTGGTGGATGTCACATGTCCTCGTATGATCAGTTCTTAGACATGCCGGTTTCCTCACGATGTTTTCCTTTGCCGATATTGTGCAGCGGCAATGAAACAATTCACACAAAGATATGCGGGCACGACCAAATTCGACCTTATTTTTCAAGCAGAGGCCCATACCGCTGCGCGACCGCTGCTCACAATAATAAAAAAACTTATACTAGCAGGCGTAAAGTGGGTGATAATACACCTCTGCCTACACTTTCGGGTAATACAGACGACATGCTTTGTTATGATATCAGCACTAATATATATTTCAAATATAAATTACAATACATTATATGTAACAAGAAACTAAAAATAGAATCAGCTATACGACCAGACTAGCGATTTATACACGCGGTCGCGATTGTGACGTACGTACGCGTTTCACGTTCTAAAAAGTAATATAAATAAATAAATATTCTGGGACATTAACGCTTGTGTTATGGAAACCAGATAACTGGTATATACTATACATATAATACTTTTCTTTTGTAAATTTAAACTTAAGTATAGATAATTACACCCAGACACAAGACAAACAGACATATTTAAACAAATATTTGTCTCGGGTGGGAATCGAACCCACGACCTGCGGCGTGAAAAGCAAGTATCTTACCGACCACGCCACCGGTCGTCATAGGATCCCCGTATAAGAGGCCCGTCAGATAGGGTACTAGTACGGCCCTTGTAGTTGTATGGCACCTAAAAACTTCATGCAACGTTTATCAACGGATGATTTGTTGTCATACTTTTCTTTTTTGAATAAACACTTGCTTAAAAAAAATGTTGGCAGTTATAAGGACTGCCGATAGTAGTGAAAACTATACCCGGCCGCTGCTCATGCGCATAAGGCATGATCATGTTAAACATCTCAAGAATTTGGAAAATGGAAATGGGGCTGTTGTCATTATATCACGTATTTTAAAATTTACTCATTAATTTTGTGAAGAAAATCGGAATTAAAAAAATTAAATCATAAAACAAAGAATGCTTATAATTTTTTATAAAAAATATTTAAAAACTACGCATTGTTAAACGAAACTTTTTCATGGCTTTATGCACACACAAAAATAACTCCTTACATCTTATCTAATTCAATTTTTAATACCCTATGTAGGTACCAATGTAAAGCTTCCTTCTTCGAGCATTCGCCCGTAAGATTAGTGGTCAGTGACCCTAGCGAACGCACATATAATGCTTGCTGACTGTTCTTTTCTTTGCGGATAAGCTAGCGAATGAAAGAATTAATATCAAAATAAATAATATGTACGTGTTTGTGTAATATTTACAGATAACTATAATGTTATTAGTTTATTTTCTCAAAGTTTGCTCACTGGTTTAAAAGGTTTCCTGTTTATTAAACGCTCGTATGAAACGCTAGTCTACAACCGCTCGACCGTGTTACCTTGACAATGGGTTGCAATTCTTTAAAAGATTTATCTTTGTGTCAGAGGCCTCTAATACTTAGTTACTTAATTGAGAGTTATTGCCCTTTCTGGCTTTAGACATATTACCATACCGTATTACATAAGTGGTAGGTATCTTTTAAAACATAAAAGATAAAAACTAACTTTATTTATTTATTTACTAGCGGCCCGCCCCGGCTTCGCACGGTATTAGACAAAAAATTAAAACACCCTTGGCGGATTTTCCATGGTTAGACCACTCAATCAAGTCTGCTTTGGCAATACCAACATTTAAAATCATTCGTTTTAAGCTATGATGCCGCAATAAACCTCAGATAAATGTTATGTAACGGTTACGGTTGTGTCACATGTGGTTCCCGTGACCCCCTGCCACAAATGAGCGACGGAACAGCCGAGAGGTTTTAATGGGTGCCCTTTGGGAATACCACGTCCTCTGCGCCTACACGATGCGGGGGATCCATTAACGATTTCCCCCCGACAAAAAAAAAAGCATAGACTATGAACATATTCGTAACAAACAAACAAACTATCAAATCTTTCGTCTCTATAATAGTGTTGATGTAGATGACAAAAGGTGACAATACTTTATTATTCTTTTTAAGTATGAAGTGTCTTGCACTCCCAGAAAGGAGTTTGTGTACCTATATACCGTACATAGGTACGGAGTTCGTATACTTTTTTAACAAATGAACGGCTAGACATACTGTGACTGCACGTCCCACGGGGATGGAACGGGATAAAAAGTATCCTATGTCCTTCTCCTGGTTCTAAGCTACCTCCCCGCTAGCTAGCTAATATGTTTAAAGTTTAAAAATTTATTTGATAAGGAAAACCCACAGCTGTAACAAATAGAAAAAGTAGCTAAATAAACAACAGTAAGCCAATAATAGGTTTTCACAAATAGTAGTTCAGTAAAATAATATTTTTTTCAGAACACTAGCAAGTAAATACGAATAATCTGTTAGAGTCTAAAATAACAAAGAACAAAAAAATATATATATATAAAAATAAGGTTTAGCCTGTTCCTTGCAGTACTTTAAGAACTTCCTCTGTTAAAAAAATTATAATAACGCTGACTAGATACTTAATAGACATCACTTTACTCAAATTGTATGAAATTGTAATCGTTAAAAGTTGGTGGGGTATTGGGAAGATAGCTAATTTTCTCGTCCTTGAACGAACCAATCAAAATTAGCTTGTAGTTGGATGATAATCTCGTAATGGTACAATATAAATCGACGCAGGAGTGCTATACACACACACTTACTCTTGTTTTGACGTGATAACGTCTTTAAAATCGTTTTAGTCGGGTGACATGTTCAGAAACTTGTGTCACACCAAAACCTCACGAGCGCGATCGCAGGTATAACGAGAGAGAGACGGACCGATCTCCCGTCTCATCTCGAGCGCTGCCAGTCATTCCGTGAAACTTGTTACGCGGAATCCTCACGAGCGGAGGCTGGCATAGAGTTCGAGTGAGTGGACCGATCTTCCGTCTCTCTCACTCTAGCGGCATTAATTCCTTACTTCCCAAAAACTTATATCACCAATAAGACGTTATTACGTAAACATCTCGATCGTAAACCTACTTTACAAACAACCAATATTTTTTTTCTTTTACATTTTTTTTTCTTCTTTTTTTCTCTTTTTATGTGTTTTTTATCATTTAATTTTGTGTGTTCTGTCGTTGTCAAATATATGTTTTTCTATCTTTTCTTTTTCTATAGGTGTCCTTACTTAAATTAATCATATCTTACTAATATTATAAATGCAAAAGTTTGTAAGAATGTATGGATGATTGTTACCGCTTCACGCAAAAACTACTGGATGGAATTGGATGAAATTTAGCACAGAGATAGATTATGGTCTGGTTTAACACCTATGTGTTAAAGGAGTCTATATTCCTTTTTATCCCAATAAGAATCACACGGGCGAAGCCGTGGGTAGTACTTACGATAGTATTTCATAAAATATTTATTTAGGTTAATGTTGTGGTTGTTTTTTTAATTCTGCGATAGGCTGGCGCTTGACTACAACTTGCCTGATGTTAAGCAATGATGTAGTCTACCATGGAACGCGCCAGCCCAGTACACCGATTCACTCGCTATTACGAATGATTTTCATTCATTATCTATATTAAGTAAATATACTTTAAGAAAGAAGATATTGAGTAACTTTATCATATTATTTCGTTCACGTAGGACGTCGAATGAATTACCAAACTGTAATAGCGGAATAACAGTACTTGTGTAGTGCCAAGATATTCGATCATCGTCCCCACGTGTGTCGCATTGTTGTAACATCTATGTAGTATACTGTGTCTAATTATAAAATCGAAAGATTATTAATGAGATTCATTAGCTGTTTTCAATTTTTGACAGACTACATAATACAGCTAGATAAATATTAGCTTTCCGTTATCATAGTCAAAAGAGCAGCGGTGGCACAGCAGTACGGGTCTCGCCTTAGATACGAAATTTAAAAAAATAACCGACACACATAATTTAAATACTAGAAAGAACGATTTTGTAACACATCATACTCGTCTCCACAAAATCAGTAACTCTTTTATGGGACAGTGTATACGTTTCTACAATAAACTTCCAAATAATATTAGGGAAATGATTATTAACAAATTGAAAATAATTATAAAATCTACGTTATGAAGAAAGCGTTTTTTTAAATTTCAGACTATATAACGGATAAAAACGCTTGGAAGTAAGTCGCTCTAATTCAACACAATAAACAAACAAAATGTAATAGATATAAGTACTTCATTTAAAAAAGAAAAAAAAGCCTACTGAGTTTTTTGGCAGTGTTTCTCAGTAGAAGCCAGTCATTCACTGCACAGTAGGAAAAGAAATTGGACTATTTTCATGTAGGTATAGTTACATATAAAAAATTCAAGCATTTTTTTTCATTTTATTTCAAATTCAAATTCAAATTTATTTATTATCGGATAACACAATCCATTTGTTAGTAATATTGTACTTACTTATAGACTAAGGTTAGTAAATAAAATAAAATAAAATTAACATTTATTAAACCATGTACCTGCGAAGCACCCCACGCGGACGAGAGCCAAAAAAAAAAGTTAAAAAGTTATATTAGGTAAAAAATAGTACATTATTTGTAAAATGTCAATTCACACGTCATGCTCAGTTCTTCGACATTTTTACTAATAAATATTTTGTCATAAATTCAAGTTCAAATTGTTTACTCCTACCACCGTCCGCATGACGTGTCTACGCAGGGGTCCATGCGGATCATCTGCTAACAGTGCTAACGTACTCAAGGTGATGTTGCTGCTCCCCCGCGCTCTTCTCGACAGTGATGCAACTTTTTTACTTTTATTTCACACAGCATGATGTGCTTTAACCCTAAGATATGGCAGGTATGCTCAAGTGTCCTTTTGCGTCGTAACGAAAACAGCTGGCCTAACATTGACAATTTTGCGAAAAAATTTAGATTTCCCCGCATATTATAACCTAAATTAAAATTTGTTACCTACCTATTTTTGGCCCCTCAAGGCTATAAGTTCAAGAGACTGAATTTCATTAAATTTCGAAATTCCTTTTTTTGATCATACTTGACTTGCGCTTGTCCACAACTCGCCCGATGTGAAGCAATGATGTAGTCTACTATGGAGCGAGCTTACCCAGTAAATACCGATTCACTTGTGTCTTGAAGACAGGCAAATTATAGCTATCGGGGAACATGGACGCTGGAAGCGAATTCTATAATAATAATTTATTTATTTTTAACCCCACAATGATTTGGTACTTCCCCACGGCACGGATTCTGAGTATCTTAAGAGTTAAGAGTTAAGAACGGTTTTCAAATAATAATAATAATATTTCCACACATTCACACAGCGCCATCTAGTCTCAAATTAAGCAATTAAATGTGTTATAGGTACTAAGAACTGTCATACTACTAACTTAATTTTGTTACATAATATATAAATAAAGAACACCCAGACACGGAAAAAAACAATCATGCTCAGATTTGTCCTAGGTGGGAATCGAACCCACAACGGCTAAGCAGTCAAGGTCACTAACTACAAAGTTAACAGGCCAGTCAAAATTCTAACTTTCTGAGTTGTACATCTATTCAAAATTAAACTCAAGGCCACGCGTTGAGGCGGTCTCAAAATTGGTCCAAAAATTGGTCGTGAGCGTACAGCTTTAAATATGTTTCTTCTGATATATCGAGAAAGACAGCCTTATTCTAGAAAGCAGGATCCCAATTCTGGCGCTCTAAACATCTATCCCGAACTGGAGATGTAATAATAATAATATTTTCACGCATACACACAGCGCCATCTAGTCCCGAATTAAGTAATTATATTTGCTTGTGAAAAAAATGGTGAATGACATGGGAACACTAATTTTTGTGTTCTCAGAATGATACGTTACGGTGCATCCACACCGCAGTTACTTTTTGTTGAGCAACATTTTGCAATAAGGTAACATTACATCTCTAACTTTTGATACTAATTGTTACTAATTGTTGAATGCTCAACAAAAGATAACATAGAGTAACTTTCGACAACAATCGAGCACGACATATATCAACGCATTGTTGAGGTAACATTATCTTACAATGTTATCGATTGTTAGAGCAACATTGACTAACACGGCAACATTCATTAACATCGAATAATTTATTGCTATCGAGTGTTGCTCAGTAACATTTGAAAATGTTTGATAATGTTGAAAATGTTATATATCTCGACATGCAATATAAAATTAGTTAATATTACATAATAATCAGAGGTCGGAGTAGGTAGATTTATTTCTCGTCGTTGACGTCAAACGTAGAGAATAATATGGATATGACTCCAAAATACCACAATTTAGACACAATTCAAAAGACGTCAAAAGGAATACTTTAAAATTAGAAAATATTGAACAAAATATGATTATTTATTTTAATTGTATTAACGTTGAAAGACAAAGAGATAAGTCTACCACTCAATGACATGCAACTGATGCAACACGTGGTCCTGTAGTCTATAACAATCGACATAGTATGTCGATTTTTTTCGAGATAGGTATGTCGAGTTTGAGAAAAACAAATAAGCTCGAGAATGGTCCATGGGCTGAAACAAAAATGTTTTGTGTTCTACCTATTTGTGGGTATGACCTCTATTAACCCCACACACGATAGCTAGGTTCTGCACTATTCTTTATATGAACACAGTTTAATTGCCCTGACGAATGACCGAACTGTCATTTACCGTTTTCCTTTGTAAACACAATGGTTTTTTTTTAATACTTTTTTGACAAAACCACAATTTAAAAAAATATATTTTTTTTGATGTTTTTTGTTAGAATATCTATACCACCAGCTTGGGACCCAGTGCTTAATTTAATGGTACCAAAATCCAAGCAAAATCAACTCAGAATTGAAAACTCTGTGACCTCAGGTTTGCTTATCGGAACGCAACTTAAAAAATAATGTTTGTACGTAGTCAGTAATAATTGTGATTAATATTATTGGACGTCAAATACCTCAGTCCACCCGTGAACATGAAGTCTGAAAAGACTTTGAAACGTCGGGATCTTAAATCTAAAATAAACCGCGATAAAATCCGTTAAAAGTAGTTTTATTTCAATGTGTGATATTCGTGTAAATCTATGACAATACTATACATACGACGGGCCGGTGGCGTGGTCGGTAAGATGCTTGCTTTTCACGCCGCAGGTCGTGGGTTCGATTCCCACCGGGACAAACATTTCTTTAAATATGTCTGTTTGTCTTGTGTCTGGGTGTAATTATCTATACTTAAGTTGAAATTTACAAAAGAAAAGTATTATATGTAGTATATTACCAGTTATCTGGTTTCCATACTACAAGCTCTGCTTAGTTGGGGATCAGATGACCGTGTGTGTTAATGTTCCACTATATTATATTATTATATTACATACCACCTTACAATGTTGTGACAGCTGTCCCACGATATATAATAAAATGGTACAATAGCACACAAGGCCATCCAGGATCCCAAACTAAGCAGAACTTGTCTTATGGAAACCAGATAACTGATAGTATACTGCATATAACTCTTTTCTTTTGTAAATACATAGATACTTAAAAATTATTATCATTATCATAACACGCTGACCTTATCGTGAAACAGACAACACAAGCATACAAAAAAAATTAAATGTGAAATTAAAGGTGGAAAAAAAAAATGAGCAAGCTAATTGCCCGTTATGATAAGTAACTAATAACTGGTCTTTATAGCCAAAAAAATGCCTATTTTATCTTTTAATTGAAGTCAGTGTTAATAATTGTTTAACTTTTTTTTAATTATTAAAAAAATTATAAAACAGCAGAACTGGTAATTATAAAACTTCTTTAAGAGCACGAGTATGAAGTTAAAAAAAAAATAGAAATCTTACTTCGACAACCGCTTGAAGTTCAGTCCATGACGTTCATGTAACACTATCTCGCTCTTTGTAGTTGGAGTTTTTCTGTATATCATACTGCAAAGTCTATTTACATACTAAAGAGATCGTAATATCTATATGACACCTTCCACGCAGGTTGTGGGTTCGTATCCCACCCAGGACAGACGTTTATTTTTTTTTTTTTTATTCTTCGATAGGTTGGCGCTTGACTACAACTTGCCTGATGTTAAGCTATGATGTAATCTACGATGGAACGCGCCAGCCCAGTATACCGAATCGAATGATTACGAATGATTATCGGTGAGAAGGTGGCGGTGGAATGAACCTATTTAAGTCAGCTTTCACCCATTTCACATGTATAATAATAATAATTCATAATAATCAAATAATAAAAATAATAAAAATAATAATCAAATTCAAATTAATAATCAATTGCAATTAAAAAATGTAAGTACATACAAGAAAAAATTAAATAAATAAATAATAATAATGAAAATAATAAACTTCTAAAAATTATTTAGATGAGAATTAGATTAAAAATCATTATAGCTACATAAAACAAAAAATTATGCAATTAATACATGGTTATTAATTGCAATATATTATTATTATACCCTACCATGCAGCCGAACCCACTCATTGACGCAGGGAGAGCCTGTTCAATCAGCCACAACACGCAGAATGCTAATGTATTTTACCTACTGATTGTGATCTAAAGCTGAAGTAATAATATATTTGATATAGGCCGACCGTTTAACTCGCGTATCGCCATCTGAGGTACAGTCATAAAACATTAATTAAATCTTTAGAGAACTATTTAACCACAGATAAAAATAATGCAAGACTATTCGTCACCAATATCGATATCGCTTGATTCATCATCACTGTCTGTGCAGCTTGAGGAGTCAGAATCTTGGCGATAGGCGATACGCGAGTTAAACGGTCGGTCTATAGCTTACTTAGTTACTCCTTTGCCTCAACGACCCAAAATGTGTCTTGACATCTGATAAGAGATTTCGCAAGATTTTACGAACATAGTTCTCTATGGCATTCTGATTTGTTACTAACAATATGGGCGGTTTGAACATTTTTTTTGTCATTCCAGCGATATTTTAATTTTTTTTTCTTTTTTAGTGTGTATGCCAGTCTTGGCTTATGGCACTGCTATGGGGTGGATTTCGCCGCATAAAGCTCTTCTAATGGGAAAAAATTCACCCGCCGACTACCCTCTGACTGAAGAACACGTGTCCTGGATGGCGTCGATAATGTTTATTTTTGCACCAATAGCTGTGTTTGTGTATGGTGTGGCGGCGGACAAGTATGGAAGGAAAAAGGCGTTACTATTCTCATCGCTGCCTGTAGTGGTGAGTAACCTTTTGCTACTTTATTTATGTGATACTGTACAGCATACTATAGATAGGTCGACCGTTTAACCCGCGTATCGCCTATCGCCAAGATTCTGATTCCTCAAGCTGGACAGACAGTGATGATGATTCAAGCGATATAGATATTAGTGACGAATAGTCTTACATTACTTTTATCTGTGGTTAAATTGTTCTTTATGAGATTTAATTAATGTTTTATGACTTTGTACCTCAGATAGCGATACGCGAGTTAAACGGTCGGCCTATGTATTTTGCCGTATTAAGGCGAAACACTGTATTCGACAATACAGTGTTTTTGATTTATAAAGTTTATTTTACTTGTTATAAGGTCTACTATAGAATCATTCCTCTAGAGATACGATATTTAATTACCAAGATATAAGAAGTTCAATTACCTTGTATTTTCAAAAAACTGCCTTTTGGTCAACACATAAAACTGCAACTTCGTACACAGTTTTGGCTTGACCATAAAACTGCAACTTCGTAATACAGTGTTTTGGCTTGATCTCGCCGTGGCTATCGCCATCTTCTTCAGGCATACCTACTGTTCACGCAAATACAATGTCCTGTAGGGTCGAAACGATTAGACGGGTCATTAATATCTATTTCTCCCTCTTATTTACCTAAAATTTATCTGCTGCCACTCTGCTGGGCACTTTCAATAGACCTCTTTCCACATTTTTTAATTTCACAAATGGCCTTATGCTGGATTCTGGTGGTAGATGCGTACTTTAAATTCTTGTTCTACTTACACTGTGTCAAGTTAAGTGAGAACAGTCTCCAAGAAACAACGCGTGAGGGTAATCATCCTCATATTCACCCAAATACCCGTCTAATCGCATCGACATTATTCCTATAATGTCGATGCGATTAGACGTGTCATCGTTTGCATGTTCCTGTTTTGTTGTGATTTATTTAGTTCTATCAAATTGGTGCGGCGGTATTGTTATTATCCTAAATATTTAAATAGTTAATTAAGAAAATGAGTAGAAACCGTAATAGATTGATGATCAACTTGTCATTAAATAGAAGAGATTTCCATTATATGGGACGGGCCGGTGGCGTGGTCGGTAACATACTTGCTTTTCACGCCGCAGGTTGTGGGTTCGATTCCCACCCGAGACAAATATTTGTTTAAATATGTCTGTTTGTCTTGTGTCTGGGTGTAATTATCTATATTATGTATATATTTACAAAAGACAAGTATTATATGTAGTATATTACCAGTTATCTGGTTTCCATAGTACAAGCTCTGCTTAGTTTGGGATCAGATGACCGTGTGTGTTAATGTCCAACTATATTAAATTATTATTATTATATGAGTTTTTCATCAAAGCTTGCCGCTTGTCAAACCTAGACACATTTATAACTTTATTATACAGATTATAAAAGCAAAATGCATAATATTTGCATGGCTAAATGCACATTTAAAATACCTTCAAAATGGTATCAAATTTATTTCATTATATCTAGATTTGTTACACGTAGAGGGGCCAAAAACTATGAAACTCTTTTTTTTGCCATTTTCTCAAAATCAACTTTTTATTCACTCCACTCACTTCAACCCTTTTTAGTATCCCACTGCGGGGCACGGGTCTTCTCTCAACTATCTTAAGAGTGAGAGAGTGTTAATAAATACAGTGTTAACTTTTTCATAATACAATGTTTTATCTTTTTACGACAATTATGCAATTTTTTGTGCATTCAGCGAGCAGCGCTCGCGCAGCGGTACGGGCCTCACCTAAGAAAAATAAGGTCGCGTATTCGAATCCTGGTCGTGCCTACACATCTTTGAGAGAATTGTTTCATCTCCGCTGCTCAATATCGGTGAAGGAAAACATCGTGGGGAAACCGGCATGTCTAAGAAATAATCATTCGAGTACATGTGACATCCACCAACCCGCATTTGGCCAGCGTGTGTGGATTAAGGCCTAAACTCTCTCAACTCATAAGATAGTTGAGAGACGACCCGTGCCCAGCTGTGGGACACTAAAAAGGGTTGAAGCTATGTGCATTCAGACGATATTACGAATAGCCAGTGATAAGTGGGTGCTATTTTCCTAATACAGGCTCGACGTTATGTTATATAATAAAACCGTTGAACCAATCTCTATTGCCTACAGCTGGGTTGGGGCATCAAGCTGATCTGCGCACATCCTATAGCACTGATTGGAGCTCGGGGGCTCATCGGTTTCGGCTCAGGCGGTGCGTATGTTATATGCCCCTTGTATATCAAGGAGATAAGCGAAGACAGCATACGAGGCATGACTGGAACTTTTATCATATTTTCACAAGTAAGTTGGTTTTAAAAATCTTCTTCTGCGTTTTGCTCTTCTTTTGCACAAGGTCAACCGGAAAGGGTATCTATACAATGCTTTAAATTCTGCATTATTCAAGCAACAGTATTGTGACGTTAAAATTTTAATAAATCAATCAGAAAAAAAAAAGAATGAACCCTACAAATTAAAAATAATATTTTCAATTATCTAATACAACACACTAAACAAAATGTATTAGATATAAGCACTTCATTTAAAAAAGAAAAAAGCCTACTGAGTTTTTGGCAGTCTTTTTCAATAGTTACCAATCATTCACTGCACGATAAGAAAATAAATTGTACTATTTTAATGTAGATTTGCGTCTCAAATAAATAAGGCATTTTTTCATTTCATTTCATTTCAATTTATTAATTCCTCGAGCTAACCAGCACTAACCAGCGTACCGTGCAGCAGGACAGCTATGTAACTGACAGTCAAAGGTCAATTTACGTAAAACTAGAAACTCAAACAAGAAATTAAACACTGTAAATTTTAATTAAAAAAAAAACTTAGTTAATTATATCTTAGTAAAACTAGATTTTATAAGAAAACTGAGGTAATATACCTAAGTTTTTGTTGTTTGTTAAAGATCTAACATAAATTTAAATAATTTGAGATACCTAGATCGTATTTTGGATTAACTAGCTTCAATTTTATTTTATAAGTTTCATTTTTGGGTTGCAGGCTAACAAAGATTATTGTTTTAGAATAGGCTTGATTTTCCTGATGTTACCGAAGAATTGAACTCAGGCCTTCATTTATTATCCGTTTTATGATTTCATTAGACCTCTCTGCGCTTTGGTTTGAAATAATTTTCCGTGAAAACCATATGACAATCAAAAAAATATAAATATAATATGTCAATAAATAAATATTCTGGGACATTAACACACACGGTCATCTGGTCCCAAGCTAAGCAGAGCTTGTGTTATGGAAACCAGATAACTGGTATATACTATACATATAATACTTTTCTTTTGTAAATATATACTTATAATAGATATTTACACCCAGACTCGATACAAACACAAATGTTCATCACTAATGTTTGTCTCGGGTGGGAATCGAACCCACGACCAGTACCCTATCGACTACGCCACCACCGGCCCGTCAAATATTGTTTTTCAAATTAATTGTTCGTCAAATTTATCAATATTGTTTTGTTTTGTCCGTCAGAAAGATATATTAAAATATTGGTTAAGTGTTTTTCTTGTTTTTGAGGGAATTAAGATTACGGCGATACATCCTACGGGATACGTCGTTTTTTGACACCGTGACATAGGTATAGATTATTTTTTATAATTTCGAGCAAAACGGAATAAAAACATCAAAAAGAATCCTAATTTTAACAAAGAAAACGGTTGGAATATACCAGCTTGGGACCCAGTGCTTAATTTGCTTGTACCAAAACCCAAGCAAAATCAACTCAGAATTCAAGACACTGTGAGCTCAGATTGCTTAAATCTGAACGCAAATTAAATAATAATGTTTGTAGGTAGTCAGTAATAATTGTGATTAATATTTTTGGACGTCAAATACCTCAGTCCACCCGTGAACATGAAGTCTGAAAAGACTTTGAAACGTCGGGATCTAAATTCAGAAATTGTCTCTGTCAAATAAATAATTTTGCTTTATTTCTTTCTTTCTAATATGTGAGATAAAGAAATTTGAATTTGAATTTCCCAGCGAAAGCTTGGATGTCGGAGCACTTACGTAAGTTTTGCACCTACCTTTGACTAACGAATTAAATGATAAAGCAAAAAATATGTGTCTAAATTTTTTTATAATCTTACCAACGAACTAATTTAGATACAATTACCGTACACGATACCTTGTCGTTATAAGAATTATTGTAATTCCCGTCTTTGAAAACTAAGACAACAACCTAACCAATTGCTATGAATTAACAATTATCATTATGTAATCAATTCCATCCATACAATCACGATTCAAGACGCACGATTTTGGAAAACCATATTTCAGTATAGCTATTTAGAGAGCGGAAAATAATTGATAAATTTCCTCATAGGAGCTAGTTTTCTCTACGTAGGGGGTTGAGTCACCTTCATCCTTGTGAGTGCACCTTTCAACTGAATACACGTGGTACCCGGGTGGTGCAAAAAACTGTTTACAACTGATAATAACTGGTGGTAGGCTTCGGCCGTGAATAGTGACCACCCACCACACAAAGCCGTACCGCCAAGTGGCCTTGCTGTGTTCCAGTGCGATGTCTGGTGACACCATTTAAGTGGGTGGGTCGGAATTATTGCTCCTTTATGGTTACTAACCATATGGAGCCTCATTCTACAGCCACTTTCTCAACGAAAATCATTCGTGTGAATAGGAATGATTTTCACGAGTGCATCGGTAGCTATATTGGGCAGGCGCGTTCCATCGTAGACTACATCATTGCATAACATCAGGAAAGTAGTAGTCAACTACAAGCCTATTGCAGAATAAAAAAAACGTAACTAAAGACACCTCAAACTAGTAAATAAAATATAAACTAGCTTTCCGACTGCGACTTCGCCCGGGTGACTAACCTTATAATTATCATCGCCAGCAGTGGGATAAGAGCAGCGATAGCGCAGCGGTACGGGCCTCGCCTTAGAAATATAAGGTCGCGGGTTCGACTCCCGGTCGTGCCCACACATCTTTGTGTGAATTGTTTGAACTCCGCTGCTCAATATCGGTAAAGGAAAACATTGTGAGGAAACCATAAAAACATTCGGGAATTCAATTTTTGTGCATTCAGCGAGCAGCGGTGGCGCAGCGGTACGGGCCTCGCCTTAGAAATATAAGGTCGCGGTTTTGACTCCCGGTCGTGCCCACACATCTTTGTGTGAATTGTTTCAAATCCGCTGCTCGATATCGGTAAAGGAAAACATTGTGAGGAAACTGAAAACATTCGATAATTAGAAAACTAATCATTCGAGGACATGTGACATCCACCAACCCGCACTTGGCCAGCGTGTGTTGATTAAGGCCTAAACTCTCTCAACCCGTAAGATAGTTAAGAGAATACCCGTTCGCAACAGTGGGATGCTAAAAGAGATAATTTGAAACTGTGTTCGACATTTCTACGTGATTTCAAACTCGTCTACTGTCAAAGTAAATTTTGAGAGGCAAATGTACTTCCGCTGTTTAATTATGTTGTAATTATACTTATTTGCTTTCAGGCTTTCAAATTATATTGGAATTGAATTCACTGCTTAGTCTAAATTAGAATTTTAATTATGGCTCTGCAGTAATAATTCAGCAATTCTGTGAGTGTCATGTTTTATGAAATACAAGGTTTCAGAAGATTTAAAAACGCCGTTTCATTTTTAATTCAAGAACACGAGCAACGACTACATATTAGGACCATTCATTTATTAAGAAAAAGAAAGAAAGAAAGACATATATTTGACAGAGACAGAACACAGAGAATCAAATTAAAAACACATGAAAAGAGAAAAAAAAACAAAAAAAAGGAAAAAAGAAGAAAAAACCACAAACATTAGACATGCCGGTTTCCCCGCGATATCTTCCTTGACCGATATTGAACAGCGGGGATAAAACAATTCACTCAAAGATGTGTGGGCACGACCGGAAATCAAATCTACTATCTTTCTAACTGCGTTTAACCCTTTTCTAACTTACGAAAGACTAGCGACACAGTGACAATGCTCGAGACTGCACAATTTAGCCAATAAGCCTCTTGCCTCCAACGTTGAGTTACTTACCTTAGTACACACACCCTATACAGGAAATTCTGCTCATTTTTTATCTAATCTACACTAATATTGTATACTAATATTCTATCTGTTTGTTTGTTTGAACGCGCCAATCTCAGGAACTACTGGTCAGATTTGAAAAATTCTTGCACTGTTAGATAGCCCATTTGTTGAGGAAGGCTATAGACTACTATTTATCCCACAACTGGGCATGATATGTAGTTCACGCGGGCGTAGCCGCGGCGGAAAGCTAGTAACTTAATAAGTACAAAATTATTTGAAATTTTACCTCTAAAAATAATTGTAAAGAAAATTGTGTTATATTTTCTAGTCGTTAAAATATGTTTTCCGAACGTTATATAATTTTCTTATTAATAATAATGAGTATTTCAACCTAACACTAGCGAGTTTCTGAGAAGAAAAATAATTAGAAATAATGTGCCACACTGGTGTATCTCCATTTTAGCTCTCGACGAAAAAGGGGTGTTATAAGCAGCGGTCGGAGTAGGTAGACTGATTTCTCGTCGTTGACGTCAAACATAGAGAATAATATGGATATGACTCCAAAATACCACAATTTAGACACAATTCAAAAGACGTCAAAAGGAATACTTTAAAATTAGAAAATATTGAAAAAATTATGATTATTTATTTTAATTGTATTAACGTTGAAAGCCAAAATATGGAAATTGTATCCAATGAGGATTAAAAATAATTTATTTATCTTTTTGTTTAATTAAAAATAATTGTTCATTGAATTCAATCAATCATTTATATAGTAAACGATTTTGCTAGCCGATTTTGTTGTATGCTTTTTATTTTTATTTTACTCCATAATTCCAATCCCGGAACTTTTTCCGGTACTTTCCGCACATTATTATAGCTAAAATGACATGTCCATATTATAATATCTTGACGCAAGTATATAAAATCAATCTACCTACTCCGACCTCTGGTTATAAGCTTGGCGCATGTATCTGTGCACAAGTTTGTTGTTAGTGACCCTAGCGGACGCACAGCTGTTAACAGCGGCACACGGGTGACAGTACATTCAGCAATCATATTTGCCTGTGTACTGGTTACTGATACACTACTTAAATACATTTCCTTTTGTAAATACACACAAAGATCGCTCGATATGTTCAAACGAAGAATAAAAGAACACTTTCTTAGTGACCACTTAGATAGACAGACAAATCATTAGTTTATATTTATTTTGTATAAATTGTATAATATATATAAGTACATAGTATGTAATGTTAGTATGTATTTATGTATGTATTTAAAGTTATTTATTGTGCACTTCTACCCATTCCACAAGTTTTCTCTTCTAGAGGTTTGCTGGTAGAAAATTCATATTTGAATTAAGCTCGCCTGTGGACATTGTTGTTTCCTATTTATAATTGTTTAAGTAAGTGTTTTGTGTACAATAAAGAATAAGAATAAGAAAGATTTGTTCTGGGTGGGAATCGAACCTCTAGCTTAAAGTAACAGGCTAGTCAATAGGTCGGGGGCATAGACGTGGTCGGGGGCGTCAATATTTTTTTAATTTTATATATTTTTTTCAGACTGTGGGAAATCTATTCGTTTTCGTCTTGGGGGATCTGCTGCCGTTCAAGACAGTGCTGTGGATTATGCTGGCGATACCTGTGGTACATGTTTGCATCTTACTCCGGCTGCCGGAGACACCATCGTATTTGGTCAAGTGCGGGAAAAATGACGTATGGAAATTTTAGTTATACTTTTGATGACAGGAATGTTTTATCAGAACGCATAGGTACCTAACATGTAGAGGTACGGCTAAGCGCCACCGTTATATGGTGGAAATTCCACGGGCACGCACAAAGCGCTTTGCTTCGACTTTTATTGTGCGAACTGCCAAGTTGTGAAATTCGTTGCCGGCATCTCTGTTTCCCGATAGCTGTAATCTACCTGTCTTCAAGTCACGAGTGAATCGGTATTTATTAGGTAAGCGCGTTCCATCGTAGACTGCAACATTGCTTCACATCAGGCAAGTTGTGGTCAAGTTCAAACCTATTATAGGATAAAAAAAAACTGCTGCGACTGTTGGTATATATATGAAGTCTGCGATTCACGGACGGTGTATTAAGCGTTTGAAATAAGAATAGGACTGGACTCGCGGCTAACTTCATACCAAAACCCAAGCAAAAGTAGCGCCAGCACAAATTATCAAACCACAGGCAATAATACTATTTTAAAATATATCACTTCTCACTTCAACCCTTTTTAGTGTCCCACTGCTGGGCACGGGTCTTCTCTCAACTATCTTATGAGTTGAGAGAGTTTTTAGGCCTTAATCCACACACGCTGGCCAAGTGCGGGTTGGTGGATGTCACATGTCCTCGAATGTTTAGTTCTTAGACATGCCGGTTTCCTCACGATGTTTTCTTTGACCGATATTGAGCAACGGAGATGAAACAATTCACACAAAGATGTGTGGGCACGATCAGGATTCGAACCCGCTACCTTATTTTTCTAAGGCGAGGTCCTAACCGCTGCGCCACCGTTGCTCTTCCGACCACTAATTTAAAATAATACTTCCTGCAAGGTACTTGTCCCTTCTTGCAACGGAGCTGTCCTTTCCACCCTACCTATACATACGTAGGTACTTAAAGACGAGTTTTGTTACCTGTTAACAATTTAACATGGCCTTTACGATATTAGTGACAGGAGACGTCACTTAGGACGAGGGGCATCGTAACGGAGAGTTCACGAAAGCTGTTCAAACTGTTTTGTAGTCAAGTCAAATTCTCACCTGTCACTTGCATCAAACTACAACACAAAAAGTGAAGATTTAAATATGTTTACTTAGCTAAA
Source organism: Meganola albula (assembly GCA_936450015.1). NCBI lineage: Eukaryota > Metazoa > Arthropoda > Insecta > Lepidoptera > Nolidae > Meganola > Meganola albula. The sequence continues at coordinate 2,314,616 of OW388164.1, forward strand.
AACCCAAAATCTGTATTAATATCTAAAAAAAAATCATAAACACAATAGCGCAAACGTCATTCGGACTGAAAATTCCGCCATCTTTTTTATGGATGTGTGTACGTTTATAGAATTACCTATCTAAAGATACCAAAGATCATAATATGTTTAATCGAAAAAAATATGATATATTGCAATCCACTCACTCCATAAGAAGATACAAGGAAAATATTTTTTAATACATGCATAATTATGTCTATAATTATGATTCGATAATTCTAATTTTCGCAAAAACACGAATAATTAGGCGTAGCTGAAAACATTTCTTAATCTTACTGGAAAATACAGGGTTTTCACGTAGGTAATCTCGAATCGATCTAGTGATACAGGGAAATACATTTTAACATACTATTATAGTGTGTGGTTTAATATTTTGCTCTGACGCTTCTTTTGCTTGGTTTTTGGTATGAAGTTTGTCGCGAGCCCCGTATCCCGAATCTCGCGCTTTACACATTTATCTCTAATAGACAAGAATGTTAAAAAAAGGCGAATGTCATTGAAAATAATGAAATCACAATTTTTTTCGACATTATTATATTTTATGTCTATTAGCGAAAAATGTCTAGAGCGCGAATATCGAGTCCCAGTCTTATTCTTTTTTAAAACGCATAGCCTAATCTACACTAATATTATAAAGTTTGTTTGTTTGAACGCGCAAATCTCAAAATCTACTGGTCTGATTTGAAAAATGTTCGCACTGTATGATAGCCTGTTTATTGAGGAAGGCTATAGGTTACTTTTTATCCCATTGCTAAGCACGCTAGGCGGTGGAGCCGCGGGGGAAAGCTAGTTAGTACATATATAACTTTTTGGTACTTTATACACCTGCTTTAATATTTTCTTTTTAATTAATAGGAAACGGCTAAAGTGTTGGGTTGGCTGCGGTCAATGCCCCCGACTGACCCAACAATCGCCGAAGAGGTCGATAGACTGATCATAGAACAAACTACCAGCGAGCTGAAATTCTCTCCCAAACTACTATGTAAGTACTGGTAACAACCCTGTAGTGTCCTACAGCTGGGCAGTAGTTTTCTCTCAACTCTCTCAACTCATAAGATAGTTGAGAGAAGACCCGTGCCCAGCAGTGGGACACTAAAAAGGGTTGAAGTAAAAAGACTTGCCCAGCTGTGGGTCGAGTTGAGAAAACATTTAAATAACTTGCATAAAACAATTTGGTAACTATAATAAATGCGAACAGATTTTATTATCACAAAGTGCCTACTAATAATTGAAATGCGAACGTTTAAAGTTCATTAATAATGCGTAATTTTGTATATTTAAATCAAAATAACATGCTTACAGCAATAATGATAATAAATGCGAATACATTTTATTATCACATAGAGTGCTAATTATTGTAATGCGAGAGTTTAAAGTTTATTAATAATGGGTAACTTTGTATATTTAGATCAAAATAACGTGAATAAAGCAATTTAATAATGATAATAAATGTGAACAGATTTTAATATCAAATGTAGTACTAATAATTAAAATACGAAAAGTTATTAATAATGCGTAGGTACCTTTACAAATTTAGATCCCAATAACGTGTTTAAAGCAATTAAATAATAATAATAAATGCGAAAGTGTAAAGTGTATTATTAATGCTTAACTTTGTAAATCTATCAAAATAACGTAAATACCTAAAGCAATTTAATAATGATAATAAATGCGAACAGATTTTAGTATCAAATGTAGTACTTATAACTAAAATGCGAAAGTTTATGTATTATTAATGCGTAACTTCGTATATTTTGATCACAATAACGTGAATAAAGCAATTTAATAATGATAATAAATACGAATAGATTTTAATATCATTTAAAGTACTAATTATTGAAATGCGGAAGTTTAAAGTGTATTTATAATGCGTAACTTTGTAAATCTAGATCAAAGTAACGTGAATATAGCAATTTAATAATGATAATAAATGCGAACAGATTTTAGTATCAAATGTAGTACTTATAACTAAAATGCGAAAGTTTATGTATTATTAATGCGTAACTTCGTATATTTTGATCACAATAACGTGAATAAAGCAATTTAATAATGATAATAAATACGAATAGATTTTAATATCATTTAAAGTACTAATTATTTAAATGCGGAAGTTTAAAGTGTATTAATAATGCGTAACTTTGTAAATCTAGATCAAAGTAACGTGAATATAGCAATTTAATAATGATAATAAATGCGAACAGATTTTAGTATCAAATGTAGTACTTATAACTAAAATGCGAAAGTTTATGTATTATTAATGAGTAACTTCGTATATTTTGATCACAATAACGTGAATAAAGCAATTTAATAATGATAATAAATGCGAACAGATTTTAGTATCAAATCTAGTACGTATAATTAATATGCGAAAGTTTATGTATTATTAATGCGTAACTTTGTATATTTAGATAAAAATAACGTGAATAAAGCATTTGAAGAATGATAATAAATGCGAACAGATTTTATCATCACACAAAGTAGTAATTATTGAAATGCGAAAGTTTAAAGTTTATTATTAATGCGTATCTTAGTAAATTTAGATCCCAATAACGTGCTTACAGCTATCTAATAATGATAATCAATGCAAACAGATTTTATTATCATATTAAGTAGTAATTATTGAAATGCGAAAGTTTAAAGTTTATTAATAATGCGTAACTTTATAAATTTGAATGATAAAAACTCGTCATTTACTAAGCAGTTTGGTATATTAGCTTACGCCCACGGCTTCGCACGCGTGGTACTTATTACGATAAAACGTAGCCTATGTGTTAATTCACACAATAATCTATTCCGGTGCTAAATTTCATCCCATTCCGTCCAGTAGATTTTGCGTGAAAGAGTAACAAACATCCATACATTCTTACAAACTTTCGCATTTATAATATTAGTAACGAAATAATTTTTAAAGAAAACTAGCAAACCCGGCGAACTCCGTTTCGCCACCAGATGGCTTCGTTTTAGGTAACATTTTCCCGCTTTTCTGTTGAAATTTTTCCTGAATTTTCTTTGCTATAAACCTCACGGAGCCCAAGACCTTTCCAACGAATGCAAAACCGTGGAAATCGGTTAGTGCGTTCTGGAGTTATAGCGTCAGGAAGGAAAACCCCACTTATTTTTATATAGTAGATGATAAATTAAATTACTGTTTTTTTGCGTTAGTTGCTCATTAAATTGATAATTAAATAGAGTCATACACAAAACAATGTTCCTTCACATCACCCCAGATCCAGAGAAGTCGTTGACATTAGGTCTGTACTTACACGACCAAAACTGAGAGACTAATGAGTGGCCAAAAATTGAAATAAAACTACTTTAAAACGGATTTTATCATGATATATTTTAGATTTTTTCAAAGTCTTTTCAGACTTCATGGTTACGGGTGGACTGAGGTATTTGACGTAAATAAAAATAAATAATCATAATAGTATATTCGCGTAAATCTAAGAAAATACTATATCGCCGAAAAAATATTATTATTATGGATTTTGTTTTAATATTCTTTGGCATTTCACACAAAGCACAATTACGGGCTTACACCAAGTAAATGCGTCGTATGACGACATGTTAATTAGTTATTTGGATTAGGGGCTATGTCATCTGCTTGGTTCATCTTATTATTATTATTATTCTGACGGGCCGGTGGCGTAGTCGGTAAGATACTTGCTTTTCACGCCACAGGTCGTGGGTTCGATTCCCACCCTAGACAAACATTTGTTTAAATATGTCTGTTTGTCTTGTGTCTGGGTGTAATTATCTATATTTAAGTATATATTTACAAAAGAAAATTATTATATGTAGTATATTACCAGTTATCTGGTTTCCATAGTACAAGCTATGCTAAGTTTGGGATCAGATGACCGTGTGTGTTCATGTCTCACTATATAAAATATATTAAATATATATATATAGAATTATAATAATGTTTGTCTTTTATTTCGGAGCTATAGAGCTCCGGACTTTTGGAAGGCGTGTTTGGGGCCGAAGCCAACACTAAATTTTGCTCTAAATTATTATTATTATCATAATCATCATTTATGTGTCACTTTACCTACTGTGCTCCATGGAATCGGGAAACCTGTTGATTCTATTTCTATTTTATAATTGAGGAGTGACTTTTCAAAATGGCTTATTTCTGTATGGTCATTTTTTTCAGGACCAAGAAAAATACGAAAACTTTTCATATATGAATATTTTTAGTAACAAACTTCTATGTACATAATCTAGGTACGTTAATAGATCGTTTCCAGTGTATATATTTTTTTTAATACTCTAAATTATGAGTTATTATCATATGATTTAAGGAAATAAGCCATTTAGTCGCAAACTCCAAGAAATAAGATGTTTTGTTTCAGCACTCCTAAGAAATAAGCCATTTTGTTTTGGCACTCCTAAGAAATAAGACTCCTTTTATTTAAAATCTGAAAATCACACACGGACTTCTCCTACATCCTCTTCATTGCAGACACAATCATATTCATGTTCCTCAGCTGGTTCCTCCGTCACATGTAACAAAATAGTTTTGTACCATTGAAGTTCAGGCAAGGCAGTCCATTCTTCCCCAAATTGTTTTTCAAGTAAATTTATTACATCTTTTGACGTGACAACGTCTTAAATTAGGTTGCGGCTGGGAGGCACTTATGAAAAAGTGTAACGCTCGGTAACGTTACGATGAGTCACCGAACGAGAGAGAGGCCCGCCGAATGCCTTGCGTCTCTCTCCCACTCAACTATGTTTCATCCTTCTTCCTACTATACGAATGAATATTCACATTAAAATTATTTTACCACTCAAAGTCGTTGTCACGTAAAACTTTCGCCCGTATACCGAATTTACAGGCAACCAATTTTTTTCTTTTTTTCTGAAACTGGCTGCGGAATAGATTCTGCAACATCAATAGTTAGTGGAATACGTTTACCCCGTTTCAATAATGTCTGCCAAGGATCATTTCCATCAAATCTATAATATTGGGAAGCTTTTATTTCACAACCGATAGTCATCTGTCTTTTAACAGTTTTTTTTATCCAGACTCTTTTTATTTTTTGTAATCCCTCCACATTTTTAAAATTTTCCTTTAAATCCTTTATTTCAAGCAGTTGCCAATCATTTCCTAATAACCTTACATTGCCATGGTTTTTGAAGATATCATGGTAACCATCATCAGATTAGAAATAAGCCATTTTGATACGTATTAACAAAATTTCCATACAAAATGTTCTAGAAATGAGCTATTTTGAAAAAACTCCTATCACAATTAGTAGGGCCGAGAATTAACGTGAATTAAGCTATTTTGTTGCGGAAAGCATTTTCTATGGCTATTTTTCTTCGAGATTAAAGTACTTTAGAACCGGACACTTCACGTCATATAATGTGAGTGTACATAAAGTCCCGATTGGCATTAAAAAAAAAAGTAAAATTGGGAACCCGAAATAAGCCGTTTTGAAAAGTCACTCCTCAATTATGCGTAGTTTTAATGTCGTTTTAGCTTTTACGCAGTAATTCAAAAATAATTTAATATCTTTATACAGATAAAATCCTGGCGAGGAACACAGCCGCACTTCATCACCCGTTCCTTGAAGTGACTGAGGGCACTTTCGACCCTCATAAAAGTTTTTTTATAAAGCGTTCACGCATAATCTATTTATATAAAAATCAATGCCACTTTTCGTTGTAATTTTATAATAAACGGGCTTACCTATTCAAACCAAATGTTTAGGCATTGTTCGGACTATTTAGTAGATGGTTTATGTGAAGTTTGCACAAAATCGGTTGAGCGGTTCTTTATCTATCACATTTTTTGTAAATTGTTGAGTGGGCTGAAGCTACCCGGTCAAAGCTGAGGCAGGCCGCTAGTACAATATAATACTTAATACAATATTCAAATAAAAAAAATGTAATAAGAAAAATAAATTAAATTAAACTTATTAGGTACCTACTTTTCTTGACGTGACCGAGATGTTCTTACCTACAAAAAAATGGTTTGAGGTTTTATTAATTAAATTGTTGCTGCGTAGCAGCGCCTACGCATCTCAGGAATAACTGGTTAATTGAGGCAGTTCCTTATAACGTGTATGTACTTATTTAAAAAGTTGCGTTATTTATTTAATAGTTATTCCTAAGATGCATAGGAGAATTGTACTACGTTATAACGTGTATAGTGAGGAAACTGACATGTTTAAGAACTAATCATTCGAGGAGATATGACATCCACCAACCCTCACTTGGCCAGCGTGTGTGTATTAAGTTTACTCTTTTTAGGACACTAAAAAACAGGGTCGAAGGAAACTCCACGATGTTTTCCTTCACGGATATTGAGCAACGGAGATGAAACAAGTCACACAAAGATGTGTGGGCACGGGAATCTACCCCGCGACCTTATATTAGACGGGCCGATGGCGTGGTGATGGGCCGGTGGCGTGGCCGGTAAGATAATTGCTTTTCACGCCGCAGGTCGTGGGTTCGATTCCCACCCGAGATAAACATTTGTTTATATGTCTGTTTGCCTTGTGTCTGGGTGTAATTATCTATATTTAAGTATATATTTACAAAAGAAAAGTATTTTATGTAGTATATTACCAGTTATCTGGTATCCATAGTACAAGCTCTGCTTAGTTTGGGATCAGATGACCGTGTGTGTTAATGTCCCACTATATTATATTATTTCTAAGGCGAGGTCGGTGCCGCTGCGTCACCGCTGGTCTAGTACTTTAAATTTATCTATGTGACGGACAAAACGAAAAAAAAAGTCGTCATACAAATTAGGTTCCCACCACACTCAATAGGTACTCATACCAGGAACAAAACACATGTATAAACAAGTATGTACTCACAAAACAACATCACTTGACCGTTGACATGTGACATGCAAACTGTCTCTAGCAAATTAAATGCTTCAGAATTGAAAATAATGACGAAGTGGTCACATATCAAGGACGTTATAACAGAGGAGATCGGGGGTTAATAGGAACGTTATGATAATAAGTTGAATAAACCGTGGCTAGCAGACGTTCTTGGTAGTTAAATGCAACATTTTTACAAGGTTTTGACGTGACAACGTCTTTTAAATTGGTTTGCCGGGTGACACTTCAAGAAACTGCGTTACGCTCCGCTCACGTTATGCGCTCACAATGAGAGCGAGTGAGAGGCACGCGTCCCTTCCACTCGGGCATGGTTAGCCCGCCTAAGAGCGAGAGAGACAGACATAAAAAGTGAAAGGCACGCGCCTTCTTCCTACTATACGAATGAATATTCACATTAAAATTATTTTACCACTCGAAAGTCGTTGTCACGTAAAACTTTCGCCCGTATACCGACTTTACAGGCAACCAATTTTTTAGTCAACTTGCAATGTATGTTATTTCGCGCGGAATCTTGAAACTCAATTTTAAAGCAGATGTCTTCAACCGAATTCGCTGGTATTTGGTAATACACGTTTACTATGCGTTTCAAATAAGAATAGGATTGGAAATCCGCCATTTTGGACTAGAATGCGCAACAACTTCACATTTTTTAGTACAGTGAGCATAAATGTTTGTTTGATATTATAATCATCTAGATGACAAAAAAATAAAAATGCGTATATCTTATTGCCTTTTGAGTAAGATTGGACATTTGGAGACGAATATTTAGATACGAACATATTTTATTAACTTTCGACGACAAAAATCGGAGTTATAAGTTAAAACGTGTGTTTTAACTTATAACTCCGATGTATATGAATTTGTGTGCAAGTTTGTGGTATCCTAGCGCGTAAATTTACTTAGGTAGGTAGCTGCATTGTAACTGCATACTTGTGTAAAGTTTTCATATAAATCACTTTTCCATACATTTCAAAATAATATTATTGTCTGTGTGGCTTGATAGTTTGTGCTGGCGCTACTTTGCTTGGTTTTTGGTATGAAGTTAGCCGCGAGTCCAGTCCTATTCTTATTTGAAACGCATAGTAGTTTGGACGACAGTGCAAAGCAATTATGTGACGTCACTCTAAATCCAACATGGCGGCATACCCAATATAGCAGACTAGTTATTTTGAATACACTCTTACAGAGTATCAAATTAAAGGGCTTGCTGAGAATAACGCGACATTTTAACACATTTCAATAAAATATTTTCATTTAAATAAAACTACATACAACTAAACTACATTTTTATTTAGTAATGACAAATGATATTTGCATGCTTGACAGATCCTATAAGAGCTAGCTCGGTCTCTATAATAATAATAATAATAATAATAATATGGTGGGACATCAACACACACGGTCATCTGATCCCAAACTAAGCAGAGCTTGTACTATGGAAACCAGATAACTGGTAATATCCTATCCTACTAATCCTATCCTATCCTATCCTACTAATCCTATCCTATCCTATCCTACTAATATTATAAATGCGAAAGTAAGTGTGTGTGTGTGTGTGAAGGTTTGTTACCGCGTATCTCCATAACCACTCAACCAATGTTAATGAAATTTGAAACGTAGGTAGTGTATACCCTAGAATAGGACATAGGCTAATAATATTTCCAAAAATCATCCCCTAAGAGGGTTAAATAGAAGGGTGAAGTTTGTATGCAACTTTTTATTCCTTGGTTCTATTCATTTAAAATTCGGTACACGTAAACTTTAACACAAATAATGAGATACGGGTTTTTTATTTTTCCATAATTACCCCCATGGGGTGTGAAAAATGAGTTTTATTGGTAAAAATTAAAGTTTCTCTGGATCTCTTTAGTCTCAAGTCCGATTCACTCCAAATTCGGCACACATACCTATATCTTAGAAGAAATCATAAAACACGTGTTTTTTATTTTTCCAAAACTACCCCCAGGGGGAGTGTAAAATGAACTTTTTTGGAAAAATTAAATATTCCAGAACTTTTTAATCCTTTGTCCGATTCACTTCAGATTCGGTATAAATATAGCTCAAAACAAATTATGAAACACGTGTTTTTTATTTTTCCATTTTTTTTTATGTTTATCCTAATACTACGTGGGTGAAGCCTGAGAAATTATTCTGAGGGAGATTTTCTTTGAAGTTGATATCAATACTCCTTCGTGCTTTTTAGCTAAATTACTTTTTATTTTGACACAATGACGTTTGATGACTCAGTCCGATTATTAGAATTCGAAATTTAAATTTTATTTCTTCTCAAATATTGAATGAAAAACTGGTCTAAGAGCCGTAGTATTTTTTGAGAAACCCCTATAGATTTATGTGTTCCGGACGGGCTGGAAAAATTCAATATATGAAAATCTAGCTGACGCCCTGAACACCTACGTGTTCATAGATTTCGTGACGACGATTTATACCCCTGGAATACTGCCCACTACTGCTTTGTTCTCCTATCCGCTACGGGAAAGCCACCGGGACACTAAATGAAAACACCGACTTGACAACATACGCACACACTTGAGATTACTGCTTGATCATTACTTTTTTCTGCAGTGGTAGATCGCAATTACGCCGTGCTACGCCCGCCGAATAGTGCGGTACGCTTAGCTACTTCGAAACTTTACCGTAACGACGACCGCAGTTACCTCTCCTGTGTTAACTTTAATTTCATTTCAAAAACTGTACATTTTGGTTCCTAGCTATTAAACTATTAGGGCTAGATCTATACGGTAAACACTATTAGCAAGCCTACCTAACCCTCTATCTAGGAAGCCTAAAGTTTTGAACCTAAGTTCCTAGGTTTCGCAAGTATAACGAGAAATGTCTGCAAAATCTAGGCACTTTAGGTGCAGTTAGTACTTTCACTCGTTATACTTGCCAAACCCTAAGACCTAGGTTCACTATCTCCTACCTATTGATAGATAGCCTATCTAGGTACAAATTAAACACAAAACTATAATTCATTTATTAAAACTTACAAAGTTATAGCGGACTTTCTAACAACGTCATACAACTTTCTTACAAATTTTAACATTTTACAATTTTACTATAAAATTACCTGAAAATACATTACATACTGTTTATACTGTTTAATTACAACTTAATTTCAATAATGTTAATAAATTTGGAAAATACAAAATCTATTATTAACATTAGCGAGATGAAGGTACTTATTTTATATAAGTACCTACATTTTTTTTAACATTTTTAACAACAAAAATATTTCTAAGAAAACTGTTAAAATGTTCTACGATATGCACTATCACATTTTTCAATACTGAATTTACTGATAACACCAAAAACTACTGATAACGATAAACTTACTGATAACAGTAAACCTACTGATAATTTACTGAAAACAATTAACTTTCTGATAACAATGTCTGGCACAGTCTAAGTCTATCGCAAACACTAAGTCTGTCGCGAACATTATGGATACACCTATGGGTGCTTGCCGATTTCAAAATGTTGCTTACACGCCTACACTACTGAACTAATTTTGTATGGAGATAGTTCGAGACCCGGGAAAGGATAGTTTTATCCGACTGCGAAAAGAGAGATTAATGGTTTAGCGCGATAACCGACATCCGCGGGCGAAGCCGCGGGCGGAAAACTAGTTTTAATATAAAGCAATGATTGCAATTTTGTTGAATAATCGTTCTAATATTAAATGTAAGTTGTAAAAGAATATCTTTATTAAACACGGTAAAAACATTTTTTTTTATATTTATTATTATTATCACATTATTTTACATACTTAAATTAAAATCCGTGTCCCACAAAACCACGTAAGGAGTTTGACTGTGGGATCTAGTCTCCGTACAGTTTATACCTAGGTTCATAATTTAATTTTTTTTTTTTTTTTTTTTTTTTTTTTTTTTTCATTTTTTTTTATTTATTTTTTTAATATTTTTAAGATTTTTCTTGAAGGTATATTTGTCATGCTCTTGCCGAATGTCTGCCGGCAGAGTATTCAGTAAATAGGGCAATCATTTTGTTTTTAAAGTCTCCGTTATAGTTATTTACCCTAGGTACTGAAAAACTGCCAGCAGCCATAGAGCGAGCGAGCCATAGTGTTGTGCTCTATACTGCAATAAGCGTAACTGAATTAGCAGTATAGATGTAGATTAACAGGTTTATATGTTTTTTACCTATTTATTTTAATAGAACACGTGCCAATATACCTCGGTATACTCTTTGATACCTCGGTCTCCCTATTGGTATGCTTTTGTAGGTCGCGCGATGTCAATAATAATTGGTCTTGTTTGTACATCTGATTTGTTTGTTGCAAAGATTTTGTTTGATATTGAATCTTGTTGTTTCTTTGCGGAATATTACATTAGTTATTCAAAGTAATTTGATGTTTGGTTACTATAACGTCTAGGGTTAAGGAAAAAATGCAATATGTATGTATCTTATAAACTACGGAGACTTTAAGTACAATTGATTGGACTATTATTTAGGTTACCTTAGTTGCAGTTGCAGAAGAAATATTTAATTGAATATTCCAATAAATTTTGTTTATTCTGTATGGTTTAAGAGAAGAGGCTAAAAAAATCTTTTTTATTTTCTCTGACTGGCCTGTACGCGCACCTACTGGTTTGTAACCCTGAATGCTAATACCGGAGATCGCGGGCTCGATTCCCACCCAGGACAAATATTTGTGTGATGGGCATGTTTGTTTGTTTAGTGTTTTTTTGTGTCTAGGTGAAATTTATCTTTGTTACACACAATCTATACATTTCCAGTATAAGCTGACCTCTCGTTGTACGGAAATCCTATACAATGCGAGATCAGCTTAAACTGGAAATGTTTAGTATGATGTGTAGCCGTGTGTACCTATGTTCAAAAAAAAGTATATATGCAGTAAAAAATGTATAAGTACCTAGTACCATAACACAAGCAAATATAATTGCTCAATTTGAGACTAGATGGCGCTGTGTACGCCCTCATATTACGTCCATGACACCCTAACACTCGGACCAAAATAATCATCTCTTCGGAAGCGGAAAGGATCATACTCAGACGCTTGGTTTTTAGTGACTTTGGCACTCATTAGTCACACTGGTTAGGTATTATTTTTAAAGAGACTTTAGTTACTGAGTTTTTAGAAGTTTTTCTCAGTAGTTACCACGTCTTCATTGCAGGTTAGGAAAAGAAATTCGTCAATTTTATGTAGAGCCTCTTTCCAAAGACTAATAATTACGGTTTTTTTTTATATTTTTTTCCATTTTTTTCAACAGATTCCGACAAAACCGCGCTCAAGGCGTTCTGGGTGGCTCTTATAGTAAATCTTACTAGAGAATTCTGCGGATGTATTGCTGTCCTTGTCTACGCTAGCCACATCTTCGCTGAAGCTGGGAAGGATCCAAACACAAGCATCTCTCTTTCACCAAACAAGCAATCGATTTTGCTCGCTGTGGTTCAGATAATAGGATCGTTTGTTGCGTGCCAGCTCGTGGATAGAGCTGGTAGGAAGGTAAGAACTAACTCCATACTAAATCTATACTTATATTATAAAGCTGAAGGGTTTGTGTGTTTGTATGATTGTACGCGCTAATCTCAGAAACTACTGGTCCGATTTGAAAAATTCTTGCACTGTTAGATAGCCCATTTGTTGAGGAAGGCTAGGCTAGTTTTTATCCCACTGCTGGGCATGGTCGTAGCCGCAGCGGAAAGCTAGTATTAAATATAGCCGACACATTTTACATACATACAATCACTCCTTTTTCCCATAGGGGTAGGCAGAGATATAAAGCGCCACTTGCTACGATCTAAACATACTTCCTTAGCCTCACTAATTATAATACATCTGGCCATACATGCTGCGGTTGTGAGTGCTACGTATCTGTCCCTTTAGAAGGACATCACCGATGAGATCAGCGAATGTCCTCCTAGGGCGTACTCTCCCAGCGTTTCCACTCACCTCCGCCGTGTATATACCTTTTGTCAATCGTCTATCATCCATCCTCTCCACAAGACCAAACTACCCACCACCATGCATGTCGACACATTTTCTTTAGAAGTACGTAGTTATTGGTGTTTCATATTTAGAACATCTACAAGTTTATAATGTTTTTTTTTGCAATTCAAATTAATTTTATAGTTATAGTTTTAAAGAAGTAGTTACAGTCCATCAAATCTAAGAAGTAGGTACCGTTTGACGTTTCACTGTTTTCTATTAAATTAGCTTTATAGAGGCGTAATTCACACTATTTTTATTAGCTCTCCTGTAAAATAATTGAATTATGAAGATATTTTTATTTTAACATAACATAAACAATTTTCATACAAAAAATAAAATTCTAAATGTACTACGTCTAGAACTGTCAAACGGTACTTCTTAGATTTGATGGACTCCAAATAAAAGTTAGGATAAATAGCAATATGTACACTTATCTTAAAAATAATATTGTAATTATTATGATACCTTTAGGTTAATTAACCTTATTGTTACTTTACTACAATTCACTCCACTCCACTCTATTCTTGTCTTCTCCACTCCATTCAACTCCACTCCACTCTACTCTGGGTGCTCTAATTTACCTTATTTATTTTATTTTTTAACTGTAATGTCATATCTGACAACAGTCAGAGAGAGAGCGGGTTCAAATACAGCGCCATACCAAAAAGAGTCTTGAGACTTTTTTAATTTTTCAGTCCTTCTTCAGTCAGGTTGGTAATTGGTGTGATGGGTGTATCTAAATGTCTGTGTATCGGTGTAACGGAAGGACCGATTACGATGCTGTTAATTTTATTCGAAACCTAAAGTAGTATAGAGATGGTTCTTAGTTTAAAAAAAAAATTGGTTGCCTGTAAAGTCGGTATACGGGCGAAAGTTTTACGTGACAACGACTTTGAGTGGTAAAATAATTTTAATGTGAATATTCATTCGTATAGTAGGAAGAAGGATGAAATAATAGTAACAATTTAAAACATTTATTTATACAAAGAATTATATTTAAAACATTAATTTATACAAAGAATCTCGCTCTTAGGCGGGCTAACTGTGCTCGAGTGGAAGGGACGCGTGCCTTTCACTCGCTCTCATTGTGAGCGCATAACGTGAGCGGAGCGTAACGCAGTTTCTTGAAGTGTCACCCGGCAAACCAATTTATAAGACGTTGTCACGTCAAAATACGTGAGTTGCAATTTTATTTTTCATTCCAGCCGCTCCTTGCAGTTACAAGTGTTATCGCCGGGTTCTCAATGTGTCTGCTCTCAGTCTGGTTCTACTTACAAAGTCGAGGAGTCTTCATGCCCGGCTGGGTGCCTATAGTAGCATTGTGTTTCACTATATTCGCTGATGCGTCAGGCTTGCAGCCGCTACCATTCGTTATCATGACTGAAATGTTTAATTTCCAGGTAAGTTTTTAATATTTCATACATTTGACGGGCCGGTGCCGCGGTGGCGTGGTCGGTAAGATACTTGCTGTTCACGCCGCAGCAGTTCGATTCCCACCAAAGTCGGACACTTGTGTGATGACGTCTGTTGTAATCTACTATATAAAAATAAGTCGGGTTTTCCTTCCTGACGCTATAACTCCAGAACGCAAGAACCGATTTCCACGGTTTTGCATTCGTTGGAAAGGTCTCCGGCTCCGTGAGGTTTGTAGCAAAGAAAATTCAGGAAAAAAATTGGTTGCCTGTAAATTCGGTATACGGGCGAAAGTTTTACGTGACAACGACTTTGAGTGGTAAAATAATTTTAATGTGAATATTCATTCGTATAGTAGGAAGAAGGATGAAACATAGTTGAGTGGGAGAGAGACGCAAGGCATTCGGCGGGCCTCTCTCTCGTTCGGTGACTCATCGTAACGTTACCGAGCGTTACACTTTTTCATAAGTGCCTCCCAGCCGCAACCTAATTTAAGACGTTGTCACGTCAAAAATTCAACAGAAAAGCGGGAAAATGTTACATAAAACGAAGCCATCTGGTGGCGAAACGGAGTTCGCCGGGTTTTCTAGTTATCCATATTTACGTTTGATTTTACAGCGGTACAGAGGTACAGAGCAGCGGTGGCGCAGCGGTACGGGCCTCGCCTTAGAAAAAGAAGGTCGCGGGTTCGAATCCTGGTCGTGCCCACACATCTTTGTGTGTATTGTTTCATCTCCGCTGCTCAATATCGGTGAAGGAAAACATCGTGAGGAAACCGGCATGTCTAAGAACTAATCATTCGAGGACATGTGACATCCACCAATCCGCACTTGGCCAGCGTGTGTGGCTTAAGGCCTAAACTCTCTCAACTCAACAAAGATAGTTGAGAGAAGACCCGTGCTCAGCAGTGGGACACTAAAAAAAGGGTTGAAGTGACGTTTTTTTTTACAAAAGAAAAGTATTATATGTAGTATATTACCAGTTAACTGGTTTCCATAATACAAGCTCTGCTTAGTTTGTGATCAGATGGCCGTGTGTGTAAATGTCCCACTATATTATTATTATTATTCAACGGTCTTAGTACTTAAGCTACTTACGTATTGGTTATATCTACAATCTGAACCGGAAAGGCTATACCTAGGTGCTAGGTGTTAAAACCAGACATTCTTCAGGTCGTTACTAACGACTGTGTGAAGTCAGGAATTAATTTGAATAACCTAAATAAAAATAGTGGGACATTAACACACACGGCCATCTGATCCCATCCTAAGCAGAGCTTGTACTATGGAAACCAGATAACTGATAATATACTACATATAATACATTTATATAATTACACCCAGACTCAAGACAAACAGACGTGCTCATCACACAAATGTCTGACTTGGGTGGGAATCAAACTGACGAACCCACGCCACGGGCCCGTCGAATTAGGTACGCGATTTTTTATGTGCTAAAAGGAAGTCTCGTTTACAAAAAAAAATTGTTTTCTCACTCACTCTCCAAGTAGATTTTTGATTTTTTTGATTTTTTTTTTTGACGGGCCGGTGGCGTGGTCGGTAAGATACTTGCTTTTTACGCTGCAGGTCGTGGGTTCGATTCCCACCCAAGACAAACATTAGATAATGATGAACATTTGCGTTTGTGTCGAGTCTGGGTGTAAATATCTAATATAAGTATATATTTACAAAAGAAAAGTATTATATGTATAGTATATACCAGTTATCTGGTTTCCATAACACAAGCTCTGCTTAACTTGGGACCAGATGACCGTGTGTGTTAATGTCCCAGATTATTTATTTATTTTTATTACTTATTATACAAACTCCTCAGGTGCAATAAGCTAAGATGATCTCTCCAAAAAAACAAGTCCTGTGAGCTAGTTCACGTAATTAAACAAGTTCAGTTGCAGTAGTTGCAGTTAAGTTTCGATCGATTGATCGCCGCGTCAAGAAATTACGTAAATTAACCTCTAGACAAATTACATTGCGAAGCGAAAACGAAAGATAGAATAGAACAAAATACCTATATGAAATAGTCATTCAACTTCGAAATGTCACGTTATTTATATGACAATTCAAAGAATAAAATTTTGCACTAAGACGTAAACACTAGCAACGTGATTGCAACTGCACTGCAACTTGATCGTCAAGAAAAACGTTAATTAGTCTCCCTAGGCTCCTAGACAAAGTGACATAGCGAAGCGATAGCGATAGATTGCATAGAACAAAATGTATAAAATTGACATTCACGATAGAAAAGTCACGTTAAAATCTTACATTAATCATATATTGTTTTTTCCGATCTTTCATTATCATTTTGTCTATGGGCAATGGATCCCCAACTGTCTACATGTAATAGAGGTGTCTTATATGTTTTATCTTTCTTTATTCCAGCTCCGCGGCACTGTAGCAACACTGATCATGGCAATTTCACTAGCAACTGACTTCGGTCTACTAAAACTGTTCACTCCATTAAACGATTTGATCGGTTTCCACTCTACATTCGGAATATTCAGTGCTATCTGCCTTTTAAACGTTTTCTACTTAATCTTCTGCGTGCCAGAAACGAAGAAGAGGGATCTAGAAGATATTTACGCAGATCTAGAAGGAAAAAAGAGAAGGAAAAAGGGAGATGATGATATAGTAGAAACAAATCATGTTTAAATGCGTATTGGTAGTTTGTAAAAATAATTGGTTTAGCAAATGACAATTTTAATTTGTGTTAGTTTTTTAGATTATGCAAATAGGTAATAATATAAATCTAAGTATTAAATAAATATTTATGTGACCTAATCTCACGAAATATTTTAATCTAAGTAATCTGAAAAAACAAGACATGCGTAGGTACCTACCTACTGCATCCGATTTTTTATAGGTGATTGACGGATTAAATATAATTATGTATTTCTATAAGTTGTCTTTCTAAGTATAGATGCCCAATCCCATACAAAGAAACGTGTCAGCCCTCGGGCTGCATGCACCAATATACGATGCCAAACTAGAAAATACTTACGTGTTAGCATCAACAGGTAGATATTTAATGTCGTCCTATCCTTTAAACATGTTTATTTATTAAGTATTTATTTATTTAGGTACCTACAAATATTTCAAGCGACAAAGACCTAGGTTGTACCACAGATAATATAATACTATGGTTGTACATTGTTACATTACAAAGCATTCATGTTGAAATAAAGATGGCAAATAGGTTGCAGTTTTATGTAGGTACTAGCTTTCCGCCGCAGCTACGCCCGCGTGAACTACACATCATGCCCAGCAGTGGGATAAAAAGTGGCCTATAGCCTTCCTCAACAAATGGGCTATATAACAGTGCAAGAATTTTTCAAATCGGACCAGTAGTTTCTGAGATTAGCGCGTTCAAACAAACAAACAAACTCTTCAGCTTTATAATATTAGTATAGATAACCCTAGATTTAATATTGTAAGCTGTAAATCTGTGGGTATAACGCAAACGTTGTAAGCTAAGGTACTAATAACATAGTTAATAAATATTATTAGTTCCTAATATTTGGTAAGTAGGTACTTTATTGCTTACTGTAATAATTGTTATAGTATTGGAATGCTCCATTTTAATAGGTAAAAGATTAATATCATTAAGTAATAATAATAATAATAATAAATATTCTGGGATATTAACACACGGTCATCTGGTCCCAAGCTAAGCAGAGCTTGTTATGGAAACCAGATAACTGGTATATACTATACATAGAATACTTTTCTTTTGTAAATATATACTTATAATAGATATTTACACCCAGACTCGACACAAACAGAAGTGTTCATCACTAATGAAGTTGTATTATGTAGGTATCTTTGTTGTAAATAAATAAGAACCATATTAAAAGATTTTTTCTTACCATTGTCGAATTCTTTATAGTTAGTTAGTATTCGACACGTAGATAATATTTTTAGCGACTGGAGGATCGACCTTACGAGACCCTCCAGTGAAATTCAGGCCGGGCGCTGCGTGGCAATGGCGGATTTCCAGTCCTATTCTTATTTGAAACGCAAACTTGTATTCGTAAACAATTAAAACTTATTGCACAGTATTATCTATTATACAAACTACAATGTATAAAATTGGTGTTTATTAATTTTAACATAAAATTAAACAAAAACAGCAGTTTCAGAAGATTTATTTACTTAAGTAATAAATAACCCGCTTATTTTACAAAAGCATTGTTTACATTTTTTTTTTTTATTAATAAAATATTTTTTAGTACTGAAATGTGGTATCATTGACATATTTTACGGTGATTTCGTTTTAAATACAAATTATTCTAAAAAAAAAACTACATCAAATTCTAAAACGAGCTATAAACTCAGGATTATTACTGGTTCAACTGGCTTAAGCCTCGTTTCAGGATAACTCCATAAAGTAATCTAACAGCGACTAAATCACTCGTATTACATAATGAATTCTTTGAAAAGTGTAAAGCGTTTGATAATGATTATCTCTTTATTTTTTTAATAAAGATATTCCGCGTTATTAATATTTATCATTGTTTTACGTTTCGACACGGGTTTCACCCGGGTATCGGAACGTAAAGCCAAATCTAACCTCTCGAACGTCTCACGCGCCGCTATTTCAAATTATAGCGTGGACGGACATGCGCAATATGTAAAAGAAAATTGTAAGTCAAAACTCAATTGCTCCATAATAAGATGAAATTTTCGTGCCTTAAACATAAAAAAAATATTGACAGTGGATTTAGATCATATTCCAGACATTCCCATAGGTTAATTGCCAGTTATGATAAAAAGTTGAAAATTTTATAACGCGTTATTCTGTAATTTTATGTAAGTCCAACGGGATTAGACTGCACAACAATCGCAAAAAGTGTCCAATCGCTCAACTCACCATTATCACAATTCGATTAGTCCATCCGATTTTTTTCTTTTCTTTAAACAACAGTCTAACCCCGCAAACTTCGCTTCAATAGATGGTAATCTACAAATTTATGGAGATGTCACTTTTAACAAAATAAAAATACTTTGGAGATTTTAAGCTGTCCAGAGAAATAATATACATTTGACTCGAACCGTACTTAAAAAAAAAGACTAGTAACTTTACAACAATTATATAACTATAATTAAATACTAATTGTCTTATAACAAAACTAGATTTAACACACAATCCCAACACAAAACGATCAAGTCCAACTTTGTATTCAATATGAACTTATAACTCAACAGTGGTAGCATAGATTCGGGGCTTGACAAATAACATTGCGAAGCGATAGCGAAAGATGGAAAAGAACAAAATGAAAATCTTATATATATTTTTCAATCAGACATAACCCACCACCGCAATCCCGCACTGCTATCCTGCAAGCCAGGATCAATAGCGACGCAGAGAAAACTCGAGATTTACTCTTGGTAGGTCTTGACTCGTAAAGCGTATTATAAAATTTCAGACTATGTAACGGATAAAAACGCTTTGAATTAAGTCGCTCTAATTCAACACACTGAACAAACAAAATGTAACAGATATAAGTACTTCACTTAAAAAAGAAAAAAGCTGAGTTTTTTGGCAGTGTGTTTTCAGTTGTTGCCAGTCATTCACTGCACGGTAGGAAAAGAAATTGGACTATTTTTATGTAGACTCGCGTCTCAAAAAAAATAAAGCATATTTTGATTTTGGACACCTAAACTGTCTTGGATCCCGCACAATGACGGACCGGTAGCGTGGTCGATAAGATACTTGCTTTTCACGCCGCAGGTCGCGGGTTCGATTCCCACCCAAGTCAGACATTTGTGTGATGAACACGTCAGTTTGTCTTGAGTCTGGGTGTAATTACGTATATTTAAGTATATATTTACAAAAGAAAAGTATTGTATGTAATACATTACCAGTTATCTGGTTTCCATATTACAAGCTCTGTTTAGTTTGGGATCAGATGACCGTGTGTGTTAATGTCCCACTATATTGTTATTATCGTTAAATTTAATCAGAAAAATAATAGGAGTTGGGTTTGAAAGAATGTCCACATCCCTCCAGACAGAGCGGGACACAGCACTTAGAAAAATGAGGTTTAAATTACCTTATCAAAATGGACTAAGCACCGCGCATCATAATCTAAGGGACCTTATTCGAACTGGTTCCAGTGATCATTGTGGTAAAATCGATTGAACGAACGGAAATTTGAACCGGTTGCAACAAGATCGGTATCGGTAAATCAATGCCATACATTTTGGTATTTTTGATCCTTCGTTATAACTTCGCTGTGTAATTTGTCTAGAGGCCCTGGCGAACAGTTGAATGACTGATTAGAACCGAACAGGGAATGTGTTAATGTGTTACATAATCCGCGTTTACGGAAGTCTAGTTTTAAACCCGGACAATAATTAAAAACCTTGTTTCGAAATAAGACCATAGAGAAGTAAAAAAGTCGCTTTAATAGAACGTATGGATGATTTTTAACCATTGAAATAGAACTACTTTTCAACAGATTATATCACAAGCAAAATCCACTCAGAATTCGAGACGCTGCAAGCTCAATTTGCTTAAATCGCAACGCAAATTATGTAATGTTTGTAGGTAGTCGACAATAATTGTGATTATTAAGTAGGGATGTTAACAAATATATGTATGAAATACCTATTCCCCGTGACCATGATGTCTGAAACGAGTTGGAAACGTTCGAAAAGTAGTTCTAGTAAACGAGTTCGAAAAGTAGTCTAGGAAGGCATAATTATAACAGGCTGTGCCGAAGGAAAAAGAGGCAAGTGGGGATCTCTGACGAAATGGACACAGAGTAGGCAGGAGACAAAAAGAACCACATTGCAAAGGTCGATCCAAATAGCGCAAGATACGAGTAAGCTGGAGTAGAGTGGTCGCACAGATTGCGCACCACAATCACGTCCCTTAGACATGAGAATACAACTAAGAAGATTAACTGTTAACCTCTTAGACGTTTGAATTTTTAATCTGTTTTAATTAAGAAGTGCGTATCGGATACATACACCAATTGGGGTTTTTACAACTTGATAATTTTTGTGTTTTGAATTTTTGATTAACTCCATCGACAAGTTTAAGTCAATTGCTGACAGGCAGTTGGACAGAAGAGGTTTGTAATAATCCTACTTACGGAACCCTAATTGAACACTGATGCATAGGTAAATATAACCCACCACCGCAATCCCGCACTGCTATCCTGCAAGCCAGGATCAATAGCGACGCAGAGAAAACTCGAGATTTACTCTTGGTAGGTCTTGACTCGTAAAGCGTATTATAAAATTTCAGACTATGTAACGGATAAAAACGCTTTGAATTAAGTCGCTCTAATTCAACACACTGAACAAACAAAATGTAACAGATATAAGTACTTCACTTAAAAAAGAAAAAAGCTGAGTTTTTTGGCAGTGTGTTTTCAGTTGTTGCCAGTCATTCACTGCACGGTAGGAAAAGAAATTGGACTATTTTTATGTAGACTCGCGTCTCAAAAAAAATAAAGCATATTTTGATTTTGGACACCTAAACTGTCTTGGATCCCGCACAATGACGGACCGGTAGCGTGGTCGATAAGATACTTGCTTTTCACGCCGCAGGTCGCGGGTTCGATTCCCACCCAAGTCAGACATTTGTGTGATGAACACGTCAGTTTGTCTTGAGTCTGGGTGTAATTACGTATATTTAAGTATATATTTACAAAAGAAAAGTATTGTATGTAATACATTACCAGTTATCTGGTTTCCATATTACAAGCTCTGTTTAGTTTGGGATCAGATGACCGTGTGTGTTAATGTCCCACTATATTGTTATTATCGTTAAATTTAATCAGAAAAATAATAGGAGTTGGGTTTGAAAGAATGTCCACATCCCTCCAGACAGAGCGGGACACAGCACTTAGAAAAATGAGGTTTAAATTACCTTATCAAAATGGACTAAGCACCGCGCATCATAATCTAAGGGACCTTATTCGAACTGGTTCCAGTGATCATTGTGGTAAAATCGATTGAACGAACGGAAATTTGAACCGGTTGCAACAAGATCGGTATCGGTAAATCAATGCCATACATTTTGGTATTTTTGATCCTTCGTTATAACTTCGCTGTGTAATTTGTCTAGAGGCCCTGGCGAACAGTTGAATGACTGATTAGAACCGAACAGGGAATGTGTTAATGTGTTACATAATCCGCGTTTACGGAAGTCTAGTTTTAAACCCGGACAATAATTAAAAACCTTGTTTCGAAATAAGACCATAGAGAAGTAAAAAAGTCGCTTTAATAGAACGTATGGATGATTTTTAACCATTGAAATAGAACTACTTTTCAACAGATTATATCACAAGCAAAATCCACTCAGAATTCGAGACGCTGCAAGCTCAATTTGCTTAAATCGCAACGCAAATTATGTAATGTTTGTAGGTAGTCGACAATAATTGTGATTATTAAGTAGGGATGTTAACAAATATATGTATGAAATACCTATTCCCCGTGACCATGATGTCTGAAACGAGTTGGAAACGTTCGAAAAGTAGTTCTAGTAAACGAGTTCGAAAAGTAGTCTAGGAAGGCATAATTATAACAGGCTGTGCCGAAGGAAAAAGAGGCAAGTGGGGATCTCTGACGAAATGGACACAGAGTAGGCAGGAGACAAAAAGAACCACATTGCAAAGGTCGATCCAAATAGCGCAAGATACGAGTAAGCTGGAGTAGAGTGGTCGCACAGATTGCGCACCACAATCACGTCCCTTAGACATGAGAATACAACTAAGAAGATTAACTGTTAACCTCTTAGACGTTTGAATTTTTAATCTGTTTTAATTAAGAAGTGCGTATCGGATACATACACCAATTGGGGTTTTTACAACTTGATAATTTTTGTGTTTTGAATTTTTGATTAACTCCATCGACAAGTTTAAGTCAATTGCTGACAGGCAGTTGGACAGAAGAGGTTTGTAATAATCCTACTTACGGAACCCTAATTGAACACTGATGCATCTTACTAATATTATAAATGCGAAAGTAAGTGTGTGTGTGTGTGAAGGTTTGTTACCGCGTATCTCCATAACCGCTCAACCGATATTAATGAACTTTGAAATGTAGGTAATGTATACCCTAGAATAGGACATAGGCTAACAATATTTCCAAAAATCATCCCTTAAGAGGGTTAAATAGAGGGGTGAAGTTTGTATGCAACTTTTTATTCCTTGGTCCTATTCATTTAAAATTCGGTACACATAAACCTTAAGAAAAATAATGAGATACGGGTTTTTTATTTTTCCATAATTACCCCTATGAGGTGTGGATAATGAGTTTTAATAGTAAAAATTAAAGTTTCTCTGTATCTGTATAGTCTGAAGTCCGATCCACTCCAAATTCGGCACACATATACCTTAAAAGAAATCATGAAACACCTGTTTTTTATTTTTCCAAAACTACCCCCGGTGGAGGTGTTAAATGAGTTTTTTTGGAAATACTAAATACTCCATAACTGTTTAGTCCTTGGTCCGATTCACTTCAAATTCGGTATAAATAAAGCTTAAAACAAATACTGAAACACGTGTTTTTTATTTTTCCAATTTTTTTTATTTTTATCCTAATATTACGCGGGAGAAGCCTGCGAAATTATTCTGAGTTTGATTTTCTTCAAAGTTGATATCAATACTCCTTCGTGCTTTTTAGCTAAATTACTTTTTATTTTGACACAATGACGTTTGATAACTCAGACCGATTATTAGAATTCGAAATTTAAATTTTATTTCTTCTTAAATATTGAATGAAAAACTTACAATGATCATGGTCTAAGAGACGTAGTATTTTTTAAGAAACCCCTATAGATTTATGGATATACCTATGGGTGCTTGCCGATTTCAAAATGTTGCTTACACGCCTACACTACTGAACTAATTTTGTATGGAGATAGTTCGAGACCCGGGAAAGGATAGTTTTATCCGACTGCGAAAAAAGAGATTAATGGTTTAGCGCGATAACCGACATCCGCGGGCGAAGCCGCGGGCGGAAAACTAGTAGGTAAATATATAAGTTAACCCCTTTTGACTTCAACCCTTTTTAGTGTTCCACTGCTGGGCACAGGTCTTCTCTCAACTATCTGACGAGTTGCGAGAGTTTAGGCCTTTCTACACAAGCTGGTCTTGTGCGGGTTCATAATGTCCCATGTTCTCGAATGATTAATTCTTGGACATGTCGGTTTCCTCAAGATGATTGTCTTCACCAATATTGCGGCGGTGAAACAATCCACACAAAGATGTGTGGGCACAATCGAACCCATGACCTTATATTGCAAAGGCGTGGCCGATACAACTGCGCCACCGCTGTTCTAACCCTTTTTTGCCCTACCTTAAACAAAATGGAATCTATATAGAATCAATTTACTGTCTTGTCTGTCTGTCAAACCTCTTTATATAAGAATAAATTAACTACAGCGTTTAAAATGTTAAAATGAAGACCTCCGTTTTAAATGTGTCATTTTAATTGTCTCTTCTACATTATGTTGGTAACAGCTGTTAAAATAAAACGAGTATTTTAAGGAAGGTGTACCAACATCGTAAAAGAGAATATTTAAACCCTTATCCTAATAACGATACCTCACCTCCCTTACTTAAAAACGAAAAGCAAACTGAAAACCGCTAATCAATATTTTGAAATTTACAATTAAAACATGTCAGTGAGGTACCAAGAAGCAAAAATATGAAAATTGGCACCATAAACCCGTTTCGATGGGAGAAGCAAGCCGCTACACTCCCAAAGTGGCGGGATATAGGATCAAAGTCTACGATTTTGAAACTCGACGGTGCTTGGAGCTAGACTTCAAGCGTAATGGAATATTTGCAGTAGTTTAACTACTGCTATTTATTTGTTCTCATTACACACGTGATATTTTTAAACATTTTTAAACCCCCCTCCCCCTTGGTGATACATGATGAGGTTTAAGACTACCCCCAGACAGAAAGGCTGCAGGATGTTTCGCTCAATTGAAAAAAAAATACACATGACATCTTACTCCCCCCCCCCTGTGACATTTCGTGATTTAGGTCAAACCCCTCCCCCCCTTTCAAGCTTCACGTGATTAATGGACGGCCCCTTATATTCCGTTTATAAGTAAGAGAGTATAATCTGTGATGGTATCTTTAAGGCTCATTGAAACCATGCTTCCATACACTAAGAAAAACGAATATAACATTAATGAGTAACACGAAAACAATTTTACAACATAAACATTTACTGCACACCTAGACCACATTTAAACTTAAACCAGGACTAAATTAAAACCTATTTTCTGAATAATACGATTAGTGACGGCTAAAGAAAGTGGAGACTGAAAATGCGCGGCAAATTATCTTTTGCAAGCCGCAGACATCAACAGACAGTTCTTAAGATATTTAATTAAATTTTTAATGGTTAATGTTTTTACATAATCCCAGTCTCACCTTTAGTTATTTGGTAACAAAAGAATATATAAAGCCGAACATTCAATATTATACAAAATCCACCGACTAGATACATACTGGACTCCACTTTCTTCAAATATTGTATGAAATTCTAATTGGCAAAAGTTGGCGGGGCATCGGGGAAGATAGTTTTTGATTGGTTCGAAAATCTTGTCTTTGAACGAATCAATTAAAATTAGCTTGCGGACGGACAATATGTAAAGGTAAGACATAGATATATTTGACGAGCTCGAGTACCTAGCTATATAGAGGGTCGGTGACAACAACTCAACTAATATATCGCTTTTAGGAATCCGAGCAAATATTAATCTCTCTCTCGCTCTTCTTTCTCTACAACCAACACAAGTGATATAAAAACTGTCAAGCTTTTTACATAATTTCCCAAATAGATTATTTATTAATAAAAATAAAACTTACATTTAAATTCACTAAAATTAATTAATATTTTTATTGAAAATTCAGGATTTCTATAATTAGGCACTAATTCTTCATTCTAAAGTGATAACGATATGCATTTACAGTATTGCTTACATTGGAAATTTAGAATTTGCTCTCTTAGCTCATAAGCTAGTTGAGACAAGACCCGTGCCCAGTAGACAGGGTATCTGTACTTTATCTTAGAATAATGAATAGCTAAATATAACTAAAACTACATTTTCATTTCATACAACTCAAACACACATTAGGCCAAAAACATTTTCTAATTCAGAAAGCATTTACGTATTTGTTCGAAGGTTAAAACCTTTTTGCTGAAAAAACATTCAAATTGATATACCTTTTGTCTCATTCGCTCAAATACAAAATTACATATGAAAGAAAAAGACAAATGTTTGACAGATTTGATTTTTTTATAATAATAAGTCAATTGACGTTGAAATAGTATTAAGCCAATGATTTTATTTAAATTTAATATTTTATTTTTATTTTTACAATCGCACAGACTAACACAGCCAACATAGTATTTGAGAACCTTTTTAGGTATTTCGGCGATCACAATTGAATTTAGATTTTTTTTTACCAATAGTGTACTATTTGCCTCAATAGAATAATAACAATGATATTCTAGGGCATTTGACAGGCCGGTGGCGTGGTGGTTAGATAGGTACTTGCTTTTCACGGTTCGGGGATCACGGTCGTGGTTTCGATTCCCACCCACGTCAGACATTTGTGCGATGAACGCGTCTGTTTGTCTTGAGTCTTGATGTAATTATCTATAACATATATGCATTTTGTATACTGGTATATACTAATATACCAGTTATCTAGTTTCCATAACACAAGCTCTGCTTAGCTCGGGATCAGGCGACCGTATGTTATAATAAAAATATAGTGGGACATTAACACACACGGCCATCTTTTCCCAAACTAAGCAGAGCTTGTACTCGGGTGGATATCAAACCAACGACCTACGGCGTGAAATGCAAGCACATATCTTACCGGCTACGCGAAAGCGCATCAAATTGGTTGGGACAATTGGTAGCCTAAGTTTGAAGCTAAAATTTAAGTATCAAATTTATAGTTTATAATTCTAAAATACTCCTGCACTTGAACACAACTTGTTGATACTACGCGACTATGAAGTTCACAATTCATTCATTCTTTAATTATCTTATTTTGATAAACAAATAACAAAAGAACAAAAATTCTCAGTTACTATGCGTTTCAAATTAGAATAGGATTGGAAATCCGCCATCTTGGACTGGAACGCGCAACAACTTCACATCTTTAGTACAGTGAGCAAAAATATTTGTCCGATAGACGAAAAAAAATTAAAAATGCGGTGTTATAGGTTAAAACGTGTGTTTTTATCCGTGTATATGAATTTGTGTACAAGTTTGTGGTATCCTAATACTGCCAGCTTATGGGGGAGGCGAGATAACCACGTACAGCACACTTTTACATGCCCATGCACACTTACAAAATGTTGAAGCGTCTTTGTAAATGCACACAAACACAAAACATGAACAGTTTGTACCTCGGGAAATGGGAGCGCGTGCGCATAACAGTTCCTTGTCAAATGTTCTAAGATTTAAGATCAGATTTTAGTTACTTACGTAAGCCATAATTTGTTTATATGATACGACAGTTAAAGAATAATTCTTTTTGCAACAACAATACAAAACCGACTTCAATTGTAGGTACCTAGAATTATGCGTTTAGGGCAATTGCACTAATAATTTTGGAAGGCTGCGCGCTTAGCGTAAACAAAGACGGTTCTTTCGACATAGCTCAATAACTACTGGTCAGATCTTGATCAAATTTAAATGGGACCACACGGAAGCATCTACTTGCCAACAAAAAAAGAATCATAGAAATCGGGTCACGTATAACAAAGATATTAGGTAACAAACATAAAAAAACATACAGTCGAATTGAGAACCTCCTTCTTTTTGAAGTCGGTCGAAAACGCAAGTTAATACAAATTCATTCGTGATTACAAGTGATTTTCAGTGAGAAGCTGATAGTGGAATGAGGCTTGTTATCTTTGACCATGTTGAAACTATAAATGCGCAACTATTGAAATAGTTGAGTATTTAAATTTAATACCATCATTTCCTTTGCCTTTGTCTCATTTATCTTAGTCTAACATGATGCGTCTAGCTACCAGAATCAAACAAGCGTCTGCCATTTTATTTTCATCTAGATGTGATTATTTTTTCAAATAAACGTTTTTGCCCACTGTACAAAAAATTGTGAAGTTGTTGCGCATTCCTGTC
Organism: Meganola albula; assembly: GCA_936450015.1. Taxonomy (NCBI): domain Eukaryota; kingdom Metazoa; phylum Arthropoda; class Insecta; order Lepidoptera; family Nolidae; genus Meganola; species Meganola albula. The sequence continues at coordinate 2,343,080 of OW388164.1, forward strand.
GAAGATGGCGGCTTTCCAGACCTATCCATATATAAAACTTACAGTAGAACCAAATCGGATGGCTGACACCGCTCAACCACAGAGGTCGTATTAAAATTGTAGATGAATTCTTTAAATAGATCATACCGAGTTCAATTTATATGATTGTTATTTTTTACTACATATCGGCAACTAAGCATACGGTCTAATTGATGGACGCTTGCAACACCAGAATCATCGCCACCACTCGCGCGTTGCTGACCTTTTAAATGTCGATGTACTAAATGGCTTTTTGGAAAAAAATAAACCACAATTCCATCACAGCTACTTTTGTAAGCCTGTAATTTTATTTAAATAAATATTTACAAGTTATTTTATAAAAGTCCAATATACGTCCTAAATTTTTAAAGCAGTTTTTTCAACAATTTTTATACTCGCCCTCTTATTCATAAAATCTTATAAGCCTCTACAGTTAAAATGGATTTCGTCTCTTTCTTTCCAATATAAATGTCAAGATGAGAGACATAGACAAACTAATAATAAACCTATTATAAGCTTATAAGACGTTTATAAATAAGGGGGTAGATCTTTTAATTTTATAACGATTGTTTTTAATATACTTTTTTAGTCTTAATTTATAAATTTTAGTTATAATATACTAATTTTATTTTGATATTAAAAATACCTACATAATATTGATTTATATTGTCATAAGCGAATTTTACAAAAACTGTTCTAACTCCTCTTTTTTAAGCCTCATTAGCGCTCATAACCGAGATACATGAGGCTACTTTTTCAAGCTAGGATATCAAGCAAGTGTTGGTAAGACAGCAAGCTATAGATAGACCATTTAACTCGCGTATCGCCTATCGCCAAGATTCTGACTCCTCAAGCTGCACAGACAGTGATGATGATTCAAGCGATATGGATATTAGTGACGAATAGTCTTACATTACTTTTATCTGTGGTGAAATAGTTCTTTAAGAGGTTTAATTAATGTTTTATGACTTTGTACCTCAGATGGCGATACGCGAGTTAAACGGTCGGCCTTTAACATAATTTCTACGATAGTAAGGCAGCACAATGTAAATATTTTACGATACAATTGCATATTAGGAAGGCAGGAAAGTAAATGAATGAATGAATGAATGAATGAATGAATGCATGAAATGAATGAAAATGACAAATTAACGTGTATCTCGAGCATTATAGATCAGAGGGTAATCTCTTCTTCTGCCCTATATATGTAATTTAATACGCAAAATATGCGATGCTGCCGTAAAGCTAAAAAAGGACTAATCCTCATTTTACCGTTTTCGAACAAATGACTCAAAGTAACGAAGCTAAAAATTCTCACAAGACTTTTTTCTCTAAGAACTAGAGAGTAGTTATTACAAAGATACAAATTGTTGGTGAACAGTTCAATGACACTTTTCTACAGTTTATTTAATTAAAAATCAGCTAATGTAAAAGTCTATTCTAGAACGAGGTATCTAACTAATAAGGTTTCTTAACTATTAGATTTTTTGTATCACTGAAGTTTGTCAATATTTATTAAAGACATCAATTCGCATTTTGATTTTTGACGATAGCTCAAAATCGACTTGTTACGGATTAATTAGCATTCAAATTAATTGTTAGCATGGGATTGCTTTATTAGCATTTTATTACTAATTAAATTTAGTTGCGAATTCTGTGAAACATGATGCGAACTCACCACTCGCTTTATACCTATTTGGCATGGTAGCGAGTACTCTCTGTCGCAACCGAAAGAAAGGAAAAGTCTGCTATATCTCTCTTGCTTCCCGTAAGCTTAATTGACAACGTTCGCGAGTAAAACAGTTAGCAAAATCATATGATTACCAATATATTACCAATCATATTAGCAATTAGCATAGCAATTTAAATACCATGCTGAGATTCATGAATTCGCAATGTAATTAAATTTATGCGAATTTACCATCACTACTATAGATAGACCGTTTAACTCGCGTATCGCCTATCGCCAAGATTCTGACTCCTCAAGCTGCACAGAGAGTGATGATGATTCAAGCGATATGGATATTAGTGACGAATAGTCTTACATTACTTTTATCTGTGGTTAAATTGTTCTTTAAGAGATTTCATTAATGTTTTATGACTTTGTACCTCAGATGGCGATACGCAGTTAAACGGTCGGCCTATACCTGGCCTATACGGCAGTATTTCACCTGTTGCATCATCAACTATTATAATAGAGATATTTACTTTTAATATTCTTAGTTTATAAGGAAAGCATCTGTCGGGTCATTTAGTTTTCAATAAGTATGTGATCGCCGAAATAAGGAATCTATATATTAATATATCCTATCTTTTGTTATAGAATATATATTTATCATACGGTCAGGCCTCTATACTCTCTTGTGGTTTCTCGGTGTCTTCTGCTTCAGTTTTCTTCTCTTCTTTATCTTCAACTTTCTCTTCTCTGCTCTCTTGTTTCGAGTCGTTGGAGATGGAACTAGATGTTAAGCTGTTGGGTTGGGATGAGTCTTTGCTTGGTGGCTCTTGTGAACTACGGGTGTCTGGTTGTTTTTCTTTGGAATCTGTCGAAATTAGTTATATTGTATTATTTTTGTATCATCTTTAATATAACCAGCTTCCGCCCGCCAATAAATCGCCATTTTAGATTATTTTCTAGTGCGCGGATTATAATGGAATCGGATGAAATTTAACACAGAGATACATTATAATAATGTATATTTGTGCAGAATGGTGCATTGGTTTCGTATCCTAACAACACGTGGGCGAAGCCGCGGGCGGAATCTAGTTTATAGTACTGGGTGGAAGGGAAAACACACATACTGAAAGGGTGCATTCCGGACCTTAGTTAGTCATATCATTTTCCAGCGGATTATCTTCCTAATCTTCATTTTATTTAAAAAAAATCGTAAAATGGTGAATAGTAATTTTGGTAATGTTGTTTTTTTTTTAATTAAAAAATTACTACTCAGTAAGCAGCACTCGGTATGAAGGAAAGACAGCAAAAATAAAACATAAATCAATGCATTAGTTTAAGGAATAATGCGTGAAAAGTAACAGCGCGAGTGCGCTTGTTGGTAAGGAAACGTCGAACGGAAAGAAGTTGTAAGAGTTACCTTAAGGTAACGATACATTTCGTATACATTAACAAAACAAAGCACAATTATTGGGTGCCCATAAAGTTCCTGAAATTATCATGTACCAATCATCTCAGTATGATGTAACGGATTTCACTTTATAACTTTGTGGAGGGCGGTCTCTTCCACCCGGTATGATAGGAAGCCTGTTATAGGTTAAAAAACGCTATCCTTGACAGATTTCGCAGACGGAAACTAGTGTAAAATATTATATTTTAATCTCTCTTACCACTAAAACTTTAACTACACAAAACAAACTAAAATACAACTAAACACGGCTAAAATACGCAATGTAATAATTTTAACACATTAAATTAAATAACAGTTTCCCACCTAAAATTCAGTTCACAGTAGGAAAGCCGACGATACTATGCGTAGATTTACTCGAATGCGAGCAAGATTTAAAGTAAGGCCTACGCAAAACGTAATCAACCTGACCATTATTGAAGTATATTGCTGTAGCGAGCTTTCATTACACCTTATTCTGATTCGGATATTCATGGATAACAAGCATTTTTTATTATTATTTTGAAATGGCCTTTTAACTAGCTATGATTAAGAAGAGATGTATCCAACAAAATTTCCTAAACGTTAATCTGACCCATAGTCTGCACTGGCAAAACATGCACTAGAAAACATGTCGCAAATACTGCCTATCTCTATCACTCAGGAATGAGTGAGTAGAAAGAGTTAGACTCTGCTTTATATTGTTTGGTTGTGCAGTGCAAACGCTCACTCTCGAGCAAATCCCAAAAATCCCTCTTCGGCTCTCCTGCTATAAGCTTTATTTAATAATAATACATATCTACCGACTTCATTTCAAAACAAGGTCTAAACGTATTACTGAGTAAATACTAAATAACAACTTCAGACTAAGCTTTAAATACGTTTTAAACGTTTCCATAAAAACTTTGTTCGACAGTTCGTTTAAGTAGTAAGTTGCGTGCTGTGATTTCTAACTTACATATCATGATTAAACATAACCCTAAGTTTTGCACTGGTATAAAAAAAATTGAAATGAGAAATTGAAATCACAACAGGAAACAAAAATGTCGAGTAAGTTTTTATAGAAAGTTTAACCGTAAATTAACGAGTACCAACAATGAAAATAAATGTTGTTTAACTTAAAACGGGACTCTTCTTTCCCTTGAACGCTTCGTTTCAACTTCTATTGCATGCGGGATTGCAGCCACGCTTGCCATGACAACTTCGCCCAGAGCAAATCTTTGACCAAAGTGTTAAACTATAAATTATCTTGATTCCATTAGCTCAGTTTAGCAAATCTATGTGTTATGAGCATTATCATTAATTACATGTCTACGTGTAATCACGGACATTAGAAGGCTAATTCACGTAATCAAATAAGGTCTGTTGCGGTGAAGTTGCAGTTAAGTTTTGATCAAAACAGGCCTTTTCTTATTCTAGTAATCTTGACAACCGCTGTCAGATACGCTTGCGTTAAGTTCACGTAACGCGAGCTCTTTAGCGTCTATGTTATTTAAATGACAATTACAAGAATACCATTTTGCATTAAGACGTTAACTTGATTACAACTGCTCCGAAACTTGATCGCAACTGCACCGCAACTTGATCGGCGCGTCAAGAAATTACGTGAATAAGCCTACTGATCCCAAGCAGATCTCGTGTTATGAGAGCCACATAACTGTATTTTCTTAAATTTACGAAATAAAACTATTTTATAACGAATTTTATCTCAGTTTATTATAGATTTTAAATCCTGACTTTTCAGTCTTTTCAGACTTCACGATCACGGTTGGACTGAGGTATTTGACGTCCAATCGACGTTTGATGTTTTTTTTTTTGTTGGAATATACCACCTGCTTGGGACCCAGTGCTTAATTTACTTTTACCAAAACCCGAGCAAAATCCACTCAGGATTCATGACACTGTGAGCTTAGGTTGCTTAAATCTGAACGCAACTTAAATAATATAATGTTTGTAGATGCTCAGCAATAATTGTGATTAATAAGTTTGGATGTCAAATACCTCAGTGCACCCGTGACCTTCATGGTCTCAGGTGGACTGAGGTCTGAAAAGAATTTCAAACGTCAAGTTTTAAAATCTAAAATAACTGCGATAAAATCCGTTATAAAATAGTTTTAGCCACATTCTCCTTTTTTTTGTAAATACATACTTAGTTACACGCAGACTCGAAACAAACAGACATATTCATCAAACAAATGTCTGTCTTGGTAGGAACTGAACCCACGACCTGCTACATGAAAAGCTAGTATCATACGGTCACGCCACGCTATCTAGTAATCGGTCGGTGATAATAAGGTAGATTAGGTGAGGAATTTAGAGGTGTAAGCTACTGCAAATTAGTAATATGGGGGGGGGGATTAAAACAATATTACATATAAAATTGACTCACCTGCACCATGAGCTGGCCACGGTTTTCTAACAAACATATTTTCTACGATCCGGTCAATGTTGTCTTTCTCTGACGAGTTTGCAGGCCTGTGGAAAAGAGTATTAGCTAAAGTCGTTTTGTCGTTTTTTGCAATTATGTGTTGTACTGTGTTATATAACTAAGTCGGTGTCTTTGGTTCTGTTGCGTAACGAAAGTAAAGTAAAGTGAAGTGAAGTGAAGTGAAGTGAAGTGAAGTGAAGTGAAGTGAAGTGAAGTGAAGTGAAGTGAAGTAAAGTAAAGTAAAGTAAAATTTATTCATGTAGTAAGTAGTTACAATTAATATCTTAGAGTACAGGTTTATTGAAAGTTTGTACACTGTTTGTAAGTTTGTAAACTCTGTTGTGCTATTATACAATAACACAACACAGTTTAAAAACTTACAAATAACAATTTGTGACCTATTGTTGTGCTGTGTAATGATTATTTGTGTTGTTGTGTCATTTGAAACTGAACTGTTGTTTTGTGTTATGTTCTGTTGTACTGTGATGTGTATGGTATTGTTATGTTGTGTACTGTTGTGTTATGTTATTATGACTCACCGATCAGTATGGTGCGGACTAACGATGGGTATAGCGGCTGTGGGTCGTCGCTGTGCCCGTGGGGGGTGTTCTTGTTCCGCACAGTTGTAGTACGTTACACCGCCGGCTTGTGTCGCCTACAGATGATATATTATAAAATTTAATCTTTGGTATTAAAAGGTTACTATCAATAAAATTTTCCGGGTACAATATGCAAACGGCTGGACTTGGCCGGGTTCAAATCCCGAGTCTCTTCACGGCGCCGCCGCTGACCCTGGTGCACAGGAGTGTACATATAAAAAAAACAGCTGTTTTCAATATTCTATCTGTCAAATTGGTTATTAACGAAGTAGCGATAGATATTTGACATTAGCTTTAAGGTATACGTCAAAATTCCACCTCTAGAGGACATTTTGTGATTATATTATCGCGTCCCTGTAAACTATCCACTAACTGTCCTGTCTTTAGGGAAAAACAGAACAGTTAACTCTTGTGCATACCTACTTAAAGGTAATATAATAATAAATAGTACAACTATTAGTGGCTAGTATATAAATAATTTCACGGTATGTTTAAAGGCTTATATAAAATTTCGATACTTAGAAGAAAAATAAAGAAAAACATTTACTTCATAGAGGCAACACACTATCAGAGGATAAAAAACACATAAAAAAAGAAAAAAAAACACAAAGGGAAACAGTTAAAAAGAAGTAAAAACAGAGTAAGTGAGACCCATCAGTGTCAAACATGGACATTGCTCAGTAAACGCTGGGAGTAGCTACTAGAGGCGACCCAGAACACGATCTCAACCATGTAGGAATTGATAAAAATGTTTAGAATTAATACACTCAAATACAATAACAAAAAAACCTATAGGGTCGTGGCAGTCGTTCAATGAACGGTAAAAAAAAATGGATGAATTCACTAAGAAACAAATTTAGAAAGAAATAATGAGACTCACATAGTTGTGATGCGGATAGATCTGCGCGTGCGGGTACTGCGCGTGCGCAGCGCCGCCCGGGAACAGCCCGCCCGAGTACACGCCGCCGCCCGACGTGGGCTGCACACACATCGCACTTGTACTCACCTCCTACCTTACCGACCACTATATCTAATACTTCGAAAATATATGAAATTGAAAACTGACTGCAGTTCGGGGAACCCCCGTCGGAAACGAAGTATCTTTAAGTATGATTCAATCTGTAGAATTCTACTATAACATATTTTCATCCCGCTAAAAAGCACAGCCCTTTTTAATAATTTCCACCTTTATTTCTCTTCCCTCCCCCGTTCGATGCTTCAGTCTTCCATTTTGACTGTCTTCGAGGAAAGAGGGTAAGTAGAGAGAGAGGAACATACGAAGTGGGGAAAGACGGTTCTCTAACCACTTTATTCTCATTTCCCTGCTACGAGGAATTTCTTCTCTTTATCTCTCTCCCCTTTCTCACTCTCCTCCCTACGGTTCGATCCAGTTTCTTCTGTTCCCTCTCCCCTTCCCTTACAAACTCCCTCCCCAATTTCCTGTCGTATCCACACCTCAGAATAAACTTAATTATGTGTCCTGTGTGACATCTTATTCACTAAAATTAAATAGTATAGTTTACCTGCATATACTGCGCCGGCATCATGGCAGGCGGTGCGTACCCTTGTGGTTGCTGTAACTGCGCGGGCGCTACACCTGTTGTATCATTCACTCTATTAATAATGAAGAGATCTATTCATGCCAAAGACCAGACGGACGAGTCAGAATAACTTAAATACGTATTTTCTTTTCCCCCACAATATCTTTCATTTAGATAAGCTATTTTTTTATTCTCTAATTTAACCCAAAAGTAGACGCCGTTTTTTAAATTTTAAAGAGAAAGAAGAGAAGAAGAGAAGAAGAAATCGGCACACTGGGTTGATACAATCTGTTCGTTTAACATCCCTGCGAATCAGGTTCGGGTATACAAACGTACCTATAGTGTGAGGCTGTGGTATATTGTGTATAGAATGGTGAGGATGCTGCACTGGTATCTGTGGCTGGTCGATCAGACGCACCTGGGAAACAATTAGAGATTTAAACAAGTCGAAGTAAGCATTTTCTTAAATTTACGCGAATATCACACTGAAATAAAACTATATTATAACGAATTTCATCACGGTTTAGTTTAGATTTTAAATCCCGACGTTTCAAGTCTTTTCAGACTTCATGGTCACGGGGGATCTGAGGTATTTGACGTCCAAACTTATAATTCACAATTATTACTGCCTACCTACAAAAATTATATTATTTAAGTTGCGTTTCGGTTTAAAAAAAGTCAGTTATAAAATAGTTTCATTTCAAGTCGAAATAAGGTTCAATTTTGAATACATATCATAAACTTCCTCGTTGTTAAAATGGCAAGTGTCTGCTAAAAACCATCGAGGTGCAACGTCAAAGAACTGCATTTTATATTTTTTCGGGCATAGGACCTAGATGTTATTATGAAATTAATCGCGACTCCAGTCCTATACTTATTTGAAGCGGATAGTAGTTTTGGTAACTTAAAATGTCGCGCACAGCGACTGTTCTGTAATGTGTTACTGATTACTTCACACTGTCACTCAATAATTCGTTGTGTGTAATAAAAGTCATGCATTGTATGTATTTTTTTTATCCTATTATAGGTTTGCGCTTGACCACAACTTGCCTGATGTGAAGCAATGTTGCAGTCTACGATGGAACGCGCTTACCCAATAAATACAGATTCACTCGTAACTTGAAGACAAGTAGATTATAGCTATCGAGAAACAGAGATGCCGGCAACGAATTCCACAACTTGGCAGTTCGCACAAAAAAGTGGAAGCAAAGCGATTTGTGCGTGGCCGTGGAATTTCAACCATATAACGGTGGCGCAAAGCCGTACCTCTACTTGTCAGATGGAAGAACGGGGATTATGATACAAACTTGTCCGATTTATGTACTTGCTCTTTAACTAAAAAGTGAAATTAAAACCAGTGATAATAAAACCATGTTTTAATGTAGGAAATCGCGAATACCTTACGCCATTGCCACGGGACACAGCGTCGGGCGGCGCGTTTAGCGATTTTATCATTCATTGCGTATTTGCTTTAGCAGTACCCAAAGACAAGTGATCGCGAATGGGCAATGAACCAAAGACAAGTGAACGCGAGTGGGCAATGAACAAATCACACAGAAACATAAATTTATACAGAAAATGAAGTTAGCTGGTCTGCCAATAAAGGTATTGATTTTATACTAGTAAGAAAGAGACAAAATAGATTTAAATTGTAGAGGCTTATAAGGTTTTTATTAATAAGATCCACTTTAGCATTGTCTTAGATTTACGTGAATACCACACATTGAAATAAAACTACTTTTTAACGGATTTTATCGCGGTTTATTTTAGATTTTAGATCCCGACGTTTGTCTGAAAACATGAACATGAAGTCTGAAAAGACTTTGAAACGTCGGAATCTAAAATCTAAAATAAACCGCGATAAAATCCGTTAAATAATTAGTTGTATTTCAAGATCCACTTTTCATACAGCAACATGATTTGTTTTGGTTTTCCTTTCAAAACTGTAGTGTTTTTTGTCATAATAATACAGTTACCTGTTGTGAGTGTGTCTGTGCGGTTGGTACAGGTGGTGATGCGGTGTGACCACTTGCTCCAGGTGGGACGCGAACTTGCTGACAATACAAATAAAACATTATACCTACATTTCACAGACCAGCAATCTGAGTGACGTTGACGTCTTGACAACTGACAGGCCTTACGCTATCACTAGTGACTGAAGTGACACCTAACCGTCTGTTTACACAAAGATGTGTGGGCACGTCTAGGAATCGAACCCAGGACCTTATATTTCTAAGGCGATGCTTGTACCGCTGCGCCATCGCAGCTCAAAATCTTTATAACCACGTCAAGAAAGAAACAAATTGAAAATTTAGGCTTAAACTTGTAATGACAGTTTGAAGACTGAAGGATCGGGTAGTAAGAAACTTAACTGCAACTGCACTGCAATTGAACTTTTTTCATTGCGTGAATTGGCCTACAGATTACAAGTTAAACGGCAATGAAAATGACAAAAATTGGTACCTGATGTATAATGTGTTGAGGGTGTGGTAGAGTTGTTGCGTTCGATTGGTGATTACTGCCAACGAATTCCCCAGGACCTGCTGATTTCACATATTAAGTTTTAAGTCAGAGTCGATAAAACATTAATAATAATAATATAATAATATTCTTTGAAATTAACACGCATTCACACGGTCATCTGATCACAAGCTAAGCAGAACTTGTGTTATGGAAACCAGATAACTATATAAACCGACTTTTCTATTGTAAATATATACTTTTAACAGTCACGCAAAATAGGTGCACTTTGAGACGCCGAGTTGCGGAAAACTAGCCCGCTCCAAACTATACTTTTAACAGATATTACACCCAGACTCAAAACATACAGACATTTTCATCACACAAATAATGTGAATTAAGGCCTAAACTCTATCAATTCGTAAGATAGTGTGTAAATATAGGTTGATAGGCTGTAAATATCTATTATAAGTATATTAGACGTAGAAGTATATACCAGTTATCTGGTTTCCTTAACACAAGCTCTGCTTAGCTTGGGACCAGATGACCGTGTGTGTTAATGTTCCAGAATATTTATTTATTTTATAGTTGAGAGAAGACCCGTGCCCAGCAGTGGAACGCTAAAAAGGGTTGAAGTGAAGTAAATCACGTTTATATTCATCTCAGAGTACGGCCATTAAATGTACACACAAACGGTACCCGTAAAGTATGCTTAACCACGGTCAGTGAGACCTGTTTGAAAATTAGCGAAATCAGTGAAACTTTTTTAACATACCTCCATGATATCTGTGTTGTTGTTGTTGTGTTTGAGGAGTTGGTTGTTGTTGTTGGGGTTGTTGTTGAGCTTGTTGTGGGGTGTACGTGTCCGCTAGAGGGCGCTGACGCAGGCTACTGTAACGTTTGCTACCGCCACCTGGTGGAGGAAATCAATAACATCTAAAAGGTATTATACTTACTGCCGTACTCAGACGTCGATTATTTGTTTGAGCATATGATACTCCGTCTCGTATGGATTTCTACAGTATTTAATTATACTTAGCGTTAATTGACGTCTTTGAGTGCGACATTAAGGGCTATATTTTTAATGATCAGAAATCTTTAACCTAAGGCATAATTTTGACATTAATAAATGGAAAGACTGTAAATAGGTCAAAATAGTATACACAACAATAGGCCCTAAGTTAATAAAAAAGCATCCGATTTCATGTCCTACAGTTATAAAAATTATATTTATGCCGTCACTTTAATCCATGGACGCTTGCAACACCAGCGCCTAAGATATACGTTACACAAAGCTACGCTTACCCGCAGCGGGCTGTTGTTGACTTGGGTTTTGTTGTTGTTGTTGGGTCTTCTGTTGCGCAGGCGCTTGTTGTTGGGGTGGGGATTTGTTTGGAGCGGAGTTCGTTTGTTGCTGCACCTGAAGTATTAAATTAACTTACATAAATACCTATCGCACAATTCCAAACTTCGACCTACTACTAAGGTTCATTAAGAATATTACAAAATTCTTTGCTCGATCCGGAAATTAAACCCCTGGCCTCGCGGTTATTAAGCGAACAGTCTTTCCAATGGACTTTCGAGGATTTTTTTTTATTATCCACTCACTTCAACCCTTTTTAGTGTCCCACTGCTAGGCACGGGTGTTCTCTCAACTATCTTAAGAGTTGAGAGAATTTAGGCCTTAATCCACACACGCTGGCCAAGTGCGGGTTGGTGGATGTCACGTGCTCATATGATTAATTATCGGATATGCCGATTTCCTCACGATGTTTTTCTTCGCCGATATTGAGCAGCGGCGATATAACAAATCGCACAAAGATGGGGGCACGACGGAATCGAACCCGCGACCTTATATTTCTAAGGCGAGGCCCGTACCGCTGCGCCACCGCTGCTACTAAGGTAAGGTAACTCTGTTGCCAAAAGTCAAATTAATCGTTTTCACCTGTGGTACTGGCTTTTTCTTAGCCTGGTCAGTAGGCACTGGTCTTTGTTGAGCTACTGTAGCGTTTACCTTACGCACAGCTTGGCCTTGACTGGAAAATAAAAATATATTAATAATACTTAATATTACTTACCTTATATTTTATTTATTGACAGTAAAATATATTAGGAAAATATATTAAAACGCCGCAACACAGCCATACACTCCAAAAAGGGCATAAAATCAATTGCTGTTCGTTAGTCTCACTAAAACTCGAGATCTAGGGAAGGTTTACAAGGTGAGAAAAAATTCGAATAATTGCCGGGAAAACCTTAAAAAACGGCAATCGATTGAGGCAGTACGAAGTCTGCCGGGTCAGCTAGTAATAAATAAATATTCTGGGACATTAACACACACGGTCACCTGGCCCCAAGCTAAGCAGAGCTTGTATTATGGAAACCAGATAACTGGTATATACTATACATTTAATACTTTTCTTTTGTAAATATATACTTCTGATAGATATTTTCCGTTCCAAAACGGGCATTGGTTGAAATGGGATTGGGCTGGTCACATTTGTCGCATGCATCGAGACAGATGGGCCCGTATCACGACGCAGTGTATCCTGGAGACGGTCGTCGTCTCCGAGGAAGACCACGAAAACGATGGTGCGATGATATAAGCTCGTTTGTCGCGACTTGGACGGAAGAAGCTACATGGGACAGTTGGAAGGCTATGGGGGAGGCTTTTGCCCAGCAGTGGGATACTAAAAGCTAATAAAAAAAAGATATTTACACCAAGACTCGACACAAACACAAATGTTCATCACTAATGTTTGTCTCGGGTGGGAATCGCACCCACGACCAGCAGCGTGAAAAGCAAGTATCTTACCGACCACGCCACGTCAGATAGGTAGATTAACGCCTAAAAACTACTTACTTATTATTATTATTCACGTTAGCGGTTATCGTTAAATTCTCAATAGCCGGTAACTTATATTTATTCTGTGTATCTCTACTCTCTCTTGTATCTCTACTCTCTCTTGTATCTCTCATCTCTCTTGTATCTCTCATCTCTCTATTATCTCTCATCTCTCTAGTATCTCTCATCTCTCTATTATCTCTCATCTCGCGTGTATCTCTCATCTCTCTGGGTTTAGCTTTCACAGCTGTACGTCCAATGCCTTGTTTCACTGCTGGCTTCTTGACTATCTTGATGGAAGCATTGCGACGGAGTTGACCGTTCTCCACTGGCTCGTTGGCTGCGGGCTGGGATTTGGAACGAGGACGGGGGGTTCGAGGTTTGCTGTAAAGAAAATTTTATTAATGAACTAACTGCCCGACTACGTACTGCGTGTTTCTATACAGCCAAATCGGTTTAGCCGTTCTCTAGTCTCAACCCTTTTTAGTGTCCCACCGCTGGGCACGGGCCTTCTCTTAACTATATTACGAGTTGAGGCCTTAATTCACACACGCTAGCCAAGTGCAGGTTGGTGTATGTCACATGTCGCCGAATGATTAGTTCTTAGACATGCCGGTTACCTCACGATGTTTTCCTTCACCGATATTGAGCAGCGGCGATGAAACAATTCACACAATGATGTGTGGGCACGACTGGGAATCGAACCCGCGACTTTATATTTCAAAGGCGAGGCTGAGAACAACCCGGAACCGCATCGCAAAAAAAAAAAACGTTATTTCGATGTCACTAAATCGTAAAAGTTTGGGGTCTGAATCACCTTAGTCCATGGGAGTGCACCTTAAATCTGAATACCCACACGTAGTCCTCGGATGGTGCAAATCAGTTGACAGCTTTGGCCGTGGTTAATGACCACCTACCAGACTTACTTATAACCAACATAATATTACTTTGATTTCATTAGATCTTACTATAGAAAGCCTTTAGGTGTTATAAGTTTTATGATAAGACTACTTAGTAGTGTTTAACATACCCTCTCCTTGTAGCGTCAAGTTCGGGGAAGTCCTCAGGGCCAGGTGGTTTGCGCGGCGCCTGCGCAGCTGCCTGGCGCCTGTACGCCTCCTCGTCCTCCCACGTGCGGGTGTACTTGTTGGGGCCGCGACTGTCACACACATAACACCGAAGCAATATCAATAATTATACATAACACAGCGCACACGCCTGTATCACCCGAAGGTGTAAGCAGAGGTGAATAACACCCACATTACTCCAGCTATGATTAGATAGCTATAGGCTCGTCCCCTATTACGAATGGGACGAAATAGGGGGCGAGCCTAAAGCCGATTTACTACGACTAAGATTTTCTAAGCACATTACAAAAGTCTTTTTGAAATTGACTGGCCTGTTGGTGTAATGGTTACCCAACTGCCAAGCCAAAGTTCGTGAACACATATCCTCTTTTAGTAATCAGTTAAAAGTACTGTACTCGTTTACTTTACGTTTACTTTAAATATTTGAAGCATTCTCATATTGCCATAGAAAAAAAAACGAAAACGCCAAAATTAAAATAGGCAAATTGTTGGACGATGTATAATTCATGTTCTTGGAAAATAATTAAAATGATCTACACACATTTTTCTTTACGTGTCGTATCATATATTTAAAGCAGTTTTTGGTTGTAATATTAAAATATAAATAAATAAATATAAATATTTTTTCGGGACATTAACACAAACACACACAATTTTTTTTAGTATACCCAAAATTCATGATTTTCGTCCTCACTGATCATTGTTATGAAAATATGTTACCAACATAAAAAATATGTTGTACTAGCTTTCCGACAGCGGCTTCGCCCGCGTGTATGTCGGTTATCGCGCCAAAACATTACCTTCTTTTACCTTCCTCGGCACGCACTTTACCATCATTACCCTCTTACATTATTAATTATCGCCATTGCCCTGTACAATGGTTCTGTGTTTAGTTCACGCTGAATGACTAAAGATACTCAATACTCAATACTCAATCATTAATGCATTTCCATAATGTGTACATAGATGGTAAATTACAATGGATAAGATCATTATGGACCCTGTCGGGCACAGCAAAATAGGCGTGAACAATTTTAGAGAGGCGAGAACAATTTTAAATTGTTGTGGTTACACTAACACAATAATTCTACAATGCAATATTAGGATTATTTTTTATAACAATAATAAGATATTAGTTAGGTACAGTAATATTATAATAAATAATAATAAATGAAATATGTTTATATTATTAGGTCCTAGATGATACTGTTTTAGATCCTACTGTTATATTGGGTACAGTACCATAGTAAGATGAGTATAAAAACATCCCACTAACATTATAAATAAACTATAAAAATATGTGCGAAATGATAAAAAGCATTGTTTTAAATAAAATTAGGTATATTTTGCCCACGAATTGCTACTGAGAAGCAAGTCAAATAAAATGGTAATAAGAGAATTGTATCTATTGAAAAAGCACGTGCTTGTATCTTGTTGCTACTAACCGCCAGTGTCGATACCTCCATTATGAATAGCATAGTAAAAAATATCGTTAATTGAATAATTGATACAAAAATGTTCATTCAATTATAATTTTCATAATAATTACGATGAATATTTATATTTATCAAAAATATGCAAATCTCAATCGGGAAAGTGGCCACAAACTATCCTCGGCGTGGAATCCAGTTTTAGAGTGAACTCGACCTCGCTATTTGAAGATCGAAAATTCGGACATGAGTGTAGTGTGTAGGGTCCATAACAATAGTTAAATTATATTACAAGTGTTACAGTAGTTAGAGAAAATGTTGTTCCACGTCCGTCTTCATCAACGGAGATCTTTCGCTGTGTGAGCTCCTTGCGACCACGACCTGTGCAACCCGTGTCGAAACGTAAAACCAAATTTAAGGTGAGCTCGTTAATTGGCCGTTATGATAAATATAAATATTAATAATGCAACGCGAAAGTTTAAAATTATATAACAACGATTAATTCAAATATTTTCCTTAGCATAGTGCCGATTCTTCTATTCAATGATTAAACTATAATTAAAGATTTATTATAGTTAACTAAACAGACTGCAGAACAAAGGAACGTCTATAACTATAAGTTAGAAATGCCTTTCAAGTAAGTTTACGCCTTGTTTCACCGGTTTTAGTCAATGTGTTTTTGTAAAACACGTCAATACTTACTAGGCCTAAGTTGGCGCAAGTGGCTTTTAAAAGAATTAGTTAGCGCAGTACATATAAAAGCTAAAGCAGTACGAAAACTAAAAGAAATCGTTTAAAACAGCACACATACACAGGCGCGCGCGTCCTATCCTACTAATATTATAAACGCGAACGTTTGTAAGAATGTATGGATGTTTGTTACTCTTCCACGCAAAAACTACTGAACGGAATTGGATGAAATTTAGCACAGAGATAGACTATGGTGTGGATTAACACATACGCTACTTTTTATCTCAATAAGTACCACGCGCCGAAGGCGGAAGCTAGTCGACAATAATAATGCTGCGACTCGCTACTGAGAGCACTGCGCGGGACCCCACCATTCGTGTATATGCAGGCGGGAGTGTGCCATTTTGAACGATTTCTTCCTAGATTTTGTAGTGCTTTGATTATAATATGTACTGAGATAGATATCTAGCAAAAACTCATTCAGTAAAACTCATTCAGTTACTTTTTCGTCAATTACGTCATCTGTCATCACATACGACACTGTCAGGGTGACGTTGATGGATGTTAGGACAACATTGACGGCAAAATAACTGTTGAAGAACGTAGTTAGTTTGTTGATTTAGAAAATTACTATTGTTATTCCATATCATTGATGATATATTTTTTATTTACAATGTAAAAAAGTCATCAGCCAGATATTTAACATTTTATGAGACCTGAATAGACGAGCTTTAGTCGTTTTCAAAAGATTTTGCACAGGTGGTTAGTCGAAAACTTTTTATATTCACTCAAAGAATTTTACGACTCTAAACCAACTTAACTATTCCAACTATGTATAGATAGTTTAAATCGCGTATCGCCTATCGCCAAGATTCTGACTCCTCAAGCTGCAGACAGTGATGATGATTCAAACGATATGGATATTAGTGACGAATAGTCTTACATCACTTTTATCTGTGGTTAAATAGTTCTTTAAGAGATTTAATAAATGTTTTATGACTTTACCTCAGGTGGCGATACGCGAGTTAAACGGTCTATCTACGTCATTATGTAATGATTAAATATGCTAAGCTCCTTTATTATCTGTAACACCTTTGTAACCATATTTAAGGCAAATATTTTTTTAAATCTTTGAACAAGTCTTATGGTACTTACCCATATCGTCTGTTGCGTCTGGCGTGAGGAGGTGCGTCTTCGTTCCTGATATCATACCCGTATATAGCAACTAACTCGTCTCGAGACTTCGGCATCTACAGACGAAATACACTTTTATTGTAACTAAAGAAAGTAACTTTTAAATTTCATATTACAACTTCTCAAAGTATGAATCAATCAGAACTATACCAGATGCTTAATGGTTTCGATTATCTGGATTACAAACAAAACCAAAATTAGAGACTTTATATTTTTTACTACTTTGCACTTTACAGTTTTTTTTAGTCGACATATTTATATGTATCATCAGAATTAACATTTCTTAGTTAAAAGTTACAGCTGTCACACTGGCTCTGCTTGTTATTAAAAAAAAATATAAAAAGAATATTTCTAATAAGAAATCTCTAATTTTGGTTTCGTTTGCAAACAACAGAATCATAGCCAAACTTTAAACTATTAAACTATAAAATGGGTGACTATCGTCAAACGGCTGAGTTTTTCTTAAAATAGAATTAGTCCTATTTGAAGAAAATCTCAGCCATTAATCACTCTCTTGATATGGTTCTTGGGAACCATATCAATCAGGGTACACTTCAACCCTTTTAGTGTCCCTCTGCTGGGCACGGGTCTTAGGAGGTAGAGAGTTTAGGCATTAATCTACACACATTGGCCAAGTGCGGGTTCGTGGATGTCACATATCCACGAATGATTAGTTCTCAGACATGCCGCGGCCGGTTTGCTCACGGTTTTTTTCGTCACCAATATTGAGCAGCGATGATAAAACAATTCACACAAAGATGAGTAGGCACGACCGAGTATCGAACACACGACCATAATACTTCAAGGGCGATACAGCTACACCATCACTGCTCCATATCGATCACTCCAGCTTAAAAACGCATCACAAACGGTGTATTTATTTAAGTCATAAGTTCTCAACCTTTTTCTGCCCACTATCCCCGTATTCATAAATGTCTACTAAGCTTATTGTAGCTAAAACAGGTTTATAATTAGTTTGTCTTTGTCTGTCATCTTGACATTTATAGTAGTAAGAAAGAGACAAAGTCCATTTTAACTACATTTTTATCATTTAAATAGTCTGAAATTTCATAATTAATCTTCTTACTTACCGTGGATTTTAAAATAATATAAAATTTACTAATAGTTATTTCTCTAATATGATTAAGAACTTTACTTTAAAAACGTATACAATGCCACATAAAATAGTTACTGATTTTGTGAAGATGAGTATGATGTGCTACAAGATCATTCTTATTTCTAGTATTTAAACTATGCGTGCGTGTCGCTTTCTTTTAATTTCGCAATATTTTTATGCACACACAACAAATGATTGTAAATATATTAAGTAACTAGCTGACCCCGCAGACGTCGTCCTGCCCGGTAAAGCAGTGCCACCTGCCGGGTCCGTTAAACAGAATACGACCTAAGATTTCATAAAAATCGGTCAAGCTGTTTCGAAGGAGTTTTTTAATTTTTTTTTTCGTAAAAACCATCCTCGTAGTTCAGAAGTATTCTAAGAAAATAATTACCGAAAGCAGTTCAGCCGTTCTCGAGTTATGCGCTTACCAACACATTTTGCGATTCATTTTTATATTGAATAGCTGATACAAACCTGTTCATTCTCGTTATATTTATCATGAGACCACTTGTTCACAATATCAGATTTACGCGGGGGTCGCCTGCGCTCTGTGCCCGCTTCAGATCCCTCCTTTTTCTCCGACGCGGTCTCTGATGTCACGTTACTCGATTCTTCACCACTGCAACGAAGAATTTTATTTACATGAAAAAAATTAAAAAAAAAATTAAATTCATTTTTTTTTATGCCGCTGAAAACTATGACGGAAGCGTGATGTCAATTGAGAACTTATGAAAATTGCTATCGACTAATCGTTGCATCGTAGGTTGACTGGTAGACTCATTTCATATGTGACATTAGAATACGAAAAATGTCTTTTCAATCGACATTAAAATTTGAGTTCGAGATTAAACCGCGATAATCGGGGTCCAGGGCTTTTCAAACTTTTTTTACTGTGACACCCTTGAGAATGAGCCATCCTGTTGCGCACCTTATCGCAGCTTGCGTAATTGCAACTTGAGTACCCCTTATAGCAGTTTGAGAACCCCTTATTGCAGCTTGCGTACACCTTATTGCAGTTTGCGCACTCCTTATTACAACTTGCGCAAACCCCTATTGCAGCTTGCGAACCCCTTATTACAACTTGCAAACCCCTTATTGCAGCTTGCGAACCCCTTATTACAGCTTGCGAACCCTTATTGCAGCATTCGTACACCCGGGTTGTTACTTTACTTTTACGGGTATAACGGGTATGATGTTGGCGAAGGGGATAGCGTGTTCGATTCTAACCATCGAGGTCGCGGGGTAATTAGTAAACTGGATCAATTACTTCAATTTCCTTGATAATAACGAACAAATATATTCATTTGGCAATTACATAAGCGCATGCATGCAACGGTAATGACCGACCTGCTCATTCATGTGGAACGGTAGAAAGTTACAGGCGCGCTGAATATCATAAAATAGCAAAATTTATACACAATTCTTTTAAGGAATATAAAAAAGTTAAACATCAACAGTAGTAATATGAAATTTAAAATTTCTCAGTCAGAATCGATCAGACCTGTACAAGATGTTTATTAGTCTCAATTAAGTTGATTACAAACTACACCAAAATTAGAGATTCCCTATTAACTACCTGACAGCGCGATAAAAGCACGGCTTCAGCAGTTTACGTCTTACACTTCAGTTTTTTAGTCGACATATTTATACGTATCATAAGAATTAACATCTTTTAGTTAATTAATTTTGTTTCATTTTTAAAAAACAACAGAATCGTAGCCAATATATCTTTAAACTATAAAATGTGTGACGATCGTCAAACAACTAAGATTTTTTTCGGTTTTAGATTTGAAATACAAGTCACAGGTTTGATTCTTGGTTAGATTAGTAAGTCGGTAACGTGCTTTAGCCAGGCCTGTATCCAGTAAAATCATAAAACGAACAGAAGATGCAGTTTTTTTTAATCCTTTTAAAGGCTTGCGCTTCACTACAACTTGCCTGATGTTAAGCAATGTTGTATGTAGTCTACGATGTAACGCGCCTGCCGATTTACGAATGATTTTCGGCGAGATGGTGGTTAATTTAATCAGAAATATAATACTTAGGAGTTAGAAAGTTACATTGTCTGTTTACTTCCGTCCAAAGCAATAGAGGTGTGTTACATAAACCTTACCTAGCAGCGGTTCTATCATCGTGTTCATAGAAGGTTCCCCTCTTCGGAATGTACTGAGGATTACTGCGGTCTTCATCATCATCAACCCTGCGCTCGGCTTCCTGAAATTGTTCCAACACTACATTAGCTTATCCGCATGTGGTGGCGTGTTCGGTAAGATACTTGCTTTGTACGCCGCAGGTCGTGGGTTCGATTCCCACACGAGACAGACATTAGTGATGAACATTTGTGTTTGTGTCGAGTCTGGGTGTAAATATCTATCTTAAGTATATATTTACAAAAGAAAAGTGGCGTATGTATAGTATATACTAGTTATCTGGTTTCTATAACACAAGCTCTGCTTAGCTTGGGACCAGATGACCGTGTGTGTTAATGTCCCCGAATATTTATTTATTTATCTAAGACTTTTTTATCCCATGACAAAAAAACTGTGGGTTATCTGTGGCTTCGTCTAGTTCCTGAACGAATGAAATGATTTTGATGTTGTTTTTTTTTTGTTTGAACGAATTAGTCATAAAGTCGTGAGTTATTATGTTTTTAATTCATTCTGCCTTAGGCATCTTCCACACCAATCATATCGCGCACCGACTAGGAGCATATGCATATTGAAAACGCACTACGTTATAGCGTATAACCGGTTTCAGTAAACATAAAACATAAACAGCGTAACAGCGTAATGCATAACGCGCGCTAACATTCAGCGGCCGACAATCCGCCTTGTCTGAACAATGCCTTAAGCTTTCTTGTGCATACGGTGCACGCGCATACGCACGCGCGGCTGTGCGTCTGTCTACTGTCTTTATTGTTGCACACCTGCACTGATCTGCACCTAGCATCCAAGAATTAAGGGAAGCCAACCTATCGCCAGAAATGGACATTTGTAGGCAGATTATAACCGTTTTCAACCAATATATAGCTATATACACAATATGGGTTTGGGGTGGTCACATTTGTCGTATGAATCGAGACGGTCGTGTCCAAGGAAGATCACGGAAACGATGGCGCGATGATCTACATTCGTTTGTCGCTACTTGTACGGAAGATGCGAGCGATAATGAGAGTTGGGAGTGGCTATGGGGAGGCTTTGCTCAGCAGTGAGACATTACAGACCTTTAGGAAGCTTCCTGCATTTCGAGGAGACAATTTTCCGGGCGGAAGTTAATAAAACAATATTTCTTTACAAAAATTTCGTAGAAGTGAATGTTTCCTACAAATATGACCCCGGCTAGTTATTTCAATTAAAATTACTTTAATTCACTTCACAGAATGTGTAACTATTGAGTAATTTTGGATAAATTAATGTTAATTATATGATAATTGGTTAAAATAATAACGAAAGTCAGTTTTAATAACTAACAATAACATTTTAATTAATAAAATAATGTACGAATGAGAAACTATTTATTAAAAAGTGAAACTTTAACCAAGGTTTGAACGGTTTGCTAGTAATTGTTGCATTTTCAACCTTATTCCGTTAGAAATAGAGGCTATTATTACAACACCAGTAATATTATATCCTCCAAATTGTTATTTACAATTAATAAATAAATAATAAATAAATAAATATTCTGGGACATTAACACACACGGTCATCTGGTCCCAAGCTAAGCAGAGCTTGTGTTATGGAAACCAGATAACTGGTATATACTATACATATAATACTTTTCTTTTGTAAATATATACTTAAATATAGATAATTACACCCAGACACCAGACAAACAGACATATTTAAAGAAATGTTTGTCTCGGGTGGGAATCGAACCCACGACCTGCGGCGTGAAAAGCAAGTATCTTACCGACCACGCCACCGGCCCGTCAAATTAAAATTAAATTAAAAGGAATAGGATGTTTATGTTTAAGCAAAAAGCTATAAATCTATATAGCTATTATAAAGCTGGTTTGTTTGTTTGAACACGCTAATCTCAGGAACTACTGGTCCCATATGAAAATTCTTGCACTTTCAAATTGCCCATTTATTGAGGTAGGTCATACTTTTTATCCCACTGCTGGACATGATCCAGTCAATGGTCTTCATCCAATTCCTTAAATTAGCTTTTTCGTTAAAACATCCACACACATATACAAAATTTCGCATTTAGGTACACTATTGAGCTCCTTTATAATACTGAGCTCGGAGCCTTACCAATAGGGAGAAACACTAAATAGTGACAGGCTGCCAAAGCAATCTCGACCTAACCTATTAATGGACAACGACGGACCAGCTCCGAAACCGACTCCTCCACCTCCATGAGGGGATGTGAGATGACCAATGAGGATGTATAAAAATAGTACCTAATCTCGAAAGGATACACATACACTTAGGTACAACTAGGTAATATGAATCTATTTCTGTTATGTTATGTAGATTCTAGTGAAGCCTTAGAAATGCGCTGGTTATGTAACAAGCATTTGAAGTCATAAATATAAGACTGTGTGGAATTAAAATAGATTATGGAATGATAAAATTATTCAATTATTTCAGAATAACTTGGATGACATAAGACAATTTATTTTTATTATACATAACCAGCGGCCCGCCCCAGCTTCGCCCGGGTAGCTTCAGCCCACTCAACAATTTACAAAAAAAATGTGATAAACAAAGAACCGCTCAACCGATTTTGTGCAAACTTCACATTATAAACCATCTACTAAATAGTACCAAACAATGCCTAAACATTTGGTTTGAATAGGTAAGCCCGTTTTAGAGTTATAAAATTACAACGAAAAGTGGCATTGATTTTTATATTATACACATAATTTATTTTTCAACACTGCCATTGTTATAGGTATGCTATTTAGACTTATTAAAAATTAATAAATTACTTGAACTGATATTTACTGTGGGCCAATTACCAACAAAATTGATTTAGATGAAATATAGTATTCTGCTGCTGTATTATGAACAGTGATCATAATATCATATCATATTTAATATCATTATATAATTTAATTATTAATGATTTATATTTTTTAATCTAGATGACATACGTTTACATACATATTTTTAATGAAAACTGTTTTTTTTTATTTATTGGACAACTTATAATTTATTTTAACGTATCAAATTAAACTTAGTCAAGTTTCAATGACTAAGTTAAATAAAGACTGTAACTTTAGATGATCAATATAACTAAACACTCTTGATGGTTCCAATAAAGACAATTTAATTAGTAATAGACATCCTCCTCTCTCCTAAAATTTATTTTTTTCATGCTATTATAATAAACTTCTTCATTCTTACGCTGTGCCCAACAGGGTCCATAATTGTGTCAAAATTGTATTACTCACCACCTATCTGTAACATTATGGATGCAATAAAGACATTGAGTATTGAGTATTGAGTATAGGTAGTGCAATTTTGCGGGATTTCACGACAAAATTTTAACATGGACATGCCTACCGCGCGTGATTACTATTTCGATAACAGCTGGTCACACTAAAGAATAATATCTTTAAAAATCGTCTACTCCATATATAAATTTAAAAAAAATCCTTTAAAAATGTTACTGTACATTGCTGCTCTTACAATTTGTAAAGAGAAAATGTATAGAAAATTTCTGAAATCCCGCAATCCCGCAATCCCGTGAGCGTATCAATAGTAATATAATGTTTGAGGTCGTTAACCCTAAATTGCACTACCCATTCCGATCCCTGATTATATTATGAGTGATTAAAGCCGATAAAAGTAAATCTGTTGAAAGTGAGCAATGCGGAAATATGAATAGCATAATGCATCCGGCTTTTTCAACAGAACCACAATCTTTGAACACTCTTAATAAGGCAGCAGGTCATTTCAAGCCTGGAAACAATTATTGGCTGTGTACCTAACTCACCGACACCGTATAGTTGACGACTCCGCTGGCCTAACGTACGTCATACTATACACATTGTCAGACTAATAGCTTATTTACCCTTATTTTTAACATGGGGAAATGCTATAAGATTGCCCTCGTGCCGAGTGGGCGCATCACGAGGGGTATGTGAAACACTAGTTTTCGTCCAGGGCGAGCGAGACCCACCAGGGTCTAAAGCTTCAAGCAGCCGGGCCTAGTTGACTCACTAAAACCCCACGGTTTTGCGTCGTACACGTGTGTGCCAGAAAGTAACGGGAGAACATGTGACACAACCGCGACCATTCCCTGATACCCAGCCAACTTTTGATGATTACAATTTCATGCTATATTTGAACAAATTGGTGTCTAGTAGGTCATATAGAGAGTGACCCAACTTTACAAAATGAGGATACACTGTATTGTTGCACAATACAGTGTCACATAAAAGCTAGTTACGAAATCTGTCATTTAGGTGCTTAATATGATTGAAGTAAAGGTCAATTTAAGATAGATAACTTTGTAAATTTAACGTTTTAATGGCTATCCAGATATATTATCAACATAGTTATGTCATCTCACACCTATATTACCGAAAGGTGTAGGCAGAGGTGAATACTACATTTCGACAGTTATGTCTTATACATAATAGGTGAGAACTTCCATTCATCCGTCACGACTCACAAGTTTAAGCTGTTACTAAGATTTTTTTAAGTAAATCTGAATTCCTTAGTTCAAATCAGGATTCAACCTTAGGAACTCACAAATATTAATATGGGTAACAAGTTTCTGCTGCAATATTGATGAACATCATCTTGTGAAAACTAGCATAACTGTGCACTTGTCCAACATGTGAGGCTAAAAGCCTAAGAACTCGTAAAATAGTTGAGAGACGATCCATGTTGTGTTGTACATCATGAAAAGATTAAAATTATCTTAAATTTATGCAAATATTACACATTGAAATAAAACTATTTTATAACAGTTTTTATTGTCTTTTCAGACTTCATGTGGTCATGGGTGGACTGAGGTATTTGACGTCCAAACTTACCAATCACAATAATAACAGACTACCTACAAACATTATTATTTAAGTCGCAT
The DNA here is from genome assembly GCA_936450015.1 of Meganola albula. Lineage (NCBI taxonomy): Eukaryota > Metazoa > Arthropoda > Insecta > Lepidoptera > Nolidae > Meganola > Meganola albula. The sequence goes on from OW388164.1 coordinate 2,368,659, forward strand.
TCCGATTTAAGTTTCATTATAAAAAGTTTTATTTCAACAGGCAACAGTTTGCTGATTATAAATGTAACAAACCACTGACACATGAACAAACAGATTTCCTTGAAACCTAGCTAATATAAATTAAATTAATACAGATTATTTTTTGAAAACTGAAGCAAAATCAGTCTATTTGTTGTAATAGAAAAAATAATTGAATTTCTCTTAATAATAATAATAATATCCTGGGGCATTAGCGACGCCAGCCCAATCACGCAAAATAGGTGCATTTACAAGATGTCGAGTTGCGGAAAAATTAGCCTGCTTCAAACAACTAACTATTCTGGGACTTTACCACACACTGTAATCTTTAGCCCGCTTCAAACTAACTAACTAACTGTCCTGGGGCATTACCACACACTGTCATCTGATCCCAAAGTAAGCAGAACTTGTTATGGAAAATAAAAACTATTTAATGTTTACATAATATCTTTTTACTTATGTACATTGGTATTTATTAACTTTTTTTACTTGTTTGTATGAAAAGAAAAATGAAAGTAAAAATACAACTATCAAATTATTTTATAACATATTTTGTTCTGTTTGTTTAGATACGTAAATTAATTTATGTAGATGACTATATATTTCTATAGTATCTATATTATTTTGGAGGTAGATTTTACTTCACGAAATCACTTTTAAAAATTGTTTACATTAAAAAATGAATTGAGTTTAATAAAAACGAAAAATGCGTTCTTACCTTATTTTCAGGATCCTGATCGGTATGTTCAGATTCACTGGCAGCAGAATCGTAGTCGGTTTCCTGCTGCCCATCCTGCAAACATCCTTCCACCTTCAACAACTGCATGGCTCACAATATAAACTCCTTTGTTTACAACCTACGTGGCGCTTACGCTCCTAAAATTAGAGTCTAAACACAACGACAGCGATTCAGAGAGTGGTGGCCAAATCATGACCTCAATAAAAATCAAAGAAATGGACATTCCGTCACGCGAATGGCAAGAGAAAGTAAGCTGTAATACTTTTAGCGCCAAAACGAAAGTATACGCCACTGCAGCAGCAGTATCAACTCACGTTCTCTGAATTATTGTTCTCGATATCTTGGGATGCGTCCGAATAATCTCCAGAGTCTTGATGCTCCCGTCTCCTGGTCACGGACGTCATATCAGCGTCCTCTCTTGGAGCTTGAAGTACTTCCAGTTTGACAGATTTATTATAATCTCGAAAAATGAATCGTAGCGTTTAGGCGCTCTTATTGTTGTAACTAATAAGAATCCCCCTCACGATTAACGAAAATTGAAAAGAAAGAACGTCAAAACAAGGGGAATCTAGCGGCCATAAAAAGTCTATGTTCCGTTTCACAACACAAACATCGGCCACATGTTTAGTCAAAATTAATTCAAATACTTTGTAATATAAACGCAATAATTAAATATTGAAATTTCACTTCGTATTTGTATTAATTAAAATAAACTAAAAATAAATAAATGATGTGTTATTGTCATATTTCAGTGTAAGAAAATAGACTTGATCTTTATTGCTCTTATCTATCTTGCGTAAAGAAACGTATTCCCAAAATGGCAATACCGGTTTTAGTGTCAATAATTGCAGATTCAAAACTATAGCGAATTTTGAATTATTATGAAAGATTACAAAATATAACATGTCTATTTTAACGGTATTTCATTTCTAAGAGTCTCACTCCGTCACCTCATATCTTTTTTTATGTGCGTGTGGATAATATTTTCTATAGCAACTTATAAAATAAATATATTTTATGCCAATGGCTATGTCGATACTGTCAAATCAAAAGTCAATTCTAATTTACACTTGACACTTTTGACAGTTTATTTGGCATTTTTTGATACAAACAATTTTTAGTTTTTTTTAGTAATTTCTTGAAAGCAATGGTGAACCCATGAAATCTCATAATTTATTGCTTAAAATTGGATTTAACTGATTGGATATCAAAACCTGCAGATTAATTCCTAAACAATGGATAGGTAAAAATTATCCAATCTTATTATTTATTAAAATTATTCCTCATAGACGTGACCTCTTTTTATCATGTTTATTTTTCAGCTCTAATTCAACTGGCGATGTGAAAACTATTCATCTCTTAGCTAAAGGTGTAATGGAACTCTATGAACCATCATTGACAACAATAAACACTCATTTAAAAGAGTTAACGTAAGTAAACAATGTTACACAAAATACTAAAGCTCGTTATCACTGCCCAACTAATATTTTGCGAGCAATGTCTTTCTCTTTCTACTCTTCCCTGAGTGACAGAGCTAAACAAAATATTAAAGTGTCCTAAACAGTAACCCCCTTACTAATCATAATATAATGATACAGTGCGTTGTAAGCCCATGCTTCTCAGAACCTATTTATAAGTTTTAGGTCAAGGTTATCTCAAAACTGCATTAATAATCTCAGAATATAAAAAAAACCTAATAATTATCCGTCTAAAAAAATTTTTTCTTAAAAACAAATTTGTTTTTAATTTTCATAGTGCCCCTAAGCATATACTTCAACTCCTAAAACACCACCCCTAAGATGACCCACTGACTGATGTTTAGGCTAAGCTTTCTTTTGACGTCCGTTGAGTTGAGGGTTGATACTTTTTTCACAGAAAGGTTACAGTATTTTAAGTACACACGCAAAATTGTGACATGTGGAGACTTATCGTTTTTGAGAAAAAATAATTGTGATATTTATGTCACTACCTACCATAATTTATAAATAATTCTAGCCATGGAATGTTTCGTTTTACCTACGGTTACTGTTTTCATATGTTCAGTAACGTTCACTATCAATAAATTTAAGTAAACAATTATATTTTGTATTTATTTCAATAGACTGTGGGTTAGGTTAGACTTTTAATAAACACACACGCGAGTGAAATGAGCGTGCCGTGCCGCGGCACCGGTCGGCGGTGGCCAAAACCGAATCGGTCCCAGTTCACTACGTAACATTGAATTTTAATTTGATTGAAAAAGAGGGGCCCCGGACCTTTTCCTTTTAAGGCAAGGTAGTAACACTCCCCCACGTCCTCCCCATCACCCTCCCTTCCCTTAATTCGACAGACGTCAATGGAAAGTCCTACCGATGTTTATGGTACAACTTCAACTTTTTGATTAAAGCATGTTTATTTTTGTCCGCTCTCTTGTTTTCTACCTCGAAGTTTCAGTCTTATACACTACTACCCGTGTGCAGTAAGAGACCTGGTGATTATCACAAAAGCATGGTTGTACTGTGCACAAAAAAATATTACAACAAGTTTCCATCTGCAACTTCTTCTCTGCTATTTGTTTTATTCCTTATAGGTTCTTTTTTCTGCCTGATCAACAGGTTAACTGCAAAACGGAACAAACAACTGTTTGGTCCGTTCTCCATTTCCAAAAAAGTCCAACACTTTTAACACGAGATTTCTCTCTCGACTATATTGGTAAAGTTTTATACTTCATTTTGACAATTAACACCAAAAATAGCAGTAAAATATAGCAGTAAATCTCTTAAATAGTTTTTTTTTGCAATTCAATAATATATGGTGGGTTCGATTCCCACCCGAGACAAACATTAGTGATGAACATTTGTGTTTGTGTCGAGTCTGGGTGTAAATATCTATTTTAAGTATATATTTACAAAAGAAAAGTATTTTAAGTATATACCAGTTATCTGGTTTCCATAACACAAGCTCTGCTTAGCTTGATACCAGATGACGTGTGTCTTTATGTCCCAGAATATTTTTTTTATTTTATTTATTTATATTTTAAATGTTATTTTTTGAAAACCAAAGCATTAACAAAACCTGTGTGTGACATCTTATACATCATTTATTAGTGAAGGGGTAACTTTTAACATTTTTTTTTTAAATAGTGAAAAGCAAGAGGCAGTTCATTCTGCTTTGACATCGGAACGGAGAAGGCTAGAAGACTTACAAAATGATGCGATGCTGGATGCATTGGTACGTAAAGATAGATGAAGTATTTTTTAATAATGAACTACTGTCCTGCTCTGACTTAACATGGGTATAAATTATACACCTAAATCTTCCTCATGGATCCCTGTCTATTGGTAATTTTTTTTATATTCTACTATACTTATGCTTGCCTGTTATTTTAAGCAATAATTGTGACTACGATGAAACGCGCTTACCCAGTAAATACCGATTCACTAGTGACTTAAAGACATGAAGATTATAGCTAGTTGTGCGTACCTGTGTCTTGGCCAGGGTGTGTGTTGATCAAAGTCTAAACCACAACTAAAGGGCTGCTTCTTTTGTGCAACAGCATTCGATACGGATTAATGGAGTATTACCTACAGTCTTATTCATAATAATATTAAGTTAAAATATTAACAAAAAAAACCGACTTCATGGATGCCATTCTCAGAACTAAACCAAACTGAAATGGGACCACACGGGAAGCATCAGCTTTCAATTAAAAAAAAAATTATCAAAATCGGTTCACCTATTCGAAAGTTCTGAGGTAACAAACATAAAAAAACATACAGTCGAATTGATAACCTCCTCCTTTTAGAAGTCGGTTAAAAATCGCATAATACTTTTGTTGAAATGGACTTTCTCTTTTTTACTAGTATAAATGTCAAGATGACAGACAGATACAAACGAGTTATAAACCTATTTTAGGTAAAATGAACTTATAAGACGTTTGTGAATACTGAATTACTTACGGTCCTATTCATGAAAATCTTATTAGACTCCTTAGTTAAAATGGACTTAGTCTCTTTCTTACTTGTATAAATGTCAAGATGACAGACAATGGAGTTATAAACTTATTTTAGTTATAATGAGATTATAAAACGTTTATGAATACACGGATAATTGTTTAAGGACATGTGAGGTCCACTAACCTTCACTTAGCCAGTGTGTGTTGATCAAAGCCTAAACCACAACTATGGGGCTGCTTCTTTTAAGCAACAGCATTCTTACGGATTAATGTACTTAATTACCTACCCCCGTATTCATGAACATATTTTGAGCTCATTATAATTGAAATAGGTTTATAATTCGTTTGTCTTTGTCTGTCATTTTGATATCATACTAGTAAGAAAGAGACAAAGTCCATTTTAACTAAAGAGTCTTATAACTTTTATATATATATGGGTACAGGGAGCCGATCAGACGGATAGTCCTCGCCAGAGAACTTAATAAGTGGGTGTGGTTACGAGCAGCAAACAAAGTTAACTTAATCACACTATTAATTTGTTACGAAATGTAAAAATAATACAACGAGTGGTAAGACAGTTCCTAGACCGATGTTGGTCGCACGGATGTCTGTAGAGAACTGGGGACAGTTCGTGTAGCGACGGTCCCCACTCGTCGCCCGCGAACCTCAGGCTAGACTCTGTCGAGGCGTGACGTCACGACGCGCTGCCGCCTCGCTGTCAAGTCTGCTACTGTACTAATGACTTCTCCTACATATATGAATAAGGCCTTTAATTTCTATTTGTACATTTCAGTTAGCTGACATAGCCACGAGTAAGGAAAGACTGACATCAATATCTAATTCAATGATGACATTACATAGAAGAGTGCAATCTTTACAGGTCAGTAAGTATACATTTGTAACACTAACAGTTTGTAGGGCTGGTGGCGTGGACGCAGCCAAAGAGCATATAAAAGCTTTAGTCGCAGCGGTACTATAGGCCGATTGGTTAACTCGCGTATCGCCATCTGAGTTACAAAGTCATAAAACATTAATAAAGAACTATTTAAGTCTCGAATAGTCTATACTAATATTCATATCGCTTGAATCATCATCACTGTCTGTGCAGCTTGAGGAGTCAGAATCTTGGCGATAGGCGATACGCGAGTTAAACGGTCGGCCTATAGCCTAGCCTTAGAAATATAAGTTCGCAGGTTCGATTCCCGGTCGTGTCACACATCTTTGTGTGAATTGGTTCGTCGCCGCTGTTCAATATCAGTGAAGGAAAACTACGTGAGGAAACCGGCATTTCTAAAAACTAATCCTTCGAGGACATGTGACAAAAACCCGCTCTTCGCCAGCACGTGTGGATTAAGGCCTTAACTCTTTCAACACGTAAGATAGTCAAAGCAGACCAGTGCCCAGTGGTGGGACACTAAAAAGGGTAGAAGGGAATGTGATCAGTCATCACGATAGTTCTTACTTAGGTTGGATGATTTTGACGGGCCGGTAGCGTGGTCGGTAAGATACTTGCTTTTCAGGTCATGGGTTCGATTCCCAACCGAGATAGACATTTGTGCGATGAACATGTCTATTTGTCTCGAGTCGGGATGTAATTATCCATTATAAGTATATATTTACAAAAGAAAAGTAGTTTAAGTTTAGTATATACCAGTTATCTGGTTTCCACAACACAAGCTCTGCGTAGCTTGGGTGTGTTAATGTCCCAGAATATTATTATTCTAAGTAAATTTTTTAATATTTTTTAATATTATTATAAGTAAATTTTTAATTAATAAGTATTTATTTACGTTTCAGACTAGAGCAGCAAATGTAGAAAAGGCAGCTAAATCAAAGGCATCTATCAAAGCTGCTGCAAGCACTACCAGTTAGTATACACAGCATATAAAGAAGAAAAGCATTGACAATAAAGTGAAAAGCACCTTGACCAACAAATAAATAAAAAATATATATTTAAATTTTAGAATAAATTCTATGGAAATGCGTTATCTACGAATCTATGTGTGGTGGAACTCTGATTGATAGATTGAGGTGTGAAGTAATTTGAAAACGCTTTCATGTATAGTCTTAGAAAATTCAACACGGAACCGGTATAGCGCACGTTCCTCTCTGCATAAACTATTCTAGTTTGTATGTATAAACTGGTTCATGTTTTGTGTTTGTGTGTAGCTTTTATTTACGTGCGCATATGTAAAGATGCTTCAACTTTCACATGTGTGCTGTACGTAGTTACGTCGCCTCCCCCAAAACTGGTAGAAACAATTTAGTACTAGAAATTACGAATAACACCTCCCGTGTTGAATGGTCTAACCCCCGTATTCATAAACGTCTTATATGCTCCATAAAGCTATAAAATAGGTTTATAATTCGTTTGTCTTTGTCTGTCATCTTAACATTTATACTAGTAAGAAAGAGACAAAGTCCATTTTAACTAGTCTTTTAAATCTATAAATAAGACCGTAAGCATAGTAATGGATTTGGGGATTAATTATTTATTTCTATAATTTATTGTTACTTTATATAAATAAAAACAGATTATTTTGATTAATCTTTATTTAATCAAATTACAATAATGATGTAAGTTTGTTTAAAAATAAATATTATTTCTTAGTATAAAAATACGTTTCTATAATTAAAATAACAATAAAAACTGCGATGTTTTGTTAATTAAGGCTCGAATACACTGGGAACATTTTGTCTCGCAACATGACACGCGCACAATCTTAGTTCAGGCAAATTAAATATTTTCGTAATCGTGGAGGTGTAACCGCTCGATTCCCGTCTTGTCTGAATGAAGGCTAATGCTGAGGCCAAATGAGCAGAATGTTTGAACTGTGAGTCGCGTCATTTCAGTAGTTCTCATTCTTTAGTCGGCAGAGAATAGCATCACCACCGTGTGAATGAAACCGGACTAAACCGTTTACAGCGTAAATTACGCGAATCAAAGCTCATAGGAAGACGCTGGTTTGGCCTCAGCCTATATCTACGGGACGCTATAATGTTGCACATAGCGCTATGGCGAATATTGTATAATAATATTGACGAATTCGGGGAGAACCCTTCTACTGAATGATATTTTATAGCGACTGCTGGCAACACCGTCTATAGGTACTGACTAGCGGGTATTCCCCGTGTTTTATAAGCTGTATAGTGCAAAATAATGATGACTGTCCTTGCCGATCAGTTTTTTTAGGATTAATAAATGTATAGTATACATTTGTTGATTCGATTCGATATCGATGGAAATACCCAAATGAGAGAGCGGAAAAATCATCTTCCGCCCCCCACCTGTCTACGCTCACGCTACGCCGCCGACATACTGACTGACGTTACACAGTATCCCGCGACATTATTAAGTATTAGTAAGTCAATATTAACACACTCATGTAATTACTCGGCGTCATGTTTCGCAATTTGTCGCTCCTTTGTCCCCTAGTGTACGAGGCTTTACAATTTACGAGGACTCTCCTTAATAATTTTGTTGTGCAATGCAAACTTAGAGTTGGTCAAAATGTTTACTTGTTAGTACTTTGCATTGATTTAATGGCTAAACTAAATAGGTATTGTTACCCCATATCTAAATAACGGTGGACTTAACAAAAGTTACAAACTATCATCTAAGTATATTCTGAGATGGTTGTTCCTAATAACTACATATTTATTGATCCTAAGACTAGGTTGGTTAAGTAACTAAAGCGTCCATAATTAGCATGGCAGTAAGATTCACATAAGTACTTACTATTTAAACAATATAAAATACTTTTTAGTAAAAAATTGGTTGTTTGTAAAGTAGGTTTACGATCGAGATGTTTACGTGATAACGTCTTAAAATCTCCATTCGTTTGTATGCCGCTAGAGTGAGAGAGACGGAAGATCGGACCACTCACTCGAACGCTATGCCAGCCTCCGCTCGTGAGGATTCCGCGTGACAAGTTTCACGGAATGACTGGCAGCGCTCGAGATGAGACGGGATATCGGTCCGTCTCTCTCTCGTTATACCTGCGATCGCGCTCGTGAGGTTTTGGTGTGACACAAGTTTCTGAACATGTCACCCGACTAAAACGATTTTAAAGACGTTATCACGTCAAAATATTGAAATATTGATATATTAAATATTAAACACAGCGTTGAGCGGCGCGGACTAGCGATTTTGTAGCGCCTTAGCAGATATACTTGAGCCATTACAAACGTGCGAACTGCGTCATAAATCATTACGTCAAAAGAATGTGATCCCAATAGAGCAGTTCCATAAAGTCTATAAAGTGCGAGCGAGAGGTCCGATAAAACTATTTATGACGTAGTTCGCATGTTTGTGATGGCTCATGTTTATTAGATAACAACAAGTAGCGAAAAAAAAACTTTTGGAATAGACCAACCATAAAATAGTAGAAAAATATATTTTTGTTGATTTACATAGCCATTAAATAGCTTTTAATTTAAAAACAAGTGTGTTGAAAATTATAAGAACGCGGGCACAATAAACTAAAAATCGCTAATCAAGTTGCTTAATGTTGTGTTTTGTAACGTCTTATTTTTTTAAATAGCAACACTAAGAAATATTTGGCTGAAAATGTAGTTTTTTAACTGTATAAAAGTTAATTAGTAAAAATATTTCGAATAGTATTTCGAACAGCATTTTATTAATAAGGCGCTGTATATACGACGAATTATTGTTCAGTAGTCATAGTCTTCGATAGCAACATGACTTATTTAAATGACTGGATAAAACACTAGTGCGGTTTAGTAATATGAAATAGTTTTGGCCTAAACTTTAACAAACTGTTATGCATAAAGGTTTTTAAAGGTTATTTTACTTCATAAGTAACAGGCGACGGACAATTTTGCCCATTACAAGTCGATGTATTATTTGTCGACAAGTAAGTGTTAAGAATATAATATAAAAATATAATTTCACTTATATACTATACGCCTAATCGTTTGGAGATCGTATAACTAAATACATAATTTTAGTAATAACTTGGCAACATTGTTGGTCTTGGTTAGCAGACGCTAAAAAGGCCAAGGCCGGAAAACCCTTTAAAATGTAAAAATAAAATATCGATCTTGTGATGTTGTGCCATTATCATAAAATACAGAGAGTTAACAGTTTTAACTCGTTATTGTTAACTGTAAAAACCAAGAAGCTTAACCCCCCATTGGGTATATTTCCTTACAAACATAAAAAAACAAGAAGTTAACCTTGTATGACGTAGCTTTGTTTTAAGTAAGGACAGTACATGCTCGGTCGTTATTAGTGTGTATCTCTGCTAACCAAAATCCCTAGTACTATTTAATAGCAATACGCCCCTAGTCGTGTTAACCTTTTTGGTTGTCACACAAAGAGGGGTCACGAGGTGGGTCCTATGTTATTTCCTCAAATATGCCTCTGTCACGTGGCTCGGAGCTGTGATGATGAAGGATTCGATTCCGGATTCGTTCTCGCCGCGAGCGATTCTGAAGTAACCGTTTTCACCCCATTCGGTGCCCCAGCTGTTGGCAACAGTCTGTAAAGAAAATTTAGTCACACCTTGTAGTAAGCAAGCCGATCTGTACGCCACACACTAAATGAAGGTGTACGTTACTCAACCTATGATTATTAACATATTTTTAGTTTAAGGAGAATAAATATCTTAACCCAAAAAGGTGCGTAGGGCGACTTTCTGACATGAGGTAGAGGAGGGTCTGAAATGCAACTCCATATTTCAAAATCTATGTACTTTAACTATTATTGAACGACATCATATGTGACGTTATACTAGAGGGGGGAAAGTCACAGTCACAAATGTGACTAACTGTAGCAAAACAATTAAATTGGATAACGTCACACGAACCCAAATATTTTAATTTTAACGTCCCCCATACTACATACAGCGGGTCATTTTTGTGACATTTCCCCTTCTATGTGACTCCGCTATCGTAAACACATGACGTTTCTCTGCATTTTAACAGGTACCCCTCCACGTAAGTTTTTAATTAGCTCCGTCAACTGATCTTTAACTTAGCAATACATATTGTAGGAATAGTACGAATTGACAATACGAAAAAAGTTTACGAACACTATCATGAACCTGTCAAGTTAATAAGTTAAAATGCACAAAAATCTACAAACTATTTTACTTATTCTATTTCCAATCCATCTTATTCTATTTCTGGCCTTACAATATTTTTTTAATAAACGTTTTGAACGAAAAAAAAATGAATATGAAAACGAATTTTGACTGGTTCAAGATAGTATTTGAAAACTTTTTTCATATTGCCGAACTCGTACTAAGGGTAACTATGAAAAGAGCTCTACTTACCCAGTACTTTTGCCCATTCTCCTCGCCCCAGCCGATGATCCTGACGCTGTGCAGACCCTTCAGCTCGTTGTCTCCATACCGAGAGCGGCGGTACACACCGTCGCGGTAGTGGAAGAAGTCTTGGTACACCGTCATTATAGCTACACAAGAAATAACTTGGGATTAATAAAGCCAGTCTCGCTTAGGCCACAGGTTTGATTGACAACCCGCACTTGGCCAGCTTGTGTACATTATGGCCTAAATTCTCAACTCTTAATAAGATTTTAGTCCATTAAAATTTTTTTGAGCTTAGCGTGCATTTTTAGGGAAGACTATTAGTAAAAACCCTTACTACGCCCACACTCTTTACTTATCTCATAAGTTGCTAATGACCTGCACAGATAGTTGTGGTGTTCTAAAGAGGAGAAGGGCTATATCCAACTCTGGTTATCCCCAGACTGATAATAATGACGGGCCGGTGCCGTGGTCGGTAAGATGCTTGCTTTTCACGCCGTAGGTCGTGGGTTCGATTCCCACCCAAGTCAAACATTTGAGTGATGAACATGTTTGTTTGTCTTTATTTTAGGTGTAATTATCTATATTTAAGTTTGTATTTACAAAAGAAAAGTATTATATGTAGTATATTACCAGTTATCTAGTTTCCATGGTACAACCTCTGCTTAGTTTGGGATATGGCCGAGTGTGTTAATGTCCCACTAATTTATCTTTAAGTTTGTTCAGTGGTAAGCCTGTTCGTTTAATAACCGCGATTTCCTGGTTGGCAGGATTGTGTCCGATGAACGGTAATAGGCCCGACGGACTTACACAAAGACACACTAGAGAATCTTAGCAAAGCAGTTCGATGAACGGCAAAAGTCCTTGCCAGCTATAACGCTATGTATAGGTCTGGTTAGACTTAAATATCTCTGGCAAAATGTGTGCTGTATTCACCTCTCCTACACCTGTGGGTAATGTTATTCTTACCTTGCACAGGTCCAGACTGCATAATATCGTACATGACATCATTCTCCTTCACCAGTTTTCCAGGCGGGCTGACTTTGTACCGGGAAGTACGAAGTGGCGCGACAGGCTTGCACCCATCATCTAGAAGGTTTCCTGTCTTCTTGAATCGACATGTCGTTACCGCAGCTCGGTATGGGAAGCAAGGCTCGTCAACTAACCTGCAGATGGAATTCTTGGGTTAAAAATAGGTAGATAATGCTGAAAAGTGGTAACATGCAACATGAAGATCTAGATAAATTCCTTGGTGCATCTGGAGCAGCAGGGAAGGGCGGGGTTCACCGCCTTCTCTTGTCATAGCTACTTTCTCGACTGATGGTCACCCTTTTTTGCAGAATGACATGAAAAAAAAAATTACTCACTGTTATAACTTATAACCATTGATAACATGAATGTGTGTAAAACGGTTTTGTGGGGCAATGAAATATTGTAATGTTGTGAAATTTAATATTAAAGATACATAGGTACATCTCCCTCATGGTCATTTCAGTAACCACAGACTAGTAAGGAGTCTGCAACAGATCCTGTCGTTTTAAGACAGGAGCGGACCAGACGAAATTGGGCTGATGATGATGACTCTCACCAGAAACTCTTGTGTAACAAGTTGTTCTTCCTTTCATACCAGAAACAAATGGGCAAAGGTGGTTTTGATGGCAGTCAACTAGAACGCTTAACTGGACGGCATATATTATGTGAATGACAGTGTAGGTAGTTGGTGTATATCAGGATTGCCAGTCGTCCTGTTTTCCCAGAACATGTACTGCTTTTTAGGGTATGCTGGGCTGTCTGGGATAATATCTAAGCATTGTCCAGAGTTTTCAAAGAGTTCTTTTAAGGACTTATGTTTTAAAATTGGCGCGCCACTACTGAAAATGATCTCCAATCGTTTCACTGGGCTCTGGTTCTATTGACCTTGCATATAATAGTTGATTAGGTATTGATCTTAAATGTGTAGGTACACGCCTGGCTTTAAACCGAAATGTCCTGGTATTTCTACTTTCAAATCCTGGATTCAAAGTTTGGAGATGGTACCTAACCCTAGTGTAATACGTACTAAAAGAATTATTTACCCGCGGAACTGTGCAAAGATCCAGGCAGTGTCGATGTGTCCACCTCTGCAGCCTTGCTGGTGCTGTCTATTGCAGGACAACAGCATCTGTGGACTGAGGGTCACCTTTTCGGCACCGTTCGATTGGATCGCAAATCTGGAAGATAAAAAACTTGTTGAAAACTAAGATTTCACGTAAAATTTCAATTTTGGGAGCTGAGTCACCTTCGTCCGTGGGTGTACCTACACCTTTATTAGTGACCACCCAGACAAAGCCGGACCGGCAAGCGGCCTTGCCGTGTTCCAGTGCGATGTCTGGTGACACCATGCAGAGAGTGTGGCTCGGAATTGTTGCTCCTTTATGGTTTCTAACCATATGGAGGCTCATTCCACTGCCATTTTCTCACCGATAATCATTAGTAATCACGAGTGAATCGGTATTCTAGGCTGGCGCGTTCCATCGTACACTACATCATTGCTTAACATCAGGCAAGTTGAAGTCAAGCGCCAGCCTATCGCAGAATAAAAAAAAATTAAAAAAATGCTTTGGTTAGACAAAATTAAAATGGCTGCTGCTGCTAGATGTTCTTTCGTTCAAATCCGGGTATTGATTTTCGCATATGTAGGTAGGTACTTATGACACGCAGCGTGAGCACGTTTTTTTTTTTGCTGATGACCTAACCCAATCGGCCGGAAGGGCCTCTATTGGTTCACCGGACTTTTTCGGTGAGCCGTCCGAGGACGGTCGAACCGATCAAGTACTATGGCAACTGCCACGAGGGCTCCCCATGTGGGAACGAACCTCGGCTCAGGACGTTGCCGGAACGGGGGGCAGCGTGAGCACGGCGTACGCGTCGTTTATATACGCTCGAGCACAGATAATATAATACTATACTAGCTCGAGTAAGCGTACCTACGCCCAATGTGGGAGGCCTAAAGGACATCTTTCCGTCAATCCCTTCCATAATTTTATTCACAAACTTGCTTTTACAGTAGTACCTAACTTTCGGAAGTTACTATAAGAATTAATTAACTTTTTATAAGTAGGTACACAATTAAAAAAAATTGTAAGAAAGTATGTACAGAACAGTTTACTTAAATAATACATTTTTTTTTTAAATTGCACTAATTACTGACCTAACCTGACTTCTAAGGTTCTTTTACTAATAACACGTTAAAAACTTGGGTTAAAAACCTAATGCTACACGAACGAGCGACGGAATGCCGCGGTCTGGCTGTAACATAAGAAGTAGACGTTTCTTACGAGTGGAGGTAAAAATAAAACTTAAGGACTCTACACCGCAGAGAGGCTTTGTGTTGCTAAGCAAAAACTGACGTGTGTTTTGTTTTAGTTTGTTTTGATATGGAATGTCTTTGGTTATGTTACTATAATAGTATTGTTTTAGATTTACGCGAATATCACACATTGAAATAAAACTACTTTATACTGATTTTATCGCGGTTTATTTTAGATTTTAGATCCCGACGTTTCAGTGTTTCAGACTTCATGTTCACGGGTGAACTGAGGTATTTGACGTCCAAAAATATAAATCACAATTATTACTGACTACCTACTAACATTACCACCACACCATGGTGACACCATGCAGAGAGGGTGGGTCGGAATTGTTGCTCCTTTATGGTTTCTAACCATATGGGGCTCATCCCACTGCCACCTTCTCACCGATAATCATTCGTAATCACGAGTTATGAATCGGCATATTGGGCTGGCGCGTTCCATCGTAGACTACATCATTGGTTGTAGTCAAGCGCCAACCTACACTTGAACCTTTTTTATTGTCCCACTGCTGGGCACGGGTCTTCTATCAACTCTCTTATGAGTCGAGAGAGTTTAGGCCTTAATCCATACACTCTGGCCAAATGCGGGTTGGTGGATGTCACATGTCTTCGAATGATTAGTTCTTAGACATGCCGGTTCCCTCACGATGTTTTCCTTCGCATTGAGCAGCGGAGATGAAACAATTTACACAAATATGACTGTGGGCAGGATTCGAACCCGCTACCTTATTTTTGTAACGCGAAGCCCGAACCGCTGCGCCACCACTGCTCGCAAGCGCCAACCTATCGCAGAATAAAAGAAAAAACCTATGAAGCGTACAGTTACCTGTCAGACACAACAGTTGTGAGTGAAACCGCCCAATCAGATCCACACCAGCCTTGATCTGCTATCGGTGTGATATACTCCGGCCAGCGACGTCGGGCGTCGAATTCTCTTGGGTAAGCGATGTCTACATCCAAGTTAATTGGACCTAGTCTCTTGGTCTCCGCTGATAGTGGAAGAGTTCCTGAAAAAATAGTCATAATTAGTTTTTCTATGGGTGCTAGAGAAGTTGAGATTGGAACTGTTTAGGAACCCCTGTTATATGACATAGGTAGTGATCCAACGTTTAAAACAGGAACTTTTATTAGCACGCGTTCCCCTCTGCCGAGGAACATGAACAGTTTGTATGCGTACCTAATACGCGAACCTATATACACATTTGGTATGGTTTGAGACCCGGGAAAGGACATAGTATAGTTTTCATCCGACTGCGCAAAAAGGAATTAATGGTTTAGCGCGATAACCAACATACGCGCGGGTGACGCCGCGGTCGGAAAACTAGTTACCTATAATTACCTACCTACCTAATAGTTTAGTCAGCTAATACTAAAAAGTTTGGTGAAAATTGTTGGGGGAATTAGAACTTTGCACCTTTGTCATACGGTTGAATTTTGTTTAGAATTTTACAATGAAGCGTAATGAATCGTAGGCGCACAGTTGATTTATTTGTCAGGCGTAGTAATGAAACAGCATTGTATGAATCCGTGCTGGTCACGACAATACACTCGTATGTAAATTAGATCCATAGGTCATTGCTGTTGCCTATAATATGTACAGTAAGCAAATTGGAACCAAAGCGCTTTGTGTTATAAATATCTAACAACACGAAGACTTTACTACGAGTTCGACAATACGAATAAAGTTTCGAATACCGTCTTGAACCTGTCAAAGTGAATTTTCAAATTCATTTTTTTCCTTCAAAAGGTTCAATAAAAAAAATTAATTTGTTTTCGTATTATTAACAACTCTGGGTATACCTGTACCCTTAGTACGAGGCGTACTACTGATTCCGTCTAAATAATTCCTTTTTTTTTCAATAATAATAAAACTTACATGACAGCGTTCCATTTTTTTGTCGAGTATATTATTTTTTTAATAGCCTGTAGTGTCCCACTGCTGGCCAAAAGCCTCCCCCATAGCCTTCCAACTGTCCCATGTAGCTTCTTCCGTCCAAGTCACGACAAACGAGCTTATATCATCGCACCATCATTTCCGTGGTCTTCCTCGGAGACGACGACCGTCTCCAGGAATCCGATATATAATACGAATATTAAAATCATGGTCATCCCGCTTCTCGTAATATAATTATAGCTCATATTAAAAAATTTTGATAACATCGTTTTGGTTTCACGTCATAAAAATGTAGGAAGACCTTACAGTCCATCAAATCTAAGAAGTACCGTTTGTCAGTTCTAAACGTAGTACATTTAGGATTTTATTTTTTGTATGAAAATTGTTCATGTTATGTTAAAATAAAAATAACTTCATAATTCAATTATTTTACAGGAAAGCTAATAAAAATAGTGTGAATTACGCCTCTATAAAGCTAATTTAATAGAAAACAGTGAAACGTCAAAAGGTACTTCTTAGATTTGTTCAATTGTAAATTCTAATTGATTTTAGTTATCTTCCTAAAAATATATATAATGTATAACGAAGATTTGAGGTAACAAACATACAGTCGAATTGAATACCTCCTCTCATCCTTTTTTAAAATCGGTAAAAATTAAATGAAGAAAGCTTACCAAGCTTATAAATAAGTCCATCTTTAAGCTTCTTGCCGTAGAACTGTGTGTAGTTGTAAGCTCTCCAGCCGAGGCTCGGCTGCCTGTTGACACCTTCGATAACATCATCTTCAATGATACACCGGTCTCTATCACAGTCCCAATAACCATTTTCTTTCTTGTCTGGGAAGACGCATGTGCTGTGAACAAGATGGTTAAATAAACAACCTTGAAAAAAACAACTTGACACAGGGTACGGTGGCACAACGGTAATGGCCTCCCTCAGAAATATAAGGTCGCGGGTTCGATCACCGATCGTGCCGACACAACTTTGTGTAAATTGTTTCATCACTGCTGCTCAATATTGGTGAAAGAAAACATCGTGAGGAAACCGACATGCAATAACCCGCACTTGGCCAGCGTGTGTGGTTATGAAAATTTGATCAAGATGTGACCAGGATTTTTGAGGTAGGTAGGTATGTCGAAAGAAACGTCATTGTTAACTCTAAGCGCCTGCTGCCTGCCAAAATTATTAGAGCAATTGTCCTAAACGCATAATTCTAGGTACATACGTATGAAGTCGGTTCTGTGTTTATGTTGCAAAAGAAAATAGGCAAATTTAGGCAAACGAACCTCTAATCCTAAACTAAGTAGAGCTAATTCACCTTCGTCCGTGGGAGTGCACCTTTTATCTGAATCCCCACACCTGGTCCCCGGGTGGTGCAAATCAGGTGACAATCAACCGGTAATTAAGTTTACTTGTATTTAACTGGTGATAGGCTTCGGCCGTGGTTAGTGACCACCCACCAGACAAAGCCGCACCGCCAAGCGGCCTTGCCGTGTTCCGGTGCGATGTCTGGTGACACCATTTAAGAGGGTGGGTCGAAATCGTTGCTCATTTATGGTTTCTAACCATAAGGAGCATCATTCCACTGCCACCTTCTCACCGAAATTCATTCGTAACCACGAATGAATCGGTATAGTGGTATCATGGCTTAACATCAGGCAAGTTGTAGTCTAGCGCAGGCATATTTCAGGATAAAAAATAATAGTTAAAAAAACTAAAAAACACGCTTTTATAGCTAACCGAACTAAAAATTACAAAATAATTTTTAATATCAGAGAGTTTATAATACAGTAGTAGAAGAACGAACAATCAATCAGAATTTATCACCTCAAAATAAAATTATAATAAAGTTTAAGTTATTAACAAAAGAATTGAAGACATGAGTGGATGAAGGTGGTATGTCGCACTTTTTCAAATTTTCGTTTTTTTTTAGATATGAAGGTGTTAAGTCGCTATTGAAGTCATGGCACCCTCAGATTTAAGTTTTAATAAGCGTAAAGCCATAAAAATAATAGATGAAGGGTATATGTACACACAACATTCAACTTCTTAGTGGATAAATGTGCTAAGGGCACTTAACACTCGATTTCAAAATAATATCACAAAATCGTCTAGTGGAAGAAAGTGTTATGTTCCTACTTAGCTCCTTCCTTCATGATTTAACTAGCTAAAAATTGAGACATTGATCATACAATATGGAAGAAAGTGTCATGTTATATTCATAACGCTTTCATTCGTGTGTCAAAGTGTTCGTGTAAGTAGTAAAGGTATAGTGGAAGAAAGTGTTATGTCCGTACTTAGCTCCTTCATTTACGATTTAATTCACTAAAATTAATACATCGATCTTATAACATGGAAGAATGCATCATGTTATGCTCATAACCCTTTCATTCATTTTTCAACTTGTTCATTTGTAAAGTTTTCATTCAAAAAGTTAACGATTGCTCAACAGTTTATTTTAAATTTTAGATACCGACGTTTCAAAGTCTTTTCAGTCCACCCGTGACCATGAAGTCTGAAAAGACTTTAAAACATTGGGATCTAAAATCTAAAAAAAAACGGCGATAAAATTCGTTATAAAATACTTTTATTTCAATAATTATTAAACGAAAATGTCTCGGGCGATGTAAATGTTAAATTCTGTAAGTGGTAGTGACGTGAAAAACACAAGTGTTCAATGGACTCTATGGAGAAATAGGTATTTTGATCTTGTATCCTTTGCATGTGCTAACTATTTCATTAATTTGGATTTGAAACTTGGTATAGTTACCAAAACTCCTAATCCTGAACCATCTACAAGTGGTTTGCAACAAAATTTACTGATGAAAAGAGAGCAAAGAGTTCTGCCCAAAGAGCATAGCTCCAAAAAACGTCACAAAACCCCTGAGCACTAGAAGAAAAAAGCAGCAGCATTAGCTACACATAAAGGAGAAGAGTACTTGTCATACAAATATTCTATTGGGCGCAGAAAAGATAGGTAGAAAATAGAGGTTTGTTGTGCAGAGAAAAATGCAGATTACGTTCAAGTGTTCAGATAATTTTTCAGTAGAAAAAAAGAAGCGGATTTTAAAAGAATTTTACTCATTAGATGTTAACGGGAAAATGCACTACTATTTATCAGTTTAGTAAGTAAACCAACAGCAAGATTAAGAAAAGGATCTATAAAACAGTACCTAACCTTTAAACATTTTGTCACTCATGACAGTATTATACAAGAAGTTTGCAAGCTTGACCTTTGTGCTTTTTAAGAGATTGGGCGAAAGAACGTGGATATTATTATAGAAAAGATTAAGAGCGGAGCTTCAGCCCCAGCTCCAGACCAAAAAGGAAGGCATTCCAACAGACCTCATATAATGTGTGGATATAAGAAGAAACTCCAGACCCGATGATTTTATTTTAGAAACTATAACAGGTACCTATGGCACAATATCAACAGAGAAAAAGGATAACATAGAGACCAGTTCAAAAATGTGAAGCCAGACTTTGGTTATTTCTACAAAAAAATCTAAATTAATGATTAAGTTTCAGATTTTGATGGGTTTTTATTACATAAAACACGTTCATAAATTAATCTTGTTTTATTTACACAAGTGTTATGTCTGTGAATGAAGGGGTTATGTACATTATTTTGTATATATTACCCACTTATACAACATATTTTTTCAAATAGGATTATGTACTCAAATAAATACATAATTATCTACAACTTTTATAAGTCTTAGTATCTTAAGTCAAACATTACCATTTCTACAACTAAAAAACGTTTAACGTTAATTTTCTCGAGTTTTTGTTTTTGTTTCATATCACCTTCATCCACTCATGTCTTCAATTCAATTCAGAGTAAACAGCGTGGTAATATATTACGAACGAATGAACACCGAGCACGGGTGAAGCGGCCATCTTAGAATGGCTGACACTGTATGTTGGACCGTTGTGTCGTCAGGAAGTGCAGATGCAACAACGTGCTCGGTGGACGTTACGCTTTAATCCAATGTAATCTTTGCGATCTGTAATTATCTGGTATAATTAATGATTGTGCTATCGAGAGATCGGGGTGAAGTGGCATTTGCCGTAGTTATTTTATTGGAAATCCGTTTTCTTACCCGATAATTCACGCCTACCTAAATTTGTCTGATGCTTTCATATTTATTTAAGTGGCTAATGTTATTACAACTGAATACAAAGTATTTAATACATTACCGTTTAGTTCGCACCTAAAAAAGACAAAAACATAAGTGGCTTAAGGTCATCAGCCGATTATTACGTTACTATACAAACTGAACCGAAAAGGCTATACGTGAAACCAGACATTCTTCAAGTCATTACTAATGAAGTGAATTTAGAAATTAATTTACATTATATTTTGATACGTGTGTAACCCTAAATACCTGTTTTCCTGAACTCTCTTTGACCTAATCTATCTTCTTCTATATATATCTATTTAAATAAAAATCAATGCCACTTTTCGTTGTAATTTTATAACTCAAAAACGGGCTTACTTATTCAAACCAAATGTTTAGGCATTGTTCGGACTATTTAGTAAGATGGTTTATGTGAAGTTTGCACAAAATCGGTTGAGCGGTTCTTTATTTATCACATATTTTGTAAATTGTTGAGTGGGCTAAAGCTACCCGGGCGAAGCTGGGGCGGGCCGCTATAAAATGAATTCCTATTTCCCTTGGTCACGCCGACCTCTTCAATGGCTCGACCGATTTCGCTAATTCTTTTTTTAGAATTTTTCTTGAAGTACGAGGAGGAGACGGCTTGACCGATTTTTATGGAATCTTATAAGTACCTTTATTCGATAGGTCTGAGAATCGGTCGTATTTTAATTTCGAACCCGGTAGGTGGCACTGCT
The DNA here is from genome assembly GCA_936450015.1 of Meganola albula. Classification (NCBI taxonomy): domain Eukaryota; kingdom Metazoa; phylum Arthropoda; class Insecta; order Lepidoptera; family Nolidae; genus Meganola; species Meganola albula. The sequence goes on from OW388164.1 coordinate 2,389,747, forward strand.
TTACCGGGCAGGACGACGTCTGCGTGGTCCGCTAGTAAAAGATGTAACAAAAGAATGTCAGTTGATGGTCTCTTCAAAAGTTATTGTTGTCTAAGAAATAAATTGAAAAATAATATTTTTATTTTGTAGGGGTTCTTCTTTTTTTTATTAAAATTAAAACATCACAATAATTATTGCTTAGTGCTCTAATAACGTAGAATTTAAGGCATTTTAGACCCTTTCCGGTTCACCTTTTATAGGTTGACTGGTGATCAGTGTAAAATTAATCATGTGATTACAAACACCTTTCCTAAAAGAAACTTATTGGAACCAATTTTTTTTTAAATATACCTTTAAATACTGAGCAGCGCAGTAAAGTCCGTTTCACAAAAGAAGTCCCGCGGCATTCAGTGGAACTAATTATTAAAGATCGGAAATGTTTCTCAATTTGCAAGAAATTATAACAATAAGAATGAAGCCTGAAATTATTATAATTAAAATTTGGAGTTGAGAGGGTGTCCTCTCAACTCTAAATTCTAATTAGACTGTAGAGTCGCCTAGCAGCAGCATCCTAGCACCCCGGCTGCGGGACTTCTTTCGTGAAAAGTACTCTAAAAACGGCATCATTAACGGCTCCTTGTCTCTGGCTACTCAACACTTCATTATCTCAGGATCAAACTTATAGGTATAAAACCTCTTTCATTCGTTCGAGGGATAAAAAATACCACATTTTTAACTAACGGCTTTCTCATTAGGTTCAAGAAACAAAAAATTGTAACAAAGCTCTAAATCTAAGGTCATTGCGCCCAAGTCTAGACTAAGTCATACCACATCCTTATGTGTGGTCACACGTTTCTAGTGTGGTTTTAAACCGTCTTCAAAAAGGAGAAGTTACCATTTGGGTAGGTTTGTTGCTAGTTAATAGGGGTTCGATTCCCCGCCCGAGAGCCAATTGTGACGGTAGTGGGTAGTATCTTAGACTCACAGATAGAGAGTAGGTAGAGTTGCAGTAGAAAAAAACAGTAATAACTTTAGAATCAAATTTAATACTTTTGAGAAACAAAAAAATAGATTTTTTGTAAAAAACGTTATTTTTGTGTATAGTTATAAATTCAAGACTTGAAATCCAGTGACCCGTTAGGTTTCAAGTTCAAATCCAGACTGATACATCAAAATAATAAAAATAAGTAAACTTGTAATAAAACTATTTTTTTATCGGATTTTATCACGTTTTATTTTAGATTTTAGATCCAGACGTTTCAGTCTTTTCAGACTTTATGGTCACGGGTGGACTGAGGTATTTGACGTCCAAAATTATTAATCACAATTATTACTGACTACTTACCACAGATGATATAATACCTACAAACATTATTATATAAGTAGCGTTCCGATTTAAGCAATCTAAGAAAATACTAAGTAATTTTGAATTTGGAAAAAAAAATATTACGAGTTGGAACCAGGAACGAGGAATGGTGGAAGGATGAAGGTTTAATTTGAAGGTTTATATCTTTCAGTACATATTAAAAGTTCCTTTAAGTACTCAAAGATTATTTAGGTGGTAAAAAGAAACTTGTCTTTCTCGAAGGTTCTTTTTCCTACCAGAATGTACAACATTAATTTTTCTTTCAGCGAAGGTCCCATTGAAATGTGTAGTCTGTTTTTGTTGATTTATTTATTTATTCAAAATGTAAATAAATGTAGGTATTGAAAATGATGTCATTGACAGATATATATCGAGTTGTGATTCATTTGTTATTTAAAAGGTCAAATTAAATCCAAGATGTCATGATTGTAAATTAGTGATGTGACTCTTTTTGTGTTTTACAATCACACATAGGTACTCTATTTCATACTAAATACTCAAGTAAAAGAAAGCGGATTGGAGTCAAATTAATAATACTCGAGAGGTTTTGAGTGTTAGTTTAGTAATCATAAGCGAGTTCCCCGACAATTAGAATATAGCACTGGTAACTTAAAATCGAAACAAGTTAGTAACTCGGAAACTTGTACCTACTCAAGTTGCTAGAGTAACTCGAAAACTTGTACTCACTCAAGTTGCTTACAGTAACTCAAAAACTTGTCGCTTCTCAAGTTGCTACAGTAATTCGAAAACTTGTACTCTCAAGTTGCTTACAGTAACTCAAAAACTTGTCGCTACTCAAGTTGCTAGAGTAACTCGAAAATTTGTACTCACTCAAGTTGCTTACAGTAACTCAAAAACTTGTACCTACTCAAGTTGCTAGAGTAACTCGAAAACTTGTACTCACTCAAGTTGCTTACAGTAACTCAAAAACTTGTACCTACTCAAGTTGCTTAGAGTAACTCAAAAACTTGTAGTCTCTACGCCATTGAGAGTTGAGCCTAAGTTGGCTATCTTAATAGGTATTCATCTAGTTTTATGTAAATGTCACAGCACAAAACCAAGATTAGGAGCCAGACACAATTTGCGTCAGTAATATTTTTTTATACTACCAAATTATCAACCTGGCATAAGCTGTCAACGTAGACTATGGACGCTTGCAACACCAGAGGTACCACTTGTATATCGACCATGTAGTTCTCGGGCAGAGGCTGCCATACTCACAGTGCTCACACCGAGACACAACCAAAGGTTATTACACTCCCCAGCCTTGCTACTTTGGAGAAAATAATATAAATGAATGATTCGAGTCACAAAATCGTATCTCATCTCTATTATTACCTATGACGCTATGACTATAGTTGTTTAAGTATTCATCTAGTTTTAAATGTCAACACAAAACCAGACAATTAGGAGCCAGACACAATTTTCGACAATTAATATTTTTCTTTTAATTTACCAAGTCACCATTCAATCTTACGGCTCACCCACCGTGGTAACTGTTTACCATAGCATATGGACGCTTGCAACACCAGAGGCTACACTTTAGATGTCGACAGTCACTAGGCTACCTAACTCACACCCAGGAACATAACCAAAAGTTATTACTTATTACACTGCGTGTATTCTGAAAGGAAGAGGTACCTCCCCAGTCTGGCTAATCTTGGAGTAAATAAGAATGAGTGATTAGATTCACAAAATCGTATCTCATCTCTATTATTATAACTAGGGTCACAGATAATATAAAACTATTATGACTAACTTGGAGCTTTTAACACGGGAGGTGTTATACGCAACTTCTAGTACTACTGGAGGAGGCAAGGTAACCACGTACAGCACACATATAAAGGTTGAAGTGTCTTTACAAAAGCTACACACAAACACAAAAAATGAACAGTTTATGCACGCAATACGAATTCCGTTTTAAATTTTCTAAGATGACTTGAAATAAAACTACTTTTTAACGGATTTTATCGCGGTATATATTTTTTTATTCTGCGATAGGCTGGCGCTTGACTGCAACTTGCCTGATATTAAGCAATGATGTAGTCTACGATGGAACGCGCCTAGTAAAATGATTATCGGTGAGAAGGTGGCAGTGGAATGAGCCTCCATATGGTTACAAACCTCAAAGGAGCAACAATTCCGACCCACCCTCTCTGCATGGTGTCACCAGACATCGCACCGGAACACGGCAAATCCGCTTGGCGATGCGGCTTTGTCTGGTGGGTGGTCACTAGCCACGGCCGAGGCCTATCACTGGTTGATTGTCACCTGATTTGCACCACCCGGGGACCACGTGTGGGAATTCAATTAAAGGTGTACACCCACAGACGAAGGTGACTCAGCCCCCAAAATAAAATATTTTAAGTTTTAGATCCCGACGTTTTAAAGTCTATATATTCACTTCATGGTCACGGGTGGTGGTGGTGGTGATGATATTCGCGTAAATCTAAGAAAATATTTTATGACTAAGGTTATTTAAATATTCATCTGGTTTTAAATGTCACAACACAACAAAACCAGACAATTAGGAGCCAGACACACACAGGTAATTTCCGTTGATTAATAAGATAGATACCTACGTAGGTAAATACGTATTTCGATATACTGGTATTCAGAATTAGATTAAACTGCTTAATCAGCATTGTATCTCCAACAGGTATTCATCTATACAATACGGAGAGATTGATTGTGCATATTATTATGTCACTAGCTTCCGCCGTCGGCTTCTCCCGCGAAATTGATCTCACTAATCTAAATGTTTCTCCATACAAACTTTGGAACCCCGTTTCACCCCCTTAAGGAGTTAGTTTTGAAAAATCCTTTCATATTGCACCCCTAGGCCCCATAAGGAACCTATGTGCCAAATTTGGAGTCTCCAGACCCAGCGGTTTGGGTTCTGCGTTGATATGTCAGTCAGTCAGTCAGTCAGTTTCTTCTTTTATATATTTAGGTACATAAGCACAGCACGGAAGAGGCATAGCGTCATGCCTGTATAACCCAACGGTGGAGGCAGAGGTAAATATGAATCACTTTCCGCCGGCTATGTTTAGGTTTTATATTAGGGGGCGAGCGAGCCTATTATGAACTATTATCGTTCATTGAGTACAATCCCAAAGTTCAAGATGCAACTAAACTTCTCTAAGTATATTATAAAAGTCTTTTTGCTCAACCCGGGACCTCGCGGTTATTGCGATCATACTTACCATTGGAGATTGAGGAAATGAGGCTGGTTTTAATTTATTTTTGCTCCATATCTCTTTATAAAACACAGGAACGTATTTTACTGCATGTTTTATGTCCACTGTCCTTTATATATAGATGCTAAAGCGATTTGCCCGTGTGTCAATGAAAAAAAAAAGAAAAAAAGTTTTTTTTGAGACGCGAGTCTATATATAAATAGTCCAATTTCTTTTCCTGCCGTGCAGTGAATGACTGGCAACTACTGAAAAACACTGCCATATGAAATATATATATATATATATATATATATATATATATATATATATATATATATATATATATATATATATAAATGAAACCCGTTTTCCGTTGTCACGACATCACGCGTGAACGGCTGGACCGATTTCGCTAATTCTTTTTTTAAAATATTCCTCTAAGTACGAGGATGGTTCTTACGCAGAGAAAAATTAAAAAAAAGAAAATTTAGAAAGCGAAGAAGTGCCGAAAACCGGATTAGATACCTATTATTTATTATTGGTTATATTCGGTAGGTCTGAGACCCGGTAGATGGCACTGCTTTACCGGACAGAACGTCTGCCGGGTCCGCTAGTGTATAATAAAAAAAGTAATTTAAATGACACGAAAATGACGTAAATAATATAAAATGCCACCAATTAATTAAGAATACGAATTATTAAGATAAAATGGTAATCGGATTCACCTTTTTTAATGTCCTTCAATAGATTTTGTCAATAAAATATGATGTCACTCTATGCCGTTAGTTAAATATTTGGTTCTTGTTAAGCGTTTTGGTGTTTGGGAACGGTAATTTTTGTACGAACAAAAAATCTAGTGTTTTTTTTTCAGTTTTTTTATTTTTTTATTCTTCTAAAATAAACGGCGATAAAATCCGTTATAAAGTAGTTTTATTTCAATGTGTGATATTCGCGTAAATCTATACTAGAGATTGTACTATTGAAATCAGATAACTGGTAATATACTGCATATAATACTTTTCTTTTGTAAATACATACTTGATTAAAGATAATTACACCCAGACTCAATTCAAACCGACATGTTCATCACACAAATGTCTGACATAGGTGGGAATCGAACCCAGCGTAAGAATTTTACCGACCACTCCACCGGCCCGTCATATAAGTTTTTATATGTATTGGAAGGAAAACATCGTGAGAAAACTGGCATGCCAAAAAACTAATCATTCGAAGACATGTGACATCCACCAACCCGTACTTGGCTAGCGTGTGTGGATTAAGGCCTAAACTCTCTTAACTCGTAAGACACTAAAAAAAAGGGTTGAAGTAAAGTAGCTGCAATGATTTTACTACAAAAACTTTAAGTTTTTCTCGAGCACTTTTTGCCCGACTCGAGATTCGATGTGTCAATTTATGTTCATAAAAAACCTAATTTATTTAGACGAGAAGGCGGTAATGCATTCAGTTATGTATGTTTCATGCCTTGTCAGACAAGCGTTTCATGCGAGCGTTTAAAAGATCGCTTTTCGAAGCGAATATTAAAACGCTGTCCCAAAGTAGACCTTGTAGAACCTTTGCACTTAGTGACCAGTTTGTTTTCCAAGAATAAGTATGTGATACGCGGATAGATACACAGACACACATTCCCATAAAATTTATAAAACTAATACAACTTTTTTTTTTGGCGGAGTCTAAACATCAAACGGGAGACAGCGTAGAATAAGTAGATAATTCTAAATTAAAAATTTGATTTAATATTTTACATAGTTTTTAATGAAATAATGAACTTTATTCAGCACTTGGTTATTTAATTTCACTTTATTATAAAGTCAATATATAACAATAATAATAATAATATATATCAACAATTTTAAATAAAAAAGAAACCGACTTCAAAAAGGAAACTAAAATAAGGTAAAAAGTAAATTTACTTAGCATAAAGTAATTCGTATTTTGATTTATTTAATCACTAGCTTTCCGACAGCGGCTTCGGCCGCGTGTATGTCGGTTATCGCGCCAAAACATTACCTTCTTTTTGCGCAGTCGGATAAAAACTATCCTATATCCTTTCTCGGGTCTCAAACTACCCCCATACCCAATTTCATCCAAATCGGTTCAGTAGTTTAAGCGGGAAAGCGTAACAGACAGACAGACAGAGTTACTTTCGCATTTATAATATTAGTAGGGAGTAGGGATAAATGATTTATTAAATATTTTTCATCATTTAATGTCGGTGCCAAGTAAAACAATAATGAAGCACTGATTTCAAATATATAAAATCATTTCTGATTACCTAAATCAAAATACGAATTACTTTATTGGAAGTCTTTTTTGGAAGTCTGTTAAAAAGGCGCTAGTCTGAAATCGAGCAACTAGGTTAATAAAAACCTCATAAATATTTCAAGGTAGAGTTCAGGTGCTAATTCAAGTCTAGATTGTCAAGGTTGTATGCGGAATGCACTGTACAAACAGGTACACAAACATTGTGATAATTTGTTAAACCACACGTGCATTGTTCCTTATAGTTTGCGTTTTATTAAAACCGGGACTTTTTTATACTACTTTAGTCACTTCAACACTTTTTAGTGTCCCACAGCTGGGCACGGGTCTTATCTCAACTATCTTACGAGTTGACAGAGTTAAGGCCTTAATCCATACACGCCGGCCTACTGCGGGTTGGTGGATGTCACATGTCTTCGAATGATTACTTCTTAGACATGTCGGCTTCCTCAAGATGTTTTCATGTCAGTAGATCACAGAAAAATTGAGTTCGTCGCATGCAGTTAAGTTCTATTGTTCTCGCTTTTTTTTTCATTCATTCGTTAATTAATTTTCATTTGATGTAGTTTACGTTGGCATGCGCCTGCTCAATATACCGATTCACTCGTGATTACGAATTCGGTGAGAAGGTGGCAGTAGAATGAGGTTCCATATGGATAGTAACCATACAGGAGCAACAACTTCGGCCCACCCTTCCAAATCACCAGACATCGCACCGGTACACGGCCGTTTGGCAGTGCGACTTTGTCTGGGTGGGTGGTGACTAACCACGGCTGAAGTCTACCACCAGGCCTAAAATCTCTCTCAACTAGAGAAGACCAGTGCCCGGCAATTGCACGCTAAATAAGATTGAAGTAGGTAATGGAAGCTCAAAGGTCATTGTAGCGTTCTAAAGGAGACGCCTATGCCCAGCGGTGGACATCCCCAGGTTAATGATGATCACCAGCTAAGAGGTTAGATGTCTCTTTCACCCCAACACAAAAAAAAAGTTACAATTTTTACGCGTGTATCTGTGTATCTATGTAGAAGTTTGTGGGCACATAGCACTTAAGCGGTTCAGCCGATTTTGATGCGTATTTGAAATCTGAAGTTTCTTAGCTAAAATTTTTTTTTTTTAGAATAGATGCGGCATGGGCCACGGGTATGAAATTTATATGCTGTCTCTTGCTTTGCTTAAAAGTAGTAGACAATCTAACTTTCTAACACCTCTTAATATATTTCCTACTAAACCACGCAAGATCCAATCCAATATAGTTCTAGTCCTTTGCGGGGTTTCAAAAACCCAAGCTTCTTCACGCGAACAACTGTCGGTCATGTCTTGCAGGAGCGGAGTGGTCGGCTAGTACCAATCACAGTTAGTCTCAGACAAATTAGCAATTAGCGTGTGTGCCTATAAAACAGAACATTTTATTGCTCAATAAATAAATACCATTTGATTGCCTATGACTATGCACGATGTTAATGAATTTATTAGCATCCAACAATATACCCATTTTACGACATAATACTTTGTATGTAAGTACCTAAATTCAAGTTTAATCCTTGGAAATCGTATCAAAGTTATTACATTATCAGTGTCTTGGATATAATAAGTATATCTCCAGTAATGCATTTTAGTGTCTGAAAACAAATTCTGCATTTAAAACATCACACATTACAGTTAAAAAAAACTTTGTTTTATAATTTTCCTAATTCAACCCTAAAATCTGGTTTCCAGAAAGAAGAAAAAGAAAAAAAATGACAAAAAAAGACTGTAAAAACTTTGAAACGTCGGGATCTAAAATATAAAATAAACCGCGATAAAATCGGTTAAAAAGTAGTTTTATTTCATTAAGTGATATTCGCGTAAATCTAAGGCAATACTATCTGGTCTCCATGTTTAAAATTAATTTATTTGCATGCTCTTCATTAATCACCAATTTATATGTGTATCTTTCAACTCCATTGATCTATTGGTATTGGACCAAATTGGCTGCATAAAACTGACGAATAGTCTCTGATAAGACTATCCACCAGTTACTGAAACCCGTATCTACCAGCTTCCTTAAGGGAAATCAAGCAAGTTTCATTCGTTGTTCTTGCGTCAATTTAAGTTGTGGCCTGCCGCCGGTGGCGAATAGAATGATTCAAGGATTATACTACGACTCCCAATCAGAAACAAGCCAGGGAAGGGAGTGAATCTTCGTTCGGGTAATGCAGAAGCAATGTTGGCAGAGGAACGTCTTCAACCCTTTCAGTGTTCCACCGCCGGGGACGGGTCTCCTCTCAACTGTCTTACGAGTTGAAAGAGTTTACGCCTTAATTAACGCACGCTGTGTGCGTTTGTGGATGTTACATGTCCATAAATGATTAATTCTTAGACATTCCGGTTTCCTAATGATGATTTCCTGCACCGATATTGAGCAGCGGCGAGGAAACAATTCACACAAAGACTGGGAATTGAACCCGCGAATTTATATTTCTAAGGCGAGGTCCGTAATGCCGCGCCACCGCTGCAAAGGGAACACCGGAGGGTTTTGGTGAGTAAACTTCTTTGGATTCTTACGTACCTACTGTCACACCCTGATCCAGGGAATCCAGTTTTCACCTCGAAAAAAGGTTGGCTTTTTATTAGAGCGCCTCTCGAAATCCGAATCATAACTATCGTCACATTGTCACGTCTATTTATCATAGCCAAGGTGATCTAAACGGCAGTCTATTTATATTGCTGATAATATTGTAAACAAAACGATACATTTCATAAGGAAGTGGGCGTGATCCAATGATTTGACGTCATCAATCATCGTGTCAAGGATAATCAACGGGTATAAACATGTCACACAATATTAAAGTACCCTCGACTTTGTTTGGGTTTACATACATAGAGGTGATGTGATTATTACTCACTTTTCGACGGCTATGTTAAGGTCCCTTAACGTAGGCATAATTCCAGACTTCGAGCTGCTATGTTATTAGAAAAGTCTGTTGCTCGACCCAGGAATTAAATTAGGTACCTCGCGAACACACTTCTGAATCACCTCTGAATCATCAAGGCAGTTCCTACTTTGTACCTGGTCTACTTAAAAGTAAACCTAAACTGCGCTGAAAAAAATAGTGCTGACTTAAATTAACAGACAAAAATTGAAGTAAAAAATATATTATTTTAAATTTTTGAGTACTTGTTTCAGCAGTCGGTATTGTTTTCTGTGATTCTTTTTGTATAATTTTGATATACATAGTTTAGAATAGTTAAAAGTTTTTCATCTATTCTAAACTATTTAAATCAAAATAATCTCCGAAACTGGAGGACCTAAAATGGTAACAACAGCGGAAGATTATAATAATAATTACTATAATACAATAATATAGGCCATCTGATGCCAAACTAAGCAGAGCTTGTACTATGGAAAATAGATAACTGGTATTAGACTACTTAAAATACTTTTCTTTTGTAAATACATACTTAAATATACTAGATAGTTACACCCAGACTCAAGACATACAGACTTGTCCATCACACAAATTTTTGACTTTGGTGGGAATCGAACCTGCGGCAAGCAAGTATCTTACCGACCACGCCACCGCACCGGCCCGGTACTCTAGTATTAAGTATGTATGATGTGACAACAATGTTCATATTTGTTAATTCTATCGCTGGCGTACTACCATTTTTTATGGAACTAGATTTAACAGAAATAATATTTAAGCCTATTAGTAACAAACAAACAAACAGTTTAACAACAATTACATCACATAGACGCGTTACATGAATGACATCACTACAATGTCGCTCACGCAGTAAATCATTGATGTCAAGACGTTGCTGTCAGTTGTCAAATTGTTTATTTTTTGTGCCCATCAATTAGCAAAGTGCTATTTCTGTTACTACTGTATTGTAAACAGTCGTAACTGTCTACTCAATAGGTTTGAATATGTTGTTAAAGTTTAACGTTTGTTTATTCAGTTACTTATCTTCATACAAAGAAAACGATCTACGTTTGTCAAATTTTAAGACGTTTAAAACTAGACAATTTTGTATTAGGTACTAACTACTTTGTTGCAAAATTGTCAAACAGGTACTTAAATAGTCCACTTGGGCAGCATTGACCGCGGGCTGTGGACGCTTGTAACATTAGAGGCCTGAAACTTTAGGCCCCTTTTTGCAAGGCCTATTAAAACCGTGGCATGGATCGTACAGCTCCTATAGGTTGATTCGCGTAATTTCTTGACGCGCCGTTCAAGTTGCGGTGCAGTTGCAATTAAGTTTACGTCTTAGCGCAAAATTTTATTCTTGTAATTGTCATACAAATTATAACATATTCGCTAAAGTGCACGCGTGTCGCGAACTTGACGTGAGCGTATCTGACAGCGGTTTTCAAAATTACGAATACAAAATGGCTTGTTTTGATCGAAACTTAACTGCAACTGCACTGCAACTGAACTTAATTAATTACGTGAATTAACCTACTGTATTAGGATTTTGTAATTTTTATCGTCAATACTAATTAGCTTTTTAAGCATTTCTTAGTTTATTATTCGGTTTTATTCTTTAGAAATTGAATATTAATAAATAACCTTGGTGACTTTAGTGACCACCCACCAGACAAAGCCGCACCTCCGGCTTTGGCCATGTTCCGGCGCGGTGTCTGGTGACCATTTAAGAAGTTGGGTCAGAACTGATGCTCCTTTATGGTTTCTAACCATATGGAGCCTCATTCCACTGCCATCTTCTAACCGAAAATTATTCGTTATCGCGAGTGAATCGGTATATTAGGCGAACGCGTCCCATCGTAGCCTACATCATTGCTTAACCTCAGGCAAGTAGTAGTCAGACGCAAGCCTATATTAGAATAAAAAAAACTCTAAGCAATAAATAAATCATAACAATGTCCCTGACTTCATACAAATTCTTGTTTGCATGTAGCGTGTATCTTAACTTAAATCTAAAAATACACAAAGACAGATTAGAATCGGAATAATTTAGCCTACATTTTGAAATGTTTGTGCAAATACTTTATGCAAAAATAAATAAGATACAGATAAAAAAATCGGTCAAGTTCATATTTTTAGGCACATGCGGCCCATCGCACACCGTGTTGCCGCCTTTTTGTACATACGACCTTTTTCCTGAAAACACCTATCGGTTCGACTGTGAGTTCGACCGTCCTGGGACGGCTCACCGAAAAACTCCGATGAACCAATAAAGGCCCTACCGGCCGATTGGGTTAGATCATCCGCAAAAAAATGTAAATATCTTTTAGGTTACTTTTTATGACAACAATCACTACGAATTTTAATTCCTAATTCACAATTAAAAAAATAAAATTGGTTGCCTGTAAAGTCGGTATACGGGCGAAAGTTTTACGTGACAACGACTTTGAGTGGTAAAATAATTTTAATGTGAATATTCATTCGTATAGTAGGAAGAAGGATGAAATAATAGTAACAATTTAAAACATTTATTTATACAAAGAATTATATTTAAAACATTTATTTATACAAAGAATCTCGCTCTTAGGCGGGCTAACTGTGCTCGAGTGGAAGGGACGCGTGCCTTTCACTTTTTATGTCTGTCTCTCTCGCTCTTAGGCGGGCTAACCTTGCCCGAGTGGAAGGGACGCGTGCCTCTCACTCGCTCTCATTGTGAGCGCATAACGTGAGCGGAGCGTAACGCAGTTTCTTGAAGTGTCACCCGACAAACCAATTTATAAGACGTTGTCACGTCAAAATAGATATAATTTCATCGACGTATAAATTTTTCAAACCTAACTTAACCTTTGCATTCTGATTACAATTTTGTGTCATTATACAGTCGCCGACAGACTATAAAGTCATACAACATTTGACGATTACAATTTCATACAACTCCACGGGGGCGCACAAAGCACTTTACTACCACTTATATTGTGCGAACTGCCTGTCTTCAAGTCACGAGTGAATCAGTATCTACTTTGCAAGCGCGTTCCGTCGTAGACTACATCATTGCTTCACATTAGGCAAATTGTGGTCAAAGGCAAGTCTATTATAAGATAAAAAAAACGACGGGTTGCACTCCGGGAGTGCCGGCAGAAGTGAAAACATTCGCGCAAGCGCCCTGCGCTGCCTAAACGAAACAGTAGGCCCAGGCATACATTTTCGCCGCGCCGTAGAGAGGGGATAGCTGTCTACTCTCCATCCGTCTTACGCTTTTTCGATCAGGTCACGTGTCCTGACGCCAGTTTAAGATTTTATACCCATTACAGAAAAAGTGCTCAACGCCGCTAAAGAAGTTTTCACTTCAAAAAATCAATAAAATGTTGTAATTAATCGGCGACAGATACAGAGACATACGTCGCCCTTCTTTTTATTTTCATCAAACATCGTTCCGCTGCGTCTGTCTGTATGTAGTAGTATGAGTAGTAATAAGTTATAATCGCGATGATCTCAAAAAAATTCAAGCCCTATAGCAAGCCGGCAGACCGTTTAACTCGCGTATCGCCATCTGAGGTACAAAGTCATAAAACATTAATTAAATCTTTAAAGAACTATTTAACCACAGATAAAAGTGATGTAATACTATTCGTCACTAATATCCATATCGCTTGAATCATCATCACTGTCTGTGCAGCTTGAGGAGTCAGAATCTTGGGGATAGGTTTAATATCATTATTACAGTTGTACTAAAGAGAAGTTGCTCTACACATTGTATAGCGGTATCCCTCTTTATCAACTCTGCCAATACTGCTTTCAGCTGTTGTCATACGCCGCGCCGCCGCTACCTGAACGTATTTTCAAGCAGTTTTCAGCCCCCGCCCCAGTTAGACAATGTTTCAAAAAAGGTTTAGGGAAATAAGTAGGTCTAGGTACATCTTATTGCACCTGTGCTAAACTATTGGATTGAGGATATGGACATTGCTGAAAATCAGTGCTGTGGGTTGCCTCTAGTAGGTACTCACAGCGTTTACTGAGCAATGTCCATGTTTGACACTGATGGGTCACACTTACTCTTTGATTTTTTTTGTCTTTGGTTTAGCGGTTTTCATTTCTGTTTTTTTTTCTCTTTTCATGTGTTTTTTTTATTTGATTTTATTCTGTATGTCCTGTCTCTGTGAAATAAATGATTTTCTTTCTTTCTATTTACCATCCAAATACTTACTTACCTAGTAGACATATTGGACCAAATATAATAATAATAATAATAATATAGTAAGGACATTAACACACACACGGTCATCTGATCCCAAACTAAGCAGAGCTTGTACTATGGAAACCAGATAACTGGTAATATACTACATATAATACTTTTCTTTTGTAAATACATAATAAATATAGATAATTACCTACACCCAGACACAAGACAAACAGACATATTTAAACAAATTTTTATCTCGGGTGGGAATCGAACATCGAAGTATCTTACCGACCACGCCACCGCACCGGCCCGATACGATGTTTAATAAATTACTTCCGTTTTAACTCGATTAATTAATCGATTCCATAGCTTTGCCAATCGAGAAAACATCATCGATTGGTATATTGATATTACCTTCGTTTCGATTATCGAAATAATTATCGGTCCTCGAGCGGAGGTCGAATTCATTTGTAATTTATTAGTATCGAGAAATCTTTACGATTTGTTGCATGTTGTATACCAAAATTCTAGGGTATAAAATAATATTATAAAAAAATAAAGTATTTTATATTGTATTTATAATATTTAAATTTTGAGACTAATGAACAGCAATCGATTATTATTATATATTTTTTTTTAGCGACCCCCCAGGGTTCGCACGGGTGCAATGTTGATACTAAATATATTGAGGTATATTTACAAAATGTCCTTTTATACAACGTTTACAGCTTTTTTGCCATTAGACATCTATACTTAATATTATAAATGCGAATGTAAGTTTGTTTGTTACGCTTTCACGCAAAAACTACTGAACCGATTTGGATGAAATTGGGTATGGAGGTAGTTTGAGACCCGAGAAAGGACATAGGATAGTTTTTATCCGACTGCGCAAAAAGAAGGTAATGTTTTTGCGCGATAACCGACATACACGCGGGCGGAAAGCTAGAAAGCTACTTAATAAAAAACCTATGAATCTATAACATAAAAATGAATCGCAAAATGTGTTGGTAAGCGCATAACTCGAGAACGGCTGAACCGATTTCGATAATTCTTTTTTTAGAATATTCCTTGAAGTACGAGGATGGATTTTACGCAGAGAAAAATAAAAAACCTCCTCCGAAACAGCTTGACCGATTTTTATGAAATGTTATAAGGAGGTCGTATTCTGTTATCGGACCGGCAGGTGGCACTGCTTTACCGGGCAGGACGACGTCTGCACGATCCGCTAGTATATGATAAAAAAACCGCATGAAAATCGGTGGCTAGTTTTAAAGATTGGGATATAGGGACAGAGAAAGTGACTTTGTTTTATACTATGTACTTAGTGATATGTAGATGAATCATTGTTGTGTAGTAAATTCTTAATTTATTATTATGACGGGATGAACGAAATATTACGCGACTTGAAGACATTCGGATATTTATGCGATGACACAATCACAACACAATCGTACACCTAGTTGGCGCTATGACAAATGCGCGTAACATTCTCAAGGATTTCATAAGCATTACCTGTTTTACTAAATATTGTGATCTAATAGTCGTGCGTGAGTCAATGTACCTACATTCACGGTCAGTCACAGAATTAAATACTTTTGTAGTTTTCAAATATCTAGGCGTCTAGATATTTCGATTACAAGTGATATTTTTTGCAGGTTTCTCAAATTTTAATGTCCGCGAATGAAAACCATTTGTTCAAAAGCTTGAATATTTAGGCACACGCATTTTTAACTTTAAAATTTTATTACTTCGACCTTTTTAAAGTCGGATTAATTTTTTAAATAAGTTCTATTACCTATTTCATTTATTCGGGGTTGGCACATACCTCTAAAAAGTACATGACTTATCTATGCTTTGAACTTTTTAGGATTTCGTAAATCTGGTAAGTTCGAGGATTTTTAACTTCTTCATAAAATATAATAATTTCATTTTAAGTAAGTACACTCAAAAATAATTTCATTTTTCATTTTTTCATTTGTTACAAAATAGTTCCATTCAAAGTCGTTTTTCTTTTGTTAAAAATCTTTTTATTACGTTTTCAAATCTAAGACTAAATTCGAAATTCGTCTTGAATTCGTTTTAATTGTATGGCATCTGTTTCGATGTCATCAATTGTAGTTAGCCTACACAATTGAACAAATCTAAGAAGTATTAATACCTTTTGAAGTTTCACTGTTTTGTATTAAATTAGCTATAAAGAGGCGTAATTCACACTATTTTTATTAGCTTTCCTGTAAAATAATTGAATTATGAAGTTATTTTTATTTTAACATAACAAAAACAATTTTCATACAAAAAATAAAATTCTAAATGTACTACGTTTAGAACTGTCAAACAGTACTTCTTAGATTTGATGGACTGTAGTAATATCAGGTTTACAACTTTTCTATCAGATTGTTCCATTTATTTCGATATCAATTCGTCACTACAACAATTTATTGATACAGCATTGACACACTTTCTTTGGTTTCATTGTTACTATTTAAAAATTAAATATCCATTGGTAAATTAATTGCTGTCAAATTCTTTGCAGTACCTATCTACTACAATTAACTCGGGGTTACTACTGAAGACGATTAGATTTTGTCTTTGTTATCTATTCTATTCGATTCTCTATTCGAACATAATCGGAAAGCAAACTCTAAAACCAATCGAATCTTATTTCTTATTTCTTTTAATCTTGTTACAAGAATATAAAATTATGTATGAGAGGAGAGAAAAAAATGGCGTCTTAGAACGTCGCAGTTTTTTAGTTTTTTACTACTAATCTTTTAAAACTTATATACATACTAGCTGCCCCAGCGAACTTCGTACCGCGCAAAATTGTGAATCTAAACCATTCCCAGATCCCCTTGAACACACACAAAAAATTTCATCAAAATCGGTCCAGTCGTTTAGGAGGAGTTCAGTCACATACACACGCACACAAGAAATATATATATTAAGATTTAAACTTGACACTGGCAAAATTGCGGAATAATTTCTGCAGAGGCCATAATTAAAAGAAGAAGAAGAAGAAGAAGAATTATGTATTTACACAGAAAACTCATTGATGGATTCCAACCTTACAGAACACACGAAGTGTACCAATGTGTGGTGAAGGAAACCATTGCAAGTCATTTAAGTCTAATTTATTTTGATATGGTTTATGAGTTTTCGCCGTTTAAGATTACCCCCGTATTCGTAAACGTCTTTTAGGCTCATTCTAGCTAAAATAGGTTTACAATTCGTTTGTCTTTGTCTGTCATCTTGACATTTAGACTAGTAACAAAGTGACAAAGTCCATTTTAACTATAGAGTCTTATAATTTTTTTAGGAATAAAACCGTTAGTGTATCAAACATTTGCTAAGGTAAATTACGTACACAAGAAAACTTGCCTACCTACAAAACTTGCTGTACCTAGATCTACAAAAACAGTAGGTAGGTACAATCCCGCATCATTTGAATGGAACTTTGCCAGAGTGAGACATATAACACCTCACACCTGGGTCACAACTAAAAATAGTATTTGTCATTATTGCAAGTGCATCATCATTATTTTAGTTCTGTACCGACACTTTGACAGTTCTAGGTATAAATTTGTCATGTGTTGGATGCCATCATCATTCCCCATGCCTTTGTCTCATTTCTATTGAGTTCGGCTCCCAGTCTAACCTAATGCGGCTAGCCACCAGAATTACATGAGCGACTGCCATCAGACCTAGAAACCCGTAGGGAACCAGTAGCCGAGATGGTTAGACCAGGTGTCAGATTATATTGGCTTCTGACTACATGTAACGACTGTCATAGATGTGTTAAATAACAACCGGGACCGACGACTTAACGTGCTCTCTGAGGTACGGAGGGGAGTCCCTCAACACAAACAAATTTTTGTTGTTACACAAAATATTGTCCGGGGCGGGAATCGAACCCTCGACCTCCCGGGCACAGTATAGCCCAATCGGATGGCTTAAACCGCTCGACTACCGAGGTCGTCATGAATGAATGAATGGCATTCTTAATAAATAATCTTAAAAAATCACTATGAACCATCTCACTTACTTCAGTTTTTTAATAAAGAAAACCGCATCAAAATTAGTACATCACTCCAAACTTGTACACAGATACACAGACACACGTGTCAAACTTAATAATGGCTTTACATCAGGCAAGTAGAAGTAAAGCGCTATAGGCCGACCGTTTAACTCGCGTATCGCCTATCGCCAAGATTCTGACTCCTCAAGCTGCACAGACAGTGATGATGATTCAAGCGATATGGATATTAGTGACGAATAGTCTTACATTACTTTTATCTGTGGTTAAATAGTTCTTTAAGAGATTTAATTAATGTTTTATGACTTTGTACCTCAGATGGCGATACGCGTGTTAAACGGTCTATCTATAGCTTATTTTACTAACAAAAAGAATCCGCTTTCGAAACATCTTGAATGACTGATTTAAACAAATGGCTATAACATGATGCTACAGGTGATAAAAAAACTCATTGAACAATTGTATTACTACTGACTGACTATCTGACCTATATTAGCTGAAATAGACTCTAAAATATTTTTATCACTTCAACCTCAATTCGTCTAAAGCGCATATTAGCCTAAATTTATGTTTTGTTTAATATCTTGCGGCAACAAAAGCTTCTTATACTAGTAATATACGATTCTCTAATACTCCATTAATGAAAACAGCCGGACCGGGATACTCTTGATTCTCGATGCCAATCTTAATTTAATCAGTGACACTAGAAAATTTTCAATTGAATCCCCAGACGTGGTCCCCGGGTGGTGCAAATCAGGTGACAATCAACGCAGGTCTATTCTTACATTTATTTACCACAAAGATACAATTGGACGAAAAGGGTACCTAACTCAATAACAATCTCAACACTAACCTAAATTAAGAACTAAAATAACTTCTGCATAACCTAAACTTATGCGTCAAAAAATTCTTCGGCATCGCTGTCTTCTGGGAACGCAAACGGACTTTAACGTACCCAGAAGTCTAGCAGCATTGCCTCGTTGGATGACATTTTTTTTTATTTTCCATAGACAAACTAGCCTTCTGGTCATGTCTGCTGTCAAGTGTTAATAGAATTAACATATAAAAATTTTTTCATGCTACTGTGGTGTTCAAGAGTACAAGTAGTCGAACACAATCCTAATTAAATCGGTCGAGATTCAAGAGTAGCCCGCAAGCTATTAGCACAGATAGTAAACAATAATGTAGTTGGCGGCACCTGCCCCTTTAAAATTTATAGTCTGTTTAAAAAATAAATTGTCACACCAACGCAACGGTTTTACGCGAAACTATTTAGTTTAAATTTAGATTTTGATTAATCTGTGTTTAATTTAGAATTGGGTCGAGAATCTCATTACTTTTGTACATTATTAAATTGTTTCTACTCTAAAATTATAATCCAACAGCCTCCTGAAGACAGTAGCGGAGAGATTGGATGTGGACAGTGCCATTATGAGGCACTGGACCCGCATCCATCTAATTAAGGACACGGCAATAACTTTTTACGATTTGATTAGCAATGTACCTACAAAATACTAACAAAGTTTGTAAGATCATTGTTATTACAGTCCATCAAATCTAAGAAGTACCGTTTGACAGTTCTAAACGTAGTAAATTTAGAATTTTATTTTTTGTTTGAAAATTGTTTATGTTATGTTAAAATAAAAATAGCTTTATAATTCAATTATTTTACAGCTATTATAAAGCTAATTTAAAAGAAAACAGTGCAACGTCAAACGGTACTTCTTAGATTAGTTGGAGTATAACGCTATGGATTCCAGTCCGAAATAAATGATTTTATTATTGTTTTTATAATATAATTTTCTATAATTAAAGTCTATAAATTCGACACGATATATTTTTTCGCATTAGCTTTAATGCCATTAGGAATAATGCGAAAAAAGTTCGCATTGCGTGTGCGGGGAAGTGGGAATAATGTCTTACGAATGCTAGGAGGTAGACGGGATTCTGCTCTGCTCAGTAGGAACATCGAACTTCATGTTACTCGGAGTTGGTGTGGCTACTGGCTACTGAGCGATCCACACTTTTTTTTTGCGGATGACTTAACCCAATTAGCCGGAAGGGCCTTTATTGGTTCACCGAATTTTTTCGGTGAGCCGTCCGAGGACGGTCGAACGGATAACAATTCCCATCTCAAACTGTTGTTTTTAAATAAATTAATGTTACTAATCTTGAAATTGTCAAAATCATAGTAATGTCTTAGATTTACGCGAATATTACACATTGAAATGAAACTACTTTATATAGGATTTTATAGAGGTATATTTTAGATTTTAAATCCCGATGTTTCAGTTAGGAATAATTGTGATTAGTAAGTTGGGACTTTAAATACCTTAGTTCCCCCGTGACCATGAAGTCTGAAAAAACTTTAATACGTCGTAAAAGCCGATATGATCCTAGTAGTTTTTTTTAATACAAGTTTTTTTTTCAATGTTAAACATATTGTTCTTTTCGATGTTTGTTATCGTTTTTAAAATGTAACTTTGTCTATCCCCAATAGGGTCTTAACAATCCCTTGATTAAAGATCAAACGAATAGCTAACCCAATTAAAATGATTGTCTAAAATTTCCACCTGAGTATCGTTATACGCTGTTTATTCATTGATCTGGCCAGGCTATTCATGATGTAGGCAGCTGATAACTATCTGACCAAGACATACTATATATTTGACCTCGCATTTTTAGTTAGTTTATAATGATTTTATAAGACTTACCAAGTATGACAGCTCTGTGTTCTGGTATCTCCCGGGGCAAATCTTTGTCTACCAGCCTTGCAGCCTTCAGTGAAGGGTGGTGGAGCCACCTCGCCTAAACAAACTTGAGGGTAGTCAGGACAGCAGTCGTCATGCCCTTTAGTTCTGTTGCAGAACGAGTCGCAGTAGCACATACTGTCTGTAAAAATATATTGGCTATTTAATTTCGAAAAAAAAATTAAATACAGCTAAACACGAGTCAATACTGTTCGAAAATTAAAACCATTTTGAAACTTGGCCGACTATTGCTCGTTGCCAACTTAGACATGATATATTTCCTTTTAAAGCTCTTTACCACGGGTAAGGTAATGAAGCATAATCGATGTGACTTACCAAGAATTCGATGAGAACAGGCGTCGTCTCTGTTCTGACAACATTGTGGTCGACCAGTGAAGCTGTAGCTGCCACAGTACGGACCTGGTGGAAGATCTGGTCCGTTATACGAGAGACTGAACCCAACAGCCCCGCACAGCAGCACGATTTGTAATCTGTAACAAAAGAAAGACATTTGCACTTGCTTTTTGGCGGATTCCACCGGCGGCTTTGCCCGCATGATCTACATTTTTATTTATTTATGCCCAGTAGTGGTATAAAAAGTTGGTTGAGTTTCAATCAAATAAGAACTACAATAGCAAAGGTGAATAATGAAAAAAGGGAAGAGATTAACACATGAGTGGAGAAGGTAATGAAATACAAGGAGGGAAGGAAATGAAACGTACAATACAATACAAGGAAATGAGTAGGTATAGGTAATAAAAACTGATCCTTCATCTAATCATTAGAAACAATAATTAACTTAAAAGACAAAATGGGAAAAATCGGCACTAAAAGTAGGCTCTCGAAGAAAAGTTATCGAAACCAAGAATAGTTCAACACACGGTACCAAAGATTAAACTTAAAGTCAGTAAACATTTTTCGCTACATATTTGAAGGCTTTTGAAGATTTTAGACTGAAAATATCAGGATTAGCAGACTTATTAGCAACTTTAAGTAGGCGTGGAATAATCGTGTAAGAAGAGTGTAAGTATTTCAATAAAATAACTACGGCGAATATCATTTCACCCCAATCTCTCGATAGCACAATCGTGAATTCTACCAGTTAATTACAGATCGTCAAGATTACGTTTGATTAAATCGTAACGTTCACCGAGCACGTTGTTGCATCTGCACTTCCCAACGACACAGCGGTCCAACACACAGTGTCAGCCATTCTAAGATGGCCGCTTCACCCGTGCTCGGTGTTCATTCGTTCGTTAATATTGACATTTTCGAGTGACAGCTGACTTCAAAGTCGGACGCGATGACGGTATAAAATGACAGCTGATGCATTGAGAAGTAGATGTGCCAACATATTCATTTTACCTACATATTCTACATTTCTAGTTTTATTTTTAGCTATTTTGTTATATCTAATATATAAAATTCTCGTGTCACAGTTTTCGTTGCCATACTCCTCCGAAACGGCTTGACCGATTCTTATGAAATTTTTTATGTATATTCAGTAGGTCTGAGAATAGGCCAACATCTATTTTTCATCCCCCTAAGTGAACATTTTTTTTAATAAATACGCGGTACGAAGTTCGCTGAGGCAGCTAGTAAGACATATATTTAAACACAACAGATTTGCAAGGGGGAAAAAGAAAGGAAATGAAACACTAGTAGAGAAGTTAATGAATATATGAAGGGAAGGAAATGAAACTTAAAAATACTATGTAATGAAATCTAAGAACGCACAAGTACTCGAAATAAAAAAACTGATCCTTCCTCTACTCATTCGAAACAGTAAATTGATTTTACATGGGATATTAACTTAACGCCTAACTGCAAAAACGTCAAAGACTAACCCCCATATTCATAAACGTCGTAGAAGCTTATTATAGCTAAAATAGGTTTATAATTCGTTTTCTTTGTCTGTCATCTTGACATTTATAATAGTAAGAAAGATACAAAGTCCATTTTAACTAAGAGTCTTATAAGATTTTTATGAGTAAGACCGTAAGTTCTTACATCGAAATTATCAAAACTAATAATAGGTCAAAAGACGGTACCAATGATTAATGTATGATAATAGACGTTGCAAGCTAAATCTGGACGTACTTTGGATACTTCGTCGTCCGAATTTTATTAGTATGATCACGAAAATTCTAAATGAAAACGCCCAATCTTTTACTACAGTGAAATGACAGCTTGACAGCTGACGTGTACCGGCGTGACAGCTACTGAGAAGCTCTGCCAGAAAACTCAATAATAATTCTATTAAAAAAAGTGTAATCAGGTAGGTATTTAAGTTTTACAAAGATTTCATCGTCGTGTTAGAACGACTTGGTCTTGTTGCTGTTCAGTGCTGTGGGTCGCCTCTAGTAGGTACTCACAGCGTTTACTGAGCAATGTCCATGTTTGACACTGATGGGTCACACTTACTCTTTGTTTTTTATTCTTCTTTTTAACTGTTTTCATGTATGTCTTTTGTTCTTTTTTCATGAGTTTTTTTTTAATTTTGATTAAGTATGTGCGTCCTGTCTCTGTTAAATAAATGTTTTTTTTTCTTTCTGTTCAATCATCTTATCAATGTCATTTTATTTCCATTAATTTTTAAAACTGGTTGTCTTTTAAACATCTGTGACAATCTTTAAAAATATCTGGTCTAACCATTTTGGCTCCTGGTTCCCTATAGGTTTCGAGGTCTGATGGCAGTCACTCGTTTCATTCTGATAGCTAGCCGTATCAAGTTAGTCTGGAGAGACACAATAGAAATGTCTAGGGAAAAGGCAAGGGGAATAATGATGATGCTTATGACTTCTTAAAACCGATATAGGTATGATCTTGATCATTACCATCTGGTGCCGAATTATGAGAGTTTAAGGCTATTGTAATTCTGTTGAAAGAAAGGCTCTGCAATGTATAACTGCATCCCTTACTTTCAACGCAATCATAATCTCTTTCAACACTCATTATACGGCAGCAGATGCGATCAGTAGTTTTTACTTATGTCCACATCTACATATGCTTATTCTTTGGTTCCCCAGTATTTTATGGCAAATTTTAATCTTATCGATGCTAATACTACGAGTAGCAAAAACATTTTACTTATAACGAGCACGCAACTAATTTTATGTGAAGTCTTCTACGGATCGTTGTACATACTAAAAAAATTAGCGACTTTATTTTATACTATGTAAAAGATGGTGATTCGACCTCTTCTCGCATAAAAAAATATAAAAATTAAATGTTTATCCATTAAAATAAATTATCCATTAAAATAAGCAAACAGCTATGTAACAAACTAAAATCGGAGGCTGAGTCACCTTTGTCCTTGGGTGTACACCTTTAATTGAATCCCCACACGTGGTCCCCGGGTGGTGCAAATCAGGTGACAATCAACTGGTGGTAGGCCTCGGCCGTGGTTAGTGACCGCCCACCAGACAAAGCCGCACCGCCAAGCGGCCTTGCCGTGTTCCGCTGCGATGTCTGGTGACACCATACAGAGAGGGTGGGTCGGAATTGTTGCTCCTTTAAGGGTTCTAACCTTAAGGAGGCTCATTCCACTGCTACCTTCTCACCGATAATCATTAGTAATCACGAGTGAATCGGTATACTAGGCTGGCACGTTCCATCGTAGACTTGCTTAACATCAGACAAGTCAAGTCAAGTGTCAAGCAAGTCAAGCGCCAGCCTATCACAAAATAAAAATAAAAAAGTAGCTGAATAAACAACAGTAAGCCAATAATAGGTTTTCACGAATAGCAGTTGAGTAACATTAGAAACTTTAGAACACAAACAAGCAAATGCGAAAAACTTGTAAGAGTAAAAAATAACAAAGAACAAATCTTCTATTTATATAAAAATGAAACCCGTTTTCCGTTGTCACGACATCACGCGTGAACGGCTGGACCGATTTCGCTAATTCTTTTTTTTAAATATTCCTTTAAGTACGAGGATGGTTCTTACGCAGAGAAAAAATTAAAAAAAAGAAAATTTAGAAAGCGAAGAAGTGCCGAGAACCGGGTTAGATACCTATTATTTATTATTGGCTATATTCGATAGGTCTGAGACCCGGTAGATGGCACTGCTTTACCGGGCAGAACGACGTCTGCCGGGTCCGCTAGTTATTTATAAAAATTAAAGTTTAGCCTGTTCCTTGCAGTACTGCTTTTAATAGTGTGGATCAAATAGAAGCTCTTTATTAATGTTGTTAAAATCCTTGCTTGCCCGTAAAAGGTATAAGTTCAGCCTGTAGTTAGAAGATGAAAAAAATAAAAATGATCTTGGGAAACTACTAATTTAAGACATTTGGTTAACAAATAAAGTTATACCATTACAACTTCCACATGCATAACACAATATTTCATTGAAGAAGGTCATGAGAATCGTCATGCCCTATATTTCAATTTGAGTAGATTTATAGCATTCAAGTAACATCTTGTCACACATCTTGTCACACATTACACGGCCATTATTGTTTTTGTCATCATAAAAATACTAATAACATTAACTAGGAAATTAAAATAATGGGTCACCATTTAAACTGCTATATTTCATACTGAAGCATTAAGCATGCTGTAAATAGAAAATAGCTTCTGAATAGAATATAAATTTTATTTGTTTAGAAATGTAGCTAAATAATACAGGTGAAACAAAGATTGGTCCCATATATATTCTACCAAAATGGCATGCAAAATATTATAAAACTTACTAGCTGCCCCAGCGAACTTCGTACCGCGTATTTATTAAAAAAAATGTTCACTTAGGGGGATGAAAAATAGATGTAGGCCGATTCTCAGACCTGCTGAATATGCATAAAAAATTTCATAAGAATCGGTCAAGCCGTTTCGGAGGAGTATGGCAACGAAAACTGTGACACGAGAATTTTATATATTAGATAAAACTATTATTACCCTAGAGGTATTTTAGTTTGTTTAAAAGAAAAAAATATAAATTCTAAGTAAAAACATTAAACCAAATTAATTCAAATATATCAAAAGATGCTTAAACTATAAATATTTAAAATAATTAAAATAAAAACCTCATCATCATAATTCCCATTGCCTTTTTCCCATATCTATTGGGGTCGGCTCCCAGTCTAACCTGATGCGGCTAGCTACCAGATTTATACGAGCGACTGCCATCAGACCTCGAAACCCGTAGGGAACCAGTAGCCGGGATGGTTAGACCAGCTGTCAGATTATATTGGCTTCTGACTACATGTAACGATTGTCATAGATGTGTTAAATGACAACCGGGACCGACAGCTTTCCGTCCCTCAACAACCAGACACCGAAACAATTTTTTGCTGTTACACAAATATTGTCCGGGGCGGGAATCGAACCCGCGACCCCCCGGGCACAGTATAACCCAATCGGACGGCTTACACCGCTCGACTACCGAGATCGTCTATTAAAATAAAAACCTATACGAAAAATTTATAAAACAGTAAATAGTTTCATGAAATTTTAAAAAGAATTGTCATGGAGAAGTTCAGAAATACTTTAATAACAGTTTTGGATTAGCATTCTCTGGAGGTGAGTTTTGAAAGTTCTCAAAGGCTGCTCTTTAAAAGTTTGCGGTAGTTCATTATATATGAGAGGCCTTATAATTTCAGAAAGAAGATGAAATCTATTTAAAAATAATACCTAACGTATACTATGAAATGGCGTGTGCACTGTTTCCTTCATAGAAAGGTACCATACTCATAGCATCCCTACTTAATATTATAAATGCGAAAGTAACTCTGTCTGTCTGTCTGTTACGCTTTCCCGCTTAAACTACTGAACCGATTTGGATGAAATTGGGTATGGAGGTAGTTTGAGACCCGAGAAAGGACTTAAGACAGTTTTATCCGACTTCGCATAAAGAAGGTAATGTTTTGGCGCGATAACCGACATATACTCGGGCGAAGCCGCTGTCGGAAAGCTAGTAATTAATAATATACACTTGATGCAAAATATTGCATATACTTAAACGTTAGCTTATTTAAAAAAAAAATACTTGGTGATTATTCGTTAAATATAATATAAACCACTCCTTTTAAAGAATTTATTAACACCTTGTTAAGCTAAGACATTGCTGTATCCCACCTCTCATAAAGATTGTGCAACAAATTTTAATGTCGTTTTATATTATTCTGTTTAAAATTTATAGTTCTAACGATTTCTCCAAACCTTAAAAGACACATCTAACAATGCCCTTGCCTATAAGCGTTAACTTAAAACGATAACAAACAAAATATAAATCAATCGCCCTTTGTCGATTTACATACAAAATTTACGATTAACTTTGACAAATTTATTAATGCTGTTATAAAACTCACGTTCTCATATAAAATGTTTGAACAAGCGATGATTGCGACTGTAAATGTCATTGTGTTGGATATATTTTATTAGCATATTGTGAAGGGACTGACAAGCCTCTTATAACTACTTCTACTTAAAGAAGACACTGACTGACTGACATATCAACGCACAGCCTAAATTGTGTCAACGCAACGTCATGTCCTGTAAATAATAAATAAATAAATATTCTGGGAGGAGGATGGAAAATGGCGTCTTAAAACGCCGCAGTTTTTTAGTTTTTTTTACTACTAATCTTTTAAAAGCTTGTATACTTTAAACTTGACATTGGCAAAATTGCGGAATAATTTCTGCAGAGACCATACTTAAAAGAAGAATAAATATTCTGGGACATTAACACACACGGTCATCTGGGTCCCAAGATAAGCAGAGCTTGTGTTATGGAAATCAGATGACTGGTATATACTATACGTATAATACTTTTATTTTGTAAATACATATATACTAATAATAGATATTTACACCCAGCCTCGACACAAACACAAATGTTCATCACTAATGTTTGTCCCGGGTGGGAATCGAACCCACGAAAAGCAAATAGAGATATCGCTAGAATGATGTAATCGAGGCAAACCTAAGGAAGCTTCTAGCCAATTTAGTTCTAATTGACGAGAGGATGCCAAGGATCACGGAAAGTGGCGAAATCTCTTATCGGAGGCCAAGACACATTTTGGGTCGTTGAGCCAACGGAGTAAGTAGTTAGTAAGTAAGTTGTGCAGCGAGCAGCGGTGGCGCAGCGGTACGGGCCTCGCCTTACAAAAATAAGGTCGCGGGTTCGAATCCTGGTCGTGCCCACACATCTTTGTGTGAATTGTTTCATCTCCGCTACTCAATATCGGTGAAGGAAAACATCGTGAGGAAACCGGCATGTCTAAGAACTAATCAATCGAGGACATGTGACATCCACCAACCCGCACTTGGCCAGCGTGTGTGGATTAAGGCCTAAACTCTCTCAACTCATGATAGTTGAGAGAAGACCCGTGTCACCCGGGACACTATAAAGGGTTGAAGTGTAAGTTGTCATGTTGCTAGTTTCAACCACAGATGCCTTTAATATCCATCATCAGATCGGCTATGTGGGGCCATATTGCAGCATTATCATTTTGTCAAGTAAGTTCAGGTTATTTTTATTATGATATCGGCTTGAGCTTGACAACTCGTCTGATGTTAAGCAATGATACAGTCCACGATGGAACGCGCCAGCCCAGTATACCGATTCACTCGTGATTACGAATGATTTTCGGTGAGTTGGCAGTGGAAAGAGACTCCACGGTTAGAAACCTTAAAGGAGCAACTATTTCGTGTCACCAGTTATCTGGTTTCCATAGTACAAGCTCTGCTTAGTTTGGGATCAGATAATATCCTAATATAAAGAAAAAGAAAGAAAGAGAAAATCATTTATTTGACAGAGACAGAACACACAGGATTAAAAAATACAACCAAGTTGCAATGTTCTGATCAGGGACAATCTGCTTGCAAGAACTTATAGACGATTCTGCATTTATTCAAAATAGCTGCTTTTCGGAGAAATATTTAATTCTCTCTGAGGTCTATTAATATAACACAACTATTGAAAAATGTTTATTGTCAACATTACTTACAATAAAAAATTACATTTATAGTGGTCCTCACAAGCAAGCCTGAATCGTGAGAAGCCAACCTTAAAATGATATGCCTGTGAAAAAATTTTTAAATCTACAGTAGTGTTGATAACAATAAAATAAGATAATAATATTATTATCAGAACTGCACCATATTCGCTAAAAAAATTTTTCAATCGGTTCTGGTACCGACCTCAAAAATAGTACATCGCGTTTGAACTTACTGCCTGGTTTGAATTTTGAATGTAAATACATACAGAAAATTTTAATGTATGCAAGTCACGAATAGATATAAGATTTATCCTTATAAGCCTAAGGATAATAAGTAGCTTTGACCTCAAGCAAAGGATTGTAATTCGGCAGCGGTGCCAATAACGTTTGTTTGCCTTGCGGCAGTTTATATTAAACGTCTTGACCTAAAATGGCTAAACAGCGTGATCTAACTATAGCTCTACTATCTATTTGAACTTGAAAACAAAGACGAGAAATAATAATAATACTAATAATATAGTGGACATTAACATACACGGCCATCTGATCTCAAACTAAGCACAGCTTGTAATATGGAAACCAGATAACTAGTAATATACTACATATAATACTTTTCTTTTGTAAATACATACTTAAATATAGATAATTAAACCCAGGCTCAAGACAAACAGATGTGTTCATCACACAAATGTCTGTCTAGGGTTGTAATCGAATTCATGACCTGTGGCGTGAAAAGCAAGTATCTTACCGACCACGCCACCGGCCTGTTAAAGTACCTACCTATAAATTAATTAATTGGAATCATCAATACTAAAATAGATAGCAATAAGTCAAACATTTGAGCATGAACATATCTGTTTGTATTCAGTCTGGGTGTAATTATCTATATTTAAGTATGTATTTACAAAAGAAAAGTATTATAAGTAGTATATTACCAGTTATCTGGTTTCCATAGTACAAGTTCTGCTTAGTTTGGGATCAGTAGGCTAATTCACGTAATTTCTTGACGCGCCGATCAAGTTGCGGTGCAGTTTCAATTACATTCACGTGTTAGTGTAAAATGGTATTCTTGTAATTGTCATATTTATATCACGAACGTCAAAGCGCTTGCGTGACGCAACCTTGACGCGAACGTATCTGACAGCGGTTGTCAAAATTACGAGAGTACGAAAGGGGCTGTTTTGATCGAAACTTATCTGCAACTGCACTGCAACTAAACTTATTTTATTACGTGAATTGGCCTACTGATGGCCGTGTGTGTTAATGTCCCACTATATAGTTATAGTTATAGTTTGGAGCGGGCTATTTTTCCGCAACTCGACGTCTTATAAGTGCTCCCACTATATTATATTATTATTATCATTAAACTCAATGTCTCACTTCATTCCTCACAAGACCGACTAACTCGACTTGTGACACAAAAATTCTTTTTTTTACAATCATATTCTTGCTTTACTTTAATTACTTTAATTTACATTTTAACATTAGTTTTACGTTAAGTAAAACTAATGTTAAAATGTAAATTAAAGTAATTTTCTACATAAAAAGGTCTTTATTTACCACCATCCTAATCACGAGGAATGCATTTGTCCTATTAAACTTTGAAAGCAATGCTTCAAATAGGTAGCAAGTAGATCTCAGTTACTAAGAATTTCCACATTTAAGACTGGCCCATATAATTAATTGATTCTCAGAATACTATTGGTGTATTCAAACAATTGCTTTGCAGTTTGCAGGAACTAAATATATAACAATTGTACAGAGTGTAATGGACAGCCTTCCACATACTAAGAGGATGCATTTTGCTCCATAGTTAGAATCGTTTACCAACGGAAATTTATATCGAATCGTATACTGTAAAAAAATGTAAAATTTTGCTATATTTCATTTATCAATTAGATACACTACTTCTATATATTTTTAGACCCGTATAAATAAACGTATTTCAAGCTCATTATAGCTTAGATAGGTTTATAATTCGTTTGTCTTTGTCAGTCAATTTGACATTTATACTAGTAAGAAAGAGACAAAGTCCATTTTAACTAAAGAATCTTACAACTTTTTTATGAATAAGGCCGTTAATGTCTCTCGGCAAACTTCGAGGTGTGCGAGAATATATTTATATCCCGGGACTAAAATAGATGTTATATTACACAAAAAACAATAAAGCAGTTTAAGCTTTTATCTAACTACTAGCGGCCCGCCCGCGGCCCAGCTTCGCCCGGGTAACTTCAGCCCACTCAACAATTTACAAAAAATGTGATAAATAAAGAACCGCTCAACCGATTTTGTGCAAACTTCACATAAACCATCTACTAAATAGTCCGAACAATGCCTAAACATTTGGTTTGGATAGGTAAGCCCGTTTTGGAGTTATAAAGTTACAACGAAAAGTGGTATTGATTTATACACTAGCTGCCCCAGCGAACTTCACTTGTTTAGATTCACAAAATTGTGAATCTAAACCATTCCCAGATCCCCTTGAACACACACAAAAAATTTCATCAAAATCGGTCCAGTCGTTTGAGAGAAGTTCAGTGACATACACACTCACAGAAGAATTATATATATTAAGATATATTATGCCGGGTTTATATACATCAAATATACGTCTGTGTGGATAACATTCGCACTTCTATTTCGAAATACTCGATTTTATCAACGAAATATTATGTTTTCCACACCGGCAACATCTTCAGCCGAGTTTGTGCTCACATGGGACGCCTTCGTGGCAATAGGCATGATTTCAGGGTACGATAATCAAAAATCTATTTCATCCATCTTGTAGCTTATAAACACAGCGGTGGCGCAGCGGTATAGGCCTCGCCTTTGAGATATAAGGTCGCGGGTATGATTCACAGTCGTGCCCCAACATCTTTGTGTGAATTATTTCATCGCCGCTGCCCAATATCGGTCAAGGAAAACATCGTGAGGAAACCGGCATGACTAAGAAATTAATTCGAAGACATGTGACATCCACTAACACGCACTTGGCCAGCTAAATTCTCTCAACTCGTAAGATAGGTGAGAGAAGACCGGTGCCCAGCACACTAAGAAAGGTTGAAGTGTTTTTTTTTTAATTCTAAAATCGGCTTGCGCTTGAGCACAACTTGCCTGATGTGAAGCAATCTACAATGCAGTCTACGATGAAAAAGATGATGATCATGTCTATAATGTCAATGATGTACGTGTAAACAGAGCTTTCTGTAAGGAATCTGCCCAATCCACTTTATCATAATTATGACAACCATAAAACCGTTTGAAAACATCATTAATCTTTATTAAAAAGTCTGAACCCAAGCAGAACAATCTGTTTATTAAAATTAAACCGTATCTCGTTGTAATAAAGTTTGATTTAAGTTAAACAGTAGATTGGTGAATTTACGATAGTGATCTGAATTGGTTATGTATTGTAATGATTAAGTACTATATGCACTTAAGTTGTATATATACTTTAAACTATTTATATATTTGTATATACGTATACCTATATAATAACTTCCATAATACAGACAGATACTTCACTTCACTTCACTTTTTAAAAAAATTTGGCGTCCACCGTCTTTGACAGTGATTCTGCCAACGTCAAGTTAAAAGAGACAGTGCAAAAAGAAAAAAGTTGCACGGTGTGCGCCAAACGCTGACTCAATAAAGTAGGTAGGTAATTCATGAAGAGGTTAAACAGTAAATTAATATTGGGACAGAATTTAACAACAAACAGAAAATACACAGAATAAACAACTACA
Organism: Meganola albula; assembly: GCA_936450015.1. Lineage (NCBI taxonomy): Eukaryota > Metazoa > Arthropoda > Insecta > Lepidoptera > Nolidae > Meganola > Meganola albula. The sequence continues at coordinate 2,422,112 of OW388164.1, forward strand.
TAAAACATATTGAAATACATATTTACATATTTTAGTTTTTATTTTATTTACATTTTTTTTTGTGTACATACACAAAATACATATTGTACGAATTTTTATGTTGTAAATAAATGTATATTACATAGAAAATACATAGTACATAAATTAAAAAGACTGATACGACATATTTTTTGTTTCTGTCATCAGAGTCATCTAAGATTTCATTTCTTGTAATGGCTGTCATGTGAGCGTTTGTTTAGTCTGGTTTGAAGCATCAACGATTCAGTGGAATACTTGTAAAACACTTACAATGTATCGGTCATATTTCATAAAAAATCTTATAAAACTCTTTAGTTAAAATCATTGAAATAAAACTACTTTTTAACGGATTTTATCGCGGTTTATTTTAGATTTTAGATCGCGACGTTTCAAAGTCTTTTCAGACTTCATGTTCACGGGTGGACTGAGGTATTTGACGTCCAAAAATATTAATCACAATTATTACTGACTACCTCCAAACATTAATATTTAAGTTGCGTTCCGATTTAAGCAAACTGAGCTCACAGTTTCTTGAATTCTGAGTTGATTTTGCTTGGGTTTTGGTACAAGTAAATTAAGCACTGGGTCCCAAGCTGGTGGTATATTCCAACCATTTTCTCTGTTGAAATTAGGGTGTTTTTTAATTTCAATAGCTTCGCGGATCATTCTTGGTAGGAACCGGTTTTCTTTGACAAAAACCTGTGTTTTATCAAATCGCAGGTAATAGTTGGGGCCTTTTTGAAATCAGTTAAAATGGACTTTGTCTCTTTCTTTATAGTAGGTATAATGGTCAAGATGACAGACAAAGACAAACGAATTATAAACCTATTTTTGCTGTAATAAGCTTATAATAAGTTTAATAAAACGGGGAATAGTACATAAAAGTACAGTCAGCTACAAAAGTTGATGAAAAGATTCAATATTGCAAAACATCCTATCATAACACTAAAAGTTTCAGAAAATAAGTGTAGTAAGGTGTGTAAGAGAGGTATAACAGCTTGTCAGCAGTAGTTTACAATGAACAGTCACAGGACTCTTGTTGTTAAGGGTATCGGTTCGGAGCGGAATGCGCAACAATTTCACACTTTTTAGTAGTGTGGGCAAAAACGTTTGTTTGAAAGAATAATCGCATCTAGAAAAAAGTCAAACAAAAAGTCGTGTATCTATTGTGTTTTGAGTAAGATTAGGTATTTAGAGTCGAATATTTAGATACGAACATATTTTATTACCTTCGAAAAAAGCGGTGTTTGAAGATAAAACGTTTGTGGCATACAAGCACTTAACTTTACTTAGGTACCTAGTTAGTTTAACTCTTCTACATAAATCACTTTTCCATACATTTTAACATAATATTATTATGTGTGGTTTGATATTTTGTGCTAACGACTTTTGCGTGGTATTTGATATGAAATTATTCACGAGTCCAGTTCTAGTCTTATTTGAAACGCATAGCAGTTTAAGATACTGTACTTTTTAGAGCAACTTTTTTTGGTGTCTGTACTTAACAAGTACAGTAACATCTTACTGATAATGTAAGCCTTTGGAGGCTAATGCCAAAAATAATTACTGAGGTTTGTAAACATTACGCAACTAGTACAAGTCATCAATACGAAAGTTTTCGAAACTAACTTGAACCTGTCAAAATCTATTTCAATTATTTTTTATTGCACTGTCTCTTCCAACTTGACGTTGGCAGAATCACTGTAAAAGACGGTGGACGCCAAATATTTTTAAAAAGTGAAGTGTTTGAAAAGTTCATTAAAAGAAGGCAAAATGCTAGAAATAGAACAAAGTTAAATAAATAATAAATAAAGTGTTTATTAAAATAAAAAATCATTAATTGGAAGTAAATAAAATAATTTGTTAATCTATAGTTTTGTATTTCGAATCATCATTTTGACATGATACTGAGTATTTATCCGAAAACTTTTTTATTTACAACAAAAAGTAAAAAGAAGTAAATTAAAATTACCTATTTACAGACATCAAACGGTAATTTAAGACATTGCAAAGATTAAATAAGATACGTAACGATTTGTAGATTTTAGATAATTAGGCATGGCGCCAACCATATTATTTTCATCAATTTAAAAAGTCAATAAATCGTTCCATTTTCAAATAAAATAAGGTTTCATTCAACACATAATCAACCTCACTCAGCACAATTCCAAAAAAAAATTAAACTTACCATAAATCACAGGACACGAGAATGTTTACATTATGGTTTACATCTATGCTCTATGGTTCTGTTATCATGCTATAACTCAAGATGCGTTAATTACTCAACTACGATCGGCCTTGGCATTCCTTTCTTTATGAACTAGTTCCACTTAAATTGTTTGCTCATGTCTAAGATAACTAGTTATTTTATTTATATTTACTGGCTTCCATTAACTTTAAATACCTCTGACGTGGAAAGCATGTGATTCAATACGTCAGTTCCACAACAAATGATAGTTTTACGCACTTAAAGTACAATGTCACTCTCTTACTCTATGGTTTAGACATTTTATGAATTTGCAGAAATCGGACACTATATTTTTGCTTACCTATAGCAATCATTTATAATTGAAACTGACAGTTCTTAATATGAACCGGTAATTATTGTATGTCAACATTTGAAATGGCCGCGGGTCGACATTCTTTATTTTGGCGCCAACGGATGACAGTGATAATCCGGGACGGCGACATCGGATTACCGCGAACGAGTTTTGGTGTAACAGCAAAGGATTATATTTGAGTGTATGTAAAAGTGTGGTTAAAGCTGTACATTTTTATCCAATTGGTAATAACTTTACATAACTTAAGACTAAATGGTCGTGAATAGGTTAATTTAAAAGATAGGTAGTCACTTCTGTCTTCAATTAAGTTTCGAAATAGTCGACTGGATTGCAATACCATTGCATATTAGACGAATACTTATTCCCATGACCCATCAATGATATGAATACAAATTCTAATTATTCAAAACTTTAAAACTTGGAACCTACCTAGTCGCCCATTTCATATAAATTGAGTATATCAAAAACCAGAATAGATAACCAATCATAGAGTAAGTACTGATTTAAAGACCGCCTTTCCACAAAAATATGAAAGATGCAACTAAGATTATCAATATCTTCTTCTAATTCAAGGTTGAGACCCTTGGCGGTGCAGCTGATGAATCTCTTTCCAATTGGCTCGATATAGAGCGGCTTCTCTTACCTCCCTATACGGTATAACACCAACTATAACACGAACCTTGATATACCTATGGCATGTCAAACAAAAATAACCATTTTTCTATTGTAGAATGTTTAACACGCTCATTTCCCCAATACAAAACAAACTGTCAGCCTCACAAGCCTAACTTTGTATTCAATATGCACTTGTGACAGGTGACTCAGTAGTGGTAGACCGGAATCTTCGCGACCAGTTGTGTGACTCACCATTAGAAGCACCCAGAAACGTATAACCTTGCAAACGTAGCCAACAATGATTTTGACTTCAATATTGAATACACAAAGAGAGGTGTCTAAGCGCCTCTTTGACACCACCCGTCACCAGAATGCTGCCTCATCTTGGACAAAGAATTAGTATCGCGATTCAGCGTGGCAATGATGCCAGCCTGCTGGGCACGTTCCCTGAAGACAGCGATGCGAAAGAGATTTGCTGACGTTTAGCTTTTAGATTCAGGTTTTATTTTTTAGATACTTAGATATTATTAAGTTATAAGTATATATTTTTAGGTTAATTTAGACATATTTTTCAAGTAAGTTTGTAGCTTATTTTTGTTGTAAATAAATGTTTGATTCAGATGTAATTTATATAAATACACAAATACCAGTTATCCACTCTCAATACCGTAAAGAAAAACGAATGAGATCAAATACATTTCGTTTTAAATATATCATCATATTTGTAATAAAAATACCCTCAATACGTCTTGTTTAAACTCCCCACATTGATTCTGACGCACAAATTATTATCGTTATTAAATCTAACATTGTTTGTAGGACGGCATAATAAATATTTATTGTAATGTAAACACTGAAATTTATGGTTATTAAAAGTGTTTTCAATCTATTCAACATCTGACCGTGTTATTCCCACGGCCAAAGATATAGATGTAAACATGGCTATAAATGTTTGCTTTCAGCTGATCGGTTTCACTACTTTCACTGCTGATTGGGCCTAAATTCACCAGTGGCAACCTGTATTATAATTTAAAGAACTTTTGGGCCTTAGAAATAGGTTTTGTTAGGCCTCAGAGGTACGCTAGCACCAGTTGGGGGTCGCGAAAATATCTTATCTTCCCGCGACCCAAAGCGTAGGTGTGAGATGGAATACCGGGGGGTTTTTATTGGTTTTCCTGGAAAGAAATGGACAATCTAACTTTGCAACTACTCCTGTTAGCTTTCTTATTGAATTCTGATTTTGTCCCGGAAATTGGCCGGGTTCATCCTGCTTTATTACGGGCGTTTTTGCCCCAAATTCTCCCTGCTCTAAAGTAACTGGACACTGAACCACTCTTAGAGCATTTAACTTGGGAGATATTATACCTGCGCAACTTCTAGCACTAAATTATTTCCAATAGTTTTTGGGGGAGACCAGGGCCCCAATTCACTTAATTTCTTGACGCGCTGATCAAGTTGTGGTGCAGTTGCGATCAAGTTTCGGTGCAGTTGCAATTAAGTTTTCGTCTTCGTGCAAAATGGTATTCTTGTAATTGTTTAGCTGTCATATCTAGTGTAAAACGCTCGCGTGACACGAACTTGACGCGAGCGTATTTGACAGCGGTTGTCAAAATTACGGGAATAAGAAAAGGGCTACTTTGATCGAAGTTTAACTGCAACTGCACTGCAACTGAACTTATTTAATTACGTGAATTAGCCTGAAGGTAACATACAACGTACATGTAAAAATTGAAGCATCTTTACAAATGCACACGTAAATAAAAGCTACGCACAAATACAAAACACGAACAAACTTCATATACCTCGGTAGAAAACCTCGGTAGTTTAGTCCGTCAATAAAGTAAAGGTGCATTTCATTAGTCAACATTTTGCATGAGAGTGTGTCCACATACAAGGATTCTACTCGTACGTATCCGGGTAAAAGGAGTAACTCACAAGTGAAAATATGCTTTCAACTTGCGGTTCCTACTTATTATTCAAGGTTTATTGTTACACACAAATGTAAAACGGAGAATTGGTATATATTGGTATACCTAATGGATATCGCGGGTTCCATTCAAATTTTCTAACAATTCACACATGTTTGAGTTTTTCATTTCATCGCCGCTGCTCAATATCGGAAAAGAAAAACGCCGTGAGGAAACCTGCATGTCTAAGAACTAACAATTCGAGGACATGTGACATCCACCAACCCGCACTTGGCCAGCGTGTCCACACACGCTGGCCAATTGCGGGTGGCCTAAATAAAGGCCTTAAACCCTCTCAACTCGTAAGATAGTTGAGAGAAAACCCGTGCCCAGCCGTGGGACACTAAAAAAAGGTTGAACATATCCGTTGTCCATATCTGCGGGTGCAGTAGTGCCGCGCCGCTAAGAAGAGGCAACGACAGCTCAGAGTATTTTTTCTCAAAGCGTTTGGTTGTATTTTTGTGCTCATATAGATTCGGTCTGAACCTTTAATATTCTTACTACGCCTTAACCAAAAAAAAATATCCAATCTATTTAAGCCGATCATTTTATCTAATTTGGAATTAGGTAGTCAATTATTTATAGATCTCGAAATGAAAAAGCAAATAACATAATGTTCTTTTGAGTTAAATGCTATGCAAGTTTACACATTTGGGGGCGGGCCGGTCAGCATGCCTGGTAAAATCGTGCCTTTCACACCGCAGATCGTGGGATCGATTTCCACCTAAGACAGATATTTGTGTGCATAAGTATAAACATGTATGCTTGTCTTGTCTGGGTGTAGTTATCGATTTGTACATTATTTACAAAATTTTTGTGTGCAGGGTTATTTTAAAAAGACCAGGAACCTCTTAGGAGTAGATAGCTAATATCATAATATGCAACAACTTTTGTTTAAAGACTTTTAATAATTTGGCAGTATTTTTTTTCATACACCACTAATATTAGTTTAATTTCCCCCTTGAATATTTATCTAAACTATGGAGCCTACAAGCCTCGCGACTTCTTAATTTAAACCAGATGGCTATCTGGAGAACTTGGTGAAATTTTTGTATGGAGCGCAAGCGTTAGAATCGCGTAACTTGTCATGTATTGAGTTATATCAAAACTCGTAGAACAAAAGTCGTTGCTTATGGCGTCACCTATCACCTGCAAGGTTGCGAGTGTTTTTAAAATAACCCTGTATAAATCATCTGATTTTGATTAGTAGAAGTTCCGCTGTTTGGGATTAGATGGCAGTAAATGTTAGTGTTCTAAAATTATTATGATTTAGTTTTTTTCAGCTCGTTAGAAACAACCATAAGTTGTCCTTAGTGCAGTACTTGCATGAGTACCTACCTACATAAATAATTAGCTAGGTTATAGAACAGGTTTCAATACCTAGAATATTTTGTACTACAGCAACAATCTGGCTTACTGTCACCACTGGCAGTAACGTGATAAAAAAAAACATTAAAATAAAAAAATAAAAAAATCCGTTAAAAAGTACTTTTATTTCAATGTGTGATATTTGCGTAAATCTAAGACAATACTAAAATAAACATTTATAAAAAAGTATTGGCAGTTCTGTAACTGCTGACAGAAGTGAAAACTATGAATTCACGAGATTTCATCCAACCGAAAAAGCTTCTAACGTGCACAGCACAAGGGTGCTAGGTAACTGAAAATTTTCCTTAATGTGGTTTCATAATGGCCTTTAAAAAATCTACTTCTACAGTCAAAACGTCGTAACATTTACGAATCGTAAAGTCATCATCATTTAGTTAGATTAGATTATCTTTGATCATTTATATCTGTAACATTATAAAATTAGATTTATAAATGTAGTTGTATAGTTCAGTGTTTAAAAATCAAGCTGATGTTTTTGCTATGTGGTTTCTAACAGCTATTAAAAATATTATTGAAGTTATACTTCTTTAGGCGCGTTATGAAAAAATGATGAGAGTGAAATTTTAAGATGCGCGCGCATCTGTGACACAAAATTAACAGTATGAAGCTGTCTGCTTATTTAATGATGCCAAATAAGTATAACTTCTCACGCGCGTACATAAGTACACGCACATTTTTTTTCAAGTCAAAACGGTGTAGTACTTGCGAATAGTATAGATTACGATCTAGATCAGATTATCTTTGATTGTTTATATCTGTGACATTATAAAATTAGATACACTTGTAATGTGTGGTTTAGTCTTTAAAAGTTAAGCTGGCATTTTTGCTATGTGGTTTCTAATTGCCATTAAAAATATTCTCTACAGTCAAAACGGCGTAGTACTTACGCATAGTAGACTACGATCTAGATTAGATTACGTTTGATTATTTATATCTGTATTATTCTAAAATTGGATATAGTTGTATTAATTGTTGTGTCACACAGTACTGTGGGATTGTGGACATTGCTGCATTGCATAGTCGCCACTGGTAGGCCCACGATTGTCACTGATAGGTCCACTATTGTTTACATCAAGGACCTTACACGTTTACATTTTTTTTTCTTTTTAGTTGTTTATTTCATTTTACTTTTTAACATGTGTTTTTTTTTTAATTAATTGTTTTTTCCTGTTTGTATGAAATAAATTTTTTATTTTGTTTTTTTTATAAATATTTTTTGTTGTTTTTTTTATAATGTTTTGTTTTAATTTTTTAACAATTTTTTTAAAGTTTTTAATACTATAAATGTTTTATCATATCAAAAAAAATTGGTATCTATAAGTGTGTCAAATAAATGCCGTGAAGATACTCGGGATTTGAACCTAGTCAAGTCCCGGGACACCTAAACCGTCTTGATCCCGCACGAATTTGATGAGACAGATAATAAGAGGTGTTGGAAAAGCAAGCAAGCAAAGATTAACCAAAAAAAGTCATACGCTCCAAAACGGGCATAGTGGACGTGGGTTACAAGTCCGCAAAGCTAAAATGGGATTGTGCTGGTCACATTTGTCGTATGCATCAAGAATCAAGACAGATGGGCCCGTATCATGACGCAGTGGATTCCTGGGGAAGGCCACGGAAGCGATGTGCGATGATCTAAGCTCGTTTGTCGTTACTGGGACGGAAGAAGCTAGCAATAGGGACAGTTGGAAGGCTATGGGGGAAGCTATGGAGGAGTGGGACATCACAGGCTATTAAAAAACCGTTAACAAATAGTAGATAATATTATATTGGTAGGCGATACTGTCAGGCGCCAATTGTATTGAATTGAACTACCAACTCGTATCTATAAATATCTATAACGAACGTAGAAATGTAAATAATAAATCATGGCTCACATTATAATCTGATTAGATATAGCTAAATAGTTTGTTTGTCGCCTTTATTTGCACCAAGATTAGCATTCTAATACTTAGGATAAAATGTAATGTTTATAAGATAATTTTTTTGACACAAACAACTATAACTTTATGTTTAACTTGGGCAATCGAAATGAACCACTCTCAAATAAAACAGTTTTTTGCAAATCAAAAAAATCTAACAAAATCTTTCGACAACCCGAAACCCATTTCCACAGAAATTCATAAATAAATTTTAATTTATTTGTTGTTTTCTTAACATTTAAATGATTTAAACCAAAATACAATTTAAAATTTAACCTTAAAAATAAACCTCTTCAAAAATATATATTGTTTTAGCGCATTGACACTACTGGGCAAAGGGCTCTTCCTTTTTATAAATGACAAAAAGATTTTATTTCTAAAGTAGAGGATGAATACGTATACGTAACTTTTCTGCGATTAAAATTCAGTTCACGGTAAACACAAATTTCATGGTTTCTAATGTACTAGAAAACAATGCCACCTGAATATATTAAGATACACAATATTAATATGTAAATAAATACTTACGTGTAAGCCATGGCCTCTTAAAACTATCACAGCCTAAAAAAATGCGAATATTTTCAAATGAGGTCCAAACACAATCGCGAACTATTCAAAAACAAAAAACATCAGCCGCCCATAATGCTTTAACAAAAAAAAAACACTGGCTGGTCAAAACAATACAAATTAAAAAAGTTCGAAATGTCACTTTTGAAGTTCGCGCGGGAAATAATGGCGCGGTAGCAGCGTTCGCTTTGAACGGATGTCGCTTTCAAACTGCGCTTGGCGCTTAGCAACATCTGATTTTAAGGCCGGTATTATACATTATTATATACCTACGGAATAACACATCACCATAGTAATATCGCATGATTTTACTCTCGTGAATTCAATTGATAGGCGTTATAAACATAAATTGGATCACACAAAAAGTAAGCATAAAAACATGGCGCCGTTGACCGCTTAGGTACTAATATCATAATAAGAAAACTACGACTTTTGATTCACCAAGTTGCGAAAGGACAAATAGTTGAAAACCCCGGACCCAAGTAGTTGAAAAAAATTATGATCAATGGACACTTGCAACACCAAAGGCATCGCACTAGCGTGTTGCCGACTTTAGATGTCGACGAACCTGGCTAACTAACTCACACCCAGAAACGCAACAAACAATTATTAAACTGCTTTTATTCTGTAAGGGTACCTTCCCAGTCGGTCTGCCCATAGAATCAAGAAAATTGCTGGCCGTACATTTTTTAAGTGGGATTTAACCCACCACCGTAATTCCGCCACTGTAATCCAGGGCCAACATCGGCGTTGTGAAGAAACTAGGTTCAACCCGGCAAAACCTCGGGACAACTAAACTGTCATGGACCCTGCACGAATTAATCAGAAAGATAAGGAGTTAGGAAGTTGGGTTGTCCACTTCTCTCCAGGCGAAGCGGGCCGTACCATATCTCCAAAAAAAATATCAACAAATTATAATCAAATATGGAAAACAACAATGATGGCAGAAAGTTCGTAATACAAAAGTAAACAAAAAAAAATTCTAATCACATTCTCAGGCAGATAGATCATAGGATGAGCAAGGAGATTGGTACTCAAATCCATCTAAAGAGGATAATACTAGATTTAATCCTCCTCATATAAATCCCTTGTTATTGAGGAATTATTCGTCAAACGTGTACTGAGAAATGTGTATAATGACTGATGAGACATAGGAAGACGGAAAACTAGTTATACTCGTAATATTCATTGGAATAACGAAAATAAATTATTTTTTAATATAGATATGTGCTTCATACTTACATTCAGCCGCGCACGTACCCACATGAGCATCGATACCCTTTGCAGCGAGTTGCCGAAGCGAGGGACTTGGGGGTTCAGTTTATTGCGGACCTTAACTTTCGTAAGCACGTTCCCAATGTTTGTAAAAAGGTGTACCGTAATCTGGGATTTGTATTACAACAAGCAAATCAATTTAAGCGGTATGAGCATTGTTTGGGGCTCTCGTGTGGAGTCACCTTGAACACAATGCGGTTATATGGTCTCCACATGAAGTCAAATATAAACAAATGGTTGAACGTATCCAGAACAAGTTTATTAGGATTCAGTACATGTACTCTGGATATCCATTGCTGTACCCTACTTTAATTGTTCTGGGTATGTTAGGCTACGACATCCTGGAAATCAGACGAGAGGTGGCTCTGGCAATAATAATAATAAAGTTTATAACCATTAATGTAAGGTACAGTCTGGTTACATAACGAATTTGACAATTGGGATCTCATAAAATAAAATAGTAACAACGAAAAGACTGACGTCCTAGCTAGGTTACAGTGCAACCTGTGTTAAGGTCCGTCAGCCATTATTCCCACATATTAAACACTAAAGTTGGAAGACTGTAAATGTAAATATTTAATTAGCAATGTATGTGTTGGCACATCTACTTCTCAATGCATCAGCTGTCATTTTATACTGTCATTGTCTTTGAGGTCAGCTGTCACTCGAAAATGACAATATGAACGAACGAATGAACACCGAGCACGGGTGAAACGGCCATGGCTGACACTTTGTGATGGGCGGTTGCATCGTCGGAAAGTGCGCACGCAAAAACGTGCTCGGTGGACGTTACGCTTTAGTCAAATTTAATCTCAGCGAACTGTAATTATCTAGTAGAATTAATGATTGTGCTATCGAGAAGTCGGGGTGAAGTGATATTTGCCGTAGTTATTTTATTGAAATACCGTTTTCTTACCCGATTATTCACGCCTACCTAAAGTTGTCTGCTAATCCTGATATTTTTTGTCTAAAATCTTCAAAAGCCTTCATATTATTATGTATTTATGGTATTATGGGGGATGCAACATGATCAAGGTGTTTTGCAAACGGTTTGTTTGACTGTCTAGAACCACTACGTAGGGCGAAGGAGGCGGCTGCCGCTGCTGAACGTGCCTTCCGCGAGAATCAACCTTCTCCAGCACGCACCGCTGACGCGTATCCTGCGTGTTCTCAACACAGTGGCCTGTAAAATAGATCTGTTTTTGTGCACATTGAGTACGAAAAAATTACCAGAAATTCTAAAATAATTGAACTGAATTACACAATCTTATTCCCCCATCCCCGTTCTTCCATCTGACAGGTAGGTACGGCTATGCGCCACCATTATATGGTGGAAATTCCACGGGTGCGCACAAAGCGCTTTACTTCTACTTACATTGTGCGAACTGCCAAATTGCGCTGCCGGCATCTATGTTACCCGATATAGCTAAAATCTGCCGGTCTTCAAGTCACGAGTGAATCTGTATTTACTGGGTAAGCGCGTTCCATCGTAGACTGCATCATTGCTTCACATCAGGCAAGTTGTGGTCAAGCGCAAGCCTATTTTAAGATAATAAAAACCTGTTAATAGAATATTGTTATTCAGTTAGGCACTTTTGTTTATAGTACTTTACTTTACTTTTTTTACTTTTTTTTTTAGTACTATTGTATAATCAGGAAAAAAATTATGTCTTAATTTAGAGTTATTTGAGAGCTGGCCTGAACACACAGGTAATATTTTAATCTAGTTCAGGCTATCCGACACAATGTCTTTAGAAGTAAGGAGTTATTGGTGTTTCATAATTACATAGAACAGTCATTAGAGTTTTATATCGGTATAAACATCACTAGATAAATACAAATAAGTAGGTACGTATATGTAAATTAATATTGTAATTAACCGGTGTATATGATACCTTTACGTTCAATAAACATATTTTTATTTATTTTTATTTTTTATTTTTCCGTTTATGGAAACAAAACAAAACACATAGTATTGTCTTAGATTTACGCGAATATCACACATTGAAATTAAACTACTTTTTAACGGATTTTATCGCGTTTATTTTAGATTTTAGATCCCGACGTTTCAAAGTCTTTTCAGACTTCATGTTCACGGGTGGACTGACTCACTTAATGTTTGAAGGTAGTCAGTAATAATTGTGATTAATATTTTTGGACGTCAAATATCTCAGTCCACCCGTGAACATGAAGTCTGAAAAGACTTTGAAACGTCGGGATCTAAAATCTAAAATAAACCGCGATAAAATCCGTTAAAAAGTAGTTTTATTTCAAAACAAAACACTATTATTAAATACCTACATTACCTACCCATAAAGTTCTAGAATTTATTTCCATGTGCCGATCAGATGATCGATAAATGAAAAGAAAAATACGCGTACAATTTATTTATTTTCAGGAGGAGGCGTCGCGGTAGACCGAGAAGGAGATGGCGGAACGAAATAGATACATTCTAAGATAATTGAATGGAGGTGGCACAAGACCGCGACGCCTGGAAGGTGTTAGGGGAGGCCTTTGCCCAGCAGTGGGATGATCCGGGCTAATAATAATAATAATAATTTAGATTTGGTGCCACATTACATTTAGAGCAAAATGTCTTACGTGCCTCTACGTGTTCGCTTCGGCCCCACGCACGCCTTTTAAAAGTCCGGAGCTCCATAGCTCCGAGATAAAAAAAAGACAAACATAATAATAATTTATTTTCAGAACATAACAAGAAATAATTCGTAATCCAAAAGAGCCAAGAGGCTTATTGACAACGAACCCCTTGTCAAGGCTAAATTGCCTCGAGTATCGCCGTAATGTTGCTAGTCTCACGGTCTTCTATCGGATACATTTCGAAAAGTGTGCGTTGGAATTACATAATCTGATTCCCTCATCTCCGTTCTATCATCGGACAAGTAGAGGTACGGTAAGTCCCATCTGAGCTTAAGAGGTACCATTAGATTCGTCTTATTCGTGAGAGTGACACTGGGTACATCAAAATTATTTAAAGAAAATACATATATTAAGGATTTTCTCGCCAAATCAGTTCTCCATTCAATTAAGTTGGCAGATGTTGACGCAGACGGTCGTTTGATTTTTTAAATATTTATAAAAAAAAATACATGACAATACAATACATTTATGACATGTACTGAAGTCATTTTTGAAAACAATACCGTAGAAGCAGACTTTAACGTTCATCTAAATGTTGAAGGAGACTGCATCAACCTTAACCTATGCTATCGGAATTTATTTCATACTTTTCAGCATTCATAGTCACTAAACATTATTAACACTTCAAGGAAACAATGAAACACTTTGTTTTGAATTAGACTTACAATCTTAGAGTCGTAAATCGATTGTGTCTGCTAAAAATGATGTAATACATTAACAATAGCTACACTTAAATGTACCATTTCACCTGATCTCGGTTTACGATCTCAGTTCAGTTGCCAAACACCGTATTCCTATTTGTGAACTATTTAATGAATAGTGTTGGCATTTGACATTAAATCAGCAGACAAAATCTTTGAACTCGGAACCGAATTATTCGTCATGGTACAAGAGGATACAAATGATCAACAAAGCCTTTAAATAAAAGAGAACTAGAAACTCCCAACCAAAATAACGTCTGAAAACTGAAAATATAATCTTTCTTGACCATATTTGTGACTGTCCCCTGCCATACATTCAAGAAAATCGCAATCAGACTACAAAATGTATTTTATTTACGAACTTCCTCGAAGTCTGTAACACGTGTCCTCCAAATTTCGCGTTCAAAAAATCGTAATTAAATAATTTATAATTGAGTATCGCAAAACTTTGCACAACGTTTATATTTAAACAAACCACATATTGTTGACTTTCTGGTTCCAATCAGCTCTGCTAAATTTCACATCTCTAAAGCTAAAGGAATGTACTTCACTTCTGTTTGATATTCCCAATGCTTGTGACGCACGGCAGGTGTTTAAAGCCGAGGTTATTCCGGATCTTTAACGTTTCTACATATGGTTCTAATATAAACTATGTACTAAGGGCCTGTAAACAATATCTATTACGTCTTCAGGCCGTTAGCAGATTTTTCAGAAACCAATATTATGACATGTGCAAGGAAAAAATAAACAAGTTTAACATTGGATATTGTCTTAGATTTACGCGAATATCACACATTGAAATAAAACTACTTTTTAACGGATTTTATCGCGGTTTATTTTAGATTTTAGATCCCGACCTTTCAAAGTTTTTTCTGACTTCATGTTCACGGGTGGACTGAGGTATTTGACGTCCAAAAAAAAAACCGCGATAAAATCCGTTAAAAAGTAGTTTTATTTCAAGTTTAACAATATTGACTAATTAATTAATAATTAGAGAATCAAATCATTTTGTTATTTTTGAAACCAGAGAGATCTTGTAGGGGGGTGATCCTACAGAATTACAACCAAAGGTAGGCATAGTAGTCTAGTAGATTGGCAATGTTACAATGGACCAACAATATTACCGCATAATGGCAGAATTGGCCAATGTCCATTGGGCTTAAATGTGTTCGTAACTAGGTGTTTGCACTGTACAACAAAAGATGATGCTAGCACAGTATTTTATTTCTACTTATCCCTAATCGATAGAGATAGGCAGTGCTTGCTACATATTTTCTTCTGCATGTTTTGCCAATGGGAACTAGGGGTTAAGATGCCTACAAAATAGGGCAAATAACGATGTCAAATGGGGGGGGGGTTAATAATGGCTGGTAATATATCGATACAAAAATAAGTTGTTCCTTTTTTCACGGATACAAATATTCGCGAGCTGAACTCCTCGTGAACTCCTGAACCTCGAACAACTGATGGTAACAAGGGAAGTTAAAGGCAAACGCCCGAAAGGCCGCAGTCATTTAATGGTCGGACCAAATCAGCTCTACGGACCACACGATGTGCTCCATGTTACCATTCAAAGACCGAAATAGACGGCGCAAAATTTTCAGGACAAAGACTACTTCCCTGATGCGGCGAGTGCGTGACAGCTCCAACAGCCTTATCAATACTGTGGCGAATACAGCTGGACTAAAATAGGTCCGCGGCTCTTACCAGCCACCTTGGAAAGATCGTCACGTACGCTACGTTTGCCAATCCGTAGTCTCCACTCAAGAACACATTTACCCCAACGCGCAACGGTTGTCGGTTTTGCGGCAGATAGCTTACTAATCCGCTTCTTCAGATCCGATCTTTGTCAGATCCATAGTTCGCTGTGGGACTCTACATGTATGGACCAATATATCCTAGTCCGGGATCACGACTTTTAGCAATGAGGAAATGATTAGAGGAAGTGGTGGTGGCGTTTAATAGTATCGTGTTTTAAGAGAGGTCTATGTCCAGAAGTAACTAATAATGATGACAAAAGATGATCTGACTTTCAACTTATTACTAGTAACATTCAAGAACAAACTACGTTAACACAATTAATCATATATTTATTCACTAGCAGTAAAAATAAGAACATGATACTTCATCTGATGATCTACATTCCCAAGATCATTATCACAATAAAAACTAAAATAAACCTCTTTTGCTTGACCTCAATTGACCACATCTTATAGGTAGGATTTACGATGAATTCGGGACTTTAAAAATCAGTCGTAAATATTTTTTACATCGTAAACTCAGAAAGTCGTTAAACTCCCAAACAAAAGACTGCTTTATCGTAACATTTAATACGCATGATATGGAACATAGCGCATAGGATGAGCTCGCTGAATAGACCAAAGGGTAATTAAACCAAGTTCTTCTCGGCTGGCTAAGCCTCAAGGAAGCCTAAGGATCCGGTCGGAGGCCTTGTTTTGGCGAACTAAGTATAAAACGTAAACAACATGAAGTTACATTGTACGAAAGTAAATGACAATAGTTTAACACATTTAATAAACAGAAGAATTGGAAGAAGTTGCATGCGGAATGCCGAAGGCTGAATAAACAGGGTGAGAAGGAAGTGATTAGAGGTCATTGTCGTTATTCTGTTGCCTAAAGAGATGTTCTGCATCTAAGTAATAAATAGCACTGACGAAATTCGAGTACCTAATTACTAAAATGAATAAATGCAAGCGTCTGTCACAATCATATGTGGATTACAGGCTCGCAAATCGTTTGCGTTCATAAATTTTCCAGTCAGTAAAAAGTAGAACATTTCTTTATTTCAGTCCAATTGACCTGTTTAAGCGAGTGCAAGCTGCAATTCAACTGTACTGTCATATTTATTTGCCCTAAAAACCCAATAATCAAATGAGGTCCTTCATGAAATTCGCTGAAAGGTTGATCGAAGTCAAGTGTACAATATCGGTCAACACAATGATAAAAGAAAAGAAATGAAACAAAAACATAGCAATTATCGGAGGTGTTGGTGAATCCACATTTAAACTATTTCAAAGAGAATATGACTAAAACTACTTTTTAACGGATTTTATCGCGGTTTATTTTAGATTTTAGATCCCGACGTTTCAAAGTCTTTTCAGACTTCATGTTCAATGTGTGATATTCGCGTAAATCTAAGACAATACTAGAATATGACTAGTATAGATATCTATTAGCACAATTTAAATCGCTTTAGTATTGAAAAGTGAATATTGTAAATAGTCGTTGCCTTGGCGGAAATTGGAAGGATAGTTGATGTACCTAGCTGTTATAGCTCTCTAATAATAAACATGTACAGGCTTCGGGTACATTGAAACTTCGAAAAATTAAATAAAAGGGATTTATTCCCATAAAAAATTACATTTGTGTTGCTTGTATCCGAACGCAAGGTGGAATGGCAATGGCCGTCTATCAGGGTGACCCCACCCGTGCGCCTTGCGTGGTGTTGTATGCCGCTGGCAGTCGTCACTGCGTGAACACTTATAATAACCAAGGCATCTACGATCGCTTTAACCTGTGTTCTTTAAGCAGCTCGTTTTCTAGTGATCACATAAACAAACTTTAACAAACCATTCTTCAAATGGCACAATCCTCCACACCGTGAACAGAGTGTGCATTACACCTGGTAGTAGAATATCGCTGCATGTTGCTTCGCTTATTTCACGGCTCGACTTAGCTATAACCTAACCTCTTCTACTAAGTGCAATCAAATTGCTTTTGATGTGTTTCCATCACTGGCTCCTCTTCCGCAAACCCTTCCCCGTATAGCGTGACGGATGTTGAACATCACCATCGTTATCATCATTACAATAACGCTTGGAATTAAGTCGCTCTAATTCAACACAATAAACAAACAAAATGTAATAGATATAAGTAAATACCTACTTCATTTAAAAAAGAAAAAGCCTACTGAGTTTTTTGGCAGTGTTTCTCAGTAGTTGCCAGTCATTCACTGCACGGTAGGAAAAGAAATTGGACTATTTTTATGTAGACTCGCGTCTCAAAAAAAATAAAGCATATTTTCATTTCATTTCATTTCATCAGCCTATTCTAGTCCATTACTGGATTAATTTTTTTTAAAACTATCTTCTTGAGACCCTTGTTGGTGCCACTGATGAATCACTTTTCATTTGACTCGATCTAAAGCAGCTTCTTTCATAGTTACTATATTTGACTACAATTGTTTGGAATAGTTTTATATTGGTTTTAATATCTAAATAATGAAACATTCAAAATTTCATACCATATCAACTAATCTGAACACTAACCGCCTAACTGTTATTGAATTGTTACAAGTATGTATGTTTGCGAATAATCCGAAACTGTTATTCTCAGAAACGAAATCCAACCACCATACCACATACCATACATCATATTACACCTTTAACATGGATACTCAATGAGCTAAATGCTAAAATTAGAATCGAAATAAACGTGTGAGCACCATCGGTATTTTAATGTGTGTGATACGAAATCGGTCAAGTGTAAACTGTATTTCAAAATTTCAGACGTCATAAATAAAAAGGGGTTAATTGCAACACTGTTGAGAATATTTTGTATAAAAAAAGCTTTCTCCTGGTGTACTGATGAATCAACGCACAGGATAAAGATAGGATTGAGGCAGTTTTAAATGTATACAATACCTTTTAAATGTTTAATGCAGGCGATGCGATCAAATTGATCCAAAACCACCTTTGATAGAATATAACTGCCACACCCGTAACAAATCATAAATCTGAGATGACCTCAGGGTCATGTTAGATCTTGAATCAAGACCTACTTTCTCCGGAAGCAATGTAGCTCTAAATAATATTAGGAATATGATGTAGGTAGCTTATGTCCATTTTTTTTATCCTGCGATTGACGACAACTTGCCTGATGTGAAGCAATGTTTCAATGCATTCTACGATGGAACGCGCTTATCCAGTAAATAATTATTCACTCGTGACTTGGAGACATGCAGATTAAAGATATCGGGAAACATAGATGCCAGAAACGAATTCCACAACTTGGCAGTTCGCTCAATAAAAGTGAAGTAAAGGGAGCAAAGCAAAGCGCTTTGTGCGTGCCCGTGGAGTTTCCACCATATAACGGTGGCGCATAGCCTCTACCTAGTACCTCTACTTGTCCGATGGAATACATAATATCTACAGGGTGAACCGGAAAGGCTATATCATGTCATAAACAATAAAATTAAAAAAGAAATTATATTGATTAAAAGATTTTTTTTTTCGTAAGTATACAGCCATTTATTTATTTTTCATTTTAAGAGACTGCCATTTGTCATTCATTAGTCACATCTTTTATTAGGTCAATGAGAGTTCAGAAAACAGCTGATTAGGGTTGAGTGACGCGAATTTTCTTTTAAACTTATCACATCCAAAATCGTTTCAAAAATATAATGGTCACATAGTCATTATTAATGACTTGAAGAATGTCTGTTTTTAAGTGTAGTTTGTGTGTTTGTGCCTTTACGGCTCAGACTACGGCACCGACTTGTGGTCGGACAATATTCAGTAGTAGAACATAAGTTAGGCAAACGGGGGACCCAGCAATTCGGTGTCTATAAGAATCTCGTAGTCGGTGGTTGTAGCATTTGTACCTAAGTAAATGAATTTGAAGGCTTTCGACTAAAATCAGGGTTTTCAGACAGATAAGTAGGTGTGGATTATCCTGTAAAAAGACGGTATTCTAATAAAATAACTACGGCAATAATCACTTCACCCAGATCTCTCGATAGTACAATCATTAATTCTATTAAATAGTTACAGATCTCTAAGATTAAGTTAGATTAAAGCTAAAAGCGTAACGTTCACCGCGCACGTGGTTGCATGCGCACTTCCCAGCGATGCGCAACGGTCCAACACAAAGTGCCAGCTCTTCTAAGATGGCCGCTTCACCTGTGCTCGGTTTCACTCGTTCGTTCATGTTGACATTTTCGAGTGACAGGTGACTCGAAAGGCAAACGCGATGACAGGATAAAAAGACAGCTGTTGTAGTAAGAATCGGATTTGCCAACATTTTTTTTATTTATTATGTTAAAACGGAATACAATACTAATTACAATGACATAAAGTCAAAAATAGAAAATATGAATAAGCGGAAAATAAAATACAAACATGAGAGAATGTGAGAGTTCAATATAAACAAAAATACTTACTTACCCCTAGTTCCCACTGGCGTAAGATGCACAAGAAAACAGGTTGCAAGAACTGTTTATCTCTATCGTTTAGAGATGAGTAGAAAGAGATGGGACTATGCTTGTATCATGTTTAGTTGTGCAGTGCAAACGCCCAGTAATGCTAGCAAACAAACTTAGGCAAATACACATTATTATTCTAAGTTCATCTGAAAAAAAAATTATTGTTGCTTCCACAAAGTTAATGAATGTTATACTATATGTATGAAAAATAATTCCATGAATGATATTAGGTATGAATAAGTTAATAATGAGTAATTATACATAGATTGTTTACTTATTAATAATACCTATTAATAAACTAAATAACTACAAGAATTATTAATTAATTAATGAGTTCTTAGAAGAAGAAATACTACTATTAACTGCTGTATCAAAACATATGATTCATTCATCTTCAATTCAACTGGACCGATTTAGTTTAATGAATGACTTCATACTTAGTATACTCCGTAACGCTGTCCAAAAACGACCGATTTTTGCACCGATTTTTGTGACCGATTTTGTGCAATCAATACAAAACTCAAGGCCAGAAAAATATCTAGCGATTCAACAATCTTTACAGTAAAGTCCGTTAAAAATTAACCAGTTTTATTTAAAAGCCTATATTAGAACAAGGGCCCCTCAGTATGATTTGCCACGGGCCACGCGCTTGCTTAATCTGACACTGACTCTCCCTGAATCCAAACCTTGGACATACATCGCCTTTCCCCTCCTAAAAATAACAGTACACTACCTACTCTTTCTCTCCAAGTATTACAAATATTTATTTATAAATACAATGACTGTTTGCATTACGACATACCGTTGACACAATTAATTTTAATCGAGCAATTAACTGACCTCATTATAATGTATCAACGAAGGATTATTCATTCCCACGTCACGATTTTTGCATGCGAAACACATTTATTTGTTAAAAAAAATTAAATGTGTTGGCACATCTACTTCTCAATGCATCAGCTGTCATTTTATACTTTCATCCGTCCGTCTTTGAAGTCAGCTGTCACTCGAAAATGTTATTATGAACGAACGAATGAACACCGAGCACGGGTGAAGCGGCCATCTTAGAATGGCTGACACTGTGTGTTGGATCGTTGTGTCGTCGTGAAGTGCAGAAGCAATAACGTGCTCGGTGAACGTTACGATTTAATCCAACGTAATCTTAACGATCTGTAATTAACTGATAGAATTCACGATTGTGCTATCGAGATTGGGGTGAAATGATATTTACCGCAGTTATTTTATTGAAATACCGTCTTCTTACCCGATTATTCACGCCTACCTAAAGTTGTCTGCTAATCCTGATATTTTTAGTCTAAAACCTTTCAAAAGCCTTCAAATGTATTTCGTATTTGTATCTCCCGCCCACGGCTTCGCCCGTGTGGTACATATTGGCATAAAAAGTCGCCTTTATGTTAATCCAGATTAAAATCTATCTCTGTGCCAAATTTCACCCCATCCCCACAAAGAGTAATAAACATCCATACATTCTTACAAACTTTCGCAGTTATAATATTTGTCATCATTCCCCTTGCCTTTTTCCCATTTCTATTGGGGTCGGCTCCCAGTCTAACCTGATGCGGCTAGCTAATAGAATTATACGAGCGACTGCCATCAGACCTCGAAACCCATATGGAACCAGTAGCCGAGATGGTTAGACCAGGTGTCAGATTATATTGGCTTCTGACTACATGTAACGATTGTCATAGATGTGTTAAATGACAACCAGGACCGACGGCTTAACGTGCTCTCCGAGGCACGGAGGGTAGTCCCTCAACCAATCAGACACCGAAACAATATTTTGTTACCCAAATATTGTCCGGGGCGGGCGGGGCTTACACCGCTCGACTACCGAGGTCGTCTATTCGAGGCAGTTATAATATTAGTACGATATCTTAATTACAAGCACAAACTAAATAGACTAACCCCCGTATTTATAAACGTCGTATAAGCTCATTATAGCTAAAATAGATTTATAATTCGTTTGTCTTTGTCTGTCATCTTGACATTTATACTAATAAAAAAATTGGTTGTTTGTAAAGTAGGTTTACGATCGAGATGTTTACGTGATAACGTCTTATTGGTGATATAAGTTTTTGGGAAGTAAGGAATTAATATTGTTGCCGCTAGAGTGAGAGAGACGGAAGATCGGTCCACTCACTCGAACGCTATGCCAGCCTCCGCTCGTGAGGATTCCGCGTGACAAGTTTCACGGAATGACTGGCAGCGCTCGAGATGAGACGGGGGATCGGTCCGTCTCTCTCTCGTTATACCTGCGATCGCGCTCGTGAGGTTTTGGTGTGACACAAGTTTCTGAACATGTCACCCGACTAAAACGATTTTAAAGACGTTATCACGTCAAAAAGAGACAAAATCCAATTTAAAGAGTCAAGATTTTTATTAATAAGACGGTACGCTTACAAGCTTATGTTTATTATGTAAGTTTAATTATGGACTTCTCACAAACGGAGGAGGTTCTATGTTCGGTTGTATGTATGTTTTGGCGATTACTCCGTCAATTGCGGACCGATTTTGAAAATTCTTTTTTTGTTTGTAATACTTACTAAAACATCGGCCTCTTAAGAATCTCTCAAAAATTGTTTAGCATGAGATTTATTGCACCTTTGTCCTTTATTTCGATGACCTTAAAAGTTATTTTGACCTGTAATAAATAAAATTAATGACTAAATCCTTTTAGCAACCTGGAAGGGCGCCATGCTCTTTGGCTCTGTCATCGGATTCCGCAAAGCTTCGGAATTTAGGTTAATATTATTAATTACCTCGATGGTCCTGTGGTAAACGTGTTCACTTAATAGCCGCGAGGTCTCAGGTTCTTTTCTCGGGTCTAGCATAAATACTTTTCTAATATACTTAATCATAATCATAATCATAATCATTTATTTGTCAGAATATAGTAAATACATATATTAAATAGTGGTCTTAAGATTAAAACAGGTCACAGCATATTCTACCAGAAGTGGTGTGCAAATTTAAGCAGTAATTAATTGTTAATTTAAATTATTGCAGTAGTAAAATATAGAAATAAAAAATAAAAAAATGATGTCAATACAATAATAAATAGTAATGTCAATAAGTACAGTCAAACAATATAGTGTCAGTAAATAATATCATTCCCATAATCAAAACATAGCATTATCATTTAAAAAGTCATTCAAATTATAATAAGCCTTTCTATACAATAAGTCCTTTAGTCCTTTTTTAAATCCATTAATATTCAGATCTTTAATTGTGTTTGGTAATTTATTGTAAATTTGCGATGCAACACAAAAAATGCTTTTTCGCATAAGAGCCGTTTTTCCTCTGCGCACACGCAGCATGTCATTTCGCCTGTTACGTTTTGTAATGTCCGATAATTGAGGAAACAAATGTAGATTTGATCTGACAAATACCGCAATTTCATATATATATATAAAGAAGATAGTGTGAGAATTTTGTATTTTCTGAAGTAAGGTTCACAACTGTCTGTTATCCGTAATCCAAACATGGCCCTAATACAACGTTTTTGTGCCTTAAAAGCTGCTTCTCTATTCGTGGAGTTTCCCCAGAATATAACCCCGTATCTTAGTACAGAGGCAACTAGACCATGATACGCTGTAAGTAGTGAGTGTACATTGACTATAAAAAAAAATTAACTGCAAAATATGAACGGCAAAAGGCATGCCTCCTATTATCTACGTAGTCGGTAAAACTTGGGAGTTATTCACCGCTGCTATATTTTTATAAAAAGTGGTCAGATCTTACAGCGAGCCAAGCTCCTACGTGTAACTCCTAGGTGTATAAATCCAACTCCTCATATTGTCCTTCTGATAGATTTCAAGATAGTTTTAGATGTTTGACACACTAGAATTAAAAAAAATGTAAGTGCATCTTACGGAATAAGGGACTACGCACATCTATTCAGCTCTATTCAGCGTTTGTCTATAGAAAGCTACGATTTTGTATGGGATGCCGGATGCGTACGCGCCGCCGTTCAGCGTTCAGCTGAATAGATGTGCGTAGTCCCTTATGATCCAGTCACTAGTTTATAATTAACTAGCTTCCGCCTACGGCTTCGCCCGCGTGGTACTTATTGGGATAAAATTAGTCTATATGTTAATCCAGATTTTAATGTATATTTGTCTTAAATTTCATCCAATTCCGTCCAGTAGTTTTTGCGTGAAAGAGTAACAAACATCCATGCATTCTTACAAACTCTCGCGTTTACAATATTAGTGGGATGTAATTATTTGTACAATAAACATTTTATTCATTTTCTTAATTCATTCCGATATCCCAGCTCTGACCTTCAAATACCGAGTCTCTTCACGGCATCGCTGTCAATTCTTGCTTACAGGAGTAGAAGTGGCGGTCGTGGGTTCAATCTAAGCTCCTAGGTCTACATGCCATTGCCAAAAAAATGTATCAGCCTCACCTTTGAAATAAGTGAATTGCTTCATTGCTGTTCAATATCGGTGAAAATAAAACATCGTAAAGAAACCGGCATGACTGAGAACTAATTATTTGAGGTCATATGATATCCACCAACCCGCACTTGGCCAGCATGTGTGGATTAAGGCTTTTGTCAACTCGAAAAAACTAAGATAGGTGAGAAAAGCCCCGTGCCCAGCAGGGGGACAGTAAAAAAGGGTTGAAGTGTGAGAAGTGTGAGGCTCTACTGGGTACTATACGTTTCAAATAAGAATAGGACCGGACTCGCGGCTAACTTCATACCAAAACCCAAGCAAAAGTAGCATCAGCACAAAATATCAAACCACAGACAATAATATTATTTTGAAATGTATGGAAAAGTGATTTATGTCAAAACTGCTTGTTTGAGTTATTACAATGGAGCTACCTAATTATGTAAATTTATGCTCTAGGATAGCACAAACTTGTACACAAATTCATAAACACAGATAAAGACACACGTTTTAACTTAAAACCCCCGCTTTTTGTTCTCGGAAGTTAGTAAAATATGTTCGTATATTCGACTCCTGTAGTTGTTGCGCATTCCAGTCCAAGATGGCAGATTTCCAATCCCATTCTTATTTGAAACGCATAGTACGCAGAATATAACCTCGACAGTTAGCTGACAATTCAACTAAAGCTAATAAAATTTACACGTGTATCATTTGTGTTCATGTTTAAACAGATGTGACTGAAAAGTAGCTAGACAGAATACGATTTCAAATATTTATTAGTTCCCTTGTATCTACTTAGGTATATGTATGTATTCAGTATTCACGACAGTAAAGACAAGGACAAAACAATCTTTAAGAACAATGTCTTGCTTTAAATTTTTACGTATTCTTATTTTTACGGATTCTTAAATAATAGTATTGTCTTAGATTTACGCGAATATTGAAATGAAACTACTTTTTAACGGATTTTATCGCGGCTTATTTTAGATTTTAGATCCCGACGTTTCAAAGTCTTTTCAGACTTCATGTTCACACGTGGACTGACGTCCAAAAATATTACTCACAATTATTACTGACTACCTCCAAACATTAATATTTAAGTTACGTTCCGATTTAAGCAAACTGAGCTCACAGTGTCTTGAATTCTGAGTAGAAAAGAAAAGAAGAAAAAGAACGGATAAAAAACCAAATCTAAAATAAACCGCGATAACATCCGTTAAAAAGTAGTTTTATTTCTTAAATAATTACAGATTATTTTTTTGCGTATTTGTACTCAACAACGACTTTGGACATTGTGCTCAAATTCAAACTGTAATGTTCGTAGAACAAATAAGATTAACATATAAAAACGTCCATGTGGCTAAACACAGAGACAATGAAAATAAAATTTTAAGTATTCCAAAAGAAAGATCCAAAAATCATAAGATACATACGAGAAGGGCTCCCAACATAGGAGCTATTGAGGATCAGCTTATCAGATTCTACAGACAGTATGTATGGTTCCAAGTCCTGAATACTCCTGATGTACAGGTACACTTGGTGAGATCTTCTTAAAGACAAGGACAAAACAATCTTAGAGTACAATGTTTTGCTTTATATTATTACGTATTCTAAAACTGCTAACAAAAACCAATGCGCAATCCCGCTGCTACTCCTGTGAGCCAGGACCGACAGCGACGCCTAGAAGACTCTGGATTTGAATTCAGCGAAGTCTCAGGTCACCTAAAACTGTCTTGGATCCCGCATGAATTTAATCAGAAAGATATAAAAGAGGAAATAAAAAGAGAAAAAAAGAGAAATAAAGAGGGACATTAATCCACACGGTTATCTGGAAACCAGATAACTGGTAATATGCTACATATAATACTTTTCTTTTGTAGATACATACTTAAATATAGATATTCACACCCATACACGAGACAAACAGACATATTTAAACAAATGTTTGTCTCGAGTGGGAATCGAACACACGAGCTGCGGCGTGAAAAGCAAGTATCTTACCAACCACGCCACCGGCCCATCAAGAAAAAAAGGAAGAAGAAGAAGTAGTTGGAACGTAAGTTGATGGTCCACTCCAGGCAAAAAGGGGGGACACATAGAAAAAGGAAAGGTTTAAATTACCTCATCAAAGTGGTCTATGCTCCAGGAATAATGTAATTCCATTCGATCTGATTCCAGTAATAATTATGGCAAAATCGTTTGAACGCACGGAAATTTGCACCGCTTGCGACAAACCCCATATAAAATACCGCCTACAAAACTTGTCTCGAGGTTAGACTGATTGGATTGTCTTGAATATTACTTACCCCCGTATTCATAAACGTCTTCTAAGCTCATCATAGTTAAAACAGGTTTATAATTAGTTTGTCTTTGTCTGTCATCTTGACATTTATAGGTAACTATTAATAAGAAAGAGACAAAGTCCATTTTAAGTAACGAGTCATATAAGATTTTTATGTATAAGACCGTTAATGTGCACTTGCTATAGGCCGACCGTTTAATTCGCGTATCGCCTATCGCCAAGATTCTGACTCCTCAAGCTGCACAGACAGTGATGATGATTCAAGCGATATGGATATTAGTGACGAATAGTCTTACATTACTTTTATCTGTGGTTAAATAGTTCTCTAAGAGATTTAATTAATGTTTTATGACTTTGTTCCTCAGATGACGATACGCGAGTTAAACGGTCGGCATATAGGTATCTACCTACATACGAAAAACAAAAACCGTAAACTTCAAAACACTAAATACTTTATTAGAGATCACATTTGTAATTAAGTAAACAACTTTTAACGCATTTTACCACGAGTTCTGAGATTTCAGGAACGATGTTCGAAATATTCCATCCATGATGGTGAAGGCGATGAACCGCGATAAAATCCTTTAAGATGCGTTTCAAATGAGGCGAAGCTAGACGATCGTGGTGCGAAGCGAGAAGAAGAGTGGTGAAAAGTGGTAAGTGTTTACTGATTCCCTGAAGCGGAACAGAGCGGAGTAGATTGCAGCGGAGTGAAATAAAGTGGGATGAAGTGGAGTAAATTGGAGCGGGGCCACTCCGCTTTCCATTCGTCCACTGCAAAACATTGCTCTACCTCACTGCCCTAATGCCATTCGCCAACGTTTGTTTTCATTCAATCGCGCTGGGAACCGCTTGCTCATGTATTTTATTATGAATTTTTATGCAGCTTTGCTCCACTTTCTCTTACTATTTCCACTGAAGCTGGATTATGATTGTTCAATTCATCAAGTTAAGTAGTTCCACCTTCGTGTAAACGTAGCTTTTCCACAGATTAATGTTTATAAAAGTACAAATACTTGTAGTAATAACTATTCCGCGCATTACCAAGCAAGTGTTTGGAGATTGCTTTACTCATTTTCTGTTTAGCGGTATTGAACTCCACAGCGTCTTCAAACGTATCAGCCAGCTCTAAAAATGTCTGCGCGATTTCATCCTCAGGATTATCTTCAACGAAATATCTAAAATCATAAAAAATTACATTAAAAATGTGGAGTGACAAGTTACCAGCAGTAACTGGAGGCCAAGCAGGCCTATACGCACCTAAAACTCCTATAAACCGACGATGATGGTGAATAACCTATCTCCACATTTGTATTAGAAGCCTCATTGGTCTTTATAAACTCGCCTTAAAACGGTGGCAACTGTTAAATGCAAACCGAACCCAAATATACAAAACTTAAAAATGAGTATCAATGACTAACCTTAAACAGTTCTTCATGTAATTGAAATGGTCAAGAAAGCATGAACACGGACCGAATTGAACCAAAAGTGGAGTATTAGGAATCGCCTCAGTATCCAGCACTTCATTTTTAGGATCGTTTACTTTCTTAAAACTAGCATCAGTAAACGTTTCATCAATAGGTTGGTCTCCAAACTTCTTTAAATATAATTTCCTGATCAAAGTGGAAGTCATAACTGGCATTTGTTTGTTAATGTCCATTTCAAATGTTCGTTTGTTCTGCTCAATGTGGTGTCTGTTAATGGCGACTTCTCTTTTCACTTCTGTCATGATGGATTCCAAATCATGTACAGGTGCCAGATTATTGATCTTATCACATAATTCTTGAATAAACCAGGAGCCGAAGACTTCGTGTCTGAAACCATTCAAAAGTATTTTCCTATTGTATCATTACTCATTTTCTGGTTTTCTCAAATTCACGGATTCTTAAATAAATACAGATTATTTTTTTGTGTATTAAATTTGTACTAAACAACGACTTTCTACATTATGCTCAAATTCAAACTGTAATGTTCTTAGAACAAACAAGATAAACAAATAACAACGTCCATGTAGCTAAACACAGAGACAATGAAAATAAAATTATAATTATTCCAAAAGAAACTTCCAAATATCGTAAGATACCTATGAGAAGGGCTCCCAACATAAGAGCTATGGAGGATCAGCATATCAGATTCTACAGGCAGTATGTATGGTTCCAAGTCCTCATCTAGATCCTTTCTGATTTTGGCTGAATACTCCTGATGTACAGGTACACTTGGTGAGATCTTTGTGCCGCGACAAGCCTGAAAAATTATAACAGTGATACTAATATTTATTTCTCACAAATAAAGTTTCGTTAACTTATTAAATAGCTCCTTAATAGATCTGGAAGAACTTGAAGTAATAGATTCTCAACGTTGACAATTAAGCCGTTCTGTGGTGGTGAAGACTCAGAGGTGGCGGTGGACGATCCGGAAAGAATTAAAAACTATAGAGGCTAAGGAGGAGCGTATTTTTTCTCTCCTCTATTAGAAGGGCTCTGCGCATAATAAGGTTTAGAATC
Organism: Meganola albula; assembly: GCA_936450015.1. Lineage (NCBI taxonomy): Eukaryota > Metazoa > Arthropoda > Insecta > Lepidoptera > Nolidae > Meganola > Meganola albula. The sequence goes on from OW388164.1 coordinate 2,451,235, forward strand.
TATGATCTGGATGAAAGTAATAACTTTTAATTCCCTACTTCTAAGTCAGGTTAAGTAAGTTATTATTTAAAAAAAAATGGAAAGGAAAAAAGAAAAAAAAAAGGAAAAGAAAAAGAAAGACAAAATAAAAGGTATTCCTTTAGGTGTAATGAAAAACATAATTCATTTTCTTTGTGACCTTCATGACTCAATAAATGTAAATAAAATAGTAGTTATAAGTACAAATCCAATAAAAACCATGAGTAATTACTCTATGCAATCCATACTTCTAATCCGCCAACCTAATAAATTCCAAAATAAAAACAATGCTGCTTATCATTTCTTGTATCAAAATAAACCTTGTGACTCAGTGCATTTGGGAAATTTACATATATAACGATATAGCCTTGATAAAACATGAATGAATAATGTATTATCTTTGATATCTGTATGTACTGAATCCTCTATGTTACATTTATGAAATATTTGGTACTTGAGAGCCGGATACTCAATTTTTACATTTCCCTCTTCAGATAACGAAGTTCTTACTACGTCTTTATGATTAGCAATTTGATTTCCAAATGATATGACTTTATTTTCGCCCACTTTTTTATCTTATCTCAAGGATGCGCATGATTGCCAATTTTTACAACCCCCAGGGCCCCATATCATCTGCATCGGCCTACTTTTGTCAACTTAATGGATATGTGCGTCTTTTATAAATTGTTATTCTCCAACGTTGACGAGATATTGGGAAAGATAGCTAATTTTGATTGGTTTGTTGAGATTCTTGCCTTTGAACGACGGTTCGTCAAAATTAGTTTGAGGTCGGGCAATATGTGATGGACATTAGTTAGGCGAGCGCGATTGCCTAAAGCACAACACTGAACACAATCCGCAATTATTGCTCTCGATTTACAGAATTCAGAAAATGCACAGAGATAGAAAAAAAAGGTAAAGAACGTATAAGGTTAAGAGAAGGGGTTGAAGCAATTGAATGGCAATGAAAGTAAGACAACGAAAGTTGAAAGACAAAAGTTTACTAGCTTTTTTTCAAACGCGCCAAATGAACGACTTACATTTCATTCATCAGACTACTTACTATCAAAAGCGGTTAGGTTACATAAAATAGTAAAAAGGTTAATATGGTCGTTAAGTTCTTTCAAATTTTTAAATTTCCCGCGCAACTTTATTGTTTTTTTTTATAAAAAGAACCTTAACCTGTAAGAACCTTAACCTGTAAGAACCTTAGCCTGACAACAACAAAAATAGAAGCAATGAAATCGGTCCAGCTGTTTATACGTGATGCTCTAGACCCAGCAGTGTTGGCTGTACGCTGTGTCTGTCAGTCAGTTTCTTCTTTTATATATTTCATTGGAAACATACCTGAACTATGATTAGTTTTGGTTTTGTCACAAGCGTTGGTTTGTTGCAGTCTTTGAAATGGTTGATAATCTCGATTTCGTTGAATTGTTGGTCTCTAGCTCGAAGCAAACCATAGTTAGATCCATGGGTAAGTACCGCAACTGCTACACAACCATAGTCGGTGAAGTTTCTACTGCTAACTGGAAGGAAATAGTAAGTTTAATGATATTACTTCAGTCACAAGATAACCCACTAAAAGCGATACATTTTATTTATTACACTTTGACCTAGTGAAAAATTTTTATCACTTCAGCTGTCAAAGAAAATAACAATTAATGATAAAAATTAAGCCTTTTTATTTATCCAATCACTACAACAATGAGAAAATATAACATACGATTATGCATTTTTAGTTTTTGCTTTTAAAACTAACTATTTTATTTTTATTTAACAAGATAATAATTATTTTTTTAATTATTTAATGATTATATTATTGATTATGTATTATAATTAATTAATTATTCAATTTATATTTTTCCATTTTGTATGTTTATTTACATTTATTTATTTTTAGTCATGGCCCTAATTTGGGTATAGGCTTCTCCGAGTGCTTCCAGTTATCTCTACTTTTATCTTCATCAAAGAAAACCGCGTAAGATAAAACATACCGCCCCTCTCTAAAAAAATAGAAACGCAAATCATCACATGGATGTTTGATTTTCATACACCGACTAGATACGATATATTGTATAAATTAGCTCAGTTTAAATTAGGTACATACTTATACAAAAGACCGTGTTACAAAGGTTTAGTTCAAAACGGTATTCCAAAGCATGACAAATGATACAGTACAAAGAATGTGTTTAACTACTAATATAGTATTATATTATCTGTGGTTTAACAAACAGTGTATTTTGTAGTAGCAAACAGAAAGTAAAACTAAAGTGAATTAAGTTTGGACTAAATTAGAAAGAAAAAAAAATATTAAAAAAAAATACAGTTCTAAAAATTGTATGAGAATAGATAATATTATTATGGCCATTGGAAAGTCCCAGAAACTAATCCGAATAAAAAACCGTATTAAAATCGATCCATTTAGACGCATGAAATTATTTTTGAAATTATTATAATGTTGTTAAATCTTTTTGACGTGATAACGTCTTTAAAATCGTTTTAGTCGGGTGACATGTTCAGAAACTTGTGTCACACCAAAACCTCACGAGCGCGATCGCAGGTATAACGAGAGAGAGACGGACCGATCTCCCGTCTCATCTCGAGCGCTGCCAGTCATTCCGTGAAACTTGTCACGCGGAATCCTCACGAGCGGAGGCTGGCATAGCGTTCGAGTGAGTGGACCGATCTTCCGTCTCTCTCACTCTAGCGGCATACAAACGAATGGAGATATTGTTATCTTCATTAATTCCTTACTTCCCAAAAACTTATATCACCAATAAGACGTTATCACGTAAACATCTCGATCGTAAACCTACTTTACAAACAACCAATTTTTTTAGTAAACCTAAGTACCTACCTTTGTCCGTATATTATATGTACAAAAAAACAAAAACAGTAATTACCTAATAATAATAAATATTCTGGGACATTAACACACACGGTCATCTGGTCCCAAGCTAAGCAGAGCTTGTGTTATGAAAATCAGATAACTGGTATATACCTACTATACATATAATACTTTTTGTAAATTTAAACTTATAATAGATACTAGTTTCCCGAACGCGACTTCGCCCGCGCGTATGTCGGTTATAGCGCTAAACCATTAACCTCTTTTTTCGCAGTCGGATAAAACTATCCTTTCCCGGGTCTCGAACTATCTCCATACAAAATTTGTTCAGTAGTGTAGGCGTGTAGGCAACACTTTGAAATCGGAAAGCTCCCAGCATGTCCATAAATCTATAGGAGTTTCATAAAAAATATGTCTCACTTGTCTTAGTTTTTTTTATGGCTTTTGTAGCTAGTTGTTGCCACAATTCTGCCAGTGTCCGTCAGTGCGAAATTACAGTTTTTTTTTTTTTTTTTTTTTTTTAATGGCTCGGTTGTAGACCATTTGCCAATATCAAAGTTAAGGAAACTTATCCTGGGTAAAAAGTTACTTAAAACAATTTTTTAACTGGAAATTACAGTTAAGAACGGAGAATGTGGAAGATGAAGTGCTGTAGGTGGCAAAACATGAAAGGTTATTACAGTTTTATTTTATTGATTTCAATAAATTTACATATTATATGAATAATTGCAGGGAAAAGAAAGAAAAGTACACATTTGAAAGAAGTAGGACGAGGACTTTCGGTTGGGAGGGTCTCACTTGGTTGTCACACAGCTGAAGGTCGTTTTTCTACGGCTCTTGGACCATAATGTAAGTTTTTCATTTAATATCCAAGAATAAATAAAATTTAAATTTCGAATTCTATTAATGGAATTGAGTTATCAAACATGTGTGTCACAAAGATCAAACATGTAATTGTGTCAAAATAAAAAGTAATTTAGCTAAAAAGCACGAAGGAGTATTGATATCATCTTCAAGGACAATCTCCCTCTGAATAATTTCTCAGGCTTCGCCCGCGTATTATTAGGATAAAGATTTACACCCAGACTTGACACAAACACAAATGTTTATCATTAATGTCTGTCTCGGGTGGGAATCGAACCCATGACCTGCGGCGTGAAAAGCAACTAGTTAACTTTAGACACGTTGTATATCATAAGTAAATGAAAAAAACATACGAGTAACTAAGATAAGTAGATTGAGCTATCTATCAGAAAATATTCAACAAAAATTAGTACAAACCACTAATCATTCGAGGACATCCACCAACCCGCACTTGGCAGCGTGTGTGAATCAATGCCTACTCTTTCAACTCGTAAGATAGTTGAGAGAAGACCCGTGCTCAGCTGTGGGACACTAAAAGTGTTGACGACAGCGACTAAGAGAACCAGATACAAAGAGAGAGAGACAGAGGAAGCATTGAAATCAGATTAAGCATTGAAAATAATATTCCTTGTCTTGATGACAGAACAAGAAGCATTTGATATGACGATATATTTCCACCGTTATATGGTGGAAATTCCAAGGGCACGCACAAAGCGCTTTGCTGCTACTTTTACTGTGCGAACTGCCAAGTTGTGGAATTCGTTGCCGGCATCTCTGTTTCCCGATAGCTATAATCTACCTGTCTTCATGTCACGAGTGAATCGGTATTTATTAGGTAGGCGCGTTCCATCGTAGACTGCAACATTGCTTCACATCAGGCAAGTTGTGGTCAAGCGCAGCCCTATTATAGAATTTAAAAAAATGAAAAAAAAGACGAAAATTAGGTAGGTAGTCAAAACGCAGAATTGTATCAAAGAGTGAACTACACCTAGACGTAATTTTGTATGGCTTTAATTATAATCCTACTAGCTCATCTTTAGGCGACATTGCCAAATTTCATATAGGAGTTTATTCAGATTTTAAAATTAAAAAAAAAAACAAAGTAAATCGACTTTAAAGTAAAATGGAACCGAATGGGATTAAATCACTTTCAAACAAACCAATTATTTTGCAAATCCATCCATTAATGATGAAGTTATTACCGAACAGACATAAAAAAATAAAAGTTAAACATCCGAATTGATTCACACATATTATAAAGATACTTACCAAGTAACACAACAACAATTATTAACATCTCTGTATAAAAGACATAAATAAGCTTTCTATACAATACAAATCACAGGACATATAGACGCAATAAATACTTTAATTTTTACTTACACTCTCTTAATTCCTGAAATATACCATCCTTAGTCAGATCCTTATGTTCAAACACTTCAAAACCGAACTGCTTAAAAGTCTTTGTCAACGCATCGACATCTTTTTCCGTGCCCAACCTTGGTTTGTGTCCATCAAATGTCTCTTGGTTAAAAATAATCAAGGCATTCTTTTCAAATGTTTCCAATTCATATGTAGACGCATGTTGGGATAATGCTCTTGTGTTAATCAAAGTAAATTCTTCTTTTGGATCATCAGTTACATCAGAGGACTCAGTTTCTAGAGCTTCGTCAATAACTTTAACTTTGTCAACATTTGTTTCAAATGAAATTTCATGAGGATGAATTTCTTCAACCTGTTCTTTAAGATGATATTCTGGTAGAATGCCTAATACTGCATCTACAGTGACTCTGTCTTCAGGGATTTCTGTTTCATTGTTATCTTCTACTTGATCTTCCATTTCATTTACACCTTCACTCTCAGTAGTAGAAATATAACTACACAACGTTGGTGTCGCAGGCATTCTGTCTTTGTTATAAAAAGGCAACCAAATTGTTTTCATACGAGATTTCCTACTCAACGTTTTGTGATTCGAATTATTCTTACATTCCTCATCACCTGTATTATCCATGAATTCACCTGGATAAAACACTTGATGAAACTCTTCGTATGTAACTACATGAAAACTGTTTATTACACGACCGATCGCTTAAAATTTATAACAATTTCTACATTCAAATCGATAATATCTCTTCGGTCTTGTTATAGTTTTTATCTTATCAATCAAAATGATAATGCGTTCAACGACAAAGGGATTTTGTAATGACATCACACGGTGTGTTATATTTTTATTGCAAGTAATTTACGTAATTTTAAGGAATATTAATTGCATGAGTAAATAAAAGAAATAAAAGTGCAATAATTCTGCTGCGCAATTTATAAAAGCAGTAAGTTCTACCGTATGCTCTTTGCTGCGTTTATAAATTGCGCGGCAAAATTGCTTCCCTTAGTGCAGTGCACTCTAGTTTACTTATGAAATCAGTTTAGAACCCTATGTTGCAAGCATCATACAAGAAATCTTTTTAATCTTTATGCAATTTTTTGGTGTTTCTGTATGAGTAATGGAACACAATTCGATTAATCGTTTAGTTAATACGTTTTTAATTTTTTTATGCAACATAAAATCTGCGAATTATGAACAAAGCGAACGCACAGCTACGGTATTAATTCAAATTTAAAATTATTTATAGGATCAAGGATATTTATAGGTTAGTAACATCATAGACATATTAGCATAACAAACCATTGTTAGTATTTTACAAATAATAGAAAATTAGGTTCGAATCCTGGTCGTGCCCACACATCTTTGTGTGTATTGTTTCATCTCCGCTACTCAATAACGGTGAAGGAAAACATCGTGAGGAAACCGGCATGTCTAAGAACTAATCGTTCGAGGACATGTGACATCCACCAACCCGCACTTGGCCTGCGTGTGTGGATTAAAGTCTAAACTCTCTCAACTCATAAGATAGTTGAGAGAAGACCCGTGCCCAGCTGTAGGACACTAAAATGGGTTGAACTATAGAAAAATAAATGTAGAATCGACACAATTAAAAAATCGCAAAATATGAAAACCTGCGTGCTGAGACACCTTCACAAGGGTTAGACCGAAATAAAACGACATCGTTAACACCCCTACAAAGTGCCTTAACACAGGCGATCGCAGGTCACCGGTCCTCATCGAACAGGCTTCCAACTAGACCACTAAGTCGAAACGAAAGAGTCATTTTAATGACATGGGAAACCGGGTATATATATGTATATAACAAAACTAGCGGACCCCGCAGACGTCGTCCTGCCCGGTAAAGCAGTGCCACTTACTGGGGCCGAAAAAAGATTACGACCGATTCTCAGACCTACCGAATCTGTTAAGCTTTTTCTGAGGAAGTTGATTTATTTTTCTTTGCGTAAGAACCATCCTTGTACTTCAAGGAGTATTCTAAAAAAAAAACAATTAGCTAAATCGGTTTAGCCCTTCTCGAGTTATGCGCTTACCAACTCATTTTTCGATTCATTCATTTCATTTTTTCATTTTATTTCATTTTTCAATTTTCTTTGCTATAAAACTCACGGAGCCTCAGACCTTTCCAACGAATGCTAAACCGTGGTAATCGATTTGTGCGTTCTGGAGTTATAGCGTCAGGAGTTATTACGTCAACGCTAAGTATATGACAATAAACTATTGTTGCTAAGATCTACGCCCACTTCTAATAGCTACCTAGATGATCTAATTATTGTATCCTTTTACATCGAGACTCTTCACCGCAATCGCGTGTTCGAATCCCACGCCGGACAAAGATTGTGTTGAAGTTCTAATTACTTAGCAGTAGCAGTAGCAGCACATATGATGGTCAAGGAAGTTTTTAGTGTGACATCCTCGAATACCCAGAGTGCATGAATGTTTGCAAAGCAATGTAACTACCACTTATTCGTCATGAAGTGAGCCCTGATAAGATCAGGCCTTATGTCATGATAGGAACGAGAAGCCATAAGTCCTACGCTTGATCACTCGCTCTCGAGTCACTCCGACCCACTGGTCTCTAAGACTAAAGGGAATAGAGAGTAAGTACCTGTGTGTGAATAGACTATTGCAGTATTGCGCTTCGAAGACTTTAAAGAAATTGGGGAATTCCCTATCTTGCTCGTAATAGTGACTGGCAACACTGTTTGTAGTGACTTAAAGGGTATTTACTCTTTTGCTTGGATTGTTTATGATGTATTATTTAACAAGAATATTGTGATTAGATTGACTGCTGTACCCGGAATACAGATATAAGGGGATTATTATTATTTCTCAGAGACCGGAATGTGACATGGTGCTCGATCGATCTTATCCTTGCTAACAAGTATAGTAAAATATACTATTTGCATGGAACATTTTAGTTACATACATACTTACAGTTGTCGCTAGTAGCGCTGTAACTTGATTCCATGAAAAAAGTATAGGTTACTTTATATAGCGAGAATAGTAAACTCGTAATACAGGCACTGAATTCTTTACATCATCACTACTGGACATAGGTCTCCCCTTTAGAACGCCATAGGGATCGGTCGCCGGCCGTTAGCAACCATCGGCTTCCCACAATTTTGACAGTGCCATCAGTTCACCTTGTGGCGAGTCGTCGGACGCACGCTGCAGTGGCCATTGCGTGGTCTCGTTCGTTCTACGAACGATGTGTTCAACTTGCTCACTTTGATCGCTAAGTCGGTGACTTTAGTTCTTCTGCGGTTTTCCTCATTGCGGATCTTATCGCGCAAAGAAACTCTGAGCATAGCTCTCTCCATGGCCCGTTGAGCGACTTTTTGAGCTTAATTATAAGGCCAGCAATGAAAGTGCACGTTTTAGTTCCATGTTATCAGACAACACACACTGATTAAAGACTTTTGATTAAGGCTTTGAGGAATCCTAGACAAGGCCACATCGCGTAGTTTCCCAAATGCTGCCCATCCGAGTTGGATTCTTCGAGCGACCTCTCTATCGAAGTGGGACCTACCTAATTGAATGTTTTACCCTAGATATACACACTCGGCAACAACATCGAGAATATACAAAACAACGCATAAAGCATTTATAGAGCCAAAGGCCTATACGCGCCTCACGCGGTCGCCTCCCGGCAAGATACTTCTAGGAAAGTTAAGGGGTAAGGTCCGAGGGCGGTAGGATACGGCGTTACCGGGTACGACTCCCGCGCTTTCAGTTCGGCCACCCGCTGCCACCTGGCTCGGTCAGCGGGTGTGTTATTTTCCCTCACTGTTATATATTTCTATGTTGTTGTGTGTATACTCTTTGTTTGTGACTTTTGTATTTCGTGTGTTTATTTTAAATATATTCGTGCCTATACAGATTAATTAGTATTTGACTCTTTCAAACCTCATAATGTTTAATTTTCTATTACCTACAAAACTAAGTAGATCCGCTTTGACATCACGATAATAGACAATTTATCCGTTTTTGCACTAAAAAGAAGATTAAAAAAATCGTATTCACCCTTTTGATGTTCATTATTGTTAGGGGAATCCCTAGTATATATTTTAAAGAAGGGGAATACCTATTAATGTCTTAGATTTACGCGAATATCACACATTGAAATAAAACTACTTTATAACGGATTTTATCGCGGTACATTTTAGATTTTAGATCCCATGTTTCAAAGCCTTTTCAGACTTGATGGTCACGGGTCCACCCGATAAAATCCGTTATAAAGTAGTTTTATTTTAAGGGGAATACCAACTAATACTGTTTGAATGTCTCTTGGCGGTCGACATAGGGACTTCCCCTGCGGGACTCTTGCAGCAGATAATTACTTAAAAGATTAATTAAAATCCATCTAATACGACTTAACATACCCCATGTAATACCCGAAGGTGTAAGTAGAGGTGAATGAAGTGAATCACACACTTTTCACCGGCTATTTTTAGGTTCCATAAGTAATAAGGGGATGGCGAGCCTATTGCCGGTCTAGGTATATTAGAAAAATATTTTTGCTTGACCCGGGAATCGTACCGGTGTTAAAACACATCCTTGCTAGAGCAATCGACTACGTGTGTACGCGTAAATCACACGCAATATGGACTTCCTCTTTTGCCCAACGTTACGCCACGTGAACAGTTAAATTGGTTTCAAGTAATCTAAAATAAAAGTTTGCATTGAACCTGTATTGTGGCCTGTATAATAACTGTAAACACCCTAGACTTCGCGGTTATTATGCGAACTCACTTACCTCTGGACCATCAAGTACAATATTAATTTATTTCAAACGATTTTTTAAGCACTGCTTTATCCGAAAATACACACAGTATTACTATAACTTTGTGTTTCTGATTCTACAATGCACGAGTGATTCATCTGGTGTTGCAAGCTTCCATGAGCTACAGTGATCGCTTTACATCAGGCGGACCTTTTACTCAGCACCTACTATAAAAAATTTGCAATAATAGATTGAGCGGATATGAAAAACGCCTGATAAAAACATTACACAGATGGTTTCTTTCTGATACTAGCAACCCGCTCAGGCTTTGAACAAGTAAAATTTATAAACCTTCCTCATGAATCACTCTATCTGTTGTTGAAAATTGCATAAAAATCCATTTAGTAGTTTTTGAGTATATCTCAAACATACAGTGGAAGTGGTGGCAGCGTCTTTCATTTTATACTTAAACGAAGACATATTCTACAGGCGCCCTATTAAATGTTAAGTGTAAGCAATGAGAGTAGGTCGGTAGGTTGTACGCATTTTGGGCGTTAGATGGCATTGTGAGATTATTTTATACATAATTACTCTTTAAAGCGTTGCACAGTTCTAATTAAAAGTCAGAGTTACTAAAATTCATATTTCACAAAAAAAGTTAAGGCTCAAACGGTCAAGGATGTCAGCCAGAGACTGCTTCTTTCTGACTGCTTATGTCAGTAATGAGTGTTTGTCATCATGACAGTTGATGTCAGTCGGGAGATTAAAAAAAGAGATGTTAGAAATGCAGCTAAGTATCGATATGCATTGGTTCGATATTTCATTCGAAAATTGATGTTTATATGAAATTCTTGCTAGGAACTAAACCCATTTATTTTGTCTTTAATAATAATCACACTTACATTACCAGTGTTTTGATTAAAATATTTATCATGTTTGGTAAAAGTACAAATCGTGGGGTCAATTCCCATCAAGAGAAGATCTACTTCTTGTGTGCATAAATATGGCTGTTTGTTATGAATCAGGTATTCATAGGTATTATGTTTTTACAAAAAATGCCTACTTATTAAATTCTCCTTAAAATTAATAGCTAATTTATTTATTTATTACGTTACGAGGTAGCCAAAGTACGTAAGTATGTAAAAACCTAAATATGATTATTCCTAATCAGTTCTAAAATATCGATTATTAAACCTGATTGATAATTAAAATATCTAATTGATACATAAAATATCGATTAAACCATAATTTATCGACATCTGCTGCACTACACTACTGCAAAGTGCCAAGTACGTGCATGGTTGTTTAAAAATGTTTATTAATAATTTAATTATTTAAAAATGTATGAAGACCATCTAAAATTTAGTTTGTAGTAATTACATTAAGTGCAAACGACACATTTTATCTTAGTTTAAGTAGTAAGTGTAAAAAAACAAGATGTTTAATTACAAATACCTTGGTCCCGAGCACCTCGAAGGTTTCGATAATTACAAGGTAGATATTTACTATGATATTATGTGTTTTAATTTGTATTTAAGTAACAATAACGTTATATAACATACTTATGTACAGTTAGAAGTTAATAAATATAGTTATTTTATAATTTTATTAGGTCATTCTGCTTGCAAAAACTATATCGATTTTTACGCAACTTACAAGTTACTCGACTGATACGCATTTAAAATTACCTCATGAAGAGGAAAATTTTCTCGTCCCATTGTTTGTTTTCCTGCTGAAACTTAAGCATTGAACATCAAAACATTGTGTTCACTCTTGTATTATCTAAAGATATAAGCAGAGGTGGATATCACCAATATTTAGGGTTGCCATCTCTAAAATTTGGAAAACAGGACAAGACTCGTAAAAACCCCGGATTTTATATTCCGAAAGCCGGACATGTCAACAAGAACTTTTAAACATATTCAATGTAATAAAAAACAGTTGAAAATGTCATAAATCACCTTTTTTTATTCATTCATTATTTTAACAAAACAGAATCATATTACAATTTGTTACAAATTGTCTATATAAATCAGTTACTTGGTTCGTCGGTTGATCGTGGTGTGTGAGCATAGTGCATGTCTCGTGGGCGGTCCAAATTTTTTTTAATTATTTATTTTTTTAAACTTGGTCTAGAAATGAAACCTTCCCCGGGCGCTCCCCGGATGCCCTCTAAACTAGGACAAATCTAGGGAAATCTGGACGGTTGGCAACCCTACCCATATTTCACTGATTATGTTTAGGTCCCATTCATATAACACCCTGGCCAAGACACGGCGTCGAGCGGCGCGGCAGACCATTATGTAGTTCATTGCCCAATCGCGTTCATTTGTCTTTTGACACTGCTTAAGTAAATACGCAATGAACGATGTAATCGCAAACCGCGCCGCCCGACGCCGTCTCCCGTGGCTAGAGCGTAAGAGGGTGAGCTGTAGCACATTGGGCATAATTTCAATTTAGTAAGTGGATACTGTGTCTGTCTGTAGTTTCTTAGCTCCCGAACGGATGAACTGGTTTTGATTCTTTTTTATAAGTAATTTAGTCAGGAGTGTTCTAAACCAAAATATTAATGGTCGGGGGTTATTATATTTTTGTTATTATAATTGTAGCCAATATAGTATTTGATTACTTGAAGACATCTGACTGAACTGAAACTGGAAGGAGCTTGCTTCAATTCCACTTAGCTCTCCACTTCCTTGTGCACAATGGTTCTCACCAATATTGAGCAGGGGCAATGAAATAATTCAAACAAAGATGTGTGAGCATGGCTCGGGATGGAATCTGCAACCTTATATTTAAAACGCGAGTCTGCCACCACTGTACCATAAATATTTTAATATTATTAAATACATAATTATTTTAGTATTATAAAATGAATATAATACTAAAATAATTATGAAATCTACCTTATGTAACAAAGTTTATTAAGAAATTTCGAATTGTCACGGATAAAAACTGTGGGAAATAAGTTTCTCTTAAACAATACAGTACATAACAATATAATAAATAAAAAATATATTTAGGTAATCAAAAACCCTGAGCGTTTTTGGAAATGTTTCTGAGTAGTTGCCACATCATTCACTGCACACTAAGAAAAAGGAGTTGGATTTTATGTAAATTTGTCACAAAATTTGGATCTCCGCAGTCACTCCAGGAAGCTGTCAGCAACATGAAGGGTTTGGTAGAATTCCTCCTGGAGCTGGGCTGGCAACAGCAGTGCCAGTCCAATCATGCAAATATGCACAAATAGAAGCCGTCTAATTGTGAAGAACAAGCCCGCTCCCTTAGAACATTTAACATGGGAAGTGTTATATGCAACTTCTAATACTAAATTGTTTCTGCTAATTTTTAAGGATGGTGAGGTAATTATGTACAGCACACTTGTACATGCTCACCCACACTTACAAAAAGTTCGAGTGTCTTTACAAAAGCACACGTAAATAACGTTGCCCGCACACAACCGATTTTTCCACCGATTTCTATGACTGATTTTGTGCAACTCAATACAAAACTCAAGGCCATACATTGAGTTGTTGCTGTTCGAAGTCGGACATAAAATCGGTCATAAAAATAGCTTGTAGGCAGACAGCTACACACAAACACAAAACATGTACAGTTTATGCATACAAACTATTCATCTACTGATGCAGAGGTGTAGAACACTTCCTGTGTTAAATGTTCTAAGCCCACCCCAAACTAACTTACTGTATCAAAAATAAGTATTTTTATTTCTGTTTTATTTCTTATCATAATTTTTTTCTCTTTCAGTACATGGCCATAGACACAAGTCCTCTCAGCGTCTATGTTATGCACCCGTTTTGGAACAAGGTGGTAGAAGTGAGTATAATCTGTAATTATTCACTGAGATGGATTCATTCCATATGAACTATTTACTGAGATGGAACAAAAGCAATTTCTCCGTGATTTTTTTATTAGAAAGCTGAAGTAATACAGATGATTCTTAACAAAAAAGGTATCGGGGTTTATAAAATTTTTAATTTAAAGAATTATTTCTACAACAATAGAGTTACACACTTAAAATTTGGGTAATGGTTCCTGTATGTGTAAATAAATGTAACACCACGGTTATATCCCTCAGGGGGTAGGCAGAACACCGAGTGTGTACCTATGTGATGATGAAAAATATTTTTTTTTATTCTGCTATAGGCTGGCGCTTGACTACAACTTGTCTGATGTTAAGCAATGTGTAGTCTTCGATGGAACGCGCCAGCCTAGTATACCGATTCACTCGTGATAACGAATGATTATCAGTGAGAAAGTGGCAGTGGAATGAGCCTCCATAAGGTTAGAAACCTTAAAGGAGCATCAATTCCGACCCACCCGCACTGCATGCGGTCACCAGACATCGCACCGGAACACAGCAAGGCCGCTTAGCGGTGCCTTTGTCTGGTGGGTGGTCACAAACCACGGCCGAAGCCTACCACCAGTTGATTGTCACCTGATTGTCACCTCTCGGGGACCACGTGTGTGGATTCAACTAAATGTGGCGGTGGAATTAAACCCACGGACGAAGGTGACTCAGCCCCCACCCAAATCTAGCTTGATCTATTACTTAAGTACTTTTTTTGCCGGGAGGAAATCCTTCACGAATCCACTGCCCCGTGAAGGCGCAGGGCAGGAGTATGTGGGACTTCCAAAGGATACCCACTAAAACCTCCCTGGTGTTTCGCAGCGCTTTTATACCAGGGGGTCGCGGGAACGACCCGATATCTACCCGTGTGAAGTCGGGGTGGGCCACTAGTGATTTAATAATGTCAAAACTCATGATTTTCCATCCCAGTTCTTTTTTTACCATAATAAGACAAGTATAGAAAAATATACATCAAATTGTTTAGATAACACATAAAATTTACTTGTGACATCCACTAACCCGCATTTGGCCAGCGTGTGTGGATTAAGGCTTAAACAAGAGAGAGACAACTCATAAGATAGTTATTATTATTATTAAACAGACAAGCAGTTGTGAAAACTGATATTCGCCTGTATCTGGTCTCTTTCCGTGTTCTGTTTACTATGTTAGACTGTTAATTTGACTGTTAGACTTCTCTTTTCTTTTCTTTTATTGTAAGAGTCAAGTCGGTTCTTAAACTGGTTGGTATTTTAGTTGAGAGTAAAGCCGTGCTTACCAGTGGGACACTAAAAAGGATTGAAGTGATAGTGATAATAATAATAATTAATATCGATGCACTATTTATTATCTGATGATACTTTGCAACCTAATAAAAATATCGTAAAAACTTAAAAGATTAGCCTAAGCTTACCCTAAGTCGTAAAAATCATACGATTCATATCACACAAATTATCAAAGGTAACAATTTTATCATCATAATACATGAAATGGAATTCGAATTGAAGTTCCGTGTTCGATCCGTCTGGTGATGACACGGCGGGGTTCGGGAGCACGTTCCATTTTCAAAGAGTTTTAAAACAAAGCATATTATTATACCCTCGTATAAACGTATTTTAAGCTCATTATACCTAAAATAGGTTTATAATTCGTTTGTCTTTGTCTGTCATCTTGACATTTATACAGTAAGAAAGAGACAAAGTCAATTTTAAATAAAGAGTCTTATAACCTAGAAGGTTGTCTTGTAGCACTAGTGAAGGATCAGCATTCCCGTCTAACGTGGCGGTAATGCCGCTAGTATCCTAGATACGTTCCCGGAAGAAAGTTGTTTATACTGCAGTGTTGCCAGGTCAAAGTTTTACTTTACCCTAGAATCTTTATTATACAAAAAAATACCCTAAAAATATCCATGTCTCTTCCTTCTTTACAAAAAAAAACTATTTTTCACAACAACACACACGAAAAGAAAGGGCAACACAATTTATTGCTCTTAGTTCCCTCTGTAGTTTACTAGAGAGGGAACCAAGAACTTAAGAGCATGTCGTAACTTACGACCTTTTTCTATAACAATTATAACAAATATTCGCATTAAAACAAGTAGCGCTTACGACTCGTAAGAACGACTTGTTTTGATGCGATAGTTTTATAAATTTGCTACTGGACTTGTGGCCAACACCGTAATAAATTTACCGAATTCAACCGGTTTATAATGTTTGAGTTTCCGAACAAAGAGTTTCGGCCGTGGTTAGTGACCACCCACCAGACAAAGCCGCACCGCCAAGCGGCCTTGCCGTGTTCCGGTGCGATGTCTGGTGACACCATGCAGAGAGAGTGGGTCGGCATTGTTGCTCCTTTAAGGTTGCTAACCATAATGGAGACTCATTCCACTGCCACCTTCTCACTGATAAATAATCATTTGTAATCACGAGTGAATCGGTATACTAGGCTTGGGCGTTCCATCGTAGGCTACATCATTGCTTAACATCAGGCAAGTTGTAGTCAAGTGCCAGCCTATCGCAGAATAAAAATAAAAATAAAAAATAATACGGTTAACCGGCCAGAGCCACGATGACCCAAAGATCCTTCGTTCTTATCTGTAATGTATGCATGCTACGCTCAGTGGGCTAATTCAGGTAATTTCTTGACGCACCGATCAAGTTGCGTTGCAGTTGCAATTAAGTTTACGTCTTACTGCAAAATGGTATTCTTGTAACTGTCATTCATAACCTAAAAGCTAAAGCGCTTGCGTAACGCGAACTTGACGCGAAAGTATCTGACAGCGGTTGTCAAAACTACGAGAGTACGAAAAGGACTGTTTTGATCGAAACTTAATCCATTATGTAATGCAATAAATTATTGAGTATAATAAAAAAAAATAAAGGAACTAAAAATCTGTGCCCCCTGAAGGGTATTAGGGCATGATTATCTAATCGTAGTTTTAATAATAGTTATAATTTAAACCGTAAACGAATTGTGTTTAAGTTGGTTTTAGTATGATAAGTTCATTTTGTATAATACGTTATATATACTTTTATCAAACCTATCTGTTTTATCAAAATGTTTGCGTAGATATACTTCATGTTATCTTTGCATTGTGATAAAGGTTATTGTACAGGTAACCCGTACAAATCAACAGTTATCAAATATGCGTTCTATGTTGACGCAGCCGCGCGTTGACCAACTTAATTCATTCTATTCATCATTATAATAAGCAGGTATCTGTAGCTTGTTTGTAGATAAAGCATTCTCCGAGACCTATTATTATAGCTCAGATATTGGCTTAATCTCCACCAAACGTGACGTTGACAGGCCAGCGGCGTGGGCACGTCAGACATTTGTGTGATGAACACGTCTGTTTGTCTTGTGTCTGGGTGTAATTATCTATAATTAAGTATGTATTTACATTACAAAAAAAGTATTACTTAAATGTGGTATATTACCAGTTACCTGGTTTCCATAGTACAAGCTCTGCTTAGTTTGGGATCAGATAACCGTGTGTGTCAATGTCCCACTATATTATTATAATAACCAGACAGTATCGCATCGGATAGGAACGAATGCGGACGCATGCGTTCGCATCCGGCAGGATGTCGATGCATGACTACGACCGGCCCTGTATGGCTGGCTCTTTATAAATTTTTTCATTTAGAGTTAGATACCTATTGAAGTAAACTGCATCGGTGGTTCAGTGGTAAGCGTGTTCACCCTCCTTTTTGTCGTTGGTTAACACAATATATAAACCATAATTATTTTTCTGTTTCAGTTGGTTCCAAAATGGGTGGCGCCAAATCTGTTGACATTCGGCGGGTTCCTTTTTATCGTGTTCAATTTTTTGATGCTGTCATACTATGACTACGGCTACTACGCTGCGAGTTCGCCAATAAACAGTACGACTATAGGGGATTCCCTTAATGGACACGTGGAGGTTATCCCGCAGACACTGTGGTATTTTATTGGAGTGTTCTTGTTTTTGGCGTATACTTTAGGTAAGTTAACTTTCAACGCACCTATAAGGAGGCATTTTTGAGAATCTTCCCCCCCCCCCCCCCCCTAATATCGTGAGATCTCTCTCTCTCTCTCTTTGAAACGTCGGGATCTAAAATATACCGCGATAAAATTCGTTATAAAGTAGTTTTATTTCAATTATATTTGCTTGTGTTATGGGTACTAAGAACGCATATACTTCCTTAGAACTAGAACTGACTTCCTATACGTATTATAGGCCTACCGTTTAAATCGCATATCGCCTATCGCCAAGATTCTGATTCCTCAAGCTGCACAGACAGTGATTCAAGCGATTTGGGTATTAGTGACGAATAGTCTTACATTACTTTTATCTGTGGTCAAATAGTTCTTTATGAGATTCAATTAAAGTTTTATGACTTTACCTCAGATGGCGATACGCGAGTTAAACGATCGGCCTTTAGTAAAATACTTTTTTTTGTAAATACATACATAAAATAGATAAATTACACCCAGACAAAGAACAAACAATCGTGCACATCACACAAAGATTTGTCCTGGATGGGAATCGAACCCACGAACATAGTTAACATAGTTTTATCCCCCCTTTTCCGCTTCTCTCTTTCTTTCTTTCTCTATCTCTCTCTGACATCATCTCTCTCTCCCAGACGGTATCGACGGCAAACAAGCCCGCAGAACGCAGACATCGGGACCGCTCGGCGAATTATTTGACCATGGACTGGATTCTTACACAGTATTCTTCATTCCTGCCTGTTTGTACTCCATATTTGGACGATTGGACTACTCAATACCACCTATAAGGTTAGTTTTATTTATTTATTTAATTTATTTTTTAATCTATAATAGGTTTTTGTTTTTTTTTTCTGATGACCTAACCCAATCGGCCGGAAGGGCCTCTATTGGTTCACCGGACTTTTTCGGTGAGCCGTCCGAGGGCGGTCGAATCGATCAAGTACTGTGGCAACTGCCATGAGGGCTCGCCATGTGGGGACGAACCTCGGCTCAGGACGTTGCCGGGCACTCTAGTTTTTTTGGGGATCGGGGGCTCTGTAATAGGCTTGCGCTTGACCACAACTTGCTTGTTGCTAAGCAATGATGCCGTCTACGATGAAACGCGCTTACCCAGTAAATACCGATTCACTCGTAACTTGAAGACAAACAGATGCCGGTAGCGAATTCCACAGCTTGTTCGCAGCAGTTCGCACAAGAAAAGTAGAGGCAAAGCGTTTTGTGCATACCCGTGGGAGTTCCAACATATATCGATGGCGCAGAGCCGTACCTTTACTTGCCCGATGATAGAACGGAGAAAAACAGAAACTTCCCCCGTGTTTCTACCTGTTTTTCTGCCCAGCACTATGCCAGCTACCCTATTATGAGTGCTGGAAGTTTTTGAAATTTTCAGGAATACTTCCTTAGAAATGGATCTTTCCTGGAAGTTTTCTTCTGTAAGTAAGTCGTAAGATAGTTGAGCGCGAGTTCCCAGCTATGCTGTTTCTATAGATATCTAGTCGGTGGCTGCGAACAATCACAATTAACCAGAAATGCTTGTACTAGTTCAGTGAACTTTGCTTGCTGTGAACTTAAAGTTGTATTTTTCTAGAATATACTATGTGATGTGGAATCTCCTTCTAAACTTCTACATCAGCCACTGGGAGAAGTACAACACAGGTGTACTGTTTCTACCGTGGGGATATGATTTTAGTATGTGGGTAAGTGAATATACATAATCATTTGCGGTTATCAGTTACACCCCCTTCTTCATGCATCTCGTTGGTACACAAAATAACACCTCAGCAGTGGAGAAGAGGCTTGCCTTTAGGAATTTCCCAATATAAATAAAATAAATAAATATTCTGGGACATTAACACACACGGTCATCTGGTCCCAAGCTAAGCAGAGCTTGTGTTATGGCAACCAGATAACTGGTATATACTACACATATAATACTTTTCTTTTGTAAATATATACTTAAATATAGATAATTACACCCAGACACAAGACAAACAGACATATTTAAATAAATGTTAGTCTCGGGAAATAGG
Source organism: Meganola albula (assembly GCA_936450015.1). Classification (NCBI taxonomy): domain Eukaryota; kingdom Metazoa; phylum Arthropoda; class Insecta; order Lepidoptera; family Nolidae; genus Meganola; species Meganola albula. Next base: position 2,470,987 of record OW388164.1, read on the forward strand.
GTATATGAATAAATAGGTGCCTCATTAAGGGATTAAATTTGAAACTTAAAAGTTTTCTGACGTGATTGTGTAACGTGACAAATTAAAGATAAATTTTTGATAATAAAAAAAAGATAAAATAAAAACAATGTTTGATGTGGACCACCCTTATTACTTAGGCGTATGAAAAATAGATTACTACCGACTCTCAAACCTACCGAATATAGATATAAAATTTCATTAAAATCGGAGGATTTCGGAGGACACGAGATATATATATATATATATATATATATATATATATATATATATATATATATATATATATATTTATTTATTTATTTATATATATATATATATATATAAATAAATAAATAAATAAATATATATAATTTTTTTTTTTTTTGTAATTAGTAATGAATTTGGTTTCAGGCGTCAACCGGTTTCTTCCTATGGACAGGAGTGAAAGGCACCAGTTTTTACAAAAAGTACATATTCGGCGGCTACACGCTTGCGAACGCGTTTGAAGTTTTGATATACGCTACAGGAGTAGTCACTAATTTACCTGTAGCATTGTACAATATACATCAGTAAGTTGTTTTTTGTTTAATGGTACCCAGTAGGCAGTGCCGGATTAAGCAAGCGCGGGGCCCGTAGCAAATCATACTGAGGGGCCCTTGTTCTACTATAGGCTTTTAAATAAAATTGGTGAATTTACTACAAACTTTACTACAGAAATCTAATCAAATATCTAGATATTTTTTATCATGTTTTAACAATGTAGTTATATAAAATCAGTCAGTACATAATAAAATGTTCTTAAAAAGATAATTTTTAGCATTTGTGGCATATTACAGAGCTGATTAGCTCTCTATAATATGCCACAAATTAATAAATGTCGTTTACGTGTCGTACCAATCGATCTCCAGTAATATTGTAGGTACTCTGAACAGAACTACTTACTAAAACCTTGCAAGGATTAATGTTTGGAGTTTCGTATACGCGGGGCCCCCTTTTGCGCGGGGCCCGTAGCAAATGCTACTCTTGCTACGTGGCTAATCCGGCACTGCCAGTAAGGAATATAGATATATCAACCCTGGCATCCTTTAAGTATGGATCCCTCAAAAGTATCCATCCCTGCCTAATACCCCAAAATAGTGCTCTTGCCACTGAAATGTAATGAAAATATTCTTCTATTTTGATGACGTGACAACTTCTGAGAAACACTGCTAAAAACTCGGTATCTCTTAAATTTTAGTATTTATATTTGTTAGTGAGTTGTGAGCAGCGGTGGCGCAGCGGAACGGGCCTCGCCTTAGAAAAATAAGGTCGCGGGTTCGAATCCTGGTCGTGCCCACACATCTTTGTGTGAATTGTTTCATCTCCGCTGCTCAATATCGGTGAAGGAAAACATCGTGAGGAAACCGGCATGTCCAAGAACTAATCATTCGAGGACATGTGACATCCACCAACCCGCACTTGGCCAGCGTGTGTGGATTAAGGCCTAAACTCTCTCAAGTCACAAGATAGTTGAGAGAAGACCCGTGCCCAGCAGTGGGACACTATAAAGGGTTGAAGTGATGATTTGTTACATTTTTTTTAGTGTGTGCATTAGAGCGATCTAATTGCATGCGTTTTTATCATTTTCATAATTAAAAGACCAAGAAGCACAGATGTACAGGAAATTGCATTGCAAAAAATGTCTCGACAAAAAATATGATATTAATTACGTTGCTTATGTTTTTTGTCTCTTTCTTTAAAGTCACAATGCTTTCTTTTTAGATATGGATACTAGAGAAAGATAAAGATCATTTATTCGCTATAACATGTGTAAAAATAATAATATGGTGTTAAAATATATTGCAGGATCAACATGTTCAGTCTATTTTCAGACATGCAAATATCATAATAGGGTCATTGAAAAACAGCAGTGTAACTCTAAAGACTTATATGACGTCATTCAAAGTTTACGTTTTGTTCTTGAGTGAAATGTTTGGAATCACCAAAACGCTTTTATTAAAAAACTGGATATTGCTTCTAAAACAAATTATTGAAAACAAGAAATAAGGCCTTAAATGACGTCGATTATGTCTTCTGTCTCATTCTTTTACTCTTTGAAATATCCCTAGTGCCCATATACTAAAAAGACAGCTAGTCTAGATATTTACTCAAACGAAAGAGAAAAGAGGCATAAGTGACATTTAAGGTCAATCTCCTGTGTTTAAAAGTAAGCTTCTTGGAATGCACTGAAAACTATTTTTTTCCACAGATCATATAAGCTGCGCACGGGCAAGATGCGTTCGTTTACTGAAGCGCTACGCCCTCTGTGGTCGTTTCTGTCAGTGTTCCTAGTCTGTTCAGTATGGGTGCACAAATCCAGTCGGCTACCAGACTACGACCTCAGAGCGTTGTTCTTATTGATAGGAACATTGTTTAGTAATGTCGCTGTAAGTATACTTGTTATATTAACTACCGATAAAAATTTCGACTTTTTTGAGCTTTAATATGTGTCGGTATCAGAGGCGAAGAGTCCATGCAAGCCGATTGCCATCGGCTTCCCTTTAGGAAACGGGCAATATCACATACTTAAAGTTTTAAATAGCAACAAAAATATGTATATCATCAAGTATAAGGACGATTGGTTACGACAGTGAATTATTTTTCTAAGTAATAACTTTTTGCTCCGGCTTCCCTTTTCTGACTTCCACCCTTCGCCTCTGGTAGGTATCTAATTTCTAGTATGTGATTAGCGTTTAAACCTAGCGTTGTTGCTATAGTCTATCGATAGTATCGTGATAATATCGTGGCCTTGAAAATCAGTTACTCTATCGATTGTCCTATCGAAACCACCGACCCACGACGATACTATCGATAGTATCGATACTATAGTCACGCGTTCAATAATAATTTAAACTAAAACTTAATTAAAAAAAATGTAAAATATGAACTTGTTACAACCAAAAAGAAAACTTTTCATTGCAAGATTTGATCTCGGACATTGTTGATTACAACAAATTAGAACCTCCGTGTTTACAACTAAGCTATCATTGCTTCGCTATGGATGCCCAAATTATCGTTCTCTTTCAAATTTAAGTTTTTTAATAAGTACGTAATTTACACTGAGTTAGAGTTTCATGCGCAGCGGTGGCGCAACGGAACGGGCCTCGCCTTAGAAAAATAAGAAACCCGCATGTCTAAGAACTAATCATTCGAGGACATGTGACATCCACTAACCCGCATTTGGCCAGCGTGTGTGGATTAAGGCCTAAACTCTCAACTCATAAGATATTTGAGAAAAGACCTTGCTTAGCAGTGGGAAACTAAAAAGGGTTGAAGCTAGAGTTTCATAGTATTTTAGACAGATGGCACCACAGGGTATGGCACTAATTATTGGAGTAACGCCATCTTACAATAAAAAGTCGAACTAAAAGTACCGGCGACGATAGTCAGTGTTAAGTAATGTTCGCTCAAATGTATGGAGTTAGCATTCTATCTTATATTAGTTTTTCTATGCCCACAGTGTCGTCTAATAGTAAGTCAAATGAGTAACCAACGCTGTGAACTTGTGAACTGGATACTGTGGCCGCTGTCTGCTGCAGCAATTATATCAATAACTATGCCGAACTTAGAAGCAATCTCCTTCTACTGTATCACAATATTGACTATCGCCTCTCACATACATTATGGAGCGTGTGTTGTAAGTATATATGTTTTTATTCTGAAATAGGCTTGCGTATCACCACAACTTGCCTGATGCTAAGCAATCATGTAGTCTAGGATAGGATGCGCCTGCCCAATATACCGATTCACTCGTAATTGAATTATGGTTAGAAAATATAAAGGAGCAACTATTCCGACCCACCCTTTTAAATGGTGTCACCAGATATCGCACCAGAACACGGCAAGTCTTAATCCACACACGCTGGCCAAGTGAGGGTTGGTGGATGTCACATATCTTGGAATGATTAATTCTTAGACATACCGGTTTTCTTCACCGATATTGAGCAGCGGCGATGTAACTATTCACACAAAGTTGTCTGGGCACGACCGGGAATCGAATCCACGACCTTGTATTTCTAAGGCGATGCCCATACCGCTGCGCCACCGCTGCTCCACTGCGCCAGCGCTGCTCACCCTATAAATAAATAATAATAATATAGAGGGACATTAACACACACGGTCATCTGATCCCAAACTAAGCAGAGCTTATACTATGGAAACCAGATAACTGGTAATATACTACATATAATACTTTTCTTTTGTAAATACACTTAAATATAGATAATTACAACCAGACACAACACAAACAGACATATTTAAACAAATGTTTGTCTCGGGTGGGAATCGAACCCACGACTTGCGGCGTGAAAAGCAAGTATCTTACCGACCACGCCACCGGCCCGTCAAATAGCATGAAATTAGTTGATAAAACAATTTCCTTCCAGACTTAACTATATCACTATTTCAACAGGTACGCCAGATGTGCAACCACTTCCGAATGAGCTGTTTCTACATAAAACAGAGGTCCGATTGACTTTTAGATGACAATGCGTGCTAAATATAACATAACATTACCTTACAGCACTTTATACTATCAATAACAATAGTACTTGAAATTAAACTACTTTTTAACGGATTCTATCGCGGTTTATTTTAGATATTAGATCTCGACGTTTCAAAGTCTTTTCAGACTTCATGTTCCCGGGTGGACTGGGGTATTTGACGTCCATTTTATAATTTTATTAGGTATTTTTAATTTCAATAGCTTCACGGATTTTTGGACGTCAAATACCTCAGTCCACCCGTGAACATGAAGTCTGAAAAGACATTGAAACGTCGGGATCTAAAATAAACCGCAATAGAATCCGTTAAAAAGTAGTTTAATTTCAATGTGTGATATTCGCGTAAATCTAAGACAACAATAGTACTTATTATTATTTTTATTACATACTAGCTGCCCCAGCGAACTTCGTACCGCGTATGTCTGTCATCGCGCTAAACCATCAACCTCTTTTTGCGCAGTCGGATAAATACTATTGTATACAGCTTAGTATTGTTAATAAACTTATAAAATGTTATGTTATACGAAAGGTAATTCACTTAAATATTGTGAAATTCATATTTTTCACGTCTGTTTGTCTTTCTTTAAAGAATTTCTAGCACGCGTTGTCATTAATTTAGTTTAGTTATATTTACTAAAAGCAATTATTTAGTTGTATACCAAAATAATAATCATTCCATTGTATAGGGGTCGATTCTCTTCTTCAATAACTAAAATTTGACAGTCGCTATCCTTTGCCGACAGGCTGCGCGAGAAACGGAGTATAGATATCTAATGAAAGAGATGTCAAACTAAACAGTCGATATCGATATGTCGCTTACGCGTCGTTAAAAGTGAAGTGCAAGGCGTAAACTAGTGTGACAACCTTTTTAGTTGATAGAAATAGCCGACCTTTTCTCGCGCTACTCATTAGTAAGAGATAGCGATCCTCTAATTTAAGTTCAGTTGTCGAACTGATGAAGAGATGGCACTATTATTTAATTTCTTTGTTAACCAACGGCCCGGCTTGAATACATCAAGTGGCAAGTCTAGCGACAGAGTACATTGCGCGCTCGCGTTAGTTTGTTTTATTAGCTGTTATGATGAGAACGCAGTGAACAGCAAAATCATGAATAGTGCCGCTTATCCATGTTTCATAGCAGAGCCGTGATAAATGATACGGCCTTGTAAAGAGGATCGGGTTGCAGGAATTTAGACCTATGTTTTACATGAAAACTAAACGACCTGAAACTAGACCCGAGAGATGTCCTGTACACACGTGGACTGAATGGTCTCCACCAATCTCGAATCCTCTTGAACACATTAGTATTAACTTATGAACTGCCAAGACCAACTAAATTTATATATGCGGTGACGGGTCAAGCTGTTTGTTTTGTATTGGGCCATATCATAATATCAGTTAGTCAAACTATAACTGAAGATTCTACATAAATACTAAGTACATAAATATATTAGTTTTAAAATTGAGGAATGGAAAAATATTGTGATTTTTAGTTAATTCTGTGTGATTACCTCAACTAATTTGACTTATTTAGTCGTAACCAAATCCAGTGAAATTACGTTGTGTTTAGTTTTATAAATCTCTTAGTTAGATCTGTAGATAAACAAAAAAAAATATTTATATTATTTATAGCGCAAATCAGGGTTCAACAAATACTCTTTCTAGACTAAATTCGTGTTTTAAAATTATTGTGACTAATTCATTTGTAAGCATTCCTCAATTTATCTTATTAATTGGCTTTTTATGTGTTTTATCTATTACTGTTAATGTTAAACCACCGATGCGATGTTAATTAAGAGTGATGTAAAGTAGCTTAGAACATTTAACACGGGAGGTGTTATACGCAACTTCTAGTCCTAAGTTGTTTCTGCCAGTTGTTGGGTGAAGGTGCTACACACTTTTACATGCTCAAGTACACTTATAAAAAGTTGAAGCGTCTTTACAAATGCACACGTAAATAAAAGCTACACACAAATACAAAACATGAACACTTTATGCATACAAACTATTCCACGTACATCAGCAGAGGGGAACGCGTGCGCATAACAGTTCCTGTGTTAAATGTTCTAAGTAAGTCGTAACATATCCAGCCAGATATTTGTTATTTGCACATCAATGCGGATCATAATAAATTTTATTATATTTACTTGTAATACTAAGAATTAAAAATACCATAGGACTTGCACTTTCTAGGGCTACGCCAATCAATAAGTAATTAATCAAAGTGCCTCTCAGTAGCAAAGATATTACAGGTAAGAAATAATATGTAAAAACAATAATAATTTAATAATTGGATGGAAATTCAGTATTTATGGCGTCGTCATTACATATATTTCTTATACTGTATCAAATAAAATATTTACTATTTGTAAATATAAGAATCGTATTGGTACTACATATTTTTAGGAATAATAAAATATGCTTTTGTGTGCTTTGTAAAAAAAAAAACTTTGTAGATTAGTTGCAAACTTGCAAACGTGAGATGTCTTGCAATAATTCTTATTTTTTTAAATATTCAATCAAAGAACTATGACAAAACGATAATTGCCTTGCTAGTTTAATGTTAGTGCTAATCTACCATTGAATAGAAAGTAGATAAATAAGACAAATAAAAATCAAGCTTGTATTCACAAAGTATTTAATAAGAATGCCTTATTAGCGGTTCTAGTGTCACTGACTAAACTAAAATAAAAATCTACAAATATTCCCGTCAAAAAGTGAGTTTTAGTTTAATTGAGATTGAGACACAGAATCGACACCAATAACATAATTAAGTATTTTTTAGTATTACAAAAGTTGTAAGTATTAAATTGTATATACAATTATTTATTTTAGTAGCTTTTTTTTAATAATTTCACTATATTTGTACTTGTATTCTCTTAATCACGTCACTTCAACCCTTTTAGGGTCCCAATGCTGGGCACGGGTCTTCTCTAAAGTATCTTACGACTTGAGAGTTTAGGCCTTAATCCACACACGCTGGCCAAGTGCGAGTTAGTGGATTCTCTTTTTACTGCAAAATTAAAAATGGCTATTTATCTCAGTGTTCTGAATTTACAAGAAAATCAAAACTCATGTAAAAAATAAGTAACAATTTTCAGCAATAAAAAATCTTTTATTATCACGTCACAAATAATAACAATTATATACTAGATATTAGAACATTTGTAATAAAATAAATAACAACTATTTACATGTAACATCTTGGTAACCCCTTAGTTCTTATAATAAAGATGACGACACGGTATAAAAATCGTATTTTTTTATCTTTATCTATATATATACACGCACGCACGCGCGCACGCGCGCGCGCATACACACACGCATGTCTTAACGATGTTTTATTTTTTTATTTTATTTTTATTCCATCAGATATCAGAAACAGTCTTCCAACTATTGTGTTTATTATGTGGGAATAAGGGCTGACGGACCTTAACACAGGTTGCCCTGTAACCTAGCTAGGACGTCAGAGTCTTTTCGTTGTTACTATTTTTATTTTTATGCTATTCCAATTGTAAAATTCGTTGTGTAACAGACTGTTCCTTACATTATTGAAAATAAACTTTATTATTATTATTATTATAAAAATGAAACCCGTTTTCCGTTGTCACGACATCACGCGTGAACGGCTGGACCGATTTCGCTAATTATTTTTTTTAAATATTCCTTTAAGTACGAGGATGGTTCTTACGCAGAGAAAAATTAAAAAAAAAGAAAATTTAGAAAGCGAAGAAGTGCCGAACACCGGGTTAGATACCTATTATTTATTATTGGTTATATTCGGTAGGTCTGACACCCGGTAGATGGCACTGCTTTACCGGGCAGAACGTCGTCTGCCGGGTCCGCTAGTTGAAAATAAAAAGGGGTTTTGTCGCTCAGCGACTATGTCACCCAAAAAATCGTATTTTAATTAGCCCGTCAAGATTATAAAAAATGATAGATACGTTTTTTTTGCTATCATTTAACAATAATAAGATGCATTAAAATGGAGGTATAAATCTTACCTAAGCGTGACGTCATTTGAGATTTTGCTTGGTCCAGTAGAAAAATACGAGACCAATATTTTTAATTTATTTATCTGACGGACAAAACAAAAAACAATGTCGTTCTCCCTTTAAATGAACTTTAAGGGTGTCTGGCAAGGGGATGCCACGAGTGTCGGGCAATGAATGACTTCATTTTTATAATGTTTTGAATCAAACACCAAAAATCACACTTAATAGTTTGATGAATTTACATTACACACTAATGGCCTTGCCGTGTTCCGGTGCGATGTCTGGTGACACCATGCAGAGAGGGTGGGTCGGAATGGTTGCTCCTTTAAGGTTTCTAACCATTTGGAGGCTCACTCCACTGCCACCTTCTCACCGATAGGTAATCATTCGTTATGTCGAGTGTATCGGTATACTAGGCTGGCGCGTTCCATCATAGACTACATCATTGCTTAACATCAGGCAAGTTGTAGTCAATCGCCAGCCTATCGCAGAATAAAAATAAAAAATAATACCGCTAACCGGCCAGCGCCACGATGACCCAAAGATCCATCGTTCTTATCTGTAATGCATGCTTACTATATTTGTACACATTATATAATGCAATAAATAATTGAGTATTGAGTATTGAAGACTTTCAACGTTTATTTAATGAAGGTCCGGCGTTCCAGACTCGCTATACTCTAGTTATAAGTCAAAAATGTTAACAAGGAAACTTGTTCTTCCGAATTGGCCTTGTTTCACGTATTTGTAGCTAGAGCTTATATATATAAATATATTCTAATGACATAACGCTTCTTGTTGTAAGTTATACAATAAAATATTAGCTAATTGATGTTGTTTTTTTTAACAGACTTATTAAAAAAGGCGGCAAATTATATTATTATCATATCCCTTGCCTTTCTCCAATTTCTATTGAAGTTGGCTCCCAGTCTTACCTGATGCGGCTAGCTACCAGAATTAAAAGAATAACTGCCATCAGACCTCGAAACCCGTAGGGAACCATTAGCCGAGATGTTTAGACTAGGTGGATTATATTAGGCTTCTGACTGCCTTTAATGATTGTCACATTTTGCCATGTTACTTCTAACTAATATAAAAGAGTAAGTATGGATGAATGTCATTCGGTTAACAATAACGGCCTCTGATTGACAGAATAAATGGTTTTTTTTTACTAAATAAAATATATACTGGAATGTGAACACTGTTAGGTTACATTATGAGCTGAATTCCTTGCTGGGAAAACATAAACTGGGTACTACGATGGAGGACCAATATTTTCAATTTTTATATCACAATTCTCTGAAACTCTAGAAAGTGGCTGAGACGAATACTGCTTAGATTGTTCTTTAGACACCAATAGAAATACATTTGTTTGGATGTCATCTTGAGATAACTTCGGTAATCTTTTCGTAGCCTCGTACATATTAAGAAAGAAATGATAAAGTGGGTCATTTTGAACTTCCTTAGTGTTCACAAAATGATCTTGTTGATTAATGATTATATTAACTGCTGGTTCTGATTCTGTAGATTTTCTTAATTCATCATTGTTTATGAGTTTTGTTTGACTTTCATAACCCTGATCAATTTCTTCATCTGTTGATTCTTTAACATTAACTTCAACCTTAAGTTCTATTGAATTGTCTGGAGACTGTTTATCTTTTACCGCTTCATATATGTTCAATTTCCGTTTTTTCAAATATGGCACTGAAAATTTTATATTCTCCTCGAAGCGCCATGCTATGGGAGGTCCTGATTCACTTGTTTGTTCGTCTTGGTGTGCGTCTCGAAGACTGTTTTTCAATTTGTCCAAAGCTTTTTTAGGTTCCTGTCCTGCAATATAGACACCAGTGATTATTACAAGTAGATAAAACGTATATACTTGTTCACACGCAAATCGACAAACAAGGCGGCCGCGGTAGCAGAGCGACAACGCCCGTCCCTTTTCCTCACTTTACCTGCCACCGTGAAATCACGCTAGCATACATACAATTGTTGTTAAATTGTGACTTAGCTAATTTTTATTTTAACGTTGTCTATCTACATTACACCGGTTTTACAGTCCATTGATTTTATAGTTTTCACCATGAGATGCTAGCATCTCATATAATATATATATATAAGGATCTCACAGGTTTTTGGCTGACTTTTAGCTGTGTTTCACATCTGACAGTCTTCATGTTGCACAGAATGTGCAATCAGTAAATAGATTTAGAATCAGTTATAGAATTGAATAACAGGATATATTTAGTTAAATATTCACTGCAGGAAAATTATGCTAAGGTAACATCAAGATTTATGATATACTTCAACCACAGGTCTTCTTTCAACTATCTTACAAGTTGAGAGAATTTAGGCCTTAATCGACACCACTGTGACACTAATGTTAATTTAATTTACTAGATTTTAACAGGGTACGATTTTTAACCACATTTACTGGATTACTTTAGTATCTTAGATGTCTTAGGCCATAAATAGCTATCAGTGCGATTAAACGGAAAGAGAATAGACCCTACGACACAGGGTATAGGAATGCTGTAAAGGTACTATATTTATGTAAAACTAGCTGCCGCAGCGAACTTTGTACCGCGTATTTATTAATAAAAAATAAAAATTTAAGGATGAACAACCCTGATCACTTAGGGGTTTGAAAAATAGATAGTAGCCGATTCTCAGACCTACTGAATATGCATATAAAATTTGGTAAAAAATCGGTAAAGCCGTTTCGGAGGAGTACGGTAACAAACATTGCAACATGGAAATTTTATATAATTGACTAGCTGTAATACCCGGCTTCGCTCGGGAGTTGATATGAGGTTACGTGGTAGTTGAAATAAAAAAATAAACTATGACGTAAAAAGTAAAAAATATATATATATTGAAAACATATATATTTACATGTATTTACATTATCATGGATATATATATTTACATGTATATTTAAACATATATATTTACATGTATTTACATTTTCTCATTATTTATACTACTTGTTTATAAACAACATTTTTCATTTTATTGTCCGGGGTATATATATATAAATTTTTCGAATTTCCTACTCTTGAGCAAGCTACATAAAGCTGACCGTGAGAGAAGCAGGATTCTTTGAGGTTGATGCCACAATATTTTAAAGTTTGCCCTTGCGCTTTGTTAATTGTAAAACTAAAGGCTAATTTAATTGGAAACTGCAATCTTTTAAATTGAAATGGCAATTCAGAAGAGATCAGTGGTATTCTAGGTATAAATACTGTGTGTCCTTTGTTCTTTCCAGAAATAAGTTCAGCTTCAATGATATTATTCGATAGCTGTTTTACGATCATCCTCGTTCCATTACATAGTTTTGGGGAGTTGAGATTTCTAAGTAGTATGATTGGAGATCCAATTTTCAGACGAAGGCAGTGTAATGGCATTCCTGGTACTTGTAAAGAGTTTAGAAATTCAGTAGGGAAGTTGACACTTTCTTCAATGGTTACCATCGTGTCGATCGATTTATATACTTTCTCTTCACCAGGTATTTTCTTTAGAATATTAAAATTGATATCGTCAACAATATTATTTTTAGTGGCCAAAATTGCTCTTTGAAATAACCACTCTACGTTGGTATAGTTCTGAATAATATTTGGATAAATTTTGTCGATTAGTTCGTTTTCAGTAGTGGCTATGTTACAGAAATCACTATTGAGTTCAATGAGACCGGTCGTTTGGTCAGTAGGATATGTACCTTCGCCTATTTGTAAAAGCATTTTAGCAAAATGTGCTGTTGTTTCATCTTTTGATAATTCAACCCTCATGTTTTTTGTTAATTGCAGTATTTGTACTTCTGGCCAGAGATGTGACTTTTTTAAGCATGCATTGATCTCGTCTGCTGGTGTTGACTTGGGAATAACTGGAAGTGTTTGTCGAAAATCTCCTGAGAGTATGAGTAGAGCTCCTCCCATTATTTCAGAGTTTTTTCGCAATTCTTGTAATGTTCTGTCCATGGCTTCTAGTGATTTTTTATGGGCCATGGTGCATTCATCCCAGCAGATAATTTTAGCTTGTTTTAGAAGTTGACCCCGTCCAGATGCTCCTGAGACTTTACATACCGGGAATTGTTGTTCGGCTATATTCAACGGTAGTTGTAAGGCAGAATGAGCAGTTCGTCCTCCTTCCATAAGTGTGGCTGCAATGCCGGATGATGCTAGTGCCAGTGCGATGTGTTTTTTAGCACGTATTTCCGCCAGTATTAGATTTATTAGAAACGTTTTACCGGTGCCTCCTGGTGCGTCCAAGTAAATAATTCCACCAGTGTTGTTATTTATTCGGTTCATTATAACGTTGTAAATTGTTTTTTGATTGTCATTGAGGAGTGGTTTATTGTGAGCAATGTATTCAAGTAGTTCATTGACGTTGTAGCTTTTTTCCTTTGTAATTTCGTAGTTTAGCATACTGAAAGCATTTCTTTGTGGTGCTGGCATTCCAAGTTCTACTAAGGTCCGGTTATTTATTGCTAAGCATTTATCTTCTAAGCGAATGAGTGTTTCATTGAAGATGTTGTCACTGAATTCTATAGTCAGTTCTGGATTAGCTTGTCGGATTTGGTACAATATATCATCACTCATACTCCTTTTGAAAGAGTCCCATAGCTGTTTTGGGTTTGATGGGTTACATGTTGTTAGAATTATGGCGAATAACTCTCGAATTTGTTCAGCTGAAGCTGTGAGTGTGGCTTCTTGTAGTGTTAATTCCCAGTGGTTATCGTTTTCCAATAATCCTAAGCGTTGACATGCTTCTCTGTACGTCTGGCATAGGTAGCCGTCAATAGTCCTGAGATCTGTGAAACTTGTTGGTCCTCGTATTTCGTGTAACAACATCCGGAGATAGAAACATTCGGCATTGTTTGGATGTACAGTGTATACTCGACCTATTGTGTTAGTTTTCATTATTTCTGGATGACCCTCTTCTGGCATTCCTTGTTTTCGTCGTTGAAAAATTTTTCTTGTTTTGTCCCACGTATAATAAATAGGGACGTCGACATACAGTAACGTCTTTGCGAATGGATCCGTTTGGCAAAGTTGGAAAAAAGCTGTTAATGTTGTGTTCTGAGGTGGTTCGCTTGCAATTTTTCTAGCCGAGTCTTTTGTGAAGTAAACTCTCTGTCCATTCTCCAAATGTACTGCTAGATGTTGCACAGCTGGTTCGCGTTCGTGTATGGGAAAACTAAAAATCCTCCACGCTGCTTCGTTACTGTTGATGTATCTTCCCATTTGGTACATGAGTATCTCATCATTTCTGTTATTTTGTTCGCTATTTTGGACTATTTGAAATACTGCCATATCACTACCTTTGTTTACGTACTTACATATATATTTAATAGATTTTACTGAATTGCAATATTCAACGTTTATGTGTGCTTGGAACATTTTAGAAAGTAGTGGGTTATATGGTACTACCCATTGATTATCTATTTCCAGTTCATCTCTGCCTTGTATTCGTATTTTTGCTGTGAAACCACCGTTTTTCGGTGATCGTCTTCTATATTTGGGATAGCCGTCATCTTCAGTTTTTGTATCGTCTACGTATGGTTTTGGATATTTTTTTGTACATTTTCCATCACGCATGCATGGCGCATTAAAGTTTAATGGTCCACATGGTCCGTGAATCATGTTTTTCACTACTATGCTGTATAGTTCCGGATCTTTTTGTGGATTGGGAAATTCAGCTTGGATGATTTTGTCGATATCCGTGAGATAAATTTTATCGTGTAGCCATATGAGATTGTGTGAGTGAGGTAATCCTCGTTTTTGCCACTCGATTGTATACATCCAGCATCTAACGGTTCCAAAGATGTGGTATTTTGTGATGACTTCAATAAATCTTATTTGTTTTTGTCGAAAAACTCGGGCTATTATGTCGTGTCGATCCATGGAGGTTTGTCCATATTTTAGTTGTTCTTTGATTTCTGGCCATGATGAGTTGCATGTAAATGTTATGAAGAGATCAGGTCGTCCATATTTTCTTACGTAGGTCATGGCATCTTGAGTATATTCGTGCATATGTCTTGGACTTCCTATGTATGATGAGGGTAAGATTACCATTGTTCCAATATCGTCAATATTGCCGTCATTTATGATCGCATCTCGAAGGTGGATGTATTCTTCTGTGCGTAGTTTCTTCTGATTCAGTCTTATGTAAAGCATCCGTTCTGCTTCTATTTTTGCGTACATATCTACCAGAAATTGTTGGAATAAACGGCGAGTGTTGAGAATGTGATTGTATATTTCATTGTCTCTGATCATTAAGCGGTAAGCATAGAACTCCTTGGAAGTGACTTTTTTGTTTGTTTCTATGCCTGTTTCAGGATGAATTTGTTTTATATTGAAATGATAACCGTCCTCTCCGTGCAGAAATATTAAAGGATATTGAAGAGAATCATATGAACGGTGTGTCTCTGCAATGCGTTGTAGTCCTTTTCTTCTTCGTTGTAAAATTATGTCACGGCTTGTATTTTCATTGTCCACAATTACGATGGCGACTTCATCTATCTGAGGTGCATTAAATCTACGTTCGTGTTCTCCACGTGGTCTTTTATCGGCTCGAATCACAATTTTATAGTCATCAGAAATCATGCGATCTAGTGTTGTTTTGAATATGTAAATCAGTTGATTGTATTTGTGTAAGATCCTCTGTACATCTTGGATTATTTCGCGTTTCAATCCATTAAAATGTGTACTTCGTTGATCAATTTCTTGTTCTTCATTTCCAATGAAATATACTTGCAGAAATTTATAGTCATCGTTAGGCATTGGTAGTAACGATCCTATTTTGTGATAAATTTGCCCTTGAATTGAAAATACATATTCAAATTCATCTCTATTAGTGTTAGTCGAAGTAACACCGAAAGAAGTCATTTGAAAGCAGGAGTTGTATGATCTTATATTTTGAAGAAAGTGTTTTGATTCTGGTGTTTCCCCGGTCATGTAATGTAGAAATTCCTGCGGAGGTGCTTCCAGTGGTGGTAATCGAATTTTTCCATTCATGCAACAGAGACCTGGTGTTTCTTTACTGAATTTTTTCGCGTGGCAAAATTGGCAAATGTTATTCATTTTTCCGATCACAACATATTTATGATTGTAATATTTCTTCGTCGATTCGTAGTGGAATGCTTCCTTTGTTAGATTATCTTTTAAAATTCTCGATTCTTCAATAGTTTTATTTTCGCTTCTTTCTTCGCTTTTTCCGCTTCTCAGGGTGCTCATTCTGGTTCGTTGATTTTGTAAACGTGCTTCGCGCTGTTCTTCCGTTTCATTTCTTCGATATTCTTTTTGTTTCCGCCGTTTCGCTGCAGAACTGGCAAGATCTCCACCTCTTTTACGTCTAGGCATTATATTCTGTAAAATATAAATTAAATGAACATTTTATAGACAAATATATTATTACGTAAACGTGGGGCACGTTGAGACAAAGAAAACAAAATTATTTAATCTTCAAGCGGTCGCGCGATATTTTGTTTACGGCCAAAGTATATCGATTCAACGCCGCGCGACTACTTGAAAGTTAAGGAAATTACAATTAAAAGAAAAGAAAAAAAAACCATTAGAATTAATTAAATACATTATTAAAAATACTCACATTTAATATTTCACAATAAAGGCTCACAGATAACTTTTTTTTTTCTTCACTTCAAGATCATGAATTAATTAAACACACTATTAAAAATACTCACACGTGATACTTCAAAATAAAGGCTCACACAGGTAACTTCTTTCTTTTTCGTTTCGAAGTGGCTTGTTCCGCTGTTCAAATCGAATTAATTCTGGCGGGCGACACCGGGCTCTTATATATTCAGAAAGCTAGGCTCTAGGGTATTCCAGAAAGTTGGCTTTATGGAGACTATACACATGAAGTGTATAGTTGGCTCTAAGATATTCGAGAAAGATGGCTCTAGGATATTCAAGAAAGTTTGGGAATATTTACTTTCTCACACCTTCTAGGTATAGAATGTTCTCGACGTTATCGTTCGCCGTAACAATAGGTTTTGCAGCTGTAGCATACGCAGTAAAGGCGCGAAATTTAAAAACTTAAATTTTAAAATGTTTTCAGAAGTAATTTGAATAACTAAAATGATATCGCTTTAACTCCAACATATAAGTTAGCTACTGCTGTATAAATACACAAAATTTAATAACTTTATTATGGTAACAAATGTAATTTAAGACTTTATTGAAATGAGAATTTTAAATTTCGCGCCCCAAATAATCGTTCTTTTAAGTCCATATTGTGTACAATGAATGAAGTTCAACTATTTGACAACAGATGGCGCGACTACACTTACTTTCCAAGTTGAAGGGTTGGAAAAGCCCTTATATCTTTAAAAACACACCCTTTAGGTTAAAACGGGAACTTTCTTGTTCGAGGGGGGATAAAGGGTTATGGTAACAAATGTAATTTAAGACTTTATTGAAATGAGAATTTTAAATTTCGCGCCCCAAATAATCGTTCTTTTAAGTCCATATTGTGTACAATGAATGAAGTTCAACTATTTGACAACAGATGGCGCGACTACACTTACTTTCCAAGTTGAAGGGTTGGAAAAGCCCTTATATCTTTAAAAACACACCCTTTAGGTTAAAACGGGAACTTTCTTGTTCGAGGGGGGATAAAGGGCTATCACACTATATAAGTCCCTTTATCGTGATGGGACTCCTTTTTAAGTTTTATCGGCACGCACATTTTATCAACTTAGTTTTATTATATATAATGATAAAGATTTTTTCAAACTGAGTTGTTTTCCATTACATATATTCAATCAAAGAGGTACCTGCGCTTTCAGATGTAGACTCTCCGAGCTCGAAATCTTGTGTTCCTTTACCTTCTTCTAAATCAATTCTAAATTTCTTTTTTGGTTTCTTCAAAAGACATCTACATTTAGGTGTTTTGGGTGTTACTTTTATTTTATCGAGGCAATGAAATTTTGTGGGAACACAACCAGGTTTCATTCGAACTTGAGATACAGAACCCATTATATGGTACTGCATAAAATTCTCCATATCATTCGGCAGCTGGAACAATAATAAGGTACTAGTTATGAAATAATAAACTTTTTGCAAACAAAAACACAAAACTGACTTCAAATCTATGTACATACCTAGAATTATCATCTAACACAACTGCTTTTGTTATTTAGGTAGGCAAAGGCGCTTATTATAAAAGGTAACGCTTCTTTCGACAACGTCCTGAGCCAAAGTTTGTCGCCATGGGGAGCCTTCATGGCAGTTGCCACAGTACTTGATGGATTTGGGTGTCCTCGGACGGCTCACCAAAAAAGTCTGGTGAACCAATAAAGGCCCTTCTGTCTAATTGGCTTAGGTCATCCACAAAAAAAATCAACGTAGCTCAAAAAAAATAATCATAGAAATCGGTTCATATAAATCAAACATATACACAATGCAGGTATGGATCTAAGGAGGCATCTGGGCAATTCCTCCTCCTGGGTTAAAATGAATTCTTCCAATCATTGAAATACTCCACTACAATCAACAGTATATGGGCAAAATAATTTAACATGTTGAATACCAAAGATTTTTTGATCCAAAATCAGTTCCCCTCATAATTAGGTATACTTACGAGATATATCATAGTTAGCATCCTAGGGTTTAGGTATAATACCGGTTGCAGCTCTATGAGATAGATCGCTACCAGATAATAAGTTAACTCATAGTGGTACTCATAGACGATGAAAAATAATCTTAGTGTACTGTTACTTATGTAACAGAGTGCAGGATGCTTGACATTGTTCATCTGAGCAAGTTATGCTAGCAGAACATAGTTAAAAAACTAAAAAAACATGCTTTTAAAGCACATTGAACTAAAAAGTTAAAAGTAATTTTTATAAAAAAATGAGTGAAAAATACTAGTATTGTTGTGAAGAAAGTGGGGTGCTCGATGTCCAAAAATCAGACACAGGACTAACAAATCAAAAAGTCCCTAATAATATTATATAGTAAAGTAACTCTGTCTGTATGTCTGTTACGTTTTTACGCCCAAACTACAAAACTGATTTAAATAAGATTTGGTACAGAGTTAGTCTAGACTATATACAATGTCCCTAACTCTAGACTTTAAACCTGAGAAAGGATTTAAGGGACTTTTTAGCCGAATAACACGCAGGTCATTATAGTAATCTATGACGAGGGCGAAAGCTTAATTACTTAAACAAAACTTACGTCGAAATGGTCTTCACAGAAATAAATAGCAGAGTTTAGGGTTACAGCTGTAGGATCTCGCCGAGCTAGTTTGAGCCACTTATATCGCATTGATTTCTTATTTGGAACATAAACAAATAATTTCTCAGGCGTCTTCACTGACGTATTCGCGCACTGAGGGACCGCACACCACTTGTATACTTTAAAATTTGTATTTTTAGACATATTTAGGTTGTTTCATAGGACTAGAAATAAGAAAATTTAAGTACCTAATTTAATTTACATAGGCGTGACATCACCCGAAGAGGCCCACCATGACAGCCACCAATCAATTAACATGACAATGACATCAGCATTGCTGATTCAGCAAGACGACAGCTGGCTGATATTTAAAATAGTATTTGTTTGATTTTAAAAAAGAAATGTCGTCTTAGAACGTCGCAGTTTTTTAGTTTTTTACCACTAATCTTTAAAAACTTAACTTATTTAAACTTGACACTGGCAAAATTGCGGAATAAAAAGAAAGAAGAAGAAGAAAAAGAATAGAAGAAGAATAAGAAGAATGGAGACGTTCAAAAAATGTATAGAGCCTGGGATTAAAATAATTGTTAATTTGAACAGCAATCTGAGTTACATAGGTTAATAGAGCATAATTAATTAAATTTTTTGGTGTATTTAAAATAATTTTACAATCCCCCGTTTTTTAAAAAATTGAAATTGAAAATAAGAATCCTTAATGCAATATTATGATTATTGCAATTGGCAACCCCGTGGTCAAATGACAATTGAGCAACCAAAAAAATCAAAATTATTTCGACGCTGTCAATCAAACTGATCAATGACAATGACATCATGACGTTTCCCGTAATTATATTTTTTTCCACGCGTTTTGTTATTACACTAATAAGATGACAAATATTTTTCGTCATAATTACACTAAGCTGCAGCTAGAATAATATTACAAGAGAAAAGTACTGTAACAGAATGCAATTATTGACGTGATTGCAATATTTATACTGCTTAGGAAACGGATAATTAAAGGTAATGTGCGTTTTGTTTTTCTATTACATTTTTTTGATTTTTACAAAAATGGTTGCTCTCCTTTATGTATTAGTTTTAAAACTGATTAGAATACACCTTAGCTTTCTACTGTTTATCTACGAGTGTTATCTGTGAGTAAAAATTAATTCTTCACATCTGGTAATTGAAGTCAGTGCTAAATAGGTAGATACAGTACCTAAAATAAATATTCGTATTATAGCAGCTCGAAGTTTGTGGTTGTGGCCGTTAAATGTCAATAGGTCATTTTTATGTATGGGACCTAAAACATAGCCCACAAATTGTGGGTAACATTCACCTCTGTCTTCATCTTCAGTTAATACAGGCGTGAGCGCTTTGCTATTAATCAATAAGATAAATGTATCCATCGATTGCGTTTTTAACAGGCAAATCAGGAAACAATCAATCAACTGGTAAATGTGTACTGGTAGGCTTCGGCCGTTGAAAGTAACCACCCACCAGACAAAGCCGCACCGCCAAGCGGCCTTGCCGTGTTCCGGTGCGATGTCTGGTGACACCATTTCAGAGGGTGGGTTTGAATTATTACTCATTTTTGGATTTTAACCATATGGAGCCTGCCACTTCCACTTTCTCGCCGAAAATCACGAGTTAATCAGTATATTGGGCAGGCACGTCCCATCGTGGACTACATCATTGCTTAACATCAAGTTAAAAATTCAAGAAAGAAAAGAAACATGTAAAATAAGCTTAACATTTCTAAAACTGCATGATGAGTAAGAGAAATTTTAGAAGAATTTTTGGCAAGATTTTCACAAATAAAAGTCATTATATGAGTATTAACAAAAATAAAACCCTGTTATAAAGTAACCGCACCACTTTTGTCACCACTCCCTAATTTCTTCATTCTCGCCTCATTTTCCTTTCCCTATAAGTGCCTCTCTCTCTTCTGTCTGACCGAGTGGTTTTATTGCAACTTCTACGAGTTCGGTCCATCTTTAAAATAAAACTAAGCAGAGTGGGAATAAATATACTTACTATAGATGGAGTAATAGGTATATTTCATTCAGAAGGCCACTCATTTTCAAAAACAAAGGTCTCTCACTCTGTCATTTACTCATGTACCTATTAAAAATCTCTGAAAGTACTAGACATAGGATGATAATATAAGGCAATGTAAGAAACTCGTGCACAAAGAGGTAGAATATCAGTAAAATTAACGGGGCGGAAAGCTATAGAATAGATGTATTTTAACAGTTATTTCTTTTTTTAATACAATAAAATTGAATAAAAGTATATGATAAAATCAAAGTATCAATCTAGTCCACTCCAAGTATGCTTTGAATTTAAGGGTTGCAAGACGAGGATTTTTTAAATTTGCCGCGGTTTTCGAGTGACTTCTTTCGTTTGCCAGACTATAGTAGGTATATTAAAAGCATAAACAACTTCATTCATCAACGCGGCACTGAGTTACAGAAATTGAGTATAACCATTTTATTTTTCTTCTTTTTACACCTACTGATGTTATTTATACTGTGGTAAATACGTAGCGGAATAAAAGCGCGCGCTAGAGAAATTTGGCATAGGTCTCACCTCGGCAACGTCCCGCGGGACACTGGCGAGAGCCAAACGAATCAAAAATCACTAAAAAGATCGATTAAAAAAATTATAAATGCAGTAGGAAAAATCAATTCTCATATATCCCTAAAGGTACCTGTGAACTTTATTTTAAAAAATAAAACATGATTTCAAATCACTTATTTTGGAAATAAAACCGAAAAAAGAATATTAAATTACAGAAGAAGAGGTATCTTTATGAATTTATTCTATCGAGCCAACTTTATCAAATCGTGTTTCCAGTCCTCGTATTCCTTAGATTATATTCTCGACTATATGAATACATTTTTTTCAGATTTTTATTTTGCTTTTCACTGCTTCAAAAAGTGTTTCAAAATACATGTTTTTGCGGATTTTCGCTAAAACCTGGCCTTAACACAGTCACGTCACCGCCATAGATTTATTAACGTTCACGTAAATTTTAAGACGGTGACGGTGACAGTGCGACCGATTTGGCGCTAACTTTCAATTTGTAAAAAAATCAAAATCGCAGGCTAAATTTTTTTTTCTGGATCTTCATTAGTTTTCATACAGTAAGCGGACAGTAAAAAAACAAAATTAAATAATAATATTATATAAATAAGCAGATATCAATTTGGTCGCCACAACTAATAAAAATTAATGAAAATTATAGCACCTATAACCTTTTCTCTGATCTCTCTCTTATTTACATACTAGTTTTCCGCCCGCGGCTTCGCCCGCGGATGTCGGTTATCGCGCTAAACCATTAATCTCTTTTTTAACCGACTTCTAAAAGGAGGTTATCAATTCGACTGTATGTTTTTTTATGTTAGTTACCTCAGAACTTTCGAATAGGTGATCCGATTTTGATATTTTTTTTTTTATTTGAAAGCTGATGCTTCCCGTGTGGTCCCATTTCAGTTTGGTTTAGTTCTGAGAATGGCATCCATGAAGTCGGTTTTTTTTGTTAATAATTTAACTTATATATTATTCGCAGTCGGAACTATCCTTTCCCGGGTCTCGAACTATCTCCATACAAAATTAGTTCAGTAGTGTAGGCGTGTAAGCAACATTTTGAAATCGGTAAGCACCCATAGGTATATCCATAAATCTACAGGGGTTTCTTAAAAAATACTACGTCTCATAGACCATGATTATTGTAAGTTTTTCATTCAATATTTAAGAAGAAATAAAATTTAAATTTCGAATTCTAATAATCGATCTGAGTTATCAAACGTCATTGTGTCAAAATGAAAAGTAATTTAGCTAAAAAGCACGAAGGAGTATTGATATCAACTTCAAAGAAAATCTCCCTTAGAATAATTTCTCATGCTTCACCCGCGTAGTATCAGGATAAAGATAAAAAAAATTGGAAAAATAAAAAACCCGTATCTCATTATTTGTCCTAATGTTTATGTGTACCGAATTTTAAATGATTAGGACCAAGGAATAAAAAGTTGCATACAAACTTCACCCCTCTATTTAACCCTCTTAGGGGATGATTTTTGGAAATATTATTAGCCTATGTAGGGTATTCCAGGGTAAGCACTACCTACGTTTCAAACTTCATTTACATTGGTATAGCGGCTATGGAGATACGTGGTAACAAACCTTCACACACACACTTACTTTCGCCTTTATAATATTAGTAGGAAAAGTAGGAAATAGGAATATACACACATACCTCTAACAATGATTTATAATAGACTACGACCTAACTAGAAGTGCATTATATTGTTCTAAATTGGTGCACACCTAAAATACTAGTACCCAGTGTCCCGTGTGCTATTCCAGGCTATTATCCATAATTTATGCTATTTCGTCAAGAATAACAAATATCTCTCCAAACAATTGGAAGCGAAAAGTTTGATAGATTTCGTTTTCTTAATATTCTTTAATCTAGACAAAACACTTACTTAAGGCTGCGTTATTCGAGAAAAGTAGGCATTTAGTGTTCTTTCAATCGCGCGCGCATTCGCATGCTCCGTATTCCGACACAGTGTAGACACGTAGTAGGTAAGGTATTTAATGTCACGTTAGATATTATGTGTTCCGTGAGACGTCCGAAGACCATTATGAGAGAGTGCTGGGTGTTCCCACACCTTCCGCTAGATGCCACTACCGCCCGCTTGACCGCGTCAACGTCACATCCGCCCTGCGAAACGTCAAACATCCGACCACAGCAAGCCACCGTTATACTTCCCCATTGTTGCGTCGGTGTTCGTTCCGCGAACACCTTCCCTAGATTTTAACTTAGAATTAATTTTCTAAGAATACCGCCATATTTAATTATTTTATTGATTTCACATTTAATTATGATAATGTTCGAATGCGTTTCAATGTTCGATCTGTTTTTTCGTTATTATCAAAGATTCGAGTCGAAAGTTACAATAAAGTGTAGTTTTTAGTTTCGGCCTACTCGTTTTCCGAACTTACGACCGTCTGTAAGTTGCGAGTATCGGTGCGAATATCGCGACCGCGTGTTCGAGGGATAGGTTATGCAAGTTCCAGTCGAGAAGTGGTCGGAGTCCGGGAGCAGCGAACACGGCAGGTCGGAGGAGACGAGCCCGCACCCGGTGAGTCCGTTCCGTTACATAGGCGCTCCGCCTGTTGGCTGGTGACGTCACGCTCTGGTACAGCCGTGTGTGTTATACTTGTGTCCGTGTGCGCGCGCTCCTTTGTTCTCTGCGGCGGCGCCAGGCTGTCGCAACACGTGGACAGTGTTATTGTGTATGTGTGTGTGTGCGAGCTCATGCGTGCGGCAGTGCGCCCCGCCACCTACCCACTGCGGTGCGGGGCACTGACGGGCCGGGCCCTGCACGTGGGGCCCCCGCCGAGCTCGGGGGTCACGTGTCGCTCCGCACATACATTTCGTGTACCTACACATAACCGGGCTTACGCCGCCCTGTCGGTGCCCTGTATACACAGTATTGCGTGTTTCTATGTTGCCGCGCTGTTATGTCTCGTGTCTACAAATCATTTCTTGTCGAACGATATAACGTTTATGCACCGTGCACTGACACTGCCACGTTTATTAAGTTTGACCTTACCTATCGGTTACTTTTGCATACTTTAAAAGTTCTTTGTTTCGATCTATTTCCACGAAGTCAAGCGTAGTGACAACTTTTAAATCCATTTCATTAGAATGTATTAGAGTAATTACGGTCCAGGCTGTATTATATGACTATTGACTTTTAAGTTGAAGCACGACTACTCTTTTGATGATCTAGATTCTAGATCAGTGTTCTGTTTAAGATCTGGTGCGGTATGCATATCATTCATATATGAATACGGTTTGACGTTTGGGACCGAAACCGATTCCGGATTTTCTAATCGGTTTCGTATTCGTATCTTTTATTCCATCCGGTTGCGGGTTTGTATCCGGATTGTGTTCGTTTCGTGAACCATATTTAAACACATATCCGGTTTGAAATACTACTATCTTAGTCAGATCTCTCTCCCCATGCCTCGTCTTTTATCCTTAACCTGCTTTGATAAAGCAGTAGACCAAAATTTTTATGATTTGCAATTTCGCCAACTGTATTTAATTAGTGGGGTACTAAAAAGGGGGGGGGATAAATATAGATAAATCAAGACCATCTATCTGTCAAGACAAGATCTAACAGATCTCAATGTATCTCAAACAAATCATAACCCATTATTTGTAACGTAATACTTGAATGTACCCACATCTTACCTAAATAAATCTTTAATTTGCTAACTGTTGTCTTGCATATCGCATCAACTTTATTACTATTATTTCTCAGACATTCAGATTCTGGTACAGTCGCTAAAATCCATCTAAAGCACGACATTTTTCTTCGTAAGCAATTTGTTTGCGCAGTATTATTATCGATATAATATTTAAGTTCGCGTTACATTTTCCTGCGACATAAGATATACCTATAACCACGTTACCTTCATTTCGCGGTCTGGTCAAATTTATTTACCCGCGAAAGCGTTGTCTATGCCTAGGACGATTCCTTTGACATTGCTTCGACATTGCTTCGACTTACTAAAAGGTACTTAAAAGCCTTGAAAGGTTATAACCTACTGCTAAACCCTTACAAACTTAGCAATCGTCTCTAGTGACGAATCAGGTAACTCGTAAACACGAAATTCTGAGCTAGTCAGTAAATAATTTTCGTAAAAGTTACTGGCCTATGTACCTACGCCTATCTTATAATTGTAGTACGAAAATTTAAAACTCACTAATCTTAAAGTGGCTATTTCATAAATACCTTTAAGTAGACCCGTCATCAGGCTGTTGCAGTTTCTCAATCGTACCAAGTTCAAAATCATCTGAACGGTTGTTTCTTCAGATTTTATTAATTGGGTCTGAAGTCCTAATAGACGGCACTCAAGATTTTTCCCTACGCCTTCTATCTTCTTTTATAATGGCGTACTTAATTATTACTGTGGTTAATCCACAAAGCAGGCTTCTGCTCCTAGGGCTTATCAACGTCCCTGACAACCACCGGGATCTCCGTGCCTATGCCTAGATCAAAATCTAAAATACGTTGGTGTACCTAATGATGGTTCCAAAAAATTCATGTGCTTATGTTTGTACCTTGAGGTAAATTAGCTCTGCGAAACTTAACACAGTCACTACCCGGTAGAGTTTGCTTGGCCATTTGCTCGTGGCTTAACGACATCAATGGCAGTTTATTTTTAAAGTGGCTCTCAGCCTTTGAAGTACGACGTGAGTCTTTGCAGACTTCTTCACCTTTACTACCCAAGGAAGTTAACGCTGCAGTTGCCTGTTGCTTATCTATCGTTAGTCACAGTGTCCTTCTATAATTGACTATATAGTATCATACGCAAGATATAAATGCGGGTCTAGCCCTTAAAGTATATTAAGAAAGTTTGTCATAGTTGTATATACAGCTGTTTTTTCTCAAACCGGGTCGTAGCCCTTAAGATTGCGAACATCTTCACCACCACTGCCCGAGGAAGTTTATATCGCAGTTGCCTGTAGCCTAGCTGTATCTACGGCAGTTTATTCTCAAACCGGGTCGTAGCCGTCAAGATTGCGAACATCTTCACCACCCCTGCCCAAGGAAGTTTATGTCGCAGTTGCCCGTAGCCTAGCTGTATCTACGGCAGTTTATTCTCAAAGCGGGTCTTAGCCCTGAGATATATTAACTTTGCAGACATCTTAAACGTCACTACCTGAGGAAGTTTATGTCGCAGTTGCCCGTAGCTTAGCTGTAATTACGGCAGTTCAATCTCAAAGCGGGTCTTAGCCCTGAGATATATTAACTTTGCAGACATCTTAAACGTCACTACCTGAGGAAGTTTATGTCGCAGTTGCCCGTAGCTTTGCTGTAGTTACGGCAGTTCAATCTCAAAGCGGGTCTTAGCCCTTGAGATTGCGAACATCTTCACCACCACAGCCCAAGGAAGTTCATATTTCAGTCGCCCGTAGCCTAGCTATGTCATACAGCATTTTTCAAAGTTTGCGTTGCAGTTTCCCGGATCTTAACCGGCACTATACGGCAGTTAACTTTAAAGCGGGTTTAAGCCCTTTGAGGCGTATCAACTTCGGTAACTTCATCACCCCTTGGGGAAGTATCCGTTGCAGTTAAAGTACTAAGGGCAACAGATGTCCTTACACCGATCTTAGCCCATAGAACTTAACCGACTTTAGTCTCTGTGAGATTGGTGCTTTATGAGGCTTAGCACCGGGTTTGGCTTGTGATCTTCGTCACCACCCGGGGAAGATTACATTGCTATGACTATATACGGCTCATCAAGACGATCATCGCTAGCAATCAAGCGGTGTACTCCAACCATTGGCTGTTCACTTTGAAGATCTATTTGGAAGTTTAACCCAGAAGCGGGTAAACGCCCTGTGTTTGGCTGCGATTTTCATCACCCTCCGGGGAAGATTGCATTGCCACGTCTACTGCTCAGCAATAAAGTCGCCGCTAGCAAAGAAATATTCTACTTCGCCCTGCTTGTCTATGAAGTCTACAGAATCTGGCATAGAATGGCCTATTCAGTACAAAGATGTTCTAGGAAGTATTTTTAGCCAGTTAACAGAAATGGAGGTATAGATTACAGCAATGTTCGTTTTGGGAGCTAGTGGGTACTACTTCCACCACAACGCTGCAGGTTATCTCTGCCTCGTTAAAGTCAATTTATAGATATCATTATCGTACAGTTCAGCCTAGATGGCGTGTCGAACAGTTTTGATCAGACTCAAACGAAAACTAAATATTTGAAATTTTGAGGTTTAGTTGAAAGACTTGCGCAGTTTAGTTTACTTTAACTTACAGATCCTTGCCATATTCAGAGGCCACTAACAGTTCGATTACAACTGCGCCAGCTTTATTATGTCAGCGAGTTTATTAGCTTAGACCACAAAGAGTAAATTTTATTGCAGCTGGGGTACTCTGTGCAACGCCCTCTGTATTAGTGGCGTAGGTTACTTCAATGATCGTTATCTGAATTCTTTTTTAACACTAAAGTGTTACTTTTAAGAAAAGAAAGCCTAATCTTTCAAAAACATACGCTCTATATTATGCCTTTTAGCATGGTGATTACATGTAACACATAATAGAAAATCCTTAGACATCACATTGTTGCATTTTTTCGCAAGCCACCAGAAGATAACAAACACGTCTCTCATAATGGTCTTCGGACGTCTCACGGAACACATAATATAACAATTTTACCTTCCAATAAAATTGGTATTATGTTTCCTCCGACGTCCGAAGATCAGGTGATTTCTTTCTGGTGTTCACATCATTATGAGACGAACAATGAGGAAGTATAACGGTGGCTTGCTGTGGTCGGATGTTTGACGTTTCGCAGGGCGGATGTGACGTTGACGCGGTCAAGCGGGCGGTAGTGGCATCTAGCGGAAGGTGTGGGAACACCCAGCACTCTCTCATAATGGTCTTCGGACGTCGGAGGAAACATAATACCAATTTTATTGGAAGGTAAAATTGTTATATTATTTTCGTGGTCTAACTTCATTTACAACGGAACATGAACGAACGGAGAGATTCATGATTCATCGTCACTCCGCGGCGTACGAGCGTGTGCCACGATGTCGTCGACCTCGGTCGGCAGGCACGGGTCGCGTCCGTCGACGTCCGCGGACGGCGTGCACAGAAATCTTTACTTAGATTTCAATCTTGTCTATAGAAATCTTTACTTAGATTTCTTATGTAGTCTGTGGTTGGAAGTGAGATAAAAAAAAGAATTAAGTTTTCCTAAAGAAAACTATTTACATAGCATTTTTATTAAAATAAAAGCAACTATATTATTAACATATTCTTAGTAGCTAACTAGGTAAATTTTTGACACGATTTACAAATTCTGCTTTTATTTTAGCTCTTTCTTCTGGCTCCGGCAAATATGGATGCAAGCCTCTCGCTTTACGGTCACTGTACACCTTGCCCTGCAACAGAAATATACAATTATTTATATTTAGGGAAAGCACAAGCAATATTAACTTACTCTATGCAATATAATATAATAATATTTTCACACATACAGCACCATCCCTTCATTTTACATCAACCCTTTTTAGTGTCCCACAGCTGGGCATGCGTCTTCTAGCCCTAATCCACACACAGATTAATCATCTGAGGACAGGTGACATCCACCAACCCACACTTGGCCAGTGTGTGTGGATTAAGGCCTAAACTCTCTCAACTATCTTACGAGTTGAAAGCCCTGCGCCTAGTAGTGGGACACTAAAAAAAGGGTTGAAGTGAAGTGATGCTGTACCACCTTAGCTTATGGATGCTAGGAACATCAGAGACATCAATCTCAGGTTGCCAACCCTTTAGCTATTATTCCTTTTTTGAACAGCTACTGTAGTCTTAGCAAAACTGACAGAGAGCTCATTCTCTGATATCAGTACAACAATTAAAGCAACACAACTGGAGTCTGATTCAGACAGATAAGGAATAAGAGAGATATTTCTTGATAGGAAGATAATCCTTCTCTTAATGCACTGATTGCTAATGGAGAATGTAAAAAAAAGATGGTTTATCTTTTTTTTTTACATTCTCACACAACAATAAATTTACAAAAATCTACTAATGGTTTGGGAAACTGGTAGCACAGTACCACGCATGACCACAAAAAAAGAGAGCTCTTCCACAGTTTCAGTGTACGTTGGAGAAAATTTCGCTGAAAGCGAACCATTTAAATGCAGGATTGCAAAACATTGAGGATGTGCTTACCCAGAATTTTTTGCATGTGTTATAATTGTCAAAGAAGTCTGTACATTTAGCCTGGTCAAAACCATTCTTATTCAAGCATTCGTACGATTGTTCTTGCTCCTAAAAAAATAAAGTTTATGAACTCCAAGTACATTATTAAAATTTGGTGTTTAGGTTATTGTATAATAATTGGTATTGTATATAACCTTAAGGCAAGGATTTAAGCGCTCAGCGTTAAGGTTTTTAGGCATAGTGTTTTTATATTCAATCTATAATAATATTTTACATAATATTTATGACATTTAGAGGATATAGGTTATGTTGATTTGTTATATGAAAAATAATTAAATGACATTCGTAATAACTAGAGATGGGACATGTCTGACTACCATTTATTCATTTTATTGTTGGGTACACTATCGATTTGCTCAGCATAAAACAAAGTTGGATTAGATATTTACCTATATCCCCGACCCCCTAAAACTAGTGTACGGCAACGTCGTCCTAAGCCAAGATTCGTCTCCACATGGGGAGCCCTCATGCAGTGTTGCCAGATCTCCAGATTTATCAGGAGATTTCCTGATTTGTGTGAGTTTCTCCTGATCTACTGATTTATTGTTAAATCTCCTGATATTTGAGTAATAAAATAAAAGCATAGGTGTGTCTATAGTGTAAGATCTGTGCATAAAAAATAACGTTTGAGTCTTATGACTGACCTACCTACTAATTTTCAGTAGAAAAGATTTAGTTTACGGAGTTATCACTCAATGTAATACTCTAATCGAATTCAAAAAAGTGCTATTAATTACAAAAAGCGTGATATTGCAATGTATACCTATCGCCGATGCATGCATATGGGAAAGAACTTCAAGCTGCGCGGCAATGCTCCGCAACTAATATAAGTAGTAATCTTTTGCGGTACTATTTCACATGTTATAATAGACATTTAAATTTTTAATGTTACAGCAGGTCGTTCAGATTTTTGTATAATGTAAAAAAAAAATTAAAAACATCGCTAAAAAGTCAAATGTATGAAAAATATTAATTATTGTGTAAAACATTGTAAAAATAAATAAGTATTTTATTCATTTCCTGATTTTTCAGATCAATCTCCTGATTTTTTTTCTATTATTTCCTGGATTTTGAAATTCTGGTCTGGCAACACTGCCCTCATGGCAGTTGCCACAATACTTGATCGGTTGGACCGTCCTCAACCGGTTCACCGAAGAAGTCAGTTGAACCAATAGATACCCTTCCAGCCGATTGGGTTAGGTCATAGGCAAAAAAAGAAGTTATATACTTAGCATTTTTGGGTGCTTCACTGTGAGTTTTAATTGGCTATGTGGTGGTTAGAGCCCCAACGCAACTCGCGATCGCGATGGGGTGTTGCATGTATGATTTTCTAGTTATTTTTTGTTTTCCTGTAGATATTAAGGTGACCGCACCACGCATCACGCAGCGTAACGCAGGAGTTAATATCCGTACTTTGTTTACAAGTATCTGTGTTTGTAATTTGTACAAAAACACGCATAGTACAACACAAAAAATATGTTGCAGTCAGTTCACGCGCCAACATGCGGAAAAACACGCACTCGCGTGCTTGGGTGCATCAGTATCAGCACGGACACAGACATACTACCACCGCAAGCTTCTAGCGGGCCTAGAAAGAAGGCTACCGCCTGATTCGCTTAATTTTTTTTAAATACTGCTAAACAAAAATTGCAAATGTGTATGTGAGTGGTGGGTGCGTGAGTGCGCGCGTGCGTGCGTGCGTGCGTGCGTGCGTACGTGTGTGTATGCAACTTCCCAGCAAGAACAGTTGGGAGTTTAAGCGCGCTCGCCAGACACATCGCCAGACACATCTCGCTCAGCTGAAAGACACTACACTGAAGGGTCACTACTTTGTTGTGTAGTCAATAATCATAGGTCGCTCTCGCTACTATGGCAAGAACCGGTGCTCGAGGTATACTATTTTTGTCACAGCACTTGCCGCTTGGTTTTTTAAGAAATTCAGAATGGAGATATGTATAATAACAAATTAAAACTAAATCCAGGCAAAATTTTAACACCAAGGTTACCGCGCGGTGGTTTCGGCCATTTAGACTATTCTTGTCAAAGAATACTTATACTCTAAAAAGAGATACTTGATTCTTGTTCTCTTACCGAAATATTCAATTTAAAATCGAGTTACTAGTAATATGGAACATTCTTATTTTTTATTGTTTTCGATAGTCTTTGCACGTTTTGTTACTAGACCTTTAAAGCAACCTCTTTTCATTTTATTGCTTTTATTAAAAAAACGACTAACAATAATGAAACACATACTCTACTGTAATAATACCAAATACAAAAATAATGTATTTCATCCTTAGAATACGCGCTAAACATTAACTACCTTGAAAAAGGGATTAATAAAAGTAGGAATAATTAAACGTTATCATTACCGTCGTTCGTCTGTCTAGCAAGCATGGCGTTCCGTTTTCAATTACCAATATTTGTGTGCATATATCAACCAATCAGAACAGACTAATTACAAATCACTTTTTAAATACCTTTGTATGATTGGTGAATCTTGCGTCATGAATTACTAATGCTTGAAATATGTAGTTTATGAGAACAATTAAATTAAAATTACGACGCGAGTGAGGAAGTGATGGACATCGTCATAGCTTTTTATTAAAAACTTTTAATATTTACAATGTTGTGGTTGAAAATAAGTGCCTAAATGTTTTGAGAATAGTTTTATAGTGTTAAGTGGTTTTTAATAAATGCTTTCGAGATGTCGAAGAACAAAATTGCGGCTCGTATCGACAGTCAAACAGTGGAAGTAAAAACTAAAGTAAGTGGAAAGGAATTTCTAATTTCCTGAGTTATTAGTGTAATCACGCAGTCTATAGTCTTTTGTGTGGGGCCCAACACTTTGTTCGTAGTTTAGTTGAAAGCCAACGCAAACATGGTGTTAGGAAATTATGTTGATAAAGTAAAAAAAGTTTGTCGGTTTGTAAAACTCTGTTGCTCCTTCTCTAATTCTACTCGTAGGTACACTAAATCTCATAAATATTATAACATGTATAGTTATTATAGGATAATGCATAATCAACATACTCAAATTGCCTATAGAGGATTATAATAAAAGTTTACTAAGTTCTGTAAAACATAGTTCTAGTTTGTCATATTATTATAGAAAATGAGTAACTCTTTGAATTTTTTTTTTGTTATAAATGACTAAATATCTCACCAAGTAATTCTCTGAAAATAACCACTGGCTATGGATAATGTACAGTTTATAATAAAATTTGTTTGGTCTAATTTCTATGAATTATTATGACTAGACTGCATCTCTAATACAAGTTACTTGTAGGTAGTTACTACATAATTAACTCACTGTATGATTAAGTATGGGTTAGTGTAACCAAATACAGTAGAATTTTAATGTTATGACTATTAGCTGCTCAGCCACTTGTAACAAAAATTATACATTTATGTGTAAATTTAAATACACATACATACATACAATCATGTGTTTTTCCCATACATAAGCAGAGACTTGCCACTTGCTACTATCTAAATATACTTCCTCAGCCTCACTAATGTTGACACGTCAAATTAAAAATCAAATAATTTATATCTCCATTAAAAGTACATCGAGTTCTTAAAATTAATTAATTAGTTCTTCTGATCATTTATGCACGGCGGTTGTAAGTGCTATGCACCTGTCCCTTTTGACGACATCACCGATGAGACCAGTTAATGTTGTCCAAGGGAGTCATTTCCCAGAGTTTCTACTCACCTCTGCTATGTGTATACCTTTCGTCAAACATCTATCATCTATACTCTCCACATGACCAAACCACCTAAGATAAATACAAAATATCTGCAATATCTGTATGTTGTCGCGATCTTTGAAATGTAAGGGGAAATCCTGTCCTAATCTATCATTTTATAAAGAGTTTGTTTGGTTGAACAAGCAAATCTTAAGAACTAATAGTTTAAATTAAAAAAAAACTACACACTAAACAACAAAATCCTGGCAATCAAACTGAAAGACCTATTGAACCTCGAAAATTTAGTTGTTCCTAGAACGGGGACATTAATCTTGTAGTTTGAAAATTGTTTTATATGAGCTCTATTTGTGTCATGTGTACTTTTATGTAATGGCAAATAAAAATATTTGTTTATTTTTTATTTAGTTATGCTTACTAAGAGCAGTGGTGGCACAGCAGTATCTTCCTCACCTTTTGTGAACTGTTTCATCGCCACTACTCAATATTGGTGAAAGAAAACTTCGTGAGCACACCGGCATTTCTAAAATCTAAATCATTGAAGGAATGTCACAACTTGACCAGCGTGTGTGATATGAGCCTAAACTCTCTCAAATCGTAAGATAGTTGAGAGAAGACCTGTTCCCAGTAGTGGGACACTAAAAATGTATGAAGTGATACTTATTAAAATGGTTTTTTTTTTCAGTTTGATGCAGAATTCCGTCGATTCTCACTCAGTCGCACAGAAAAGCTTAAATATGAGGACTTCAAAGCTCTAATAGAGAAACTACACAGGCTGCATGATGTTGCCTTCCTCATATCGTATACTGATCCGAGAGACGGAGATCTGTTGCCAATCAACAATGACGATAACTTGGCACGGGCATTGCTTACTGCGAAACCATTGCTTAGAGTCATAATACAAAGGAAAGGTGAGTTAATATTGTAATAATAAATTAAAAATTCGATACCCCCCACCTTTAATTTTTTTAGCAAAGAACTCTCTCAATTAATTCACGTTTCAAGCAAAAATAAAGTAAATCAAAATCGGTTCATCCATTCGGGAGGTTCGATGCTACACACAGACACACATACAGATACGTCAAACTTATTAATATAACATCTCATCATTTTGGAGTTAAAAATTGACTACTAGCTTTCCGACTGCAGCTCTGCCCACGCGTATATGGGTTATTGCGCTAAACCATTAACCTCTATTTGCGCCCTTGGATAAAAATTTCCTTCTCCGGATCTCCTACTATCTCCATACCAAATTTCATCAAAATCCATTCATTAATTTTGGCGTGAAAGCGCGACAGAGAGACAGACAAAGTTTCTCCTCTCAGATTTTCTCACAAAAGGAATTATTATACAATTTTTATATATATTTATCTGGGTTCCAATCGGGATCATCTAGTTTCGTGACCGCCCTATCGCCCACCTGAGCTATCATAATATTGGCGAATATTTGTCTTCGTATTCTAATGTTATTGTAGCATTGTAGCAGGTTTTCATTGCCATTGCCTGAAATCACAAATATACGGACGTATTTTTAATATGAAACTTCGATAAATTTGAAATTTAATTATTATGTGGTTTATTTATGCAAGGTACTCTCGTAAGAATCACCTTGCATTTTCAAAAATTGTCCAATTATGGACCGATTTTGATGGTGTTTAATGTTTGGTACAAAACAGGTATTCAAACTGAGAACACAACGATAGCTTCAATTTAAATCGAGCAGCGCCATCTAGTATCAAATATAATAACCAGCGGCGGCGCAGCAGGGGTACTTCGTATTCATTCAGCTTTATGTGAATTGTATCATCACCGCTGCTTAGTCTTTAAACATGCCGGTTTCCTAACAATGTTTTCTTTCACAAGAAAGAAAACATCGTTAGGAAACCGGCATGTTTAAAGACTAAACATTTAAGTCATGTGACATCCACCAACCCGTTCTTGGCCAGCGTGCCTAAACTCTCTCAACTCGTAGGATAGTTAACACGAAACTGCGCGCGTTCTCCTCTACCGAGGTACATGAACAGTTAGTATGCATAAACTGTTAATGTTTTGTGTTTTTGCTTTGCATATTATGCATTTTTAAGACGACCTCGGTAGTCGAGCGGTGTAAGCCGTCCGATTGGGCTATACTGTGCCCGGGAGATCGCGGTTTTGATTCCCACCTCGGACAATATTTGTGCAACAACAAAAAATTGTTTCGGTGTCTGGTTAGTTGAGGGACTATCCTCCGTGCCTCGGAGAGCACGTTAAGCCGTCGGTCACGGTTGTCATTTAACACATCTTTGACAATCGTTACATGTAGTCAGAAGCCAATATAATCTGACACCTGGTCTAATCATCTCGGCTACTGACTCCCAACGGGTTTCGAGGTCTGATGGCAGTCGCTCGTATAATTCTGGTAGCTAGCCGCATCAGGTTAGACTGGGAGCCGACACCAATAGAAATGGGAAAAAGGCAAGGGGAATGATGATATGCATTTTTAAAGCGCTTCAACTGCATGTGTGCTGTACGTAGTTACCTCGCCTCTCCCAAAAACTAGGAACAATTTAGTATTACAAGTTGCGTACACCTCCCTGTTAAATGCTCTAACACTTCTATCACTATTAAATAAATAAATGAGAACCATAACCTTTAGTTATGTCTCTATAACCACCTATTGTTCTGTAAAGAGTAGTAATTAGCATATAATGAGATTGTGACTCCGTCACTACACTGTAGGACCATAGGGCTGCCTCTAGGAGCGAGCTTTGGTCGATTTTTTTTAAATTGTATGAAAGGGCTGCCAGTAATATTTTTATTCACGAAGAGAAGGAATATAAAAAAGAAAAAAAAACTGGGGCAAGATACTTGCTTTTCACGCCGCAGGTCGTGGGTTCGATTCCCACCCGAGTCTGGGTGTAAATATCTAAGTATCATAAGTATATATTTACAAAAAAGAAGTATTATATGTATAGTATATACCAGATATCTGGTTTCCATAACACAAGCTCTGCTTAGCTTGGGACCAGATAATCGTGTGTGTTAATGTCGTGGAATGTTAATATTATTAATATTATAATTTGTCAGCCATTATTTAGGGTTCTTACACTAATGATTCGAAGACATATTATGTACTAGCGGCTGCCCGCGACTTCGTCCGCGTGGATATTGTTTTTTTTTTCGCGATAAAGGGTAGCCTATGTTCTTTCTCAGGGTCTAAAGATTGTCTGTGCCAAGTTTCATCAAAATCGGCTGAGAGGTTTAAGCGGGAAAGCGTAACAGACAGACAGACAGAGTTACTTTCACATTTATAATATTAGTAGGGATGATGTGAGCAACGTTGGCGCATGTGACTGAACCCACCACCGCAATCCCTCCACTGCTATTTGTGTAAGCCAGGCTCAACAGCGGCTCCGTAAAGCGACTCGGGATTTGAACCCGGCCAAGTCCCAGCCAGTGGCGCAGCGGTATCGGCCTCGCCTTTGAATTACAAGGTCGCGGGTTCGATTACGGCGCCGAGCACACACATTTTGTGTGAATTATTTCCTCGCCTCTGCTCAATATCGGTGAAAGAAAACATCGTAAGGAAACCGGCATGTCTAAGAACTAAATATTCGAACACATGTGACATCCACCAACCCGCACTTGGCCAGCGTGTGTAAATTAAGACTTAAAACTCTCTCAATTTTTAAGATAGTTGAGAGAAGACCCGTGCCTAGCAGTGGAACTCTGAAAAGGGTTGAAGTTGATATTCGGTAGGTAGGTAGCAGTGGAATAAGGCTCCTTATGGTTAGAAACAATAAAAACAAAAAGTCCGACCCACCCTCTGCATGGTGTCGACGGTTGATTGTTTGTCACCAGTGGGTATTATCATGTAATTAAATAAGTTCAATTGCAATTATGTTTCGATCAAAACAGCTCTTTTAGTATTCTTGTAATTTTGACAACCGCTGTCAGAGACGCTCGCGTCAAGTACGCGTCACGCGAGCGCTTTAGACTAATTATGACAGCTAAACATTTACAAGAATATCATTTTGTACTAAGACGTAGAACTCAATTGCAACTGCACCTCAACTTAATCGGCGCGTCAAGAAATTACGTGAATTAGCCTACTGATTTGCACCACCTGGGGATCATGTGGGGATTCAGATAAAAGGTGCACTACCACGGACGAAGGTGATTCAGCCCTAGTTCCTTGTTAAATTTTCTAAGTTTTATCACAGTAAGTAAGTGTCGCAACCTTATAATCTAAACATAGGTGCGATACCCAATAATGACAGTTATTCCAAGGCCATAAAGCCTACAATAGCGTGAAGAAAACTGTACAAGTTTTGATAAATTTTAGGGCTGGATCTTGATAACGTGTAGCTTGTTTACTGTTTAAATTATTGCATACATACCTTGGTTTAGTAATCTTTTGATAAAAAACATCTAGCTTACGAAACGCATATGTGTTTCAAATAAGAATAGGACCGGACTCGCGGCTAACTTCATACCATAAACCAAGCAAAAGTAGCGTCAGCACAAAATATCTAACCACACCTAATAATATTACCTATGTTGAAATGTATGAAAAGTGATTTAGGTATGTTAAAAAGTATTACCTAAGTCATGTTACCCGCTAGGATGCCACAAATTTGTACACAAATACAGAGAAACACAGATAAGTACACATACACACACGTTTTTTCTTAAAACACTACTTTTTTTACGAATATGACAAATTATATTTGATACGACCTCGGTAGTCGAGCGGTGTAAGCCGTCCGATTGGGTTATACTGTGCCCGGGAGGTCGCGGGTTCGATTCCCGCCCCGGACAATATTTGTGTAGCAACAAAAAATTGTTTCGGTGTCTGGTTGGTTGAGCGACTACCCTTCGTGCCTCGGAGAGAACGTTAAGCCGTCAGTTCCGGTAGTCATTTAACACATCTATGACAATCGTTACATGTAGTCAGAAGCCAATATAATCTGACACCTGGTCTAACTAGCTACTGCTATAACATAAGCTAGATTTTGTGACAAACGTAGAATAGTAGGCTTAGTTTGTTTGCTGCGTCGCTGGTCCAGAAGTAAGCGGTCCCGCAATCAATTCCCGGGTGAAGCAATAAGTCTTATAATAATTATACTTAGAGAATCTTAATTGCAGCTCGAAGGTTGGAATTGTGCCCGATTGATGTCAATAGGTTCGCTTTCCATTATGTATGGTTCCATACCTGAATATTTACCTTTATTGGGTGATGTTCACCTTTGCATACACCTTCGGTAAATACAGACGTGAGCGCTATATATTTGGCTTTACAGCATTTAAAACTGTAATAAGCTCAGAGTAGCCAATCACCCGGTAGAGGGATTTTGTTAATCTCTGGCAATAATGCACTTTCTAACTGGCCAGTAGTTTGTAACAGCTTTTCTACATATTCTGAGTTTGTTGCTGACATAGAAACCAAAAAGTTTTTAATTATTACCGTACGAAGTCACGGCGCTTGCGCATGAGACGGTCGCTGTTGCGTGACGGTGGTAAGGAGCTCCGTACACTATGCCAAAAGCATATTAATAAAAAAACACATTTCCAAATTCAACGGCAAGGTTTTTTTTAAATTTTAATTTGAATACATTTTCCAATCGTGCTGTATGTTATGTGGCAACTATTGTGAGAAACCAGTATCTACCTTTTTTCATCGTCCTGCGTCGTGTGTCCTGCGGCGCGGCGTCAGGCTTCCGATCTCAGAAGTAGTCTCAGAAAAATACGATACAGCATTCATTTATTTTTGATTTAATTTTTTTCTTTGGGTACTGTCACCTTGGTCACGAATTTGGTCTTAACTTGGCAGTACTCTACATCATCGTTGTCCAGACAAAGTTACCTATTATTATAATAAATACGAATTAGAAAAAGATATGTATCCCAAATGTTGAATTACATTTATTAGAGTAGCAAATTTGCTTTAATATGGTGTTAATAAAACTCTAAGTACTTACGGTTTTTTTTATATTCACCTTGTCAACATTGCCTTTGGAATCTTAAATTTATAAATTTTTGCGCGGTTTTCTGATGAAAAATAAAATTCAAAATAAATTTATGATGTGCGAAGAGGCTACCAGTAATTGTGTGCACTTGCGACCGGTTTGAATGAGGACCCATTGAATCAGCTGATCAATGAGTGTTGTGTTTGATACAAAACATCTTATATACTAATATGTACTAGCTAGTTTCCGCCCGCGACTTCGTCTCTGTTATGTATCTTGACTCTGACCCTTTTTAGTGTCCCACTGCTGGGCTGCTCTTCTCTCAACTGTCCTACGAGTTGAGAGAGTTTAGGCCTTAATCAAACACAAATCACACGTTGGCCAAGTGCGAGTTGGTAGATGTCGTATGTACTCGAACGATTAGATCTTAGACATGCCCGTTTCTTCACGATATTTTCCTTCACTCAACTCGTAGGATAGTTTAGAGAAGACCCGGTGGGACACTAAAAAAAGGGTTCAAGTGGGAAGTGAACTTTGAATAGTTACGGTCTTATTTAAAGATTCTTTAGTTAAAATTTCTTTCTTACTGGTTTAAATGTCAAGATGACAGACAAAGACAAACGAATTATAAACCTATTTTAGCTTTAATGAGCTTATAAGACGTTTAGGAATACGGGGGGATAGGATATAGCCGTATCTCGTAACGAGAACACATGAATCACTCAAGCGGTCCATCAATGATCACCATGAAACACAACCCACTTAGTTTATATCTACGTCACATCCGTTGCAAGGTGTATTGTGCGCGTGACCATGACACAGGTTTGATTCTATTGAGAATGTTTGTGTGGGTGACACATTATTGGTAATTGTTAGGCACGGTGTTTTTTTTCTATTTTTTGTTCATCATTATTATTTTTTGTATCATTTTTATGTTTTATATACATATTAGCGACCCGCCCCGGCTTCGCACGGGTGCAATGCTGATACTAAATATATTGAGGTATATTTACAGAATGTCTTTTTATACAACGTTTACAGCTTTTTTGTCATTAGACAATACAAACAGCACGCCCCACGCACGGCCGGGCCGGTACCGCCGCACCGCTATTTTATATAGATCTGTATTATCTTCGGATATATTTATTTAAATTATGTGCTGTAAAGGGCCATATTGATCTATATTAAATAGACAATGTATTTAACGTACTTAATTGGATAAGGATTAATGCAGAATTGCTTAAAATCGCTTCGTAAATAAGCCATTACTTTTGGTTGAAACTAAAAGATATAAAATGGGTTACTTGATTACTGTGGGTTATCTCTAAGAGATAAACATATACTATCACGGACTTTTTTATTGACCTTTTTAGGGTCTGTAATACTGTAGTACATTATTTTGATATATCTCGTAGGGTTTAGCCAGCGTTTGCAATGTTAGCGCAAAAAATGCGTTAATTTACGACATCACATCAGAAAGCTCTAAAATTGTCAGTGTTTCTCTACTATATTATGCATGTATTATATACATAAACCTTCCTCTGGAATCACTCTATATGATAAAAAAAACAGAGAAGACAGAGAAAGCAACTTTGTTTTATACTATGTAGTGATATCTTAATATATATATTTCTTGTGTGCGTGTGTATGTGACTGAACTCCTCCTAAACGACTGGACCGATTTTGATGAAATTTTTTGTGTGTGTTCAAGGGGATCTGGGAATGGTTTAGATTTACAATTTTGTCCGCTGGCGGTACGAAGTTCGCTGGGGCAGCTAGTTATAATATAGATATATTATTATGTAGATAAAGATCCTATATGCATAGAATAGCTACGATATGTTTATAATTCGTGTGTCTTGGTCTGTCATCTTGACATTTATACTAGTAAGAACGAGACAAAATCCGTATATCTTATAATATTCCTATTAACCGTTTGACGTGTTTAAATAGCACTGAATGGATTTAATATTATCTTGTTAGTCACGAAAGAGTTTTTAAATCGAGTTATGGAAAACGTCGATATTTGCATAGCTTTAGATACTAATGCAATAACGAACAGTAGCATTTTCTAACAACGGTAAGTCAAAATCGTTCTTATAAAAAAACTATGTAACCTGTCGTTAGTAGTAGTGGTAACATTAGAGCATTTCAACTCGGAAGGTGTTATACACAACTTCTAGTAGGTACTAAATTGTTTCTGCTAGTTTTTGGTGGAGGCGACGTAACCACGTGCAGCACAAATGCAAAAGTTGAAGCGTCTTTACAAATGCACACGTACACACGGTTACACATCAAGCGATACATTTCTAGAATAAGCTGAACTCGCATTGTATAGGATGTTC
Organism: Meganola albula; assembly: GCA_936450015.1. Lineage (NCBI taxonomy): Eukaryota > Metazoa > Arthropoda > Insecta > Lepidoptera > Nolidae > Meganola > Meganola albula. The sequence continues at coordinate 2,512,557 of OW388164.1, forward strand.
GTACAACGAGAGGTCAACTTATACTGGATATGAATAGCTTGATGAGTAGCTATGTGTACATAAAAGCTATGACGGGCCTGTGGCGTGGTCGGTAAGATACTTGCTTTTCACGCCGCAGGTCGTGGGTTCGATTCCCACCCGAGACAAATATTTGTTTAAATATGTCTGTTTGTCTTGTGTCTAGGTGTAATTATCTATATTTAAGTATATATTTACAAAAGAAAAGTATTTTAAGTAGTATATTACCAGTTATCTGGTTTCCATAGTACAAACTGCTTAGTTTGGGATCATATGGCCGTGTGTGTTAATGTCCCACTATATTATTATACACAACCATAAAAAATGAATAGTTTATGCATACTACAAACACAGATAATATAATGCTACTAACTGTTCATGTACATACCACGGCAGAGGGAAATCAAAATCAAAATATGCCTTATTTTTTTGAGACGTCTTAATGAAAATAGTCCAATTTCTTTTCCTACCGTGCAGTGAATGACTGGCAACTACTGAGAAACATTGCCAAAAAAAACTCAGTAGGCTTTTTTTCTTTTTATAAATGAAGTACTTATATCTATTACATTTTGTTTGTTTAGTGTGTTGAATTAGAGCGACTTAATTCCAAGCGTTTTTATCCGTTAGATAACCTGAAATTTTAAAACGCGCGCAATAAGCTCGGTGTTAAATTTAAAAAGGTCTCGATCACCTACAGCATCAAAATTGCTCCATTTGGTTTAACGCTACTATGCCACAAACTTGTAAACACGGATACACAACAAGCTATACAAACCCAGTATAAGCTGACCTCTCGTTGTACTGAAATCCTATACATTGCGAGATCAGCTTAGCTTGACGTGTGGCCGTGTGTGTGTACACCAATACACCGACTTTTTATCGGGGGTTTAAAAAACACAACTTTTTGGATGTGTCGATGTTTGTTACACGTCATTTCACGCAATATTACTGGATTTATTTGGATGTAATTTGTCACAGAGATAGATGATAGCCTAGAATAGCTTATAGGCTACTTTTTGTTAGTTTAGTCTATTATAGTACCTACTTATTGTTAAGAAGATTGACCTCGTTTATTTCTCTAGAACTAGGAAGCTTGTTTTAACAAGCTTGCATAGGCATGCTGCCAGTTACTGAATATGGAAGTATCGGTAAGGAAATCGAGATACTAATCATACCTAACTGCTTAGACAGCATAGCAAATGTTGAATTATCAAATACTCACCCTCGCTTGAGGTGTTATTAGAAGTCTACAGAAACCTAAGATTATTGCCAGTAAATTTAATACATTGCGTTGCGTGCGAATCACTACATAGTATAAAACAAAGTCGCTTTCTTCTGTCTATCCCTATGTATGCTTAAATCTTTAAAACTACGAAACCGGTTTTCATGCAGTTTTTTTTATCAGATAGAGTGATTCAAGAGGAAGGTTTATGTGTATAATACATGCAAAATTTAGTAGAGGAACACTGATAATTTTAAAGGTTCTGATGTGATGTCGTAATTTAAAGCATTTGTTGCGCTTACATTGCAAACGCTGGCTAAAACCTTCGAGATATATCAAAATAATGTACTAACCTAACCTAACCTACTACAGTATTGCACACCTTAAAAAGGTCAACAAAAAAGTTCTGTATAGTAATGGCTATCTCTTAGGGATAACCCACAATAACCATTTTTTATTCTTAACATTTCACGGGAAAAAATGGCTAATTTACGAAGTGATTTTAAGCAATACAGCATTAACCCATATCCAAACTAAGTACCTTAAATACATTGTCCATTTAATATAGATCAATTTGGCCTCGTATAGCATGTAATTTAAATGAATATATCCGAAGATATTACAGATTTAAAATGCAGGGACATATAGCGGTGCGGCGGTACCAGACTGGCCGCGCGCGGCGCGTGCTGTTTGTATTGTCTAATGAGAAAAAAACTGTAAACGTTGTTTACAATATACCCTATTTTATTTAGTATTAGCATTGCACCCGTGCTAAGCCGGGGCGGGTCGCTAGTGATGTAACAAAACAAATCAAGGGTTTAGATTTCCATGCACCCTGTATATTATAGAGTCAAAATTACTACGAAATTAATAGTAGATTTTCATAATATATCTGATCGGTTCGACCGTCCTCGGACGGCTCACCGAAAAAGTCCGGTGAACCAATAAAGGCCCTGCCGGTCAATTGGGTTAGGTCATCCTCCAAATAATAATGATACCTTTAATTTAAACGACTACGCTGACGCTTGGGACGTGGGGGTCTGGCTCGCGTGTTTTTTACCGCGAATTATATGTCAAAACGCTAGGTTGATACAACACGCGACAAGAATGAAGTGTAGCCCACTTAGGCCGAAGATTAAGCATTGCCATTCAACGTGGCAATTATAGTCTGACGGTGTCCTACTACGTTTTCCGATCCGTGGTCTCCGCTCAAGAACTCGTTTACCCTAACGGTTGTCGGTTCTACAGCAGATGTGACCTGCCCACTGCTACTTCAACTTACTAGTTGAGAGATGACCTGCCATGCCCTGGAGTGGGACACTAAAACGGGTTGAAGTGATGGCGTACTATAGGCCGACCGTTTAACTCGCGTATCGCCTACTGAGGTACAAAGTCATAAGACATTAATTAAATCTCATAAAGAACTATTTAACCACAGATAAAAGTAATGTAAGACTATTCGTCACTAATATCCATATCGATTGAATTATCATCACTGTCTGTGCAGCTTGAGGAGTCAGAATCTTGGTGATAGGCGATACGCGAGTTAAACGGTAGGCCTTTAGTAAAAAAATTTGAAAATTTGATGCAGTCTTTGGTGTGATCTAATATGCCTAAACTCATGATTTTCGTTTCCAGTGTTGTTTGGTTACCACAATAAGACTAATATAGAAGAATGAATAGTTACTAAAGCCTTTTTTTTTCATAATTACAGGTGACAGTCTTGAGGAGCTTAATGGGTACGGCACGATGCGCCCGCGCAACTTAATCTCGTCGATATTGAGCGGCACGCCGGCAAAGAACAAGGGGCTCGCTATATCAAATCCACATGATTTTAGAATGGTAAGTTATAACAGCTGTGGTGTGCACCACACACAACAGCTTAAAATAATGTTTTTGGAGCTACATCTTAAAGCAATGTTTTTGGAGCTGGAGCTGGAGCTGCGGAAGAGGGATGCGGCTATACAATGTCTATAGCAACTTTTCTTTCGTGAAATGTAAAAATAATACTTTACGGTGTCATAGTCGGCTGCGGGTTAGATCATTATCATCAGTATTATCATCATAGGCCTCTCCTACAGTACGCCATTTAGCACGATCCGCGGCTTTTCTCATCCAGTTCTTGCCGGCCACCCTGCTGAGATCGTTACTCCATGAAGTCTGAGGGAGTCCGTCTACGTTTGCCAATTCGTGGTCTCCACCCAAGAACTCGTTTACGCGGTTGTCAGTTCTGCGGCAGATATGACCGGCCCACTGCCACTTCAACTTACTAATCCGGTGGGCTATTTCGATTACCTTAGTTCTTGGTCGAATCACTTCGTTGCGTATTCGATCCTGCAGAGAGACTCGGAGCATTGCCCTTTCTATAGCTCTTTAGAAATTGTTGCTCCTTTATTATTGTTAACCGTAAGGAGCCCCATTCAACTACCACCTTGTCACCGAAAATCATTCTTTATCACGAATAAATCAGTATATTAGGCAGGCGCGTCTCATCGTCGACTACAACGTTGCTTAAAATGAGGCAAGTTGTAGTCAAGCGCTGGCCTTTTTTTAGAATAAATAAAAAATAGCACAGGCTACATTTTACCCTAATACCACGCAGGCTGAAGCTAATAAAAGGTGATAAAAGTCTTGAGGATTTGAAGTGGTTTCCATTCAGGGTGGTTTGATTTTTTCACCATAGAGTATAGATGTATAAATTACCTGTTGAAACATCTTTCCAGGTATCAGCAATAATAGATGTAGACATAGTACCAGAGACGTGTAGAAGAGTGAAACTATTGAAACATGGCTCAGACCGACCACTAGGATTCTTTATAAGGTGAGTCACACACTTCAAACTCTTTTTAGTATTCCAACTGTTGGGCACTGCTCTTCTCTCAACTATCTTATGACTTATGAGATGAGAGAGTTTAGGCCTTGATCAACACACGCTGGCCGCGGGTCGGTTGATGTCATACATGTCCTCGAATAGATATGCCCTAGTTCTTAGATTTGCCGGTTTCCTCACGATGTTTTCCTTCACCGATATTTATATTGAGCTGCGGCGATGAAATGATGCATACAAAGATGTGTGGGCTCGACTGGGAATCGATTGAGAATTTTAAAAGCGAGGCTGGTAATGATATTGGTATATTATTATTTCAGGGACGGTACCTCAGTCCGGGTGACACCAAACGGTGTAGAGCGGTCCCCCGGTATATTCATATCCCGGCTAGTGCCAGGCGGCTTGGCGGAGTCCACCGGTCTACTGGGCGTGAACGACGAAGTACTAGAAGTAAACGGTATCGACGTGTCTAATAAAACTTTGGACCAGGTACGTTTTAGTTTCACTTTCCACATAGGGTCCTGTTAGTCCTCTTTCCCCTACTTAATATTGTGATACGAAAGTCACGTCATAACAAGTGAACCAATTCGGATGCCAATCGGTTTGGAGATTGTTTATTTATATATTATTGAAACAGTACAAAAACAGGTGTTTACAAGGTAGGTGTAATATAAACTCATTCGAGTTTTAACCATACACCGGAGTCGTCACTATGAATAAATGACATAAATCCGAGCGTATAGTGCTGCTATATGCTAACATTCAAGCAACTCACCCATAACAACTTCCCTTACACAAATGTAGGTACAAGTAAATACTTAACTAACACATCAAGTAGGCACCGAGGATCACAAACAGCATGCAGTGCAGCAGTGTGCGCTTCAGAAGAAAAGAGTGCACCTGCAACATGTGCCGTACTGCTTGTCTCCCTCTGACACGTAATTAGCGGGCATAAGTACGTCTTTGTTGACAAGGACGTACTTATGCCCGCATAATCCAGATAGTTTTTACAGTCTCAAACTATCTCCTTGCAGTTGTAATCCTCGTATTTTTAACTGGTTACAAGGTGCAGTATTCATTTTTTATTGTTACAGTCCACTTAAATCCATGCTGGCGAGGTCTTATATCGCGCCAGTCCAATAGTGTCGGTTAAGTAGCCCAATAGTTTACGCAGTTGCGCAAGAAGAGGTTAATGGTTTAGCGCGATAACGCGGACGGAGCATGTCGGCAGCGGCGGCGTTAGGGCCACTGACACCCCGGGCAGTAATATTTAGGCGCCCACTTAAGGAAATAATTATCGAGTATTAATTTTTTGCTGACCCAATGTGAACGTAGTTTATGTTCAGATTTGGGAGGCGGATAAAAGAAACGAATAGAGTGATGTATATTTATTATTATTTAGACTAGATACGATGTACTTCGATGTTCGATGGGGGGCGCTGAGGTCTGGGGCAGACCTCAGCGCCCCCCAAATTTGGCGCCTCGGGCCGTCACCCTATCGAGTTGTAATTGTTCTAGGTGACAGACATGATGGTGGCCAACTCTTCGAACCTAATCATCACAGTGCGTCCAGCCAACCAGCGCGGCGCTGCGCCTGCGCAGGACATCGCCGAGAGACACTCGCAGCCTTCCAGCGAACAGGATGATGATAGGTACGAGTTTATAAACAACTATTATTTTATTTATTTCAAAGACAATCAGGCTACATATAATAGGCTCTTTTATGAAGTGAGTGAGGAGCCACGAAGTTTCGTAACGAACTTTACATTAATACATAACGCATGGGTGCTAAACGGAAATTACTACTCTAAATTAAAATTTTAATAACCACCGACTTTAATTTCTTAGCTAAGAACAACTAATTGACCTTTCAAACAATAAATCAAGGTAAGTTTATCCGTTCGGGAGCTGCAACGCCACAGACACACACACACACACAGACACGTCAAACTCATAACTCCCAGTCGTTATTGAATTTGGACCGTATACTGTAGACATTAATAATTTTTTAAAATTTATTTAAATTTTTACTTAAACTAGAGTAATCTGTGAAACTTAATATATATGAGGTCAGTTCAAAAATCGTTCCGTACCGTACAGGTAAAAACGGGATAGCGTGTGAGAGGACATATTTTAATTGTTGAGCCACTTTGTAGAGTAACAGAAATTAATTGGAACTAATATCTCACACAATCACGTATAATCTTCCAAAATTAATATGACATTCAATATCATTTTCACTTTTACAACATTTTTTTTAAATATTAAAAATAAAATAAATAAAATATTCTGGGACATTAACACACACGGTCATCTGGTCCCAAGCTAAGCAGAGCTTGTGTTATGGAGACCAGATAACTGGTATATACTACACATATAATACTTTTCTTTTGTAAATATATACTTATAATAGATATTTACACCCAGACTCGACACAAACACAAATGTTCATCACTAATGTTTGTCTCGGGTGGGAATCGAACCCACGACCTGCGGCGTGAAAAGCAAGTATCTTACCGACCACGCCACCGGCCCGTCAATGTATATTTTATGTGTATTTAGAATTTAGAGGTATAAGTAGGTTTGGAGCGGGCTAATTTTTCACAACTTGACGTCTCATAAGTGCGCCTATTTTGCGTGATTGGGCTGCCGTCGCTATTATCAGCTCAGCTCCAGGAGGAATCCTAGTAGACCCTTCACGTTGACGATGGCCTCCCGGAGCGACGTATAAGTAGGTTAAGTTAAGAGCGTGTGTCGCCGTTGAACCTTAAGTTTGGTGAATCTAAAACTGTAATAGACTTAGTTACCTATTCGGTAAAGCTTTAAATAAAAAATCACTACATAGTATAAAACAAAGTCGCTTTCTCTGTCCCTATATCCCTATGTATGCTTAAATCTTTAAAACTACGCAACCGATTTTTATGCGGTTTTTTTATCATATAGAGTGATTGAAGAGGAAGGTTTATGTATACAATGTCGCCCATGCGCATGTGACCGCCCGTAATATTCTGAATATTCATGAAAAAATATCGAAAATAAACTTCAAAAGGGGGGGTCTATCTGTAACATTTATCATGTTATTCAATTTTGAATTTTTTAAGTAGAGTTTGTAGACTTGCTTTCTATTTTTTGACACATCTCCGAAGTTTATGGGTCGATTTGTATTTTGTTTATTATTTCCAAAAGCTTATGAGTTATTTTAACAGGTTAATTAACATTTTACTAAAAATTATCGACTACGAAAAAAAAAACGGAATCGAAGTAATTTTTTCGGGAAAAAATTTGTGTATTTATTTTAAAAAAACTAGTGTAAGTCCATAAATTATCCCCATAGGACCACTTTTTTAATCATTATTTGTAATCTACTACATAACAGCTAAAAATTTACAGAACATTATTAAACCAAACTGTAACTAAATCCAAAGTAAAACTCTAAAACTCTAAGAGTCAAATTTAGGAAAAGAAAATGTGAAAGTCAATTAAATGTCCCCGCTTTTAGCAGTGAGTACTAAAAGGTTAAACTAATAAGGAGGATGATAATGAAAATAAAAACAAACAAGCAATAGCCAGATTTTTACTTAAAAAATAAAAAATACAAGAATTTTAATTAATTAGATTTTCGAAATGGTCCCCACCCTCCTGTAAACAAACTAAAGCTCTCATGGCAACACTTTTTATTGTACGACGTAATTCTTCACGGTTTTCTTTAATTTCCGCAGCAGCAGCAAAAATCCTAGCCGTTAATTGCTCGCGGCTTTCAATGGGCACGGCATACACTTTTTGTTTCATGTTGCCCCAAAGATAAAAATCTAAGGGTGTAAGGTCGGGAGATCGCGGCGGCCAAGCAATGGGACCTCCTCTGCCAATCCATCGCGGATAATTTTGATTTAAATAATCACGAACTAGTCGTGCGAAGTGTGCTGGAGCTCCATCTAATTGCAGATACATCCGCCTTCTTGTTTCCAGCGGTACTTCCTCCAAAAGCAACGGCAACGTATTGACTATAAAATCTAAAAATGCGTGTTGATCTAGTCTGTTTGGTAACACGAAAGGGCCAATAAGTTCACCGTCAATCATTCCAGCCCATACATTTATGGAAAATTGAGTCTGGAAAGTTGTTTCTCTAATGACGTGTGGATTTTCAGTGGCCCACACATGAAGATTGCGATGATTTGTTATACCCGCCCTTGTAAACGTGGCTTCATCTGTCCACAAAATCTTCCTCATAAAATTGAGATTAGCTCTTTGCTGTGCAATTATCCAATTACAAAAAACAGATCTCGCACCGTAATCGACATTTTCCAAATGTTGTGCACGTCGGAAATGATAAGGATGCAGGCCTTCTTTTTTGAGAATTCTCCAAACTCTTATTCTTGGTATACCTACTCTTATCGATAGAAGACGAATGCTTAGCATAGGGTTAGCGCGCACTAATCGTAACACATCCTCTTCCACGTCTACATCAACAATCACGCCGGGCTCATTTTGTTGCGGAAATAATCCTCTTTCGCAAAAAAGACGATGTACGGCAATGAAGGATCGGTACCCAAGTACTGGTCTACTTGGATATCGACGTCTGTACTCTTCGACAGCAGCGCGTGCATTTCCATTACAAACACCGTAAATGAAATGCATGTCAGCCACATGAGACGGCGGTAGATCACGCAATCGTACCATTGCAATGATACGAGTAGTTAACAAACTTTCCTCACAAGATTAAGTAGTGCACAAATCACAAAACACGTAGCGTCACGGGGTCAGTAATCAAGCGACTGAATGAAGTAACGCTAGCCGACAAGGGTGTGCACGTGGTAGGGACGCAATTGTTAAAAAGCTGTTTCTAGGAACCTGTTTCTACCTGAGCGACCCTTTTTATTTGAATAGTTGCAAATGTTCAACAAGTTGTTTGCTGGTTTTTTTTTAGAGATAGGTATTAGTAATGTTCTGTGAATTTTTAGCTGTTATGTAGTAGATTACAAATAATGATTAAAAAAGTGGTCCTATGGGGATAATTTATGGAGTTACACTAGTTTTTTTAAAATAAATACACAATTTTTTACCGAAAAAATTACTTCGATTCCGTTTTTTTTTTTCGTAGTCGATAATTTTTAGTAAAATGTTAATTAACCTGTTAAAATAACTCATAAGCTTTTGGAAATAATAAACAAAATACAAATCGACCCATAAACTTCGGAGATGTGTCAAAAAATAGAAAGCAAGTCTACAAACTCTACTTAAAAAATTCAAAATTGAATAACATGATAAATGTTACAGATAGACCCCCCCTTTTGAAGTTTATTTTCGATATTTTTTCATGAATATTCAGAATATTACGGGCGGTCACATGCGCATGGGCGACATTGTATAATACATGCATAATATAGTAGAGAAACACTGATAATTTTAGAGCTTTCTGATGTGATGTCGTAAGTTAACGCATTTTTTGCGCTTACATTGCAAACGCTGGCTAAACCCTACGAGATATAACAAAATAATGTACTACAGTATTACAGACCTTAAAAATGTCAACAAAAAAGTCCGCGATGGTATACGTCTATCTCATAAGGATAACGCACAATAACCATTTTTTATCTTTTACTTTCAACCAAAAGCAATGGCTTATTTACGAAGCGATTTTAAGCAATTCTGCATTAATCCTTATCCCTGTACCTTAAATACATTGTCTATTTAATATAGATCAATATGGCCCTTTACAGCACATAATTTAAATGAATATTTCCGAAGATATTACAGATTTAAAATAGCGGTGCGGCGGTACCGGCCCGGCAACGCGCTGTGCGTGCTGTTTGTATTGTCTAATGGCAAAAAAAAGCTGTAAACGTTGTATAAAAGGACATTCTGTCGCTAGTAATGAAATGAAATAAAATGAAATGAAAATATGCTTTATTTTTTTTGAGACGCGAGTCTACTTAAAAATAGTCCAATTTCTTTTCAAAGTAAATAAATAAACTAACATATAAATTATTCCACAGATTCGATCAAGACGAACAGGATGAGATTGTAGATCTCACTGCAGTCACATTAGAAGACCAGCACCCTGAACCATCAACGTTCAACCACATCCCGTCCAAAGACGACGGACAAGTATTACACCTTTAGTATATCCTTAATCGCTATAAGCAAGCAAAGTGTATGAACTATAGTGTGAAGTGAAGTGAAATAATAACTTATAAAACCAAGTTCACATGAGAAATGAGTCCAAACATGTTTGTAATTGATCGTTAAATGCGATGCTGGTAAACCACTATATCATGTTATAACACCAACCTACACTATAGCTGTGTGGTGGATTAAGGCCTATATTCTTTCAAGACAAGATATTCAAAAGAAATTGCGTTAAACAAATATCTACATGAAACATTCCATAGAAGGCCTTATGTATATTATAATAAGTGTCAAAATATAGATTAACCGTCACAATAGGCTAGGTATGCAATGATAGGTACTTACAAGCGATGGTGTAAAGGTTATAGCCCACTTACACGATGCTCCAAAACCGGTCACACCCCACATCGCCCTCTACTAAGGCGACTGTTTGCAGTCCACGTGGCGATAGTTAGCAGGCACCCAGCTATCCACGTGTAGACCGCTTTCGCATTTCGCTATAGACACAGTTTCTATTGAAGCAACTCGTATTTTTGGCTATGTCTTGATCAAGCAATCAGCGCGCGAACAACGCAAACTAGCGCTGTTGCAATAGCGATAGTTTAGCTATCGATAATTGACCTTGAAAAATAGTCGATAGCGCGAATAGTGCTATAGAAACTATCGAAATGTTGCAATACTATTGAAACTTGTCGGTACTATATTGTAAGTACGGTAAGTATTGATACTATCCAGATTCGATATTATCGATAGTATTGCAACAAAATAGTCGATACTATTGAAACTACGTACTGTCGATGACCTATCGACGCGTTTCAATAAATAAATAAATAAATATTCTGGGACATTAACACACACAGTCATCTGGTCCCAAGCTAAGCAGAGCTTGTGTTATGGAAACCAGATAACTGGTATATACTATACATATAATACTTTTCTTTTGTAAATATATACTTATAATAGATATTTACACCCAGACACAAGACAAACAGTCATATTTAAACAAATGTTTGTCTCGGGTGGGAATCGAACCCACGACCTGCGGCGTGAAAAGCAAGTATCTTACCGACCACGCCACAGGCCCGTCAAAGTATCGAAGTTTTGAAATACTACTAATTTCATTACTATCGATACTATCGTAAATCGTTCCTTCGATAGTATCGTCGTGGGTCAATAGTTTCCATAGGACTATCGATAAAGTAACTGAATTTCAAGGCCATGATAGTATCACGATACTATCGATAGACTATCGCTAACGCAACAACGCTACCGCAGACTGCTTGCTTGCAACGCGCGATAAGCGAGGCGTCTATTACCGAGCAGTCTGACTGCGGTAGTACGCTCGCTGAAAGCGAACTGTCTGTTAATTTATGTTGCCAATGTAAATAATGTCTAAAGCTTTAATTATGCACATATATTTATTTTTGCCGGATGGGAGTGGAGTCGTGTGGGCTAAGACCTGAGCCCCGATTCTGGCGCTTTAGAAATTTATCTTTAAAAGACATTTGTCTAACAAAAATGTTGATTTTTCAACATTTGCGCGCAAAATGGCGGATATCATAAAAATAAAGATATCCCCATTTTTCTTAGACAAATGTTTATTGAGATAAATGTCTAAAACGGAATGTTAATGTCCAGAATCGAGGTCCTTTACGGATTTACTGGGTTTGAACTTCTTAGTACTTGATGATATTAATAAATTCATAAACTGAACTTTAAGTTGTCGCCTTGTATCATAGGCTGTATTAACCTTAAATGGGTCCACAAAATATATCATAAATCACCTCCATTTTTGAAAGTAGGTAAAAGAGATTAGATTGGTATCTATTATGCAATATTTACATGTGCCTAAATGTTGAAAGATTGTTGATTAAAAAAAATAAGTTTAATAACTTGCAAAAGTATTACAAGTAAATTAATTAATTTAGCTCAATTTTTATATGTAATGCTAAAATAAGCACCCGTTTACATTACGCCTAAACCGCCGAGCCAAGTTGAATGAATCCTAGCGTATGGATAGATTGGGCTTTAATGAAGAAGGTTAGGTTCTGAGAATTAATGAAATGGGGAACCAATATTAATAATTTGTTGCATAACAATCATAAATGTGCCTTGAATCTCCTGTTTATTTATACTTGGTAAACCAAACCATCTTAATATTTAATAAATGAATACATATCTAAAAGAAGCTAAGGTAAGTGATATAGAACATTCCACAATTCCACAGGCTTTTAGCAGACTGGTGAATTTGGTCTTTAAAGTATTCCATTATAGTACTTAAATTAGCTGTGAGCCGTGTCATGGCTCACCGAGTATACTCGGTGAACCGAGTTCTAGTAACTTTTATAGGCAAGAAATATATCCAACATAGTCAATTTTACTTTTTAAAATTTACTGACTTAAAATAATTCTAAAGGTATTAAGATTTCTGTAAGATTAAATTCGTGAGCCGTTATATAGCTCACCAAAAATGTGCGGTGAACCAATAAAAATATATTAAATTGTCAATTTTACTTTTAAAATACGGCCTAAATCAGTGCCTTGTTTGTTAATTTTTAGAAACGTGATAAATATTTTGCCTTATTGACATTTTATGTGAACACAGAGAGGCGTCAATTTGAAGAAATAAAACTAAGGTATATTTATATGTAGTCTAGAAATCATGTAGAAAATGAAATTCTATGATTTTTTTTTAAATACGTACATAAACATTATTTTTTTGTGTAAAAGTTGTAAGACTTTGACATCGCGTTGCCGTCATATTGATGTTTTTCACTATGGCGGGAGAGCTGTCAAAACTTTTTTTAAATTACGATGAAAGAAATCTTTTGAAAACCTTGTATTAAAAATCAGTAAAAATCAGTTTGGTCTGTCTAAAAAGACATTTTATGATCAAATTCTTTTGTAAGTTGCAAAAATCGTGAAGATATTATGTAATTTCTAGTATTTTCATTTGTCTTTAGTGAATTATTACATATTTTTAGTTAATAGCCGATATTTAATGTATTATTTAGGTATAGATTTTATTATTAGGTATTTTTTATAATCTGTAAAACCTTTTTTTATCAGTCTTTTGTCTGTGAAATCATTCCAATTTTGAATTTTTAAAATAAGAATGCTTATTTTTTTATCAGTTGCCTAAAGTACTTATACATTCCAAAACGCAGTCCAAAAAGCGAAGCATTTATCAAAATTGTTATGTATTTTATCCGAAACGTTAGTCTTTTTAGTCGTGGCAACACATACCTTAAGTTTACTTACGCCTCGAATACACGTTTCGAGTAAATGGTCGAGAAATCGCCGCCAGTAATTTAGTAATAAAATACCTGGTGATCCCATAAGTAAGAAGGGCTGCTGTGTTCATTTGCGTCGAAATAAGACCATTTTTTCGCTGGCTTGTGTTAGCTCACTCGCCTGTCCACACTTTACGTGTAATCCAGGCATTATATAAGACTATGTACTTATAAGCAACAGTATTTTTTTATATATTGACTTCTGTGATTCTTGTATCAATTTCAAATGTACTTAATAGTTTATATTTTAAATTGTCAAGTTTAGGGAATCTTTATTAAGTCGGTTCACACCGTAGGAGTTGCGGAGCAGCGCACGCGATTATGCTAGTGTAATTTTTTGTGATTAAGATTCAATGGCATGCTTCAGTGTTCCGGGGTACTTACGAAAACGGATGTTCTATTTATTCCGTCAGTTAAATTATAAAAAAAATATTGGAAGTGTTGTTTTTGCTTTTGAAATTTATAAAAATAAATATTAGCAGTTATAGGGAATGCATATAGAAGAGAAAACTGCGAACTGACGTCATTTCACTTATCCGAAAAGCGTTTAATGCGCACAGGCACACGGCCGCTGCGTTCCGCCAATCGAAGCATGTCGATGACGCCTACGAAAAGTGCCCAACGCTGCTAATAAAGTATTCAATTTTTAAATAAGACGGTATTACAATTAATCCCCGTATTCATAAACGTCTTACAAATTGACTATAGCTAAAATAAGTTTATAATTCGTTTGTTTGTCTGTCATCTTGACATTTATACTAAGAATGATGATGATGAAGTAAGAATGAAATAAAGTCCATTTTAACTGAAGGAGTCATGATTTTTATGAATAAGACCGTAAGTTTACCATAGTTTCGCATTCACTCTATCGGTGTGCGCCGGAAATTATAAGGTTCGATGTTTTCCAATAAATTTTGCTGATTGGCTCAAAATGTTGTCCAAAATATTGTTATAGTCAGACAATTATTCATAGATATTTACACATGTAAGTTAGTATACTTGTGTTATATTAAAGTTATATTATATTTATAATATGTTTTTCTTTCCTAATTTCCTATTATCTACGCATAATTCGGATACCCGCATTACACGTTTTCAATGCGCTTTGCACTGCTTATGAATTCTTGTTAAAGCACAGTTGGCCACTTTCTACATAAAACCCGAGCTATAGTGATGAATATTGTTGTCGTGTCCATTTTACACACCCTTTGGGGTAGTTTTGAAAAATAGTAAAAAAACGTGTTTCATCAAAGAAGCAACAATTCCGACCCACTCTCTTAGATACTGTCATCAGAAATTGCACCGGAACACGCGGCAAAACCGCTTGGCGGTGAGGTTGTCTGGTGTGGTGGGTGGTCACTAATCACGGCTGCGTGTATCACCAGTATATTGTCACCCGATTTGTATCACCTGGGGACCACGTGTGGGGATTCAGATTAAAGGTGCACTCCCACGGACGAATGTGACTCAGCCCCCGGTGCTTAAAAATAATAATTATCATCGGGGATAGTAACATTATAAATTGAGTTATTTTCATCATAAAGCATACAAAAGTTTAGATATATTTTCAAAAGTGTCACGGCCTTAATCCAAATCTAAGTATAGATTTAGATTGATTCGTAAAACATGTATTTATTGTAAAATAGCTCTTATATTAATAGTAAACATAGTACATAATTGATTGGAACGAATTGGTTTTTCAAATGTAGTTTTACAAACTACGTTTATAAAAATCTAATTTCCTTGACATTAAAAGTCTATGGAAGAAAGCCAGTATTAATAATAATATGTGGATAGCTCTATTCTGAAAGTTATACTATCTGTGAAGAAAATATTTTTCTAGGTACCTAAGTAGGTAGTAATAATAATAATAAGCTGGTAGGGCGGCTTGTGGTGTGTTGTTATGGCGTAAAGACCAAACGGACCCGAGTCAGCCTTCATCGGCCGGCTGGAAACCTCGGCGACGACATCTTATGAAGATTTAAATTTTCGACTGACATTCGCCATTTTCTTCGACATAATTATGTCGAGTTCGATATAAATGTCTAACAGAGCGGGATTCAGGGTCGATCTCCCGCCTCTTGTTTGCCTTCATTAGCCAGCTTGAGTGGAGTCGTGAGAGTAGAGATTCTTGGAGCAGGAAGTGTCCTGTAAGTGGCTGGTGGGAAGGTTAGGCTGGCTGGACCCTTAGGGAGATGATCGGGTAGAATGCAGTGGGAAGTACGAATAATAATAGTAGTAATTACCACAGATAATATAATACAAAATTAGTACTTAGTAAATAAATGCAGGGTGTCCCGTAAATGATGGTCAAAGGTTAAGGACATAGGAGGGTACCTACACTCGGCTATACCTACATCAAGCTATAACCATCCAGTATACGTTGATCTCGCATTGTATAGGGTTTCCGTACAAGGAGAGGTCAGCTTATACTGGAATACAAGTTAATTCGAACCCCGGCTGTCTGGCTTATTAGCGAACAGTGGTTAGTGAATCTGACTGCGAAGCCGGCGGTCGTGAACTCGATTCCCACCCAGGACAAATCTTTGTGTGGTGGCATGACTGTTTGTTCTGGCTGGTAGTAATTTACTTATATTAAGTGCCAATGTATTTACAGAAAAAGTATTTATGTAGTTTATCATTTCTTAGTAAAAAAATAAAAACCTAATAAAATAAATGTACCTAATTGCTTAATTTGGGACTAGATGGCGCTGTGTGTATGTGTGAAAATATTTTTTTTTTTTATTAATTATGTAATGTTAGTCAGTAGGAACCTCTACCTACTTTTCAAAGATGCCTAAAAAAAGTTTATAACAATTTTTGGCAACATTCCCAACATAAAATCAAACAATATTACACTTTATCACAACAGTATAAGGTTTAGAATTCAATAAATTACATTTCATTGAAAAATACTCTGCTGCATGGTAATGTGGACTCTAGTGTGTTAAGAATAAAAATGTTTTTTTTTAATAAACTGTGGTTGTTAGGTTTGACATATTGACACCTGTCAATATAGAAACTTGACTTGATTGATCAATTTATCTAAATTGACAATTGGCGGACTCCATATTTGGCTAACCTGCGTTTGCGCATAGTCAGTTGATAATTTGATTTTGTGCTAGTAACCTCTGTGATTATAGTTACGTATGGTAAGGTTATTAAATTTATTATTTTCGTTTGCTAATTAAGTAATCGTGAAGGGTTCTAATGCTGTCAGCCTTCCGCACACTTTACTTCACGTCAACCCTTTTAGAGTGCCACTGCCGGGCACAGGTCTTGTCGGTTTTCTCACAATGTTTTCTCACCGATATTGAGCAGCGGCGCTGAAACAATTCACAGAAGATGTGTAGACACGACTGGGAATCGAACCCGCGACCATATATTTCCTTGACGAGGCTCGTACCGCTGCGCCACAGCTGCTTCAATCAAATCAATCTTTCCTTCCACCCAATATCTCCTAACTCCTCCCGGCTCTAAAAGTACGGTCCAGCTGGCTTACTCTTGAATCTCGATCCCAACCTCGTCACTCGAATTAAATTTTTATAACACATAAGATTCTAAAATTCTAAACTAATTCTAAACAGAAGAGAATATCACCCACTTTTCGCCGAATATGTTTAGGTATATGTAATAGAGGGTGAGTTACAAAGCAAAATAAAAAATCTGTTAAAAATTAAAATTCTACATTTAATAAATTAAGGCGTCGTCGCCGAAGCAGACCGAGAAAAAGATGGCGGTATGATCTGGATGCATTCAATATTGCATGGCCAGAGGTCGCGGGAGACTGGACAAGATGGAAGAATTTGGGGAGGCCTTTGCTCAGCAGTGGGGAGTATAGATAAAAAAAAATTAAAATAACTAGGTTCCATAAAATATGTCTCCAATAATTTATTGTAATCCTTACGTATAAATACGAAAGTAACTGATTGTCGCGCTTTAACGCCAAAATGAAAGGCACGGAAATAGTTTGAGACTCTGAGAAGGACCAGGATAGTTTTTAATGGACTCCGCAAAAAGAGGTCAATGGTTTAGTCAGCCATTATCCTTTTTAACGCGATAACCGACATACGCGCAGGCGAAGCCCCGGTCTGAAAGCTAGTTCCCTTTAATATAATTGTAGTGTTCAAGAGTAAGTAGTTCTCGAACTAAATCCTAAATTTAAATAGGATCGAGAATCAATAGTAAGCCATCTGCGTTCGATCTCTTACCGATCTTGCTAGTTGGATTTTACGGAAGAATATTCCACGTGCATTCCAAATTCAAATATTTCTTGACAACTGACACATCTGTTCACTCAACACTTCATTTGTCTGGACCAAAATATTAGATGAAAATAGGTCATTCACCTTTGCGGCACAGCTGTTACTGTGACGCAACGGTATGGGGCACAGCTTTGAAATGTTAGTCGTATCTTTGTGCGTGTTAGCGACGCTCATAATCTTATTAATTAAATACTTAATATCTAGTTCGGTTCATACAAATTAACCTATAAAGTTATGTTTACCTCTGCCTGCACCTTAGGTTAATACAGGCGTGAGGGTTGTTGTAAGTCAATAATGTAGGTAATTATATTTGTGAGTTTTTTACTGTCACCCTCAATAATTTTACTTTTGAGTTTTATGTCCGCACCGCTCCGCGAGCGATATCGATGCGCTCTGCGTTAAGTAAATTGTTAAACTAATTGCCCAATAAAAGTACATAGTTATAATTCTTTGTCTACTTTCCACCCGGAGTGCGTCTGCAAGCCCTACAGTGCGAATTGTTACATCACCGCGACTCAATTTATGTGAAGTGAAAAAGTTTCTAAAACATGAAAATGCAGTTTATTTTATCGAGTTTCTTAGGTGGGATTAATTTTGTAATTAGGTCATTTTACTAAATAAGCACTTTTACCTAAATAACTGTTTAATTAAAATAAAAGTAAATACTTACTCCCATACGCGATAAGTTGAGACTAGCTTGGAATGCAACCCTCCAACCGCTACCCCTGTAACTTCCCCTCAAGCGCCCGTGTTGTACTGTAGGCAGCGCCATTTTTTTAACATCTTATGGTCTTATTCACAAATACTTTATGACTTTAGTTAAAATAGACTTTGTCTCTTTCTTACTATTATAAATGTCTAGATGACAGACAAAGACAAACGAATTATATACCTACTTTAGCTTTAGATAATGAGCTTTTATGACGTTTATGAATACGGGGGTTTATCTATTTGATACTGTTACATTAATAGTTATTAGAGTTACTGCTATATTTTAAGTATAATATTGTTATAATTAAAACTTTACACAATGAAGAGAGAAATCTCGTGTTAAAAGTGTTGGTCTTTTTTGAAAACGAAAAACGGAACCAACATGAGGTGAAAAGACTTTCTTTAGGATCTGAAATCTAAATAAAATAGTTTTATTTCAACGGAACAAACAGTTGTGTTTACCTGTTGATCAGTCAGTAAAAAGAACCTGTATGGAATAAAAAAAATAGGAAATACGACGTCGCTGGTGGAAACTTCTGTGACGTCACCGCCCCCAGGTCTCAACTTTTTGCGCACGGGTAGTAGGTATAGGTATACGTACTAAAAAGTAGTTAGGGAAGTGGTAGGTACTTCTACATACTCAAATACTTATTTATGTAGCTACGAACAAAAATATGAAGTCGGATTTATTTTTAATAGTTTCTTGTTTACACGCACAATACAACGTCATATTTAGGTATCATTATCACATTGAATAAAAAAGAAAACACATTTCGTCTGTTCCCCATGGAAATAAAGGCGATAATCGTATTTTTTTTCTTAATAAACAGTCAGAAACTCCAGAAATAAATGTTACAACTTCCAGTAAGACTTGTGCCAATTTTCCCGCCTTTACCTACAGCGCAGTTAACTCACAATACCCGCGGCAGGTAGTCAAGTGCTAACTAACAAATTATTAAATTAACACGAAAGATTAGTTTTCTCGATATAAAAAATCGATGTAAATAGTTCATTGACAAAAATATTTCGCGCCTAATTTATTTGTTTTTTTTTTGTGATCACAGCGTACGTTAACAAACAGCCATGGATGACGAATATCGTGTTATAACTCGAACGGAAAACATCACAGAACAAGATGATAAAAGCCTAGCAGGAGCAAAACGGGAATTCAGGAATGAATTGTCAGTTTTTATACCAGAAAATCCCTTCCCTGAAATCGAAGTTGACTCTTATCCACCGTTAAAATTCTCATGGATCATCCCGAAGAAAATAGCAGCCATGGCTTTTCCGAGGAATAAAGAAAACTTGAAGTTTTTAGTCAATCAAGGTATTACGCATTTGGTAACACTGACAGCGGGGAAGAAACCGCCAGTAGATGATGTTGCCAGACTCAGATGGACAGAGATTCCCGTGGAAGAGTTTGAAACGCCTACTTTGGAGCAAATTAAGAAATTCATTGATATTTGTAAGAGAGCTGAAAAAAATGACGAGGTAAGCTATCGTATTTTCTGCACGACAATTAATAATCGCACGATAATAATCATGCTTTAGGTTATGATAAATTGAAACTATTAAAAAGCTTTGCTTTAGAAGGGTCCATGATCACATTTGTTTTATATTTATATAAAATTTCCAACAGATGGCGTAAGTACACTACACTAAACTATACACTAAAATTCTAATAAACAAAAATGTTTTCATTATCACATGAAATTACCAAGTCAAAGGCCAAATCTAAAAAGGGTGACAAGTTTCGCCGTTCAGGTCTTGCCCTGATGGAATTATCTATTAATATGTACCTACGACAGCGTATTGGTAGAAATTTGCGCACGTGAGTTTTAAACCCACTGACCTATATTCCTTGATATGATTAAAAACCTCAATTAGGTACCTACTCAATTAATATACACAGATGTAAAAGAGAGTATAATCTTCTTAAATTTTATTGTCTTGTGATAAATAACGTAAAAGGACTTGTGTCCTTCAAATTCGCACCCGACGCGACGCGTCGGAGGTCCGGCCACAGTTAAGAGAAAAAATGTAAAGTTAAAAACTGTGTAGTTGCTTTTGTTTTAACTGAATGAAGGTCATCATGACCTAAACCTAGTATATTAAATAAACGCGCCGACTCGTTCATTACCACTAAATCCAAATTCAAGGACGTGACGCGACGTCTTTACAGATTTTATGTTATGTAAACATTTATTTTAAGAAAGTAATTTACTACAGCGGAGAAATATACAGTTCTAAGGGCAGTCATTAAATTTAAGTGATGGCTAATTGCCATATTTAGGTCGAAGCCAATTATTGATATGTCATAATTGGCATCTACTGATTCAGAAAGCATGAGACTAGGACTATCCTACAGCACTTGAAGACCTTGTCGGAATCCTACTAATTATAAATGCGAAAATTTTTATGGATAAATAATAAATAAATATTCTGGGACACAAACACACACGGTCATCTGGCCCCAAGCTAAGCAGAGCTTGTGTTAAGGAAACCAGATAACTGATATATGTATACTATATCCACATATAATACTTTTCATTTGTAAATATATACTTACATAATAGACACCCAGACACAAGACAAACAGACATATTTAAACAAATGTTTGTCTCGGGTGGGAATCGAACCCACGACCTGCGGCGTGAAAAGCAAATAGTTATCTTACCGACCACGCCACCGGCCTGTCGTATAGATATTTGTTACTCTTTAATGCAAACATTAGTGGGCGAAATCGGATGACCTCTGTCCCAGAGATAGATTAAACTAGCACAGATTCTGTAACAGCTTAGTCCTAATTTATATCCTAAAGATGCAGGCGAAGCCGCAAACAGAAGCTAGTAAGGACATAAGACTGTTTTAGTCACTGTTACGAGTAATATACCTAGGACGTACTAAAACTAACCGGAGTATGCCTGAGACATTTTTTGAAGTACCTATGTATACAGGGCTTTATGCAGATATTTAAACCTCATGAAAAAAGAGGCTTTACCGCAGGGTAAGCTAAACAAGTACCAAATATCAGGGGGCACAAAATACACTCGTTTTGTAGTACATATATTACCAGTTATCTGGTTTCCATAGTACAAACTCTGCTTAGTTTGGGATAAGATGACCGTGTGTGTTCATGTCCCACTATATTATTATTTATTATTATTATGTGCATCTCGACTTAGCTCGGTCCATACCAGTCATAAATTTGAACTCAACTCAAGTAACTTCTGCAAAAAAATTCGTATAAATTATCTATTTAAATAAAAATGAATCCCTATTTCCCTTGGTCACGCCATCACGAGTCACGGCTGGACCGATTTCGCTAATTCTTTTTTTTAGAATATTCCTTGAAGTACGAGGATGGTTCTTACGCAGAGAAAAAAAACAATCTCCTCCGAGACGGCTTGAACGATTTTTATGGAATCTTATATGCAGCTAGGAGGACAGTAGCCCACTCAGTCTAAACAAGATGTATGTACTCGTAGTAGAAACCTTCTATGTAAGCAAACCGCAAATATGTGTGACCATCTGTGTTCTTTTGTGATAAATAAAGATATTATGTTATTTTTTATTTTATCTATAATATCTGAATGACCAAGCTTTGCTCGGTATTTCTTTTTTAATGACATTTTCTAAAAATGATTCCTAGCTAGATCGATTTATCGCCCCCGAAACCCCCTATATACTAAATTTTATGAAAATCGTTGGAGCCGATTCCGAGATTCCAATTATATACAAGAATTGCTCATTTAAAGATATAAGATTCGATAGGTCTGAGAATCGGTCGTAGTAATTCATTTTCGGACCCAGTAGGTGGCACTGCTTTACCGGGCAGGACGACGTCTGCGGGGTCCGCTAGTATCTTATATATACCATATAATTTTACTCATCAGGTTATAGGCGTCCACTGTCGCCAAGGCAGGAGCAGGTCTGGCGTGATGCTTGCCTGCTACCTGGTACACTTCCACCGGTTCCTCCCTGACCAGGCGATGAACGTCATCAGGATGATCAGGCCAGGTAAATAACCACCAACACTTTTTTATCTTTAAAACAGTAGAGACACAGTGTCTTGAACTTACCTTTTAAAAAAACGTCTTACTAACACAACTCTTTGTGGGGGCTGAGTCACCGTGTGTATACACCTTTAATTGAATCCCCACACGTAGTCTCTGGGTGGTGCAAATCAGGTGACAGTCAACTGGTGGTAGGCTTCGGCCGTGGTTATTCACCACCCACCAGACAATGCCGCACCGCCAAGCGGCCTTGCCGTGTTCCGGTGCGATGCCTGGCGACACCATGCAGAGAAGGTGGGTCGGAATTGTTGCTCCTTTAAGGTTTCTAACCATATGGAGGCTCATTCCACTGCCACTTTATTACCGATAATCATTCGTAATCACGATTGAACCGCGGTATACTGGGCTGGCACGTTCCATAGTAGCCTACATCATTGCATCATTGCTTAAAACTATTTTATAACGGATTTTATCGCGGTTTATTTTAGATTGAGTTGGGTTTTGGTACAAGCAAATTAAACACTGGGTGACCATGAAGTCTGAAAAGACTTTAAAACGTCGGGATCTAAAATCTATACTTAATATTATAAAAAGGAAAGATTTGATTGTTGGTTTGTTTGTAACGAACATGCTCAAAAACTATTGGACAGATTTCAAAATTCTTTCACCATTGGAAAGCTACATCTTTACTGAGTAACATAGGCTATTTAATATGTTGAAAAAAATTAGGGATCCGTATGAAAACTTCGATAATGTAATCGCGTACGCTGCGGAAACTATTGACATTAGAGCAAAGTGATGTACTAAAGTTTTGTTGAGGCCATAAATGTCTACAAAAAAGTCCGCGGTGCCATTTATCTAAATATTTTAGTTACGTCACCATAACTACTTTTTCATCTTAAAATATGCAATTGTAACGCCGTTACAAATTGGACTCAATTATTCATACCTTGATATTAATCCTTATCTAAATAAATCACTTAATATTCAAGAGTATATCAGTACCTGTAAATTACTTTTTTAAATTATTTAAATCGGACATACCATTTAAAAGTTATCATGAGTTTAAGATTTATCAAAATTGAAATTTAAGTAACAGAGCGGTTGTCTGTGACTCTTATGGATTTT
The DNA here is from genome assembly GCA_936450015.1 of Meganola albula. NCBI lineage: Eukaryota > Metazoa > Arthropoda > Insecta > Lepidoptera > Nolidae > Meganola > Meganola albula. Next base: position 2,536,163 of record OW388164.1, read on the forward strand.
AACTCCGAAAATAAAGAAGCATGTTATATGGTTGAGACGTGTATCTGTGTACAATTTCGTTGCCATGTAGCGTGGATGGGCCGATTTTTAAGCGGTTTTTTTTATTTAGAAAGATGAAGTGGTAGATCATTCTTAACAAAAAAATGCGTCCGGTTAATGTAAGTATTCTTTGTTTTACCTTACCGTGCCAAAAAGGTAAACAAAGCTTCAGTTTTCGTGTCACTTTAGAATATCACGATTTTATCAATGAACCACACTATGTATCGACTTATAAATGTCTTAATCCATTGAGTAAACACTTTAACTATGAAATTAACTGAAAAATGTTTTAAATCAACCAGTTAAATACGAATTATTGATAACATTAACATTTAATCATTGAATGATATCTACAACAACAGAGATATTAAACACGCAAAATTTGGCTAATGGGTCCTGTATTTGAAAATAAATGTAACACCACGGCTATATTTCTCGCGGGATAGCCAGAGCAGGTAAGAGTGTAGATTTTATGATGAGAAATCTAGCTTGGTCTATTACTTCTTTCCGGGCCTGCCAAGAGTGTGTTAAAATTTATATGATTCCTGTTTATGTAAATGAATGTAACACCACGTCTGGGTAGGCAGAGCGCCAAAGGTGTAGGTATGTGGTCTATTACTGTCTACCTTACTTTTACCGGGGGGAAATCCTATATGGATTCCTTCACCCCGTGTGTGCTCAGGGCAAGGGGTATGTGAGACTCCTAAAGGGTACCCACTAAAATCTACCGGGTGTCCCGTGGCGCATTTGTGCCAGGGGGTTACGGGAACCACATGTGACACAACCGGGACCATTACTTGAGTAGATATCTAACATTTATCTGGGTCTATCTGTGGGTTATTGCGGCACCCTAGCTATTAAACTAATCATTTTGATTATTTGTTTTGCCAAAGCAGACTTCATAGAGTGTTCGTAACATGAAAAGTAAGCCAAAAGAGTGATAAAATTAAAATTGAAAAAATAAAAAAAATGATTAAAATTGTTGTCTAAATACCGATATCTACCCGTGCGACGCGACGCCGGGGAAGGTCACTATCTAAAATAAACCGCGATAAAATTCGTTATAAATTATTTTTATTTCAATGTGTGATATTCGCGTAAATCTAAGAAAATACTACCTATATCAAATGTTCAGTTTACAACGACATAACCATTCTACGTAATTTAATAGCGGAAAGCATTGTATCGTAAATATGGCTAACTATAACTCGTTTCTACTCTTTGATGACCGAATTAACGGATGAAGAACATTTTGATGTACCTAAATAATGATGTAGTCGCGTCTAAATTAGCTCGTATAATATTGGTCTAAGTCAAGGATATGTAAACAGTTTGAAAGTCAAATGCTTCTTGAAGGGCAAGGGAAAAAATCAATAATTACAAGCGTGCGTCATAGAAATTTTATCGGACCTCTCGCTTGCACTTATAGAACTGATCTAGTGCTATCACATTCTTTTGATGTTAGGATTTATAAAGATGTATAGATAAGATCTACATAGAATAATTAATTTATCTATGCTCAAGTGTAGTATTTTTCTCCTGCTTTATCTGAGTCATTCTAACTCTAAAAGTCTGTATTGTATTTAATGACGGGCCCGTGGCGTGGTCGGTAAAATACTTGCTTTTCACGTCGCAGGTCGTGGGTTCGATTCCCACCCGAGACAAACATTAGTGATCAACATTTCTGTTTGTGTCGAGTCTGGGTGTAAATATCTATTATAAGTATATATTTACAAAAGAAAAGTATTATATGTATAGTATTTACCAGTTATCTGGTTTCCATAACACAAGCTCTGCTTAGCTTGGGACCAGTTGACCGTGTGTGTTAATGTCCCAGAATATTTAAAAAAATAAATAAAAAATAAACTTCCGGTGTACTATGACGTGCCATATGAAAGGCCGGTGGCGTGGTCGCTATACTTGCTATACTTGCTTTTCACGCCGCAGGTCGTGGGTTCGATTCCCACCCAAGTCAAGCATTTGTGTGGTGAACATGTCTGTTTGTACTATGTACTTAGATACTTCATTTAATAAAGGAAAAAAGCCTACTGAGTTTTTTGGCAGTGTTTCTATAGAGAAATATTACTCGTACCAAAAAAATCAGTAGGCATTTTATTACTGGCCACTAGTCAGTCATTCACTGCACAGTAGAAAAAAATATTTTACCTATTTTTAAGTAGATTAAAAAAAAAAAAAAGAAAGCATTTTTCGTTTCATTTCATTTAGTAATACAAAAATATTTTTTCTCTTTCCAGGGTCTCTGGACTTTGAGGAACACGAAGAGGCTGTAGGCAGATTCTTCCAGGACCTGACAGAAGACAACCCTTTGAGGTTTGGAGTCAGCGGGGACGTGATGGAAGAATTCGTCCAAATAGCCAAGGAGACAACCAAAAAAGTGCTAGAATAAACTGTGATATAATTATTTGTACCTGAGTTTTAACTCCTTTACTTATAAACGAACTTTAACTTGAGAATAGCTAAAATAGGTAATGTACTTTCTTCTAGATACTTTGAAAATATATGACAGAAACAAAACATAAATAATGAGCCATTTACACGATAATAGACGAGACATGGCATGGTCTAATAGGTGTCCCAATTATATTCCTGCATTAGATTGACAGCGAGTGCGTGACAGCTCCAACAACCTTTTCAGTACTTTCGCGAATAGGCTCACAGTGGCGAACGGCAGAAGTCTGAAAAAGGGAAGCCGGAGCAAAAAAGTTCTTGCTTAAGATGCTATACTTTTTTTTGTTGCTATTCCTATTATTTGTGACTATTTCCTAAAGAGAAGCCGATGGTAATCGGCCTTTATGGATCCTTGGTCACTGCTAGATAGCCAATTTATATATACATAAATGATGTCGTCTCATACAGCATCTTTTATCTATTTTAAATAATAACTGTTGTACTATGGATCTATGGTCTTAAAACAAATATTGGATTGTCCTAAAGACAGTTGCCCGTATGACACTTTTTTAATGGCTTGCTGTCCTGTCTTACTTGTCCTGTCGCGGCTATTGTTCACGTGTAAACTATGCTATTTCAGCTTGCTTCGTTTAGGGGTAAAGGGGTAGATAATGTTTATTTTAAATGTGTAATATATTGTTTGTTTGAATAAGAGTGTTTGTCTTGATTAATAGTGAGAAATTATAGCCATTATAGGCAGCAGGGGCGCAGCTAACGTTGCCATCTTTAAATATCAAATAGGTAGCCGGACGTTTTCGAAAAAAAACGGGCTTTTGGGTCCCAAAGTCGAACATTAAGATAAATTAAGGATTTCTGACAAAACTATCATTTAAGTGACACACATTTTAAAAGCCGGACTTTTGTAGGCTCAGCGATAGCTTTGAAATATACTTAGAGCGCGAATTTGAACATGCTTAGGGCTATACACATGTGCGAATTGTCTCAACGACATAGAATCTAGACTGCTCTAATAGGTAAGTAACCCAAATTAAAAAATAGGTACTAGAAGTACTTACTTCATTTTAAAAGTGATAATAGAAGGGTAGCCTACTGAGTTTTAGCAGTGTTTCTCTGTGGTTGCCACGTCTTTTACTGCACGGTAGGAAAAGCAATTGGACGATTTTATGTAGAGCCCCTGTCTGAAAAATAAAGAATATTTTCAATTCATTTCATGCACTACATCGTTGAAGAAAAAACCTAAAACTTCGAGGAAATGGCACACCCATTAAAATATAAAAGGTGTAACTAGGTATGCTTGGTTAGTGTGCAGATTAAGGCCGTAACTCTCTCTCTCAGCTATCCATGCTAAGGCAAATTGCTCGATTTAAGACCTTAAGATTTTTTGAGAAAAACTGAAGAATGAAGAAGGAAATAATTGAAGTGTATTTTAGATTTTAGATAGGTATATAACACACCAACTGTTTCCAACCTCATTTTGTGATACTTATATTAATTCCAATGTTCAACGTCATTTAGGCCGTTTAAAAATAAACTGCGCCAAATTAAAACATCTCTTATATACTCTTTATGTACTATCTCATTGGCAAATTGAAGGTGCGTGGGTTCAATTACATGATATCAAGGTTCTCTGAGTAGTCTGTGCATGATATGAAAAGTCCACAACACACACTCCACTAAATCAGTAACTCTTTTATAGGGCAGTACGTTTCTACAATAAACTTCCTATTAGGGAAATGACTATTAACAAATTTAAAATAATTATAAAATCTACGTCATGTAAGAAAGCGTATTACAAAATTTCAGATTATGTAACAGATAAAAACGAATGGAATTAAGTCGCTCTAATTCAACACAATAAACAAACAAAATGTAATAGATATAAGTACTTTATTTAAAAAAGAATAAAGCCTACTGAGTTTTTTGGCAGTGTTTCTCAGTAGTTGCCAGTCATTCACTGCACGGTGGGAAAAGAAATTGGACTATTACTATGTAGACTCGCGTCTTAAAAAAAATAAAGCATATTTTGATTTTGAACACATCAAGTTCTTACTACGCGTTTGCACTGCACAACAAAACATGATACAGGCATAGTCTTATCTCTTCTACTCGATACTTCTAAACTATAGACTAACTAACTATAGTGCTTGCAACATGTTTTCTTGTGCATATTTCGCGATTGGAAACTAGGGGTTAGGTCAACAAGCAGTGGCGGATTTACCAGCAGGCTGAGTAGGCTTGGGCCTAGTGCTGCGGATTCCAGAGGGCGGCAAATTTGTCTCAAAAATGTTTAACTTAACGCTAAGAAAATTGGGAAGAATATTTACAAAAATTGGGAAGTTATTGGTTTCACCCCGATTTTTAAAAAATCGAGTACCGTCTTTTGTCCATGTAGGGTATCGAAATGCAGAGGTCAGAAGGGACGGCAAAATTTGAATAGCCTACTGGCGGCAAAAGTGTTAATTCGCCACTATCAACAAGCTTTAAGCAAGAGGCCCGTGGCTGTTTTGTAACAACTAATGTCCTACTTACATACTTATTCATTTTCTCTCATTATCTTTTTATAGACCATTTCTCTTCTTCAAAAGCAATATCTGGAGTGGTACCATAAATGTGTAACGATGTGGGACTTGGACATGTTTCGATACCCGAGCTTAAGGATCCTGGCTTGGAGAAGTAGGTATAGAAGCGGGAGTGTGGTGGAGGGTTGAGTCCCATTTAAACAACATATAAGACAAACATTTGATAATTGATTGATTTTTAAATCTCTGCAACACCTCTCGCCATCTTGTTATCGAAGGATACCAACTACTTAGTTAGCTGGTCATATATTTAGGCCAGTAGATCAAAATGCACGGAACATCTAATTAAACAACTTTAATCAACATCAAACTATATATAAAGCATCAAAATGTCAAAGCCTAACGCTTGCCAATCTTGTCTGGCCGCCGACCAATTCAGTTCATCCTAAAATAAACTCCATCACGGGAATTTTTACTTCGATTTTAGTTCTACAGTGGCCATGAGCTCCGTACCCAATAGGCCTAACGTGAAATTAGCTAAATTGTGGTATAAATATAGAGTGTTACCTAAAGAAGATCAAGAGAAGCAAATTCAAACAACACCAGAGATCGTTGATGATACAAAACGCGAAGGCAAGGAATATGAAGCATATCCTCCTTATAATTTTTCTTGGTTTATCGAAAATAAAATAGCAGCAATGGGTTTTCCACAGACAGTGGAGAATTTAAACTATTTATCAGATGTGGGAATCGGCCATCTTGTAACGTTATCGCCAGAGAGAATCCCGCCAATTTTGGAATGTCAGAAAAAGTTAAAATGGAGCGAAATAAGGATAAAGGAATTTGGAACGCCGACTCTCAAGCAAATTTTGAAGTTTGTTGAGATCTGTGAGAGAGCTGAGATGAGAGGAGAGGTGAGTTTCTAGTTTTTTAGTTTTTCTTTATTGAGATTAAACCCAAAATAATTAAGACACCACTGTTTCACCTGTAAGTCTAATATGATTGAAAACAGTGTAGGCAGGGGTCAACGACCCTATGTAGAGATTTTTAAAAGCCAGCAGCCTGCCCAAGCCAGTCAGTCTTAAAAAAATTACACAAATCCGCCCATTTTCGTGTGGAAGAGTAACAACCGAACATCGAACTACCTTTCCATACAACTATTCATACCACCATAGAACAATTTGTAGTTGCAAACTTAAGAGATTCTGGAACCAACAGTACCTATACCGTATTCTACTAATATTATAAACGCGAAAGTTTGTAACAATGTACTGACGTTTCTTACTTTTTCACGCAAAAACTACTGGACGGAATTGGATGAAATTTAGCACAGAGATAGAATATGAATAATTATTAGCTAGTTAATTATGAATTGATATAACACACTCGGTCACCTGGTCCCAAGCTAAGCAGAGCTTGTGATAAGAAAACTAGATAACTGATTTTAGCTATACATTAATACTTTTCTTTACTAAATATACCTATACTTATAATAGATATTTACACCTAGACTCGACACAAACACAAATGTTCATCACTAATGTTTGTCTCGGGTGGGAATCGAATCCACAACCTGCGGCGTACAAGATAATACCTAGATACAGTGATGGGAACCATGGGTTGCAGGTATTAGGCGTCCACTGTCGGCACGGGCGCGGGCGCACAGGCACGCTGCTAGCATGCTACCTGGTGCATTTCAAGAACATGGCGCCTGAACGCGCAGTGCTCACTGTCCGAGTACAAAGGCCTGGTAAGTGGGTTTCATTCAAGAAATAATAATACAAAAATTAAATCCTTACTAATATTATAAATAGGAAAGTAACTCTGTATGTCTGTCGCGCTTTCACGCCAAATCACTGAACCGATTTTGATAAAATTTGGTATGGAGATAGTCCGAGATCCGGGGAAGGACATGTGATAGTTTTACCCGACTGCGCAAAAAGAGACTAATGGTTAAGTTAGCGCGAGTTAAATAGAATAAAAAAGTTATACTTGTTAAAAAAGTAAAAAAAAAATGTTCTTCATGCGTTATGATCCAAACTAAGTTTATGAAGAATTTAAGAAGAATCAGAATCTGGCAACTGGATTCATTCCCGTTGCCTTTTCCCCATTTCTATTGGGGTCGGCTCCCAGTCCAACCTGATGCGGCTAGCTACCAGAATTATACGAGCGACTGCCATCAGACTTCAAAACCCGTAGGGAACCAGTAGCTGAGATAGTTAGACCAGGTTTCAGATTATATTGGCTTCTGACTACATGTAACGACTGTCATACATGTGTTAAATAAGAACCGACGGCTTAACGTACTCTCAGAGGCACGGAGGGTAGTCCCTCAACCAACCGGACACCGAAACAAATCTTTGTTGTTACACAAATATTGTCCGGGGCGAGAATCGCACCCGCGACACAGTATAGCCCAATCGGACGGCTTACACCGCTCGACTACCGAGGTCGTTAATCTGACAACTGGATTGTGTAATAGAAATAAATAAAATAAAATAGATTATAGATTAGATTTTTTTTGGAACGAAGATACTTATCGCGCGTTGTGAAAGGGGGCTAGACGGAAAAAATTCTTACGAAAAGTTGTCACGACACTTTTTGCTATAGTAAGCTATTGTAAGCTGTGCGGCGTGCGCATGTTTCTCTGTCTGTCTGTCTCTCTCTCTCTCTCTCTCTAGAGATAGAAAAAAAAATATTATAACTTAAAAAAATAAATTTTTATTACAATTCCTTCACTAATTCATCGAAAGGAACTTCGCTCCATCGGGTGTCCCTTGACACCTTTCAAGTTTTTTTTTTATTTCATATCATGTTAGTAACAAATATCTGGATGACCGAGCTTTGCTCGGTATTTTTTTTTTAAATGACATTTTCTAAAAATGATTCCTAGCTAGATCGATATATCGCCCCCGAAACCTTGAGAATTGCTCATTTAAAGATATAAGATATGCATAGGACTATGTTAGTAAAAAAAATTAATGAAGATTTAAACAATATCATTTGAAACCAATTGTGCGGCAGACATGCATCTATGCACACAAAGGTTCAATATAGGCGAGTCATACCTCATGACAATCATTTGCAATTTATACCAGGGATTGAATAACCGAAAAAATTATGGTTGAAACGGTAAGCAGTATGACGTCATACCTTTAAGTTTCGTTACCTTAAAATAAAGGTACTTTTAAATTACTATACCATAAAGTAACTGTACCTGTATAATTTCGATACTGTAATATTGCGGTATCATTACTCCTTCAAGTATCTAAATTTTAAAATAAAGGTTTTCTTTGTACCCTGCCGCCCGCGCCGAGGTGTCACGCGTCGTGTCGTCTTTACTCGATCTAAAATTTACTGATTTTTGAATTGATGATATTCGCGCCTCGGCAGCCAGAAAAAGCAGGTTGTTTTGCCTTTTGCCGCCATTAATGTTTCCGCGTTTACTTACTTTGTTTTTCAACTTAATCACAAGTGTGCTTCATTGAAACTTCACATTAGATTAGACTAGATTGTCGCCAAGATGGATAAAAGTAAGTACCTACAAACTCATTAAGCATATTATCTTAACAATTTAGGTTTATAACTTTGTATTGCTACTTTATTAGAGTGAGGCCGAACGAACGTAATATTTCGAGTTGTGAGATCATAAAGTCGCTGAATTCGGTTTCAGTAAGAAATACCTACTAGTCAACAGTCAACTCTTTTTGCATTGCCGCGCTTCGTGTGGTAAAACTTTTTAAAGCAACCGACTGCAGGATCAGGGACACATTCTACAGACTCACACGCAACTCAAAATATTGTGTCCGTTAGGCTTCGTCCTAAATACGATATAAGTAAGTACCTACCTACCTAAAGACAAAATACCATTTGTTTTTATTTAAAGAACTTACTAACTTGCTAGAGTTTTAGGTACCTACCTAAGCAAGTTTTAGGTAAGGTATCATGGAACAAAATTATCGTCAGGTCACAGTGTATATTTCATTTTTCATTTCATTTATTTATTCATTAAACAATATACATTGTGTCTGAATTAATACCTTTAAATTATTTAATTAACATATAAACAAGTTGTAAAATTATAATAATAAAGGTAACCCTGATTACATTAACAGTTATATAAACATATTAAATTCAATTTTATATTATCATAACAATTTTTAGATTATTGAAAATTAATACCATATTTAAAATTAATAATAATAATAATAAGTAATCAATTTAGATTCATTATTTGTCAAATATGTCATAATAATTCCATTATAAGTCATATATTGAATATAAACATCGTTCTAGTAAAAAGTGTTTTAGCCGAATTTTAAACAACTTTGTGTTATAGACAATGGATTTCAGGTCAGCTGGTAGTTTATTAAAGATTTCTATTGCTTGGTATTTTGTACAATGCTTGGCTATATTAAATCTAGGCACCATTTTATTTATTATAACTTTCCTTCTGGTGTTGTCCCTATGCTCCCTTTCTTTGATGGTTTCATACTCATGAATGTACTTTGAGAAATGAGTTAAAAGAGTTAGAATGTAGAGACTAGGTACAGTTAAAATTTCTAGATTTTTGAAATGTGGTCTACAAGATTCGTACTGAGGAATTCCAACAATAGTTCTTATTGCACGCTTTTGTAACAGAAAGGCTCTTTTACAGTTGTAGTCATAACTATTTCCCCAAAACATAATAGTGTACCTTAATCTGGACTCGACCAATCCATAATATACTACTTTTAAATGATCTATGTCAATTTCATCTCTCAAACTTCTAAGTGCATAACAGGCAGACGATAAATTTGATTCAATGGTAGCCAGCTCCTGTTTCCAGTTTAATAGAGAATCTATCTCAATACCAAGGAATTTCACTGAATTCACTAGACTTATCTTTTCACCTCTCAAATAAACATCTAAATCATCTTTATTACGGGAAGTAGTTTTAAATAGTAAAATGTTAGTTTTATTTGTATTGATGATTAAATTATTAGCAGTAAACCACTCGTCAAGATATTTTAAACAGTTATTTACATTAATTGTCAATTTGTTTATAGTAGGCGCGTCAATAACAACGTTTGTGTCATCTGCATAAACTACGAGCCTTCCTTCTGGTAAAGTTTTATGCATATAATTAAGTAAGTCATTTGTGAAAATTATATAAAGGATGGGGCCCAGTATTGATCCTTGAGGTACTCCTCGCGTTAAATTTACGGTTTTAGACTTAAATGTGTTTTCATGATTCTTATTGTCAATATTTTTTATTTCAACATACATTTTTCTGTTTTGAAGATATGATTGAAGGAGTTGTAAGCTTTTGCCTCTAATACCATAATACTCCAGTTTGATCAAGAGTAATTCATAATCAATTGTGTCAAATGCAGAACTTAGGTCAATAAATAGAGCCGCTACTTTCAATTTATCATTTAATTTGTTAACAACGTCATTCATTAGAGTGTTTATTGCGTCAGAAGTACCAATGCCCTTTTGGTAACCAAATTGCCTAAGATTAAGTATTCGTTTTGAGTTCAGATGAACCATTAGTCTACTTTTTATTATTTTCTCAAACAGTTTAGATACAGTTGGCAACAAAGATATCGGCCGATAGTTTTTCACGTCGGTTTTACTGCCTTTTTTATGAATAGGCATTACTTTAGCCAATTTAAGTTGATCAGGAAAAACTGCTTCTTCTATACATTTATTAAAGAACGCAGAAAGTGGAGAAGCTAGTAAGTTAATATTATCGCTAATAACTGTAATTGGCAAATCATCATAGCCACATGACTTTTTTTTTGGCATTTTTCCAACAATTTTAGCAATTTCACTTGGCGTAGTTGGTTTAAATATTAATTCGTCATCAACTCTAACAGTATTATTTGTCAAAAACGATATTGCTTTTTCTTTTTCTGAGTTTATGAGAGAAGATTTATAAATAAAGTTGTCCACAAAAATATCTGAGACTTCTTGAGGGTCACTTGTTAATTTATCATTAGTTTTTAACATAATTTTTTTATCTAAATCTGGTTTATGTTTTTTTGTGTAATAATTAACCAATTTCCATGTCTCTTTAGTTATATTTTTACTTTTTTCTAAATGACGAGCAATGCCTTTTTTTTTTAACTGTCGAATGACACTCCGAAAGATGCGTACATATTTCTTCTTATAATTAGATATGCTAATATGATTACAGGGACTAGAACAAAGGAACCTTTTCATTTTACTGGAAATTTTAACACCTTTGGTAATCCATTTGATTGTGGTATTTTTTAAAGGCTTTTTCCTCAAAAGTTTTTTTCTAAAAGACTTACGGAAAATGGTACCTAAGTTCGCTAAAAAAGCATTTAAACCCATATTTTCCCAATTTTCACTGTTGGTTTTAATGTTATTTTCAAAATCAATATTATTCTTTTCATTAAAGATCCTTTTTTCTACAGTAATTGTATAATCACCTCTTTTAGCAGTTGTAGTGTCTAAGATTAATTCACAAAAAAGTGCCCCGTGACCGTCTGCTAATCCATTATGGTCCACCGTGACACTCTCAAAGTACTCATTAACTAAATTTGTGATTATATTATCCAAACATGACCTAGAGTTATTTCTAATAAAAGTTGGGCCATTTATGAGACATCTGAAATTATAACACTTCAATAGACTTAAAAATTCCAACGACCTTTTACTTGCAACCAGAATATCTGTGTTAAAGTCACCGAAAATAACACAGTTTTTGTCAATTAAGTACTCTAATAGCTTCTCTAAGTTTTGTAGGAAACTATCAAAATTTTTCTCATTTGGGCTTCGGTAGCAACAGCAAATATATAGTCCAGTTTTAAGGTCTTTTATACCGCAAATCTCGAATATTTCTGATTTGTACAAATTTTTGACTCTCTCAATTTCCTCGAATTCTTTACTATGGTGTGCTAGGATTAGGCTACCCCCCCTGATTTTGTTCATCCTTGTGTTGTATGCAGCTATGCTATAGTTTGATAAATGAAACATTTTAGCAGATGTAGAATTTAAGAAATGCTCAGCAATGCATAGGTAATCTAGTGTGACAGTAAAGGCAGTAAACTTATAGATCACATGATATTATTACCGAGGTCAGGTGATTTGAAATTAAGTATTTTTATCTGTAGGTGTCTTAACTTAACTTATCATTGTACCTATTTTATTCAAGCATTAGATAGGTAATTAAAGCTTACCTAGATACATATTAAATTAGTTGTAATGGCCGTTTTTCGGTTTTTTTAGCCATTTACCGGTACCGCAACGGCACGCGGCACCGACATCATTTCTAAAATGTATGAACATTTCATATAAATGTTCATATATTTTTGCTTCGTGCCGGTGCGGTGCCGTGCCGTTGCCATGCCAGCAAGTGGAAAAACGCCAATTAGGTACCTAAATCAGTGTTGTTCAAATTATCGGTCACGACCCATGATTTGAAAAACTACAACAATGGCATCGCACGGTCTGATGCAGTGCACAGGGTTTTAATGCAGTTTTAGGCAACATTTTAGTTAATATGCTCTCTAGTTTATATTTTAGTATTCAATATTATATTAAAGTTTTTTTTTATAATTTCATCTTAGTAAGTAATTATTCTTATTTTAATATAGGATATCTATGTATTATTTTGACTCATATTTTCTTTGTATTTTATTTTTTACTCCATTAATAAGAACCAAATTAATAGCAAATTAATTGGTAAGTATCGATCGATAGCAATAGTGCGCAACACTGCACCCGCCCTTACGACCCATGAGTGGGGGAGAGAGAGCGAAATATTCTCTGCACCGCTCTTATGACCCATTGTGCAGCGAGAGAAAAATTGTGCTTTATATATTTTTTGCTTTTATGATTTGTTTCAGAACCAGCCATCATGGGTCAGAATAAGCGCCATCATTCTCCAGATGTTTTTGTGGATTCGGAACGACCAAACTCGCCCTCTGTTCTCAATCATAAGGTAGAAAAACGCCTGGAGAAAGAAAAACATCGACCTGAATGTTTCCACTGCATGACTATCCAACCGGAAGAAAAGGATCAAAGAAATGACATTTTTGGCATACTTATAAAAGAAGAGATGAAAAATATAAAACCTTGTATGAGAGCCCGTGTGTACTCAAGAATATTGGTATTCCTACATTCTTTGGAAGGGAAGCACACTAAAGATGTTCCTTTAACTGATTCTGAAGAGCTAGGTTAAGAACCCTCATGTTAAACTTAATATTACGTTTTTAATTAAGTGGTTGACTGATAATAAATAATTAATAACAATACAAATATGTTAGAGGTTTTATTTTCTCCAAACATGAAATATAGTAACATAGGAAGTCCAAATTGCATGAAAGTCTCATAACGATTAGCTAGGTCCTAGGACCTTAAACTTAACCTTAATCTACCTAGCTTGACCTTAGCTTATTTGTGTGTATTGGGTCTAGACCCAATACACACAAATAAGCTTAAAATCCTGTTTTACACATACGAAAATACACTTAAGTACAAAATATACTAGGTAAATCATCTAGGTTGTCATCTGATTTTCAGAACTATTTATTACCAAAAAATAAAAAAGCTAAGAATTGTAAAGAAATGAGGTTACGTGAGAAATTTTAAATGATGTAGCTTAAACAAAATGCCTTCACTTAATGACTATTAGTCAAAGTATAATAATTTTAATCAGTCAGCATCCTTAGCTAAGGAATAATTCACACGGTATTTATTGATTATTTCTTATTACTAATATATCATCAACAATATTTTCATTTAAATTGTAACGTAGGTTATTGAGTACAAATTTCAATGACAAAAAAAGGCGCTCTACACTTACTTGTGTAGCTGGCACTGCAAACACAACCTTCGCTAATAAATATAATTGAGGCTCTAACAAAACCTTTTTTTGCCAAAATGATAAAATATTCTCATTTAGTGGTAGACGTGTATGGTTCGAAAAATTTTGTAGTATATTTGTAATATCGGCCCGAGTATGAATATAACGAGCGCGTTGTTCACATCTTTTTACTCGTTCGGTTTGTGCCAACATAAGTTCCAGCTCATCCTGTTCATCTGCTGCCGAAGATGTGCTTGGGCGAGGGAAATTTTCATCTCCTTCTGGATTAGTGTTGATTTCATTGGCTTGCATTTTCAAAATTCGGAGCCAAGTAACATTTAAATGCTGTAAAGCCAAAGCTTCCTCTTCAATTGATAATACTACCTGAAATCGAGGATCTAAATACAATGCACTAAGGAATGTGGCATTGGTCATCAAAACGTTTTGTCTATTTTTCATAAATAAACATATCTGTTGTGCAAGGGGGGTTTGCACGTGTGATGTATCTAGAAAACATTTTGTCCAAAAGTAAAAAAAAATCACTCAGAGTAAGCTGTTCCGCTTGTAACTGCTTAGTGCATATTTTAGCGGGCTTCAGAGAACTTAGTAAATCATCAATAGCATCCCAAAAGGTGAGAGAACAATACAACTCATCCCCAGGGACTTCCGAGCAAAAATTCTTTAAAGTTTTTAAACGCTCTAACATGTCAAAAGTTGAATGCCAACGTGTATTATTATCTAAAATAGCTTTATTTTTTTTGGAAGATTTTATAATATTTTTCATAGTAGGTGTTCGGAGTTTCCTAACAATCGAGCGCGCTTGTTCGATAATAGGATCTGATTCATCTTCTTTTATCGCATCTTGAATTGCTAGCTGCAATGAGTGTGCAGCGCACCGAACTGATGTAATTTCATATGGGACTTCGTCGTTGGATTGAAAATTTACCTCTAATAATTGGTCACTGTATTCTAGATCCGAATCCGACTCATCATCACTTATATCTCCTTCTTTCAAAATGTCGTTCAGCGAGCGCGTCAATTTTAACATATTGGCACCATTATCTGATGTTATCGTATAAATTTGATCCAAATTTATTTTGTACTTTCTTAAGATATATAATAACTTTTCTCGAAGGTAATCTGACGTACTTCTGTCCCACATCTCTGCCATACCTAAGGTTTTAATCACCACCGAGGCATTTTCAACGTACTGGACATTGACGGCAAAAAATGTTCGATCTAGTCGAGTGGCACTGTCAATTTTTAATGAAACTAGCCTTCCCTTAATATCCTTAGTTATATTTTCTCGTACAATTTCCGCCTTCTCTGCAATTAATCTTTTTATTGAGTGTGAATTTAGAGATTGAGCTTCTCTCGGGCTAATGGATGTCATTGCTATGATATTCTTAAATGCCTGATCATCCATCAATAAAAATGGCCTTCCATGTATCGTTACTAAGTTAACACACTGCGTTTGTAAATAGGTAAATTTTGAAGAAGTAGTTTGTTGTGTTTTTTTGTCTGGCCGCCCTGGCCGGTCACTATTATTTGAAATATTCAAATCATTTTCATCATTTGTGTGTTCTTCGCTTGCGTTCAACTTGTTTCGGTCGTTGACTATGTTAAACTCAGATGGATGTTTGGTCGACAAATGATACAGTAAATTTGTTCCGTGCTCGCCCTGAAAGACGAATAATATACATTAGGTAGGTATATTTAATTTAAAATATGTGCAAATATTTACAACATCGTTCAGCTAGTAAAGTTGTAAAATAAAAAAGCCCGACTTCAAATACTAAAAAGTATAAAATAAATTCATAAAAATTTAATTTCTGACGGGCCGGTGGCGTGGTCGGTAAGATACTTGCTTTTCACGCCGCAGGTCGTGGGTTCGATTCCCACCCGAGACAAACATTTATTTAAATATGCCTATTTGTCTTGTGTCTGGGTGTAATTATCTATAATTAAGTATATATTTACAAAAGAAAAGTATTGTATATTACCAGTTATCTGGTTTCCATAGTACAAGCTCTGCTTAGTTTGGGATCTGATGACCGTGTGTGTTAATGTTCCACTATATTATATTATATTATTATATTATAATTTCATACAAGTTTTATGCAAACCATACCTTTATTATTAATAAAATACTATTATTACACATACATAAAAAAAATACCAATCCAATTAAAAACCTCCGCCTTTTTGAAATCGGTTAAAAATGGTTTACCTAGACGTGTAGAACAACCCCCGTTCGGATAACATTACCCTAGCTCATTGTTTCGCAACCTGTTATAGACTACCTACCGTCTCCTTTACAAGAAAAAAATAAAAGTATTTTAGTATAGGTATTAAATTTCTAATGAGGTGGGTACGCCGTGATCGTCCCCAGGGGCTGTACCTACCGCCTGTTACCTATTTATGTATAGCCCAGGCTTAAACACTTTGAAATACTTTGAATACCTATAAATTATAAACTATCAACATTCAATACTTATTCAAAAGTAAATAGGTACTAACCTTGACAATTGTTTCACAACCGGGGACTAAACATTTCGAACTTTTTGAAGTTTTATCATAAGAAAAATAAGAGTAAACCGCGTTTTTCCGTTTTCTTCCCATCGTTTAATGAGTGCTCGTGGATAATGTAAAATCACAGTGTAAAAACTAACACGTCAAAACAACAGTGAAATTAAAAAGGCACAAAAACTGCAAATAAAAGACAACTGACGCGTCGCCGTTCGTTCAAGTCTCAACACCAAGTACCGACAGGAACGGGCTAGCAATGTCGCCGCACCCGACCTCCCGCGCCCTGCGCCGCTACCGCCGCGTCGCGCTCGCTCTTCGTCGCATCTCTTTTTTCGGTACCGAAATTATTTCGGTAAAGGTATTAGTAATATATAGGTATAACGATACCGTAAAAAAAATAATGTATATATCTTTTTTAAATGATACCACAACCGCAATTCTCAACCGTTTTGGTTCTACCTTTAAATCGAAGCTGTAACAAAATTTTATACCGGTACCATACCCTTATACCTTTACCGCTTTCAACCCCTGATTTATGCTGTTGGGGCTGGCCCGAACATTGCAGAGCAAGGAGACTTTTTGCGCCAAATCGCAAAAAAGTCATTTGTATGACATGTAAACATGTCTGATGCACTGCAGAAGCGAGGCAGCCCCATCAGCATTCTTTAACCATTATTATACAGGACACGTATAGCACCGACGGCACGCTGCGTATAGTTGCTCCACAGGCTGCACGTGTAGAATACTTGGTCGGCTCCCAGTCTAACCCGATGCGGCTAGCTACCAGAATTATACGAGCAGAGAATTATAGGGAACCAGTAGCCGAGATGGTTAGACCAGGTGTCAGATTATATTCGCTTCTGACTACATTTAACGATCATAGATGTGTTAAATGACAACCGGGACCGACGGCTTTACGTGCTCTTCGAGGCACGGAGGGTAGTCCCTCAACCAACCAGACACCGAAACAAATTTTTGTGTAGAATACTTGGCAGTACGCAACAGTAATACATTTTATAATTTGTGTTGTGTTATGATGACACTTCAGACATCATATGGCTCTCCTAAAACTTACATCCTATTTTTTTTTAATTGTTATTTTCTAAATTCCAGGTTCCTGCGAAACATATGAACAAGAAAAGGCAGTCTGCCACTACCACGACTGCTTACGAGGGACAATAGAAAAACCTGACTACAGACTAGTGGAAGACAAGCTTTATTTCGACCTCTCCATGAAATACATGTACGAAGACGAAGAACCCCTAAAGACCACAGCATCGGAAGACCAAGAGGAACAAGAAGACCTTAAAATCGTAAAACTAGGAGAACAGAATGATGAAAAAGGTGTTAAAATAAAAATACCCAAAAAGAAATCAAATGCTATGGTTATAAATCATAAAATCTATTTTTAATCATTTTGTACTTTTTTCATTTTATAATTCTTTGAATGCAAGAGTAAGTAGTTATCTGGTATTGTAATAATCTCTTCTCCAGCCTCCTAGCTGAATTTTGACCACAGACTAGGTAAAGATTTTGACGACAGGTGACCAGCCAGAAGCAAGAAATATTATACAACAGACATGGCATTAGCCTTTTGGATTTGATAAATTAGACATTGCCTTTGGCATAAATATATTCTGATTGATACCGGAAAGAAAATAAAAATAAGACAAGGCTGTATGGTCAAAACCTTTGCCTGCCTATTGGCGAACAATATTAACAACAACAACAAGAAATATTATTGTGCAAGTGTACAAACCACCGATCAGATATCTTAATACATCGTATAGACACTCGCGTAATTTGTTTTTATTTGCCACTACAGTCCATCAAATCTAAGAAGTACCGTTTGACAGTTCTAAACGTAGTACATTTAGAATATTATTTTTTGTATGAAAATTGTTTAAATAAAAATAGCTTCATAATTCAATTATTTTAACAGTGTGAATTACGCCTCTATAAAGCTAATTTAATAGAAAACAGTGAAACGTCAAAACGGTACTTCTTAGATTTGATGGTTTGTAAGTATATATTTTTCGACCAACGAATAATTTGGATTGGTTCGTTCAAGGCAGAGAACTTGAACGTACTAATCCAAATTAGCTGTCTTCTCAATAACCGGCAACTTTGACGAGTACCTATAATTTAATACAGTAAGTATTTGAAGCAAGTGACGATGCGTCTAGAAGGGTCTTACGGGCGTCTATAAATACGTGAGGTGTTTAGTGATATTCTGATTAATAGGGAAGATACCTACTTAAGTATTATTAATAAATATTTTGTAACTAATTAAACAAATAATGAGCCACTGCAACGTTTTCATTTTAATTAAATTTATTTCTAGCTATAATTATGAATTTAAAGTTTTGCGAAACGGAACGACCGCTTTTTAAAATATCGCTGCACTGATCAGACCCCTTATATTGGCGAAACATTCACAAGAAAACGTTGCAAGCACTATCTATCTCTATCACCTAGAGATGAGTAGAAAGAGACAAGTCTACGCTTGTATCATGTTTTGTTGTGCAGTGCAAACGCCCAGTAATGATCTGCTTAAGCCCGGCACTTTTGGGTATACAGATGACAGCAGAGCTATATGTCTAGTCCACGTGCCATTGCGGCTGAGATCCAGTCCCTGGAGGCCATGGTTGAGCGCTTGAAATTGTCTCTCAAGGCTGTTTCCGACTGGGGTGACGCCAATCTAGTCAAGTTCAATGATGCTTAAATCCAGGCGTGTCTGTTCTATAAAAAGAGGCCATTTCATTTGGCTCCTACTTTTCAAGGTGTATCTGTGCCTATTACAGACCACATTGAGCTTCTTGGCGTCAATATGACTTCGACCCTCAATTTTGGCCCGTACGTTGAGTCTAAGTCTCAACTGGCTGCCAAAAAGCTAGGTCTCCTCGCGACGACGGTGCGTCGGCACTTCTCACCAAAACAGATGCTCGTGTTATACCAAGCACAAGTTCGTTCATGTATGGAGTACAGCCAGGTACGGGATGGTTCAGCCAAATACCAACTCGAGGCGTTGGAGTCAATAAAGACGAGCCAAGAGGCTTATTGACAACGAACTTAACAAGGCTAAATTGCAAAATCTCTAGCATCTGCGAAAAGTTGCTAGTCTTACGGTCTTCTGTAAGATACAATTCGGTGTGCGTTGGAATTACATAATCTTATTGCCCCATCTTCGTTCTATCATCGGACAAGTAGAGGCACGGTTGTGCGCCATCGATATATAGTGGAAATTCCACGAGTAGAGGAAAGTGACCAAATATGGGCTACCATTTTGTTTTTGCCTCAAAAATAAAAAACTATTAAATAATTAACCATTTATTGACGTCACTATAACCACACATAAATTTTTAAAGAACTAAGTGACAATCTTATATTCTTAATATTACAATATATTATTTAATTAAGCATTAAACAAAATATCAAAAAAGACGCTAAATATGGAACAGGTACTCAAATATAAGCCTATATTTGAGTACCTGTTCCATATTTAGCGTCAAAAACAAATAGAAACTTATAATATCTTGTACCAAAATAACATTTATAATATTTATCTTCTAAGAGATCACGTTACTTTGGAAGACTGAAGAAATCAAATAATTTTCTTACAAAAATCACATATCTAAGTGTCAATATCTGGCCCAGCACAGTCATTATGTGCCCAGAGCTGACACATTAAACATCTGACGTTCTCCTGCTGCGTTTTCGGAAAAAAGTTTCTGACAAAACATACACGCGGAGATTAACAGCTCAGGGTTTTATAGCTGGACATTTTGCCTGCAATGCGCCTGGATCGGATCTAGACAACAAACTAATCAGAGCCTGATTAGTTTGTTGTCTGTTGTTTGTTGTCACAGGTCCGGCTGCCGTCTTCTGGTCAAACAGATGATCCATCTAAGTGGGGACGGGCCTTTAACTGGGCAGTGGGACGCTAGGGTTATTCCTAGTAATTATAACGCAATAATAAAGACATACCATTACTCAAAACAAACTTTATTACCGTACCAAATCAATCTGACAGCCGAGCAGTCCAGTTTGCGCCCAATACCTCGGCACAATAGTTATATTTACAATAGCATTCTCTCTCTTTACTTTCACATTAACATGTTGTCCAACGGAGCGAGCTGCTATGTCATGAATCTGGTATATATTCCTTATGTTATCACTGTTGAGTGAACCAAATTCTATAATTTTATCATTTGTTTGTAGACCCTGAAACAAAATGGTTTTGTAAGTATATCCATACTAAATGCTGCAAATTGATAGTTTTCAAATAGGATATTATAGATTGATACTTACCAAATAAGGCTTATTAATAAATAAATAAAAATTACTTAATTTAACAATTATCAAATACAATTTTTTATGACATTTGCAAATCCTATTTACATCTGTGATGTCTTTCGTAAATCCAATTTGATTTGATACAAACAGCCAGTCATGCTCTTTGTTGTGTAGACTTTGTATGATTTAACTGCTACATCTATGTATAAATGTCACAGTAAGATAGATCAAGCCGTAACATAGTTATATGAAAGCAATTCATTACTATCTCACTAGGAATATAGTTACAAAACGGATTAATTGTTAAAAACGTTTCCTAATTTTTTTACCAAATCAATAAGCTATTGGACGATCTATTCATAATTATATCAATGGAAGCACTCAGCATAAAATTAGTTGTCAGTGTCCCTAGCAAGCGCACAGCTGATATGGCGGCTCAGTGGTGACAAAAATATCAGCATCAATAGTAACCATCGTCGTTTTACAAACATCAATCATTGTACAATGACGTAAGTTTTATGTACATATAAAAATAATGTTTAAGCTTATTTTCTCAAAGTATATACACTGGGTAAAAGTTTTTATGTATAATGGCAATGGTAATCACTTACCGCCAATTCAGCAGGAGATCCTTCATAGACAAATCTGACAACACCAAAAGGTATTGAGTCAACCAGCTCCTCAACAGAGTCTCGCCTGCCATGGCCATTCTCATGTCCATTTGCATGTCCGTTTGTAGAAGTTGAGGGATTCACAGATGGCCCTGAAGCACTGACCCCGCGTAATTCTGCGTGTATTTCTGCTAAACGTGTTTCAATTCTCCTCATTAAATTTTTGTGATCATTTTGGAGACCTGTACACATATAACAAATCGATAGAAGTATGAAAACTACTACGTAAGATTATCCTATAAGTTAAGGCCCAAAAAAATAGAATCTACATATTGTGATATAAATTCCATTTTAATATGATCAGTAGGCTTATAAATAAATTCAGTTGCAGTTTAAGTTTCAATCAAAACAGCCTCTTTTATATTATTGTAATTTGGACAACCACTGTCAGATACGCTCGCTTTAGATTAGATATGACAGCTAAAAAAATTATGGGAATACTATTTTGCACAAAGACAAAAACTTAATGGCAACTGCACTACAACTTGTTTGGTGTGTCGAGAAATTATGTGAATAAGGGCACAGCAGTTTCTCATAAAATAAAAACATGGACAAATGGGTAGACTATAGACTCCTTTTTTAATTTTTAAAAATAAGAGTAACATCCACAACTGCATGCATATAATTTAATGTTTTAACCGTTCTGCTGTTGCATATGTGACAAAAATTATGTTTATGGATGTTGGACGTTGTTAGCTTGGGACCAGGTGACTGTGTGTGTTAATGTCCCACAGTATTTGTTTTTAATCTTAGTTACAGCTTGAAGTTTGTAACTGTGTCTGATTAACAGCGATATGCTCACCCCCAATTACATTTGAACTAAACATAGCGCGCGAAGAGTGGGTCATATGTATGATGTGAATGAGAGGATGCCTCTGCCTGCATGTTCAGGTAAAACAGGAGTGAGCTTATCCAATGTCGTTCTATTTTCATCTATTATATCTATCTATTTACAGTAGTATTTTATCCATTCGTAAAAATCATAAGTCGAAACAACAGCTTCATGGTATAAATGAAACTTGCAGAGTCATTGTTTGCCTATTTAAAAACACACAACTTTCAAAAAACCCTGTACTTACATATGATCTGGTGCCTCGCATGTCGCACTTGGTACACATCAATATCGCTTCGAGGATACCCGTCTCTATCTACTAAAATGTCGCGCATTCCAACATTGTTGCTTTCCAAAATAGCTGTTTGATCTCGGATCTCACCTTCAATTCTTTCCTTCTCTTGAATTAATTTCAACACCCGATCTCTTCCCGGTCCATCCATGTTAATTCCAACCATTTCGCACAATGTTTTCCTATATTTAAACAATTTTTGTTTTGGTAATTAATTTTAGCTGCAATAATCTGAATCACTGAATAAAATCGATTGAGTTGCTCCTCCTTGGTAGGTTGAACAGCGTTATAGCAACTTGAAGTGGACTGACTATCGTACCAGGGGCGTAAAATTATCGTACATGGAATCGAAATTATCGTATTTTTTAGGATAATGTCTATTAAAGATAAATAAATCATATAAATTGTAATATTGATATGCATGCAAGTACTTTATTTATTATCTTTTTTAAACCACCGCTGTCAAATCAACAGAACACTGAAACCCAAATGTTTTACACGTGGTACAGAGTTGACTGCTCGTACTATCTACTTTTTTTTTTTTTTTTTTTAAATGGCTCTGTTGTAGACCATTTGCCAATAACAAAGTTAGGGAAACTTATAAAACATTAAAACGATTTAATTTAGAGCGGATGGAAAAACCAGGATAGGATTTGGGAAGGATTAAATTTTTAAGTTGGTATTTAAGTTTATAAAATCAGCTAGAATAGAATATATACGAGGGTTATTATAAGATAGAAGTAACTGGATAGATGTAGGTAAAGGGACAGGAATAGATATCAAATTATTAAAAAATGAATGGGAATTATAGAGGGGGCAGGAAAAAAGTATGTGATTTATATCAGCTACACCGATGCCACATTCGCATTCATCAGATTGTAAAATTTTGAGACGGGCAAGATGCGCCGGTGTGCTGTTGTGGCCCAAACGCATGCGTATAAGTGAGGAAGTTGTACGTTTGTTATAAATTTGTTTGAAAAACCACGGTTTGCTCGGGATAGAAGGCTGGACAATTTTGTAATATTTGCCCTTTACCGTAGAACTCTCCGCCCAGAGGCTATTCCAAGAATCTTGAAGATAGTCTGTAGGTAAAGAGCCAAGGTCATGGCAAAAGTTTTTATATGGAAACATATCACCATCGACGACAGCCTCATTGGCCAGTTTATCTGCTCTACAGTTACCAGAGATGTTACAGTGACCAGGTATCCACGCAAAACAAACAGAGTAACCCGAGATGTTGCACATGTTTAAAAGCTGACGTAACTTAATGATAATGGGGAAAACGGTTTTCAACTTAAAAGGAAACTTCGATAACGTTTGTAGCGCACTCATAGAATCGGAAAAAATTATGGTTTTCTTTAACTGTAGTAAAAGGACTAATTCTACGGCCTTGAGGAGGCCATAGCATTCACCGGTAAAAACAGAGGTCTGCGGAGGGAATTTCACCTTTTGAACTATTTTAGATTGATGGTGGAATATCCCAACACCTACGTTACCTGAAGAAGAGTTTTTAGAGGCATCCGTATAAATGTATTGGTAATCTTTCCAATCATTATTTAAGATGATGTTAAATCTTTCATTAGCCATAGAGCTGTCTTTATCTATGCCGAAGTTATATGTTATGTCAATAGATCTTACTAGAGAATCTAGGTCGCTGGAAAAGAGAGGGTGTGTAGGAGATCGATGCGTGGGGGCTTGTAAGGACATAAACTTACGAAAACTGACAACAGTGCATGGAAGTGGTTTATGAGACCAGGAATTACATGTTTCAATAAGAGTAGACAGAGCCTTAAGTTTATCATATAAGGGATGGTTAGAAAATTGAAAAGCTCTAAACAAGAATTTATCACATAGATACTGACGGCGAAGGAACATAGGAGGATCGACACATTCTATTTGTAGAGCATTGATAGGACTTGACTTCATAGCCCCAGATACTATTCTGAGAGCCTTAGCCTGAATGCGGTCAATTTTAGAAAAAGCAGCCAAATTGCCAGGGGCCAATAAAAATGTACCGTAGTCTAAGACACTACGTATGAGCGCGTTATAAATAAGTTTTAAAGTATAAGGGTGTGCACCCCACCATACCCCTGCTAGGCATCTAATAATGTTTAGAAGGCGTTCGCATTTCGAATTTAAATAGTCACAGTGTGGAACACCTAAAAGTTTGGAATCTAACATTACTCCTAAGAATTTAACATGGCTCTTTAATGGGATTGGTTGGCTATTATAATATACGAGAACAGGAGGGCGAAGACGTTTTCTGGAAAACAGCATAACGGAGCTCTTAGATGAAGAAAGTTCAAGACCGTTATAATCTAACCAAGTTTTCAAACTATTGAGTGCCGAGGACAGAGAAGTACAAGCGGACTCGATTGATTGGTGAGAACAGTATATAAGTAAATCATCAGCGTATTGTAAAACACTAACAGGGCCATTTAAAGAGGATTCTAGATCATAAGCGTAAATGTTGTATAATATTGGACTTAACACTGAGCCTTGTGGTAAACCTTTCCACACAATGCGTGTTAAATTACGCCTTGTGTGGAAAGAGTCTTCTGAAGAGTCGGCGTTCGGAGTTTGCAGATGTATGTATCTACTGGACAAAATATTAATAATAAAGTTAGACAGGATTACAGGGATATTAAGAGCATTTAATTTTTGATATAGAATACTTAATACTACATTATCATACGCAGAAGTTATATCTAAGAAAGCAGCCACGACTGATTTTTTAGATAAGAATGCTAACCTAATATCAGTTGTTAATATGCTGACACTGTCCAAAGTGCTTTTACCCCGGCGAAAGCCATATTGAGAAGGACTTAACAGCTGGTTACTCTCAATATACCACTCCAACCGGTTTTTAATTAGGTGTTCAGCGATTTTGGTGACAACGGGAGATAAAACAATTGGCCTATAGGAAGAAACATCTGATGGGTCTTTACCAGGTTTTAAAATCGGTATGACTTCTTGTACTCTCCAAGAAGAAGGTAAATTACCAGTAATCATGATGTTATTGATGACATCTAGGAGGTAAGAAAGGAAACTGACGGGCGGGAAATTGACGGGCCGGTGGCGTGGTCGGTATAATACTTGCTTTTCACGCCGCAGGTCGTGGGTTCGATTCCCACCCGAGACAAACATTAGTGATGAACATTTCTGTTTGTGTCGAGTCTGGGTGTAAATATCTATTATAAGTATATATTTACAAAAGAAAAGTATTATATGTATAGTATATACCAGTTATCTGGTTTTAGCTTGGGACCAGATGACCGTGTGTGTTGATGTCCCAAAAATATTTTTTTTTTTTTTTTTTTAAACTGTCACTAAGATGAGAAAAAAAAGAATAGGGAATTCCGTCTTCTCCAGGAGTGGATTCTTTACTAAAGTTATTAACTATGGCTTTGAGTTCTGAAAGGGTAAATAAACTACTAATGAAACCTAGTGTATCTTCAGTATTTACCGGTGGTCCTATTAATAAAGGGATTTGCTCAGCCACTGAGGGAGGAGAAAGTTTATCCAAAAATGAATCAGCTAGAGGTAATGGAAGCGTTGCAGAGCATGTTTCTTTAAACGCAGATCTAAATCTCCTGATGTTCTGCCAAACAGCAGACGGCCTAGTTTGGGGGGATAAAGATAAACAGAAAGCTCTCCAACTTTCTTGTTTCTTTTTCCTAAATAGCTTTCTAGTTTCTCGGATGGAGTTACAAAGAATCTCAAAGTTTTCGTTTGAAGCAAACTCCCTATACCTTAGTTCGGCCAGCTTGCGGTTCCTGATAGCTTGAGTGCAATCATTATCCCACCAGGGAGGGGATGGAATATAATTATGATGACTAGACTTTTTCGGGAATGTTGCATCCGCGACCTCTATGACATTTGCCATGGCAATGGCAGATTCATGTTCGGAGCCCTGAGTGACATTGGGAAGTTGTGACAGCTTGTCATCTAAACGTTGTTTGAACAAATGCCAATTAGCGTTATCTAGTTTGTATTTAAAACGGGATTTACGTTTGGGTTGAGTTTCAACCGCAAAAGCAAAATCTAAAAGTAAAGGATAGTGGTCGCTTCCATATGTATAAGGGAGGGATCTCCAAGTAATCAAAGATGCAAGATCCGAAGTGCAGATTGATAGGTCTGGTGCACTGAGCCCCTCTGTTGGGGCTGAACGCCTTGTTGGGGAGCCCGAGTTTAAAATACATAAATTATGGGAGTCAACTATGTCTAAAATTAAATTGCCATAACTATTTGAAACAGAGCTTCCCCAAGTTTGATGATGACAGTTGAAGTCTCCTATTAATATAAATGGTCTTGGAAGAGCCGTTATGATTGTGTCTATTTCAGATAATATGTCATTAGTTGGACGGGGAATATAAATAGAAACGAAGCATATGTTCTTAAGAGTAACTGCAATAATAGAGTAATCATTGTTGTGAGGTGGGATACTAAAGTGAGAAAATAATACTGGGTGGCGGATTAGCAATGCTACCCCACCATAACCATCAGAGCGGTCTTCTCTGACACATGCATAACCTGGAATCCTGAATATGGACTCAGGTTTTAACCATGTTTCTTGGACTGCTATGATAAATGGTTTGTATTTATTGATTATATGGATTAAATCAGATTTTTTTGATATAAGACTACGACAATTCCACTGAATTATTGCGGACTGATCCATTATTGTTTTTAATAAAAGAAGAAAATGCTTCAAGTAGTGGGGCAGCGTTTGACGGTAAAACTTGAAATTGGGAAAGCAAAGTAATTAAGGAGGAAAGAATATCATTGATGTTAATTTCTGTATCATTTTCTTTACTTTTATTTGTAATGGCACACCCATTAGATGGCTCAGGCATCGAATATTCGCTGATTATTTTTCTATGAGCGTCCTTGTCATATCCCTTTCTAGGGCTAGGAGGAGGACGAGGTTTACTAAAAGTGGTTTTTTTATAGCTAAATGAAGTGTTTTTTACAGGTGATATCAAATTAACAGATGGGGCTGTGGGTTGCGAATATGCAGGGGAAGATGAAAATGAAGTAGCAAGAACAGCATCTGCATATGAGACCCTAGAAATGGGAGGGTGTAATTTTGAAGCCTCTAGATAAGAAATACATGATTTTGCCATAACTTCTTTTATATTTCTTTGCCGAACATACTCAGGGCATTTCTTGTCTATAGCAAGATGTGCACCGTTGCAGAGGCAACATTGCACATCATCCTCATCAGCTGAACAGCCATGGCCAGAATGGCCTTGTCCACATCGAAAACATCTTGGAACTGAACGACATTGAGCCTTAACGTGTCCATAACGGCAACAATTATAACACTGAACTGTTGGATAAATGTATAATTCTACAGGCAATGAGTTATAACATACAAAAATTCTTTTTGGCAAAACCTGACCATCAAAGGATAAAACTACAGTTTCTGTTGCTTTAAAAGATGTAACACCATCAACTACTACCTTTTTATTTAATCGTCTCACTTTGATAATGGGGCCGCAGCCTGTAGGAATATTAGTGTTTTCTTTTATTTCTTCTTCAGACCAATCCGAAGGGATCCCTCTAACTATACCTATTCTCGTAATGATAAAAGAAGGGATAAATGCTTTTAGGTTGCTGGTTAGTAAATCAGTGTTACTGAGGAAAATGTTGGCGTCATTTAACTGATTGAAGGAAATAGATAGGCGATTTCTGCCAATGCGTTTTAGACTACCATTAATAACATTTTTTATGTTGTGTTTTTTTAAAAATCGACCAAATGTAACAGGGTGTAATGTGGTACCATCATTTTGAGACTGTGTTTCTTTTACAATATGTACAACATATGGGGCAGAATCACTGTTGGTAAACAAAGACCTTACTGGTGGCTGTTGGGGAAGAACTACTGGGGGCTGAACAGGCTTTTCCACGTCGGAACCACAACCGCAATATCCGTCGATCTTTTTACCATCTTTATTGCGTTTTGTATGTTTTTTGTTGCACGTCCTGCAAATACGTTTCGCCGCAATTCGTTTTCTTTTGTCGCCTCTTAATGACACGGATGAAGCATCTGTGTCCATGCTAGTTTCAGCATTATAATCTATAGTAACATTGTGGGCAATGTCGGGTATTGTACCCCCGGGATCCCCGGGGGGATCCATGGTAATAAAAAACTATATACTAAAACTTACCAAGCTCTTCTGGCACTAATTTATAAATATACTTATATTTACATAAAAATGTACAAAATTATATTACATACATACAATTACATATAAAGAGTTTAATTTTAAACCTTATCCTGGGTAAAAAGTGACTTAAAATAATTTTTTAACTGAAACACTAAAAAACCGCGTCAGCCAATTTTTAGGTTTCCCGCGCTTCTCCAGTTTAGAACTTTTTTTTTTTTTTTTTCACTTTCTGTTTTGCATGTAGGACTCATTCTTCATTGCACAGATAAAAAATATAATTAATAGATTAGTAAGTTATAGAATATATACAGCCACTGAAAAAAAATTATTTGATAAATATACCTACTTGCCGTAGACAGAGAAAACTAGTTTTCTCTGTCTACGCTACTTGCCAATGATAACAATCACTCCGAGTGTGTAATCAAAATTTTGCTGCTCTAGAAAATTCTTCTTTATACGAATACAGATATATAATGATAATAATGTAACGAAATGACTGCCAACTTTTCTACACAAAATATACGATACATATGAAGTGTGAACATAATCGAAATATCGAACTTATATTCTCTTGTTCGCATTGGTAGATGCTATACTAACCAATAAGAAAGCGTGTACAGCAGGCGCTCGATAAAGTTACAGTATCGGCAGTGGTGAAACTTAGCAGAGCGGATCGTACGAACCAATAGGAATACAGGACTTGTATTTCCCGGTGTTTTCCCAAGATTTTATTGGACAAAATAAAATCATGCTACTGCAATTTAGACTATCAGCGCATTAGTGAAATAATATAAATTCTCAAATTTTGCATCATGATAGCAATTATCGTACAATCTGCGTACGATAATAATATGCTATCGTACATTGTACGTAGGCACAAAATTATCGTATGTGTACGATAATTATCGTACGGTTCCGAACGCTGGGTTGAGAACAGTTGAGGAGAACGTCTCACTCAGTCCTCAGTGGTTGGTTGCCCAATCAAGCACAGACGAGAAACCAAACCAACTATAGTATTGATTAGGTAGTGAAGTAATCGATTAAACTGATTTTGAACACGAAACCTATCTACCTACCTATCTACACTGTTAACGCATTTTAATTTAAAATTAGGAATCTTTGTAACAATAACTCCATTATTAGGTGTTGAATCGCTACTACAATAGGTATCTATACTAATATTATGAAAAGGAAAGATTTGATTGTTCGTTTGTTTGTTTGTTACGAATAGGCTCAAAAACTACTGAACCGATTTTAAAAATTCTTTCACCATTAGAAAGCTACATCTTGAATAAGTATCATAGGCTATACTAAATGCTAAAATAAATTAGGAATACGTCTTAAAACTTCGATAATGTAATCTAGGGTGTGAAAAAGTAACAAACATTATATCGTGTACGCTGCGGACACTATTAGCGTTAGGGCAAAATGATGTACTACAGTTTTATAGAGGAAATAAACATGTACAAAAAAGTCTCTCAGTATCATGTACCTAACTATTACAGTTCCGTTACAATAACTACTTTTTCATCTTAAAATATGCAATTGTAACCCTGGTACATACAAACTAGACCACAGATTAACTTCTGAAAAAAAAAGAGGGATGTTAGAAGTTTGAGGTTTGCATCTGTGTACTTTTATTTTGTGTATCTGTGTACAAGTTTTTTGAAACGTAGCGCGGTTCAACCGATATATTAATGTGGGTTTTTAAAAAAAAAAAAACTAAAGTACGTAATAGACATGATTTAACAAAAAAATAAGTCGGGGTTTATATTTTTTATTTATTTATAGAACTATATCGGCTACATCAGAGATATACACCTAATATTTGGCATAGTTTCTGTATGTGAAAATAAATGTAACACCACGGCTATACCCATCACGGGGCGCGGGGTAGTCAGAGTGCTAATGGTGTATTTCTATCTAAAAGTTGTTGCGGTATCATAACTTTAAAACTGATTGACTTACTCGATTGAGTGTTTTAAGCATGGATAGTCTGCTAAGAGTGTATTTATTTTATATGGTTCCGGTATGTGTCAATAAATGTAACACCACGTCTGGGTAGGCAGAGTGCCAAATATGTATGTGATGATGAGAAATCTAGCTTGGTCTATTACATAAGTATCTTTCTTTTGCCGAAGGAAAATTCTTTACGGATCCCCGCCTCAAATGGGCTTTGTGGGACTCCCAAAGGATACCCACTAAAACCTTCCGGGTTTTCCGTAGCACTTTTATGCTAGAGGATCACGGGACCCACACGTGAAACAATCGCGACCGTTACCATTTATTTGTGTGTCTATCTGTGGGCTATTGCAGGATCATAGCTTAAAACGAATAATTTTGATTGATTGTTTTGCCAAAGCAGACTTGATCGAGTGTGACTGAGTCTCACTCCTGAGTGAGTCTGCAAAGAGTGTATAAAACTGTACTAACAACTAAGCAGCTTTAAACAAATTATTTGTAGTAAAATTTTATTAAGTTTATTTTAATTTTAATTAAAAGTATATTTCGGCTTAAATTAAATCAAAAGAAAACGTGTAGCATACGTAGCTTGTAGGTAGATAATGTAAGTGTAATTGAGATACTACCTAAGCTTGTGTGTCAGTAATGTGTTTCAAACTTAGCCTGTAATGTCATGTTTTAAATTAGCATAATTTAGACGGATTACCGATTGATTCACTATAATAATTATTTTCTTTCCATAATTATGGATTTTATAGATTTAATTACGCAATATTACCGATACAATTTTGCAAATAATTCACAGACTTTATCAATCGTTTAATATATTCATTTAACTCGATTAATTAATTTCGCGAGAACGTCTCTATTGTTGAGATAGCAAGCAAATAGACATTTGACACAACGTAAAAATGTTGCCATAAACAAAATTAATAACGTTATTTACGTACAATAACTGTCATCATTAACCGTTATTCTAACAATTAATCTTTGACCGACCATAAAAATTCTTTCACAACCAAAACAAAAAAAAAACGAAAAAAACATTATATCGAGTACGCTACGGAAATTATTGACATAACAGCAAAATTATGTACAAAAGTTTTATAGAGGACATAAATATCTTCATAAAAGTGCACGGCACAATAACTAAGTTTTTATCTTAAAATGTGCAATAGTAACGCTGGTACAAACTAGACCATATTATTTGTACCTTGGTATTAATCCTTATCTAAATAAAACACTTTACAATAAAAAAAATTCAAAAAGTAATTTACAGGTATGCCCTTGAATATTATTCAAGGGTAAATTACCTGTAAATTACTTTTTGAATTTTTCAAATCCGAAAACCATTCAGAAGTTAATATGAGTATAATATTTATCAAAATTGAAATGGGCGGTCTATGACTGATTCAAACGGATTTTAACCCCCGCAAAAAAGGAGTGTTATAAGTTTGTGGTGCGTTTTCGTATTGCCACGTTTTTTTTAGAAAGTTTTAATAATAGAGCTGATTCATAACAAAAACAATTATCGAGGTTTATAAAATTTTTAATTTACAACAACACGTATAAAAATTGGCTAATGGTTCCTGTATGTATATATAAATGTAACACCACGACTAAATCCCTCTCGGGGTAGGCAGAACGTCCAGGGTGTATGTGATGATGAGTGAGAAATATTTATCTGGGTATGGCTACTTACATTTAACTGAAGGTTGTTGCGGTATCATAGCTTTTAAACTGATGATTTTGTTTTTTTGATTTGCCAAAGCAGACTTAATTGGGCGTTCTAAGCATGGAAAGTATCTGCCAAGAGCGGGTTAAAATTTATAATTAATTAAATTTAACACCGATATCTGATAGGGATAATTGGATGATAGCAATATACTGGAGAGCTATTTATAATAAAACATTAAATTTACTTTATTTAGATGTGTAAATTTATTTCAGTGAAAATCAGATACTAAACAAAAAACAGAATATGTCACTTCAAAATATTTCGTTCATATTCCAAATATAACCATAGACAACATTAGTTGCATGAGGTCAGCATCACACCATAAGATCTTTGGTCACACCTTCCAACAATATCCACCTGTGCGACGCCACTAGTATTTCATATTTTTATTCGTAGTTAAATAGTTGTGGTTGCGATAATTGTGAGCTGTTATTTTTATTACAATCTAACTAGTTTTCAAGAATGTATAGTGCCAACTAAAAACATTGGGATACCGCAGTAGATACACACAGTAGTACACACCTGCGATTGATAATGATAGACACCGACCACTGAAGGTCGGGTTCATATATCGACGGCGACGTGGAAGACTCTTAGGCCTACGTCAATACCGATAGGAGAGAAAGTCAATCACATAGCCACGTCAACTAGTGCCGAAGACATAGTATAAACTACAGCGCTCTCTATTTCTACTACAACAAGTTTCCTCTATTTTAGTTGAGGTTCGAAGTATTAACTTTATTTTCATAGGTGTCATAACTGGGCGTTTACACTGCACAACAAAACATGCTATAAGCAGTCTTATCTCTTTCTACTCATCCCTGAGTGATAGAGATGGACAGAGCTTGCAAGATGTTTTCTTGTGAATGTTTCGCCAGTGGAAACTAGGGACTTTCAACAGACGAAAATAAAACTAACAAGTTAATTGTTACTTTTCATTTATTTGATAGGTATTTGTTATGAGATTTTAAACTGATGTAATGCAACGATATCATTTTTACAAAAAAATATCAAGCCTTTTAGTAGATTTGCTACGATTTCACATAACAAGTATAACAATGATTTAAATAAAAATGACCAGATTAATAAATTTCGTAATAATAATAATTAAGCTTAATAACAGGGACAGATTCATATTAAAAACTTACGAATAAATGGTGAGCTATGGTTAACATTTTCAAGTTATATTTTAAAGCAATTATTTTAATAAATATCAAAATACTCTTAGCGATTTATTAAACAGTGTCTTTTATGACAATGTACTTGGGTACTTATAAATATCGGTCGTCATGATTTTTGATTTTTGCAAAATGAAACTTGCCTGACTCTGGCGAAAGTCAGCAATATTTCACAATTTGTATAAATATAAAGATGTATAGATTCTATTCTCATCGAGAGATTGTGCATTGTTGAAATATATAAAAATGATTTACTTACACATTGTATATGAACACAACAAATTAATCAAAAATCATGTCTAATGACAAAAGGACTTAAAAATAATAAGGAAAAACACATAATTGTGCATTACAAAAGAACAAGTACACTATTATCACCTTAACAGATAGCAGGCAACAACTTTAACCTTGCCTATCCAACGCATATCTGGCGTTTATACACGCAAGAGTACGACAGTGAGAAAGCGCAACCTGCCACCTAATATCTTTAATAATCCGTTAAACCAAATACTGGTCCCTAAAGAAACATATAATGACGTCAACACACTTTCAGTCTCCGCAAAGAGACAAATACGAATTTTACATACAAAACATAGGTACACTAACAATTATGGCAACGTTGACAATAAATAAGAAACATATTTTATTCACATAGACTAATCAACGAAAATGTCCTGAAGTTTCGACAGCACAAATAATAAATACAAGTAATTACAAAGTGCAAAACTGGCGCGGATTTTAGAAAAAAATACAAGGCAACAAGTGCAGACTTTAAGTTTTACTAATACCAATATCTATAAATTGTTCTCACTTAACTTACAAGCCGTATAGGCATACATTGTATTAAGCTTGGCTTAATTCGCGCATTGGTTAATTTTATGTTAGTTATATGTTATCGGCACTTATCTACTACGCTTGCAAGCCGTCTCTAATAATACGTAGAAACTGAAGGTGGGAATATTAATTATTTTGACAATCGATTAAATATGATTTTTACTGTATATATTAAATATTTAACGGCTCGCAGCGTAGTAAAGAATCCTACGTTCTAAGATTCGTTTAAAGTCGGAATGGTTCGCGTTTCTCCGTGGTTCGAGATGAGGCAGGAGTGCCGCGTCGGGCCGGCGTGGTTGGCGTGCCGGAGTCGGACGCGTCTGAAGGCTTCCTCAACAGCCGTGTTACCGCGGTCTGTTGACCTGACCGTACCGGTGTCGTGCTTCCTGACGGCGTCCTTTGCCTGTACACAATAATTTCCATTAAAACACATGTTACGGTGTAAAGTACCATGCAAAGCACTAGATCAAACAAGACGAAACCATTTTTTCCAATTTTCGAACTACAAAAAAAAACACCTAAAACAATTTTGACTTTAAAACAAAATAATATATACACAAAAGCACACATCTAGATGATTAGTTACCTATTTATATTACTGTTAGTATGGTGATCCTTTAAAACTGGGATGCGACTTCGGCCGGGCGTTTGTCCTTCATTTGAAGCAAACGACCCACTCCTAGTTAGCGAGTACAGAGACAGACAAAGAAGATTAGTTTTGAAAAGAGTCAATAGAAATAGAAACGTTAGATCATTAATGCACATAACTTAATAAACATGTTTAAAAAGAAAAATATGTGCAGTAATGACAGAAAATAAGAACAGAAAATAATATATTTACATACTTTACAACATCTATTGTACAAAAGCATTAAGATTTTTATAAAGCAGTTAATGATGATAAACAAAATTGATCAAATATAATTAATATGAAAAATAATGATATGGTTTTAATCTTTTATGCAGAATTTTAACTTGCAAGGGGATCGCATGAATGACGTGATGTTTTTTTTAAAGCTTTTATACAAATGCTGGTGGAAGTTATAAATATTTCATTTTTTTTTGACCATTTATTTTATTGTGTAAGGCTGTCAATGAAATTATTAGGCTTATATTAGGTGTTAATGCATAATGTGTAGGTATATACAAATGAAGTGAAGTGCGATGCGATACTATATTGCAATGAATGGATTCATAAATCGACAAGCATTATGTGTTGTTTGTAAACGGATGTGTAAACTGACATCAAGTGATGACAAATATGGAATGGAATGACACATTTCCAAAATCAAGAGCTTCAATCAAAAACATCGGGCAAAACCGAAGCTAGCATTCTACAAGCTGTACCCTTTGACATCGCGCTGGGTCGGCTTAGAGGCTTCGCCGCTTGATTCACTTATATTGCTCTCATATTCATTGTCGCTCGTCATTCCCGAAATGCTGAACAACGAGGAGTCGTCTTCTGGACTTCTCTGCTCTGATTTTCTTGAAGGACCTTGGGATGTAGGACTAGGTTCTAAGGAAACCTCTCTAGAGTGGGAACTTCTCTTCAAACGTCTTTCAACTGACGGGGACCGGCGGGAGCGGGTTCCAACATAAACTGGAATTTTAGTGGAACCTTGTGTTTGGAATGCGGGATGAGTATGGGATAGGGATTTGGGATGTTCTGATGCCATTGATGATGGCTGGGAATGTGTTGAGCTGATTTATTTGTTTCCATCATATTCGCATGCGGAAAGGAAAAAATAAATGAAATTTAATATCAATCTATCGCGCTTATTAACTTATAGTTGATAAAGTTAGTAGAATCCATACCACACTGTGTAAAGCTGTGATTAGTACCTAATTACCATGCTTCAGAATTTATGGTAGCCACATTTTCGAACCCTAGTATCCCACCACCAGTCGCCATTCATGATATTCAACATATTTCAACTAACATCTTGTGCTTATTTAGGTGCTCCCAATATTTCAAGACATGACGTCACTACTCCTGAAAACCCTTAACAAGCGTGACGTGCCAAACATTTTACTCTATTTGGACAGTTCAACTAAAGAAATTCGATTTAGTGTTCCGAGTAGGATTCAAATAATTTTTAAAAGCTATGTGCGTTAACTAAGATTTTTACATTTGGCCGACCTTTCAGTTGTAATAATATAACAATTTTACCTTCCAATAAAATTGGTATTATGTTTCCTCCGACGTCCGAAGACCATTATGAGAGAGAGTGCTGGGTGTTCCCACACCTTCCGCTAGATGCCACTACCGCCCGCTTGACCGCGTCTACGTCACATCCGCCCTGCGAAACGTCAAACATCCGACCACAGCAAGCCACCGTTATACTTCCTCATTGTTCGTCTCATAATGATGTGAACACCAGAAAGAAATCACCTGGTCTTCGGACGTCGGAGGAAACATAATACCAATTTTATTGGAAGGTAAAATTGTTATATTATGTGTTCCGTGAGACGTCCGAAGACCATTATGAGAGACGTGTTTGTTATCTTCTGGTGGCTTGCGAAAAAATGCAACAATGTGATGTCTAAGGATTTTCTATTATGTGTTACATGTAATCACCATGCTAAAAGGCATAATATAGAGCGTATGTTTTTGATAGATTAGGCTTTCTTTTCTTAAAAGTAACAGTTGTGTTAAAAAAATTCAGATAACGAGTCATTGAAGTAACCTACGCCACTAATACAGAGGGCGTCGCTCAGAGTACCCCAGCTGCAATAAAATTTACTCTTTGTGGTCTAAGCTAATAAACTCGCTGACATAAAGCTGGCGCAGTTGTAATCGTACTGTTAGTGGCCTCTGAATATGGCAAGGATCTGTAAGTTAAAGTAAACTAAACTGCGCAAGTCTTTGAACTAAACCTCAAAATTTCAAATATTTAGTATTCGTTTGAGTCTGATCAAAACTGTTCGGCTGAACTGTACGATAGTGATATCTATAAATTGACTTTAACGAGGCAGAGATAACCCGCAGCGTTGTGGTGGAAGTAGTACCCACTAGCTCCCAAAAAGAACATTGCTGTAATCTATACCTCCATTTCTGTTAACTGGCTAAAAATACTTCCTAGAACATCTTGCTACTGAATAGGCCTTTCTATGCCAGATTCTGTAGACTTCATAGACAAGCAGGGCGAAGTAGAATATTTCTTAGCTAGCGGCGACTTTATTGCTGAGCAGTAGACGTGGCAATGCAATCTTCCCCGGAGGGTGATGAAAATCGCAGCCAAACACAGGGCGTTTACCCGCTTCTGGGTTAAACTTCCAAATAGATCTTCAAAGTGAACAGCCAATGGTTGGAGTACACCGCTAGATTGCTAGCGATGATCGTCTTGATGAACCGTATATAGTCATAGCAATGTAATCTTCCCCGGGGGGTGACGAAGATCACAAGCCAAACCCGGTGCTGAGCCTCATAAAGCACCAATCTCACAGAGACTAAAGTCGGTTAAGTTCTATGGGCTAAGATCGGTGTAAGGACATCTGTTGCCCTTAGTACTTCAACTGCAACGACTTCCCCAAGGGGTGATGAAGTTACCGAAGTTGATACGCCTCAAAGGGCCTAAACCCGCTTTAAAGTTAACTGCCGTATAGTGCCGGTTAAGATCCGGGAAACTGCAACGCAAACTTTGAAAAATGCTGTATGACATAGCTAGGCTACGGGCGACTGAAATATGAACTTCCTTGGGCAGTGGTGGTGAAGATGTTCGCAATCTCAAGGGCTAAGACCCGCTTTGAGATTGAACTGCCGTTACTACAGCAAAGCTACGGGCAACTGCGACATAAACTTCCTCAGGTAGTGACGTTTAAGATGTCTGCAAAGTTAATATATCTCAGGGCTAAGACCCGCTTTGAGATTGAACTGCCGTAATTATAGCTAAGCTACGGGCAACTGCGACATAAACTTCCTCAGGTTGTGACGTTTAAGATGTCTGCAAAGTTAATATATCTCAGGGCTCAGACCCGCTTTGAGATTGAACTGCCGTAATTACAGCTAAGCTACGGGCAACTGCGACATAAACTTCCTCAGGTAGTGACGTTTAAGATGTTCGCAAAGTTAATATATCTCAGGGCTAAGACCCGCTTTGCGAATAAACTGCCGTAGATACAGCTAGGCTACGGGCAACTGCGACATAAACTTCCTTGGGCAGTGGTGGTGAAGATGTTCGCAATCTCGAGGACTACGACCCGGTTCGAGAATAAACTGCCGTAGATACAGCTAGGCTACAGGCAACTGCGATATAAACTTCCTCGGGCAGTGGTGGTGAAGATGTTCGCAATCTTAAGGGCTACGACCCGGTTTGAGAAAAAACGGCTGTATATACAACTGTGACAAACTTTCTTAATATACTATATGGGCTAGACCCGCATTTATATCTTGCGTATGATACTATATAGTCAATTATAGAAGCATACTGTGACTAACGATAGATAAGCAACAGGCAACTGCAGCGTTAACTTCCTTGGGGTGGTAGTAAAGGCGAAGAAGTCTGCAAAGACTCACGTCGTACTTCAAAGGCTGAGGGCCACTTTAAAAATAAACTGCCATTGATGCCGTTAAGCCACGAGCAAATGGCCAAGCAAACTCTACCGGGTAGTGACTGTGTTAAGTTTCGCAGAGCTAATATACCTCAAGGTACAAACATAAGCACATGAATTTTTTGGAACCATCGTTAGGTACACCAACATATTTTAGATTTTGGTCTAGGCATAGGCACGGAGATCCCGGTGGTTGTCAGGGACGTTGATAAGCCCTAGGAGCAGAAGCCTACTTTGTGGATTAACCACAGTAATAATTAAGTACGCCATTATAAAAGAAGATAGAAGGCGTAGGGAAAAATCTTGAGAGCCGTCTATTAGGACTTCAGACCCAATTAATAAAATCTGAAGAAACAACCGTTCAGAT
This sequence comes from Meganola albula, assembly GCA_936450015.1. Classification (NCBI taxonomy): domain Eukaryota; kingdom Metazoa; phylum Arthropoda; class Insecta; order Lepidoptera; family Nolidae; genus Meganola; species Meganola albula. The sequence continues at coordinate 2,575,392 of OW388164.1, forward strand.
GATTTTGAACTTGGTACGATTGAGAAACTGCAACAGCCTGATGACGGGTCTACTTAAAGGTATTTATGAAATAGCCACTTTAAGATTAGTGAGTTTGAAATTTTCGTACTACAATTTTAAGATAGGCGTAGGTACATAGGCCAGTAACTTTTACGAAAATTATTTACTGACTAGATCAGAATTTCGTGTTTACGAGTTACCTGATTCGTCACTAGAGACGATTGCTAGGTTTGTAAGGGTTTAGCAGTAGGTTATAACCTTTCAAGGCTTTTAAGTACCTTTTAGTAAGTCGAAGCAATGTCAAAGGAATCGTCCTAGGCATAGACAACGCTTTCGCGGGTAAATAAATTTGACCAGACCGCGAAATGAAGGTAACGTGGTTATAATATATCTTATGTCGCAGAAAAATGTAACGCGAACTTAAAGATTATATCGATAATAATACTGCGCAAACAAATTGCTTACGAAGAAAAATGTCGTGCTATAGATGGATTTTAGCGACTGTACCAGAATCTGAATGTCTGAGAAATAATAGTAATAAAGTTGATGCGATATGCAAGACAACAGTTAGCAAATTAAAGATTTATGTATGTAAGATGTGGGTACATTCTAGTATTACGTTACAAATAATGGGTTAGGATTTGTTTGAGATACATTGAGATCTGTTAGATCTTGTCTTGACAGATAGATGGTCTTGATTTATCTATATTTATCCCCCCCCCCCTTTTAGTACCCCACTAATTAAATACAGTTGGCGAAATTGCAAATCATAAAAATTTTGGTCTACTGCTTTATCAAAGCAGGTTAAGGATAAAAGACGAGGCAAGGGGAGAGAGATCTGACTAAGATAGTAGTATTTCAAACCGGATATGTGTTTTAATATGGTTCACGAAACGAACGCAATCCGGATACAAACCCGCAACCGGATGGAATAAAAGATATGAATACGAAACCGATTAGAATATCCGGAATCGGTTTCGGTTTCGGTTCCAAACGTCAAACCGTATTCGGACCGAACGGCAAACTGGATATGCATACCGCACCAGATCTTAAACAGAACACTGATCTAGAATCAGATCATCAAAAGAGTAGTCGTGCTTCAACTTAAAAGTCAATAGTCATATAATACAGCCTGGACCGTAATTACTCTAATACATTCTATTGAAATGGATTTAAAAGTTGTCACTACGGTTGACTTCGTGGAAATAAATCGAAACAAAGATCTTTTAAAGTATGCAAAAGTAACCGATAGGTAAGGTCAAACTTAATAAACGTGGCAGTGTCGTTGCACGGTGCATAAACGCTATCGTTCGACAAGAAATGATTTGTAGACACGAGAGGTAACAGCGCGGCAACATAGAAACGCAATACTGTGTATACAGGGCACCGACAGGGCGGCGTAGGCCCAGTTATGTGTAGGTACACGAGATGTAGGTGCGGGGCGACACGTGACCCCCGAGCTTGGCGGGGGCCCCACGTGCAGGGCCCGGCCCGTCAGTGCCCCGCACCGCAGTGGGTAGGTGGCGGGGCACTTGCACTGCCGCACGCATGAGCTCGCACACACACACACACACACATTAACACTGGCCACGTGTCGCGACAGCGTGGCGCCGCCGCAGAGAACAAAGGAGCGCGCGCACACGATTTCATTACAAGTATAACACACACGGCTGTACCAGAGCGTGACGTCCCCAGCCAACAGGCGGAGCGCCTATGTAATGGAACGGACTCACCGGGTGCGGGCTCGTCTCCTCCAACCTGCCGTGTTCGCTGCTCCCGGACTCCGACCACTTCTCGACTGGAACTTGCATAACCTATCCCTCGAACACGCGGTCGCGATATTCCGGCGACGATACTCGCAACTTACAGACGGTCGTAAGTTTGGAAAACGAGTAGGCCGAAACTAAAAACTACACTTTATTGTAACTTTCGACTCGAATCTTTGATAATAACGAAAAACAGATCGAACATTGAAACACATTCGAACATTATCATATTTAAATGTAAAATCAAAAAAATAATTAAATATGGCGGTATTCTTAGAAAATTAATTCTAAGTTAAAATCTAGGGAAGGTGTTCGTGGAACGAACACCGACGCAACAATGAGGAAGTATAACGGTGGCTTGCTGTGGTCGGATGTTTGACGTTTCGCAGGGCGGATGTGACGTAGACGCGGTCAAGCGGGCGGTAGTGGCATCTAGCGGAAGGTGTGGGAACACCCAGCACTCTCTCTCATAATGGTCTTCGGACGTCTCACGGAACACATAATATAAAACCCTTAGTAAACTACGAATTAAAAAGTTATATTTTTAATTAATTTCCTATAACTATTTCATCGAATTTCTTTGGACCCACACATTGGACAAACAAGGGCAAACTGTCGACTTTGTACCTCACTAACGGCGGCACCGGTGACAAAGTTGGTATACTTGATGTGCGGTACATTCCACTGCTAGGATACCTGTTCGTGCGTTAGTACACCGGTTACTCAAAAATCAAAAGAGGTGTTTTAACGGTGTACAAGACTAATTAAATCAAATATCAAAATTTAAATCAGAAATAGAAACGTTATTAAAATTTAATAATTAAAAACCGTTTCAAAAATATGTTATGTTGATATTGCTAACTGACTTCAAAGGAGTTATTAACTGAAGAAAATCATAATTTTTGTATTATTAAATCTATGTTTGTTTTGGGAAATCAACGTACCTGCCACTAGCTGGTGTTAAGAACCCGGTAGGCGTGCGTGGCCGCGAGCCACTGCCGTTAGGCGTGGTGACGCCGAGTTTGCTCGCTGTCGCAGCGGCACGAGCTAGCGTCGCTCGGGTGTTCGTCACTTTACGCATAGGAATACGGGATGGTGTTGTTACATCATCTGTAAGATACAGTTTCGGTATTAATTGCATGAAGGTTTGGTAAAAAAATTGTAAAATAGAGGCTAAATTAAGAACATAAAAAATATATGTAGCATTTAAAGTATCTATGTATAAATTTTACAATGCTAATACAATTAAGTTACCTGTACTATCTAAAGAGAGGTTTGATCCATGCCTTGAAGGTGGTTTTGAGCCAGTTCTGGAGCCTGGCCTGGAACCAGGTCTAGAGCCTCCCGGTGTTAATGTTGATCTGGGTAAAAACAGAAATAAGTAAAACACGTATTACGCAATTGGAATATTTTTAATATTAATATAAAGATTTTAATTTTATTTTAGTATTTAACAATTTACCTTGGTACACTAGGCTTTCTATACCTCGCCCCGAGTCCACTTGCTGCTTCATTATCACTCAGGGAGTCAGGTGTACCCGCACTGAGAGATGACCTTGAAGCTCTTCCAGCGATTCCACCTCCAGACATCGGCACTGAGCGAGCTGTACGTTCTCTCACCTATACAATAAAAAAGATTGGAGTGTAGTCCTAACTTTAAAAAAAAAAATCAAAATAAAACGATCTGATAGTTCTAATATTGAAAATCATATTATCCTAATAGTGGAAAGCATAATCGAATGTTTTAAATAAACCAATTAACATGCTACTTGTACAAACCTAATACAGACAGATCTACGATCGCATAATACAAGTACAACGAGACTAATACATTGAACAAAAGAACGTTTATGTAAAAGAAACCTCAAATGAAAGTGCAACAACCGAAATATTCACACTGCCAATAGCATTACCCAATGGTATCCTGGAGAAGGCTGGTAACCGTGGTGATGGGTATAATGGTGTGCGCCCGGCGTTGTCGACCCTTGGGATCTTGAGTGGCCGTATATAAACGCTTGCTTAGTGCCATGTGTCGAGCCGACGTGCAGCGGATACGAACATGGAAGCTCCTCCCGTTGCCTTAGAGCCTCAAATATAGGCCTCAGCTGCTCCATAAACTCCTCAGCTAAACGTACCAATCAAAACCCAGGGCGTAAACATTAAGAAGGAACCATTCAAAACGAAAAGTCACGTTTTGCCTTCATAGTGCCAATCGTTTTAGCCGGAACGCGGATTGTTAACGACGATTAACACGTGGCGCGCTGTTACGATTAGTCCACACGTTTAGTCGAACGCGAATGAATTTTGATGATGCGGATATGATAGAGGAACTAGCAGGATGGGTAAAACGAAATACGTTACCATAACATCCATAGGCGAAGACGTGCCACCTCTCCAGTGCATGGATCCAATGAAATACAAACAACACCAAACATCTACACGAGCCTGTGCCAATGCGTAGCTAGAACACTAATGCAATACGACCAAACTCTACGAGCTCAACACATGCGGCACTCACACGACAGTGTACCTTGTAAATGGATGTATAACAGTCCATGTACAAAGTTCAAACCAAAACAAAAGCAAAAACTTATAAGTACCAAACCGATTGCTCCCTCCAAAATCTACTGTGCATGTTTTACTTGTGCGAAATTATAATAACTAAATTGTATCCTGTAGAAAAGAAAAGTTTACATCATACATACAGTGGTTCCTTACCTTTGTGATAGGTCCAGTAGACGGTGGCGTGTTTGTGTTAGAGCGGGGTGTCCGCGGTCTAAACGCTGCCATACTTTGTGATACTCCATCGGCCAGAATGAATTGCTCACGCAGTTCGATGTTGGTGCGTCCCTTGGCTGCATGCGGGCGGCGTCCAGTGCGGGTATCACAAACGGGACGGGATAGGATAGGGCCAATGAAAACCGTTCGGCAAAAGGACAGGTGGAAAACAAAACACCGAAAGTGTTTAATAACAGGACAGCGTGCATTGGTAGTGAGGAGAGGAGAAAAAAAAAACAAACAAATGAGAACATATCAAACAAAACAAACCAAAAAACATAGTAAAATCATAGGATTTTGTAATCGTGTGCAGTTAGGAATAGGAACAGTAAAATATAATTAGTATATTCTCACACCAATTAAGTTTATGCATTCGTATAAGTCAAGAGCAAGACCACCAAATGATTTTAAGTTCTAAGAAGTTGATCAAAAGAAATGTGATCAATACTAATGTGTAAGGACATGTTATGCTTTTTAAGTGAAATGTGTGTGTGGGTAATTATTCTTGCACTTGATTTATATACATAATTAGTAACTACTAAACTAAAAAAACATACTGAATAACTTTAGGCAAATAAAGAACATCGTCATGCCAATACAAACAATAAGCCCATTTGAATGTTTTAATAAACCGTTTAACCGACTACGAATTTAATAAAATTATTTAGTAAACTACTATAACATTCTACATATTTGATAAATAAAGTAATAGAATGCTGAACAACATTAAAAGCACCAAACATGTAAAATGTATTTTGTAGTTAAAAACTACAAATTGCTAAATCAATGTCTAAGCCACACCAACTAAGCCAACTTGCAATGGAACCATTGTAACATAAATTGATTTGACGTTTTTACGCAAAATAGGTACTTAAAAAAATAAGGTTCCAAGGCATGTTGATTCTCTTACCGAGCGGGCAACAAGCCTCATGCTGTTCCGGCTTGCTCGGGTCAGGCAGCGGTAGCACTAATGATACTACTTGTACAAAGGTATTCCAAAGGAATTTCAAACCAAATATAACAAAATTAAAATAACAAATTTTAATTTAGGATCACGGGAGGTGGAATGGACAAAGCGAATACGAATTAATAAATTAGTAGCAAAAACATTTTATGTGAATTTTGATTGCTTACATTAGCCGAGTACATTTTGCTAATAGGTACTAGCCCAAGTAACACGATAGAAAATAATGAAGTTAATGAATTTTAATTTTGTTAAAACACATTACTAGTATACGATAAAATTATTTTATACCGTTATTGTAACCAGTCGCGCATCCTTACGTTACTAACGTTATTATCGTTGTTTTCGCTAGCTGGCAACACCGTTAACTGCGCATGTCAAACTAATCGCGTCAGTCAGACGAAAAAAGAAAACAAGAACAATGGAAATTACCACCGGTCGATTTTAACACGAGTCGATATAATTATTAAGTGAAATCCACATGTAAAACGTTATCGGAATGACGGGGACGATAATTGAGAACTTAAGTGGGCGAAAGCTAGCTGTTTTAGTGAGTTTTTTGTTGTTGTGTCAGATAACATGTTTCTTGATCGGTGGGTTGGTCGCGCCCATGCCCGCAAATGTTCAAAACATACTCGGAACTGTATGCAGGGATACCACAACGGAGAAGAATGACACGTCAAAGTGGTTTTACAACAGAGGAAAAGGCTCCTGCAAGAAGATTGACCTTGGGGAAACCCACCACGACTTGTCGGAAACTGATATAGTTTTCGCGTTTCAAATGCCGGTCCCTCGCGAAAAGAAGATTTTGGACTTCTCGCGGTGGCAGCAGAACCTGATTGGCGTGCTTCAGGTGGATATAAAGTATCACTCACAGCTAGAAGTGCAGGCTCGAAGTACTATTACGATTGACGCGCGTCTGGCGTATCAAAATAAAGGCGATCCTGAAGATAAATGGCAGCTTTACACACAATCGGTTGAAAAACGTCATCTGGACTGTGATATTGATGTTAGGAGTGAGGAATATCTATATAACTGTTCTGCGATACCTCTGTTCGAGCTAGGTTCTTTGTTCCATGACTATTATTTACTCAATGTAAGATTGCCTGTTGATACACCAAATATGAACTCACACATAGGTCACATACAAGACATGTGGCTCACAGTTATCAACCAAAATGGGGGTTTTACTAAAGTCTGGCTGTCTTTAAAAACAGTGTTCTTCCCGTGCATAATAGCTATATTAGTCTGGTTTTGGAGACGCATTCACATGCTGCAAAGAAAGCCTGTGTTGTTGGAAAAGATGCTATTAAGTCTAGGTATTGCTTTATGCCTTTTGAACATGCCAATTGAATATTTGACTCTACATTATGATCTGCCATTCATGTTGTTATTAGGCGACATTCGTCAAGGAGTGTTCTATGCAACATTGTTCTCATTTTGGCTTGTCTTTGCCGGTGAACACATGTTGATACAAGACGCCTCAGCACAGAGCTCACTAAAGCAGTACTGGAGGCATCTCAGTGCAGTTGCAATAGGCTGTGTCTCGCTATTCATCTTTGACATGTGTGAAAGAGGTGTGCAACTACGCAATCCTTTCTACTCAATATGGGTAACAGATATTGGCACTAATTTGGCTTTAACATTCATTATTTTAGCTGGCATATCAACAGGAGTTTACTTTCTATTCTTATGCTACATGATCTGGCAGGTTTTCATCAATATCTCACACAAAAGGCAGTCTTTACCAACTATGTGTTCAGTCAGACGTTTACATTATGAAGGTATTATTTACCGCTTCAAATTTCTCATGTTGGCTACATTGCTTTGTGCTGCGTTAACTGTTATTGGCTTTATTTTGGGACAAGTGGCTGAAGGCCAGTGGAAATGGGATGAAAACATTGAGCTGGAGTATACTTCAGCATTCTTTACTGGAGTGTATGGTATGTGGAATATCTACATTTTCACATTGTTGGTGTTGTATGCTCCGAGCCACAAACGTTGGCCAGTTGCAGAGAATACTTCTGACACACAAAACTTGAGTGAAGAGATGGAATTCAGTCCTCTACCAAGTGAGAGAGCGAGTAGTGAGATATCATCACTAACCTCCTTCATAAGGAAGACTACTGTAGACTAATTAGTGCCAATTAATTTTCAATAGCTTCTAAGTACTGTTCTTCCATATATTTCGAAGAATAACTTTGTTAGTTGGTTAGAATGTTCACTCCAATACGTAGTAGATGTAGGAGGGTATAGTTGGCCATAGGATTGTTGATCCACACTTAGATGTAGGCGGCTATTAGATTTAGTGTGCATGACGGAATCTCTCAATTTAGAACTGCTGTACTCAGTCGTGTTGGTAAAAATAATTATGGTGTTTTAGCTGCAACATTTTTTAATAAATAAAACGAGATATTTCACTAGTAATACTATAGGCAGACATCTTTAAAACCTTAGAAGGCTGTTGAAGGCATAAGGAAGGTTGAGTACAGCTAGTATAGACATTATTACTCATTATGTTGAACAAAGATTGTACTCAAATATTTAACCGGAACTTGTATTTATTTAGGTTTATTGCGAGAATAACCATTAGCTGTAAGATATCTAAAGACTTACTTTTTTATTATATTTTAAGCTTTTGCTAAAATTATTGGAACTGATTTACTAACCAATAACTTTTTACAAAACACATTTCTGTTTAAGATTCAAAAGTGGTATTTCTATAAATGTTTATGTCATAAGTTTAGCGCGTCATTCTAAAAGTATTTTTATGGTCATATAACAGGTAGTTTGACCTTGAATTTTTCCAGTTTTAGAGCTTGCAAACATTTAAACTTAGTATGTAATTTTGCTGTGATTCTCAGTTGCATTTTAAATCAGTATTGTTAGTATTAAAATCGGTATTTTAACGTATCAGTGTTGCCAGCTACTTAATAACTTATAATAGTTTTAATTTGTAATTTTTTACTATAGCCGTAGTTGATATTTGTACCCGAATAAAACATTATAATAAAATATGTTATTTTGTTATTTAATCTCCATCCTATATTACCAGGATACTAAAACTCTTTATAGTTAAGGTGCTTCCAGACATGTCAAGTTGTTTAAATAAGTCAAAAAAAAATCTATATCAAATTCATTTAACTTAGTTATACATTTTATGGTATTAGATTGCATCTTGACATGTTTATAAGAGCCTTTAGGATTACATAACATATTATTAACTGTACGATGTGTTTACCGATTACAGACAGGATTCCCGCCAAAACTCCCCAATACTTGTCTATCAGTTGGGGACACTCACAAAATATTAGTTAATCCCTGTTATCGAGTTAATATAACGGAACGATTGATTGACACTTTGAATATCACCATAATTTAATTATATGTAAATAAATTGATATATTAAGACATTTCTAAAATTTTAGCTCAGTTTCACAAATCTGGATAAAATTTGGTTAAGTAACAATTAAGTAATTTATTTGGCAGATCAACAGATCATCAGATACCCAAAAAACGATTTAAAAAAAAAAGAAATGTCTAAATATAGAATTAGGTAAACTATTATAATTCTTTTTAAAGATTTACAAAAGTTTACAAATTAGTGGTTTTTAATTAAATGTGATGTGGATGTAATAGGGAAAGATTCTAATTTTAACGAACTTTCAGATGTCTGTAATAATTTAAAAAATCTACAGATAATAATTATAAACAATATTCGGTTTTGTGGAAACATTATTTGAAGAAAGGTTGCCAACAACACATTAATGACAACTGCATTAGAATCTGGTCAGTCGTTTCACGTTTTTGAGGTTCACAAGCACAAGCACTTGTTTATGATTTAGTAAATATACTGTAAGTTTTTCATAAAGATCTTTAACTCATCTGAAGCTGTTATTGTTCCAATTTCAATTTACAGTCTCAGACTAAACAAATTATTGATCCACATTACATTTTCATAGATCGATAGTAGATACTTACGGTCTTATTCATAAAAATCTTATAAGACTATAGTTAAAATTGACTTTGTCTCTTTCTTACTAGTATAAATTTCAAGATGACAGACAAAGACAAATGAATTATAGAACTATTTTAGCTATAATGAGCTTATAACACGTTTATGAATACGGGAGTTATTGTTTAGTATTCATGTCTGAAGTTTTCTGTATTTGGGACAGTCTGTGTTACCTCTGTCATCATAGAATTTTGAGAAATATTTATTATTGAATATTTAACAAAAATCTTGAAATTTCCTTTAAAACATGTGAAACAGAGAACACAGCTTTTTTAAAATGATTTAAGGAGAATTTTGGTACTAATTTAACAATTTGATATGAATTTGACAAAAGTCTCCTTTAATTATGTGTAGGTACTGTAATTTTTCAACAAGATTACTGTGGGAATATACAATGTTGCTAATTTTAACACTTTTTAGTTACAATGCAGCTCACTAGAATCTTTAGCCATTAGAAAAATCTTTGAAAAGTTTTGATTTTCTAAGAACCTGTGGCTGTGGCCCTATTATGGGATTCTCATGATAACTATTAAGTAGGTTTTTTTTCGGAATTAATTAAAGAAAAAAGCAAGATACAATCGATCAAATTATCAATCAATTAAAGATACAGTGTCCGCTAAACAACAGCCCATTTGCTCTGCTGTAATTATCATTATTATAACGGCTATGGTAACTTTCGAAATTTTTGAAGATTTTTGCTAATTCAGGTATTTTCATATTCCCACAGTAATCTTTCCTCCAACCCTGTCCTATAATTTGTTGTGCACTTACCTCGGCACGGATCGTTCTTGACCAGGAACTCGTCGAGAGCCACCCAGCCTCCACCTACACGTACCATCACCGTAGAACGGAGGATACGCACTAAGCGAAGCTTCTGAGAGTCGCCGAACTATAGGAAAAGGGGTTATGACAATATTGTGCATTTGTAAAGTCCTAAATCTTGATGATCGGTTTCTTTATTATTAAAACGGCTAGTTTTATTGAACAGTAACATTTTCTACCAACTGTAACCTAAAACTGTTCCTATTAAAGCACTTGTGACTAAAAGCTACGTCAAAAGTATTCAAGTTTTCAAGTTAGCCAGGATGAACGCGCTAATCTCAGGCTACTGGTCCGATTTGAAAAATTCTTGCATTGTCCATATATTGAGGCATGATATAAAATCCAAGTGACGCGGGCGAAGGCGCCGGCGTAAAGCTAGTTTCAAGATAAAGTTGAGTGTCTTCGTAATTAGGTATCACACAGTATTTGGAAATAGACACAAAAGCACTCACCCTGTATTTCCCTTCACCGACTTGGAACACCCTGAACTTCTGTCGACAGGTACACAGCATGACGAGCCGCTTAACTTCATCGTGGATCTTGTCGGCGTCAGTCGGGGGCCCGCGTCGTTCCACCTAACATTACAATAAGGCACTAAAGTTACACACTTTAGTGTTATACACATTAACGTGATACACTTTAGTGTGATACACTTTATTGCAATACACTTTCATGTCATACAATTTAATGTGATACACTTTAACGTGACCCAATTTTTAATCTGATACATGTTAATATGGGTACAATTTAATGAGTGCACAGGAGAGGGAGGACCTCAGTACCTGGCTAGCCAGCTTATACTGGAAGTTGTAACCGGAAAAAACGGTTATGAGGGGGGACAGTATTACATTACATTTAACCATGGCAATTTCAATTTATTAATGTGAAACAGGTAAATAATATGATACAAAATAAATAATGTCCTACTGTGTTCTGCAGTGTGGCGTACAAGTCATGGCAAATGGCCTCATTCATTCAGTAACATCTGGAACCTCATTACACGGCTAACTGAACTTACCCAGTCAGGTCTGAGAGCAGCAATGAACTCCTCCCAGTCAATAAGACCGCCGCCGTTTCTATCAAACAGATCCGCAACTGCGCCCATCTCCAAACGTGATGTGTCGAATTCTGGACGAAACATTATTTTTTAGCTAACTTCAAAACTAAAGGTTTTTAATTTGACATTAAAATATGTAATAATATTCTGGGACATTAACACACGGTGATCTGATCCCACACTAAGCAGATATTGTGTAATGGAAACCAAGACAACTGATATACGATACATGTACTACTTTTCTTTTGTAAATACTTATAATAGATAATTACGGCCAGACTCAAGATAAACAGACATGTTCATCACACAAATGTCTGTCTCGGGTGGAAATACTGTACTTATGAATTTAAATAGATTTCGCACGGGTAGCACAAGTGGAAATTAACAAGGAAAAGATTTCAGCCGATTAGGCGATAGCGTAACATCTGGAGCAGGCGAGGGTTGAGTGACTAGCCGGGACCAACAGCCTAATATCTATATCCTCCGAAGTTTCAATATTGATTAATACTCACTGGTATTAATGATGCCGTCAATGAACTCATGTCGTGGTATCAGGCCGTTGTTATCCTTATCCATCTTGCGGAACAGATCTGTGAGGCGGGACTTCTTGTGGTTCATGAACTTCAGGAACTGGAGACAAAAGATAACATTAGCCATTAACCTTATTACCGTTGCTGGACGGCTGCAAAATTGTTTGACACTCTTTGAATTTATTAAAGAGTAAAAGGTTTCTTAAAATAGTTTAAAAACAATACGAACAGATTTTAATGTTTTAACAATAACTTAAAGCCCGCACAACCGATTTTGATAAAATTTTAATGGGACTACCTGGTAAGCATACCTACCCTTCGAAAATATATCTTTAATTGGCGGAATTATTCCGTAACATAAATAAAAAAAAACATACAGTCGAATTAATAACCTCCTTTTTTAAGTAGGTTAAAAAGGTAGGCAACACGCGAGTGATGTCCTTAGTGTTGCAAGCATCTATAGCTTACAGTGACGGGTGACCGTTTTCTCTGCCAAGTTACTGGTTTAACCATAGAATCTGTGATAAAATCGCAGTTCTTGTAATGACTTGTTCTGTTAAGAGTATTGAATCTTACCCTCTTTCTCCAATCATCCCAGCTGAAGTTGGAGACTCTCTGCAGCTCTTTAAGATGCACCAAACGTTCGTTCAGTCGCCTCTGTCTCTCCCACGCAAGAAGCCACACAGTGCGCCACTTGTCCCATAGTTGTTTCACTCGGGGCGATCTGAACTCCGGCTCTGCGCCCTTACTGTATGAGTAAAGGGGTGGTTAAGTAAATCGAGTTAATTTGAAGGTATTTATTTTCAAAAACCCCTGGAGGGCTGTAGTTTTGTGGAAACGTAAGTAGGTAATCTAAGTATGTATACAAGGTGTCAATTAATTAACCTGTCAAACTTTCCCAGGGTACTTAGTACTAATAAAATTAACATTATACAAAAAAAATGTGTTATTTTTTTAACCATTTTAATTTTCGATTAAAAAAAGTAATTTAACAACAAAAAAATCTGCGTACAGTACTTGACGTGCAATGTGATTGCGCGTACGCTGTATGGTTCATAGAAAGGTACTGTACGGTTAGCATATTTAACTGTTTACGCTAAATTCTAATGATTGTATATCTTGTATTCTAACGACACCTGCAGATGGCGTTTTCGTTATGATTCATTTGTTATTGCATAACCATTCATTATTAATTGAATCAGGAAACGAATCTTTTAAAGCTTACTAGGTACTTTTATCAATAATGAGAAAGTTTGTGAGGATGGATGGTTATTTGTTACTCTTTCAAGGCAAATTGGCTAAGTCACCTTCAACCGTGAGAATATGAGAGTGCACATTCAATCTGAATCACGTGGTTAATGTTTTCCACCCATAATATAAGTAGAGCCTCATTCTACTTTCACTTTCTCACCGTAAATCACTCCTAATCATGAATCGGAATACTGGGTAACCGTGTTCCATCGTATCATTGCTTAGCATCAGGCAAGTTGCCAAACGAAAGCTTATTCTAGAGTAAAACGGTTTCGGATGAAATTTTGTACCTACACAAGATTTTCTTCATCTGGATTAACATACTTTTTACACAAGTTACATGTTCCCTTTGAATGCTTTCTATCAACTAAAGCTATGGGGACCCATAGTAATGGAAAGCGTAATTAAGGCGTATAGTTCGGCTATCTAATCTTTAAACTAAAAGTAAATAAATTAATATTTGCCTCAAATACAACTTAACTATGAGAATGAAAAAGTATTTTACACTGTTTTGCAGACATTTGCCAGCATGCCAGACATTTGCAAAACTGCTACAAAAATATACTATAAACTACACTTGTAGCTATAGGGTTGTCACACACATTAACACGAAAAAAAGAAACACAAAAAAGCAAAATAATTACTCCATATTTAATGTTCACCCCTGATTTGATGGATGTATGATACCTCTTTGCGAGTGTTTTGAGACCATTTTGAATGAACCGCAAACACACACATTTATATTTATTGACAAAGGTACTTACCACAAAAATGCCTATAAAATTATTTTGAATTTAAACCTAAACTTTGATTTTAACTTAAGTTTATATTTATGATACTTCTTCAATTTTGTATGTAGGTACATAAATATTTTGTATAGGTTTGAATCAGGGGAGTGTTAGGGGTGAGAATACTGTACCCCACCCCTCACAATATTATGTATTTGTAAGAAAGTATTAACTGTACTAGGATTCTTTAGAATACTGGAACATAGCAAACTAATTCAGATTGTGAATAAATACAGGACGATTTTTAGAGTACTTGAGCGATTATTAGTATAGATTCCAGCAAATATCTTGACAGAAGTCTTTGTAGGGGAGGTGTTTTCATGAATAACATACAGAGAGATGTTTTCAGAAATGATTTTAATACCCAGACAATCGCATATAGATAAAAAAAATTATAAACAAATTAATGATAAAATATTACCTAATTTAGAAAAATATAGGTATGTCTCATACATAAATTGTTATTGGCCACATAATTATTAACTGCCAAGGAGTAGGTTCCAAAAAGGTATCAATTGCTTCTTGGATATTTTTTAGATTGAAAAATATATAATTATTCAGTTAACGAAAAAAATAATTCTTTCTATTTTTAAAGACATAAATGGGTTTATATCGGTATTTAAATGGAAATTTTCACTAAATTGGATGATAATATGGTTCCTTGGACCAGACAGGTATTTCTATTTCTATTTCTATAACTTACAATATAAGAATATTGTAAGTTACAATTTAATGTACAAGTTTCCCATACTGATCCATATGAATGGGCTGCACTGTATAGGTACCAGAGATCAAGTATCGCGTAATAGAAGCTGCTAATCCCCCTGTGCCCTGATCTGTGACCTAAGTTACAGGAAAAATGCTTGCCAAAATATTTGCCAGTCTATACGAGCTACAAATACTCAGGGATGTGCCTTACCTTCCCTTCGGCGGGAACCTCGGTCCGTAGTGAGGCAGGTTGCGATCCGGCGTCTCACGTCCCGGACTCACCCGGCTACACACAAGCAACAATAAAGAATGCGTGCCACGTGAAAGTATACTCCACTGTTATGTTGGCTATAACATTTTAACACCATTGTATTGAAATACAAGGCTACCAACGTGGGTGGAGAAAACTGACGTGAAACACACTCAAATCACAAAGTAACACCATACCGTTAGGTTTTAGTCCAGTGACGATGAAGTTAGTGGCAGCCCTGTTAGTAGTAGTTTGGAATATTGCAATGTGAACACTATTTTGTAAGTAATAAGGTGCATTGTGGTAAAGCATCTGTTAAATATCTGCAAGATTTGTGAGAAGATTAACTCCCGTATTCATAAACGTCTTATAGGCTAAAATAGGTTTATAATTCGTTTGTCTTTATCTGTCATCTTGGCATTTATACTAGTATGAATGAGACAAAGTCAATTTTAACTGAAGAGTCTTATAAGATTTTTATGAATAAGACCGTAAGTTTTTACCTTTTGTAAATAAGTAGATTTACATTTTGCTTTTAATATAAAATAAATAGATCGAAAGTGTCTAAGTGTCTACATACTTTTAACAGTATGTATACCTGTAATTTTAAGTAATTTTTAACAACTCTTTCTAACAACCCCTAAGTGTTCCTCTGGCTACGGGTTAAAAGTAATACCATTCAGTATATATATAAAAAAAATTAAATTGTTGTGTCATTCCCGTGGTTAACCTCTTAGTTAATCTTTTTTTAGAAAAACAATAACCTACTTTTTTTGTTCAAACATTAAGTAAGTAACATTGCAGCGGTGGCGCAGAGGTACGGACCTCGCCTTAGAAATATAAGGTTGCAGGTTCGATTACCAGTCGTCTTACCACACATCTTTGTGCGAATTGTTTTATCACCGCTGCTCAATATCGATGACATCCACCAAACCGGACTTGGCCAGCGTGTGTGGATTAAGGCCTAAACTCTCTCAACTCGTAAGATAGTTGAAAGTCCGTGCCTAGTGAAAAACGGTTGAAGAAAAGTCCATTTATTTTAAATATATTTTACATGTATCCATAAGAATGTAATGCTGTTTCAAATCAATTTCACATCAGCAGGTACGATTTATTATTATTATTATTAGACAGACAAGCAGTTGTGAACAACTGATATTCGCCTGTATCTGGTCTCTTTCCTTGTTCTGTTTACTATGTTAGATTGTTAATTTTCTTCTCTTTTCTTTTTCTTTTCTTTTTTTTTTTGATTTGTTTGATATTTTGTTACATCTGGTTAATGTAGTGACTGACAACCCTAGGTCATGCGATATTAATAGTTAAATAGTACCCATGCAAAGCGTAAACATTACACCTGCGAAAACAATCTGTTTGAGTTATTTACTTGCGGAATAACAGACTGATGAACAGAGAACGTTAAGTTTAGAAGTTCAGATCGATATGTAATTATTATTGAGGTGGGTTCAATTCCTAACCAGGACTAATCTTTGTGCGATGAGCTTGATTGTTCGTTCTGTGTCTGGGTGTAGTTTATCCCTACTAATATTATAAATGCGAAAGTAACTCTGTCTGTCTGTCTGTCTATTACGCTTTCACGCCTAAACTACTGAACTAATTTGGATGAAATTGGTTATGGAGGTAGTTTGAGACCCGAGAAAGGACATAGGATAGTTTTTATCCGACTGCGCAAAAAGAAGGTAACGTTTTGGCGCGATAACCGACATACACGCGGGCGAAGCCGCTGTCGGTAAGCTAGTCTATAATATGTGTGTATTTACAAACAAAATATATAAGTAGTATATCAGTGCCTAGTACCCATAACACTAGCAAATATAACTGCTTAATTTGGAACTAGATGGCGCTGTGTGTTTGTGTAAAAATATTTTCCATCGTCATTCCCCTTGCCTTTTCCCATTTCTATTGGGGTCGGCTCCCAGTCTAACCTGATGCGGCTAGCTACCAGAATTATACGAGCGACTGCCATCAGACCTCGAAACCCATTGGGAACCAGTAGCCGAGATGATTACCAGGATGTACCAGGTGTCAGATTATATTGGCTAAAATATTTTTTTACTATAAAAAATCGTTTTGATATGTATTTGCAAGGCTGGCCCTTTACAGGCTTACATAAAAATTGTCCTTAATTATTATATAACAACAACGTAAAATAATTTAAACAAAAAAATAAAAAGGACACGAAAAAAAATAATAAAATAAATAAAATACTAAGAAACAAAAGAATTAGAATTTAAAGAATTTGATGATAAAATATTTTCTATGCAAACTACAAAGGTCATGTGTGCAAATGCGAACTAAAATCTACTAAAGCTACTACACACACTAAAAAAAAGTATTTCAAACCTTCCTCTCCTACTTCTTGTGTGAATCCTGGACCTGCGGTGCCAGAGCGAGACGGAAAGCAACGTTTACATGTGTTAGAGCGGAACGAAGCAATGATTATGGTTTCGACATCAGAAAAAAATATCGTAAAATAAGAACAGTAATTTAGCATATTATGTATATTTTTCAATGGCCTTTAAAGACTATTTATAATAAAATTAGATAATATTCTGATAAATAATACATGTTATTCAAAATTAACAATAATCCTCTGACAGCAAAACCATTTATACACAAATGACAAAACAAATGAATAGTCAAACTACACTTTAACGATAGTTTAGTTAGTTTACATTAGGCCATAAGTATTAAAAAAGATATTTGTCAACGCAACTGACCTATGCACCAATAAATGGCGTCAGTTGCAGAAGCACCAAACCTATCGTTCTAGTGTAATAAGTAAAGTAAAAATAACAAGAAAATTTTACCTTATTCTTGAGATTATAAATTTCAATGAAATATGGCAAAATATTCTATAAACAATTATTAACAGACTCAAAAAAAGTGGTTATTTAACCAAAAATCATGAATATCTAAGAAATGAACACACCTGAAACGCCTAGATCCATAGTAATCAGGCGACACAGATCTCTCCCTGTTGAGATCATGCTGGGATCCGCGACTATACACACCATGCAATGACGTCACAAAATGGCGGCGAACACGTGCGTGAGTGAGAGAGAGAGACAAAACAAAACACATAAGAAACGGAAAGAGACAGTGCACTAACAAACAAGAACATAAAACATTAAAAACAATAAAAAAAGAACAAAAAACATGTATTTTTGTATATTTGCTGTTTTGCCAGTTGCTGGTACAGTTGTAGAAAGCCTTTTTAGTAAATTTGGTTTTCACAAGTTTCATATAGCAACATCTGATAGATACAATATCGGATAGCAATCGGACACCTTTATCAGCAACTGATGAAACAGTCAATTAGTGCAATAGTCACATACCCAGGTGCGCCTTTAGTAGCGGTTTTAGCTGAGATCTTCCTAGGTGTACCTTCACGGCCTTGGGTTTGGTTCTTCACCTAAAGAAACATTTTTTTTATATTTTGCCATACGTTTTGATAGGGCCGAGCGAGATAAAACTATATTTTACACTATAGACATTTTACTTCAAATATCACAGCGTAAGGAGGAGGAGTAAGTAGGTCTAAACGGCTATAAACTACTGTTTAAAGCTATGGTCAAAATGAAATAGAGTAGACATGGGACTTACGCGACATTTCAGAGTCAAAAGTCAAGATTCACTACAGATCTTTAAACGATTACCTACATCACGAGAAAAGGTGTCTTAAAACTAAAAGAATCATTAGTCTTACTAGGCCAGGAAAAACCGGTGCTCAGTTAAACATAAAATTGACTTCAAGTATTTTTCTTAATCGCTTACAGAACAACTGTGCTAACTGTCGCTAGTGTTCTAGTGCTGTCGTTACGTACAAATATGCGCATACACACACAAGGATGAATAGAATAATCACGAAGAGAAAAATATCACGCTTCTTCGTTAATGGCGCTATCTATAGTCGGCAGAATACGCCACACTAAAAAAATCATCAGGTTTGCAATACTGACCTGGTAAGCTTTGCAAACGCGGTCCACCTCGTTCTGTCGCTTCTGTGTGTGCTCCATCAGCTCTTTATGATCTTCTATGAGACCTTCCAGCAGTTCAATGGATTCGGGAAGAGGTTCCGCTTCAAGTGCTGGATAACACACGGAATACTTATAATCATTTGAGAATAAAATCTAAGAGTAAGGCAGAAGTAAGTAAAAACGCTGGAGGAGGACGCCCTATAAGGATATTGTCTGTTCTGATGGGTGATGTCAGTCACAAGGCACAGGAGCGGCCTTGAACATTACGGAAATGTGTTAAGATCGTAACAGAGCGCTTTATGGTCACCTTAACCCTATGGGTAAAGAGTGTAATTGTATGTATGTTTAAAAGAGTTATTGAAATTTTAATTATAAAATACTAGCGGCCCGCCCCAGCTTCGCCCGGGTAGCTTCAGCCCACTCAACAATTTACAAAAAATGTGATAAATAAAGAACCGCTCAACCGATTTTGTGCAAACTTCACATAAACCATCTACTAAATAGTCCGAACAATGCCTAAACATTTGGTTTGAATAGGTAAGCCCATTTTTGAGTTATAAAATTACAACGAAAAGTGGCATTGATTTTTATATATATAGATGTTAACTATAAACTCACATAGCAGCGTGTTCTCCAGCCCAAGGAGCCACTGCAGCAGCTCCTCCAGCACGAGGTCCAGGTCCTTTAGACTCTGCATATGAGTGTCCAGCTTGGTGCCGCGCTGCATCGCCCACTGCCATACCTGTCATAAAGGAATCTATATGAAAGCGAGTTCCACAACTTGACAATTCACCCAATACAAGTGGAAGCAAAGCACTTTGTAAACACTGCGTATAAAAGTAAAAGTAACAACCCAGTGTGCCCAAATGCAAGGCACGGGTCTTTTCTCTACAATCTAAACACGTTGGTCAAGTGCGTGTTGGTGAATGTCACACGTCACAAGGGTTAGGACTTTAGCATGTCGGTTTCTTCACGATGTTTTCCCCAATATTCAGTAGCAGCGATGAAATAATTCAGTGTCACTGACTCTGGCAGAGCCACCATCAGGGATTTTCATTTTGAAAACACAAAAAAATTGTCGCTAATTAGTCGAAATTTGTCGCCAAATATCAGAATTTGTCGGTCACTGGTTCAAAAGATATAAGGGTTTATAGGTGGCCGATCTGGAGAGAGTCTCCCCAGCAGGGCCACATTTATATCTCAAAAACTAGGGCACCTAGCAAATATCTCTTTTCTCCCATAATTTGTCGCCAATTAGTCGGAATCAGTCGCCAAATATCAGAGTTTGTCGGTCACTGGTTCAAAAGATACAAGAGTTTATAGGTGGCCGATCTGGAGAGAGTCTCCCCAGCAGGGCCACATTTATATCTCAAAAACTAGGACACCTAGCGAAGATGTGTTTTCTCCCATATTTTGTCGCCAATTAGTCGGAATTTGTCGCCAAGTCACAGATTTAATCGGATCTTAGTTTAGGAGATATAATGAGTTCAATTAGTAAGGTATAGTCCAAGAGCTAGGTCGAAGAGTTCACGAAAAATACCAAGAAAAAAATATTTCTATTAATATGTGTAATATACTTCTAGTTTTATCAGTCTAAAGTCTTTAGAAATGTCCGAGAGAGATAAATTCTCAATTTAATTCATGTTTTTATGTTTTAAATTACTAGGTTAGAGTGGCTTAAACTTCTTTGAAAACATTAAACCTTGCTCTTGGTCTATTTGGTGAAAGATGTACAGTCGCATGCAACTGTTTTACCACTTTACAATGTTAAGCTCTAATTAACTTTAGAATAATAAATAAATGTCGTACCTTTAGTAAAATGTTTAAAATACTTAAACGTTGAAAAAGTATTGTCAATTGTAATCAAATTTTATTATATAAAAATGAATTTCCATAAAGTTCGTTTGATGTGTGTTGTGTTGGTGTGTATTTTGAGGTGATTGCGAGTGTTGTGTTGTGGGTATGGACGGGTTGAGTTTTTATTTTATCTTAATTGAGGTTAGAATAATAAAACTTCTGTTGTCGAGATAACAACACTCGAGTTCGTAACTATTCATAATAAGTTCCACTTTAATTAAACTGGCTGACTTCAACTTACGTGACGGGCAACTCGTTCGAAGCAGCTCATCTGTACACGCGCATCTATCTCTTTCTTACTTACCGTAAATGAAACGGAGCGCAGCGATCTATCTGCCAGCGACTAAGTGGTAAGTGCACATTGTGTTAGATAAATAATTACATAATTATATGTATTGTAGATTTGTTTATAGGTAATGAATACAGCTTTCCTATGGTGGGTTGAAATTATAGAATAAGTTTACATTTATTTAATTCGAAACAAACATTCCTCCATAAGACGTCATAGATACTGTCTAGAAACTACATAAAGTATTTTGTACTCGCTTGTACCACTGTATGGGGAAATTGAATTCTTTAATATCTTTTTAATTACACACCGACTAAATCTGTGACTTGGCGACAAATTCCGACTAATTGGCGACAAAATATGGGAGAAAACACATCTTCGCTAGGTGTCCTAGTTTTTGAGATATAAATGTGGCCCTGCTGGGGAGACTCTCTCCAGATCGGCCACCTATAAACTCTTGTATCTTTTGAACCAGTGACCGACAAACTCTGATATTTGGCGACTGATTCCGACTAATTGGCGACAAATTATGGGAGAAACGAGATATTTGCTAGGTGCCCTAGTTTTTGAGATATAAATGTGGCCCTGCTGGGGAGACTCTCTCCAGATCGGCCACCTATAAACCCTTATATCTTTTGAACCAGTGACCGACAAATTCTGATATTTGGCGACAAATTTCGACTAATTAGCGACAATTTTTTTGTGTTTTCAAAATGAAAATCCCTGATGGTGGCTCTGCCAGAGTCAGTGACACAATAATTCACGCAAAAATGTGTGGGTACAACCAGATCGAACTTGCGACTTATATTTGATAGTAGAGTCCTTGAGTGCCTCTACTCATCCGATGAAATATTAGGAATGAAACCTTACATCCTCAAGAACAACTCCTGAGATGATATTAGTAAAATTACCTGTCCTGCTGTAACTTTTCTGAAGATTTGCACAAAAGGCAACACTGAAGCTACCAAATGCCTTCTATCGCTACTCATTTTGTATCTATTACAATACTATTTCATGACACAACACTTAAAAAAAAACACTTCTTAAGCCTTTTCAGTCAAACTAAATGTGCACAAAACATTCAGCTTCATCAGAAACCAGGAAATTGATGAAATAAGACTTCTGACAATCATTTACATGATATAATAATCACATATGGAAATATGTGGAAATAATAAAAAGGTGTAAAACACTGAATCACTGCACTGGTAGAATTACGATAAAATTTTCATGGTTTTTCTATACTTTTTTGTTATTATTAAATAAATAAATAAAATAAAATTATGTAACTCAACTTCAGATTCACAAAAGTAATATGTTTTGTACTAATTAATAATCAGAATGATTGTAGATAAAATTTATCGTGTAAATCTGATTAATTTCAATTTTATCAATGTTTATGAATTACAAAAAGACTTGTTTGGGGCGAGGTTAGTGTCAATAGTTTCTAGATAGGCTAAAGTATGGACTGACAGCTTAACGTGACCTCCAAAATGGAGACTGGAGGATCGTGTGGTAGTGATTCCCCAGTGAAAAGGGAAGATCTTCCAGTCGTGCGAAGTGTGTTGTCCGGCGACCGCGGTGCCCCAAACTACTGTTGTTGCAAAGTTGTATCTATTCTAATCGTCGGTGAAACTTTGCTTGTGCGATTCAGGATTGCTGTGATGTAATGTCTCTTGGGTGGCGTTGGATATGTAATATAAATAGGGACTCACCTCATCCCATCGACTTTGAATAATCGTAATCCAGTGTTTGATAACTGTCACAGCATCAGGATGCGCTTTCCCCAAGATAGAGTGAGCGAGGGTTATAGTGTCGTCCTTGTCCCTC
Source organism: Meganola albula (assembly GCA_936450015.1). Taxonomy (NCBI): domain Eukaryota; kingdom Metazoa; phylum Arthropoda; class Insecta; order Lepidoptera; family Nolidae; genus Meganola; species Meganola albula. Next base: position 2,598,295 of record OW388164.1, read on the forward strand.
TGCTTCTCGTTCAGTTCGCGAACGAATCGTTCGTGTTCCCGGATCTGTTGTTGTGTTTCCTGATCACCTTCCGGTAGTTGTCCGGAGAACCGCAGCTTTGTTTCCGCGTCGGAAAGCCATTCGAGCAGCATGTTGACCGAACGGTGGAGTTTCTCGGCCTAATAGATAAAAGTTTAATTAATAATAATAATACAGAGAAAGGTATGAGAAATCGTATATAAATTAGTCCAAGAAATTTTTTAGACATTTATGTTTTTGCATTATCATTGAAAATTCAACAATATTATGATAGCGACGTCATACCTCTGTATAAAGTTTACCTAGGTATGACATCATTCGAGATTTTGATTCAATGTACCGTCGTAATCTTAGGTCACACAAAAAAATACGTGTCCAATATTTTTAATCTATTTGACAAACAAAACAAAAAGAAAATATCGTCACTCCCTATTCCCTCATAGTCCAACTACGGCGGAAAATCAAACTAGCGGCAAAGACAAAAAATAACAAAATTATTACCTCTTTGAGTGCCCCCTCAAGTTTGTGAGCCTTCTTCTCACTGAGGGTCTGTACAGAGTCCCACGCAGTCTTCAGCTCGTTACATTGTTGGCGGATACTTGTCGCGTCTTCACGAGGCACCTGGGACCAAATACACACCTTCATTTATTTAAAATAAGGGTTATGTTTGCAAGTCATATACGGGTAAAGTCGTACAGAGCAAAATAGATCAGAAATTTGGTTTCACGTAAATACATCTCCCCGAAATTTTCCCCTAGTACTCTTAATCTGTAGAATGAACATTTTTTCTTCAAGGTTGAACATTTTCACAAAGTAAAACTGTCCTTACTACCCAGAAGATAGAATTGAATATGAAGTAAACATACCGTAGCTTCCAGATCTTTGCCGGTCTTCATAACAGATTGCATCTGTTGCTCTCGTGAGTGTAGGTCTTCTTCAAATTGCTGGAACAATACATTTGATTTATTATTCCGTTAAGAAACTTAACTATTTTAGATACTGCACGAATTCAATCCGCATATCAGACATTTTCACTCCAAGAAAAGCAGGAGACAACATAATAAAGAAAAGTAAAAAATGCCTCTTCGTAGTTGACTAAGCACCTCGACCGATTCGGTATTCACAAAATCCTGATTGCGGTCATATACAAATTGTATCCTAAAATGAATGAATGAAATGAAAATGAATGCACTGATTGAATAGAAATTAATGAATGATGTGGTTCTACATACCTTATGTTGTTCTATCAGCGCCATAACAGTGTCCAAATCTCCGTGTACTGGAGCGTCTGCGGATAAATTCTTCTGTTGTTTCTTCAGCCAATCGAGAAGTGCAGACATAGCGTCCTTGAACTGTCCTGAGTAGAGAAGCGCTTCTTCTAGCTTGCGTTGTCTGTGAAAGACGGAAACCAGTTAAAACTTGTCTAAACGGGCTATAGTATCCACAGACCTAAAGTGACTACCAAAGAGTGCGAGTGAAAACTTTTATATGACAATACAAAACAAAAATAGACAGCAAGTTGCACTCAAGCGCAAGACTAATAATAATTTAAAAAAATCCTTTTGGTCGTCCCGGGATCTCGCGATTAGTAAGCAAACTAGACCGCCGAGGCAGTCAATGATTCTCTGACAATATTGCATGCATACCTATCAACAGCTTTAGAACAGACGGTGGTCCATTTGCTCTTCATATTTGATAGCATAGTCTTGAGCGTGATCTCATCTCCTTTAGGCGCCTTGTCTTTTAGTTGTTTCCCAGTCTTCATAGTCTGATCGTACACCGGCTGTTTAGCTGCCAACGCCTTTTGGAACTCGCGGTGTTTCGTCAACCTAGACAGAAATTGAAATCTTATTACCTAGGTATTATAAATTTATTAAAAAAAAATGTTTGTTAGTTTATTTGTAGGGGTTATTGTAAAATAACCGTATTCATGAACGTATTTTAAGCTTAAAATAGGTTAATAATTCGTTTGTCTTTGTCTGTCATCTTAACATTTATACTAGTAAGAAAGAGACAAAGTCTATTTTCACTAAAGAGTCTTATAACATTTTTATGAATAAGGCCTCCTTTTTTAGAATAAAGCCGTTTTATATATTACTTTTAATACCTGGCTGACAAAGCTTTGTAGTATTTTCACAATCGGAAAATGAATAAAATAAAATTAATTATTTACCTATGTTTGATCTTCTCGGGATCGTTGACCGTGGCTTCAGAGTTGAGTTCGTCCAATTGTTTCTCAGTATCATTCAACCAGTTCATCAAGTTGTTCCTGTTGAATGAAGTTTAGTTAAATATGTGACAAATATTATTTGATCTACATTATTTTACCAACAAATTAAGTTATAATGTTGACACTAATGTTTTGGCAAGTCTACGGAATGACAAACGTAGTGTAGGATTCCTTGAGGTCCGATGGAATAATGATCTTAATGATAGTTTGCGAAAACTAGATGAGAGTAGCTAGGACGTGCTCAGAGACATTGTGCGCTTTAGGAGAGGCCTATGACACTGGATCAACATAGGGCGACTAAAAGACCATCAATTAATAATTGGGGACGGCTTAACGTGCTCTTTGAGGCAGAAGAGCGTCCCAACATTAAACTAGTCCTGACTATGAACTAGCGCCCGGTGGCGCTGTCCCTATAATGGCCCCTTTAATCAAACACAGGCAGCGGCAGTGCAGCAGTATCGGCCTCGTCCTTGTAATAAAGGTCACGGGTTCAATCTCCGGTCGTGCCTTCTGTTGAAGGAAAACGTCTTGACGAAACCGGCATGTCATGTCAACCCGCACTTGACCAGTGTGCCTGGATTTAAGCCTAAACTCTCTCAACAAGATAGTTGAGAGAAGACCCGTGCCCATCGGTGGGATATTATATAGGGTTGAAGTGAATCAGACATTTATCAAATATTTTATCCAACTTACCACATATCATTGAACTCTTTAGCCTCTTTGAAGCCATGGTCTAACGCCCTGGTCCTCTCAGCTGCCTTGGACACAACCCTCTCCCAGCGATGTTGAACGGAGACCAGCAGGTTCTTGATGAGGATCACGTCTTGCTTCTGGCTGAAGTACTTCAGGTGAGTTCCCTTCTTGTCCAAATGAAGCATGGTCTCGCGATGTGTGGCTACCTCCTTTTGGAAGGACTTGTGTTCTTCGATTTGAGCTGGGGACAAATGGGTATTGGTAAAACTATGTTTTGGTATAATTTAAGTTTATGTAAAGTTGAAATAAAACTACTTTTATTGTTATGACGTACGAAGCTAAAACTGAACACTCACGATAGGACTGGTCCACAAATTTAAAGTCGCTCAGCGAGCTATGGAAAGGGCTATGTTTGGAGTCTCTCTGAAGGATCAAATACACAACAAAGTAATCCAAATCTGCTTTGGTAATTTAAACTCTCTAAATGAAAACCTAGAAAATGGTGGTCTGATAGTCAGCAGATAAGTTGCAAAGATAGGCATCGTTCTTTTGATGGGTAATCCGAAACCCCTTATAAAAGGATCTCTCACCAACGCTCAAATAGTTTTTATCGAAGTTACAAACAAACGATTCTGCAGCAAATATAAACTGAAAAAAATTTCATTCATAGAAAATCTCAGTCATATAGCCTGCTGACAAATGGAAAGATGGAAGAAAAGTGTTCATTAAACTTTGAGGTAAAACAAGGAAGATATACTTACTCAGCAAGGTCTCCATAACCCTGGACACTGGTTTAGCTGAAGTCAGGGTCTTCTCAGCGCTTGTTAGCCAGTCGACAAACGCTTGTAAAGCATCGTGGAACTCTGTTGCTTCCTTCAGAGCTATCTCCAGCTTGATCTTCTTGTCTGACGCTCTGGGTGTACAAATATTTACGTGTTATTTAAATATATGCAAATTACAAGCTTAACAAGAAGCTAAAGGCGACTATTTTGGAGTAAACCATTTTTATACAACAAGTAATTTACAAATCTGTCTGTTTATATACTATGGACTTATATTATAACTGAACAAACATTTAACAATTAAAAACAATGAATTGATGACTTACTCCATTTTAAAGTCTATATAAAAACAAGCCATGTTTATACTGCTATCATTAACAAGATCAGAACTTAATTTGGTTAACTCAGCTAAGCTTTAGTCGCTAAATCTATGTACATACTATGATTTATTAGAACGCTTATATTGGATATTTTGAGGTCCTCAAATTTGGTGCTTCCAGACAGTCTGAATCCAAGTTGTACTTAAACATTCGAGGACATGTGTCATTCACCAAATCGCACTTAGCAAGCGTGTGTGGAGTAAGGCCTAAATACTCTCAACTCGTAGATATATGAGGGAAGACCCGTTTTAGGTTGTATGTACTAGCCACTTAACCTTCACCTGGTTTATTACGCTTCGTTCATTCTTACCTGGCGGTAACATTATCCCATCGAGACTTGAGATTCTTCAAGTTATGGAAAAGCTGTGAGGTAGGGTTGGGCTTGTCCTGACGCTTCAGGTACTCCTGGCCCTGCTGCAGTACTGCTTCTACCTTCGGACGGTTCGCTTCTATCTCGTTGTATACCTCCTAAGACACAAATAATGACAGGCGTGTTGATGGGGTACAAAAATGAAGATACAATTTAGTTCGTTAGAAAGTGAAAACATATAGTGACGTAATGTCATAGATACGAAATATCTGTAAAAAGTGACGTCACATGTTTTGAAAGTTTAGAACAGACTAAAATTAGAATCTATTTAAAAAAGCTTTTATTTAAAAGACACCAAATTATAGGTAAAAGCTTGTAATTTTGTCATCATGAGTTTAAAACCCAGAACTAGTCGAAACTTTATAAAAAAAAAATCGAGCCCAGGATTTCTTTGCTTAGCTATGGAGGCAATAGAAAGGTAGTACTGTACCATAAATCTCTCAAGTTGTTCAGAAGCAGTCTCCGGCAGTCCACCGACAGGCTTGGATGCTGTGATGACACTGTCCACTTCAGACAACCAGCTGAGTAGATCTCCGATTTCAGCGTTGAAGCTACGATAGAAATATTAGTACAATTTTAAATTAATGTAATATTAATATTATAAATGCGATAGTTTGGAGAAGGATGGAAAGAGATATTCGTTACTCATCAACGAAAAATCTCAATAAAAGTCACATTTTATGCGATTGGCATACACTTGAGAAATATAAGGTGTCAATGATGTAATTCTCATAAGTGCCCGATAAGTTGTGACCCGCCTGGAATGCAACCCTCTGTCCGCTACCTCTATAAGTAAAAGGCGGCGTTGTTCCAAATACAACACTCGCTGCATAAAAAAAAATAGCAGATGGAAACTTTTTGTCATATTTTTTTTTGTGCTCAGTACAACCATGAGTCTGTGACGTCACCGCACTCGGGTTTCAACTTATTGCGCACGAGTAGTACATTTTATTCCTTTCAATTTCCATTGTCGTTTTGATAAGCAACTTTGTCAAGGGGTTCTGGGCAAAATTTTGTATACTTGTAACGTGTTCAAGTTTATGTGTATAGACTTCATTTGGGTATAATAAATTCGATAATTTAAATAAATAAACCTGAAGAAACCTTTTTAGTCGACCTAGGATTTGAAGCTGGTAAGCTGAAATGTTTACCACAGGATCAGTTAACCTATAGTACCTACCAGGACCTATAAAATTGTAAAAATGTTACCTCTGAGCTTCTCTAAGTGCATCTTCCAGTTCAGACTGCCTGTCTCGCGCCTTCTGTTGCAGATCCCGCCATTTTCTGTTCAATGTTGCCAACTTCTCGGCGGTCTCACCCGCTTCATCGGTACCTGTTTTATTTATTGTTAGTTTTTACTACATTTTTACAAACAATATTTTTTAGTTGCCAATGTTAATTTGGATTAATTAATTGGTAACATTTTATTAAGTTGATATAAATAGTCCATTCGGGTTTCGAAAATAGTGACTTTTCACTTGTCAAATAAAGATGCAACTACAATTCAAACTAGTTGACTGATACCTTAATAATTGAAAATAGATTAAAAAAGAATCACACAAATCGCTCGACTCGTTTTAGTTTTGATGAGACTAACTAACAGCAATTCATTTTTGTATGTAAGAAGATAAAAAAAATTAACAAAACCACAAATACTTATAACTAAACGCTCGCTATACCAAGATTTCCTTTGTCTTATAGTATTTTAGCGAGTATTCAGATGCTTTTGTGTTACACTGTAAATAATTACTTATCTAAACGACATTTAAGTATCGTACAAGTCAGTATAATAGTTAAAATTAATCGTAATAAGATTTTTAAACTTTTTGTAACAGCTACAAAGATTTAAGTTTACAAAAGACTGTGAACTTGACTCTGCTATATTTAAGGATAGTGATGACTCACTATTTTCGTGAAATGAATGGACTACAGTAGGTACCTGGTACCCAAAATAACATTTAAAGCATTAGTGCTGTTGCACAAGATATAGATTCGATTGAAATAATGGAAATCGACGACTTAAAGTAAAAACCTCGTAAATGCACCTTTCCTCAAAATTTATTTTATTGCTTTTCTAAGAATGAAAACAATGGACAATATCGAACAGTTCTGGCTATAAAAGCGGGTTACAGCTCTATATTAAAAGATAAAAAAAAACATTAAAGACGCCGTACAAACATTTTACAGCACTTAGTGTATTCATCCTTCTGGAAAGTTACTTCTTTTAAACTTACGAGGTTTTCAATCTAAGGCGTGGGATTATGACTTCTATCGACCGCATTATAGGCAAGACGGTCAATAGTTTAATATAGTTTTAATATATTTGCATTATGTTGTGAATAATATTGGTGTAGTTTTAGCACAAGGTAGTAACTATTATAAGAGTTTAATGAATAAATCGTACTGTCTGTGTCTTCGTTTGTTTCTTCTTCGTCCAGATCTTAGGATGCATGAAAAAGATGGATAGTGAGTGATTACTAAAAATGATCTTCATCTGTCAATATGAGTATCGTTAAGAAGCAAAATAGTCTACCACTAATCTAACTGTGCATTTGCACTGCACAATAAAATAGTACGAAGTTCTGTCTCTTTCTACTCATCCCTGAACAATAAAGATAAAGATAGGTGTTTACAACATCTGTTAGGCATGTTTAGCCAGTGCTAACTAGGGATGAAAATTTTAATAAGTCGAAGTTCTAAAAACTGCCATAGGACCCAACACGCCAATAATTGTTACTTTGTAGGTTCTTGTTAATTAGCAGGTTCTGGTTAGGTTGTCCAAAATGTTTAATAAATTCCATTATTGATAACGGATTCACCAATTAAGAGAAATATTCCAACATAAACTAATTTCTATTGGTAAAATTGAATGTTTTTGCTAAAATTATTGCGATTAAAAGTTATATATTGACTTTAAAATGGGCTGAAATGGTTTAGTAAAATTCAATTACACTGACGACGTTTCAAAACTTCAAGGGTATGGCTGTGCAGAACAAAAGTTGCGGAATGCTCAAGATATGCACAAATACTGAAGTATGTAAAATGTAGTTTGTTTAAGTGTCAGTATTTTTGAATTTTACTATATTACAGAAATAGTAGTAACAAAAGCAAAAGCGCGTGCACATACCCGTACCCTGCTGGACGATCTGTGCGCCTGCGTCGTTCAGAGTGTCGACGCTCGCCTGGTGGGCTGCGATGTCGTTCACTAGCACCTTCAGCTTCGCCAGTTCCACTTCCAGGATCTGAGGGTCACCTGCCACCTGGGAAACAATTTATTAACTCAAAACAATGTCTCTTTGTAAAGCCGGAGCCCTAAAGAGTGTCGATTTTGTCTCAACTGTTTTAATATTTGAGAGAAGCATAACTCGATGTCGACTGTTGTAACTATCCTAGTCGAGTCACTCCCAAATTCATGTTGAATACCTTAAATAGACTGATTTTGAAGGTTTTTTATTTAAAAGTTGAAATAGCTTGTACAACTAGAATATCGAACCTGCCAGTAGAACTTTATAATGGAGTACAGCATTTACCTTGTATTTGGGCTCGTAAGATTACTTTTAACAAGTAAACGCTAAGGTTTGGGTTATTTTTCTTTCGAACAGGCGAGTAAGTAGGCCAAGAAATTTACTATATATTCTAAGGGGTGTATTGAAAAAATTCTTACCGGTCTCAAAGTATCAAGAGTGTCCGAAGTATTCTGTATCCAAGTGAGTAGCTCCTGTAAAGCGTGTTGCAACTGTCCAAGCCTGAGTAACGCTCGCTCTAACTGCTGTTGTCGCTCCACCATACCACGTAACAACGCTGACCAGCGGGCGTTCACTTCAGTGAGAGGTGCCTTGATAGCTGCAGCTTGTTCTGATGATGTACGTTCTGTGAGCTCTTGTGCTTGCCTATAGGGATGTGAAGATTTTTATAAAGAAGGGTTCATACATAGACTTCGTCATTTTATAAAAGCTGAAAGTTGTCAGCGCATGCTTTCAACACAGTTAAGAACGATGGACACATATAAAGTTTGGAGCATCGTGGCTTTAGCTGGTAAAAAGTATTAAAGGTATCAAATAAGTTAATCAAATTATTAAGTGTAATTTTTTGATATTTCCTTCAAAGTATTATAAAAAAAATCCTGTCATTAATTGTCAGACACTTAACATCGTGGCAACCTCTTGGTTAGTTCATATAAAATTATATGAACTTAAGGGGTAGCAGGTAGCTTAAGGCACACCTAGCAGAAACGGTAGTAGTTACTAAATAAAAGGAGACAGAACACACACAGAATAAGAAGAATGGAAAGATGCTAATAACAGTTTACAGAAAAGATTTAAATCATCACAACCATAAAGTTTCTGAGAATTGAATAAGTCGATGAGAAGGAAAAGAATGCTGTACATAATGTTTTGATGGATGCAAGAAGCTTTTGTTTTCTATTAATTGACATGGTCTATATTAAATACTCAATAACTTTATCACTTTACCAAAAGTAAGTAAGGTGGTAGGTATTTATTATAATAAAATCATCATGGACCCCGTCGGGTACAGCGAAAGTAGTAGAGAGGATGCCAAAAAAAAAACCCAGAAAATTTATTATTGTGATATGTCAGAACTTAGTTTTAATCGGCAGAATACTTAGGCTTTGGTTTCTTTTTATGTATAATATAAATATTATTATGATAATACTGTGCGCTTATTAGTTTTCTTATATCACCTACATCTAATATTTAGGCGCCATACGTAATAAGGAGCGAACCTAATGGCATCCATCGGTTTTTCATATTTTAATTATGGCCTTTGCAGAAATTATTCCGCACTTTTCCTTAAAGATAGTAAAAATCTAATAAAACTTCAGCGGTCTTTTGCAGTCTCGTGTGAATTCTATTAAAAACTATCATTAAATAAGTATACAAGCTTTGAAAAGATTAGTAGTAAAAGAACTAAAAAACTGCGACGTTCTAAGACGCCATTATCATCAAGTTGTGGTTATCATTTTCCTAAATGAGAAAGTCGACTTGAACTTCAACTTTGACTCCATCGTGACTACGATGACTCTTCGTGAAAAAAGTCGATTGAACTTTCTTTCTGCTCAATCAAATGTCCGAAGCTATTTGACCTAATATTTCGTCGATTCAAAGAGACCATAGCCTAACATTCTAGTCTAAATGACAGACAGAGATGGAAAATGAAAAACAACACAAAACTACATCACACATACAAGACGCTACGTCACAATAGAAGCGTATACACAAATTTAAACACTATTCCTTGCCTCATAAGACTCCTTTTTCATTGACAGGTCAGTCCGGTGGGATGGAAAAATACAAGATTAGTATATGAACACAGGTAGTGCGTGGGGGACTAAATAAAGGTGGTCAAGGTATTGTTATTTACCAGGATTTGTATGTACAGTCAACAACAAAGGTAACTTAGCCTCAAATTATCAGATTACTACATTTCATTAGGTAATAAGAAGGTGATATACATTTATCTAAGTGCTAGATATGATCGTCAAAGAGATTTTTAGCATAGAGATAAATTGACTTAACATAATATACAAAAAAAAATCGACTTGAATGTTTTAACAATAATCAAAAACCCGCTCAATCGATTTGACAAAAATTAAATGACACTAATTGGAAAGTTCAACTTTTCAAACAAAACAAATAATGAATCGATTCTAAATCGATTTATAATTGGCGGAATTATCGCGTATCATAGATACTTCATGAAAACGGTTGAAAAGGTCATAAAAATAACTCACTTTTTGACACAAAAATGGACAACCATTCGATTTTTAAATGATGGATAATTATTTTTTGACGCGTTAAGTTAATTTCGTTGTGGGCTGTACCAATTATCTAAACCACTAAAAGGAAGACACAGAGACATGTAAATAACTATCACCAATAATACAGGATAGAAACACTCAAAGGAGATTAGTGACCACCCACCAGACAAAGCCTGGTGTCTGGTGACACCATGCAGAGAGGGTGCGTCGAAATTGTTGCTCCTATATGGTTTCTAACCATAAGGAGCATCATTCCACTGCCACCTTCTCACCGAATGAATCGGTATAGTGGGCAGGCGCGTCCCATCGTAGACTACATCATTCCTTAACATCAGGCAAGTTGTAGTCAAGCGTAGGCCTATTTCAGGATTAAAGATTAAAATTGTACATGATTTTACTTTGTAAAACCGTAGATAAATAGCTAACTAGCTTTCCGACAGCGGCTACGTCCACGTGTATGTCAGTTATCGCGCTAAACCATTACCTTCTTTTTGAGCAGTGAGTAAAAACTATTCTATGTCCTTCTTCGGGCCTCAAACTATCTCCATCGGTTCAGTAGTTTTTCCGTGAAAGAAAGAAAGTGACAGAGTTACTTTCGATTTATAACATAAGTAAGGATTCAGCTCGTAAGACAGTAAAAAGAACTGTACCCAGTAGTTGGACACTAAAGAGAGTTGAAGTGACGTATATATCTACCAAAAATGTATATAAGTAGTTTCAATTCCTAGTATCCAAATCAAACGCAAATATAATTGCTGGATTTAGGACTAGATGGCGCTGTGCGTATGTCTGAAAATATTACATTACTGTTACTGTATCTACGTATTATGTAGAACATACCTGTTCAAAGCCTCCACCTTCACCATGTGTGGGTCTACCTCCTGCTTGAAGGACGCTAGTTGAGAGATCTGACGCTTGACAGCATCGATATCTGATCCGAGAGGACCCATACGGGAGAATTTGTCTTCCGCTTTGTCCAGGAACTCTTGGAGATTCTGTAAGTGAATGTAATGTAATTTCTCTTTCAAAACGGTTAGGTTTTAAGCTCGCTTGAAAAATTTTAGACTGAATTAAAAAGAGAACAAGTTGCCTATTATGAGTAGAAGTTAGCCAGGGAAGGATTTCATGGTAGGTAGACAGTAACCTGCAAGGTGTCGTGGAACTCCATGGCCTTCTCCATGGCGTCGATGAGGTTCTCTTCCCTCCTGGCGTAGAGCGCGGTGATGTTGTCCCAGGCGCTGTCCAGGTCCTCCATGTGCTTCTTCACCTCCGGCTTGTCAGGCTCACCACACAGGGACATCAGGGTTGATCCTGTTTTACGGACTTTTTCCACCTGGACAACAGATATTTCAGTTAATTAAAAGAATAAGGTATTGGTACATTTCTTTTAGACTAAAAATTGTCAGGTCATGTAAGTTTTGAAGGCATAGATTGTCAAAAGCGTATTGATAATTTGAGAACAGATTTTAAAATCTGCTACAGTCTGCTAAACCTAAAATCGTTGTTGAATAGTGTGGAAATTAATAAACTAAACAGCACAGTGCTTTACTAAAATTTTACAACTAAATTTAAAACTCTTGAAAAAAGTTCCAATAACTTTTAAATTGTTTTAAAACTCGTCACGAATGTATTTTCTTTAATATAACAGATTATTTCATTTAAGAACATCTGTTTTGGATCTCTAATACTTGATAACTCAGACTTCTGGGTCTTCGTAAGGTCGCCAATGCCCGTCGATTTAAAAAGACTTGGCAACTCGCGAGTATTGGATAGTTAACGATGACCTTTTACCATCAATCGAGCTGTATATACCTGTGTGCTATCATAGTAGTAAAAAAATGTTCTAACTCACCTCAGGTTTAGTATGATCAATCTCATGTCGAATCTCCTGCAACGCAACTTGTTGTGCTTGTATAGCACGAGGCTGCGCTGCTGGGGGAGGCTGTGCCGACAGAGTGTCCTCCAGCTCTGCCAGTTGTGCCATGACAGCGTTCAGTTGTTGCCAGAACTTGCGAGCCACCGCTAGAGTAGTGTCCAGAGAGTTGCTGCGGTCTGATGACGCCTTCTGGACGTCGTCCCATAGTCTGGAGGGTAATGGTTAAATAGAGCGGTTGCATAGGTCAATCTTTGTGTACTTAAAATACTTTGGTTTTAGAATGTTTTAAGTGTATGTGCCAGTTTTTAAAGTTGAAGTTACGTATACACGCGCACCTTCATGATAAATCAATAAAAAGAAATATATGCTCGTTTGTTTCGCAAAAACTTGGTATCGGAGTAAACTCATCGAATCATCTTTTCTAAAGACAACTAAGACACTGAAAGGTAAAACTTTAACTTGTAACTTGCAAGTGTTTGCCACATGTTTTCACTTTATTAACAAAAGTTATCAGATACTAACTTATTAAGCTTATCCAGCTTGTTCCTAATATCTCTAACAGCTGGATCGCTCTTATTTGCCTTGCTGATGACGTCAGAGGCCGCGCGTTGTACCGCGTTGTAAGCTTCTTGTCTCTTCTCTAGATCTTCTACTAAAGCATTGTTCTCGTCGATTTGGTCCCTGAGGTTATAAAAATGTGTTCAAATAAACTAAAGTTACAAACCCTTAAAAACTCAGTGGCCTATCAATTTTGGTTCAGTAAATTGAGTTACATGTAATTGCGCGGATTTGGAGTTTAAATTCAAAAGATTTCACTTTAACCCTTTTTTATGTCCTACTGTTGGGAACAGATTTTCTCTCGACTATCTTACAAGTTAAGAGAGATTAGGCCTCAATCCTCACACGCTGGGCAAGTGCGTGTTGGTAGATGTTACAAGTCCTCGAATAATTAGTAGTCTCATGATGTATACTTTCACCGATATTGAGCAGCGGCGAGGAAACAATTCACACAAAGATGTGTAGGCACGACCGGGGATCGAACCCGCTACCTTATATTTCAAAGGCCGGGCCGATACTGCTGCCCAGCGCTGCTATGTGCCAAAAGACTTATATAACCCAGAAATAGAATTAATAGGCCACCGGTTGATTTAAAAATAAACCAATTTTATCGTATAGAAGGTATTCTCACTCAATCTTCGGCGGATGAGCGGAGACAGGTTCAGCTCGTTGTAACTGATCCGCAGTACCGGCGAGTGCACGCAACATGCCCTCCAGCTTGTCAGAGAACTGAGACGACTCTTGGAGAGCCTGGGAACAATATTTGTTTAAATTATCACATCTCAAAGTAGCGTGTCGATACATCGACATGCAACTTGCGCTAGCGTGTCGATACATCGACATGCAACATGCGCTAGCGTGTCGATACATCGACATGCAACATGCGCTAGCGTGTCGATACATCGACATGCAACATGCGCTAGCGTGTCGATACATCGACATGCAACATGCGCTAGCGTGTCGATACATCGACATGCAACATGCGCGGGCGCAGGGGGAGGGTCTACGTTGCGGCTCACACAAACACACTGCGCAGAAGCGTCACCCGCGACACTTGTTGATTTTATAATTTATTAACTATTACTATTATTAGCTATTACACGTATACATTTATACAGTCCATTCTCGTTTAATTGAAGATCTCTAGTACCCATTAAAATCGTAGGACCTAAATAGGACAAAAACATGCGTAACTAGCGCAGAAATATCTACAGGGTTACTGTTAAGGCGCTTCCAGCTAACTTTGCCTGTATATCTTTGGTATCCCAATTATTCCATTGGAAAATATTTTATGAACACAATATAGATCCTCGCATGCTTTCCGAAGCATGGGCATATCCGACCACCAATTTCGTAACAAGTTCTGAGAAATGGGAAACCTAACAATATTTTTGGTCTGACGTAGGATTTCAACCTGCGACCCTTACGCAGCGAGGTACCTACTCATTTTTTATTGTAAACTAAACTCACTTAGCCACAGCTTACTGGATATTCAGTGATGATATGATATGAGTTTGACCAGTATTCGTGATTATCAATAATTTTGAGATAAGGTAGTAGTGCCGGCTAAATCTAAATAAGTTACCTGTTCAAGTTCTTGTTGCCTCTGCCTTAGTTCAGCTCTGAGCGCATTGTACCGCTCACAGTCTCCATCCACAATATCCTGCACCTTCGCAGCATCCTCTTCACTACACAGCTTGGATAACGCTTCGCCCGTCTTCACTAGCTTATCTACTAACGGCTTGTGACCGGCTATCGATTGTTGCAGCATCTATAGATAGATGAGATGAGAGAATAATTAGATCAGTTAACTATCTTGAGGGGACATTTAAATGCAGTCAAAACGAAGTTTTCCCTATCTAAGAAATTAAATTGGGTTGTTCTATTTTGTTAAGTAGTGGAACCATCCCTGTTTAACGACAAGACCCACCAAAATTACGTAATACTCCACCTGGAAACTAGAATCGATAGTGGCACGCATAAGAAAAATCTGGATTTTGAAACTAGAATAATCTATAACATCTCTGTATTAAATCGCGAGGGGAATTCCCTTTTAAATTTTCCAAGTATTATTAGATATCGTATAACTATTGTGATAAAGTTGTACCTCATTTTTGTCCTGCTGCTGAACAATCTGTTCGGGCCGGAGCGCGGGCATTGCCAACATCTGTATTTGTTTCTCCATGTCGTCCAACCATGAAGCCAGTCTGTGTAACATAACATATCAACTGTTTAAATTTTTACTTACCACGTTTATGATTATGTGGTTCTAGTCTCAATGACTAGGAGGAAAGCATATTTCCTATTGTTTAAAAGGAATAGCATAAATTTGGATACATAATATCAAGTCAAAGGATAAGTAAATAGTATACAGTCTTACTTTTACTTGTAAATGGGTTATAATTTAATATTGATGTAAGTTTTACGAATTACATATTCAAGAAGACAGACAGCTAGTGGTGTAAGACAAGGTACTCACGGATGGTGTGTATCAGCGAAGTGTTCAGCAAGGGGCAGCGCTTGCTCCAGTGCTGCAAGTCTCTCCGCGGCCAGGTGACCCACCTCCTCCATCGTCTCCTTCAGCTCCTCGCTGCGGTCGCGGATCACTGCCGTCTCTTCGGAAGACTGACACTCGCGAAGGACCTAGGGAAAATGTTATATAACAATTTTGGAGTAATCTTTTCTTTTTGTAACTAATGAAAGAACCAACGATATATAGACGTGTCCACAAGTTCTCTATCAATTATCTAGAGTTTGGTGAGCCTAGATTTATCACCTAATTCTGAACAAATGTTTTTTTATTGGTAGAACAATACATTTGGTAGTAGGTACTTTTTAATACGTTTAATTGAAGGAATATTATCAATTATATTAAATTCTTAATCAAAAAATTCAATAAAGCAGTTGTTGTTCCACTTTTTGTTTAAATAACACTGCATGCCTAGCTAAATTAAACGCTGTTTTAAAAAAACTTCGGAAAGGTTTTCCATTTTGGATGTCTATGGCTATTTATGTCTGTTCAGGCGTTACAGCTGGTAGCTAATTCGTAATTTTTTTTTAATTTGCCGAAAAATCTTTAGTTTGTCGAAAAATCTTTGGGTCGAGTTACCTTCTTGGCCTGTGCGAGCAGGTCCCGAACCCGCACCCTGTGCGCGGCCACGTCGTCACTGAGCGGCCGGTGCTGGCGCAGCTGGTCGCGCACAGTGCGGGGCTCGCACGAGGGGGGGGCGGCGCCGCGGAGGGCGGAGTCCACCCCGCGCAGCCACTCTAGCACTTCCTCCATATCGCCCACTACTTCTAGAGACCGCTGGAAGATAATTACAAATAAATAAACATCTGAAATATTTTTTTTTAATTCAGAAAGTCTTGAAAGTCATACCCCCTTCCCAAAAAATTACAACTAAGCAAAGGCCTCGTTATAGTAAGGTTGTCTACAGAAGAATTTTACTTTAGCGAACCTTTAGATGTGTTATAAGTTTTATGAATAAGAGGATAGTATTTTACGGTCCTACGTTTTGATATATTTTCCATTAATTAAATGTCAAAACATCAAAATTACTCAATTGCTTAAAGTACCTGCCTGTTAAACGATTAACCCCAAAACAATTTACAAAGATACCTTATCAAGTTCTTGAGCCTAGAAGTTATAGGAAAAAAATCTATAACAAAACTGAAATTACGTTTAGGCCCTTTTAAGGCAATAGTTGTTAAAAAAACTACTTTGAGTTTTATGTTTTACGTCATTACTTTTGAACAGTACAGCTAAGCTCGTAAATAAATATATGCGCGTTCACAAGGCTTTAAAATTTCAAGGTGACTGTACAAGTAAAAACTAAACAAAATTAATTAACACTTGCTTACATGTTTAGTCAAATTATTAACTAAGTAATTGACACCAAGGGTACTTTTACTGCGCGTTTGCACTGCACAATAAAACATGATAAAAGCATAGTTTTATCTCTTTCTACTCATAGCTAGATAGTGCTTGCAACATATTTTCTTGTACAGTGGAAACTAGGGGTTATGTATATTTTAGATAAAATACATGGAAACAAAATGCACGCATTACTTTCTTGCTAAGCAGCAATCTCTCGGCCTTGCGTTGTATTTGCTCAGCGATGGCGTCGAACCGACGGTTGTCACGGGTTACCAAACTCTCAATGTATGTAGCACCTTCACCGGGTGAGATCTAGACAAGAAACAAGAAATATAATAGTTTGACAGCTATGACAGCTTTTGTTGGACATACTCAATCATTTCACTAGCTTTAAAAATTAACCATAGTCGGCCTTTGAAAAATTGCGTGCACAAGTCTACATAGGCGACTGAGGCAGCCAGCTGTTAAGGCGGAGACCGACTAGTAACCAATAGTAACTCTACTGTTAGTAACTCTAACTACTGGAACTAGTAGCTACCGAAACAAGTAAGTAAATAAATAATAATAAATAAATAAATATTCTGGGACATTAACACACACGGTCATCTGGTCCCAAGCTAAGCAGAGCTTGTGTTATGGAAACCAGATAACTGGTATATACTATACATATAATACTTTTCTTTTGTAAATATATACATATAATAGATATTTACACCCAGACTCGACACAAACACAAATGTTCATCACTAATGTTTGTCTCGGGTGGGAATCGAACCCACGACCTGCGACGTGAAAAGCAAGTATCTTACCGACCACTCCACCGGTCCGTCAAGTAAGTAAGTAAGTAAGTATTGGAACTGTTAACTACCGGAACTAGTAACTACTGGAAGCACAAAAGATCCCATTGGGTCGTAGTGCTCTGGGTTTACCAGCCACAAGGATAAAATAAAATAACTACTACTTGTAATGTAACACAAGTTATAATTGTTGGGACGGATAAACTACTTTTCACGGTTGCCATTAAATTTTACGACCTACTGAAAAATGATAAGAACATTCTAGACCATTGTATAGAAAATAATTTTGTACCTGACACAACTGCGGTCCAATAAGGTTGATGTTGTCGAGCACAGGTCTGTAGTCGTGCAGTTCGGCCTCCAGCCGCAGGATGTCGTCTTCGCGGGGCTCCACTGACTGCAGGCAGGACTCGGCCCCGGCCATCCAATCAGTCAATCTACGATGGAATTTAAAATATAGAAGAAATACGACGTCCTATTTTTTGCTTTTAGGAAAATATTCAAACTGCTGAAAACGCTGTTTGTTACTAGCTAGTAAACTCGATACTTTAGAAAAAAAAGAAGATTTTCTCTAAATTAAATTTAGGAGATTGAACTGCAGCACCCAAAACTTATAGCAAATGTTTCAGCTTCGGTTTTGGTAACTACCAATTACTAATAGATAATTTAATGGAAACATTATCAAGTATAGCTGGCTTTGCTTTAGATACCAAAACGCAAGATTCTGGAGAAAATAATAGAGGTTTTTGTTTTTTTAAAGAGGTTTTGTTAGTAAATCTACTAACCGTCCATGACTATTGTACAACTGTTGAACGAGCGGCAACGTCTCTGAAGCCACTCTCAACAGTTCAGCCCCCTTGCTGGTCAGATCGTTGTATCTCCTCTGCAGAGCGTCCAGCTTGTCCTTCAGCTGGAGAGCCTCGTCACCAGATATGTGCTTCATGAGTTCAAGACCTGATTCCACAGTACTGTCCACTGCCTCTTGTTTTGAGGCAATTTCTTCTGTCTTTTCCTGAGTGGAAACAGAAAAGGAAATAGTAATTAATTCTTCCTTGTTCTAGATTAGACAGAAACCCAGAAGAGAAGAGGTTTGGTCAGAAAAATATTTAGAGAAGTTGGAAGGTCAGATTGTCGACTTTCATGCGAACAAAATGGGAGAAACTTAATGGAAAGGTAACACCGCTTCTTCGAAATGGACAGAGTACCACAGGTAATGTAGATACTCTATAAGTCAGGATAACAGCGGCGGTGTGAAGAGACTCGGGATTTGAACCCGGCAAAGTCTCGGGACACCTAAACTGTCTCGGATCCCGCATGAATTTAATCAGAAAGATAATAGGAGGATTTGGAAATTGGATGTCTATCTATGTTTGGGGACACCATTAGCTACATTCTTAGAACATTTTTTTTTCTATTTCTTATCCCTACTAATACTTTAAATGCGAAAGTAACTCTGTCTGTCTGTTACGCTTTCCCGCTTAAACTACTGAACCGATTTGAATGAAATTCAGTCGCTCAGCACCTATCAAAATGCCACTTACTGCTAGTTCATCCATCTGCCTCAATAGTTTCTCCATGTGTACGGGTAGAATCTTTCTCTTCGCCAAGTACTGTTCCATGGCGTCCATCCAAGCGGACAAGTCCTGGTACGTCAGTACAAGGTGGCGAAGACCTTGGCGGGAGTTCTCTAGGAGATCTCCGATGTTCAGACTGTGGTCTACTAGAGCTTGGTATCTGTGGAAGATAGTTTAGTTAAGGATTTTGTAGTTAATGTTGGCTAACGGAGCTGTTGGCGAGAATTTCTGATGTCATGCGAATGGACTTTAATGGATATATTTTCGTAAACTTAGCTTTAGACAAAAAAAAATCAGTTTCGGAGAAAAGCCCTTTCAAACAATTGAACTAAACAGAGCACAAAAAGTACACTCAATTTTTAATTAAAATAAGTGTAGATTAAATTCAAAAACAACGGACGGGCCAGTTTTTTGGATTCGATTCCCATGCAGGACAAATATTTTTGTCTACGTAAGGTTACCAGGATGAGAGTAAGTGCGGATCGTGCTCAGTGGCATTCTTTATAGGCCTATATCCAGCAGTGCACTAAAATAGGCTCATGATGATGATGATGAAGGTTACCTATCAGTAGCGGCATGTAGCCTGTCAGCGAGAGCGGACGCCTCATCATCTCCCACCAGCTCCATCAGTTTGGAGGCTGTCTCTGTCAACTGCTTGAACGCTGGCTGTTTCGATAGGATGTCTTCGTGGAGATTCTGCGATACAAAATTACTGGTCAGACATTTTTATGCACTTTTATAACCTTCTGCATAGATGTTCTACTAATCACATTTTTACAACGGATTTTGATCACGTGGCCATAGATGCTGTAAGACATTTTAACTGTTCGGATATATAAATTACTAGTGGCCTCGTATAAACTAAAAAAAAAGTCGTGTTAAAATCTTTTACAATACGTTATTTTTTATTTCTATGTGTAACATTCGCTTAAATCTAAGCCACTCATATTTAATTAAAGAGATTTCTAAAACCCATACCTTATGTTCCCTGATCTTCTGCTGTATCTTCTCCTCGTCAGTGGGCACCAGCTGTAAGACCTTGACCTTACGCTCAGTAGTACCGAGCCATTCCACTAGCGGCTGCAGTTCTTCTTGGAACTGTTTCGCCACCTGGGTACAAAGAAAATTTACAGTGATGTAGAAACAATCCTAATATTTTTATCTACTTGCCTTCGGTATACCAGGCGGGTTAAATTATTGGACGATGCCGTTTCATACCCTATTATAGATTTGTTTGGGTAAACCAAATTACTGCGCCTACGCCGCCCTCTGATTGGTCGACTGTTAGTGCTGTACTGTTTTATTGCGAGCAAGAGTGGCCTTATTTGTTTTTTAACATTGTCTAGTAAAAAATCACTCAATTGTTTCGTAATTAAATAGACCTGAGTTGGTCTGTTGGATTATTGCTCTATAATCCAACAGAGCAGCTCGAGGCTGGGTAATTTAGCTTTGACGAGGGGTTCGTTGCCAATAAGCCTTTTGGCTCGACTTTCAATAGACTCCAACACCTCGAGTTGGTATTGAGCTCACCCCATCACAAAGGTGCGAGCAGTACTCCGCATGAACGAACTTATGCTTGGTATAAGCTCGAGCATCTATTTCGGTGTGAAATACCGACACATCTTCGCGAGGACACCTAGCTTTCTGACCGCTAACTGAGCCTTGGTCTCAATTGTATGGGCCAAAATGGGCCTAAGAAGCTCAAGGTGATCTATTAAAACAAGGTCAAATCATCTTGTACCTTCATAGCCTGCTCCAGATCCAGCATCCTCTGCTGAGCTCCATTGGTAAGACCATCGAACCTCTGCATCAGACCCTTCAGCTGCTTCTCTATAGCCTTACGTTCGGCTGTATCACATCCAGCTGCGACCTCGTTACCCATCGCGAATAAAGATGACATTGAGTTCTGGCGGTCCATTAACATCTTCTTCAAGAACTAGAACGTGAAATAGGAGATTTCAGTAAATGTGAAGAAAAATTAATAAGGTTTAACGTATTTTTGAGCCGTTTTGATTTTTCGTTCAAATTTATCGCAATATCTATGCTGTGAAGTTCTTGTCATTTAATGGAGATAATTTTGATTTATAATTTGTAAGAGAAGATTTACCGGTTTAGTTACCAGATTTTCTTACTAAATTATGACGCTAAAATGGTTGAACTGATTTGATTAATGAAATAACGAATATCACCGAAACGAATCATTTTAGTAACGAATAATAACATTTTCTATTAACCAAAACTGTTCTATCCTTACTAATATTAACTCGAAAGTAACTCTGTCTGTCTGTCGCGCTTTCACGCCAAAACTACAAAACCGATTTGAATAAAATTTGGTATGGAGATGACGGCTTGGGACCCGGGGAAGAACATAGGATAGTTTTTAGCCGACTGCGTAAACAAAAGTTAATCGTTTAGCGCGACGACTAACATCTGCGCCGGCAAAGACGCGGTCGGAAAGGTAGTAAAAAATAAAATTTGTGGATCGCTATGTAACGTCTCGTTACTAGTAGGTTGATAGCGAATGGTTTAACCAACACTCATCGTTTGTTATAGCTATCGGAAATAAAAATCAGTGTATTTACCTTCTGTTCCTGCAGCTGAGCTTTCACGACCTTATAATCAGCAGAAGGCGGCTTCTGGTTGTTGACCATATCCTCGGTATCTGCGAGCCACTTCTCCAACCCAGCGAGAGCTTCCGCGAACTTGCCCGACTGTAGCAACCCTACGTCTAAACGACGTTCGCGTTCATTCATCTGTTGACAAAATTAACATCAAAACCGACAGCACAATCATTTTTGATTTATACCATGTCACAGCTGGACTGAATCCAACCTATCTTCGGCTTTTAAACAGATTATTTTATAGATTATCACTCAATCTAGCTGGGTGGCGTATCCTACGCTTGCCAAGGCGCGGTGTCCGTGACAAAGATATATTTGGTTTAAAGAAGAAACAAGTGGTTATTGTTAGCTCTTTCTAACCCCTTTTCCTTATTCTTTATAATTTATTTACTACAGTGGTGTGAATGACGCAACATCTACTGAGAAAAAAATCTCTAATTCTCTTAAGCCTACTGATTAAGGTAAGTATGGAAATATGAATGACATTGGACAGATTAAAAATAGCTCTGTTCTATTCTTTTATATTAGATTAGAAAGAGACAAAATAACATATGTTACCTTATACTATAATGAACTCTAATAACAGAATTGAAAGTATTCTTTCCTACTCTTTCATACTTTATAAGAATGAGACGAAATATATACAAAAATAATAATTTAAATGATTCTTGACCCACCTTTTCCTTCAAAGCGTTCCATTTATCATTCATCTTCTCCAAATCCTTCTCCAGTATTTGCGTATTCACTCCCTGGAGAGCAGATCTGACTAAACCTTGGCCTATCTTGTTGCAGTGGGCCACGTTCTGGCCCAAAGGCTCCAGTGTACGGCGTTTTAGTTCAGCGAAGTCTTTCTGCTGAGCCCGGATTTGTTCTACTTCGGAAGAGACTGGTTTAAGGCTTCGCACTTGTTCTGAGGCCTAGGGAAATAGAAAATATTAGCTTAAGTTTTGTAAATACGTTGGAGGTATATTCGGCTCATTTTAAAGTAATCGATTGACATAAAATTCGGTATACAGGCTTTGTTTGAAAGCTAAATGCTCAGCTTATGGCTATTTTTGAAACAGCCACATAAGTTTACTCTAAAAAAAAGTATACTCTAAAGAAATAATCTAGGTATTGAACACCTGATGGTCTATTTTCATTCATTTCGTTCATTCATTTATACATAACTAAACACGATACCGTTTATTTTTTCTTTCACTTACCTCAGATACATCATCCATAACGGAATCATAAGCTTTGTAGAAAGCTTCCAGCTTGCTCAACGTATCATCTAAGTCTTGTTCCTTAGCGCGTGCGCGTTCGTCTAACTTGCCTAGTTGTCTACGAAGACCTGTCACCTGGATCACAAAGAATATAAATAAATGTACTATACTTTGATTCTCCATGTAATTCTCAAAAATCTCTTGAGTAAGTAGGCACCTAATTTATATGTGGTATTCAATTATGTGTTGTGGGAAGCTTGCTATAAATACTTGGTGTTTGTTTCCTTCCAAATATTTAATAAACATTACAGTTAATGTCAGTTACTCGCTTACTTACTAAATATCACTAAAACATCAATAAAATCACTCGATACTTGACAGACAGATTACGAGTATAGCTATCGGAAAACAGATATGCCAGCAGCGAACTACACTACTAGGCAGTTCGTACAATATAAGTGGAAGCAAAGCACTTCATGCCTTTATGATTTCATAACTAATTCACTGAACCGAGCCAGATGATACTTGGTTTGGGAATGGGCTATTTTTTACTCTTCCACGCAGAAATGGGTAATATTTTTCGATAAGCGAAAGAACAAAAGCTAAAGTGTAAGTGAGTGTACTATATTTATATATAACTCTCTACACACCTGATCACTAGTCTTAGCAGTATCCACGGTGAATCCACTATCAGTGAGAGATTCTGCCGCTCGTTCTGTATCCGCGACCAAATCGTCAGCCTTCTCCAATCGTTTGTAGAACTTGCCGATATCATCTAATTGTTGTTTGACAGTCTTTATGTCACGTCCCGGAGGCTTCATTGCGTCTAACTCACGTTCTAAGTCGGTTAAGTCGTGGGATAAGCTCTTCACTTTGTCCTGTTGGAAAGGGATAGAAGATATAAAGTGAGATAAGTAACTTAATGAATTATGTTAACTAAAATATAGATTGACGTTGGCTTATTTCTTTGTTTATCATTCACTCATTAATTTAAAACGCATCATAATTGCAGCATAGTTTCTTGCTGTTCATTTAAGTTCTAAAAAGTATTTCATTCATTTGTTCACTCACTATTCATTCTCTTACTGACTTGAAATTGCATGATAAACTGCAGTAGCGCAATCTAATTAGCTTAATCATATAACATGAGTAATAACGTTCCTAATGCCACTATAGGTAGTACTCTTTTCCCTTATGTGCCATACTAAAAAAAAGTATTCTTAAGCTCATCTTGTCGTGACAAGTGTCTAAATAACCTTAGCCTAAATTGAATTCTATTCATTCTTATACATTCATTCACACATCATTCTTTATTATCTATTCATCCTCAAAATTATAGACAATTCATAACCCCCGTATTCATAAACGTCTTATAAGCTAAAATAGGTTTATAATTCGTTTGTCTCTGTCTGTCATCTTGACATTTATACTAGTAAGAAAGAGACAAAATCCATTTTAAGACCGTAAGTGTATTATAATTTTAGTAGAGCTACTCTATTAAACTGTTGTCCTCTGTTATGTAGTAACATTCCGCCACCCACAGCTAGTGAACTGACCTGGAAGTGCATGATAGCAGCATTGGCTCCGGCCAGTCTCCCCTTGGCCTCGTCAGCTCTGGCTTGCAGGTCCTGCAGCCGGTCGGCTAGGGCTCCGGCCTGCTCCTCCAGCACGGCGCGGGCACGGTCTGCTGTGTCCCTGCCGTTACACTCCAGGGCCAGGGTCACTATATCGTCGGCTGCCACGTTGATACTCTGTGAGAAAATTTGGATTTCAGTTCAATTTGCAGCTGACATGAACTACAGGGTTCGGTTGATGGAGACTAGAAAAAAGACTTCAATTATTTCCTAAAAAACTTTACGCTAAAGAGATGCCGCTTGTTAGAATGAACTCATGCATCACCCGGTTTAGTATCGTATTGTGCACTACCGCACTCGGAATGACGTTTTTATCTTTACCGTGTTTGACAATTATGATTACAGAGCTTTTCGATGACTAAAGAGAAATAATTTCGGTTAACAAGTGATATACATTTAAGATGTATTGCTGCGAATGAATGATCAATATTATGAACCAGGTTAATGGTACAGCTCAGTTTCATCATCATTCCCCTTTCCTATTTCCCATTTCTGTTGGGGTCGACTCTCAGTCTAACCTGATGCGGCTAGCTACCAGAATTATACTAGTGACTGCCATCAGACCTCGAA
This sequence comes from Meganola albula, assembly GCA_936450015.1. Taxonomy (NCBI): domain Eukaryota; kingdom Metazoa; phylum Arthropoda; class Insecta; order Lepidoptera; family Nolidae; genus Meganola; species Meganola albula. The sequence goes on from OW388164.1 coordinate 2,623,259, forward strand.
ACCCGTAGGGAACCAGTAGCCGAGATGGTTAGACCAGGTGTCAGATTATATTGGCTTCTGACTACATGTAACGATTGTTATAGATGTGTTAAATGACAACCGGGACTGACTGCTTAACGTGCTCTCCGAGGCACGGAGGGTAGTCCCTCAACCAACCAGACACCGAAACAAATATATGTTGTTCACAAATATTGTCGAACCCACGACCACGACGGCACGGCTCAGTCTAATGATAACAAAATTTGGTTAAAATGTGATGAACGATGGCGAATGATTTAAGATAAAGCGTTAAACACGCTGGCAAACAACCGCTCTTTTAAATGTACGATAATAATTTCCTAGTCACTAAAATCGATGACACCGCTTCTTAGAACAGATCTTTTTGTTTTAAAGTTTTCAGATTTATTGACCTATTTAAATAGACCAACATAAAGAGCGATGTCATTTGTTAAGACACGAATTTTGTTGTCATATTACCTGCAGCGGCGCTTTAAGCGCGTGTATCTGGTCCTGTATCCTAGCGACCGCGTCCGCTGCATGTGGCGCTGCAGCGCTGAGTGCTGCTGCAAGCGCTTCTTCGCAGCGCTGCAGCGGAGCTTCCACCGCGCGCACTCTGTCACCGAACTCTCCCAGCTTGCGACTTGTCTGTTCTAGGAACTCTACTTGTTGAAGCACTTCTGTTGGATGAAAAGAAAACACAAATGTTTTAATTCTAATTTACGTAGGTACTTACTGCTTTTCCCTAATATAAATCGGTAAACCTCTCAAAAAATTACAAGAGGCAATTAAAATGCAATAAAAAAGAGCTTGAATTATTTTAATGACTGTCCAAATAGCTTGAGAGGCTATTGTCGGTTTATTTTTACGAAAATAGTCTAATATCAAAAATCCAAAAGGACACCAAGCGGTCGCCTATCTAACTAAGAACCATTTCGCTCAATTAAGCTTCAAATTAAAAACCGCATCAATATTAGTTTGTTCAATTAAAGGCTATAATGTCACAATATTATACATAGTTACACTTCCAACTGTTACCTTAAATAAGCTAATGATGATGAAGTAAATTTTTCCCAAATAAAAACAGTGCAATGTCAACTGACCGTTGTTAATTCTGTCCCATCTCTCCTTCATAGAGTCGAGTAGTTTCCTGACAACCTCCTGGTCCACATCACAAGCTGAGATGAATGTCTCGCCGAGCGTCTTGTTGTTCTCGTATTCGCCGGACCTGGACAAACAAACAAACATTTATAAGAAGGTTATGGTTTAGGTTAAATCAAATGAAATCAGTTAATTTGTGATACACAGGTTAAAGGTACAAGCGGTCTGGTAACATAATAAGCTGATGCTGTGATCAACCTCAGTAAAGGTTTTTTTTAGTAATAAATTATTAATTACTAGCTGTAATACCCGGCTTCGCTCGGGAGTTGATATGAGGTTACGTGGTAGTTGAAATAAAAAAATAAACTATGACGTAAAAAGTAAAAAATATATATATATTGAAAACATATATATTTACATGTATTTACATTATCATGGACATATATATTTACATGTATATTTAAACATATATATTTACATGTATTTACATTTTCTCATTATTTATACTACTTGTTTATAAACAACATTTTTCATTTTATTGTCCGGGGTATATATATATAAATTTTTCGAATTTCCTACTCTTGAGCAAGCTACATAAAGCTGACCGTGAGAGAAGCAGGATTCTTTGAGGTTGATGCCACAATATTTTAAAGTTTGCCCTTGCGCTTTGTTAATTGTAAAACTAAAGGCTAATTTAATTGGAAACTGCAATCTTTTAAATTGAAATGGCAATTCAGAAGAGATCAGTGGTATTCTAGGTATAAATACTGTGTGTCCTTTGTTCTTTCCAGAAATAAGTTCAGCTTCAATGATATTATTCGACAGCTGTTTTACGATCATCCTCGTTCCATTACATAGTTTTGGGGAGTTGAGATTTCTAAGTAGTATGATTGGAGATCCAATTTTCAGACGAAGGCAGTGTAATGGCATTCCTGGTACTTGTAAAGAGTTTAGAAATTCAGTAGGGAAGTTGACACTTTCTTCAATGGTTACCATCGTGTCGATCGATTTATATACTTTCTCTTCACCAGGTATTTTCTTTAGAATATTAAAATTGATATCGTCAACAATATTATTTTTAGTGGCCAAAATTGCTCTTTGAAATAACCACTCTACGTTGGTATAGTTCTGAATAATATTTGGATAAATTTTGTCGATTAGTTCGTTTTCAGTAGTGGCTATGTTACAGAAATCACTATTGAGTTCAATGAGACCGGTCGTTTGGTCAGTAGGATATGTACCTTCGCCTATTTGTAAAAGCATTTTAGCAAAATGTGCTGTTGTTTCATCTTTTGATAATTCAACCCTCATGTTTTTTGTTAATTGCAGTATTTGTACTTCTGGCCAGAGATGTGACTTTTTTAAGCATGCATTGATCTCGTCTGCTGGTGTTGACTTGGGAATAACTGGAAGTGTTTGTCGAAAATCTCCTGAGAGTATGAGTAGAGCTCCTCCCATTATTTCAGAGTTTTTTCGCAATTCTTGTAATGTTCTGTCCATGGCTTCTAGTGATTTTTTATGGGCCATGGTGCATTCATCCCAGCAGATAATTTTAGCTTGTTTTAGAAGTTGACCCCGTCCAGATGCTCCTGAGACTTTACATACCGGGAATTGTTGTTCGGCTATATTCAACGGTAGTTGTAAGGCAGAATGAGCAGTTCGTCCTCCTTCCATAAGTGTGGCTGCAATGCCGGATGATGCTAGTGCCAGTGCGATGTGTTTTTTAGCACGTATTTCCGCCAGTATTAGATTTATTAGAAACGTTTTACCGGTGCCTCCTGGTGCGTCCAAGTAAATAATTCCACCAGTGTTGTTATTTATTCGGTTCATTATAACGTTGTAAATTGTTTTTTGATTGTCATTGAGGAGTGGTTTATTGTGAGCAATGTATTCAAGTAGTTCATTGACGTTGTAGCTTTTTTCCTTTGTAATTTCGTAGTTTAGCATACTGAAAGCATTTCTTTGTGGTGCTGGCATTCCAAGTTCTACTAAGGTCCGGTTATTTATTGCTAAGCATTTATCTTCTAAGCGAATGAGTGTTTCATTGAAGATGTTGTCACTGAATTCTATAGTCAGTTCTGGATTAGCTTGTCGGATTTGGTACAATATATCATCACTCATACTCCTTTTGAAAGAGTCCCATAGCTGTTTTGGGTTTGATGGGTTACATGTTGTTAGAATTATGGCGAATAACTCTCGAATTTGTTCAGCTGAAGCTGTGAGTGTGGCTTCTTGTAGTGTTAATTCCCAGTGGTTATCGTTTTCCAATAATCCTAAGCGTTGACATGCTTCTCTGTACGTCTGGCATAGGTAGCCGTCAATAGTCCTGAGATCTGTGAAACTTGTTGGTCCTCGTATTTCGTGTAACAACATCCGGAGATAGAAACATTCGGCATTGTTTGGATGTACAGTGTATACTCGACCTATTGTGTTAGTTTTCATTATTTCTGGATGACCCTCTTCTGGCATTCCTTGTTTTCGTCGTTGAAAAATTTTTCTTGTTTTGTCCCACGTATAATAAATAGGGACGTCGACATACAGTAACGTCTTTGCGAATGGATCCGTTTGGCAAAGTTGGAAAAAAGCTGTTAATGTTGTGTTCTGAGGTGGTTCGCTTGCAATTTTTCTAGCCGAGTCTTTTGTGAAGTAAACTCTCTGTCCATTCTCCAAATGTACTGCTAGATGTTGCACAGCTGGTTCGCGTTCGTGTATGGGAAAACTAAAAATCCTCCACGCTGCTTCGTTACTGTTGATGTATCTTCCCATTTGGTACATGAGTATCTCATCATTTCTGTTATTTTGTTCGCTATTTTGGACTATTTGAAATACTGCCATATCACTACCTTTGTTTACGTACTTACATATATATTTAATAGATTTTACTGAATTGCAATATTCAACGTTTATGTGTGCTTGGAACATTTTAGAAAGTAGTGGGTTATATGGTACTACCCATTGATTATCTATTTCCAGTTCATCTCTGCCTTGTATTCGTATTTTTGCTGTGAAACCACCGTTTTTCGGTGATCGTCTTCTATATTTGGGATAGCCGTCATCTTCAGTTTTTGTATCGTCTACGTATGGTTTTGGATATTTTTTTGTACATTTTCCATCACGCATGCATGGCGCATTAAAGTTTAATGGTCCACATGGTCCGTGAATCATGTTTTTCACTACTATGCTGTATAGTTCCGGATCTTTTTGTGGATTGGGAAATTCAGCTTGGATGATTTTGTCGATATCCGTGAGATAAATTTTATCGTGTAGCCATATGAGATTGTGTGAGTGAGGTAATCCTCGTTTTTGCCACTCGATTGTATACATCCAGCATCTAACGGTTCCAAAGATGTGGTATTTTGTGATGACTTCAATAAATCTTATTTGTTTTTGTCGAAAAACTCGGGCTATTATGTCGTGTCGATCCATGGAGGTTTGTCCATATTTTAGTTGTTCTTTGATTTCTGGCCATGATGAGTTGCATGTAAATGTTATGAAGAGATCAGGTCGTCCATATTTTCTTACGTAGGTCATGGCATCTTGAGTATATTCGTGCATATGTCTTGGACTTCCTATGTATGATGAGGGTAAGATTACCATTGTTCCAATATCGTCAATATTGCCGTCATTTATGATCGCATCTCGAAGGTGGATGTATTCTTCTGTGCGTAGTTTCTTCTGATTTAGTCTTATGTAAAGCATCCGTTCTGCTTCTATTTTTGCGTACATATCTACCAGAAATTGTTGGAATAAACGGCGAGTGTTGAGAATGTGATTGTATATTTCATTGTCTCTGATCATTAAGCGGTAAGCATAGAACTCCTTGGAAGTGACTTTTTTGTTTGTTTCTATGCCTGTTTCAGGATGAATTTGTTTTATATTGAAATGATAACCGTCCTCTCCGTGCAGAAATATTAAAGGATATTGAAGAGAATCATATGAACGGTGTGTCTCTGCAATGCGTTGTAGTCCTTTTCTTCTTCGTTGTAAAATTATGTCACGGCTTGTATTTTCATTGTCCACAATTACGATGGCGACTTCATCTATCTGAGGTGCATTAAATCTACGTTCGTGTTCTCCACGTGGTCTTTTATCGGCTCGAATCACAATTTTATAGTCATCAGAAATCATGCGATCTAGTGTTGTTTTGAATATGTAAATCAGTTGATTGTATTTGTGTAAGATCCTCTGTACATCTTGGATTATTTCGCGTTTCAATCCATTAAAATGTGTACTTCGTTGATCAATTTCTTGTTCTTCATTTCCAATGAAATATACTTGCAGAAATTTATAGTCATCGTTAGGCATTGGTAGTAACGATCCTATTTTGTGATAAATTTGCCCTTGAATTGAAAATACATATTCAAATTCATCTCTATTAGTGTTAGTCGAAGTAACACCGAAAGAAGTCATTTGAAAGCAGGAGTTGTATGATCTTATATTTTGAAGAAAGTGTTTTGATTCTGGTGTTTCCCCGGTCATGTAATGTAGAAATTCCTGCGGAGGTGCTTCCAGTGGTGGTAATCGAATTTTTCCATTCATGCAACAGAGACCTGGTGTTTCTTTACTGAATTTTTTCGCGTGGCAAAATTGGCAAATGTTATTCATTTTTCCGATCACAACATATTTATGATTGTAATATTTCTTCGTCGATTCGTAGTGGAATGCTTCCTTTGTTAGATTATCTTTTAAAATTCTCGATTCTTCAATAGTTTTATTTTCGCTTCTTTCTTCGCTTTTTCCGCTTCTCAGGGTGCTCATTCTGGTTCGTTGATTTTGTAAACGTGCTTCGCGCTGTTCTTCCGTTTCATTTCTTCGATATTCTTTTTGTTTCCGCCGTTTCGCTGCAGAACTGGCAAGATCTCCACCTCTTTTACGTCTAGGCATTATATTCTGTAAAATATAAATTAAATGAACATTTTATAGACAAATATATTATTACGTAAACGTGGGGCACGTTGAGACAAAGAAAACAAAATTATTTAATCTTCAAGCGGTCGCGCGATATTTTGTTTACGGCCAAAGTATATCGATTCAACGCCGCGCGACTACTTGAAAGTTAAGGAAATTACAATTAAAAGAAAAGAAAAAAAAACCATTAGAATTAATTAAATACATTATTAAAAATACTCACATTTAATATTTCACAATAAAGGCTCACAGATAACTTTTTTTTTTCTTCACTTCAAGATCATGAATTAATTAAACACACTATTAAAAATACTCACACGTGATACTTCAAAATAAAGGCTCACACAGGTAACTTCTTTCTTTTTCGTTTCGAAGTGGCTTGTTCCGCTGTTCAAATCGAATTAATTCTGGCGGGCGACACCGGGCTCTTATATATTCAGAAAGCTAGGCTCTAGGGTATTCCAGAAAGTTGGCTTTATGGAGACTATACACATGAAGTGTATAGTTGGCTCTAAGATATTCGAGAAAGATGGCTCTAGGATATTCAAGAAAGTTTGGGAATATTTACTTTCTCACACCTTCTAGGTATAGAATGTTCTCGACGTTATCGTTCGCCGTAACAATAGGTTTTGCAGCTGTAGCATACGCAGTAAAGGCGCGAAATTTAAAAACTTAAATTTTAAAATGTTTTCAGAAGTAATTTGAATAACTAAAATGATATCGCTTTAACTCCAACATATAAGTTAGCTACTGCTGTATAAATACACAAAATTTAATAACTTTATTATGGTAACAAATGTAATTTAAGACTTTATTGAAATGAGAATTTTAAATTTCGCGCCCCAAATAATCGTTCTTTTAAGTCCATATTGTGTACAATGAATGAAGTTCAACTATTTGACAACAGATGGCGCGACTACACTTACTTTCCAAGTTGAAGGGTTGGAAAAGCCCTTATATCTTTAAAAACACACCCTTTAGGTTAAAACGGGAACTTTCTTGTTCGAGGGGGGATAAAGGGTTATGGTAACAAATGTAATTTAAGACTTTATTGAAATGAGAATTTTAAATTTCGCGCCCCAAATAATCGTTCTTTTAAGTCCATATTGTGTACAATGAATGAAGTTCAACTATTTGACAACAGATGGCGCGACTACACTTACTTTCCAAGTTGAAGGGTTGGAAAAGCCCTTATATCTTTAAAAACACACCCTTTAGGTTAAAACGGGAACTTTCTTGTTCGAGGGGGGATAAAGGGCTATCACACTATATAAGTCCCTTTATCGTGATGGGACTCCTTTTTAAGTTTTATCGGCACGCACATTTTATCAACTTAGTTTTATTATATATAATGATAATAAAGCAAACGAACGTTTGTTTAAATACGCGAATCTCTGTAACCAATAATTGGATATAAAAATATATTTTGGCGATTGATAGTACCGTTAGTTCAAGGTTTTGAGGTTAACCCACCACTCGCCACTGTTACTCCTGCGCACCAGGATCTACAGAGGCGCCATGAAGACTCGGGATTTGAACCTAGTCTAGTCCGGGACACCTAAACTGTCTTGGATTTCGCACAAATTTAATCAGAAAGATAATAGGAGGAGTTGACAACTAGGATTGTCTTCTGCCCTCCAGGCTAAGCGGAATACAGCACACGATAACAGAGAGGTTTAAATTACCTCATCAAAATAGCTTAAGCACCGCGGATAATTTAATCTAATGTGGCTTTAACACTCTGTAACAAGGCTGTGAAAGAGATTTGAATGACCCAAAATGAGGGAAATTATTGTTAGCAAGATTATTAGGGTACCTCTTCCAAATATCGTTTCTGATCTGCTGAAGGTCTCGAAGCTGCTTCTCCACTTCTTTCTTGGTGAAGGCGGTGGGCGGCAGTTTGTTCAATCTGTCCTCGACATCCGAGATCCACGGTACAAAGGACTCTTGTGCTTTGTGGAATTTGCGACAGTGTTCCTGTATATAGAGTGCAGTTTTGATAGAAAACTTATATCAGCTAGACTACACTGTCAATGACTATATTCCTTTTGACTGTCTGGATAAGTGAGGAGAAAAAAAAAATGGCCCAAATAAGACTATAAAAAATTAAATATATCATGTCTTAGAATAATTTCATTGATATAATTAAGTATAACGACTAAAGAAATATATATTCTGAGTAGCTTCTTGATTATTCCTCTTTCTACTAATTCTCATACATCCATTTCTATCTTAAAATTGAAATTAGGTTGAAGTGAGAGTTGCATGAAAAACGTTAAAGTAATTCCTGGATGTACAGAAATTCAATAAATGTCATTCTAGAGCTGAAAAAAAAATCAAAATGATTTCAAAAAGTAGTTTAAGTGCTGATCTTACCATAGCGGTTTGCAGTCTGGTATATCTATCAACTGTCTCCCGCTTGAGTTTGTCCCACTGAGTTTGTATCCTATCCAGGTCCTTTCGCAGACCTTGGTGGGCTGGTTTCTTCTCCATTTCCCGACCTAAACAAATGTATTTCATGAGATATAATGAAACTCGTTTGAAGGGGACAGATATGTAAGACTGCACCACAAAAAACCGTTTTCTGACTTCTTTTGGGAATTTGTGATGTAAATCCCTTTTATGCCTTATAGAACATATAACCTCATATTGTAGTCATGTGGTCTGAGAGAGTTTAGGCCTTAATCCACTCTGGCCAAGTGAAGTCGGTGGATGTGACATATCGTCGAACGATTAGTTAGACAGACGGTATCGGGAGGCGTACCCTTGTCGAGCAGCATGATGATTTCGTGCTCTCGCTGCGTGAGGCCGCGGTAGAGCGGCTCGTGCTGGTCCAGCTGCTGCGCCAGTCGCTCCCGCGCCGCCGACACCTGCAGCCGCGCAGGGAGGGCGCCCAGTTCGGCCGACAGCCAGCCCAGTGTGCGGGATACTGTGTCTTCCAAGTTGCGACCGTCCCTACGGATACGATACACTTTTATATGCTACGACAGCATTTATTCGAGAGACAAATGAACTGGCAAGTGAAAAAATCCCTAACACGTAACACTAGCGTCGATACGCGTAATTAAGGTTAGACCAAGAAAAATTACCTATTTACTTATCTATTACTTTTTTTTTTTTAACAAACGTGTTTACTTAGAATGCCCAGAAGTTTATACTATGTGCAATGTTTCTGTACAAACTGCTGTACCGACTCACCAATACCAAATATTATTTAAATATGTTCCTATATACACGACCAATAATAGTAAATATGAAAAGTATTTATAGACATTATACTCACTTAAGCGCCGCTTCTACTTCCGCCTTCCTCTGGTCAAGTTTCCTCTGCAGCACATCATACAATCTGGCTACAGCTGCTAACTTGGTCTGCACATCATGTCTAGCACCCGCATCAGGTAACACGTTGGCTAACGCAGCACCCGCCGCTTCTAAGTCGGCTAATAAAGGCCGCTGACCTTCCAGTTGACGTTCCAAGTTCTGTACACCAAATATTTTGACAGTTATCACCATCCCCCTTGCTTTTTTCCCATTTCTATTGGGGTCGGCTCCCAGTCTAACCTGATGCGGCTACCTACCAGAATTATACGAGCGACTGCCATCGGGCCTCTTAACCCGTAGCCGAGTTGGTTAGACCAGGTGTCAGATTATATTGGCTTCTGACTACATGTAACGATTGTCATAGATGGGTTAAATGACAACCGGGACCGACGGCTTCACGTGCTCTCCGAGGCACTGAGGGTAGTCCCTCAACCAACCAGACACCGAAACTAATCTTTGTTGTTACACAAAGATTGTCCGAGGCGGGAATCGAACCTGCGACCGCCCGGGCACTGTATAGCCCAATAGACCGGCTCACAACGCCCGACTACCAAGGACGTCAAATATTTTGACAGTTAAAAATTAAAAATACATCTTTATTACCCACCGACACAATAACTACAAGACTCCACATTATTTAAAAAAAAACAAGAACATCTCCTAAATAACCTCTCTAGTACTATTCCCTCACCTCAATCTTCCGGAGCTGTTCCTCCGGTTCGTTCTCCAGCGACACATCGTCCAGCTTGTCGCTGATGGTCTGTAAGGCGTCGCGCAGACGAGCGAGGCCGGCGTCAAACTCGCGAGATGTATCTGCAGCAGCGCCTAAGCTTTCCGCGCGTTTCTCGAGCCTGGATAGGCAATGTTAATCGTAGTAGTGAAGACAATCCGTTAATTTATTTGAGTTAAACTGGATTATTTAAAACTGTTAACATTAAAACTTTTGGTTAAATTGTATACGCTTCTATTGTTACAGCTAGTAGCGCCATCTATTATCCATTAGGGTAAACTAGTTCATTCGATAATGTTGTATGGATTCGGGAATCTTTATATGTACAAAGATTTGATAACTATCAAGTTGCGTTTAGTTTGTAGTCAGATTAATTAAGGGAAAAGTAAAACACTTAAGCGGAAAAAATGTAGTTTGTAAAGTCTAACCCCCGTATTCATACACGTCTTTTAAGCTCATTATAGCTAAAACAGGTTTATAATTCGTTTGTCTTTGTCTGTCATCTAGACATTTATACTAGTAAGAAAGAGACAAAGTCAATTTTAACTAAAGAGTCTTATAAGATTTTTACGAATAACGCCGTAAGATTATAGAGAGTATTTAGGTGTAATTTACTCCTATATTTAGCTCGTAACACTGTATACTTATATAAGTAAACTAAATCTGAATAAGTAAATTAAATCAAGTAATAAATAGCATACTAACTTATTCAGTAGATCGTTCCAGCGATCCTGCAGGTCAGTGACCTTTTGTTTCAGTTTGTTAGCGTCAGGCGAACCCGGCTGTAGACGTTGTAGTGCAGCAGCACACACTTCTTCTAAGTGGGTTAACTGAGGCTGTTGACTGCGGAACTCTTCCCGAAGAACTTGTACCTGCAGGAAGTAATAATAATAATAATAATAATTCATTTATTTCGGAATTTCTTCCATAAACTTGTTAGTAGGTAACATATTTCTTAAGAACTAGTGTTAGTAGGTACAATAATATATAAAAGTGTACTGCCTTTCTCAGGCACTCTTCAGCTTACATGCATAGCTGTCCAGTGCCTGAGAAAAGCCCCATCAAATCTACCGGCTACAGTAGCCAGGATGCTGTTGGTGCTGAACAAATAAGAAGAGAATGAAGAGATCAAATAATTAAAAACCCTTCAGTGTTGCACTGCTGCACCGGTCTTCACTTAACTATCATGATGTGAGAGTTTAAGTCTAAATCCACACACCCTGACCAAGTGTGGGTTGGTGGATGTCTGTTCTAAAAGATTTAGTTCTAAGATATGCCGGTTTCCTCATGATATTGAGCAGCGGTGGTGAAATAAAAAAATATTTCGAAGTTTTAGGGATTGCCGGTAGAAGTGAAAACTGTGAACGTACGAGATTTCACCCATCCAAAAAGAGTCTAACGCACTCAGCACATGGCCGCTGCGTATGCGCAAGTCATGAACATGTCGGTGACGCGAACCCAGAACATTTTTCCCTACCATAAACAGCACAACACGGCTAAAAAAGTCTTCACTTCAATAACAAAAAATGATGGCATGACCTAAGATCAAACCCGTGGCCTATATTACAGTATTTGGAGTGTCTATGAGTCCAGTCCAAGACACTATGTTTTGTCAGTAAACATTAACCTTGTGTGTAATCAAAGAATCCGTACTTGCTATAGGCGATCCCTCATAAAAAACTATAAGTACTTATGTTTTGTCACTATCATCTGAATTCAAAGTGTCATAGAGAAGAAAAGGACAAAACATGTACTAGTTATTCTCAGCTGAAGATTTGTTTAGGGAGGGGGGAGGGGGGTCTGTTATCTTGACGGTAAGACGATTCACCGATTCTATGAAATCGTATCGTTCGTTCATTTGAATGGTTAGTTCAAGTTTAGGTCCTTGAACGAACCAATCAAGATTAGATTATGGGCAGACAACATGAGACAATATAAGACATAAGTTAGCCGAGCGCGAGTGCCCAGCTATGCGGTGTCCGTTAGCACCTAGAGCGAGGGTGTTGCCAGATTCGAAGTATACCTGCTGCACTTGAGTCTGCACCATCCTGGAGTCAGAGGAGATGGGTCCGAGCGCTGCCATCATACGATCCTTAGCGCTGAGCCACTGGGACAGGTTGCTGTGGGTGTCCAGGAAGTCCTTCAGTTCCTCCATCAGACGGATCCTAAACAGATGAGATGATAGTTAGAAATACTAACCCATTTACAGATTTGAGATTATCACGTTTGTCAGGGCAAAGAAATGAAGCAATTTATATGGGCAACTAACGGCCCGCCCCAGCTTCGCCCGGGTAGCTTCAGCCCACTCGACAATTTACAAAAAATGTGATAAATAAAGAACCGCTCAACCGATTTTGACATAAACCATCTACTAAATAGTCCGAACAATGCCTAAACATTTGGTTTGAATAAGTAAGCCCGTTTTTGAGTTAAAAAATTACAACGAAAAGTGGCATTGATTTATATATTATTATATATATAGATAAATTAAGCTTACTTGTCTTTGAAAGCATCATGCAACGCCTTCCACCGCGCCGCTACTTCTTCCATTTCATCGTGTAAACGATCTGCTCCCAGTACACTCTGCTTGCGTTTGAGTAATTCTCGAACCTATTATAGAGATTATGAATTTATGTATTATTATTTTTTTATTATTATTGAATTTATGTATTGTTCATTGAAGGTGAATAAAATTATCATCGTATTGTCTTAGATTTACGCGAATACCGCACATTGAAATAAAACTACTTTTTATTTAACGGATTTTATCGCGGCTTATTTGAGATTTTAGATCCCGACGTTTCAAAGTCTTTTCAGACTTCATGTTCACGGGTGGACTGAGGTATTTGACGTCCAAAAATATTAATTACAATTATTACTGACTATATATATATATATATATATATATATATATATCATAACGGGCAATTAACGCGCTCATCTTTAATTTGGCTTTTCGTTTGGTCGTTTATATATTTAATAATGAAACGCGAAAGTTTAAAAGTGTATATTACTGACTACCTCAAAACATTAAAATTAAAAAGTTAAAAAGTAGTTTTATTTCAAAATTATCATCATTAAGTTTAGGATTATTTATGCTAAGTAAAATTATGGGTTTTATTTACTTTTACTGCCACGGAACCAAAAATTTCTTTGTAAATGGATGTACTATCAACTATTCTAATGCCCGAGTAACACGAGGCTAGTTTTTCAAGCTAGGATAGCAAGCGAGATCCCATAAGTATTACTAGGCCCTAATTCACGTAATTTTTTAACGCGCCGATCAAGTTGCGGTGAAGTTGCATTTAAGTTTACATCTTAGTGCAAAATGGTATTCTTGTAATTGTTCAGCTGTCATATCTAGTCTAAGCGCTCGCGTGACGCGAACTTGACGCGAGCGTATCTGACAGCGGTTGTCAAAATTACGAGAGTACGAGAAGGGCTGTTTTGATCGAAACTTAACTGCAACTGCACTGCAACTGAACTTATTTAATTACGTGTCAAAATTACGAGAGTACGAGAAGGGCTGTTTTGATCGAAACTTAACTGCAACTGCACTGCAACTGAACTTATTTAATTACGTGTATTAGTCTACTGGCCTCTTGTATACTTGTCCGTAAAAAGTAATATTGTGCATTGTGTTTCCATACTACCCTAGAAATAAAGTTAAATCACTAGCTTGCCGACTTACTGACACTTGGTGAGTTAGAAACCTTGTTGATAATACTTGTAAAGTATATAATAATGTTTTCCGTATAATTTCATTTGCCAGGTTTTTCCGTCCGTAAAATCGTAAACGTTAGTACGCTAATCTCAAAAGCGGCTTAACCGATTCTTGTAAACTTTTCACCTATAAGTGGCGAGCATCTTCCAACGTGTGTTGGTTTATTCAAATTAAGTCACTAACAAAAATTAATATTAAAATTATCAACTTTGGATAAGGATGAACATTAATTGAAATAAGAAAATACTATGAAATTATTAAATAAAAAATGCGCACAAATTACCTGAGTCTTAGTAGAATCCAAGATGCTCTGTTTCTCATACATTTCTTCGAGGACTGCACGCGCTTGACGGATGGTCTTGTCAGCTTCTTCTTTCGTGTTAGGTACTGATTCTTTGGGAAGCTGTCTTTGTACCTGATGGAAGAAAATAAAGTATGTAAACCATTTAAAATATCAACTACTTATAATTAAAGAATTTAAACTGTCTAAATTAACTCAATGTTTATAATGGACCTTCGAGCCGGAAACCTTATGTGGAAACGTTCCGATGCGATATCTGGTGTCACCATTTAAGTGTGGGTCGAAATAGTTGCTCCTTTATGGTATCTAACCTCAATCTGCTGTTACCTTCTAATCGAAAATCATTCGTAATCACGAATGTATCGGTATATCGGACATCGCTCCATCATCAACTGCAACATTGCTTAATATCAGGTATGTTGCAGTCAAGTGCAGAGTAAAAAAAAAAGTAAAACTGGGGATCGGGTGCTGTAATCCTCCAGTGAAAAGTAAAGATATCTGTAAGGAATGAGTCCTGGCGACCGCGAACTTATATGGTAATCGCAAGAAAAACATTGCTTGTGCGATTCAAGATTGCTATATCTGTATCAGTTTTACTTATCGTATGTGACTCTACAGTTACCTTGTCCAAGAATGTGTTAAGCGCCCTCAAGCTGTCGAGATGTTTCCTGAGCTCGTCACGTACTGCGTCCAGCTCGGCCTGCCGGTCCGACAGCTTGGTGCCCAGCAAGCTGTATCGGTTGTTCATCTCTGATAGTTGCTGCTGCACTGGAGACAGTTCTGTCGACAAGTGGAACAGGTTAAGCCTAGATATCCGAAGGTTGCATATATCTTCCTTCAAGTTTACACTTTATTACACTTTACTTTCCACAATCTGCTAGCGGCATTCTACAGAAACTAAATTCGATCACGATTATAAAATCATCGTAATACCTTTACAACTTGTTATAGAAATATACTGCATCCTGTCATTTTTCAATAAATTTTGGCATTTATTTTTCAATAATTTTGATTAACAAATACTTTGCTTTTAGAAAAAAATATGAAAAAATCATACATACCATCCAGATGGAAGCCATCTTGACTAGACCGGCGAGATGAGAACCCGCTGGATGTGGAGTGGGTAGACCCAGGACTGACTAGACCGTGACCCTTGCTTGGAGATGGTGAACGACCATCTAGACGACCTTAAAAATCGCCATCAATTATTAATACGCCAATATTAATACTTAAACGACGCTAACATCTGACAAGATAACTTCTACTCAACCATGCTAAAACGGCTAAAAGGGTCAATTTACAATGAAACAAACTAATATGGAATACATCATAGGCTACTTTATATCCCAGTAACATGCTACCTTGGAATGCCATCAGTATTCCACGCAGAAGAGTCAAAGCATGCTAGTTGAAAAAATAATTTACTGACCAGGAGTGGCTCTCTTAGTTGGACTGTAAATCTGTCTCCTACGGGGAGATTCTCCACGTTCCCCACGGGACAGAGCTTCGTACATCGCGCCTGCTTCCATCACCTGTAACAAAAACACAATGTATTAAAATGATGATTAAATTTACCAATCACAATTCCAATACAGCTACTCTTGAAAACCAGGACCAGTAGCTGCACGAATTGAGATACTTAAGTTATAAAAGATGGATCAAAATCCAGCCAAGTCTCGGGAGACCTAAAATATCGTGGATTCTACACGAATTTAATCAGTAAGGTATTCGTAATTGGAGAGGTTGTTAGAAAGTTCAGTAGTCCATTTTCCTCCAAGCGATGTGGGGAAACAAGCACTAAAGTAATAGATTCATAATTTTATGCAAAGCTAAATTAACTGCAACATCGTGCTCAGTAGATTACTTTATAGAAGGGGAGCCGAAGAGGGTATTTTTGGATTTACTCCAGCGCGTCAGATTAAGAGATAGGGGACACCTTGCGCTCTGTTGAAGACCTACAGCAAATCTTAGCTTCGTAAATAGAGCCGGGGGTTTACAGTAGCCAATCAAAATATTTCTAAGACATATTTGTTTGGTGAAAATACTCGAATTCGACAGAATAATGTATGATAAGTACATTTAATGTTGTTAAGTGTGAATATCAACAATCAGGCGATTCGAACCAAGAGCAAGGAAAAGGGAGATCTACAAATTCAGAATGCTTTCAAGTCACCTGGATCCACTTTAGTTTAGTTAATTCTTTTTTTTTCGTGAAAATTTTTGATCCCAAAGAAGCACACACTGACATTTTTCTCGTTTTGGAATTAACGAAATCTTAAAAAAAAAACTGGAAAACCTTTTACCACCGCTGAAGAGGTGCACATGATGTAACATTTTTTTACTTCCACTTAATCTATAAAGCCAGCTAAGTATCAACGACGCTCGAGTAACTACACATTTAGCATCTTCGGCTTCCCTACTATTAGAACGTCTATTGGCTGACAATGATGAAATTTCATTACATACGTCCTTTATTATATTCACTGTGCGCGTACGCAGCTACAAGCTTTCCAAAGGCGGTAAAACCTACAGTTTATTAGAGAGACATTGAGACAGCATAATTATATTGGAATAAAAAATATTAAGACAAAAAAGAACATTCTATACTGACTGAACAGTCAACTACCAAAGAGGTATAACCAAAGAGATGTGTCATCAACACTTACCTTGTCTATGGTGATCGAGAAGTCTCGGTACTCTTTGACAAGTGGTCGGAGTTCCTCGTGTTGTTTCTTGATCACTTCTAGATCAACGGCGACAGGTTGCAGACGACCGACGCGGTTC
Organism: Meganola albula; assembly: GCA_936450015.1. Lineage (NCBI taxonomy): Eukaryota > Metazoa > Arthropoda > Insecta > Lepidoptera > Nolidae > Meganola > Meganola albula. The sequence continues at coordinate 2,640,125 of OW388164.1, forward strand.
TCCATTGATTGGAGCCAGTCCAATACCTGGATACAGTATATCATTATTTTACGGTGATCAAAGCTTTAGTGACAGCAGCACATTACAGACAGATCAGTTAAAAAATCAGACTATACTTAGACATTTCTTTACGGCATCCAAAGTAATCCGATAAAGTAGTTCTCACAAAAACAACGGTTATCAAATAGCCTAGTCTAGATGCGACACGGATCTTCCCTTAACATCTTACGAGTGAATTAGGCCTTAATCCACACACGCTGGTCAAGTGCACACCTCGAATAATTAGTTTTTAGGCACGCTGGTTTTCCTCCACCGATATAGAGCTGCGGCAATTTACCAATTTACACACAAGACGTGGACACGGCCGGGAGTCGAAACCTCTTATATTTTAAAGCCGATGCCTATACTGTTGCGACACTGCTGCTCTCTCGTCATTTTATGAAGGGACTAGCTTCCGCCCACGGGTTCGCCCGCGAAATTGATCTCAATAATCTAGTTTCTCCATACAAACTTTGGAACCCCGTTTCACCCCCTTAAAGAGTGAGTTTTGAAAAATCCTCTCTTAGTGCACCCCTAGACCCCATAAAGAACTTATGTGCCAAATTTGGAGTCTCCAGATCCAGCGGTTTGGGCTCTGCGTTGATATGTCAGTCAGTTAGTCAGTTTCTTCTTTTATATATTTAGTATAGTATAAGTATAATATATTTAGTATATTTAGAAGATTGAAGTATATAAACAAATTCAATATAAAATGTAAACTCACTTGTGCCTTGAGAGTTTCGTACTGGTTGAGTTGATCAGCTCTCTGTTTGGATAGCTTCTGTTTCTCTTCTAGCGTAGCGTTGATATCGCGCCATTGGTTCTCTAACGCCTATGCAAAAAAAAATTATGTTGTACACACATTTTTTTAGTCAATAAACTTCTTGACTTGACTTGACACTTTTATGAATTCTCATACAAAAAATGTTACATACATCTTCAGTTAAGTTCATATTACGCCATCGGCATGCTGATTCTCTGCCATTAAAAGTTTAACGGCCTTGTTCATAAAAAAGTTATAAGACTCTAGTTAAATGGACTTTTCTCTTTCTTACTTGTTTAAATGTCAAGATGACAGACAAAGACAAACGAATTATAAACCTATTTAAGCTATAATGAGCGTAAAATATGTTTATGAATACGGGGGTTAGTTTGTTTTTTTTCTATTGACAATATTTGCTGGAAAACTGTTGAGGCAGGACAACTGTTTTTTGACATGACAACGTCTTAAATTAGGTTGCGGCTGGGAGGCACTTATGAAAAAGTGTAACGCTCGGTAACGTTACGATGAGTCACCGAACGAGAGAGAGGCCCGCCGAATGCCTTGCGTCTCTCTCCCATTCAACTATGTTTCATCCTTCTTCCTACTATACGAATGAATATTCACATTAAAATTATTTTACCACTCAAAGTCGTTGTCACGTAAAACTTTCGCCCGTATACCGAATTTACAGGCAACCAATTTTTTACCGCCCTTACGCCCTTGTGGGCGTTTGAGAATTTCAGAATGGCGGTGGGAGAACCAGAAATTGGGGCCATGAGGGGATACAGAGGAAACGTATTTCCCCTTGTTCAAAAAGTGGAGGAGGGCTCTAGAAAAATATAATTTGCTAGTGGACCGTGACCATAATATGGTCAAAAATCTGTGATGTGTAACAAATTAAAATTGAGTGTTATTTATTACCTTCATCCTATCCCGAATAACGTGTGTGTCGGTGACATCTTTCTTCGAGATCAATTGTTTTCCGTTGCGCAGACATTCTTCTAATAGAGGCATATGTTTATCCCTGTGAACAACATAAAGTTTCTACATTCGTAATTTTATACATTTCAACCATATTTTTATACAAATAACTGTGCCCTAGTCGGTTGAGATTGGATATTGTACTTAGAATCTGGCTAGGAGATATTTAAACAAATTAGTTCAGACAGGCTGCCGTATTCAGAATCTGGCTAGCACAGGTTCTGAATTCTGATTAACTGGCCTAGAATCAGGTTAAGAGATAGTTGTGAATCGGTGTAGCCAAAATGTGACTATGACGGATGATTGCCTTCATCAAGTGTATCTAGAATCTGACTTGGAGTTTTTTATTACCCTAGCTAGAGTTCTCAGAGTGGCTAGCATATTCAGAATCCGGCTAGTAGGAGATAATTAGCTATCATACGTAATGGAAAGATTATAATTTTACCTGTAGTGAGCAAGTTGTGCCAGTCTGTTAGCAAGATCGTCTCCAGTAAGCCTGGCCAGTTCCCTGTTGTCTGCTTGCTCGTGTAACTGCGCCTGAGCACTCTCCAGGCTGTTAGCTTGTTGACTAAACTGGTTCAACTCCGCTGACACTTCGTCCAAGAACTCTGTGCGCTTTGATGACCTCTCTACCAACTTCTCGAATCTGTGACAGCATTATTAGGTTATTTTAGGTTATTGAAAGTAAGAGTTGATGCTTAAAATTAATACTACAAATTAATACGGCCCTCAAGATTTAACCCCACAAACTTCACACACGACTACTTTACATCACTGGCTATTTTATTTACACTCAGGCACAAACAAAAGTTATTATACTGCGTGTATTCTGTAAGGTAGGGCTGCTTATAGGCCGAAAGAAATCTTGGCATTATAAAGAATAAAGTCACAATAAGCCTAAAACTAAGTTACCTGGCATAAATATCTTCAGCCCTCTGTTCCAGTTTCTTCGCGATCCTCGCGTTAGAAGGCGTTAGCGCTGCATCTCTAGCGCTGGCCAACAGTTTGGCCAACGTTGGTCGTCTCGCCTCCAACTCCGCCACCGCTATACGTTGTTCGCGTAGTTGTTCGTCCAAACGTTCGCGGATTAGTGACGCTGGTTTTTGTTGGCCCCTTTGTAGAAAATTTAATATTTTAAGTTATTTATTATTTTTTTTAATTAAATAGTGTACTCCTAAGTTGGTCTAGAAATATTTATGTACGGTTTCACCTTACATCGTGATTTTGTAAGCACGCGCGCTCGATCAGCATAATTCCAATATTATTAATTTTTGTATAAAGTAAGTTTAGTTCACAATCGCTAATCAACCGCGACGCGTGTGTTCTCACTATCAATCAATTATTATCATTTGTTCTATCAATAAATCAGTTAAATCTCTAAGCCTCTTTCAATCTATCAACTAAAGATATCATACATCTTTTTGGTCCTTCGAGCAACCGTAAAGCGGGACCATTTCGCGAGTGATTAAAGTCAGGTGGTCATTCGTGTGAGTGGAACGCGTTACCAGCAGCCGAACACTTCAAGCAGCCGATACATACAGGCCAGGAGTGCGGTTAACAGTCCAGTGGGAGGTACACCAGAGACGAGTCAGAGCAGCAAAACAAGTAAGATCTTTCCAATTTATTTTTATTCTATAGAAATATGAGCAATATCATGGAAGATTTACTTGCCAATCAAAGTCTTACTATAAATGCCATAAACCAGCTTTTAACAAATTTTAAGAAAGCTGGTCAGGAGCGTAAAACTCCAGAATATATCAAGAGGCGGTTAGAGAACCTGGAATCGTACTGGCAGGAGTTCCAGACTAATCATATCAAGTTGAGCGGGTTTAGTGACAAATCGAGCGAATATTTTATCAATGATCACTACAAACAAGCTAAGGAATTTTATTTATCTGCTCGCGATACCATTAAACAAGCTTTGTCTGTATCGGTCATTAAACCGCCAACACCAACACCTGGACCTTCAAGTCCATTTCCGGTCGGAAAAACAATCGATAGCAAGCCCGAAGATACCGAGATGACGTCAGTCTTAGAGAAACCTCAGTTTCGGTCGCAGGGCACCAACAGCAAGCTGGACGAGCTATTGAAAAAACAAAGCAGCAATTTTAAAGCATTTTCTCGAGCTTTAGCGAACATTAACATTGAGAACATTCAAGAGAAATGGGAATTCGAAGACACTATCAAAACGTTGGGAGCAAGATGGTCGGTCATTGACAGTTTACACTGGGAGTTGGATGGCGAACTTGACGGCAAAGATGCAAACTACGAGGATATGTTCACAGCCTATGAAGCGACTTACAATCGCATGAAAAGGGCGCTGAATAGCAAATTGTGGTCTGTATCTCACAGGGAAAACACTACACCCAAGATGGAAGTACCCATATTCAACGGAAAGTACAGTCAGTGGGTATCCTTCAAAGATTTATTCACTGAGGCGATACACAACAATCCCTCGCTCTCGCAAGCACAAAAGATGCAATTTTTGAAGGCTAAAATCAAGGGCGAAGCCGAGGGACTTATACAGCATCTTCAAATTAGCTCTGACAACTATTCTGTTTGTTGGGACATACTGAACCATCGCTACAATAACAAAAAACTTATATTAAATTCACATCTAAACCTTTTAATGAATCTACCGATCTTGCAACAGCCATCAATACATAACATTAAACGCATGCACGACACTACCCAGGAGTGTCTCAACTCTATAAAAAACCTAGGCGTTGATATTAACACCTGGGATCCGTTACTTGTTTACCTTTTATCAAATAAGTTAGATGCGGAAACATATAGCGACTACGTGGAGTCACTCAAACACCCACGCGAGTTGCCTGTTTTATCAGAATTTCTAGACTTTTTAGAAGCCAAATTCACCTGCATGGAATCATCCAGGAGGAAACAAGATCCTCCAAAATCATCATCTTCTATTTCAAAACTATCAAAGGAAAACAATTATAACAAGTATGTAAAGCAATCATATTCAAGTAATAAATCTATTTCGCAATTAGCAACCAAGTTCGATTTCCGTTCCATTAAAACATGCCCATTATGCAAAAATGGACATGGACTTTATCACTGCGAACAATTTTTAGAAATGTCTTTAAACAATAAAAGGCTAACTGTCAGCAAACTCAAGTTATGCGAAAACTGTCTTTACAGTCATAACGGTAAGGCATGTATTTCAACCAAGCGTTGCCGCGAATGCGATGGGTTCCACAACACTATTTTGCACGAAGCGTTTGCGCAATCTCAAGGCAAATCATCGAACGCAGCAGTAACAAAAAACTCTGTCACACGTGCATCGATTGAGCAAACCCAGGCAATGAACTCACACGTGGCTCAGCAGCATGATATACCTGAGATATTGCTATCAACAGCCCTAATTAAAGTGGAAAAGTCAGATGGGTCATACCTTACTATGCGAGCCCTAATTGACCAGGGTTCACAAACTTCGCTTATCACAGAAAACGCAGCACAGCAGTTATGTTTACCACGGCAAAAAAGTAAGGGTGTGATTACAGGGATCGGTGTTAAGGACAACACTTGTAAAGGAAATATGAACATTAATTGCTTTTCATTGAACAAGTCCTATAGTTTTAACACTGACGTTTTTATTATGAAAACGTTAACGAAAAATTTACCTTCCCACAGCTTTTTGAAACCTTCTTGGCCTTACTTAGAACACATTGAATTAGCCGATCCCGAATTTTACATCAGTCGTCCCATAGATATATTGTTTGGAGCTGACATATACTCCCGAATCATTTTAGATGGAATTTGTAGATTAGATCAATCAATACCCATTGCACAGGAAACGCATCTGGGATGGATTTTATGCGGTAATGTCCACACGTCTTTACAGTGTAACGTCGTACAAATCGACGTCGACCAATTACATAAGTTTTGGGAGACTGAAGACATTTCGGAATCAGGATCTTTATCAACAGATGATCACGAATGCATTCAGTATTATAACGCAAGCACAATCAGAAATATCACTGGGAGATACGTAGTTCGTATTCCTCTCAAATCAAATTATCAAGAAAATTTAGGCAACTCCAGATCTAAGGCAATTGCCCAGTTCGCACAATTAGAACGTAAATTTATCAAAAATAACAATATCGCTCTGGAATATAAGTCATTCATGAATGAATACTTAGCATTAGGTCATATGAAACCCGCTAGTTGCAATTCGAAACTACAATATTATTTGCCTCACCATTGCGTATTACGTGAAAGTTCATTGACTACGTCCCTTCGCGTAGTTTTTAATGCCTCATCAAAAATGTCGAACGGTAAAAGTTTAAATGATCTCATGCATAAGGGCCCGAATCTACAGCAGGACCTTCAATCATTAATATTAAGATGGCGACAGTATCAATTTGCCTTTACTGCCGACATAGAAAAAATGTTCCGTCAAATTTTAGTGCATGAAGAAGACCAAAGCTTGCAGAAGATAATTTGGCGAAATAATCAAAACGAAGTACTCAAAGAATTTCAGTTAGCTACTGTCACATACGGAACCAAAGCTGCTCCTTTCTTAGCTATGATGACGCTAAGACGACTAGCTAACGACGAACGCGACAGCTATCCGGAAGCAGCCAGGGCGGTTGAGCAGTCATTCTACATGGATGACGTGCTTCAAAGTAGCCCGGATATTGATTCAGCTCGCAGACTTCAGCAAGACCTGATCGAGCTAATGAACAGAGGCGGCTTCAATTTAAGGAAGTGGGTATCAAACAGCCCTCACTTACTCAATGACAACATGTCAACATCCTTTAACTTTAAGCAACCTGAATCTACGAAGACCTTAGGATTACGTTGGAACCCAGTCAAAGATTGTTTTTCATTCGAGCCAACAATGGACTCCACGTTTATCAAGGCAACCAAGCGATCAGTACTGTCAGATATTTCCAGATTATTTGACCCTCTCGGATGGTTGACACCATTTACAACCACACTTAAAATCATGTTTCAAAATATCTGGGAATCAAAAATAGATTGGGACGATCCTATATCAGAACCTATGTACAAAGAATGGGTGAAAATAAAAGCAAGCAGCGGTCACATCAATGAAGTGGAAGTTCCAAGATGGCTCGGTATCATCCCAGGTCGTCGCGTAGAATTACACGGATTTTGTGACACATCTCGAAAATCAATCTCTGCCGTAATCTACTGTAAAACCAATTATCAAGGCCAAACAAGCATCGTACTAGTCGCAGGAAAGTCTAGAATTATTCCGTGTAACAAAAACATATCTATACCACGGTTAGAACTCTGTGGCGCTCATCTATTAGCAAAACTTATGTCTAAGGTTCTAAATAGCTTCGTGGATCACGAAATAGATATTTACGGCTGGACAGATTCTACGGCTGTACTGGGATGGTTACAAGGCGATCCCGGACGTTGGCAAACATTTGTCGCCAACAGAACAAAACAAATCACGAATGTAATGCCCTCGACTTGCTGGAGATATGTCAAATCAGTCGAAAATCCTGCCGACTGCGCTAGTAGAGGTCTATCATTACAGCAGTTAATTCAGTATCCCTTGTGGTGGCAAGGACCGTCGTGGTTACAAACCAGTAACTACAAAAATCAACAATCAATTTACACAACGGATCTCAAAGAAAAGAAAATCCATCACGTTAACACTATAGTTAAGCAAAGCGGTGAAAAAATCTTACAACAACTTATTACAAAATATAGTTCATACATGAAACTCGTTAGAATATTAGCATGGGTTCTGCGGTTCATAAAACAAAAAGAAGATAAACAAATCAACAAGCAAACATATTTATCATTACACGAAATAAATAGATCAAAAACAACATTAACAAAATATATACAACAACTAGAGTTTTCGTCAGAAATCAAAGATATAAACAAAGGAAACAAAATCAGCAAGTCTAGCAAATTATTAAACTTAAATCCCTACCTCGATGACAAAGGTATCTTGAGAGTAGGAGGGAGGCTCAGTAAAGCATATATCAGTGAAGATATGAAACATCCAATCATAATACCAAATAACACACCGTTAACAGATTTAATAATTGACTACGGCCATAAAATCACCCTCCACGGTGGTCCGAAATTAACTTCCGCATTTTTGCGAAATCGCTTTTGGATTTTAGGAGGAATTAGAGCTATCAAAAAGCGTTTGCGCCTGTGTGTTATCTGTAGAAAACAAAATCCAGACAAAATTTATCAACTCATGGGAGATCTACCTGAATCAAGATGTAACCCTTCGAGACCATTCAGCCACACAGGTGTAGATTATACAGGGTTTATAGATGTCAAGGCTAACAAAGGCCGAGGCATCAAAACCACAAAGGGTTATGTTGCTCTCTTTGTTTGTATGGCGACCAAAGCCGTACATCTGGAGCTGGTGTCAGATCTATCTTCAACAGCATTCATAGCAGCGTTGCGCCGTATGGCTGCCAGAAGAGGCACGCCGCGGCACATATACAGTGACAATGGAACCAATTTTCTAGGAGCCAGCCACATACTAGCACAACAATTTCAAGAACTTCAACAAGCATGCATGCCTGAAACAATTGAGATGGAGATAGAATGGCATTTCAATGCCCCGTCATGGCCATCAGCAGGAGGTTTGTGGGAGGCAGGTGTGAAGAGCCTTAAGCATCACATGAGGAGAGTAATTGGTGAGCAGAAACTCACATACGAAGAGTTGTATACCATCCTAACTCAAATAGAAGCATGCCTGAACTCTAGACCTCTTTGTTCTATGACAGAAGATCCTCAAGATCTAGACTATCTAACTCCATCCCATTTCTTAGTAAGTGGACCCAATCTCACAATATGGGAAACCGAAAAGGACCTTCGTACTAGGTGGCAGCTAGTTCAAAAAATATATGTTGATATTTGGAATAGGTGGAAATCAGAATACCTAAGCCAAATGAACTCTAGAAGTAAGTGGAAACATGCACAAAACAATTTAAATATCAACGACGTCGTAGTTATAAACGACCCAAATTTACCGCCTGGTAAATGGGCATTAGGAAGAGTAACCGAGCTTCACCCTGGAAGAGACGGTCACGTCCGTGTTGTGACAGTCAAGACCAAAAATGGACTATTAAAACGACCAGCGGTGAAGCTGTCAATCTTACCAGTTCACGAAAAAACAGATCAAGCAAACAATAACAACACACAAAATAAAACTGACAGATGTAATCGAAGAAAATATAATTTTGCAACAATGGCAACAACACTTTTACTATTTTTTATGTCTCTAATTTGTAACTCGCAATGTGCCTTTAGCAACAAACAACTACCATTAAATCAGTCCCTTTACTTTGATAAAATTAGCGACATGCACATAATCAGAGATGATTGGAATCTTGTAGTATATTTTGACATGAACCCTTACTGGGATGGCATAAAAGCTCTGTCTAAACACATAAAATACCTAGACAGTATATGTAAACAAACAAACATGCAAACGCATTGCGAAGGAATCCTTATGCAATTAAACCACGGTTATCAAGAAATGCAACACTACAACGACATGTTGCTAAATCAGCATTTTAACGCACGCGCGAGAAACAAGCGCGGTCTGATAAACGGAGTCGGATACCTTGCTAATAGTTTATTTGGTATCTTAGATGAACGCTTCGCATCAAGTTACGAGCAAGATATCAAAACAATAAAATTAAATCAGAATCATATGGCGATGTTATGGAAAAATCAGACTTCTATAGTCGAAGCAGAGTTCAATTTACTAAAAAGAACTGAATACTTCATAGGTAAACAGTACAAAGCTATTAATCAAAAGCTCCTTAACTTCGAAAATGACATAAATCAATTTAAACTTGCCATTCAAAATATCTCTATAATCACAGACTTTACAATGACATCAATGATCGCATTTAATTTGTTAAACAAGCTTACTTCCGTACAAGATAAATTGCTCGACACTACCAAAGATATATACCACGGCAAATTTAATATTCACCTTATATCACCCGATCAACTTAAACACGAACTTGACGTCATATCGAGGCAACTGCCCAAGGAGTTGACGTCACCAACTGACGAAATGCAGTTCTCAGCAATTTATCATCTATTGAAAGTTCGCGCAAGGATGTCTGCACAGTATTTTATATTTGAAATCAAGATACCGCTTATCACCAGAGATACCTTTGAGATTCTGAAGATTATTCCTATACCGTATAAAATAAACACGAACATGGTACAAGCAGTTCCAGTTTCAGAATTTGTAGCAGTAAATCTGAATAATGATGCGTTATTATTACTCACAAACAATGAGTTAAACCTTTGCGTTCAGCAAAGTGCAAGTAGAGTTGTGTAGCATTCGAACACCTGAATACAGCATCAAGGATGATCAAAATTTATGTCAAACTTCAGAGAAAACAGGTGAATGCCAAATTATCACAAATACTTGTACAAACAGATGGACAGAAATAAACAAAATAAATCAGTATTTATATTTCTGCTGCGAACAATGCAATATAAGATTACTATGTCCCGATCAAGTTACTGCAATACATTTGTCGCAAGCTGGTTTGCTTAGCGTAGGTCAGGGATGTGTTGTTAAATCGCAAAACTTTAGTCTGTACAGTCATAAGCAGATGACAAGCAGACTTGACATAAAGCCAGATTTGGACTCATTCGACATAGCGCCAATAAACAATATCATTAACATTTCTTTACCACATATACCGCTCGTCAATACCGACCTAGAAACTAACAAAAGGGAGTTGGCCAACATTAAAACCCAACTCGATACCATCAAACAAATCTCCCCATTGGAAGAAGATATGAGGATACATGACATCCATCATTACACTGCTATATACATCATCATCGGTATAATGGCAGCAGTCGGAGTTTATGCTACATGGCGAAGACTACGAGGGCAGCAGGCACCCACACTTCCGGCGGGAGATGCTGCGCAAACAATGCAGTTTAGCGCGCTGCAGCGGCCTGCCAGCGTCATCAGCGTTGCGGCACCGTGTCATAGTGTCAAGTGTAGTGAAAAAGTGCAGTGCTCGCGTGAAACTGACTCTGATGAAGTCGCTACAACAAGTGCGATTAGGAAAGATGTTGCCACCTCCCCTATCTTAAAATCAGTTTTTAACATTTCTGACAATTAATTACTCAAAGTTTATCATATTCTCTTTATTTTTAGTGACTATTTTTATTGTATCTAGTTACAATTATTAATATCATCTTAATCAACCTACATCTCTCGCTCGGGAGCATGTACGGTTTCACCTTACATCGTGATTTTGTAAGCACGCACGCTCGATCAGCATAATTCCAATATTATTAATTTTTGTATAAAGTAAGTTTAGTTCACAATCGCTAATCAACCGCGACGCGTGTGTTCTCACTATCAATCAATTATTATCATTTGTTCTATCAATAAATCAGTTAAATCTCTAAGCCTCTTTCAATCTATCAACTAAAGATATCATACAATTTACGTGATACACACTTGTATAATGTCTCAGCTTGTCCAAGCCAGTGCGCCTGTGCCTCAGCAGCATCCTGCAACCCTTGGCACTGCAGCAGGGCTGCCTCCAGCTCGGAACACTTGGACCGGACAGCTTCACCGATGTCCTTGTAGCGACCTGTCAGGTCTATTATTGGCACCTCTAGCTGACGGATCTCGGCTGGTGTTAAATTGCCTTCCAATGATTTGACTAGCTGTTCACATGCCTAGAGAAAACATCAATAATAATCAGGATTGATTTCACAAACTGCAGGTGCACAAAATTTCATCAAAATTCGTTTAACTATTTTCCAGTGACATATCAAAAGTCAAGTTACATTATACAATATTTGTATTCTAAAATAAATATGCGCTTGATCACAAATTGCTTGATATTGAGTAACAATGTGGTTGACAATGGAATGCGTCTGCGCAATATACCGATTCACTCGAGATTTCGGTGTGTGAGTGTATTTCGGTGAAAAGATAGATAGAACAGTATACAACATAATTCCATTTTAGAACGCTATATCAACGTTCTGTGACTTGTAATATCTGCTTTAAGTCAAATGGCTTTGCTATCAATATCATGCTAAAAACTTTCGCTTTTAAAATAATAGTAGGAAAGAAAGATTTTGATACTTACGTCTCTCGCATTATCAATAAGGCGTCCTTGTGAGACGATTTCGTTGTGTAAGCCTTTAGCTCTCGCCAGCTGTGATTCTACTGCTTTCGGTTCTCCGCCCACTGGCTCTGATACCAGCGACCGGACTTGTGGCTCGATCTGTTGGGGAATATATCTATGAAGGATTCCAATGTTGAAAGATTTTTTAAATCGGTTCTTGTACTCAGGTATTATGGCGCTGCGCACGCGCACACAGCTCGCCGTGGTATATAGCACTCACCTCAGCGATCCAGCCGGCCGCCCTGCCGACAGCGTCCCGGTAGAGGCGCTCGGTGTGCGCTCCTGCAGGCGCTGCGCACGCGCACACAGCTCGCCGTGGTATATAGCACTCACCTCAGCGATCCAGCCGGCCGCCCTGCCGACAGCGTCCCGGTAGAGGCGCTCGGTGTGCGCTCCTGCAGGCGCTGCGCACGCGCACACAGCTCGCCGTGGTATATAGCACTCACCTCAGCGATCCAGCCGGCCGCCCTGCCGACAGCGTCCCGGTAGAGGCGCTCGGTGTGCGCTCCTGCAGGCGCTGCGCACGCGCACACAGCTCGCCGTGGTATATAGCACTCACCTCAGCGATCCAGCCGGCCGCCCTGCCGACAGCGTCCCGGTAGAGGCGCTCGGTGTGCGCTCCTGCAGGCGCTGCGCACGCGCACACAGCTCGCCGTGGTATATAGCACTCACCTCAGCGATCCAGCCGGCCGCCCTGCCGACAGCGTCCCGGTAGAGGCGCTCGGTGTGCGCTCCTGCAGGCGCTGCGCACGCGCACACAGCTCGCCGTGGTATATAGCACTCACCTCAGCGATCCAGCCGGCCGCCCTGCCGACAGCGTCCCGGTAGAGGCGCTCGGTGTGCGCTCCTGCAGGCGCTGCGCACGCGCACACAGCTCGCCGTGGTATATAGCACTCACCTCAGCGATCCAGCCGGCCGCCCTGCCGACAGCGTCCCGGTAGAGGCGCTCGGTGTGCGCTCCTGCAGGCGCTGCGCACGCGCACACAGCTCGCCGTGGTATATAGCACTCACCTCAGCGATCCAGCCGGCCGCCCTGCCGACAGCGTCCCGGTAGAGGCGCTCGGTGTGCGCTCCTGCAGGCGCTGCGCACGCGCACACAGCTCGCCGTGGTATATAGCACTCACCTCAGCGATCCAGCCGGCCGCCCTGCCGACAGCGTCCCGGTAGAGGCGCTCGGTGTGCGCTCCTGCAGGCGCTGCGCACGCGCACACAGCTCGCCGTGGTATATAGCACTCACCTCAGCGATCCAGCCGGCCGCCCTGCCGACAGCGTCCCGGTAGAGGCGCTCGGTGTGCGCTCCTGCAGGCGCTGCGCACGCGCACACAGCTCGCCGTGGTATATAGCACTCACCTCAGCGATCCAGCCGGCCGCCCTGCCGACAGCGTCCCGGTAGAGGCGCTCGGTGTGCGCTCCTGCAGGCGCTGCGCACGCGCACACAGCTCGCCGTGGTATATAGCACTCACCTCAGCGATCCAGCCGGCCGCCCTGCCGACAGCGTCCCGGTAGAGGCGCTCGGTGTGCGCTCCTGCAGGCGCTGCGCACGCGCACACAGCTCGCCGTGGTATATAGCACTCACCTCAGCGATCCAGCCGGCCGCCCTGCCGACAGCGTCCCGGTAGAGGCGCTCGGTGTGCGCTCCTGCAGGCGCTGCGCACGCGCACACAGCTCGCCGTGGTATATAGCACTCACCTCAGCGATCCAGCCGGCCGCCCTGCCGACAGCGTCCCGGTAGAGGCGCTCGGTGTGCGCTCCTGCAGGCGCTGCGCACGCGCACACAGCTCGCCGTGGTATATAGCACTCACCTCAGCGATCCAGCCGGCCGCCCTGCCGACAGCGTCCCGGTAGAGGCGCTCGGTGTGCGCTCCTGCAGGCGCTGCGCACGCGCACACAGCTCGCCGTGGTATATAGCACTCACCTCAGCGATCCAGCCGGCCGCCCTGCCGACAGCGTCCCGGTAGAGGCGCTCGGTGTGCGCTCCTGCAGGCGCTGCGCACGCGCACACAGCTCGCCGTGGTATATAGCACTCACCTCAGCGATCCAGCCGGCCGCCCTGCCGACAGCGTCCCGGTAGAGGCGCTCGGTGTGCGCTCCTGCAGGCGCTGCGCACGCGCACACAGCTCGCCGTGGTATATAGCACTCACCTCAGCGATCCAGCCGGCCGCCCTGCCGACAGCGTCCCGGTAGAGGCGCTCGGTGTGCGCTCCTGCAGGCGCTGCGCACGCGCACACAGCTCGCCGTGGTATATAGCACTCACCTCAGCGATCCAGCCGGCCGCCCTGCCGACAGCGTCCCGGTAGAGGCGCTCGGTGTGCGCTCCTGCAGGCGCTGCGCACGCGCACACAGCTCGCCGTGGTATATAGCACTCACCTCAGCGATCCAGCCGGCCGCCCTGCCGACAGCGTCCCGGTAGAGGCGCTCGGTGTGCGCTCCTGCAGGCGCTGCGCACGCGCACACAGCTCGCCGTGGTATATAGCACTCACCTCAGCGATCCAGCCGGCCGCCCTGCCGACAGCGTCCCGGTAGAGGCGCTCGGTGTGCGCTCCTGCAGGCGCTGCGCACGCGCACACAGCTCGCCGTGGTATATAGCACTCACCTCAGCGATCCAGCCGGCCGCCCTGCCGACAGCGTCCCGGTAGAGGCGCTCGGTGTGCGCTCCTGCAGGCGCTGCGCACGCGCACACAGCTCGCCGTGGTATATAGCACTCACCTCAGCGATCCAGCCGGCCGCCCTGCCGACAGCGTCCCGGTAGAGGCGCTCGGTGTGCGCTCCTGCAGGCGCTGCGCACGCGCACACAGCTCGCCGTGGTATATAGCACTCACCTCAGCGATCCAGCCGGCCGCCCTGCCGACAGCGTCCCGGTAGAGGCGCTCGGTGTGCGCTCCTGCAGGCGCTGCGCACGCGCACACAGCTCGCCGTGGTATATAGCACTCACCTCAGCGATCCAGCCGGCCGCCCTGCCGACAGCGTCCCGGTAGAGGCGCTCGGTGTGCGCTCCTGCAGGCGCTGCGCACGCGCACACAGCTCGCCGTGGTATATAGCACTCACCTCAGCGATCCAGCCGGCCGCCCTGCCGACAGCGTCCCGGTAGAGGCGCTCGGTGTGCGCTCCTGCAGGCGCTGCGCACGCGCACACAGCTCGCCGTGGTATATAGCACTCACCTCAGCGATCCAGCCGGCCGCCCTGCCGACAGCGTCCCGGTAGAGGCGCTCGGTGTGCGCTCCTGCAGGCGCTGCGCACGCGCACACAGCTCGCCGTGGTATATAGCACTCACCTCAGCGATCCAGCCGGCCGCCCTGCCGACAGCGTCCCGGTAGAGGCGCTCGGTGTGCGCTCCTGCAGGCGCTGCGCACGCGCACACAGCTCGCCGTGGTATATAGCACTCACCTCAGCGATCCAGCCGGCCGCCCTGCCGACAGCGTCCCGGTAGAGGCGCTCGGTGTGCGCTCCTGCAGGCGCTGCGCACGCGCACACAGCTCGCCGTGGTATATAGCACTCACCTCAGCGATCCAGCCGGCCGCCCTGCCGACAGCGTCCCGGTAGAGGCGCTCGGTGTGCGCTCCTGCAGGCGCTGCGCACGCGCACACAGCTCGCCGTGGTATATAGCACTCACCTCAGCGATCCAGCCGGCCGCCCTGCCGACAGCGTCCCGGTAGAGGCGCTCGGTGTGCGCTCCTGCAGGCGCTGCGCACGCGCACACAGCTCGCCGTGGTATATAGCACTCACCTCAGCGATCCAGCCGGCCGCCCTGCCGACAGCGTCCCGGTAGAGGCGCTCGGTGTGCGCTCCTGCAGGCGCTGCGCACGCGCACACAGCTCGCCGTGGTATATAGCACTCACCTCAGCGATCCAGCCGGCCGCCCTGCCGACAGCGTCCCGGTAGAGGCGCTCGGTGTGCGCTCCTGCAGGCGCTGCGCACGCGCACACAGCTCGCCGTGGTATATAGCACTCACCTCAGCGATCCAGCCGGCCGCCCTGCCGACAGCGTCCCGGTAGAGGCGCTCGGTGTGCGCTCCTGCAGGCGCTGCGCACGCGCACACAGCTCGCCGTGGTATATAGCACTCACCTCAGCGATCCAGCCGGCCGCCCTGCCGACAGCGTCCCGGTAGAGGCGCTCGGTGTGCGCTCCTGCAGGCGCTGCGCACGCGCACACAGCTCGCCGTGGTATATAGCACTCACCTCAGCGATCCAGCCGGCCGCCCTGCCGACAGCGTCCCGGTAGAGGCGCTCGGTGTGCGCTCCTGCAGGCGCTGCGCACGCGCACACAGCTCGCCGTGGTATATAGCACTCACCTCAGCGATCCAGCCGGCCGCCCTGCCGACAGCGTCCCGGTAGAGGCGCTCGGTGTGCGCTCCTGCAGGCGCTGCGCACGCGCACACAGCTCGCCGTGGTATATAGCACTCACCTCAGCGATCCAGCCGGCCGCCCTGCCGACAGCGTCCCGGTAGAGGCGCTCGGTGTGCGCGGCGCCGCGCAGTCTCTCCTGCAGACGCTGCGCACGCGCACACAGCTCGCCGTGGCGGCGCCGCGCCGTGCCCGCGCCGTCGCGAACTGCGCCTCCGCCGCGCGCCGCCACGTGCGCCAGCCGCGCGGGCAGCGACGTGCGGTACTCGTTCAGTACTGATAGGAATTCCTGTCGAAAGGAAGAAAATTGCAAACGATCACACATTAAAAGCCAAATCACAGTCTCTCATGATACAGGTTTCCTAGTTTGAGAGGCAGGGGTTTCCATACTGTATGCAGATCGTGTAAACATGTACAATTCGTTTGCAGAAAACGGACACTGTTACTTCTTCATGCAGGTTATTTTGTAACCTAGCTAGGAGAACAGAACCCCAATCCTTATACTATTGTATTCCTAAGTTCTACTACTGAACTGTTCTACGTTATACTTAAAACTCTGTATTACAAATCGTATATGAAATAAATATATTTATTTATTATTAAAAAACTTATGACCAGATCAATAAATTCTATACTTATAACATAAACAAGATTTGTAGTCAATTACCTTGCTCTCATCCACGAACTTCTGCGCGGACATAGTTATAAACCTCAGATCTGCTTGATGAGCGATCACATCAGACACAAATTCTCTCACATCGTCACTCTGGTCGGGGAGAGAGTTCAATTTGGATAGAGCTGCTTCTTTGTCTTCTAAGATACGGTATGCGCCTTCCATCCAGGTGTTGAAGGTGTTTAGTTCATTACTATGGGATGGAGTTCAAGAAATTAAAAAAAAATCTATTGGAAGTCAAAGCTAAATCTAGTAAAAAAGAGTAGTAAAGTTTTTAACGGTTTTTAATTTTTGTATATTTACAAAATGTCAAGTAATCAGAATGGAACAGGAATGAATGTCTGGTGGAATGACGATTTCTGCAATGTGGCTGGTAACCTAACCTAGATGAGTGTAGCCGCGGATCATGCTCAGTGGCGTGCTTTGGGAGAGGCCTGTGTCCAGCAGTGAACTAAAATAGGCTGATGATGATGATGATGAAGCAGTCTAAACAGAAAAGTCTATAAACTTGTCTATTTTAGAAAATAAAAACTACTCACGTGAACTTTCCAAGTTCGTCTTTAGCTGCGATCAACCGTCGCAGCATAACGTCGCACTTCTCCGTACACTTGTCACACCTTTGTTTTAACTGACGAACACCACGCTCCAGTGCTGCCACCTGCACGCGACCCATCATATTATGAAACAGGCGGAATACAGACATGTATTCTTATTTTTGCTAAAACTAAATACACTTTTTGGGCTAATTTTTCAGCTTACTAATTTGATCTAATCTTTTCAGACAGTAATTTCTCGTTATACAATTATTTTAACCATCGCGAATTGTTTAGAACAATAATACCAACAAGAGAAATCCGAAAGCTAGTAATTCTAATAGATAGTTTGTGATTGCCTGACTGATTACTACTAAATAATTTTAGTCGGTTTCTGTTAGAACAATAGAGTTTTCCACAACATAAAACAGCATTTAATCTTACTATAAACAGTGAATATGTTTATAATTAACTCAATAGCATCTTAATAATGAATCACAATTGTTTATTGAAATTCAACACGGTAATCTCTAGCGTTACATAAACAAGCAAATTAGTAAAGTTCGACCATAGAGCATAATTTCTTTTGCAGACATTTTTCTCAGTGCTTGTGTCAGCTATGCTATCTAGCTCAAGTAGGACACCGAGCCGAGAATTGGTTATTCCTGCGAGTGAGTAAAGTTACCAGGCCTGTTGATATCTAAAAGGTCTCTGGGTGTTGCAAGTGAGGCCTACAGTGACCGTTCCAATCAGGTGAGCCGTAGTGATAGACGTTGAATCAACGAACTAGTTAAATCAACCGTTAATCTCCCGTCAACGTTTTAACATTAAATGTTTCTGAATCAACTGGTTGAATTCGTCAACGATTAATTCGTTCTTTCATAACTCAAAATTTACCTTAAAATAAGATCCTAAACTGAAAGTAATAGTCAAATTTCGGCTCTAAGAAACGTAACAATAAAATATCTGGTCAGTAGATGCTCGTTTTGAAGAATTTTTAACTAATTGATAAACTATTTGTCGGACGTAAACGTTGCTTTAACAAGAAAACCAACAGCGACCCATCACTTGTGGGCCTTATACTTGTTTGTCCGACTTGATAAAATACAAAAGTATGAAACAAACCTCATGAGGTGCCAACACGTCTCCTCCTGAAACTAGCAACTGTTTCGCCTGGTCTGCACACGCGGACACTTGGCGCTGGTGACTGTCCAGGTCATCCTTGATGAGCTGCGAAGATATTTAGAATATTAGTTTTTGCCATTCGAAGACTGGAAAGCTGGAAGCTACCCAAGAATTCACTGCTAGAAACGGTTCGAATCATTTCAGGTAGATTTCATAAATCATTTTTAAGTTGATGAACCAAATGTTTGGTGGCATTTTACAATGGTTCCGATAATCTAGATCTCCGAAAATTAGGGCTGCCTAGTCTTTAAAGGTTTTAGCCGAATGTTTAACTTCAGCTTTCTTCTACCTAGATTTTCTTAGTGAGAAGCTCGCAATCAATTCACAACTCACTGCTAGACACACAATATATAACGTACCTTCAGTATATTAATCTGGTTTCTTAGCTCATCCATATCTTCTTTCACCGCTTCCTGATTTGCAAGCCTCTCTTCCACCACAGCGATCCACTCGAGCAGCTTCGACAACGTCTCATCGCAAAGCCTGTACTTCTCTTCTACTGCTTGCTACATAAAAACGAACAGGTTAGCACAGATTCTTAGATATTCAGTGCATTGTGCAGCTAACTACAGAGCAGTTTACAATGCTATCTATCTACAACACTGTGCAGTCACTGGTTTCATTCAAGTGACTTTGATGCAGAATATTTATGAATATATTTGACCAATGATGCCTAAATAATGATGGTCATTGCTCGAACAGGGGAAATTTAAAATTTTCACAAATATTTTTATATTAATCAATTCATGCTCATCGATTCATAGACTAGCATGAATTGGGTTATATGAAGCTTTGCAAAATTATAATTCCTTGTGCCCACCACGGCTTGGCAAAGATGTCTTAATTGGAAAATACCGATATTTAGCGAGGCTAAAAAATCAAAAGCAATTTAATTTAATCACTGGTCAAATATCTTGATCTTATGAACCTAAATCCTATGTACAAACATTTTCATACGTTGACTACTAGGGTTTGTAAGTATTTTGCAGAATCTGACAATCACATTTCAAGTTGCCACAATTGAAATCGTGACAAAATAAAGTTGAATCTCTACTTCAAATTATCACAATTTAAAATTGAACTGTCAAAGTATTGAGACACTTGCAAAACCTTTAAACATGCCTTATATCATGCAGACGAGGAACCACGACCGGCTAACCCTGCAAAAAATATTTACAACAATCTACGCACAGAAGCGAAGTATCGACAACAAGAGGCGACAACAGATAGCCAACAACAGAATGATAATGACATAACAATACAGTTTTGCGAAAACAACAAAGATTCATGCAACAAGCGTACCATGCAAGCGAGTGACTAAATTTATTTACAAATGTCAGGAATTCTAAAATTTAACAAAAATAATCTGTCACAAAAATTTGCAATGTCAAAAACTGATAAAACTACTGACATTTGTAATGATCATTATGGTATCAACATCTTCGAGTAAGTACTATTTATACTTAAACTTAGTTAAGTTTGATTAGATTTGTTAAGAAATAAAAATAAGAAAGAACACCTGTTTGAAAATCTGAAAGTATGAAAAGTATTTAAACAGTATTGAAGTGAGAAAATAATTCAGTGTATCGGAAAATGATAAAAAAATATTTAAAAAAAAAAACATTTTTTTAAGTAATGTACAATTAAATAAAAATAATAAATGTGACTGCATTTCATAGACATTGTATAAAAACGCTTATACCTTTAATACCAAAATTAAAGATTATATTTTATGACTAGCAAAGAATTTCAAAATGTAAAAATAAATTTTATTGTGATTGATTTGATCACTCTACAATATAAAATGAAGTCACAGATCAAGCCGCTAATATGTTGAGCATACATAACATTTACGACAGTCACACATCAGTTACTGTAATATTTAAAGATGATAAAGCTTTCAAGACCGATGTTTGAAGTCGCATGGGTTCGATGAATGAGATAGATGGTGTTGATAAAACCGTAGAAGATAAAATAGTTACAATAACTGAAGGAAAAGAAGTATTTATAGTCGTAAACGTTATATAGAATGCAAACATAAAGCGACTTATCCAAATTAAGGCGATAATGAATAAATACTACCTTCCGTGATTGTGTGTTGAAAATGTTTTACCATTCGATATTGTGAATGTTTGCGAGTATCCGCCTTAATCGACATCACAAGATATATTTCATGCATTCCAAAATGTGAGCACGTTTCCAAGGAATGAGTATATCGTTTCAAAAAACTAGACAAAACTTAAACGTTACCAGCAGTCATAGAACACTGGTTTTAAATGGAAGCGAACACACTAAAGCTGAGTCGTTCGAATGGGCCACAGGGCCCACTAGCACGACTTTATTCTTAGCACAATATGAATGGGAGGTTAGGTATTTGGCGAAACGGTGATGGTTCTTTTTATCGTCGTTAATATGATCCCTCACAGGCAAGCATTCACGATTTAGCTCAAAAGGGTTCTTTAGCATCGCAGGCAACGGCTGGAAATAAAAAACAACATACATCGAGCCTTAGTACAGTGGGTAAGCACACTTGTCAATCGGTAGCCCTTCAGTGAAAAACTAGCGATTGCCGAACACTTTAATCTAAATAAAGCACTTACAAGAAATTAAAAAAAGGCATTTACGTATACACTACTTAATAAGCCTTATCATTTTACTAATCATGTGTAGGTATCTAATTTTACCGTAAAACAAAAGGTGAATATTTTTGTCTGAGTGCCCTCACTACTCATAAGTAAAAATAAATAGTAATAAATTCTACTTATTAAATGTATGAAAGTGGAATGTTAAATCAACTAGTGTACGCCACAATGTACAAACTGTGACATCACCAAGTTCGCTCAACAACCCCGAAGTTTGACACTATGAGTCCGGTGGGTGTCGTGCCATGCCAATGGTTTAAGCCAAACGCTTTAGAAAGAGATTACCTTCTAAGAATGGAAACAGGAAGATGTAAAGCAACACCTTTGCTCAATAAAAGCATAATATTAAAAGCAAAATATAAAACACTTACCCTCGTTTCTGCTGGCAGTAGGTAACCCTTCTTTAGAGCTTTGACTAAATCCAGAGTAATGGATTTCACCGGGTTTATCGTGAGCCTGCCTTCGACGGGGTCAACTAGTCTCTGTTCTATCGCCTGTACTAAGGGGCAAATCTTTCCAGATTCTGGATCTTTGACGACAGTACTTGACGGGTCCACGATTCCTTGTTGGATCGCTTCACCTAAGTTCAATCTCTTTCTGTCCATTACGCTCGTTGTTATGAACGGATCTTTTAACGCTCCAGTCGTGGGGTTATAGATGCCAAAGTTCAGTGTCTCAATAAGGCTGAAGCTTTTCTTCGGTGTCATAAGAAGCCCACTCTCAATAGCAGCTCCTAGAGTATTAAGCTTAGACGTTTCAGTATCTAAAATATTCCCTTTTTCAGCATCCATGAGGCCTTTACGGAATGCCTCTGGGAGTTTGACGAGCCGTTTTTTGAGATTATCTTTAATGAGCGCTGTGTCTGAATCTATATAGCCCAAAGTGGCTGCGTCACGTATTGTAAGTACTTCGTTGGAGGTTGGATCAGTGAATCGAGCTGTGCTGACATTCAAATGACCGTTTTCAATCGCTTGCTCAAACGTTACTGGCTCGCGGACGTAGACTATTAAACCGTTTTCGAAAACAAAGCAAAGAGTACGAGATCTATTCTGCGTATCAAAAGAACCTTTAGCGTTTTTATCTATGATTCCCTCGGTAATACCTAATTTCAATGGAATGTACTTATTTTTATGAGGATCTTTAATAACAGCCGTTTCGGGATCAATAAATTCATATTTTATCGCTTCATCTAAAGTGAACTCGCGGAGTATTGGTTCTTTGGAGGTTGAAGAATCTGATACATATTTTTTAGAAATGGTTTGAGAGGTGACTGGTTGAATAACAGTAACGAGAAGACCTTTGTCAAAAGCTACATCAAGGTTGTATGTTTTCTTAGCCTTAGTATCTAGTACTCTTCCTTTAACCACATCAACATCGCCTTGTTGAATAGCTATTAGTAGAGGCTTAAACTTATTACTAAAACTGTCTTTAACAACAGTGAGATCGGGATTCAGAAGATTTGTCTCGATAGCTTTGTTAATATCAATAAATTCATTTGTGCTGGGATCAACGATTTTACTGTTTTCAGGCCTGAATAGGCCATTTTTAATTATTTCTTCAAGACTAAGATTTTTCTTAGACGTAACGATGAGACCTCGATGTTTTGCGTCCAAAAGATTAATATGGTTTCCATTAGGCAGAATATAGACACTGTTTTCATCATCTATAATTTTGTTGTCAATAGCTTCGTTCAATGTCATGTACTTACTGCTAGGAATGTGTTTGACTAAAGAACTATCTGGATGGATCAGGTCTTCAGCAATAGCCGATTTGAGGGAAATTTTTCTTTCAGTAACTGGGTGAATAAACATTAACTCAGAAATAGTGTACATGTTCATACACAAAGCTTCGTAGAGCGTAAATCCTGCACTCTCAATATCAACTATAAGACCTAAACTCATTGCTTCAGATAAAGATATTTGAACATCAGACCCCGGCTCATGAAATTTACCGCTTCTCCTATCAATGATTTGACTTCGACAACAGTCTGCTAAACATAATGGCTTTTCAGATTTCTTGTCGAAATAGCATAGATATTTAGGGCTTATAATGGATCTCCTAATAGCCTCGTGCAACGTGATTTTACGATTTGTAGCTGGGTCGATAATTTTACCAGTACTATCATCATAAAGGCCTTGATGAAGCGCACGCTGCAAACTAATAGGCGCCTTACTGTCTACTAGCAAACCTATTTCAAAAGCTTCTCGAAGACTGATTTCTTCGTTTTCACTGTTAATGTTTCTTATTTTACCGGTTTTGTCGTTTATAACACCAGTCTCCAAAGATTCCGGTAAGGTGATTTTATTCCATTTACCTAACTTATTATCCAAAATATGAACCGAGTGAGCGTCGATCAAGTTCATTTTGATGGCCTCTACTAAAGTGTATTTTTTACCACTTTGTGGGTCCATGAACATTCCTGTAATTTCATTATAAACACCCTTTTCTAACGCCTCAATGATAGACATGGGTTTACGAACCTCAACTAGTATCCCTCTTTCGAAAGCTTCACGGAAATCAATATTTTCATCTCCTAATCTAATTGTGCCTGTCCTACTATCAATAATTCCCCTATCAACCGCAAATTCAAAGGGAATAACTTTACCAGCCACGTGTACTAGTGTAGACTGCGGGTCGATTAGATGTTTTTTAATAGCCCTATCCGTCGGAATTTTTTCTTTATTTAGAGGATTCAAGAACTTGCCTGTCTTTGGATCATAAAAGCCTTTGAAAACAGCTTCAGGTAAACTAAGTTTGCGTTTAGCAGGTAATATTAATCCACGCTCTGAAGCATCAGTTAGAGAAATTTTATCACCTTGTATAGGATCTCTAGCTTTACCTTCTTTTGAGTCTATTATGCCTGCTTTAATAGCATCGGATAAAGATATAATATCACCAGTCACTGTATTTCTAACCGTTAAAGCTTCCGGATTAATATTACCAATTCTGATAGAATCTTCCAGTGTCATTGTTACTTCATTGATAGTTAAAAGACCAGTTTCTGGATCGTAGAAGCCCTGAACTAAACCTTCTTGTAAAGTCCAAGGTTTCTTATCACTAAAGATATAACCTTTTTCGCAAGCATCTTTTAAGTTACATACTGGAGCTGTTAAAATACCTTTTTCTAAGTCTACAAGTCCGGATTTAACTGCCTTATCAAAAGGTATAACTGATTCCGATTTGTCATCTTTGATTTTTATTTCAGAAGGATTTAGAAGTTTCTCTTTAATTGCCTCGCTTAATGTGATTGTTAGACCTGTTTTAGGATTTAAGATCTTACCAGTTTCTGGAGAATAATAACCTAATTCTATAATATCGAAAAGTGAAAATGTAACATCTTTTGTGGCAATAAAGCCTTTCTTTAAAGCATCATCTAATGGAATGTCTTTACCAGTCTTTTTATCTTTAATTTTACCCGTTTCGGAATTAATGAGTTTCGTATCAAGAGCTTCAGAAAGGGGCACAAACTTTTCTAACGCAGTATCCTTAATTTCTGAAATTGTCGTATGGACTATATTCCGATCAACAGCGTCACCCACTGTTATTAACTGATTGGATACTTTATCTTTTATCTTTCCAGTCTTGTTTTCATACAAATTATTTTCTATAATTGCTTGTATTGAAACTGGTCGTCTAGTTACAGAAATTAAACCACGTTGTATAGCTACCGATATTTCTATAACCTCCTGCGTTTCAATTATTATAATAACTCCATCTTTGATTTCTATGATACCACGGTCAATAGCATCTGAGATAGGTACGATTTCATTAGTTTTGGGAACCTTTATCAGTAACGATTCGTGGTCAACCAGCCCCGTTTCGATAGCTTGTGCTATTGGGACCAGTGCACCAGTATTAACATCTTTGATTTCTCCTGTTTTAGGATTATATAAGCCTTTCTCTAATGCGGATTCTATAGTAACTTGTTCGGTAATAGTAACATCCTCGGGCTTTTCAACTATCCAACCTAATTGTACGCAATCTAAAAAGGCCACGCGTTTTCCAGTTTTGGGGTTTACCATATGACCAGTGGTTTTATCTATTATTGGTTTAGCAAAAGCTTCATCAAACGAAATGTAGTTATCAGATTTTGAGCCTATATCTTTTACTAAGATTAATTCAGGATCGAAAATTTGAAGACCATAAACGAGTTCCTCGAACGTTATTTTCGCACCTGTTTCTGGGTTAAGGAATATTTGTTTTTCAATATCATAAACGCCCATTTCGGACAGTTCCACAGGAGTGAGTCTTTGTGAAATTGCGACAACATAATTTGGTTTAACTTCCCTAACTACAACGCAGTTTTTAGACAAAATATCTACAGGAGCAAACCTACTTAATTGTTCTTGTTCTAAGGAGTCTTGTACTGTAAGAGGCGTCTCAACACCATTAATAATAACTCTACAAACTTTAGGTTCAATCAAGCTTTGGGCAATTGCATCTATTAATGTAACATTTTCGTAAAGCGGTTTCAAACGTTCCCTTTTTTCTTTAATTACATTTTGTTCTGTTATTTCATCAATTACCCTTAGAGGCTGTCTTTCGGCGTCAATAAGCAAGGCTGAGATTGTTTTTTCATTATGAACCGGTTTTTCAGCAGGTTTGACTAATTCTGATACCTGGTAACGTTCAGGTTTGGACAATTCCTCTGATTTTGAAATGGTCGAAGTAATAATGTTATGCTCAGCTATATTTTCTGAAGAAGCCACATCTAAAGGCCGACTAGGTGCATCAGTTTTAACAACCGTCGTAGTAGTTATTTCACTAGGTGGTTGGGATTTTGTAACCTCCTCAAACTGTTTAATCGTCTGTGGATCAATGAGTCCACGTTCATTTGCTTGATTTAATGGAACCCTTTCACCAGTCTTGGGATCAACTACAAATGCATTTCTAACAACTTCCACAACCTTGGCAGCTGCAAAAACAGGTGCTCCTACTACAGCTATCAAGCCAAGTTTAGCAGCATCACCTAAACTAACCTTATTACCCGATTTATCTTTAATACTTCCTGTTTTCTTGTCGACTACACCCTTTTTAATGCCCTCTTTGAGCGTAATTTGTTTGCCTGTTTTAGGATCTATAACGGAGACTGACTCTGAGGGTACCATTCCTTTATTAACAGCGTCTAGTATGTCACTAGCAACTCCTTCTTTTGCGGATAAGATTACAGATGTATTAGGATCATATATAACACCGGGTGCAACTTCTAAGACATTGGATGTTTGTGTGACCTTAATATCACTTGGTTTAGGCGTAACATTCTTTGAACTTGGTTCTGTTATAGCTGTAGGTTCTTCAGGTGATATTATCAAAATCGCTTCATCTGTTTCATTCGGGCCTTCAGTAACGTAATATTTCTGCGCGGCATCATCTGTACGATCGTGAGGTTTAGTAATCTCTTCTGTTACTACGTGATACGAAGAAGATTCATTTTGAGTTATTTCAACTGTAGTTACCGAAGAAGTCGTCGTTATAACAGTACTACTGTGTTCAGTAACAAATTCTGTTGGTTCCGAAGTAGACATTGTTGTTTTAACAACTGTATAAGTCTCTTTACCGTCTGGTGAGGTTTCACGGAATTCTTGTATAATAGGCGTTTCTTCGATAATTTCGTACTCTTTTGTAACTGGTAAATCACCTGTTTTGGTAACTTTGCTAGTTGTACTTTCATTGATTAGAGTAGTTAGTTCACTTGGTTCAGTTTTCTTGTCGCTTAAAATTCCAAGAACCGACGTCTTAGTAACATGCGAAATATGATCAAGTGGTCCGGATTTTATGGGCACCTTGTCTTCGCTTTTACTTTCAAACTTTTCTGCTACGGTTTCTTTGAAAGTTACTTTTCCATCAGCTGTAGTGACTGTTTCTGTTGTTTTCTCTGTTGTAGGTGTTTCTTCAATAAGAAATTCTACAGTATCTTTAACAAAACTAGGTTTCACCTGCTTCAGATCTTGGACTTTTTGGGGGGTTTTATCCTGTTTTGTAGGAAGAACGTGTTTTGTTGTAGAAGATTCAGGCACATCTCTAATTTCTTTGGGCGTTAGTTTGTCAGGCAAAATATTTTCTTCAATAGTGATAGTTTTCTTTTCAATAACGACACTCTCAATCTTTGCATCTTGTTTGGAAGTAATTTGTTCTGTAATTTCACAGGCAACGTCACTAACATCCTTAACATTTTTATTAGGGGAAGATTTTTCTCGAGGTTCAAGGGATTGTTGTTTTGATTCAAATATACCAGGCATAGTGTCACTGGTTTTTGCTGGTTTTTGGATATCCGTCACACTAACTGGCTTTTCCTTAGGAAGCTCAGTATCTTTAACTGTAACTTTTGCTTTCAAAACTGTGGCTTGTGTTGCTTTGTCAGGAGTCTTACTATCTTTTTCTTGTTTATCTTGAACAATACTTGTCACTGATTGAACTCCCTTTACTACCGCCATACCAGCTAAAACGGGAGCAGCGACTAATGCAACCAAACCCATTTTAGCTGCATTTTTAATATCCATTGATTTACCTGTCTTGGGCTCTTTGATTTTGCCAGTTTTCTTATCAATTAATCCCATATCTGAAGCTTCTTTAAGCGTTACTGGCTTTTCAGCATTCACGTCATATATGACTGAATCTGGGTTGATGATTTTCTTGTCAAGGGCTTCTTTGAAAGTTAAAACTTTATTAGGTGACTTGGGATCTCTAAACTTTTGAGTTTTCTCATCAAATAAAAGTTCAAATGCTGCCTTTAGGTCCAACATATCTGGAACTTGCTTCTTATGAGAAACTTTAGAGGACTCTACTGAAAAATCAGTATTGAGTACTCCGCTGCTGATTGCTTCAGATATTGTAAAAGTTTCTCCAGTTTTAGGATGAGTAAATGTACCATTATTAATGTCAATATAACCAAGATTAAGTGCCTCTTCGAAACTAAAGTTTGTGTCATTAGTTAAAAATTGTTCTTTACTGGTTTGTTCATCCTTAACTATTCCTTGTCTACGAGCTTCGTCTATGGAAATAATGGCACCTGTTTTTGTGTTTTGCACTTCATTAGCGCTAACCAAGACATAATCGGCAAGAAGTTCAATCATTTTAGTTGTAACCGTATGTTGTGACGTGAAAGTTTCAGTAATCGTAGTTACAACATCTGTCGTTTGCAAGTCCGGTTTAATAGCAAGACGTCCTTGTTCTAAAGCTTTATCTATACCAATTACTTCTTTAGTTTTAGGATCTGTGAACGTGGCTTGCTTCAAATTTACAGAACCGTCATTTAAAGCTTTTTCTAGTGTTATCGTCTCAGATGTTTGAGGATAGGGGATGGACATGAGAAAATCAGTTTGTACTGCTTCCGCGACTGGAATCATTTCACCAGTGAGTGGATGCTTAATTTCCCCTGTATGTGGGTTGATCAACTTTCTTTTAATAGCAACATTAATAGTCATACCAGCAGGTGGAATTTTTTCTACTGGGATTATTGCTGACGGAGCAAAAACATTTGCATTTACTGCTGATACTAAATCGAGTGAGCCTTCGCTAGTTTTAATAACATTTTTATCACTATCAATAATATTCTTTTTAATAGCTTCAGCTAGCGTTAATGTTTTACCAGGGGCCACAGATATACTCGTTAAAGGATCAACAATATCACAAATGATAGCTTCTCTTAACGATAACAGACTACCAGATTCAGGATGAATTATCTTACCAGTGACTGGATCTAAAAGACCTTGTTCTAAAACTTCTGGAATGGACAGACTCTTAGCTAACGGGATAAGTACTTCATCTTGTCCATCCCCGTCCAGAACACCTCTTGTTAAAGCTTCTTTAATGGTTAAAACGTCACCATGAACCGGGTCAACAATTCTACCTTTATTTTGATCTACGAATCCTATATCGATTGCTTGTTGAAGTGTTATAGCTGAACCATTTTCATCTTTGTAAAGTTTAACAGAGTCTAAAATTTTTGCTGTCTCTTTGTCTAGTAAGTTTTTCTCAACCGCTTCGAGAGGAGTAATAACATGCTTTCTTAGTTTTTGTAAAACCACTGGTTTGGCTTCTAGCTCAGGTAATTCAGGTGTTTGTTCCCTGCTTATACTCACTCTATACTTAGGTTTACCGTTATTAGATGACTTAGAGATTTGAATGACATCATTAGGACGTGATTTTGTTTGGGTTGGCGTTATTGATTCAATAACTTTCCTATTATCAGCTGAAAGACTATTTTGTATAGATTCTACAGTAATAAAACCTTCAGAAACAGCCGCGCCTACTGATATGGGTTTAGTTAATAGAGGAGTCGCCTTACTTGATCCTGGTTTATGTTTAGCATCATTGAACGGGGACTCCTCATGTTTTTGAATAGTGGTTTGATATTGTTTAAAGGTATCGTCATCAATTAATCCCTTTTTGTACGCTTCGTTGATCGGAAATTGTTCACCTGTTTTTTTGTTAACTACTAATGTAAGGAATTCAGAATGACTACCACTAGGTACTTCAATAATTGAAAGTTCACTAGAGCTAGGTAATTTTGTAATTTGTGAGTAATCTGGAGATTTTTCTTTTACTGAAAGTTCATACTTTTTGTATGAGTTGGGACCAATTAATCCCCTTTCGTTTGCTGTTTCAATAGGTAATCTTTTTCCAGTTTTAGGATCAATCACGACAGTTACAGTAGTTTCTGTGGGTTTTGACATTGATGTCATTTGAGTATAATTGACACTTGTACTAGTTGTTTGGATTTCTTCAACATCTGGTGATTTGTCTCTAATAGATTCTTCATATTTCCTATAAGTAATTGGATCCACTAATCCTCTCTCAAAGGCTACTTCCATAGGCACATTTTCACCGGTTTGTGGGTCTACAACCATTGTATTTCTGACTATTTGGATAACTTTTGATGCTGCCACTAAAGGTGCTCCTACAACAGCTACTAACCCTACCTTTGCAGCATCTATAAGGCTTATTTTCCTTCCAGTTTTGTCTACGTATTCACAAGTTTTTGCGTTAACGATACCCGTTTGCAGTGCTTGTTCAAGGCTTATAGGTTTGTCTGACTTAGGATCAATTACTTTAACTGTATCTGAAGGCACTACACCACGATCTACAGCGTCAAGAATATTTTGAGATTCTCCAGAAGTCGTAGAAATAACTAACGCTGTAGCAGGGTCAAATATAACTCCAGATACTACTTGCACTGGCTCTAAAGCCGATTGATCAGCATCCGATATAATTTCACGGGGAGCACTATCACGCAAATCAGATATTTCCATTTTATCTGGCATTCCTGCGACCGATGTAATAGTTATAACTTTTTGTGAAGATATAGTTTTAGTTAATTGTATAAAAATAACTAACCTCCGTTCAATCGCCTCTTGCATTGTTATTATTTCAGTATCTGTTTTATAGCGACCCACATTGTCAATCAAATGTAATTCTAAAGCCCTATTTAAAGGAATCTCCTTTTTGGTTTTATAATCAATGACACCAGCAGATTCACCGTTAATTATATCGAGTTTTGTAGCTTCACCTAAATCTAAAACTCTATCAGTTCCGGGAATAATAAACATGCCAGTAGTTGGGTCAAATAGGTTTTGTTTTATGGATTCTTTTAAAGTCCACCCACCACGTGGCAATTCTATTGTGTTCTTTTTAATACTCATAGAAGTAACAGTGGGCTCTGTCACGACTGATTCTGATGTTACCGTCCTAATTTCCTGAACAATACCTTCACGAGGTTGATAAGACTCGTAAATCGTAAAATCAGGACTTTTTATTGTCTCAGGTTTACTATCCCTTTGAACTTTGCTCTCTGGGCTGACTGGCATATCTTTGATAAAAGATTTTTTTGTTATTTTTAACTCAACGACTTGTCCTGGAACTAATTCTTTTTTATTTACGCGGTCAGATATATGAACAATTCGTGGTTCATTCTTTTCCACACCTAACAAACCTTCATCCAAAGCTTGTTGTATGGGGAACACTGTTCCAGTAGTGGGATCTGTGAATGTTTGAGTATTTTCATCAATAAGGCCCCGCCTTATTGCTTCCGCAAATGTAATAATAGTTTCAGATCTTTGTGTTGCACTTGTGTTTGTTACAGTAACATAACGTTTAACAGTTTTCGTAACAGTTTGTAAAGTGAGAGTTATATTTAAGAGGGAATTCAATAAAGCCGCTCCTTCAGGAGTTATCATATTGATTTCTACAGCTTTATTAAATGGAATAGGTTTTTTAGTAGAACTATCTAATAAATTTCCAGTCTTAGGATCAAGAATATTTTTAAATACAACGTCTAAAACAGATAATTCTTTGCCGTTTTCATAAATACCGATTTTACGATTAAACATTTCTAAAACTTCAGCCCTAACTAAAGACATTTTAGTACAGTCATCTAAGAATACCCAGTCACCACTTTCAGATTTTAAGAAAGTCTCACCGTTTACATATTTTAGATTGCCTTTGCTCATTGCTACGTTAAATGATACAAACTCTCCTGTTTTAGGATCTTTAAATCCGTCTATATCAAATATAGATCTCTGAGAAACCGAAGTGATCAAACCACGATCGACAGCTTCAGGTATCGTACATATTTCACCTGTTAAATTGTCACGGAATTTATTGTCATGTAAAATTATCTTAGCACCTAAAGCCTCTGACAATGTTAAAAGACTGCCAGTGGTTGTATTTGTAATACACTTTACGTTATCGCTATCAAGAACACCAGATGAAATAGCTTCAAGGATATTTAAAGGAGTTCGATTTGCTGGGGATAGTATTTTACCATCATTTGTCATCAAATTGTTGTCACAGATGTCTTTGAGTGTCATTGGTTTGTATATATACTTTTTAAGAGCTGCTTCTTTAAAAGTAAGTTTTTCTTTTGTTATATTATGCAAGTATTTAGAATGTTTCGAATTAATTATGTTTTTGTCTATAGCTTCAGCAAGAGTGATTTTTGTGTCATTTTTAGGATCTACTACTTCTTTAATATTAGGATCTATCAATTCATTTTTAATTGCTACATCGATTTGGAATCGATCGCCTGAATTCCTATCCAATA
The DNA here is from genome assembly GCA_936450015.1 of Meganola albula. Classification (NCBI taxonomy): domain Eukaryota; kingdom Metazoa; phylum Arthropoda; class Insecta; order Lepidoptera; family Nolidae; genus Meganola; species Meganola albula. The sequence continues at coordinate 2,672,485 of OW388164.1, forward strand.
TCCAACCGCTATTATCAACAAGATCTTGACAAATCGCGTCAGACAGACACAACGCACTCGATTTTATTTTTATAATTTCATTGTAAATAAGATAACCCCTTTGATAGGCTTCAGCAATAGTTATGTAGCTTCCATTTGGTAGTCGGTATAGACCTTGCTGAAGATCGACTTGTCCGCGATTCAATGCATCGGAGATACTCATTCCTTGTGTTGATGGTTTTTCATCTACTGATACCTTTATTCTCTTTTCCGCTGGGTCAGCAAGTCCTTGTTCAGCGTCGTATAGTTCTCGCTGAATTGCTTCAAGTAGTGTTACTTCATTGCCGTCTTCTGTCATCCCGCAAGGTCCCGTTAACCTAGCAGCTAATTTAGGATCTATCAGTCCTTCTTTAGCTGCCTGTTCAATGGTCATTGTTTGTCTTGTTTCTGGGGATGAAATTAGTCTTCCCGTTCGTACATCAAGAATTCTCATACTGATTGCTTGACCAACTGTGAGTATTTCTCTTGTTTCAGGATGCAATATACCTTTAGATTCAATAATGTTTGGTCCTTCATACATTCTATGGACCCGTTTAAGTTTTTTCACATCCGGTCTGTCGTCATCTGTGATTGTTGTTTTTGAGGAATAATTAGGCGAGTTAAGTTTACCATTAGTCATGGATTTGACTGGTTGACCGTCTAGCTCTGTTGAGTGTGACGTTCGTACGTATCTATACAAGAAAAAAGTTTATAAAGTTAATTTTTCGTTTCTTTGAATCCCGTGTAATATTCGGTGGAAAACTAGCAAATTAAATTAGGGACACTTACTTTTCTGTGGTGTAATGTGTTGTGTAGGTGTGCTCTGTGGTCAAGTCTTGCATATTGAACTCTTGGCGGAACGACCGCGCCGACCGAGGTGCCATTGCCTCAACGAGACGCTAAAAAGAAAAAAATAAAAATATAGCGATGAGCACTAAACGTACGAATAAGTGGTTGGCAAAACGCATAGTTGACAACACACGTGATCAGAGCTGTTTTGTATATCAGGCGAAGGATTAGTATTGCCATCCAAGGCGGCAATGATAGTCTTCTGGGTAAGTTCCCGGAATATAAAGATGTGGAAGAATTTTTTAAACGTTAGTTTTAGTTAGGCATTAGTTTAGTTCGTAATATAGATCAGTGTTGAGATTGTTACTCAGTTAGGTCCTTTCTCTGGTTCAATTGTATCTTTATGTTGTAAATTAGAGTATAAGCGGATTGAATTGAGATAATAATTCTCTTAAAACGAATTAAATAACTCGAGACGTGAATCATAGCTATCCAAGACCTTGAGGAGTTGCACCTATCGTCTAAGAATTTGTAAATACAATGATATCAGGCCAGATAAATATTGAATACCATAGTTTTATGCGTTACCAGATGAAGTTTATACGAATCGATATATTTAGATAATGAAAACTCAGGTAAATATGCGCAGAGAATTTAAACTTGATCTTCTTGATCAGGAAACAGAACAATTTCAGGAATATTTTATATTCGATGTTTTGTCGTAAAGTAATAATAATAATTATATTCTGGGATGTTATGGAAACCAGACGATAACTAATTAATTATTCAGTACCTGGATGAGGTCGTTTTTTTTTATACTATAGGGCAGGATTCGAATTGGGATCATTTGGTTTTGATGACCGCGCAATCTTCCACCTGAGCTTAAAAATGGTGGCAAAATTTGCTTTCTTATTCTAATGACATTGTAGCAGTTTTTTGTTGCCTCAAACCACGAATAAAACTACATTTTCTAAAAATGAAACCTTAGCTAGATCGATTATTTACCCCGAAACCACCTGCATACTAAATTTCATGAAAATCGTTGAAGCCTTTTCTGAGATTCACATTACATATTTTATACAGGTATATATTTATGCATATACAAGAATTGTTCGTTTAAAGGCTTCTTTCGTAAATATGTAGTTAGGTATACCAGATAATTACATCCAGGCTCGAGACAAATAGACATGTTCATCACACAAATGTCTCTGGTGGGAATCGAAACAACGACCTACGGCGTGATATGATAAATCGAAATAAGTCAACAAATTTGAACTTAAAATACATTAAATTGGAGCTAAATTGGTTTAGTTAAGTTCAACATGTGGTGGCGCAGCGGTATCGACCTCGCCTTTGAAATATAGGTCAGGGGTTTGATCCCCGGTCGTGCCCACACATCTTTTTGTGAATTGTATTAACGCCACTGTTCACTATTGGTGAAAGAAAATATCTTGAGCAAGGCTTATCTAAGAACTAATCACTTGAGGACATGTGTAATCCACCAACCCGCACTTGGCCAGCTTGTGTGGATAAGCCTAAACCCTCTCAACTCGTAAGATAGTTGAGAGAAGACCTGTCCCCGGCAGTAGGACACTAAAGAGGGCTAAGCTCAGATGCGACAAGACATTTAGGCTCTATTTAGAGCGTGCCAAAGAAATATACATAATAACATACACTTGAAAAACATAACCCTCCTTCTAGCGCAGTCGGGTAATAACAGAGACATGAATACGTTTAACCCTCGTTTTAGAATAAGACCACATTGAACCTTAAAAACCACAGTGGCTCTATACCTAATATGACAATTTTGAGATAAAGATATATCTGGATTACTTGAAAAAAAAATGCACTTCTAGATCAGATTACATGCGTTTTTTTTATGTAAGTTCCTTTGAAGTAAAACTATATGTAACGGATTTTATCGCGGTTTATTTTAGATTTTAAATCTTGACGTTTCAGTCTTTTCAGACTCCATGGTTACGAGTGGACTGAGGTTTTTGACGTCCAAACTTATTAATCACAATTATTACTGACTACAAACATTATATTGTTAAAGATGAGTTCCTATTTTTTTTCAAAATGCTACTTGAGCTATTTGGTCGTACGTTTAAACATACTGACAGAATGCTGGTCACTGTTTGCGATTTTGCGAGTGAGGTTTTAGACACTTTCCAAATTATTATAGATTGTAATAAACGATGTTATTGTAGAATACTATAGTTCTGTATGCTAACAAAATATGTGTTTTCTCAGTAAGTGAATTTATGTTAATTCTTATGAGAAATAAAGATATTCTAAACCTAACCTAAACTTTAGAGGGCCATACTGAAAAAATACTGTATTTGTATAGTGCCACTTATGTTTTGAAAGTGCGATATGTCGTTAGTCTTTAACACGTTACATGAATACCTAAATAAACACTAAATACCAACCCGGCACTCGTACGCGAAGTCATACTCGTATTCCTCCATTGCCACAATTTTATCACACAATAGTTTCACACAGAACGTTTATTTAACACAAACATTATTTAGACTGCACATACACTTCACAACAAACACTAAAAAAAATCATAACCTAATTGCCATAGAAAATTTAATTAAACCTTAAAATTAATCAATTGTTTCAAATTAATACAAAAACAACTAAATTAAAGAGTTTTTGAATAAAAAAGTATCTATACGAAGTTATAAACTGCTATCCGCACACCCGGCTGAATAGAAACTGAATGAAAGCCAAGAAAACCGTAAATCGAAAAAAAATATTACGGGATTCTAAATTTAAACCATTTCGTAATGGCATCAGGAGCGTCTAGACGTCCCGTGTGATTGTGAGGTAATACAATTAATTACGTATTTGTGAAAGAGATTAGAAAACAGCTGTTTGTATCGCTTTAGAGGTTAGGAAAAGTGACTATCCGATTCGATACTAGGGGAAAATTTTGAGGTCGATGCGCGCGCATCTCCACCTCAGTGCGACGCCCGGATAATCTTGACACTCTGACACGCATTTCCATAACATCGAAACATTTTTTAACTCTTCATAATCAGTAATTAACGAAACTTATCCTCAATTATTTTTTATGAAACATTCAAAACGGTTGGTAGGAAGTTACTGGTCATTCATAAATCGATATAGTGAGACCGGCGATTATCATGAAGTCAACTATATTTCCGACCGCGGTTCCGCTCCTTTCTTCTCTCTTTATGCGCAGTCGGATAAAAACTATCCTATGTCCTTCCCCTGATCTCAAACCATCTCTATACGTAATGGTATCTAAATCGGTTCAGTAGTTTTGCGTGCAACCGCGAATTTAAATTATAACATTAGAAAGGATTTTTTCAATAGCCAGATATGTTCTTATAAAAATATTTTCATCATTTTGCTAGATTTTCTATACATTATATTACATAATAATATATCATAGCGCTCACGCCTGTGTTAAACGAAAGTGTAGTCAGAGACGAATACTAGCCAAAATCTTTTCGCCAAATATGTTATGAAATCAATAATATGAAATTGATTTTTTTTTAACACAATCTCAGGCTAATTATAAACTTTCTAACAATATTATAGATGTATAACTGTATGAATACGTAAGAAATTAATAGAGCACTACAAATTCCAACACTTTCCTATCCATATACAATGTAACGCGCGCAACATAGCGTTCTAGTGTAGGCAGAGTTGAATATCACACACATTTTGCCGGCTATGCGCGAGCCTATTACTGTTCATCGGACACAATTTCGAACTGCTATTAAGGTTTGAGTTATTGAGCAGCTGTAGCGTAGCGGTACGGGCCTTAGAAATGTAAAGTCGCGGGTACGATTCCCAGTTGTGCTCACACATCTTCATGTGAAAGAAAACATCGACAACCAACATCAAAAAGGAGGTTCTCAATTAGATTCGTTCTTTTAAGTTGGTTACCTAATATTTAAGTTATACGTGAGCCGTGTGGTCCTATTTAAATGTGATCAAGATCGACAAGATCTGATCAGTAGTTTTTGAGCTATGTCGAAAGAAGCGTCATTGTTTACGCTAAGCGCCTGCTGCCTGCCAAAATTATAAGAGCAATTGTGCTAAACGTACCTATAATTCTAGATACTTAACGCATAATTCTAAATAAGCAACGGAGACGCAGCGGTACGGGCCTCGCCTTAGAAAAAGAAGGTCGCGGTTTCGAATCCTCGTCGTGCCCACACAGCTTTGTGTGAATTGTTTCATCTCCGCTCAATATCGGTGAAGGAAAACATCGCGAGGAAACCGGCATGTCTAAGAACTAATCATTCTAGGACCTTCTAGGACATTCTACCTACCCGCACTTGGCCAGTGTGTGTGGATTACGAATAATTATCGGTGAGAAGGTGGCAGTGGAATGAGCCTCCTTAATGTTAGAAACCTTAAAGGAGCAACAATTCCGACTCACAATTTATAGTTGAGAGAAGACCCGTGCCCAGCAGTGGGATGCGTGAAACTCATAATTGTACCTACGTTCAGTCGGTTTTGAGTTTTTGTTGCAAAAACAATTATAGAAGAAGTACTTAAGCAAAATGTTTGAAGAGGTATCAGACTAGCAATCATTAATTTAGTTTTTGGTTAGTGTTTCGCAACCTTTCCAATTTTGTTTCGTAGGTACTCCAACATATTTGAGTGAGCACTTTTGGCAACGATCCACAAATATAACTAAAATCACTCATCATTTTGACAGTAACAATAAATAATCTAGATAAAAGTAATGACTGCTGAATTTATGCCTCAAAATAATACCTACTTCCTTACTATTATTATAAATGCGAAAGTAACCCTCTTTTGTCTGTCGCGCTTTCACTTCAAAACTATACAACCGATTTAAACAAAATTAGGTGTGAAGATAGTTTGAGACCCAGGGAACGAGATAGAATAGTTTTTTATCCGATTGCGAAAAATATGTTAGTGGTTTAGCACGGGCGAAACGCTAGAGTAGAAAATACTTCTCCGAAATTTCGCTACAAAATCTAAACCTCTTAGATTACATACATTCGAAGAGTTAATAAATAAAACAGACCGATAGAGAAGCCGGAAGCATTGTGCTAATGACAGTCTATTTTGATACAAACACCGCGAAGTGTTAACTACGGCGAGGCTAACTATAGAATTTGTGAACATTAGTTAAGAGAGAACTATTTGTAGTAAAAACTAAACTGTGAATATTAGGTACCCCCCGACTAAACAAAACATTTTTATTCAAATAACTGCCGTCCGATTCACCTCCTTTAAAAAACTGTTATAGTGCACCCCTCCGGTCCGGTTGTCAATACCTACATTGCAAAAAACCTAAGTAGTAAATAATCCACATATTATTATTATCATCACATTCTCTACTTCGCATTATGACTAAACCGCATAATGACATGATAGCACAATCCCTACTTTTTCTACACTGTCATGTTGATGTATGTATAATATTTTGTTGTTATATTGGCACATTATAGTTAAAATGGTTAATAATTTAAAGTTTATCACAAAACAAAAGGGAAAACCGGCTCTTCTTTGTGATGGCTTCATCGCTATAATTTTGCAAAAAATAATAAAAACCTGTGGAGGTGTATCAACAAGCATGAATGTTCAGCAACTGTGACTTTAGATAAAAATAAAGAGAAGATTATCAGACAAAGTTCTCACATTTGTGCACCACGTCAAGAGGATAATGATTACACGAAATGTTATCCGAGATGAATTTAATCCACTTTTCGCCGGCTACGTTTAAGTTCCATATGTAAATTACAAAACAGGGAAAGCATATTGCCCTTCATTCATCAAAATTCCAAACTTCGAGCTTCAACTAAGATTTTCTAAGTATATTACAATAGAAAAGTCTTTTTCTCGGCCCGAGAATAGAACCAAGTTTATACGGCACAAACTATTACAGACATTTACCTACTTAGTAATAGTAGCATCGGCTGCGCCCATAACCACTAAAGATTGCTAGTTATGAAATCGCGTGTAAAATCAATATGATTTCAGAAGTTATTACTGCAATAGTTCAACAACCTGCATTCTTATGCCAATATATTTTTACTCTGAACAAAAGGTAACTATAAAATAAAAGAAGAAACAGACTGACTGACATATCAACGCACAGCCAAACCGCTGGGTCTAAAGACTCCTTTGGCACATTTAGGGGGTGAAACAGGTTCCACGCGGGCGAAGCCGCCTGCGGAAGCTAGTATAAATTACCAGCGATCGCCTCCGTTATGCTTATGGCGCTGACTTGTATCCTAAGGACTTACAACTTTTAATTGAATGTGACGTGTGAATTTCAACATCGGTCCATCAGTTTTGACGTCACGAGACCACAAACTTGTACACAGACATACAGATAGACCTACTCTATATTTTTTTTGTTCCGTACTACTTTTTGTCGAGGGTTAAAAATGGATTGGAATGCTTCCGTTCATAGTGTTGGAATGTTGTTGATATAATTACCAAACTTTTTATTTACTAATTAAAGTTTCGATTGTAGGTGATTGATATAATTAAAAATACATATGCCAACCTTCAGTAAATAGATAGAACGACCTCGAATTTGCAATGGTTCGTTGACTGTTATAATATGTCGGATGCAATTCCTTTAAAAGTGATTATTGAAATGAGATAAAATCAGAATTGAATGTATTATTGAATATGAAGAAGGGGAAGACTGAGAATGACAATCTTGAACAAATTAAAGAAGGATGCAATAAAGAATGCATCGAATTTGAAAAGCAAGCCCATTAAAGACACCTTACGTTGGGACAGATAGTGAATTGAAGTGATTATTGATAATAAACAGAATTAAAACACCGACCGACCGATAATCTTGATAAGAATGATGCAATTTACATAAATATAAATGACATTGAAATTTGCTAACACGAGTACAGCTGTCCCATTGGCCGATAAACTAAAAGTAAACAATGCCAAAACACTCAAAAATCAGAGCAAAAATACACCGACAAAGGAATGAAGAAATTTATAGAGACATGTGCCCTAAAAGGTTAGGAAGATATGATTGTTAAAGAATATAATATATCTGAATTTGAACTTATCACGACAGATATAAATAAACAAAGATAAACTTACGATTAAGAAGCAAAAGTAATCCATATTCACAAGTACTAACTACAAAAGTCGCGCGATTACTATATTAACAAGTTATTGGTCAAGAGATAACAGACTTATCGGTTTATTATTGGACGTATCATTAAATTGGCGAAGAACGACTAATATCAATCGGTCAATCGGCAAAAATAGTGGTTTGGCACGTACTAAGGACCAAATCCGTTTATAAGCTCGTGCCAAATGGCATCATGAATGGTTTCACACAATGTTCTTATGGACAGTCACATGTATTGTTTGTCGACATAATGCTATAGAGAAGTTTATTTAAGAAATATTAGTGAATAGGGCTGACCTGACCTCTAAATAAACTTAAAAAAGAAGTATATAATAAGTATGCATTAAAATATTTAATAATTTTCATGGAACAAAAATATCATCCAACATAGCTCACCGAATTCCCTGTATGGCAATAGAAACGGTAATATAAGCCGTCCGCAGAATCAATAACCCTTGAAGTAGAAGAGTTACAGTAAAGAAATCGCGGATTGGTAATAGTAGTGAAGGACTTATATGTATAAAAAGTTGATTCCTATTAAGTACTGCGGTAGGACCGGACGTCGAACTAGGTGAAGTAATGGGTGTATAGTAAAAGCTGGATGAGAGCAGTGGAAGATAGATGATGACAATGAAATATTATTATCAGAGACAATGCATGTCGCTAAAATTTCATTAATCCTAGTTTGAATTTTTGGTAAAAGAAAGAAATTGTATCTGTTCAAGAAGTAAAACCGTGAAAACGTGTGACGGCATCTTTTAATGTCATATTTTATATACTAAGGTTCTTTCAGTACTAGTCACCTTGATTAATTCAATGACCTACCCTTTAAGTGTTGAGGTAATCACTTGGCACACCGATACGAATATTTCTTTGGCGTTGAATGTTTTTACTTTTTATTCAATTTGTTAGGAAAAACAGACAACAATTTTAATGTAAATAATCAATTAGATTAAGGAATTCATTTAATTGGTTTTGACGGAACTAATTCTTCTATCAACGCAACTATGATTACCAGCAGCATTGAAGAGATTTTACTCCCAACTAGTTTTTGACAAGGTATTACTGCAAATTAAAAAATGGTAATGTTTGAACACAGTCTAAAAAACAAATTCGCTAAGTACATAGTTCGCTGCAAAGAGGTGCATAAGCAATAAGTTAAATTCTAGAAATCAAGCCCACATTAGACCTCGTAGACTACGTGCCAGTTAATGCAAAAAAAAAAACAATTGTTTAGGTAACAAAATACAGTAGGTGTGTGAATGTGGTTTAAATTAGGCTCCAATAAGGAAATATCGCTAATCATTATGCCACGACCGGCGTCGAACCTGGTACAATGTCACACAACGATACAAAATAAGGACAGTACAATGACGTAGATGATGTAACGACTATTTTAGTAAATAAATAGCAAGGTGAACGCTGCTATGAAGTTCAACTACTATTCAACAAAGAATGAGGTTAAGGGGTAGACTATGAATAGATTACGCAAATGAATGAGAATAAAGATTGATTGCTAGATGTGACTCGTTTCTGCAAAAATTACTGCACAGACTTTCATTTCAAACCTAAAAATTTCGAAAATCATTCCAAATATATCTTCAGACGAATGAAGGGATCTGTGTAGTGTGAATCTAGCGATAAATAAAATTCACTATAGACCTATCATCTAAAATAAAATAAAGTTCTTTTCGTTCAAGAAAGACGAAGTAAACACAACAAGTAAATATACGATCGGGATCTTAAAAATCTATAAGATACTTCCTAGAAATTAACAATTGATCCCAAATTATAACGTCACGAGTGTGTAATCAGTTGAATATAAAGAAAACTAATTCAATGAGTACTTTCGTACGTCCACGTTGCATTATCTTTAGAATGTAACTTTACTCGTGATTTTAACGAATTGCGTGTCCAGTTCAATCGCCTGAAATTCCAATTTTAAAACTATTAAGCTGAATTACAGTATTCAAACGGTTCACATTCACGTGTTTTCAAAACATTGATTGTATGCAGAATTAATTGGACACAGTCAAATGTCATCGTATTATTCTTGGAAGAAATGGAGAATAAAAAGGTAAGGAATAATTTAGTTGAATGCTAATAAAATCTTAAGACCTTAAGGAGACATTTTTAGAACTCTGTCAATAGAAATTTCAAGGTGAACAAGCTAAAATAAAATAATTTCCAATAGAAGCAACCTTAAATCCTTACTAATAACAAACAGTAACTTTGTCTGTCTGCTGCGTTTTCATGCCAAAACTACTGAACCGATGAAATTAAGTACAGAGATAGTTTGAGACCCGTGGAAGGACATAGGATAGTATTTTCTGATTGCGCAAATAGAGATTAATGTTTTAGCGCGATAACCGAAATATGCGCGATCGGATAGCTAGTAGGATATAAAGATAGGATAAAAGAAAACAAAAATGAAAGTTGACGATAATAAGAAAGTAAAAATATTTGTCACACTCTGATAAACAATCGATAATAATGCACATAATAATTTAAAATTAGGTGTTGTTTATGCTGCTATCGATGTTTGTATAATACTTAATCTAATCTTAACCGCTATTTTCAGAATTTAGTTTAATTGCCCATAGTTATTGCAACGATAAGAAATACGAAACAAATGTGCAATTTTCCACTGTACCTGACTTTTAGTGGGTTTTAGGAAAAAACGCAAGGTTAACCTTGGATTATTGTAAACAAAACAAAACGACTGAATACATAATGACTGTGTAATATAAAGTAGATAAATTTACTTAAACTGTCAAACTATATGTTTATAAGAGTTATAATAACAGCCAGTATTCACCAATTAGCCTAACAGAACTGCCTTCAGAATTTATTGAAAAATTTGTAAGAATAAGCTACATTCCCTGTGTGTACTCCTAATCTGGTTTAGAGGATGGATGTGTTATGTTCTCGAATTTTGGGTTTAAGTTTTTCACGAAGATTTTCTTCGTAATTTTTGATGGTTACAGTACTCTCCAAATTCGCAGGCAACAAATTTTCAGTGAAGACTTTAGTTAAGAATAATATTTTCTATGGCAAATTTATTCTACATAAAACACGTTTCACTATCATCAACAAACCACTTTTCACTTCATCCAAAATGTGTCTGTCATCCACATATGAATTCACAATCGCATTCGAAATTCGTCGGTATTCGAAATCAACTAATTCGTTCGGTTGTAATTGCGACGCGGGCGTCGATCGCCAGTCGATGTACGCGCGCTACTGAACGGATACAGTCATCGTATCAAATCATTAATGTGTAATGCAATAGTTCTGAGTGACGTCTAGATAGCTCTGCTTATAAATTTTTCTCTGGTGGTGTATTTTTCCTCCCTTCACCAACGTAAAGATATGAGTCTCTACCAGGGAAAGAATTCATGTTTACATGGGTAAGGTAAGGTATAATCTGTAAAATGTTTAACTTTGCATCAACAAGTGAATATATAGTTTTCAAATACTAGTTTATCTTACTAGCGCCCCGTCCGGTACTGCGCGGGCGCAATAAGATTAATATGTAGTTGTTAATCTTTCTTGAAAAATTATCTACTATCTGATTGTGAAAACCGGATGTAAAACTGTTCAGCAGTAGTGAAATTAATTCGTTTTTATGAAAAGTAGTGATAGTAATTTTAAAGATATTTGTTGACATAGTCGTTTTATTCTGAAATGTTATCGGCTTAACTAATCCGACCTTGGCATTCATTGTTACGACCTTGTTTACCCAACCCTAGACTAAAAAGTTGTACTTTTGGGGCCTACATTTTGCAAGGTTACATGATGTTTACATTTTAAACACTTCAATTATGTCATTTTGTTTTATCTTTGTCCTATTTTTATACCGTATCCCCTTCTCAATTTGGTACATGTATTTCACTTAGTGTATCTTTAGACATATATTATATTTATTCATTAAATCATTAAAATATTACTTTATCATTATCATCATCGGCCTAGGTCCAAAGGTAGACATAGGCCTCTCTTAAATAACTTGCAGCTTTTACCAGCCTCAGATCGTTAGTGTACCTAGTCAAAGAACGTCTATGCTAGTTTATCTTAATTATATGAAGATTAAGGTTCAACTTAGTATCTAGAGTTATCTAAACTCTCAATGCGACCTACATATTGAAATAAACTTCAGCGAAAACTTGGCCTCCAAAGCAATATTACGATAAATAAGTATTATCCTTGACTCTGACTGTGTCACGAATTACATCACCGTCAATTATAAATTCCAGCAAACGTGTTGATATAAAATTTAAACACTGTATACACATGGCTACTAAGTCACTCAACACAAAATCTAAGCAGATATATCAATAAAAACGTGTGTGAAATCGCAAGCATCTCCCAAAAAATATTTAAACATATTTGTTGCAAGATAATATTTGTGAGACCACAAAATACGTTTATAGAACTGATAGGTTGAGGGATAAAGGTTACCTACTACGACCCTACGTCTGCAGCGAACCGAAGATATCATCCATCCGATGGATACTAATAGCTATGTTAATGGGAAAGGGCTAAATACAGAGGTGGACATTATCAGGTTTCTAATGATAATGATGATCAAGGAGTCGACATGATTGGTATTGTTTTTAAATAAGGCTATGTTTCTCTGAACTAACAGCCTGCAATGTATCAAAACCTAGTTTTACTAAGTTACACTCTCAAAAACTTGATGAAGATTAAAAATTAGCTTTTAAATAAATATATCTATGAAACCATGACGTACAGAGAAGAATCATAGTTGATGGTGCAATGACATCATAAAACTATTATAATGATCTAACATACTAAAATATTCAGCGGAAACCGGTACTATAGCTTTGAATTTTAAATTATCTACAACAAGAGTTATTCTAATTTAAACATGTATTTAAAAAAAATCAGATTAGGTTAACCCGTATGGAATTAGACCGCTCTAATGCAACACACTAAATAATATGTATAAGTGCTTCATCTTAAAAGGGATTAAAGAAGAGAAGCCTACAGAGTTTTTAACAGTCGCTACGTCATTCACAGCACGGTAGGAAATGAAATAAGACGATTTTATGTAGAATGAAGAGGCCCTCTCCAAAACATAAAAAAAGAAAAATATTTTCATTCATTGTACCTGTGCGAAGGTGAGCCTGGTTGCCAGTATTTTTCATGTTCCTCGTCAACGCAATTACAAGTGCAATTTTTGGAGGCTAAGTCACCTTCGCACGTGGGTTTGCAACCTTCAGGTCCCCGGGTGGTACAAATCAGGTGACAATAAACTGGAAGGCTTCGGCCGTAGTTAGTGACCACCCACCAGACAAAGCTGCACCGCCAAGCGGCCTTGCCGTGTTCCGGTGCGATGTCTGGTGATACCATGCAGACAGTGTGGGTCGGAATATTTGCTTCTTTATGATTTCTAATCATATGAAGGCTCGTTCCATTGCCACTTTCTCACCGAAAATCGGTATACTACGCTGGCGGGCTCCATCGCAGACTACATTATGGCTCAACATTAGACAAGTTGTAGTCAAGCGCAAGATTATTTCAGAATAAATAAATGCGCTTCGTTCCGCAACTAGTTATTACTTAGGTAGGTACAATACCAATTCTATTACTCAATATTCGCTCACGTGGATAACAAACAACTACTCGTATTTTTCTAAACTATGAGTAAGAGCTGACGTCATTGCTTTTTATTTTACTTTATAATCTGTAAATAGAAATGGCGGTGCAATGTTTATAGTTACAGCTCAGAGCCTCTAGACAAATTGTATAGGGAAGGTAATGATAGCTCGATAAGAATGTATCGGATTGACATTAGATTGTCACGTGACATTTCAAAGGTAAATGTCAATCACTTAAGTGTACGTGTGCGAAGTGTTCAGATGTGCTAAAGCGTAGGCCCTGATTTACGCTTTAGACATTTACCTCTAATAGACATATATCGAAAAAAAATCGATTTCATTAGTTTTCAATAACATTCACCATGTCGAATGCGACATATTTGGAACAATTGCAGATATCCATTGAAAACGAATGAAATCGACTTTATGATGACGATTGCTAGGTATAAACTAATCGTTGCAAGTTGTGCGTTGAAAAATAGACTTATCTCTAACGTGACATTCTGAGAATACGAAAATTAATTAATAATCGACATTCGTCATTTATTTCGACAGATGTCGAGTTCGAGATAAATGTATAAAGCGCGAGAACTTTGGTCCAGAAGTATCCACGCGTGTCAGGTTAACGAACTGTAGGTTTTATTGTGAAATAACGCGTTTTTATTGAATGCCTAACTTCGTCAGACTTGTTTTTGTATACGTAATGTCTAAATAAGGAACTTTAGAGCTAAAGTTGAATTATAAATCCGACCCACGTGTAAATATAGTTCTACTGAAAACCAGTGAACGAAGGTCCAACTTATCTGTGGTACGCCTACGGTTGAAGCTAAGTCTAGTGTTGTAACTGGGCCCTGATTTTCGCTTTAGACATTTATCTCTAATAGACAAATGTCGAAAAAAAAGGCGAATGTCGATAGAAAACTAATATTTGTATTCTCGGAATGTCACATTAAAGTTTAACAATAGACTACTATAGCAATGGACATCCTAAGCAATTTCATTATCACTTCAACCCTTTTTGGTAACCCACTGCTGGGCACGGTTCTTCTCACAACTATCTTACGAGTTGAGAGAGTTAAGGCCTTAATCCACATACGCTGGCCAACTGCGGGTTGGTGGATGTCAGATGTCCTAGAATGATTAGTTACGATGTTTTTCTTCATCGATATTAAACAACGGTGATAAAGCAATTAACACATAGATGTGTGAGCACGACCGGGAATCGAACCTGTGACCTTATATTTCTAAGGCGAGGCCCGTACCGCTGCGCCACTGCCAATTCATTAGTTTTCATTTAATTTCATTTTCATTTGTCTATTAGAGATAAATGTCTAAGGTGCGAGAATCGGGGCCCTGGGGTTGAGGAAGGATCGCATGGTCACGAAGCCTTCCGGGCGTGGATGTGAAACTGAATTCCAGAGTGGTTATTAGTCAGTAGGAGTCTAACAGACTCTTCCCTCCCTAATAATTAATCACATCCATATAAAATTTACCAAGGATGGTAGCAATGGCTTTTAGTTACAACGGAACAATAGTAGAATAGAACCCTTCTAGTACCAAGAGGAACCACAACTGATACTACTAAGTCAAAGTTCTCTGGGTCTACAAGTAAAAGAAGTTATGCACTTATTCAACAGGGAACAAATCTAGATTCCTGATGATGTTGGTGAAAATGAATTCGATTTTGTATTCGAAAACTCTTTTTGGCATATGACGTCGTATAAACGTATAAAGACCTTGTAAAGGCATACTTTTATTACAACATACAAACTCTATTTTCAGATGCCAATAAGATTTGAACGAACCAGGTATACATAATTTAACAACTATTCTAATAAATTAAAAATAATTAATTCCCAATAAATAATAAATCGAGAGATAACATAACATAGCGTCACGCCTGTATAACTCGAATGTGTAGGCAGAGGTAAATATCACCCACTCCATACGTAAAAGGGGGCGAGCCTATCTCATGGAGCACAATTCCAATTTTCAAGCTGCAACTAAGAGTCTCTAAGTATATTAGAAGTCTTTTTGTTTCACTCAGGAATCGTACCCGGGATCTCGCGGTTACGAAGCGAACACGCTTACTACTGGACTACCGTATAAGCAAATTGATAATATACAATTATAATTGATTGACCAAAATCGTCAAAAATCAAAGCCTTAAGCATATTACACAAGTGACTGCTTGAGTGTATCTAGAATGAAATCATTACAGTCTAGGCTATAAAATCTAGCTATTTCCATATATAAAGATCGCCCACACTTAGTTAAACCGTATAAGTTAAGCGTAGGGGGAGACAGATGATATTTCAAATGTAATTATTGATGCAATTTGAAGATATCTTGATAATTGTTTTAACTATTTTGGGTATGTGGGCGATTGGCCAATGTTTTTATTTACTTTAAACTTTGTTTTCTTTCATATTCTGAACTTAGGACATCTTATTCTTTTAGAATGAAGATTTTTATCGTTACTTACACTTCAGACGCACAGCTAATGTCAGCTGGATGGATAGTGCAAACCGTAACGAAAATTATGGATTCTTGATAATATTATTTTAGTCAAACAGTCGTCAACCGATGGCGAAAAGAGGTTATTCTCATATTTTAGAATATAACAAAACTGTGAAGTATAGTATAACCTTCAGTGTACCACTACTGGGCACGGGTCCTCGCTGAACTGTCTTAAGAATTGTGAGAGTACTATAGTAAATAAAATAATATATGATGTCGGTTCGGTGAGCAATTTTATACTAAATATCACACAACTACATAGCATAAATTTTTTTTTTTGGCCTCATTTGGAATAATCTTCTGTAAACCTAACGAATATTTTAAAAACACAAATTTAATCGTTATTATTTAAACTAATAACCTTGAATGAGGTCCACTGATGAGGTAATAGTGACATCACTAAGTGAATTATGTAAAACCAGCTTACGCATAAACATTATTGTAAGCGCCGGCGGCGCTTGGAAGTTTATTTTAAACCGCAGACTCAAATAGTAGTGTTGCTAAAGGAGGTTAAAGAAACAAAGCAGGTGGCCTGCGACGGGGGTACCTCCCCCTGACGTGAAGAGGTCCACAGAAGCGGGCCACCACTAGCCGGGGGTTGCGGAAGTATCACAGTTTCCCGCGACCCCTGGCATAAGTGTGGGATGGAATACCCCCTGCCCAGCACCCACTCAGGGCAGGGGGATCCATAAAGGATTTCCCCCCGGAAAAAAAAGGTAGCCTGCGACGACTACCGCCACTGACATGAAATAATTGTCATTTTGTATACCTGCTTAAAGGAAGGAAATATACTGTTCTGGCAGGCGGTGTAGGCTACCTGTTTTCTTTCTGTACATCCTTTATGGATTGACGGGCCGGTGGCGTGGTCGGTAAGATACTTGCTTTTCACGCCGCAGTTCGTGGGTTCGATTCCCACCCGAGACAAACATTTGTTTAAATATGTCTGTTTGTCTTGTGTCTGGGTGTAATTATCTATATTTAAGTATGTATTTACAAAAGAAAAGTATTTTAAGTAGTATATTACCAGTTATCTGATTTCCATAGTACAAGCTCTGCTTTTTGGGATCGTGTGTGTTAATGGCCCCCTATATTTATTGTATTTATTTATGTACGTAGCTCTTCGCGCTTGTTCAGACACGGCAGGAACCACGCGATTTCAGAATCGCGCTGAAATCGCGCGGGTCTTATTTGTACGAGTTATTAAGTAATCGTTCAGACATACCCGCGCGGTTAATCAAGCCGCGCGGTTACCATGTCCACAGCTCGTGAGTTCGCCATGGATCGTTTCGACACTGAACTATTTATGTATTGATGAGGTGCAGAAGAGACCTGCAATATGGGATATTCAGTGTGATGATTATTCAAATATAATACGAATAGTTACGAACTGACCATGTACTAGTCGGTTACTTAATAATGGATGCACCCAATACCGCATTTTTTCTTTTCTTTTTTTTAAGTTGCAACCACAGTAACACACACACACACTTCTTTGTCGACCTCCATTTTGAAACTGTCGCTATACCCGCACGAAAATCGCAAACTAGCCGCGGTGTCTGAATAGCATCACAATTTTGCGGTTTCAAACCGCGCGATTCGTAACCGCGCGATTCCCGCCAGTCTGAACAAGCGCTTAAACTTAACGATTCAACCGGCTATACTATACCTCGCACAGTTCTTAATACATTTTTCCTTTAAAACAAAATATAATGCTGCAATCATCTAAGATAAGTACCCGAAGTTTATTGTAGCAGTTGAGTGTTTTATAATTGTACCAATGGCCTCCATTTACCAAAGAAGGTTAGGTATACCTTGACTATGACCAAGGAGACACTTCTTAGAACTTACTGACAACATACATTATAAATTCTATTTTGGAGACATAAAACCATTGCACAGACTACATATTTCGACACTGATGTACTATTGTCTATTAGTTTACTTTGCATCATTTCATGTGGATTTTTTTTTTTATTATTTCTTTCTATTTGTGAGAAAAACTATTACTGGGAGCCCCTTAAAATAATTTCCAAAAAAAACGAACTCTCCGTTATTCAGGTACTATAGATTAAATAAAGTATATCCGTGTTCTAACCTAACCTAACATTCCTTAAGATTCTGGATTCGAATTTTATCCGTGTGGTAACCTAACCTAAGATTCCTCAAGATCCTGGATTGATACAGTAAAAAACTGAAGTAAACGCCATCTTTCGTGCTTTAGTGGAGTATTTAGCTAGGCGTTTAATATTTGAAATTAGTATTTTGTTGTGAGACGGCTAAATAAAGTGGGGGTGGGCTGATCATTTGCGTCGAATGCAGTTAGAGAGATGGGCCCGAATAGCCACTTCTTGGGGTACCATAAAAGGGTAGACGATGCATAGGCAGACCGAGAAAAATATGGCGGGACGATCTGGATGCATTCGATATAAAACTTCGGTCAGAAGTTGCGAGAGATAGGACAAGATCGAAGACGGGAGGTCTTTGCGCAGGAGTGGGACTACATAAAAACAAAAAACATATTTGTGGTACGGTTTTCAAAACATTTCGAAACAATTTATGGAAACTTCCACACGCAAGAAGGTTTTGTACTAAACTTATATTAGTATAGATGAAAATAATAAAAGAAACTTACCAATGTAACAATATCTCCTGGGTTGGCAGCGGCGATCCTCCGTAACCTCTCATACATCATATCCATCAGTCGTTGGTAGTTCGCGTTCAGATCATCTAGTTCCCTCGCCACCGCCTCGAAGCCGGGACTCCTATCAGTATCAGTCCTGCCTCGGATCCGGATCTTCTCCGCGAAGTCCACATCCGCTTGTCGCCGGAGTTGCCGCATGTCCAGGGAAGGATGGACGTCATCGCAGAGCCATTCGGCATACCGTTGGCACCGTGAAGAGTATATCTAAGTTGGGTTAGGGTCAAGCGAGATGTTATTACGCTGTTAGTTATTTTTGTAGACTGTACTTTTCAGTTTGTTGTTGCAACTCAAAAATATTGTGCTTGTGCTTGGCCACTTCCCTGATGTTAAGCGATAACGTGGTCTACGAGGGAACGCGTTAATACAGTTACCGATACCGATTTACTTGTGTTACAATTACATTCTTTGGAAAAGTACAGTCTACATGGTATATTAATGCAAAATAATATTTAATTTAACCTTACAGAATTCTTGCACACATAAAACATTTTTTTTACAACTTATAACATCTTCCAATCATCACTTACAAAATCGACTATTATGTAATTACAAACTGTCAAAATAACTGTCTGTTTTGTCAAAATAAAAAAAACAATTTTAAAATATTTTTAACGGTCACCACTCATCAATCACCTTCCAATACTTCTTATCTTACTAATATTATAAATGCGAAAGTAAGTGTGTGTGTGTGAAGGTTTGTTACCGCGTATCGCCATAACCGCTCAACCGATTTTAATGAACTTTGAAATGTAGGTAATGTATACCCTAGAATAGGACATAGGCTAACAATATTTCCAAAAATCATCCCTTAAGAGGGTTAAATAGAGGGGTGAAGTTTGTATGCAACTTTTTATTCCTTGGTCCTATTCATTTAAAATTCGGTACACATAAACCTTAAGAAAAATAATGAGATACGGGTTTTTTATTTTTTCATAATTACCCCTATGAGGTGTGCATAATGAGTTTTAATGGTAAAAATTAAAGTTTCTCTGTATCTGTATAGTCTGAAGTCCGATTCACTCCAAATTCGGCACACATATACCTTAAAAGAAATCATGAAACACGTGTTTTTTATTTTTCCAAAACTACCCCCGGTGGGGGTGTTAAATGAGTTTTTTTGGAAATACTAAATATTCCATAACTGTTTAGTCCTTGGTCCGATTCACTTCAAATTCGGTATAAATAAAGCTTAAAACAAATAATGAAACACGTGTTTTTTATTTTTCCAATTTTTTTTATTTTTATCCTAATATTACGCGGGAGAAGCCTGCGAAATTATTCTGAGTTTGATTTTCTTCAAAGTTGATATCAATACTCCTTCGTGCTTTTTAGCTAAATTACTTTTTATTTTGACACAATGACGTTTGATAACTCAGACCGATTATTAGAATTCGAAATTTAAATTTTATTTCTTCTTAAATATTGAATGAAAAACTTACAATGATCATGGTCTAAGAGACGTAGTATTTTTTAAGAAACCCCTATAGATTTATGGATATACCTATGGGTGCTTGCCGATTTCAAAATGTTGCTTACACGCCTACACTACTGAACTAATTTTGTATGGAGATAGTTCGAGACCCGGGAAAGGATAGTTTTATCCGACTGCGAAAAAAGAGGTTAATGGTTTACCGCGATAACCGACATCCGCGGGCGAAGCCGCGGGCGGAAAACTAGTTCTTAATATATTTTACTCTGGCAACACTAAGTCCAGCTCCACCAAGGATGTGCTTTATGCTGGAAATTGCCTGTATTTAGACAGGTTTATCAAGCGTGCAACACCAACGCAGACTAGGAAAAAAAAACATAAACCCTTTCGTGCAAATCAAAGCAAAGGGTGTCACAAATACCACAGAGAATAAAATTGCACAGATAAAAAAATTGGGAGACTTTTTTTTAAACATTCGGCAACACTGTGAACCAAACATGCAAAGCTATATAAAGAACAATGAACTCTTTATAACTATTTAAATAAATTTAAATTACAAATTGGTATCAAAAATGGACGAGCGGTACTATTGTGATTTTGCTAGCGGATATAAAAACATTTATTTATGTATAATTTACATAACATTGTTACGCTTGCTAAAAAAAGGAATAATTATATTTTAACAAACATGTTTACGCTTTAAAGTTTACAAACAAAAAATTGTTGGGTTGAGAATGTTGAGTATTTTTCTGCCTTAGTCACAAACTCACAAAAATAACAATTTTAGCAGTAATACATTGCTTTTATAACAACATCGATCAGACATCTCGCACTCAAATGATATTAGTAAAAGCATTATCAATTAAAAGCTAAAACACTTGCCAACTT
Source organism: Meganola albula (assembly GCA_936450015.1). Lineage (NCBI taxonomy): Eukaryota > Metazoa > Arthropoda > Insecta > Lepidoptera > Nolidae > Meganola > Meganola albula. Next base: position 2,693,592 of record OW388164.1, read on the forward strand.
CTAAATCGAATGATTTTAAAAAATCGATTCAATTCCACTAGAAGTCGATGCATTTTATTAGTCAACTTTAAAATGAGTTTAGTAAAAGCGTTAATCGATTCAATAATCGATTATAGTTAGTTATCGATTTAGTGGTAAGCAAAGTGCGTGCATGCGAACATTTGGAGCCAAGAACTCTGCTATAGAAAGAGATAAAAGACCCAAACGACAAAGCAGACGAAGAAAAACGCTGGACTCAACTAAACTCGCTCCCTATCATTCGATACCACTCATAAAAGACCTAGAACCTTCTTGAAGAAATCAAGAGATCTCAAAATAGACTAGTAAGTTAATAAACACTTTCGCCTTATTCGAGGTTCACGAATAGTTTAACTTACTTGCATTTACATAATGGTAACTCTAGAATATGTCTGAACCCTGTTTAAGTAAGTTGTAAGAATTTCTTAAGAGGTTCAAATATAATCTAGGTTTGACCAGGAAAGCATAGACCTCATTTAAGAAATTAATAAGGCGGTTATGTTTTTTAACTTGTCTATTCTTATAGTCCATACTAAGAAACGTCACGTGATATAATTATTTATTTAGAATGGTTTATATTTTGATAGTTACCTTCGCCTCTCTTATGTATCTGCCACCATCAACGTTAACCTTTTCAACTTTAGGCGTCCTCTCCACGACGCTTGTGAGTAGGTTCTGTGAATACCACATACACCCAAACGTATTAGATATATTAATATTAGTAGGTGCTGTATGGGCTTGGTTTAGTGATACAGGGTGACGTCGAAGACGTGATCATACACCAGATTTTCAAACTCGGTAATTGGTAGTCATTTCCAAGCATATTAGTTACATCAAAAGAAACAATAGCTAATTTATTGTAAATTATCCCCTTTATTAGATCACCATTTCAGTAAATCATGGTTACCTTAAGATTTTAATGACACTTTAAGTTACAATGACAATTCAAATCAGTCATTGTCAATTATTAGTAGGGTGACCACACTATTTACAATAAACTAGGCTTTATAATTGCGTGATTAGGTCTGAATACTGCATCTAAAAATACCTTTATTAAATAGGATCAAACTTAATTAAGTCATAATACTTTTGATTACGTCTTAGATGTCACCCTGTATATTTATAGTATATGTAATTCAAAAAGGAACTCAATTTTTTGTAGTATCGAGTTGGGTTGTCTTTATATTGAACAAGATATAAGAACGCCACATTACTTGGAACGAATTTTTTTCTTTTCTTTTTCTTATAACAAGTTACACTTCATACGCTCGGCAGATAAAACGATGCGGAAAATGTGAAGTCAAACACAACGAAACATTATCGCTATATAACCCATTTAACGTATTTATTAACATACTAGCTTTCCGCCAGCGGCTTCGCCCGCGTGTATGTCGGTTATCGCGCCAAAACTTTACCTTCTTTTTGCGCAGTCGGATAAAAACTATCCTATGTCCTTTCTCGGGTCTCAAACTACCTCCATACCCAATTTCATCCAAATCGGTTCAGTAGTTTTTGCGTGAAAGCGTAACCAACAAACTTACATTCGCATTTAGTAATAAGCATTTTTAATATTAAGTATAGAAGTATAGATAAACTAGATTGGATGGCGCACAAAGATTTCCCTTAATTACGTCAAAAAGAAATCAAACGAGTATTGACGTTTTAAAGTCGGTAAAAATCGCGTTCAAAGATTGCTTTGCAAACATACAAGTGATACTAACAGTAGCGCGTTGAAAAATCTTTGTGGAGTTACCCACAGTATTGGTTAGATAGAGATACCAAATACATATAGCGAAAGAAACTTCGTTCTGACACCACGAGAGTATCAATTATTTTTTGTCTATCTGTGTACAAGTCACGCCTCTTAACGAGCTATGCTTTATTTTTTTATTTTTTTCTCCTTTTCTACCATACTTATGAAACATACCAAGCCCATTAAACAAATATGTATGTGCAGTTATCTCAGCTTAATGAGTAAATAACATTTTTATTACTTGTGAAATGACATTTAAATGTCAAATATTTTGTAAAATGTATAGTAAATATGTTGTCAAATATGTTTTAAATTCAAATCATGCACGTTTCGAATACACAATATACTCTTTACATAACGATTCCTAAGTTGAGAATAGCCAAAATGTGTTTTGTCCTTTTCTGTTATATGACAATTTGAAATCATAAGACACTGACAAAACATAAGCTATTCTTAGCTTAAGCGTCGTTTTTAAGTAAGGGGGTTAAAGTCAAAACTTAAATTTAACTGGAAATTAAATTATTTGCATGCATTTATATAAGTTAGGGTTGACCCCACCGAATAGTAAAAATTAGTTAATAATGGTGAATAGAATATCCATTAAATGAATAAATTAAATAAATAAATTGTTGTCGCCTACGACCGAATAAATACTACAATGCAATTGAAAATAGACCTTAACAGAATTGGAATAAAGACGCCAAACAAACGACTTCGGCTACGTAGATAACCAAGTGAAATAACTACAACTGGGTACAAAATAAAAACCAAATAAATATTTTCTAATAACTAAATATCAAATACATTGAAGAAGTTTAACAATCATTTATGAGCCGCCGAGCAGATTTCAGTCAGAACGAGGCGTGGACGATGCATAAATTTAACCATATTTAACCAGTTTTTGACAAATTTCTATATCAAAAACTTCTGAACTATTAAGTAGTATTATTAAATTTTTATAATAACGAAAGATGCCGAAAGAAGCCCTCTCCTTTTATTCGACTTGAGATTCCAAAAGAGTTAATTGACTGTTGTCACAATCATTGATTGAACGGTTAAACCCAAGTGCGTAATCGTCTGTTACATATAAAATTTTAACTTTTGCATCCCCACCCCGTATCTGCTTTGGGCTAGCTTTAATTAGACTTTATTTATTTATCGAAATTCCCTAATTTCAAATATATTGTATGTATTTCCTCCTTTTTATCTTACCCTCGTAGGTTCGAATTGTTCTTTAGGACGGATCTCAATGGGCGGTTGTGCTTGTAGCTTGCTGTAAGCATCGTCAATCCATTCAGCTTCCTTCTCTAACCCAGCGTTGTAGTTGCGCAGGAGTTGGTACGCCGCTTCGCAGCTACGGAGTCTAAAAAAATTAAATTCGAGTATATTAAATGTTTCACGACATGGTAAGCAGGAAGGTATGCATGAAATAAATATGAAGAAAGTTCCGAAAACGAATTCCGAATTCGAACAACTCCACACCATAGATCCTTAACCTTATAGTGCAATGCCCACTTTAGGAAAATTGTGGTTTTCTAGAGCCCTCTTTTCTTTTTAACTGAAGGATACTTCTCTCCATAACCAATTATAGCCCTAATTATATTTCTACAACACTATTAAACTTTGAACTATATATTAGGGTTGTCACTTACCTCTCAGCTAACTGACTGCACACGTTATTCCATCTACTATTCAGCTGCGAGACTTCTTTATCCAATCTCTCTAAATCAATATGTTTCCCAGCCCTCGGTAGCGAGGAGTGCGGTAACGCCGCTCTAGAAGTTTCTACGAGCCGCCTGCAATTTTCTGCATCATCGTTCATTTGGTCGATCTGAATCTGTTGCTTACTGACTGCTACTTGCATTCGAAGAAGATCTTCGTGCATCTGTGGGGGAGTCACAATAAAATGATAATACACATTTACAATTGATAATTTACCTACAGAAAATGAGCTGTAATAAAATGTCTCGAGTGTTCATAATTAAGAATGCCCCGAACTTGCTAGTATAATTTTTCTTGATCATCACCAGCTTGGAGTCTTTCTGAAGGATCACATATGGAATGAAGTGATCCGATAGAAAACCAGAACAGTATAGTCAAAGGATTACAGTTTACGGTTGACTGAATACCTTCATTCACTAAAGTACCTAACGCCTTCCTCAAAAGAACATCTTGCCAGTAAAGGACGAGAAGACTACTTAACGTTATGATAAGATTTCTGTTTCTTTTGTGGTACAAAACCTAACAACGGAAAAACTTACATCTTTCAAGAGCTCAACATCGTTGGGCAAATCGTTGAACTGCGCGAGTTTGATTTCGAACTCTGAGATGGTCTGGTGATTTTCTTCCATACTGTTCACCACGATCTCCACGAATTTTAACCTAAACAAAAGAATATAAGGATTAGTAGATTATCCTATATAATAATAATGCAACCTCTACCGAATTTACGGATATAGAGATGAATTATATATTAGTAATAAGTAATATTTTCACACATACACACAGCGTCATTTTGCTTGTATTATGGGTACTAAAAACAGATAGTATTATAGTAAGGTAATACTTAAATACATTTTTTCTATAAATAGATACATATTATAGATAAATTACACCAAGATTTGTCCTAGGTGGGCGTCGAACCCACGACTTTCGTTTTAGCAATCAGGGTCACTAACTACTACGCCAACAGTCCTGTCAAAATGACGGTTAGTTGCCACTTCAGTCATTTGTAATAGCATACAGCCTGAGTTTTCAAACCTACAAGACGTCAATGTCACTCAGGCTGTTTGTCTGTGATTGTCATTGTTACGTCAGGTGACAACAACTTAGAGGTCGGGTGAGTAAGCACGCGGTGTGTATGTATAAAACCAAATTTAATCTCACAATACAACAACCGTTTCCATCCAAACATTTTGTGAATATTTGTGTTTAGGAATGTGCTATAATCATTAAAAAGATATTAATTAGCTATAAGTGATATTATTTTGTGTTCCATAGAGATGCATGAAGAATGGAGCATATCTGGTGAAACGCTTTGGAGGACTTTTGGTTTTAAAAACCCACTAGATTATAAGTCAAAATGCTCTTTTTTTAAGACTTAGAATATTTAATTGGTTGTTACAACAACGATACGCCGATATTACCTTTCTACAAAGAGTTGGCTCTTTGAGTGCATGTCTTTCCATTTGCCCATCACTTTGTCGAGGTTCTTCTTCATAGCGGGTGTCTTGAGAGCAATGCCTGCAGAAAAATAACATTAAATTAACTTTTACCTCAGTATTTAAATAATCCTTTTTACATTCAGTCGATTGGACTATTTCAGATTGATCTGAGTAGGAAATGACCTGACCTGATGGTGATCTTTAAATATTATAGCTAAGAACCATATTTTTTTTCTGTAAAACTGATATTATGTAGAAACTAGATGATATCAGCTTTTAAATCTGAGGTATCAGCTAATATTGAAATAGAGGTCATTTAAAAAACTTATTTTAATTCCATTGCGTCAGTGGAAAAAAGGAACATGGTAATTACAAAAACACCATAATAAACCAATGATCGGCTTCGACCGTGGTTAGTGACCACCCACCCGACAAAGCCGCACCCGCCAAGCGGCCTTGCCGTGTTCCGGTGCGATGTCTGGTGGACGGTGGCTTGGAATTGTTGCTCCATTATGGTTCTAACCATATGGAACCATGCCACCTTCTCACCGAAAAAGCATTTTTAATCACGAGCTAATCGATAAATTAGGCAGGCGTATTCCATCGTAGACTACATCATCTACACCTATTTCAGAATAAAAAAGAAACACCTAAAACAATTGTGTATAACCGTGGATATAATGAGATCCACTAGTCAAGTGAAGATGTAAAATTAATTTTACATACCTACTTGTACTTTATGAACTCACCCCTGAATGTAGCTTGGACCTCTTCAACATCGCTGTTCAAAGCATGCACACTGGTCTCCCAATCCTTATGCTGCAGCACCAGATGTTCCAATGTGTCTAGGTCGCGGGGGATGTGGCTTGCGATCCTCTCGTGCAGCTGCCGTTCTAGCACTTCCAGACGTTCGAGAAGGTTCGATGATTGTTCTGTGAATATACGGGCCGCGTTCTTCGAGTCCTCTGTAATATAAAAATCGTTTATGAGAATTATTCAGAATGTCTTAAAATCTTTGAAGTTTGAAAGTCAGTGACACAGTCCTTTCAGGGTTTTTGATATTATCAATAACAGTTCTGTTAGAATGGTTGATTAACAGATTACTGACCATTCCACATTTTTGCAAAAGTATCTAATTAATTTTAAGCTAATAGGTTATTATTTAAGCCGAATCAGGCTTTCAAAATACAGGCATAGCCTAGCTTAAGAGATTGGGACACGATATTGCGCAGTATTGGTTTTCGTCACCCCATGTAGTATTATGTTAACTACGCTGTAAAAATGGAGTCAATAAACCATTTTATTATTATTATTATTATTTATCTAATTATATAAAAGAAGAAACTGACTGACTGACATATCAACACAGAACCCAAACCGCTGGGTCTGGAGACTCCAAAGGAGACGTTCAAAAAATGTATAGAGCCTGGGATTAAAATAATTGTAAATTTGAACAGCAATCTGAGTGACATAGGTTAATAGAGCATAAATAATTTAATTTTTTGGTGTATTTTAAATGATTTTACACCCTCCCGTTATTTTTTTAATTGAAACTGAAAATAAGAATACATAATGCAATAAAATGATTATTGGAATTGGCAACCCCATGGCCAAATGACAATTGAGCAACCAAAAAAATTAAAATTATTTAGAACGCTGTCAATCAAACTGATCAATGACAATGACATCATGACGTTTCCCGTAATCATATTTTTTTCCACGCGTTTTGTTATTACACTAATATGATAAAAAATATTTTTCGTCATAATTACATTAAACTGCAGCTAAAATAATATTACAAGAAAAAAAGTACTATAATACAATGCAATTATTGACATGATTGCAATATTTATACTGCTTAGGAAACGGATAATTAAAGGTAATGTGCGTTTTGTTTTTCTATTACATTTTTTAGATTTTTACAAAAATGGGTGCTACTAAAATTCGTGTTTAGTTAAATTCTAATAGCTTATTGAATAAGCTTTCCAATGAGGTATATCACATTGGTGTTCAAAATACTATCCCACTTTTGACCTCTCCTTTGGCACATAGGTTCCTTATGGACTCTAGGGGTGCACTAAGAAAGGATTTTTCAAAACTCACCCTTTAAGGGGGTAAAACGGGGTTTCACCAACAACAAATAAAAAAAAAATAAAGGGTTCATATAGATCTATCACTTGGCTAATTATTGTCCTAACACCACGCGGGCGAAGCTAGTACTAATATATTTATTTGAGGGTTATAGTTGTAATTGTATATTCTTTCAGTTAGCATTGTATTATTTTTTATGATTTTGATGGTCTCGATAGTAAAAGAGACCATCAAAATCATAAACCGCCTTCCAATATAATTTATAATTATATAGGTGGTGTTCTCACATGCAGCATTTGTCACAGAAAATTTTCGGCCAAAATTGGATATATCAGCCATGTGAGGACACACTAACCTAACAGAACAAGGTCGCCGTTGCCGAAATCGGTATGGAAAGATTCATTCATTCATTCATTAGTTCGTTGGCTGGGAGTAGCAAACAGATTTTGAACAAGTAAAATTATCTGAATAATCAATAACCCGACTGCTTCAACATCTGCCAACTTAATTAAAAGGACAACTTTTTTGATTTCGAATCTCCTAATTATTTCTTATTTCATAATTTTGGTGTACCCAGTGTCGTGAATAAGACGAATTTAATTATGCCTCTCAAGTTGATATACGACAAGCCGTTTAGGCTCTAGAGCGTATCAAAAAAATATACATACATACATAACTTAAAAAACATAACCCTCCTGCCGCAGTCGGGTAATAAAAAAGTGAATGTGCTTTCGTTTCTTTTTAAAATACTTTTGAATACAATCATCTAACTTGACTAGATTTAAGGTGGTTTCCCTATATGGACCAATATTTGATTGTATTGATGTTACTGTGAAATAAGACTGTACAGGTGGTATAGTCTTATTTCACAGTATCATCTCATCATCTGAGAGTATCATATAATTACACTTTAAAATAACTGTAGGATTCCTGAAGAAAACTATTAATTAAACCACTACATTAATAGTACTTTAAAACTTTGCGCAAATAACATTTGAAAGTATTTGCAATGAGCACAATTTATATAAAAATAATGAGTAATATAAAATAATGAGCGCATATAATTTTAATACATAGTTTGGCTAGACTTCGGAGATTTTTTCACAGAAATTTCTAGGCATATTTGAAATACTAATGAGAACTTGCTTAATTTTACAATTTGACCCCCATTATAGCTTAAATAGGTTTATAATTCGTTTGTCTTTGTGTGTCATCTCGACATTTATACTAGTAAGAAAGAGACAAAGATATTAACAATAGCCCCATATATTTTATCGAGTTTTCCCTTGGACGTATGACCGTAATCATTGGGTCACACAAATACGTGTCCAATGTTCTTAATTTATCTATCAGTCGGAAAAAAAATCGCATCCCTAATGGTCAGCTTTTTATCTGTTCAATTACATTTAACTATACAAATTGAAGACAAACATCTTTATGACGAGACTTCAATGAGGAATGTTGTTTATAAGATCTGACATTACCCATTGACCTGCCTATAACACCATAACACGGTAGTATTTTACTAAAATTAACGCCAATATCACAACACATTAAAATACTTTACAAGTGATTTTAACGCGGTGTATTTAAGTTTTTAAAATCCCAACGTATCAGTCTTTTCAGGCTTCATGGTCACAGGTGGACCTTTAACGGTCATAAAAATCTTATTACACTCTTTAGTTAAAATGGACTTTTGTCTCTTTCTTACTATTATAAATATTTCAAACTAATTATAAACCTATTATAGCTATAACGATTTAGTCATAACCCATGATGATGGTAGCCTAGATGTTTTCCACCTTTCTTTACCTGATTTTAAGAAGTTCATTCACGATTGTTCAGCTCCTGGGGATCTGCCTAGTTCAAGTGGCAAATGATGTTTAGGTGGCATCATTAGCCACTTGAATTGGGTAGTAATAGTAATGTGATTTTTTTTTATTTGTTATAGAATTTGGATTTTTTTTTTTATAGCAAAAAAAATTAATAATTGTTTTTTCTTTTTATTAGAATCATTTTCGGCCTCTGTAATTTTTTTTTTATTTTTCTCTCTTTTTAAATTGGCGCTAAATGCATTATATATTTGTGGAAACTGTTTCTGGATAATGTTTAGTTTATTTTGTTTGTTATTGTATGTTTATGTATATCTGTTTGTTTCCCAAATAAAATAAAATAAAATAAAATAAAATAATGAGCTTATAAGACGATTATGAATACGGGGGTAAATGTATAAGAGAAGAAACTGACTAAATGAAATATCAACAAACAGCCCTAACTTCAAATTTAGTACAAAGGCTTTGGATGAGGTCTAGGTGTGTACTAAGACAGGACTTTTAAAAATGCACGCACTAAAAGTGCCTTGGATATCAGTACTGAAGACTACGTTTTAATTATTAGATACTTACAATTTTTTTGTTGTTGTCTGTACTGATTTTGGCTTCAACAATTGATTTTTGTATTCATTTATTTATGGTGCCAGTTGCCGGTAGAAAAATATTAAAATTAAATAGATTCGGCAACTGGGACCGCGGCCCGAGTTTATTGCGGTCCTAGTCACCGGATACCTCGTCCAATCCTATCCTACTTCCTAATATTATAAATGCGAAAGTTTGTAAGAATGAATGAGCTACTGAACGGAGTTAGATGAAATTTAGCACAGAGATAAATTATTATTATTGTCTTTATCCTGGACTCTGGAGATATTTAACTCTGCCGTTATAAAGTTCATTGACTGAAGGTGTTTGCATTTTATTTAAACTTAATTTAAAACTGAAACACACCTGAAGGCCACCTCCGCCTTCTCTGCACAGTTCTTTGAACGCAAACAATATAAACTTTCACTATCATTCTCAATCAACACTAGACACTAACCAGTAAATCTCAAAAATAATTAAACAAAAAAACTTTAAACACTAAAGCATAAATTATTTAGAGAGTGTCTGTGCACAGTAATCGTTTCTAAAGTTGAGATCTAGACTGGCGGAGGTAAATGGTATGACACAACACAACACAGAATACAGTAGGTCGATGACAGTTAAGATGACAGAGTTATAGTTGGTCGACACTTAGAAAATTTAACAGAACTAGAATTGCGCGCGTTCGCCTCTGCCGAGGTACACGAACAGTTTGTATCTAGTATATTCTTAAATAAAACTATTTAATTTTATCATGTTTTTTTAATTTAAAAAATTGCGGTAAAATCCTTTATAAAATAGTTTTAACTCAGTTTGTATCAATGCATAAAATAATAATATTAATATAGTGGGTCATTAACACAGTCATCTGATCCCAAACTAAGCAGAGCTTGTACTAAGAAAACCAGATAACTGGTAATATATTACATATAATACTTTTCTTTTGTAAATATATACTTAAATATAGATAATTACACCCAGACACAAGCAAACAGACATATTTAAACAAATGTTTGTCTCGGGTGGGAATCGAACCCACGACCTGCGGCGTGAAAAGCAATTATCTTGCCGACCACGCCACCGGCCCGTCGAAAATGTTCATATTTTGTGTTTGTGTGTAGTTTTTATAGTGTGCATTTGTAAAGACGCTTCAACTTTACATGTGTGCTGTACGTGGTTACCTCGCCTCCCGCAAAAACTGGCAGAAACAATTTAGTGCTAAAAGTTGCGTAAAACACCTCCGTATTAAATGCTCTAAGTGTCAAGTTCAGTGAAGCGGTTCTAGCTTTCGAGCGACAATTTCTTTTTGTTTTGTCCATCAGATAGATAAATAAAAATAATAGACACGTGTTTTTCCATTTTTTTGTATGACCCAAAGATTACGGCGATACGTCCATGCGAAACAACGCAAAAACGGTGCGAAAAACGGTGTTAAAACGGTGGCTCATAAATAATGCCTTCTATACCTAATTTGAAAGAGTTCTTTGATTTTAAATATACTATTGTACCTTCACTTCAACCCTTTTTAGTGTCCCACGGCTGGGCAAGGGTCTTCTCTCGACAATTTTATAAGTTGAGAGAGTTTAGGCCTTAGTCCATACACGCTGGCCAAGTGCGTGTTGGTGGATGTCACATGTCCTCGAATGATTAGTTCTTAGACATGTCGGTTTCCTCACAATGTTTCCCTTCGCCGATATTGAGCAGCGGAGATGAAACAATTCTCACAAAGATGTGTACACGACTACATTTCGAAACTGCGACCTTATTTTTCTAAGGCGAGGCCCGTACTGCTGCGCCACCGCTGCTCAAGTTAGACACTTGCTTTATTATATATTTTGTTTCACATTATCACTTTTAAGTATATGCTGGTTACTTTATCACCCAAAAAAAGACTAGATCGCTAGCAAACAAAGTTTCGATTTCATCGGATTAAATGCTATTTATCTAAATCGCGACCATGATGCACCAACCCGCACTCTCCATTTGTGTGGATTAAGGCCTGAACTCATTCAACTCTTAAGATAGTTATGAGACCCGTGGCCAGTGGTAAGACACTAAAAAGCGCTGAAGTTAAGTGAAACCGCGACCAATACTTATTTTCGTCTAGAAATACTCTTACTTAAAGGAAATCTTTTTAACTACAGCCTGTCAAATCTAAGACTTACCGTTTGACAGTTCTAAACGAAGTACATTTAGAATTTTATTTTTTCAATGAAAATTGTTTATGTTATGTTAAAATAAAAATAGCTTCATAATTTAATTATTTTACAGGAAAGCTAATAAAAATAGTGTGAAATACGCCTCTATAAAGCTAATTTAATACAAAACAGTGAAACGTTAAAAGGTACTTCTTAGATTTGTTCAATTGTAGTGCTAAATTTTTCTTGACAAGCGCAACCCATTTAGATTTAAAAGTCCAGATTTAGACAGTTAGACAAGCACAGATGATGACTTCATATCACTTGAGCCTATTAATCTTGAAATAAAGATTTCACTCAAGCCGTGATTCAAACGTGGGTGTCTCAATAATAGTGTAGATATTTGTACGTTGTAGCAAGGTCGAGAGCGAATTGGACAATCAAATGGATGTGATATCATCTTAAATTGAAGTACTCACGATAGCTGAGGGGTTTTGAAGTTTGTCACGGGATGTATAAGAAATTAAACTTTAGTAAGAATTTTCCTAGATTCGTTTGACCGCGATTACTTTTGCTTGATTAATATCTACTTATTAAAATTTTTCCCTAGAGTATAATTGAGCAGAATCGAGGACGTAAATGTTAAGAGTGTTTTTGAATTAAGGGAAAATTAAAGTTTAAATATTCCTTCGTTTGATACGCTTACGCCCTAGCCACGGGAGACGGCGTCGGGCGGCGCGGTTTACGATTTCATCGTTCATTGCGTATTTGCTTAAGCAGTGTCTAAGACAAGTGAACGCGATTGGGCAATGAACTGCATAATCGTCATCCGCGCCGCCCGATGCCGTGTTTCGTGGCCAGGGTGTTACTGAACTCTAGTACGAAATTAATGTTGGTAAAATACCTTGACATACATGAAGCTGAAGGTTCCATTGCATACCTATGTAAATATCATAATCATATTTATGAGCAAAAAAGAACAACAATATCACATGAATTTAAAATATGCAGCAGCACTCACAACTACTAACAAAATGATAATGATATTATAAATGTGGGGGATCTGTTGGCAAGTTAATTGCTAGATTGTTGGTGTCAAATTAAACATGCCAATATTTCATTTGACACAAACAACCCGACGAACCGGGTTTATTTTATTAAAAAACCGGTGTGTAGCAGTTGAAAAACGAATTTCATTGATAGGATTTCCTGTGAAACATATATATGAGCACATTTTACTGAAATCTATTTAAAACCATCATAATATCATCATTCGAAAAAATCTGTCCATTCGTCGGAAAGCTACCAAAGAACATATAAACGCTTACGCTGAACAGCTACGTTGTCACAAACTTGTATCCACAGATATACAGAAACACACGTCAAACTTAATATAACCTCTATATCGCCGGGGCTGTAACAAGTACGTTACCTCCTTTTCCAAAAGAAAATATCCTTTTGATTTTCTTCATCTTTGTAGTATTGTCAATTTATCACACACTTCTTTAATGTTCACAAAAGATGCAGAACTATTTTACTAGGACACTTCCAAGTCATAGAGAACAGTATCTTTAAAAAACATAATTTTTCAATGGTACATTACAATAGGCAAGATAGCAAAATATTTGTTTCGTATAATATATATTTTTAAACTAATTATAAACATTATGGCGATGATCTGTCAATGTCATGCGACGTCACTTCTATGTACAGTCTTAAACTTAGTTATGACGTTGCGAACCCAAAGTCTTGAAACTTAATGCGATTAATACAAAAATATATGTTTAAGAATTATCTGACTACCTTGTTTTGCTGACGGTCCAAACTGTGTATACAAGTATAAGCCGCCATTTTTGAATTATTTGTTTATTGGCGCGGGTTACACAAACTATTCTGCAAGTCAGAAACCACCGCGACAAGTATAAAAAGTTTTGGAAAGGTAATGTCTAAGGTCGATACGGTTGTGTGTTCGTTGCGACAATACGGTTGAACAGATTTAGATACAATTTTGCACACATGTAGCCTTAGAAAAAACACAGAACTAGTATTACGCGTGTTCTCCTCTGCCGAGGTACATGAACATTGAACAGTCAAAAGTTTATGCATTTTTTTTATTCTAAAATAGGCTTGCGCTTTACCACAACTTGCCTGATCTGAAGCAATGATGCAGTCTACGATGGAACGCGCTTACCCAGTAAATACCGATTCACTCTTGACTTGAAGAGCACTAGATTACAGCTATTGGGAAACATAGATGCCGGCAGCGAATTCCACAATTTGGCAGTTCGCACAATGAAAGTCGAAGCAAAGAAAGTCGCTTTGTGCGTGCCCGTGGAATTTCCACCATATAACGGTGGCGCATAGCCGTACCTCTACTTGTCCGATGGAAGAACGGAGATGGGGGGAATAAGATTGTGTAATTCCAACGCACACTCTCCGAAGTGTATCCGGTAAAAGACCGAAAGACTAGCAAATATGCGACGACTAAGTTTAATGCATAAACTGTTCATGTTTTGTGTTTGTGTGTAGCCTTTATTTATGTGTGCATTTGTAAAGACACTTCAACTTTTACATGTGTGCTGTATACGTGGTTATCTCACCTCCACCAGATACTCGCAGAAACAATTTAGTACTAGAACTTGTGTATAACACTTTACCGTGTTATATGGTCAAGTATGTAGCTTATTTCATTGATAAAAATTAAGGTGATTTTTGTGCCGTAAAATATGTTTTTTAAATGTCAGTTCAGTCGCGAATAAATGAAAGGAAATTAAGATTAACTAATTAATATTTTAAACCAACATCAATGAGATAAATTTAAATAAAAATCACAATTTTGTATATTCATTACAGAGTTTCAATGCCAGAATAAATATTTATCTGTGCCGTTTAACAGAGAAAGTCATCTGCGTTCATTTATACCTATAAATAAATTATTTTTTTATGTTTCCTTTCTCGATAGTTCGTTTATTCTTTAGTTGGTAACCATCTAATATATACAAATTAGCGTTGACCAATAGTGCCAACATGTCAGAAAGATATCCAAATAATAAGATATTTAATAAACTAATACTTTTTTTTATATCCACACATACCTACACAGCGCCATCATGTCCCCAATTAAGAAATCATATTTGCTTGCTTCATGAGTAACGTATATACCTACATATACTACATAAATACCTTTTCTTTTTGTAAATGCAATTATTATTATACACAATTTACACCCAGACACAGAACAAACAATCTGCACATCGCACAAAGATTTGTGCTGTGGGAATCGAACCCACGACCACTAACCACTACGCCACCGGGCCATCAGGTTCAGATTCACAAGTTCATCTTTCGAATAAAATACGCATTAAAATTGGTCCATCCGTTTAGGCGCTACGTCGCAACAAACACGAGCAAACTTATGATGACACTGCTCTCTTTCGTCAGATGTAAAATATTTTCCTTAGTTACTATAATAATATCAAAATGCTTGATTGCACCTCTGCAAAGCCAGGACAGGTAGTACTACAATAGCTGTTTTGTTCTGTTTATGTAAATAATAGATTTGTTAAATATTGCGGTTGTATTAAACAATAGTTCTTACATCACCGCTGCTTAATATCAGTAAAGGCAGTCATCGTGAGGAAACCGGTTTGTCTAAGAACTAATCATTCGAGTGCTTGTCACATTCACCAAACCGAAAGTGCAAGCAGAGGTTGTGTGTATCACCCACATATCGGCGGCAACTTTTAGGATTCATCGTATAACTGCGCGAGCCCGATAACGTTAACCAAGACTTTTTTAAGTATAATAATAATAATAATATAGTGGGACATTAACACACACGGTCATCTGATCTCAAACTAAGCAGAGCTTGTACTATGGAAACCAGATAACTGGTAATATACTACATATAATACTTTTCTTTTGTAAATATATACTGAAATATAGATAATTACACCCAGACACAAGACAAACAGACATATTTAAACAAATGTTTGTCTCAGGTGGGAATCGAACCCACGACCTGCGGCGTGAAAAGCAAGTATCTTACCGACCACGCCACCGGCCCGTCATTCAGTATGTCAGAAAAGTCTTTTTGCTGGACCCGCGATACAAAACCAGGACCTCGCGGTAATTAAGCGCAAAGCTTACCACAGGACCACCGGCACCGAGGCGTTGTTATTATTGTCAATTGCGTAGATCTTTATTTTTTTTAAGTTTTGTAATTAGTTCTTACACATGCCGGTTCCCTCACGACGTTTTCCTTTGCTGTTATTGAGCAGTGAAGATGAAACAATTCACACAAAGATGTGTGGGCGCAACCAGTCAATGACAGAGGTTGAAATCGTCAGGCGGTACATGCAGTTCATATTTTAGGTAAGACTATGCGGTTGATAAAACGTTATAAATTGTCCCGCATGGATTAATTTACTAATTTATAATACAACTACATTTAAAATTTTCGATTTTGTAAACTTAGGTACACAGATGGGTGTAGATTCGCCGATTTTTTTCTGTAAGTTTAACCTTAAAACCGCTGGGGGAACAAATACTTATTCAATGCTTTGAACAAGAGATGGCGCTGACGTAAAATTAAAAGTCGCAAGCATTTGGTATTGTGAATAATTAGGGCTTTAATAAAAAATTCTGTAGACTTGAGAATCTACAAGAAAAAGAAGTGATACATCAAGTACCAACAAAAGTTCAAAAGTGTAATATTATAATGAAATTCAATATTATACTAATCAGTGTCACCAGTATTCACTGGGGGGCCTTATTCCACTTCCACCTACAAACCTAAGACGTACCGTTTGACAGTTCTAAACGTAGTACATTTAGAATTTTATTTTTTGTATGAAAATTGTTTATGTTATATTAAAATAAAAATAGCGTCATAATTCAATTATTTTACAGGAAAGCTAATAAAAAATAGTGTGAATTACGCCTCTATAAAGCTAATTTAATACAAAACAGTGAAACGCCAAAAGGTACTTCTTAGATTTGTTCAATTGTAATCACCTAAAATCATTCGTAACTACAGCCATGAGTGAATCGGTATATTGGGCAAACGAGTTCCATAGTGAACTACATCATTGCTAAACATTAGGCAAGTTTTAGTCAACAGCAAGCCTATTTTACGATAATATAAAATAAAATACTTTGATTATAGATTTTCGTTAGGACGGTCAAAGGGTTAAGAAGAAACCAGTACAACAAAAGTTCCTAAAGTAAATGCGGACAAAATTGCGGACTATAACCGAGGTACAAAGTCATAAAACATTAATTAAATCTCTTAAAGAACTATTTAACCACAGATAAAAGTAATGTAAGACTATTCGTCACTAATATCCATATCGCTTGAATCATCATCACTATCTGTGCAGCTTGAGGAGTTAGAATCTTGGCGATAGGCGATACGCGAGTTAAACAATCGGCCTATAGATACTCTAAATAAAATTTTGTTAAAATTATTTTGTTCACTAAAAAAAAATCAGTTACTAATCACTGAAACATGCATAACATACTGAATACACCATTAGAATATTAGATATTCTCATCAATTAAAAATATATAGGTACAATATCACGCCATCTATTGTCACTATAACACAATATCCAATTAATTCCGTCACTATTCGTGATTGCACGCACGTTAGGTGTTGTCGAAGCGCGGGCGATTTACTAAATTAAAATTACCGCTCCGGGTGATACGTCTCGTTAGTAGGACTACGTTACGCAGTCCTTTGTCTCCGAGATTGTGAATTATGTGGAGTTAGATTAAACAACTTTGATACTTGTGTTGACCGAATATTGTTAGTGAATTTTACCTTACTTTTTAAATTGAATGCTACAGTACTGTATAGAATAGGCTACAACTTATTTGAATTTCACCCTCAGAAGCGGCCTATAGTTAACGATAATTAAAAAAAGTAATAATTGCATTTACATATCTAGAGTTTGGAGAAAGAGGACTTAGAGGTCATACTCATTATAATAATCATTGACCTTTTTTTGATACCTCTGTCAGTTTATGATTCTCTGAACTATGTTACGAATTGAGAGAGTTTAGGCCTTAATTCATACACGCTGCGCTGGCCAAGTGCGAGTTGGTAGATGTAACATGTCCTCAAATGATTAGTTTTAGAAATGCCGATTCCCTCACGATATATCCCTGCACTGATATTAAGCAGCGGCGATGAAACCAACCGGCGGGGAGGCGACAGGGACCGAACTCGCGACCCTTTATTCCAATACCACTAGGCCATCGTTGCTCTGCACTTAAGAGGTGCATTGTCGATACCTAATGTTATCTACTATTAAGGAAACTAGCATAAATGAATGTAATTATTGTAATTAATTATAAAAATGAGGTAAATTTTTTAAAACACGACAGCAAAAAACCTTGGCGTTAGCAATATTTTTTTTACCAAAAATATCTACAGTACACAAGTAACAAGATTGTTTGTATACAACAATGTCAAGGTGCAAAGGCAGTTTAAATAAATTACATTATCTTATTGCCATTAACTTCGCTACTGCCAGTGAGTAAACAATGCCACTTGCTATTTATATATCATTGTGTCATACTGCTATACAGATACTTTCTAGTATCAAGATTAATAGTTTGACTCTAATAAGAAAACTTTTAAAATTCAATGTAAGACTTTTTATAAATTACTAGCTGCCCCAGCGAACTTCGTACCGCGCAAAATTGTGAATCTAAACCATTCCCAGATCCCCTTGAACACACACAAAAAATTTCATCAAAATCGGTCCAGTCGTTTAGGAGTTCAGTCACATACACACGCACACAAGAAATATATATATATTAAGATTTACTAATAATTTCCGCTCGAGACTTCATCCACATAATACACTCACTATGGCATCACTGGGTTAAAAAAACCTATAATAACCGCCAATATTCCAAGAGAAAAAAATGTTATTTGAAGTCGTTCAGTCAGTTTCTAGTGATACAAAAATAATTAACTATCTCTTTTAGCCATTTTTCCGGCTACGTTGTCAGTCTAAGCTGATTAGCCAGATGCGCAGGAGATATTGTACGAGTTAAGCATCGTACATGGCACACCGTCACATTACACACACAAACACTTTTCCCTCACATTGTAAATTATAATTACCCGACAGTACACAATCAACAGTTACACTCAGCAGTACTCATTCATTCATAAATTAACATTAGTTACTTGATAGTGAGATATTCAATAAATCGCATCGTTTTGGCTATCAGTGACTTATCATTTCAACAACAAAGAACTGTGCGACTCATTTATCAGCACCGCATACAGAGAGGGTACCTTTTTCTATTCTTATCACTTTCAGAGTCTAGTGGGACAGACACAATACAACCGGTGAAAGGTCGACTGCTTTACGTTATCTCCCAGGCACACACCACCAACTTCATGGTTCTCAATTATCTTACGAGTTGAGATTTAGCCCATAATCCACACACGCTGACCAAGTGCGGGTTGGTGGATGTCACATGTCCTCGAATGACTAGTTCTTAGACAGGCAGGTTTCCTCACGATGTTTTCATTCACCGATATTGAGCAGTGGAGATGACACAATTCACACATAGATGTGTGGGCACGACCAGGATTCGAACCTGTGACCTTATTTTTCTAAGGCGTGGCCCGTACCATTGCTTTTGGCCACATTCCGGTCAGCCGTTAGTACGTTCAGGCTTTAATTTAGGACAAATAGGTACATGGGGACGAAATTTTTTAAACCATTATGGGTTGAATTATATGAAGCACTCTTATTTTTATATGGTTTCATTAAATTGTGAGATCATTCGAATGATTAAACAGACTCGTCACAGAATTAAACCTAATTAACCTAGCCTAAACTAGCTAATTGCGCCGTAGAGGAACTAAGTTTCAAATTCAGTTTAATTCAACGTTTAAAGTAACGGTCGATATTTTTGTAAATATTCAGGAGGTAACATAAAGAAATACTTAATATTTTTTTACTGTGTACTTTTTGACATCTTAAGACGTCTCGATAGTGCCCGTGTCACTGGGCAAACACGTGTCGACATAAAGGAAACGGTGGTACGTTACCTTCAGCGCGCGCTCGTCGCTCGAACTCGTCGAACAGTCGGTTGACGTCATCGATCTCCCTGCGCAGGCGCCGCAGCTGCGGGTCGGCGGGGTCGCCCTCCGCCAACAACTTCTCCGCGTCCTCGTTGAGCGCGCGGCGGATCGCTTGCCGCTGCTCCGCGCCCATCGCCACGAACTGATACACGAAGGCGAGTGAGTCGATATGCATCGATAAATTATTTTACTCCTTTTAACTCTTTAAACGTAAGTGTAAACGGCAACTCACTTGTGGGAAGTCCCATCCTTTCACCACTTTGATGGTAGCGAAGATCATGTTCTGTCTCATTCTCAACTGCTTCCTCTGCCATAGTTGGATTACCTTTAGGGAAAAAGACGACATATTAAATATGAGCGAAGGATAGCAGAGGTATGTAAATCTAATTGGGGGTTAGATGCGTTTTCGTTTGTACCCGTTCCCACTAAACGTAGCGACGCTCCTCGACCGATTAGATCGTAGAAAATTAAAAACCTGCGTTCAAATATTTGAAAGTTCTTTAATTGTGTGTAATTTGCGAGGCAGATGTACCTTCTCAATCTGTCAACCCAACGAGCGAAAAATATCGCTTTTCCCTCGCTCTCATGAAAGAGAAATAATAAAGCTTAGTGACTTACTCTATCATAAGCAGTTCTAAGTGCTTGCGCCGCGTTGATCGCATCGCTGCAGGGCGGAGGCAGCGCCAGTACCGCGCCCGGGAGCTGAACCTCAGACCCGCTGCCGCCGAGCCGCACGCGCCAGCGCACACGACCAGAGTTGTCCACTACACTCACTGACGAGCCCTTCTCTATACCCACCTGGAACAAACGGTATGTTTGAGCGATTTCATCGATACTCCTTCGTGGTATTAGGAGACACAAATAGAGTTAAATATACTTAATTACAACCACACAGCAGAAGAAAGTTTAGATTTAGTATATACTGTATATACACTATACAGTGACCCAGAAATGAGTACGAGCCCATGTCTTCTATCCGACGTTTGGCATACTAAAGTAAACTATGAATTTTGTACATAACTGACATCTGGGTTTACTCATATACTACATTTGTAACAGTTAATACTTACATTAGCATGTTTATAAGCACAAACAGTCTCGGCTCTGATCGGCCTAGTGATGGGCGACCGTCTCTGTTTGACAGGTCTTATCTCTTGCGCTTCCTCTACAAGTCGCGACACAACTCCACCTTGCGAGTTCAACTCTTCGCGCAACTCTTGCATGCCTTTCAGTAGACGTTCACCTTGGTCTAACGTGAACTCAGATTGCGAGAATGTTGTGTTTAGAGCTTCTTCTCGTCTGTAAAAGAAATAATGTTTAGAAGAACGCTTATATAAAATTCATTCAAATTCTAAGTTGTGCTTCTTATTTAAATTCACAGTCTCTGTCTGGTAAGTATTGGAAGAGATTAGAAGAGGAGCGTGTTTAAAGATAATGTGATGGCGAATTTAGCAGTCAAGGAAATATTGTAAGGAGAAGATGAACAACAGAGAGACACTAGGTTTTGCTCAAATAATTCTCAGTGAAAGAAGCTAGAACATTCTGACAACTTACTTTTGTATCCATTTCTCTGCTTCCTTGACTTGTTCGAAGAAGTTGTGGTACTGTGTGGTATGCTTCAGGTGTGTCTCGAGACATAGTGTGAGTTGGAGTACCCAAGCCCATTGCGATTGCATCACCTATGAAAGATGTAGTAGATTAGATAAAAGGATAGGCAGTAGAGGTTATTTAGGCTTAAAAATTGATGATATGTGAATTACACAAATTTGCGGCTATTAAAGTTCCCTAAAAACCTCTAAGGCACCAGGTTATCACACCACTAATTTCCTGACTACGGATGAGTGATATGTAATCTAAAAAGGCCTAACATGGTTTGTGATACGGATGTAATTCCTGCAGGCTTGATGGCGAGAGAAGACACTATCCTTTAACCCAATGAATAACAAAGAATAGTAGGTTAACCGATTTGTTGCGACGCACAGTTCCAAAGACTTCTAGCCGTGACTGTGAAAAAATATTTCGTAACACGCCTGTCGTGTCAATCGCCCAAGAAGTTGATAAAACACCTATGGTGCCATCAGCTATGTGAGAAAAAAACATATACCTTATACGCTTTTTTATTCTTCCAAAATGGCAAATTGAGCGAGTTATAACAATTTATATAAAAACACACCTAGCGTGTCATACGCCACACAGAAAAGAAATTGATGATACTCCAGGCGTGTTATCCGCAACGAAGGGATTAATGTCTATCACAAAACAAAACTTGTTGCCATTATTGTTAACTGGCTACCGCGACGCATATATAGAACAGCTACTTCAGTATGTCTCCGCCCAACTGAATTAGCATTTTCTACCGTTATCGATAGATAATGCTAATACAAGCGTAAATGCTGGTTAAGGTGGGGCGAGGTGGACATATTAAAATAGTTTTTCTATATACGCTATAGGGATCGATAGCTTAATACATGAGCCAACGTCAAAGCTTCAGCGTAAGACTCGCTGCTTTTCAATGTAGACTGGTTTTGAAGCCATTTTGAACCTTACATCTATCATCTTAAAGTACACATTCAACTAACCTGCAAATGAGCTTCAATAGTCTTCATAGCTGGGTGATGTTGAGCGATCAAGGCTTCGCCGCGATCGATCACGTTGCTGAACTGCAGTTCCCGCTTCTCCAATGACGACATCAGTTGCTGTAGGAATATAATACTTATTAATACATCGATAGAATTCAATATCGTCGAATAAAGATGTATTAATTTAATCTTCATCTATTTCATTAATGAAACCTACACTACAATTTTATGTTACATACTTTAAAGCTGTGTTGACATGAATAAAGTGTATTAGAACCCTTGATTTTGCGACTTCCTACTCAATCTGCTAAAGTCATCATGATCTAAAGACGGTTGGTTAGCGAAAATATATCTACCTACGTTTTCCGTCCATGTCTTTAAATCCACTAAGCAGATTTTGTAATGTCAATATAGTTTTAAATTTTAACTGTTTTAGATATTTCAAAGAACACTTAATTTAGTAGTAAAATACAAAAAGCACATCAATAACAAAACTTAGCAACATAAAATACTTTAACATTGACAAAAAGTAATTAATATGTAAAACAAACCTCTCTATCGTCCCCAAATGAATGCTTGAAAAACAAACGAATCACATTAACTAATTGTAAAACATCAACAATGGGATGGGTACTTCAAATGTATTGGCGGATTTACAGTAACGTTTGTGTTGCATATATGCGACAAATGTGTTTGTACCCCCAGTACCTGTATCGTATTCATGCGACGGTAAATTATCATGTCATTTTAGTTCCATTTACATCCATTTCATGGGATTGTATGACTTATACATTGTAGGTATATTTCATAGATTCAAAAAATATTATAGCCGTTTATCTTTAAAGGAAATGTCTAAACAAAGTGATAATTACCTCGTAATAATGCTGTACAGCTGGCAGATTGATGTGTGGGTCAGCCCAGTCGCGGGACAACTCTACTTGTTCCTTCTCGTTCAGCCAGTTCAGTTCCGCGGTCGCGGATTGTAAGAAATCTTGTAAAGCGTCCAAGTCTGACATACTGTGAAAATAAGTATTGATTCTGAATCTATTAATTTTTAAATAACATTAAAAATAGTTTTTGAAAACATACAAATAATGGTCATACTATTAGATACCGATATTGCCTCGCCCTGGAAATAGAAGGTCGAGGGTTCGATTCTCAGTCGTGCCCATACATATTTGTGTGAATTTTCATCGCCGCTACTCATTATCGGTGAAGAAAAACATCGTGAGGAAACCAGCATTTCTAAGAACTAATTATTCGATGGCATGTGACATCCACAAAACCGCAATAGGCCTGTATGTGTATTAAGGCCTAAACTCTTTCAACTCGTAAGATAGTTGTGAGAAGGCCCGTGCTAAGTAGTGGGACACTAAAAAGGGTTGAAGTAAGTAAGTATTAGATATCATCAAATTGAGTTAATTTTATTTAAAATATTTTTTTTAAAAGTCAACTTGTTTAACTCCCCCCAAGATAAGGGGCAAGAACCAAAAATAGGCTATTGATAATAGTTATAAGAATTCACAGATAATGCTAAGAAAATTGAGTACAATTGATAAAAGTGCTTCTTTTGATAAATAACAACCTCGATTAGCAGAATTTGCAAATTCATAACAGCAATTTAGTAGAAAGGAGCCAAGGAATCCTTGCCTCATTCTTAGCAACAGTGATTTGGCGTAGGTAACGAAATAGTTCTTTATGGGAAAGATTTGAGACAATTGGATGCCAAATGCAACATAATAAAAAAAAGTTTAATGAAAAGTAAGGAATGTCAAAACATTCGTACCGTTTGGTGCTCGTAGAAAGCAGCTCGGCGTACAACTTCTGTAGTTGGCTCAGATGTTGGTTGTACAGATTCAGTTCCTCGCCCGTGAAGTTGGCACGATTATGAACGCATTGCTCCACCTGACAAATTAATAAGACATTCAAATACATAGAAAAGAAATTCTTTATAGGATTCACTTTAGCTAAACAGAAAAAAATTTAACCACGTTGAATATGTTTATCTTTTCAATTAACGCCATCGGATGATCTACTAAAGAATCACATTTAGGCCCCGACATAAATACCGATAATATTGTACGGTTAGGTCTCATCTTAGAACATTTAACATAGGAACTGAACAGTTTGTATACATAAACTGTTCATGATTTGTGTTTGTGTGTAGCTTTTATTTACGTGTACGTATGTAAAGACGCATCAACTGGATGTAAGTGTAGGCGAGCATGCGATAGTATGCTGTACGTGGTTACCTTGCCTCCCCCAAAAACAGGCAGAAACAATTACGTACTATGCTATGCTATACTATTATAGTACTTCCCGTGTTCAAACAGTCTCATACTCAATAGAGGGCGAGCCTATTGCCGTGCATCGAGACAATTCCCAACTGGATGCTGCTACAAAGATTTTTCTAGGTATATATTTTGATAACGTATATTACCTTAGAGTGGAACTGGTCGATTTGTTTGTGTTCCTTCTGGTGTTTGTCTAGTTCGTGTTGCACTGTTGGCAAGTCGGATCCGTAATCCGCTTCGTGGAGTTTCCTCTGTAATAAATTAATCGTAATCAGAACAGAAATAAAGTAGGTAAATTGAGACTTAAGTTTGTAGTTCAGCCCAATAAAATTGGACAACACAGTCCAGCCCCTAAAATCTTAATTCTTAAGTTGTCCGGCAATGTCCTGAACAGAGGTTCGTGCCCATATAAGGAGTACCTATGGCAGTAGCTTAAGTTTAATAAAAACGGACTGAACTGATTATGGTTCGTTACTAACTACTCTCAGAAAAATACAATAGACCAATAATACCCCTACAGGATAATTGGCTGGCACCTGCCCTTCAGTCAGGTTTAAGTGGAGTGTGTAAAAGAGGTACTACCTCATAGCATTACATATCGATTTATAAAACACAGTCGTACAATTAAAATGGTGTCATACAAATCATCCAATCATAAAATCCTTACCAATTTCTCCTTACACCACCTGGTGGCTTCGCTCAGCTGTTGGAACTTCGGGTCTGCGTCGTGGACTCTGGTCTCTAGTACAGTTCGAGTCTCACGTCGTACAGTGGTCTGTTGTACTGGCATACGGACTGACGACAGTCGCGGTAATAGTCGTCCGGTGAACGACTGCCGAGCGTTTAGCCAGCGATCGTGGATCTGTTGTACTCTGTACGTAATGTTCAAGTATTTTATTTGCAACTGTCTCAGTTTAGGGCACCTTGAGTAGTGTAAATTTTAAAGTCAAGTAAATTCTTATTGTCTTTGATTGTGTACTGAGTTGTTTATTGGCACAGATTAACAAAATCCTCCACCCCAGGGCGGGGCTGGGGATTGGCTGCTCTGTGGTTATTACATATCATAAAAGTCAAATCAATAATCTCATTTAGCTAAACGCTTAAACTAAAAAAATAATCAATATAAAAAAAGTCTAACCCTCGTATTCATAAACGTTTTATAAGCTCATTATAGCTAAAATAGGTTTATGATTCGTTTGTCTTTGTCTGTCATATTGACATTGATACTAGTAAAAAAGAGACAAAGTTCGTTTTAACTTAGTCTTATAAGATTTTTATGAATAAAACCGTAAGATCTTCAAGTGGAATGAATAATAATCTTGAGTTTTCGGGTATCTTTAGACTCTGTAGAACCCTGTACTCCCAAAAAAAATCTAATACAACTAAGACAACTTATAAAGACATTAGGCACTCACCTTCGATGCAAGTCAGCTGCCTGCGGGTACCTTCCCTCTCTAAGTGTGTGGCAATCTTGGAACATGTCTTGTATAGTATGTTCCATGGAACGTAACTCTTGTTCTATTTGTTCCGCCGCTGACTTAGCGTCTGCAGGGTGTACTCCGCGTTCTACGCGACGGATCTCGGATTCGATGTGGCGTTCTACGCTGTCTAGACCGCTTTCTGTCTGCTTTATGTCTCTGTTGACAAATAATTAAGTTTGAAAAATATAGTTTTGGGGACCACTTGTAGGTTATTTTATGGAACACTGTTAAAGCTACTGTCATAAAGTCACTTTCACGAAAAGATGAAATGACGGAAGGATAAATGAGGGAGTAAATATTTGTTACTCTTTAAAATAAAATAGGTATCTTAAATTGTTATTGTTAAGGTATATTTTACCTAAAATGCAGAAGGAACGCAAATGGACAAACTCTTAAATTACTTCAAAGCAAAGACTTTTAGGTCACCCACCGGAACATATGACGGCGTATAGAAACTCTCGCACAAGTAGCCATTTATCGTCATAAGTATCACTGGCAAACGCAGCCAGGCTGCCTGGTGCGCGGGAGGTCTAAACATGCTATTAAGCACCAGTAAATTTCCGTTTACCTGTGCAACTTCTCAGCCAATCGCTGCAGTCTCTCGAGCCGGCGGATTTCATCGGTCAGGTCTCTTTCCCGCTCTTGTTGCGCCATCAGTAATCTCGACCATGCTTGCTCTAACGCTTCGGGCCGGAGTGTTGGCTCGATGTCACATTCACCTACCGTTTCGAAGTACTTCTGTAACAGTAACAGATCTTTGTTAGAACGAGTTTGTCAAGAATAATGGGCCGTTCCCTTGGAGACAGTGCCTTTTCTCGCTTGGATTTAATTACTCTCTACAGTTCTACACCAACATGAATTAATAAGTGCCTGGTTTCTGATACTGGTACACCAAGGAGGTATCTAACTTTCCAACTCCTCCTACTAACTTTCTGATTAAATTCGTGCGGGATCCAAGACAGTTTTAAGTGTTCCGGGACTTGGGTGAGTTCAAATCCCGTGTCTCTTTACGATCCTGGCTTACAGGAGTAGCAGAGGCAGGATTGCAGTGGTGGGATGCACCAAGGTGCCTACACTTATAAGTTTGTTTACAGAGTGGGTTATGACTTTTGCAGCTATTTCAGCCGATCATTGTCACTTCAGATTGATAATCAAATGATCTCATTTGGACTTTTTGGTGGACTTTCCGTCTGAGACTCCAACCATAGTTAATGGGTCCCTGAGAGAATTTTTACAACAACCGTGAGCTTCCACGTACCTCTAACTCCCTGTAATGGTGGAACAGCTTTTGCTTCTCCCTCTGCCGTAGCGGCACCTCCTCTTGGCGGAACCTCGTGCTCTCGCTGAGCAGCTTCTTCATTTCGATCAAAGTTGACGGGAAAGCACGGTCCTGTAGATTAAGAAGGCTATTGTAGTGCTTAAATATACTTCGTGTAACTTCCATTGCAGGAGAGATCAGATCATGGTTTATAATGACCGAGTTCGACTAAGAGATATTTTCTGGACTTAGACTCTAGAGGCCACTGAAAACCATAATATTTATTTAGTGTTGCGCTTGACTACGCATGTTAAGCAATGAAGTAGTCTACGATGGAGCGCTCCAGCCTAATATACTGATTCACTCATAATTGCGAAAAATTTCGGTGACAAGGTGGCAGTGGAATGAGGCTCCATATGGTTAGAAACCATAAGAGCAACAATTCCGACCCACCCTCTTAAATAATAATGTGCAGGACTCTCGTTTTCAGCCTGTTATGATCCAGACCCAATTATCTTTAACTCAGCAGAACTGGTCAGGTCTACCCATTAAAATCCCACGTGTACATCGACAGGCTATTATGTTGTTGTAAGGCAGCGGAATTCGCTCCTGCAATTGCATGCGTGTTCATGTTCCGGTGCACACAGACCTGCATGAGCGCACACTTCTCGTGCAGCCAGGCGCGGTGCTGCGCCGCCTGCTCGGTGTAGGCGGCAGCGCGGCGCTGCGACTCGGCGTCGAACAGCGGGTGCACTGTGGGCGGCTCGGGGAACGTCTCGTACAGCGACGAGATGTACGTGATCAGGGACTTCTCGTCCGGCTCGTGGGTGTCCACATCTGGGGAAAAACAGATCAGCGTTTAACTTCAATTACTTAATAGAGCGGTACTATCAGATTAGTTTATTGTTCAGCCACCCAATGGCCTGTTAATTTTGGAAGAATTGTATGAATTAAAACAATAATTTGTTACCCAACGAAACACAACAATTACCTAATCTGTAAGTATGAATAACGTACGTGTTTAATTTTAATTAAATAATAGATACTAGGTTTTATAACTTGATAATGTACAATAGCGAGCAATATTACGAGATGCAGTACAGTGCTTTCTGATAAATAGGCACCAACAACCCAGTCGCAATCACACTAAACAAGACTACGTTTAAGAACAAGGTTAAACCAATTTGCTTCTAACTCTTTTGCTTCATTCTTTACTAGATTTTGAACAGTTTCAACTTTTTGTTAGGTACTTGTTTTTATTAAATCCAAACATCTATTTTCGCGCTTTACACATTTACCTTGAAATCAAAATAAGTCGGAAAAAATTGATGTCGATTGAAAACTAATGAAATCGACATACATATATGTATAATATTGATTGCTGTAGACTACTCGTTGCAAGTTATGCGTTGAGAAGAATACGAATATTAGTTTTCAATCAACATTCGCCATGTCTAAAGCGCGAAAATCGGTCTCCTAATACCTAACCATTATTATGGAAAATATCACACCCTATCCCTTTAGTTGTGCCTATCTAAAAAGTTTACTAACATCTACTATAAAATTACTGTAACATGGGCACAAGTGTTACATAATTACAGCAATTAGTCACCAAACCCCGGCAAGATTTATCTTGTATCAATCGCACAATAGAATCGCAGGTTAATTCCAACGCCCATTATTTCCGCCAACTGGCCACCGACTAGGTTCTTAAAGACTTAGTAATCACTAAACTTTGATGTGTATCTCCGATCCTAACAAGCGGAACGACCCTATGACTTCTAGGAATGTTCATTTTAAAATACTGACGACAAATCTTTTGGAATAAAAGATCAATTAAATTAAAAGTATAGAATAAAGCTAGTACACACAATTACACAACCGGATCCTGAGACCTAAACACATTTCATATTTCACATCTGTACTCGTATTACGAGTTTTCTATGTTCGCTGCTGAGTATTCTGTTTACATAAACTATTTTAGTTACCATTTGAGGCGCTGTACTTAATTCTATATAAAAATAATATGACACTAGTCAAATTTATGTACGATCTGATTGGTTCATTATTTTAGTAGTTTGTTTTATTAAAATTGGTAGGCCATTGAGTGGCTCAACAATTAAACAATGTGATCGTACCGCACGTAGTTTTTCAATCTAGTGTACACCTTTTAAAGGACGTAAGAGTACCTACCCCATATCTTTTCAGTACGTAATATAAATAGTAATGTTTTATTAGGGTGAGATATTCATATTCCTATTACTGAATATATTCATTAACTCATATTATAATACTGTATATTATTATTATTAAGGTAATAATAGGGTGTTGATTCTATATTCGCTAATAATATTTTCGTGTCCAATACCTACTGATAAGACTTAGCTAATACGAAACGCTTTGTCATTAGGAAATACGAATCTTATCGTCGTCTCTTTCACTTCCGCCTTAATAGCGACATGAGCGAGTAGACAGCACTTAGTATCGGCTGTGTCATCCCTACTAATATAATAAATGCGAAAGTAACTCTGTCTGTCTGTCTGTTACGCTTTCCTGCTTAAACTACTGAACCGATTTGGATGAAATTGGGTATGGAGGTAGTTTGAGACCCGAGAAAGGACATAGGATAGTTTTTATCCGACTGCGCAAAAAGAAGGTAATGTTTTGGAGCGATAACCGACACACGCGGGCGAAGCCGCTGTCGGAAAGCTAGTACTAATATAAAGTAACCCATAATGAGAGATTCGTGCATCCTCATATGACATGTGACTCGTATACCTAATATGAATATATTCCTTACAATTGTAATACTATATTTTATTCAAACCCTATTATAATCTAAACATGCCGTGTATCAATTGGCAACAACAAAAATTAATTAAATGATATGTTTATCAAACAGGTTTCATTGAATTTTAACTACTTCATTAAAAGATATTATTTTTCTATATCTAAACAACATCCTAGTATAAATGTCAACTAGAAAATAACCCTAAATATTTAAAGAGGTAAGTAGGTATTCATATTTGCACTCAATAATGTGACCTTTCTAATTTATTCAAGTTTATTTAACATTAAAATAAAACTATTTTGTTTTGTTATTTTTTTTTATTGATGTTTTTTAATTTCAATTTACCACCAGCTTGGGCCCAGTGCTTAATTTACTTGTACCAAAACCCAAGCAAAATCAACTCAAAATTCAAGACGCTGTGAGCTCAGTTTGCCTAAATCGGAACGCAACTTAAATATTAATGTTTGGAGGTAGTCAGTAATAATTGTAATTAATATTTTTGGACGTCAAATACCTCAGTCCACCGGTGAACATGAAGTCTAAACAGATTTTGAAACGTCGGGATCTAAAATCTAAAATAAACCGCGATAAAATCCGTTAAAAAGTAGTTTTATTTCAATGTGTGATATTCGCGTAAATCTAAGACAATACTAAATTTATTTAACACTAGTATTCGGCCTACAGCTTGGTGTGACATAAAAAGTGTGGTTAACAGTAGCCTTTAACCCACCACCAAAATCCTACTACTTCGTGCACCATGATAAACAGCAGCGCCGTAGAGACTCGGGATTTGAGCGCGGCCAAGTCCCGGGACACCTAAACAGTCATGGATCCCGCACGAATTCAATCAGAAGGATAACAGGAGGAGTTGGTAAGTTAGGTTGTAGAAAGTAGCGTATAGCCTTCCTCAATAAATGGGCTATCTAACAGTACAAGAGTTTTTACAATCGGACCGGTAGTCCCTGAGATTAGCGCGTCAAACCAACTTCAATTTAAAAAAATTCGTGGTACGAGCCTCGGGCCTTGCGTTGGAAATATAAGGTCGCGGGTTCTATTCCCAGTCGTGCTCACACATCTTTGTGTCAATTGTTTCATTTCCGCTGCTCAATAATAATGAAGGAAAACATCGTGAGAAAAACCAGCATGTCTAAGAACTAATCATTCGTGGACATGTGACATCCACCAACCCGCACTTGACTAGCGTACGTGGATTAAGGCCTAAACTCTCTCAACTCCTAAGATAGTTGAGAAGACCCGTACTCAGCAGTGGGACACTATAAAGTGGATTAAAGTGAAAGTATAGATATACATTTTTTTATGATGACAAACTTGCATACGGCTCCATTTGATGGCAAGCGGTCTATGGACGCTTACAACACCAAAGGCAAAGTTGAAAATGGTAAGAAAATGTTTCCTGAACCGCCCTTTTAAACCTATGTACCTGCCACGTGTTAGTTTGTCTACTATAAGAAAACGAGTGTTAACCAAATCAGAATTAACATGAATAATAGGCGATGACGTCACTGGTACTTGTACGGCCAAACTTCAAACAATAGATCATAAAGGATACATTGAATATTAACCTGCGATCGCGCTGACTAATACTTTAAACTCATCTGAGTTATTCTTTAACAATGTTATGTGAAGTTACTTATAATCATCATCAGATTATAAGTAATGTTCATCTGTCGTAATCCCCAGACGCCTCACATCAACCCTTGTCAGTGTCCCACAGATGGGCGTTGGTATTCTTATCAACATTCTTACCCGTATTTGTGAGTCTTATAAGCTTATTACAGCTAAAATAACTTTATAATTCGTTTGTCTTTGTCTATCATCTAGACATTTATACTAGTGAGAAAGGGCCGAAGTCCATTTTAACTAAAGAGTATTTATAAGATTTTTTATTGAAGTGAAAACTTCTTTAGCGGCGTTGAGCACTTTTTCTGTAATGGGTATAAAATCTTAAACTCGCATCAGGACACGTGACCTGATCGAAAAAGCGTAAGACGGATGGAGAGTAGACAGCTATCCCCTCTCTACGGCGCGGCGAAAATGTATGCCTAGGCCTACTGTTTCGTTTAGGCAACGCAGGGCGCTTGCGCGAATGTTTTCACTTCTGCCGGCACTCCTGGAGTGCAACCCGTTTTTTTTAAGACCATTAGTATTCTCACTTAAGTTAGATGTTAGAACTAGGTATAAACGGTATAAGCAGTCAACCCAACAACAGAAAGTATTAGTTCTAAATCCACTATTAAGGTTATTACTTTCTTTTGGATAATCCTATCCAAGAGAAAGAAATAACCTAGTACAAGCTATGCTTAGTTTGTGATCAGATGACCGTGTGTGTTAATGTCCCTGTTCAAGCTTTTACACATCTAATTTGGATACATCTAGCGCCACCTATACGCAACTATTTGAACTACAATTCGCAATGATGTTGGGTGTCTGCGCATGATTGGATTAATATTCGCACCCCTTCTATTCGCAATAAATATTCCCTTCTCTTTCTTTCCTGTACATGCATCTCCTTCTTATACACGTCATTCTAACAAAATAAAAAATTCGCAACGAACGTCACCGACACACAAAATTGTACACGCTAAAATTATCTGAAAGTTTGTTAAAGTCGATAATACAGTATTTTTATTTATACGCAAGTTTTATTCCGCAACAATCCTGAGATCTTCAAACATCCAGCTACACGCCAAGGAACCGCCGCCCCATGTTGGACCTTCGAACCGAATAAAAGGAACCTAACCAAATACGGCACATGTTGGACCTTCGCTCGGAATAAGAAGAACCTAACAAAATACGGCACATGTTGGACTATCGTGCCGAATAAAAAGATTCTAGCGAAAAACGCCACATGTTGGACTTTCTATTCGAATAAAACGCACCTGGCAAAAATTGGACTTTGAACCGATGTCAAGACATACCTAAACGAGGTGGTTTCCAGCTGGAAATAAGGCGCAATAGAAGATCAAATCCACTTAAGAGGCAATAGGAGGCCAAGCGCATTGAGAGCAAGGAATCATTGGCGTTACATCGAACACTACGCGCTATCGGTGGGCCCAGTCATTCCTCAATCTATCACCTCCTATTCCTTTGTGTTAAACTGCTTTCAGTAAATATCCTGCTTTGAGTGTCGCGATTGCCGAGCAATAGCATAGGTGCATGGTGTCGTTGCTAGCATCATCTCATCAGTGCTAAGTGCTTTGGCCGCCATTTTGTTAAACGTGAGTAACTCCTATTTTTACAAACTACCGAAATGTCTTTAGACCCTAGGCCTAAATCACCTCTTTCATTAAACGTAGGCAATAATCAATTAATTAAGGATTTAAGTAGAAAAAGAGCAGTTATTAAAGGCAGACTAGCAAAATTTACAAATTATTTACAACAATTAGAGAACAGTGATCACGATAATAGAAATAATATTGATTTAAACTTAAGAATTAAAGGAGCGGCTAGTCTATATACAGAGTTTAATGAGATCCAAGCTAAAATAGAGGAATTAGTTTCTGATGGTGAACTATCCGAGCAATTAGATCAGCGTGAGTCATTCGAAGATAGCTATTACAGTACTATAGCCCAAGCCGAGTCTATGCTAAACACTGGTGAGGTTACTAACTGCTCCAAGTCGTGTCACAATGCGCATAAACCATCAGTTAAACTGCCTACTATATCCATGCCGACCTTCGATGGGTCCTACGAACACTGGTTACAGTTTAGGGACACTTTTACTTCTCTAGTTCATAATTCTAAAGACATAAGCAATATACAAAAGTTTCACTATCTTAAATCCTCTTTAAAAGGTTCCGCAGAGCTAGTTATACACTCAATTGAATTTAGTTCCGATAATTATCAAGTCGCATGGGAGTTATTACTCAATAGGTACGATAATTCACGGCTTCTAATCCACAATCACGTAAAATCACTATTCAATATAACCGCAATAACAAAAGAGTCACCCTCCTCTATTAGGACTTTAATAGACACTATTCTAAAAAACTTACGCGCATTAAAGTTATTAGGTGAGCCTGTCGACTCATGGGACACTCTTATTAATTACATAATCGTTACCAAGTTAGACAAAGTTACTGAAAGGGAGTGGGAGACTTACAAATGCACTATTTACTCAAACGTAAACGGTTCTGTCAAACGCATCACAATTGAAGATTTAATCAGCTTCCTAAAAGACCGGGCAGATATGCTTGAAACATTGCAGCTTTCACATAGCAAGGTTGATAACCAACCCGTTGACAAAAGAAGTCACAATTATAGGCCACATTTCACGTCACACTGCAATGTTTCTAGTAATCCACACAAGTCGTCCGAACGAGTTGTACGCCCAGCCCGCGTTAGGTTATGCATTCAATGTAACGCGCATCATCCACTTTATTCGTGCAAAACATTCAAAGAAAACGATTTAAACACAAAATTAAAACTAATACGCGATCACAGGTTGTGCGAGAACTGTTTACGTTCGGGACACAGCGCAGATTATTGTAGATTCGGCCCTTGCCGAAAGTGTAATATGAAACACAATTCATTAATACATAATGATAGCAAAACAAGCACGGTGACATTCCATTCCGCATTAATAGAATCAAATGCAAGTAACAGCGATGCGCCCGCGGCTATACGCAACCCCGCGACCGCATCACCCGTTACCTCCACCATCGGTCCTGTCCAGGTAAACAGTGCACACATGCAAACACCTTGCACTCAATCTGATGTTTTGTTATCCACTGCCGTTGTCGAAGTAGCTGATTTGCACGGTAGGTATCATAAAGCGCGCGTGCTGCTCGACAGTGGTAGTCAGAGATGTTTTATAAGTAAACAATTATGCGCTTTATTAAATACGCCATTAATACAGTCCACTAACGAAATTCGAGGCGTTGGCAACTCGTCGATACAGTGCCATTACGCCTGTAAAATAAACATTAAATCATGCATTAATACGTACACTACGCGTCTTCATTGTTACGTTTTACCTCAAATCACGGCTTCGATGCCAGCTGTATGTAATTTAAACGCGCAGATCTGTATACCAGACAATATACCGCTAGCTGATCCAGAGTTTTTAGAGTCCGGACCTATAGATATTTTAATAGGCGCAGATAGGTTCTGGGACCTTTTATGCGAAGGCAAGATACGGTTACCTACTGGTCCATATCTTCACAATAGTAAGTTAGGATGGATACTATGCGGTCCTATACTTAATAATACGCGCAATAATAGTTTAATCAATTGTAATATTATTAATTCGCTAGACTCCCTAGATACACAACCACGCAAGTTCTGGGAGCTAAGCAAGTTGCCCAAAAGTCGGAGACGCACAGACTGCAGGGGAACGTGCTCGCAAGAAACACTTCATTCGCAATACTATGCGCAACAGCGAAGAAGGTTCTGCAGACGTATTCCTCTCAAGCAGTCACCCGAACTATTGGGAGATTCCTACGATTCACGTAGACGATTATATAACTGGCCTAGCTATACGACTAATTACAATTACGCTTAACAATAATTTTAGTTCATGTGATAATAATCAAATCTAATAATTTTATTTACGTTTTCTAATAAATACGAGTAAAAACTTATTTTATAATGCGCAGTTAGATACAAAACATATATAATATTATTATACGCACAATTTTAAAATGCTTTGATGTTCTACATTTGCTAGTTCATATTTATTAATCGCTAATATTCTATTGCTAAAGTTAAGCTGTTAAACGTCTTTCAGCTGGGACGCACTATTTACTAGCCGAGGATGTACGAGCATGCACGTACATTTGCCGAATCAGCAATTAGTTTTTAACCTAACTTACACATTTATATAAAATCAGTTCGTCATCGGTAATCAAGTAAACCGCACGTTCTCACATTACTAAATTCATACCCATTTCTTACTTTAATATTATCAGTTTTACAATATAGATTTATTAGCAACTATCAGTGTTTAATATCAGTCTATCCCATTATCAGTTCTATTTAGTACGGATATCCCCGTACATTGGTCCTTCGAGCTTTTCGGGAAAGCGGGATCCTTGTGCGCGTGTCGGGTCGGTCGTGGACTTTAACCTAGAACACGTGCTCGCGATTTCGCCAGCCCCGTTGGCCAGCATAGTGCGTGTGTGGTTATATACTGAATTTCGCACTAACTGTGACTTAATTACTGTGCTATCAAGTGATTCAGTGACAAATCAGTCGTCAGCTTACTGTGCAATCAAGAGTGCAGTGGGCCCTCACCGAGCATCAAGGTTTCGGGTAATCAGCAGCAGCAGCAAAGCAGACTTTATCAAGTAAGATCTGTCCTTTTCTGTACTTTAATAGCAGCAAAAATGTCTTCAGCCAACGATATCCTGGCTAATCAGCAATTAGTAGCCTCTGCAATAGAAAACCTGTACACCAACTTCAAGAAAGATGGTCCCAGCAGGCAATCACCCGAGTATATCAAGAAAAAATTGGACATATTAGACAGTTATTGGTTCGAATATGAATCTAACTCGGCGAAACTATCAGCCCTGGATTTAGATCCAGGAATGCGAGACTACATAAACAAGGATATGGAGAGAGTAAGCGAGAGATATGGTAACATAAGATCGCACATTCAAACTTGTCAGTCAACATTAGAGGATAGGTCTAAATCTCCGGTGATAAAGCCTCCAACGTTTGTTGTACCGAAAGCGGGTGGTCAAGATAGCTCGCAATCGGGTGGCAGCAAGGCCATGTATACATCAAGCGCTACGGCAAGCAAGACCGAGGAGATGCTGAGAAAGCAGAGCAGTAATTTTAAGGCCTTCCATCGTACAGTGGTAGGTATGGATCTGGACTCAGTTAGTGAGAAGTGGGAGTTTCAAGACCTGCTTCAAACCCTGCAGTCTCGCTGGAAAGCCATCGACTCGCTGCACTGGGAACTAGATAGTCAGATGGACGGTCCCAACGTGGAGTATGAAAGTACCTTCGCTTCATATGAAAAGAAATATCAGGCTGCAAAGAAAGCCATAAACAAGAAAATGTGGTCTGCAGCGCATATAGAAAAATCGACACCTCAGATGGAAATTCCAATTTTCAACGGAAATTATAATACGTGGGTTTCATTTAAAGATTTATTTGATGAAACTATACACAATAATAATTCCATTTGTAATGCACAGAAAATGCAATACCTCAAGTCTAAGGTTAAGGGGGAGGCAGAGCGCCTGATTCAGCATTTACACGTCAGTTCGGATAATTATCAGGTGTGCTGGGACATTTTAAATCAGCGTTACAATAACAAAAAACTAATTTTCACCTCACATATGAATATTATGATGAATTTACCATCAATGCAACAATCAGTCGGTCTTATCAAACGCATGCATGATACTACACAAGAGTGTCTAAATGCCATCAAGAATTTAGGAGTCGATATCAGTTCCTGGGACCCTATTATTGTGTACCTTTTAACTCAAAAGTTAGATACGACTTCATACACAGAGTATGTGGGGGCGGTCAAGAACCCACGTGAATTACCAGATCTGCAGGAATTTCTTCAATTTTTAGAAGCAAAATTTACAGCTCTGGAATCAGTACGTAGGAAACAAGATAATCCTTATCAAAAAAATCAAGCACTTAATAAAAATCAGAATAATACTATATATAAACCATCGGTTAATAAATCTTCGTTTACTAGCGGTAAAAAGGTTGTGAAACCCACCGTTAGCAGCAAGTTCGATGCTTCGTCATTAAAATATTATAAATGTGCGTTGTGCAATAGCGGCGAACATGGTATTTATTTCTGCAAGCAGTTTTTAGACATGTCACCATTTATTCGACTGAAAACAGTTTCAAAATTAAAACTTTGCCCAAATTGTCTATATGATCATCATGGAAAACCATGCCTATCAGATAAAGTTTGTCGAGAATGCAATATGGTTCATAATAGACTATTGCATGAAGCTTTTACGTCACAATCTGTTGACGGGGAAGGCTCAAGCGCGCGTGCCAACAGGGGCACCGACGCGGCCACAAACGCTAATGCAGGCAAATCGGTACGAACTAGCTCACACGTGTCTCTTCAAGACGACTGTTTTGAGGTTTTATTACCGACAGCTTTAATTAAAATTCAAGCCGAGGATGGTTCACACCATATTATTATTATGCGCGCTCTTCTAGATCAGGGTTCTCAAACCTCTCTGATAACAGAACACGCGGCACAGCTCCTGAAAATACCTAGGAAAAGATGCATGGGAGTCATCACGGGTATTGGGGATAAGGAAAATAACATTAAGGGTATTATTTCAATCAGATGTTCATCAGTTGTCAGCGATTTTACGTTTGAAACAGACGTAATAATTATGAAAAAACTTATAAAAAACCTTCCAAGCCAGTCATTTTCAAAGCCTGACTGGTCATACTTGGACCACATAAATATGGCGGATCCAGAATTTTACAAAAGACGTCCTGTAGATATTTTATTAGGCGCGGACGTTTACTCAATTATATTGATGGACGGAATATGCAGAGCAAATTCGACCTTACCGACCGCCCAACAAACGCGGCTTGGGTGGATTTTGAGTGGAAATGTTAAATCTTTCCAATGCAATGTAGTTTTACATAATATAGAAGATTTGCAGAAATTTTGGGAGATAGAAGACATATCAGAACAGTCAGAATTATCAACAGAAGACAAGCATTGTATAGAATTTTATCAGAAAACAACTACCAGGAGGCAAGACGGTCACTACGAAGTCCGTTTACCCCTGAAAACCGATTATCAGAAAAACTTAGGCCTTTCAAAATCAAAAGCAATTGCACAGTTTTACAAGTTAGAACAGAAATTTATAAAAAATCCAACTGTTGCAAAAGATTACATACAATTTATTAATGAGTATTTGTCGCTCGGACATATGATACCGACCGACAATTGCAATACGAAACTTAAGTGCTATTTGCCTCATCATTGCGTCACACGCGAGGATTCTACTACAACTAAATTGCGTGTTGTTTTTAACGCGTCAGATAAAACATCTTCTGGGTTAAGTTTAAACGACGTGATGTCTCGCGGGCCGAACCTACAACAAGATCTGCAAAACCTCATACTCAAGTGGAGGCAATATTAATATGCATTGACAGCCGATATAGAAAAAATGTTTAGACAGATATGGGTAAACAGTGATGACCAGCATTTGCAGATGATTATGTGGCGAGATAGTTCGATTAAAAAACTAAAAGAATACCGGCTCGCAACTGTGACATACGGGACTAAAGCAGCGCCATTTCTCGCCATGATGACGCTTAAGCAATTAGCGCATGACGAGAAACCTAACTACTCAGGTAGCTTGGCTCCCAGTGTCCTAGAGGAATCATTTTACATGGACGACCTTGTCCATGGGGCACACTCAATACAATCAGCAAAAAAATTACAGGCAGACATGATCAATCTTCTAAAAGCCGGGGGTTTCAACCTTCGTAAATGGAAGTCCAACTGTCCCGCGCTTCTTGAAAATATCAGCGGAAACGTAAAACAGCAGGAAACATTTGACTTTAAGCAAGTAGAGTCAACAAAGGCCTTGGGTCTAAGATGGGACCCACAGGAGGACTATTTCACATTTAAAGTAGATAGGTCTACTACAGCAAAACCTACAAAAAGGTCCTTACTATCAGAAATATCAAAGATCTTTGATCCGCTTGGTTGGCTCTCCCCGTTTACTATCAAACTTAAAATACTCTTCCAAGACATCTGGAAATCACAAGTACAGTGGGATGAACCTATACCGCATGAAATACATGACGAGTGGAACAAGATCCTGCAAGATATCAATATAATTAACCAGTTGCGAATACCGCGGTGGCTGCAAACTCGAGAGCAAGATCAAATCGAATTATTTGGATTCTGTGACGCTAGTTTAAGGGGAATAAGTTGTGTAATTTACTCTAAAATAAATAGAGACGACGGCCCTTTAGTCACATTAATAGCGGGAAAAACTAAGTTAGTACCGCTGAGTAAACAATGCTCCCTACCTCGTCTAGAGCTATGCGGCGCAGTTTTGCTTTCTAAATTGATGTCAAAAATCAAGGCAAGTCTAGCAAGTTATGACGTCATCACCTACGGATGGATAGATTCTATGGTGGTACTGGGTTGGATAAACGGTGACGTAGACAGATGGAAGCCGTTCGTGGCAAATCGAGTAAAACAAGTTACATTATCGATGCCACCCAACTGCTGGCGATACGTAGCATCGAAAGACAACCCAGCAGATTGTGCTAGTCGGGGAATCACAGCTTCTCAACTGAGAGATCATCCCCTCTGGTGGGAAGGCCCATCCTGGCTACGAGCATACTCACCTAAAAATGATAAACCGCAGAATTACATTACAGCTCAAGAAATGAAAAAATCCAAACAAGTTAATGTTATCCTATCCAGCGGGCATGAAATAATCAAAAAACTGTTAGATAAGCACAACTCGCTCCGTAAAGCGGTCAGAATTCTAGCGTGGGTAATACGATTCGGCAAAAAAGGTAGTAAGCAAAATTACTTAAGCGCGCAGGAGCTAAATAGATCTACAAACATAATAATTAAAAATATTCAGCGTGAAGAATTTTTTGAAGAAATAAAATATTTGCAGGAAGGAAAAAGCGTAGGCAGCAAAAGCAAGATATATAATTTATGTCCTATTTTAGACAATAATCAAATTTTAAGGGTCGGCGGTAGGCTAAGACACGCGCACATGGACCCTGAAATGAAACACCCGATCATACTCCCTAGCAACACAAGATTAGCGGATCTCATAATAGATCAGGCACATGAACTCGCGTATCATGGCGGAGCGCGATTGACTACCGCATACATTCGCCGCAAATATTGGCTTATTGGCGGAAACAACGCCACGAAAAAACGACTGCGGTTGTGCGTCAAATGCAAGAAACACAATCCCAGCACACAACATCAAATAATGGGCGACTTGCCGTCAGCGAGAACTAATCCATCTCGCCCATTTTATCATTGTGGCATAGATTATACCGGTCACGTGACCCTTAGAGCCAACAAGGGCCGTGGTATCAAGACCACAAAGGGTTACGTGGCAGTGTTCGTATGTATGGCGACCAAGGCCGTACATCTCGAACTTGTGTCAGATTTGACAACATCAGCTTTCCTAGCTGCCTTACGCAGAATGACAGCCAGAAGGGGGCTACCAGGTCATATCTACAGCGATCAAGGAAAAAACTTCATAGGAGCCGACAAGGTGCTAAAACAGGAATTATCAGAACTAAAACAGATATTTAATCAAGAACTTATGACTGAGATAGCAAGTATGAACATAGAATGGCATTTTAACGCGCCTTCTTGGCCTTCAGCAGGTGGCCTGTGGGAGGCAGCGGTTAAAAGCCTTAAGCATCACTTAAGAAGAGTGATAGGCGAACAAAATCTCACGTTCGAAGAATTCACAACACTTCTTGCTAGCTTAGAGGGATGTTTAAATTCGCGGCCACTTTGTCCCCTTACAGAGGACCCCGACGATTTGAACTATTTAACCCCGTCTCACTTTTTATCTAGTGGCCCGGTGTTAACCCTTTATGATACAGAAACAGACCTCAGAACCAGGTGGCATCTTACCCAAAAAATATTTAATGATATATGGCGACGTTGGCGTGACGAATACTTAACTCAACTTACAGCAAGAAGTAAGTGGCGGAAGCCTCAAACAAATATCAAGTTAAATGACGTCGTCATTATCAAGGACGACAACCTCCCGCCCGGGAAGTGGGCCTTAGGTCGCGTAGTCGAGCTTTACCCAGGACCCGACGGCTATGTCAGAGTCGTGACTTTAAAAACCAAGAATGGTCGAATGCAACGGCCGGTTGTTAAGTTATCGATTTTACCTGTACATCAAGATCAGAAGCAAGAAAAAGATGTAGACGAATATCAGGACTCAGATAGCCAGAAATCAGAAAAACCACAATTAAAAAATAGTCCGAGGTCTAAGAAAATTCTTAGTTTCTCAAATATAGGCATGCTATTGTTTACATTATTTTGTTTATGCCTGCAATCGGTCAACGGCTCATACAACCTGACTCCATTGCAGGGAAATAATAGTATTTATTTTGATCGCGTAAAAGACATGCAGCTGATACGAGACGATTGGAAGCTCGTTGTGTATTACGATACTCGACCTTATCAAGAAGGCAACAAGGCAGTCACGAAATACGTCAAGTACTTAGATCAGTTATGCGGCAATGTTATGGTCGAAATGCGATCACATTGCGACGGGATCATGTGGCAAATACGTCATGAGGTGAATGAATTAGAATATTATAACGATATCCTAATGAATCATAACAAGAATCATATACGTCGCCGGCGCGGACTGATAAATGGTGTCGGATATCTAGCTAATAGTTTATTCGGCGTACTCGACAGCCAATTTGCCGACAAATATGAGCAGGATATAGGTCTTATTCGAAAAAATCAGAATCATTTGGCCTCCCTTTGGAAAAACCAAACTTCCGTCGTCGAAGCGGAGTTTAACTTGTTAAAACGTACAGAACTACTTATAGATAAACATCACAAATTAGCTACTCAAAAAATTAACCTCCTATCAAATGCAGTTAATCAAGTGAGGTCTGAAATTCAGAACGTATCAATTATCAGCGACTTTTTATTATCAGCCATGATCACTAACAACCTTATTCTTAATCTTAAAA
Source organism: Meganola albula (assembly GCA_936450015.1). NCBI lineage: Eukaryota > Metazoa > Arthropoda > Insecta > Lepidoptera > Nolidae > Meganola > Meganola albula. The sequence continues at coordinate 2,736,379 of OW388164.1, forward strand.
ATATTCAACAAACCCTGCTAGACGCTGTGACGAATATTTATAATGGAAAGTTTGACTTCCACCTTCTCGCTCCTGATCAATTAAGGCGCGAACTGGGGATCATATCTGGAGAGCTCCCCAAAGATATGTCGTTACCTATCAAGAAATCCGACAGTTTATCAGACATCTATAATCTGCTTCAAGTCCGAGCAAGGGTAACTGACAGATTCGTAATATTAGAAATTAGGGTTCCACTCATCGGCGAAGAGGTGTACGAAATCCTCAAATTAATTCCGATTCCTCAGCCAACACCCGCCGGCTATGAGGTAGCAGTGGTACCTGTCGCAAAATATGTCGCTGTCAATCTGAAGCATGAAATTTTTATCAAAATAAACGAGGAAGATTTAAGGTCTTGTTATCAAAAAAACGCGCAGTTAAGCCTTTGTCACCTTAGCCGAACGATTTATCTCATCAAGGACGATTTGAGTTTCTGTGAAACATTGCTCACTCCAAGAAAATGCAGAACCTCCAGTACATTATGTAACAACAAATGGATGGAATTGTCTAAATTCAACACATACTTCTATTTTTGCTGCGAACAATGTCAAGTGAAGCTCGTATGCAATGATCAAATTACACCTGTGCAAATCTCTAATTCCGGGTTCTTTCATGTCGATCAAGGATGTACAATTAAATCTGCAGATTTCTTTGTTTATTCGCATAGACAGGAGGTCAGCCAGATTAACGTGAGCTCGAGTATTACGTTACCAGAAATTTCGCAGATTAATCGCATTATTAACATCACGTTACCTGAAATATCACTAAATAGTAGCGACTACTCAGATTTATTTAATCAAACAATTCAGTTACAAGAAATAAAAAGAAATCTAGAAATCATGAAGCGAAGTGAACCACTTCTAGAAGGTAGGATTTCTAACCACGACGTCCATCACTATGCAGCGATATACATTTTGTTCGCATTAGTGGGTTTCGGGGCAGCAGTTTTGGTGTGGCGATACATCATGAAGAGAAGAACAGTCGGAAGTCCAGCAGCGGGTACGGGCGCCGCGCCGCCGCCCTCGCCGGCCCGCCAGCTCCCGGAGGCAGCAGCGCGCTCCCACGCGCCCTCTTTAACGGCCGCATCCACAAGTGTCCAGTTCACTGAGCTACACGAGTTATCTAATAAAAGTGCGCGTGTGTCAGTGCGAAATAAGGGATCATTTCCTAAAGTTCACAGTGCGTGTGTGCAAGTGAAAGATACGGGGTCGTCCCCGATAGTGTTCAGAGCAGGATTTAAATCTCCAGATGAACCTATATACACAGCTATAGTATAAAATTAGATTTAAAAAAAATGCCCATCATCTTGTAATCATTATCAGTACTAATCAGTAGTTTCAGTAGATATAAGTATAATTGTTTATCACCTTGTATCACTTGCGGCATCTCATCTCCACGACTAACTCCATCTTTCTCGCCCGGGAATATGTACGAGCATGCACGTACATTTGCCGAATCAGCAATTAGTTTTTAACCTAACTTACACATTTATATAAAATCAGTTCGTCATCGGTAATCAAGTAAACCGCACGTTCTCACATTACTAAATTCATACCCATTTCTTACTTTAATATTATCAGTTTTACAATATAGATTTATTAGCAACTATCAGTGTTTAATATCAGTCTATCCCATTATCAGTTCTATTTAGTTCTATTTAGTTTTATCGCGCGACAATGAAACCGGTTTGTTATTTCTTTCGATCACTCAACTGTGGTCGAATCCTTCGCTACGCTATAGGTACTCAACCTATATAGTTTTGTAGCTATCTCTGTAGATTAGCACTCATTTCTTTTCTACCGGTTTTAACAATTTAAACGCATGAATGAGACGAGTGACGGCTTCTATGTTAAGATTTCTTCATAATATTCGCAACAAACCTTTTAAATTACAAGTAACCTTAGTGTTGTAGTTAGATAATACGGACAACACTCTGGTTCGGTTATATTAGATAAAATGGTACTCAGCTGAACACAATCTATTGTCTAATGGTAAAATAATCAAAGGCACAACGTAAAATAAATTTAATTTATTTCTAGACAATCTTAAAATAATGCGCATACGAGGGCGTCTTAGTAAACCTAATAAGTTTATATACGCTAAAAATTCTATTATATTATTTTCCCTGCTATGTATCCTAGACAAATCATATGGTATTTTTCCTGTTTATTTTGTCACATGCGCTAATATCTGGAGTTAGTTAGAGACCTCTCCAGTGAGGTACCTATATTAATTAACATTAAAGAGGTTTATTTCTCATCAAGACACACCATCAGAAATCTATTCCGACAGCATTGGTCGCAATTTGTCGGTAAAAAAATTTATTTTGATATTTTTCAAGCAATCGTAGTCCAGATATTTTAGAATTCGCTACTAATAAAAAATCAATTAACACTTTAAGCCGCCTTATAATCCGCATTTCGGTGGTTTGTATGAATTAGGGGTGAAATCATTAAAATATCACCTCCTCCGTTATGTAACGCGCATTTAACTATAAAGGAGTTTTGCACAGTACTTACGCAAAAGCTGTCTTAAATTCCGTACCTTTGTCTCCTATGTCTATGACCCACAGGACTTCCTATCGCTCACTCCAGGACTTATCCTGATTTGTTGCTCACTAAACGCACCAACTTACGACGACGAACGCGATGTTCCTGCTACCTGCCACAATCGCTATTAAAGGATTGAACATCTGTACCAGCGACAAGGACAATTTGAAGTTAAACGAGTTAGTGGTCATCATAGACAAGAATCTTTGCCCCTTGCAATGGCATATGGAACGTGTACTGCGCACTATCAAGGGTCAAGATGGTTTCGCAAGGGTTGCTAATATCCAGACGGCGACCGGCGATGTAAGCCGAGCCATTACAATGGTCTGTCCGCTTTTCCAAGACAACGATAAGGATGCTGCTGAAGAACATTGAAAGCCACTGCTTCCAAGGCCGGGGGCATGTTCAAGCTTTTACACATCTAATTTGGATACATCTAGCGCCACCTATACGCAACTATTTGAACTACAATTCGCAATGATGTTGGGTGTCTGCGCATGATTGGATTAATATTCGCACCCCTTCTATTCGCAATAAATATTCCCTTCTCTTTCTTTCCTGTACATGCATCTCCTTCTTATACACGTCATTCTAACAAAATAAAAAATTCGCAACGAACGTCACCGACACACAAAATTGTACACGCTAAAATTATCTGAAAGTTTGTTAAAGTCGATAATACAGTATTTTTATTTATACGCAAGTTTTATTCCGCAACAATCCTGAGATCTTCAAACATCCAGCTACACGCCAAGGAACCGCCGCCCCAGTCCCACAATATTATTATTATTAATATTTGCTATTGGATATCCTTATATATTAAACCTAGCTAGAAACTTTAGTGCAGTCATAATAAAAACGGACGGATTACTTAAACCGACAATATTTATAACTTAGTTACGTTAAAATGTCAGATGCTTCCTCTTTCCTTAAGACAGCAGACAGCAAATTGGCTCACCGGATGTTTCGGCGAGCCTTTCTAAAACGGCCGAACCGATCAAACTTGCCTTTTGCCTTTCGGCAAAACGGGGACAGCAGTGTGTACTAAATTAGTCAATCATATTGTTTTGAAAGACGATGCCCACACACATCTTTCCAAATTGTTGTTGAATTGTTTTAATAAATCTGTATGTCTAAGAACTAATAATTCGGGGATATGTGACATCCGCCAAACTGGACTAGACTCGCGTGAGTGGGTTAAGAAAGTGGACAGAAAACAAGTATGCAGCTATGGGTCAAAGGGTTCTTAGTTTACTTTTTACCCCACCCAGCTCTCGATGCACGACGCACCTCGAAGGTGTCAATACTAAAGGTTCAAAATGTAATCACCAATTCCTGGCTTTGGTGAGTCTGGTTAGACTAGGGCTCTGAACTGGCTTTGATAGGTGACTTACCTTCAGGATCCAATAGTCTGGTGACACCATATTCTTTTTCAACCACGTGGAAAGCTGTCTCCAAACGCTCACGGACATGTCTTGATCTGGAATTAAAACACCGTCAATCGCACCATTAATTTAAAAGAACAGATACTATACGAAGCCTTTTACTTTCTAGTTGAATTTAAAATCATGTCTAGCTATATCTATCATACAGCATAACCGCTGGGGTCAGTGAGTTCTTAAGACCGCGTTTGGATAACCTAGCGCAGTGTTGGACTACCTCCTGCTAGGTGAACTGACAATCCGATAGTTAGCTAGCAGAAGTTGGATGCGACAAGCTGTAGTGGCGTCTATTTTTCTTCTACTAGAATTCCCATGCATATTGTTTATTCTCACCTGATATTACGCCAGTCTATCAGATCAGGACGGTTCCTGTGTATGAGCGCGTTGAAGGCGAGACCATCCCTCCAGGAAGACGTGAAATCAGACACCCTGACTCCCGGGTACTTGGCAGTGGAACGCCTGGCCCAGCTGAGCAGCGCTTCTCGGGCAGTCACATTCGGCTCCTGACCGACTACGATGTCGGATATCTGGGAAAAATAAGAGTTTATTAGTTTCAGTATGTAAAACACGTAATCTAATTGGGGAATGAATACCTAAGGAAATCGTGAACCTTGAGAATCTACAGAATTCTATCACTTAAAATTTCAACTATTAATAAGTACTTTGTGACTAACGCAACATTAAAATATCAAACTAATTTTTAAATAAAAAATATACAGAAATAACAAAAACCATAGAGATTACGTAAAAATATTGCTGAAAATTGCAAGACCATAAATTGTTATTAGGATGCCCCACTTGGCTATTAAAATATGATGTCATAAATGCCAGCGCCAGTTCCAGGCAGAGCAGTTCAATGCACGGCCTGGCTTACATCCAGATTCAATAATAGACCAACTATGAGGAAATGCGACCCTCGACATTCAACTACAACATATTTATTGACGTTTGAACTAATTACTAACTAACTTTGGTGTTTTGTAATTGATTGTGACTGTTTCCATATTCAAAATCAATTCATGATACCATTTAATCTACTTGTCACCTAAAAGTAAATGAACAACAGACATTACTATGTCAAGGTCACTTGATAATAAGGGGACCAACCCTTCCCCTTGTCGTACACCCTACTTTTAAATACGGAAAAAGCTTTATCTGCCAATTACAAATAAGCGGTTTCTTACACATCGTTTTAATTACAATAAAATGTAATCTCGTCCTGTCAATTGTTATTGTAGGCTAATTCTAGATGGCCTAACTAAGCTATTTCCTTATGAACCTAACTATCACAAGCTTTTTATGAAGATAATAGCATAATGGCTTTAGAATTTATTGTAGTGCATTTAATCAAATAAGGAAAAGGCTGAAAATCTTAAATACAAAATACCAGAAGCTAAATTACAAGTTGTCAATCACAGCCAATGTTTACCGTAATATCATTTTGAAAACGCAAATAAATTCAAAAGCCTTCGATACATTTTGTATCAAATAGAAATGCTTTATTATCGTTTTGAACTATTTCTATATTGGTTAGACAAAAAATCACCGTTACCCGAAAAAACCGATCCACAAAATTTTGATTCAGGCCATTGAACCTATTGAAACTGATTTAATAGACACGGTGACAAAATGACTAGACTTTTGTAAACATGTTTCAAATGGTAATTGTAGATAGGTAGTTTGTATCTACAACAATAGTTCTTTAACTCAAAACGCAAAAGTAGAATAATTTTCATTATTAGTGAAATAGATATTTATAGTAAAATAAAGCTGAAAATGAAATGTATAATTTAGAAAGATAATTTAAATTATCTATACATGTAAACCACCACAAAAGAATATTCTTGATGATACATCATTAAGAATATTCTTTTCTGGTGACCGATTGATCTTCAGAATTATAAATCAGGCTGGTTTTTTTTTTACAATAACAGCCAGTTTCTTTTAAAAATAGTGCAATAGGTTACGTATAGCATAAAACTATTTTTCACAAAGATTGGGATAAAGAATTAGCAGATTTTTTGTTTTTTCTATATTGACGGCAACAATACAAAGTAAACTAATTAGTTCAATTAAGAAAGCATAATAACCGCCATCATTGATTTGACGGAATCAGTCCATGAAAACATGATGCTAACAACTTTCACTAATGCAGACCGTTATTTCATATCCGACTCAAAGGACTATTCTAGTTAAAAAATGGTTATGAAAAATCTAACGATGAAGTTAAAGAAAATCTCAATGAAATAATAACTTAATCGCAAGCAAAAAGAAAACAAATTGATATCGTGCTGCACTCACGAGATCAATGTAACACATAAGTTACATAAACAACTTATAACCAAACTTCTATTGTAGTCTAACATGTAAAATTCAAACGAATCACCTCCGTATTTTCTCCGTAATAAGGTCTTATAAGCTTTCGGTGATATGTTCCGTTATTTTGGCAAGCGTAGGCGTCGAGGCTAGTCTATGATGTCACGATGAAGACGGTGTCAGGGTCTTACTTAGATACTTGTTTTATTACGTATTTGTAACTTTAATAGAATTCTAAGCAACCTATTGACGTGACAAGAATAGAATAAATTACATTAGGAGCTTTTAGTAATATTTTCACTGCTTCTAAATCAAACTTATTCAAATGCACAATATTCTCTCATCTACTTTAACGGGCCGGTGGCGTAGTCGGCAATACAAATTGCCGACTACGCCATCTTAATTTGAACAGAGAAAATGGTTGGAATATACCACCTGCTTGGGACCCAGTGCTTAATTTACTTGTTTGGTACAAGTAAAATCAACTCAGAATTCAAGACACTGTAAGCACAGCTTGCTTAAAACTTAAAGCAACTTAAATAATAATGTTTGTAGGGAGTAAGTATTTATAATAATGGACGTCAAATACCTCAGTCCACCCGTGACAATGAATTCTGAAAAGACTTTGAAATCTCGGGATCTAAAATCTAAAATAAACCGCGATAAAATCCGTTATAAAATAATTTCACTTCAATAAAGCAAAACATGTCATTGTATTTTTGATTATTCCTATCTACATTGAACAACTCAAATTATTAAGTACTAAACAGATACAATAAATCACTCCATAACATTTTTTGCCACAAACAAAATCCTTTGTTTCTGTAACTAGTACATTTGAGATGGTATCAGTATAAAAGATGTGCTCTGTTGGAAAATAACCATTTCATGGTCGAAATATGATGACTCAATAGAATCGTTTGAAGTCATTGAACGTCGATGATAATAATGCTTTTTGTAAGTATTTTGCCGATGATTCTTAAATGTTTGGAGTTATAACTTTAAATAGTAATAGTAGTACTAATGCCTACTGCATTATTTTCTAAACCAGAACTTACATTCAAGATTTTGTTTTCAAGAACCTACTATACAAGATCTATGACTCTAAAAAATCTATGACTTGGGCAAGTCAGATTAATTAGATTTATGATAGCGAAAAAACAAAAGGACGAAGAAAATAAACAAAACCTGAGAGAAATAATGGATATATTTAATTTTTACCTGAGGACAGTTGCAGGGAGTTGGAGGTGGACAGTGACATACGCGGCACTAGACTCACATCTAAATAAGGACATGTCTAGATCTTATAACCGATTTTTATTTAATACGCCGTTAAGTAAGTTCCTACTAATACTAATATAGTTGGTAACACCATTGTGGGATCCATGGTGTTTAACACTAAGAATCCCGGTCCCAAATAAATTATTTAAATATTTTTTAATCGAATTTTTACTAACACTTAAAGAATTGTAACGAAAAAGTCCAGTACTTCACAAAAAACGCACATACATACGGGTACAAATGTATTACATTTGAAACGTAATATAATATCCGTGTGTATCTTTAAACATGACTAGTATGAATGTAATTAAAGCCGTGTTTTAGTTCATTTCAATATGCTATGCCATTTCAAGTGATGGCTTACTGATATTGACCACCAGTTCTTAAAACGGAATTCGCAAACTTTTGAATCGGATGATTGCTAAGAAAACATCGAATGTTCACAAGAAATCAGACGATTATACATTAAACATTGGATTAGAATTTGAAGAACTTTGAGTATTAATGAAAATATTAGTCACGAGTCAAAGACGACCAAATTGATGATGCGGTTAAAGAAACCTCACATCTAACAAATGGCGACCTAAATGAAGAGATGTTGCTTCAACACGACAGCAAAACTAAAGCTGCCGACGATTTGCGGTTCGCTCACAAAATGAATACAACACCAACAATAGCGATTTCCATTGAAATATAGTTCAGATAGTTTTTATTTAGATGTTATATTCTGTACAATACTGTATTGGACTTCTTGAGGCGTTTAAAGTTGATGTGATATCAAGTATATATTATTATGATCTCCGGAGTGGACATGTGGTCAGAATTTTGTATTTCCATTTTCTATTCTAATTTTAACTGATTTAGGAAGGTGAAATTCAGACATCAGGTGCATCACTCAAGCTTTCAGATATTGACGGACCTCCTGCTGTATTATCAGTGTGTAACCACATCTCACAATCGCAACCTTACACGCAAGAACACTACCAAAAGTTATTACATTGTGTCTATTCTGCAAGGTGGAGGTATGTTCTCAGTTGGAATGCTTTTTATAGCTAAAATTAATAAGCAAAAATTTATCTTAACGACTTTAATGTTGCAGCTTATTTTTAAATTAACTATTATTATAGTTTCCATTTTACTTGAAAGCCTTTCAAATATAACTGTTTATTACTAAAGCTAAATCTCATTCGTCTAAAAAAACTGTAAACAGTAATTGAGCTCGATGTAAATAAATCAGTGGAACTATTACGACAGATGCGATATTTCACGCTGATGGTTAAGGTTATTGCACACTGTCAAAATCAAAGCAAATTGGTCAGGGGATTTCAGAAAAACGACTTCATATAAAGGAAAAGAAATTACTAGATACATAAGTCCATGTATTTGGAACGATGTTCCTTGATTGCTGACAAGCAGAAATCGTAACATAAAGAAAAGCGTTATGCTTCCGTCTGCGACATTGCTGGTAGCGAGAGAATAGACAGATAGGAAAAAAAGGAGAGGGTAAATAACTAATATAGAGATAAACTCAGATATCAAATTAAATTAAATTAAATTTACAATTAAAGAAAAAGCAAGTTGAGAGCAAGGAAGTCAGTTCCTAACGGGAGTCCGTCAATTATGTCAACACTTTTTTGTAAAAGACGATTCTGCCTTAGTGTGAAGAGATCTTTATTGTGCCTCTGTGAAACAAGTGCCGTTCTAAATATCTCGATAGGATCGGTAGGCGCTGCGACCTTATACAGCAACCCGTTACGTAGTCTTCACATTAGCGTTGGGTCAAAGATGATAGCTAGTGTATAGGCACGTAGGATAAGATGGGGTTGTCTGTCATCATTAACTGGAAGGTAATTTGAAATTTGTTTATTTAAATGCGCTTAGTTACTTATCGCATAAGCAACATGAGGCTTACCAATGTATATTGCAATAAGGGACAAATCAATTGCCATTTATCGACCACAATTCCCAACTTCACATTGATAATAAGATGTTTATAACTATGTTAGAAAAGATGTCTTTTTTCACGTTTAGTAAGATATGCTTACAACTAAACCTAAAAATAGCCTAATTGTCAAGGAAGGTCTAGATCGCAAGCTCATAACAAAACTCGAGGCTAGTTTAAAACATCGTACAGAATAAAACTACAGACAAGACAATACTTTTATTAAAAGTAAGTAAATAAAAGCTAATTGTTGAATACAATCGAATCATGCATTTATATTGGGATATGATTGAAACCAATCGATTTATTTCTGTCCAGCATTGAACTTCAAGTGTGGGGGCAACGAACCTATTCGATATGTTTTATCTTAGTATCGATTGATTCGATTTGAAAGTATCTTTAAAGTGTTATTGCTGATACACCATTAGGCAGAAACGCTTAAGGTTTCCTGAGGACCTACCTCAGGAAACCTTAAAGTCCAAAATAAGAAACAAAATAATAGTTTTTTTTACCAATATTTCGTGACTCCCGTGACATGACTGACGCTGTCACGGGATTTAAAATTTTACTTGTACACCAGCAAATGGTGTTAATAAATCTTTGAAAACTTAAATGCTCTTTAATGTTCTGTAAAGACTAGGTTCTAAAGTAGCTCGTGAGGTAAGATATGAAAGAAACAATGGTCCTGCCACTCAACTAGACGTAGATACTAGTGCATCATGAACAAATAGGTTGCTCCAAATAAATATCAGCAGCGTGGATACAGTTCGTGAGGCGCGCTCGTGATCTACCGATAACTATCTGCCCACGGAGGCGTCACTAAGCAAAACAAGACAGTTTTACAGTGACATGCTAACAAAAGTTGCAAAGTAAATATTAGTTTCTTTTCTCCTATGTCAACAATAAATGTTACGCTTTGTTTTATAATTACAGCCGATTTCCGACTAAGGTAATTTTATTATTCAACATGTATGTACCTTATCATCTTTATCGAAATGAATATCGAAAATTCATTTTGGTCACTAAGGGACCTACCCTCTCTACTTATGATACTTAGATAACTCCCTAGCCTTCACCTGTAAAATCAAAAAAGTAACATGCGCATCTAGGTATGCAAGAACTCCAATGAAGAAACTTCAAGCCTTACGAAAAATAAATAATGCTTGTTATTTTTAACTAAGTAACATTCCAAACGATGGAATTCCAACAGAATTAAATCTAGTCACACGTATGCATTTAGCAATATCCTTTTAGGCCAAGGTATGGAAGTTTGCGAACGTGACGAGTTTAGTTTGATTTGAGCGATATGTTCGACCTTTATTTGGCATAACTTTATATGGTCCTGTCTTAAACAGTTAAAATATGTTAAAGTATTTGAAGACGCTTAAAATATAAATATTTGTAACAGATGTTAAATAAAAGATTAAAAAGGTAACCAAACCAAAACCAACAGCTAAATCCCCAAAATATTGCATCATAAGATGATATTCATCCCCACAGACTTAATGGCAGTTGTCAATTAACCAAAACATAAACAAAATAATTTAACCAAACCAACTAGTTAAAATACTTTGGGCGCCACTCATAAAAAAAGATACCATGGTTTTTTGTATTCTTAAAATATTTTAACAACAATGTGACCATACTAAATAAATTATAGTCTCTAGACTTTAAAAACTTTGCACATCATAAAAGATAAGACGTTGGAACAGCTTATAAAATAATTGACCAATTAAAATACACGTATGTAAGTGAAAGAGAACCGACAGACCGTCGGTCTGATATACTGAGAACCCTATTGTACGTCTAAAGAATTGGACAATTGTTACCCTTATCTCTGCTGCAGATTTTCACGCTGTACTTTATGTACACTACGAAATAAGTGCATTCATTTTGTAAATGCTTATGAAATGTTGATAAATGCAGTTTAAAAATAAGAAACACTTGGCAAAGCTACCGTAGACTTGTACTTTCTAAATCAAAGAAAGATCTAAGGCAATCATATCCTGTTGTAAAGAAAGATTTCAAGACAAGAGAATTGAAAGAACCAGAATGACACGGGACAAGTAAAAATCCGAGCAAAGTTCTGCGTGTTTAGTAATTCTACAATTCCACTCGTTGATACACAAAAACAGATGCCTTATAAAGTATACAAAATATTAATTGAATAAGTCAATATTAGCTCTAAGCAATAAACGTTACAGGACTAACACGACACTGAATAAATAAGGCCAAACGCACAAAGGACAAATAAGCAGACACTATACAAACAGATTACGCGGAACCAATCCGTCGAAGTACATTATTACATTATACAAATCTAAGATATTATTAAGTCATAAATAATAAACAGCTAAATGTTATTAGTACAATGAGATCATGCTCAAAGCAGTTGACATCATGACCATATATGGAGATCATAAATAGCTTGAGTTCGTATAAAAAAATAAGAATCATTAGTAGGAGTAAAATTAATTTATGAACAGAATTTAGTTAATGTGTGTAGCTAAACAATGGAAACGATTATAACGTATGCAGAAGTAGTCCTTAACACTAATAGAGCTAACAACTTGTTTTATTTAAGTCATAACTGTAAATATAAATAGGAAAGAGTAGATAAAATCCAAATATAAGAAAAATCTCAACAAATGAATCGATAGAAAATCGATGACTAACAATGTGAAATCTGCACTGTTAGGAATGACATCATCCAAAGATCCAACAAGCTTTTAAGATCCTTTCCAGTATTCATACATGCCATATATGCAATACGGGTTCCAAATCTCATAACGGTGAATATTTGTGTAAGATTTGGAACAATTTAAATTGAAAATATTTTCTCTTTGTCCATAAAAATATCGATCAAACTCCAAAACAAGATGTAAACACATTCCTAGTTTGGTACATAGTAACAAAGCTTAATTAAGTTTAAAACTCTCTTGAAATTTAGCCCGGATGTGTAATAAAAGTTAAAAAGATATAATCTAACTAACTTTGTTGGAGCATAAACAGTAATGAATTCGAACATAAGGTTCAATATAATAGACAAATCTATAGATAATTCGTGCAAGCTCGAAAAAGAAATCTCTTGTAAATATCCAATCGTCCTACTTATCTATTACAACCAGTACCTATAAGTTTATCATTTCACTGTAGTTATAACAATAAGCTTGTATTAAAGCCAATATAATTCTTTCAAATGCAACCGCAAATAAAACAAAATGCCAGAGATTATTATTAATCTTTAGATAGGACTCTTGCAAGCAATATGCTTTCATTAGTGTTGTATCACACCAGTCTTAAATATTGGAAAAGGAAACATCAAAAATTCAAAGACTGTATTCAATCATCTTGCAGTATAAATTGCATAGGCTCTGGGAAGCCGGCAGCAACGTTAAAGATGTAAAAGAATAGCAACTGGAGCACGTGAAAGAAGTTGAATGTGATTAAAAATCATACCTTCTCAACAACTATTAAGATAGTTAAGATTAGACTAGAAATTAAAGAAGTAAACAAAAAATATTACTTTTTCGGTTAAGGACTCTACATAAAATCATCTAATTTCTTCCATGACGAGAATGAACTGCAATAAAAAATTATAGTTCTCAGTATTATACTTTATGGAAATTTTAGTATACCCGTAAATACTTCTGTTTTAAGTAATTTTAAGGTAACGAGAGATGTGATGTGACTGGTGCATTTCTCGGAATATTAAATGTAGTAGCATCATAAAGTTTTAGTTAAAACGGTAGTTTGCTCAAGAATTTTAATCTAGATTAACCCGTTATTTAAACTGATACAGATAAAAATAATTCGAGACTCCAGGAAGAGATAAATTAAATAGCAAAAGTAAGACAGAGCAAAATAACTTCACTCAAAAAAATAAATTATGTAAAATTATAAGTCATCGTTCGCTAAATAAGTTTGCTACAGGGCCGGTTTCAATCCCATTTCAAGCAAAAAATGAACATTAAAAAGAAATAGTAAAATTTTAGAAGTATTTTAGCACCGCAATAAACTTACCCCAAAATATTTTTTGTGGGAACTAATCTCACAGTTAACAAGAAAATAATTCCATTCAGTACACATTGGATTTAATAAGTAATTTTTTTATATACCACAGTCCACAGTATGTAATGAAAATGTTAAACAAACAGTTAAACATGCTATATGTTTAACTGTTTGTTTAACATTTTCGATCTACTCCTTTCTCCCGTGACCTCTGGTCATTCTATATGAAATAGGTACATTCAATTACCATGAACTAATAACGGATATTCTACACTGTTTGAAACTTAAACATAATAGCGAAAGGTGGTAGATGACATTCGTCTCTTGAGAATTAGAGGCGTGAGCTACATCATGTTTGTTAGCTGAAAGTATTTAAACAGATATTTTTGTTCCACCCTTTTGTTTTACTAAAACAATAAGACATCTAAGATCAACATGTAATCTCACACTTATCTTTTCTATTTGTCGCATTCTCACTTTCTCAATTTGAGCCCTTTGCTTTCTACAGGCGCCAGCTTGTGTTTATTAGCGCGGAACTGCTACTTTCGATGTTATGTCGTATGTAAATTTCAGACTGGACCTTGGACTATAAAATAAAGAAACTTATAGGAATGTGTACAAAATTCTCTTTGAAAGTAAAGATTATGATTTCTTTTTAACCGACTGAAAAGGAAGAATAAATGAAAAAATTAAAAAAAGGAAAAGTAAATAAGAAATTGCAACAATAAGGTATCGTTTGATTGGTCTTTTAAAACCAAGTTTTCTTCAACAAATATTAGATACTAAAAAAGTCAATTTTATTAAAGGGACTAAAGTCAGTACTACAATTTCGCTACTGATGCTCCTGTAACTCAGGATTGACAGCGACACGTATGAAGAGGTTTTTAAACCCGACCAAGGCCCAAACTTACATAATCACAAAGATAGTTGAAAAAGTTAGAATCTTTAGTTGTCTAATTTGAATTCCACAAGGAGGAGTTAGCTTATTATTAACCATAATAGTTTAGGTAGGAAGTAGGCCGAATTAAGTTTAACTTGGATGTTTATCTAAGAGAATAAATCAATTTTCTACAAAATTTTATTAGATCATTAGCTAAAACAATTTAAACACAACAAAGTCACACGTTTTCACTTTATATCAAAACAAACCATCTACCGTAACTATTTAGCCATAGAGCACGGTCGCCAAGTTCAAGTTAACGCACCGATGCGCCTGCGCTAGGCGCACCTGTACTGCTTCCTGTCCACCATCTTGCGACATTATGATAATAACATACGTTCTAAGGTGAATTTGTGACATCTAAATCTTATATGCCTTAGTAGTACCCCTTACTTACTTAATTCGCCTTGTAATGCTGTTTTCGGCCATCTCTTTGTATTCATTGATCGTGATGATCGGCCCTTGAGGGAACAAGGAGTGCAACTATAAATTTGTTTGCGCTTGGCTATAACCTGCCTGTTGTTAAGCATTGTTAGCATTGCATAGTAAATACTGTTTCACTTATTACTTGACGACAGGTTCGGCAGGAAACATATGCCAGCAGCATAGAGCAACAAGGACCACGGCATCGATATTCTATTTAAACCTGATATCGACGGTGACAGGTGTTAAACTGTGTATAAAGTATTTGAGAGAAACCTTAAAAATACTATTTAGGATAATACTTTTGACAGTCCTTGGACCATTGCTAAAGTTTTAAGGTTTCTTTGAAATGCAAAAAACAAGTTTAATACTACATTGATAGCATTTGATGGACAATTGTAATTCAAAGAAATATATTAATTCTACTTAATCCAATACAGTTTATAGAATTTCCTAATAATTACAAAACTAAGGCTCAATTATTCAATAGGCATATAACTTTAATTTATGGAATAATTTTGAACAAATAACTATCAAAACAACAAAACAAAGGCCTGTCTCTGAAATAGATTACTCTAGTTTGAGAGGCAGGGTTAGTTACTTTTATTGTACAGATTAAATGCATAAAAGACCTATGCACTGAAAAAAAAGAAACCTTTTTAGAATAATAAATATATTCTATTCTATCTACCTATTGAACAATATGACCTAAGAGATAAAATGTGATACATGGATCTGTAAAGCTAAAGACACAATGCAAACAACGTTTAAAAGTAGATCAAAAATACAATATTTTACATAACCAGTACAAAAAACGGTGAACTCGTCATAACATAAGCAAGTGCAGTGGTAATTCGTACAAGGAATCACCAGGACGGAACGAGGGCGTCTACATACAAGTAAGGTTTAGCACACAATAAATGAACGGAATGTCTTTTTTTCGGATAAAACTTTTTAAAGAATTTCGACGAGCACGCAAGCAAGATACACGGATCAGGAAACACAGCAGTAGAAAAGAGCAAAGCCCCCTTACTTTCTTAACTTTACTTCTTTATGACACTTGGTACACTAACAGTGACAAAACATAAAACTAGCAGCTATTTACTATTCCTAATGATATTTGAATATATTTTTGCAATCTCCTTTTAAAACTCTTAAGTTTGATATCCAACTCGATAGGTTTGACTCAAAATAAAAATCAGACCTTTAACGACGTCGACGACGATGATTATTTAAAGTAAAAAGTCCGCTATTTTGTTTTTGAGTTGGGTTATTCAGACAAATCTAAATGACACCTTACTTGTTGCAATCCATTCAGCTGTTTGAGAGATACATGGTAATAAAGAAATTTACAAACATTCACTTACGTATATGATACGCGCGAAAAATATAACACTTCCTTGACAGTGGTTTAATAGCTTAGGTATAAGCTAGGCTCTGAAACGTATTTATAAGTAAGAGAATATATAAACGACGTTATGGTCGCTTCATATCTGCTGGTGTAAACTAGCATTTAACGCTAAGAGACTATGACGAATCTTAGAAATCTCATGTATGTTATCTCTTGCACATCTAAGTAGTGAATGTAGTTAGCAGCTATAACATGTAATTAAATAGGCAAAGTCATGTTGAATATGTAATGGTATTTGCGGTAAATTTATTTGCAGAAGACAACGTAACGTAAACGTTATGTACTCTATGACATAACTTGAGTTCGCTTAAAGTAATCAGTTTTACACAAAAAATATTTAGAAGAAGACTGTCTATGAAGATTATTTTAAAACATTTGTATTATTGTTTAAATCTTTGGATGGAAACTAGTTCCAATTCTCATAACGATAAATCTTCAACAAAGATTCGTATTTATAAGACATATTTATGGACAAAGAGAAAATATCAATCTGACTTCAAATAGTGATTTAAGCAGATCCCGAATTCGTTACTAAAAAAGGCTAGTAACAAAACCTGATTAAGAATCTATGTTTGAAAATGAGTCCGGATGTGTATCCAAATAACTTTTTTGAAGTCTAAACAGTAATGAATTAAATTAATGAACTGTTTTTGGAAGAGTGATCTGGTAAAGACAGATAATATTAGTAGCGATTATTAAACTGTACTGTGAATGTATGACAGTCTGAAATTTATGGTAGATTGGCTCAAATTAAATAATATCGGGATGACATCCCACTTACAATATGAGTTTACCCATTTAATACTTATAGGAAGACAGCATAAGAATGGCAACAACATGAAAAGGGTGGGTAACTTAATGCTTCTGGCATGGTGTAACGTATTAAAAACTACTTTTTCTGTGACCTTTAGTACTACTATCTACAAACGTAGGGATATTCTCACACAAACAGAGACAAGATCGTGACTCAAACGTTAGACGTTCTTCACACGCATTGTTAGACCATTGTAAACTTTAACTTCAAATTAAGATAAAACCAGTGATTTATTAAACGGAAATGTCACGATTGTATTCATTGAGTATGGAAGCAAACGATACATTTTTAATAGCTTCAATTCATTTCATTCATACTGGGCAGAAGTTGCAGGCGCCAGATATAAATGAAGTCTTTGGGAAAGGTTTTGCTCACCATCGGACTGTATCTACATGTAAGATAAACAGACAATGCTTCTTTACCTTTAGCCCGTAAAGTGTAAGATGTGGAAAATAGAAATAGATATAATATTCAAATTCTGAAAAAAAAAACCTACAACCATGAATGAATTTCTTACATGCATAACTAAAGATTAATAATGAACGTAACAATGAAATAAATATGTAACGGTAATGTATAAATTACACTAAATACGTATACGATAAATAATAATGGATTCAGTCTTTATTTCTATTTCTACACGTATGAAGACCCCACGATACAGGAAATCATAGTATGGACAGTATTCAAAACCATATTTGTTGGCTTTTTAAAAACAACTATATTTTAATTTTTAATGTTATTCATACACGTCCTCATGAATAAAAAATACACTAATTACAAAGTCTTTTTTAATTTTTTTTATCCCCATAGATAATTGAGCAAGCATCGGTCCGTAGCATCAAACACGCCACTGAAAGTGTACAATTTGCATGCCATACTAATGAACAGTTTTGTACTAATGAAGATTAACTATAGGTTGTGATTGTGAGAATCACGCGCAGGTATCGAACGTTACAATTAGAAATTGAAATTTCGATGTACCGATTTAGAATTGATCGTGATCTTGTAAAATATTTCCGAAGATCTACTAATAAATAACTACCTTCAATGTACTTTCTATTTATTACAATTCTGACTGTCCACAATGAAATTTATAGAACTCATATCGGAATCATAAGAATAACAAGCAATTTTGGGGATATGAACAGTTTGTCGAATTCGTCAGAAGTCAGAATACAAAAGTGCATACAAACTTAAGTAATTCAAATTATAATTATATAATTAGTCTTGGCAAACATTGTAACTTTGGCGTAATTACGTCTCGTTTTGTGTTCTTGAACTTAAGAGACCTTTGCCCGACTGTAGAATATAAAAAATATAATAGGTTTACTTACATCAGTTAACTTCAATTTATTCAAGATTCATAACCATAAAATTAAAAAAAATATGAATTTCGACCTAGTTATGAACTATCTCAATCACTTCTATTATTAAATAAAGAAACGATGGAATTTTGTACACAGATTCTAAAACAACCGTCAAATTTATAAAACTCCACGTTTTCGTAGAGAGATCTAAGCTATTAAAGACAATGATAGAATTTAAATTATTTAATTATTTTAATGACGTGACATTACCAAAATATAATGTTGAAGTGAAATCCTGAATAATAATAATATAGATAAATAATATTTTACTTAAAGGTTCAAATCCTACAAACGCTCACGACTGTCGTGACATTATTGAAATCCAGAGTTGAACTTTAAAGTGCAATTTAATAGTCACTGCATCAATACTTTCTATCAGACATAAGGCTATTTGTGCAGTTAAAACAACATCTTTAGTTTCTGATTCAATCAACCAGTTAAATTTGATCCTGAACTACAGAAACAAAATCTAAAACCGACCCTTGCCAAACTTCAATTATACATAGAACAAGTCAAATTTAAATTATGGGTTCTTAGACAATTAGATGGAGGTGGCTCAAGATCGTGATGTCTGGAAGGTGTTACGGGAGGTCTTTGATCAGCAAATACCAAAGATGATTGGAGTAACAATAATCCCGTAACATTTGTTTGTATTTTTTATAATCGAAATTCATTGTAAGAAAGCAACATTTGAAACAATAAACACAGCTGATGTACTTTTGAAATTGTTTAAACTTGCTAATAGTATGAATTCATTAAAGAACTCAAAGTGGAAACAGTTACTGTTAAGTGTACAATGTTGTCCTCCCCCTCGATGAACGAAGGCATGACCGCTACGGTTCAATAATCTTAACATTATGAGCTTAAAGCTAATCTATATACACTTGCTTTACCTGGTTGCAGTCAGGTAATATACAATTTAAAATATTCAAACTAGGCGCACTAGCAATTTGTAATAGAAAATGATGGCTGATTAGAAAATAAAGTCATCGCAAATTTTAAAGACAAGTTTCATAAAGTAATAAAAAAAAAAGATGGACGTATATTTATTTATTAGGATGAGATACAATAGGCTCAGCTATATAAACGACCAGGAGAACGATGCTAAAAGTCAAACAATACTAATATATAAACGTCAGCTGCAATAGGTGGTATATGGAATCACAATAAGAGACTGTAAATAACAGACAAATTCGCATAAAGTAGATTCGTTTCAAGTTAAGAAAATAGATAATTATGTTTATTACGTAGTGGTAATCTTAGTTTGCATAACTAAGTGAATATTTAAAACCTCAAATATGTATAAGCGAGTATCAATATGAAATACAAAGCCTAAATTCTAAGTAAGGTTATCGATAAAATCGGAGGTGACGTCATCAAGGCTGTACGGGTCATACATGCTCGTGCGCAGTTCGTTATTGTCATTTGCATAGTATTGAAGGCGATTAGGTCGCGTAACTATTTCAAAACAATTTTTTGCTTATACATGCCGAATAACATCACAACAGCTTCTTTGGGCTAGAGGTCTTGAATAAAATGTCCAGATTTGGCGTAAAATAATTACAAATTGATTTGCGTTTTAAAATCTTACGAAATTTAGGAAAGATTTTAGATAGCCTAACTTCCAGTCTTGACATGGCATCTATGATACGTCGCACTCGTCTATATTAAGTATCCTATGCATATATTCTATCGGAAATTGATAGCGCTACATTTTAATCAGAATCTAACTAAGTAGAATATTGAAATGCGTTATCGTCCTACGCTTTAATCAAGTTCTGATTGGAATATATTAAGTGCTTAGCTTCATAAATATTCATCTTGTAAATAAATACTTTTGACGCTAAGATTTCAAAAATAATTATCGACATTTTTTTCAACTATAGTATTTACAATATTGTTATATATTCAAATTGTTAACAAGTACGTACAATTTGTTCTGATCTACGAAATAAATAGATCTCTTAGTTAATCAACATTTAACGCAACCAAGCAAGCCATATGGCAGATTGATTTCATACAAATTGCTAACACAGTTCAACTCTCTCTACAATCGTTAACAATAGTATGAATTGGTATACACTCATGTTCATCACGACCACGACCATTGGTCGCAGAAGGTCAAACTTACTTGTATATTGAATGTTTCTTTGTAGTTTAAACTATTTCTCATTTAAATAAACGACAATTTTCCATAACATTTTGATACTAAAACTACAAATAAAAGCAATTGTGGAGCTTTAAATATAAGTTATATTTTCAGACACGATTCTGAAATCACAAAGAGATCTTCAGAAATGAATTTGATTATCAAACATCAATATCTGAGATTAATTTTGAAGTGGATTCGAGTGTTTAAATCTCAAAGATTATTTTATGCCTAAAATATTTCCAGCTAAAATAATCCCAACGAAGAACAAATATTAAAAGTGTCTATTTGAAATTTTAAAGGCAAAGGATAACAGATTGTCGGTGCCTTTCATAAACTAGAAACTACGAGTGCCTTACACTAACTAAACTCTGTATACATCAGTTCTACATAAATTCGCCTATTACTTTGAAATTATGTAGAAGCGAAATGACAGCCGTGTACGTACAACTATCATCAATTCAATGTCAGTGGTAATAACCGCAATGGGCGTCTTTCTTTAGATCATTAAAAACGCTATCAACTTAATAGATCCCATTACTTACAAATTCTAATATCTTATTATTAGAACTGAAATAATTGGATATTGCTGCTTCCCATGGAGTCGAGTTTAGAAGATATTTGATAAAGATTGGAATTATAATTCAACTCAACTCATATTAGTACATGAGTATTTATAGATATTGATATGGGAACAATAATGTATTTCTCTTTTTATCTAGTTTTATTGCTCTTATTACGATTGATAATTCCCAGTAATTTTATTTCATGTTTCCACATTAAAATTAATAAAATCATTAATCAACTCAATAAAGCAAAGCAAATAATACGAGTATATTACCTTAACTCGTCTAGGAAGTGACGATGCTTCCATCTCTACATGTCTATAATGTTCAGCGGACCTATGCACCTCCCTTCCTCGCAAATCCTCAGCTGAAGCCTTTTCCTCACCACGAGACAGAGTAGTCACCTTCCTTACAATCCTCGTGGTGATCCTTCGTTGTCCACTGTCGTCTTTCTTCGAGATCTTAGTAGACTCTAAAGAAGAGCCTAGAACCTCGGTCGACAATCTCTTGTTCGTGTGAATCGCCTGCAGCTCTGACACTCCTCTGCCACCAGCCGACGTGGGTACAGCTAACGCACTCTCTCCATCATATTCGAAGTGCGTTTGATTCCCGTCGTGAACTATACGGCCGTTGTAGCTCTCCTCCCGGTAGGATCCAGAGCGATAGCTCGAAGTCCTCTCCATACCGGGATAGTTTCCGTCGTACACTGTCTCATGTCTGGTCAGTCCTTCCCTTAAGCTTCTCGGAACAGACGCCAAATTTAGACTAGTGGTGATTGGAGAACCGACGGGAGATGGAGAGGATTTCTTCAAGCTTGACTTCAGGGGCTTCGAGTCATCGTTTTCCAACGTTCCCTGAACGAACAGACGCTTGCTGCTGCCGCCTTCTTTTACGAATCTGTACATCGACATGTTTTCTCAGGCCTTAAGGCCTTCGTAACACATAATACCGTTCACTGTAAAGAGTTCCCACTTATTAAGGATTCGATACGCACATCTTCTCTACATACACGTATACCGGTGACAACTTACAAGTGAATAAGGAATAGCTTAAGGCTTAACTTTAATGCTGTTGTAATGTTTTGCGTAGTGTGCTTGAAGTCAGTTTTTTTGGAGGCACTAAATGTAAACATTAAAAAAATATTATTTTACAGTCAATTAATTAATATGAGTGTTTATATAGATAAAAAAAAATTGGTTGCCTGTAAATTCGGTATACGGGCGAAAGTTTTACGTGACAACGACTTTGAGTGGTAAAATAATTTTAATGTGAATATTCATTCGTATAGTAGGAAGAAGGATGAAACATAGTTGAGTGGGAGAGAGACGCAAGGCATTCGGCGGGCCTCTCTCTCGTTCGGTGACTCATCGTAACGTTACCGAGCGTTACACTTTTTCATAAGTGCCTCCCAGCCGCAACCTAATTTAAGACGTTGTCACATCAAAACCCAAGAAATTTAATTCAAGAAAGTAAACTGATAGAATTTGAAACTAAAAGTGGTCGAATGCTAACAGGCGGCGGATTAGGCGAGGCACTGACTCCGTATATGGACTGCGGTGGCGTTGTATATGGTGAAGCCCTTCCGGCGGACGCCAACAGGAAACTTAAGGACAAGGTTTTAAAATGTAAGTGATTTAAAGCCGATTTGTCGGCTCCATAGAGAATATATTCCATAGAGATATAAAGAACTGCATTTAATATAAATATTGAGGCATATAAAGTTCAAGTTAGATTGTTATTAAGACAAGAAATGTAAAGGGGAGAGGATATTAGAGAAACTGTTTAGACTACAATAGTCCATACATTTGAAAATACTGATATAGAAGAGTTTAATCTAAATGAGAAAGTTAAGGTACTGAATAACCTTTCACTGTTTAACTTTGAAAGGAACACAACAGATGCTACTATTAAATTGATAATAGATACCGGTTCAAGTGCTTAAGGGGCAATTAGGGTTAAACACACATGATCCATCTCTACTCTTAGTAACTAAGCATTAAGATTTATTTCTCTAAAGCCAATTATGCTAAACTTTATGAAGGCATTGAAATATTGCCAGTATGTACTACTAATATATCTTGTACTAATGCAGATTTTATTTTCTCGAGTTAAAAATAATTTACTATCACAATGACGTTTAGCGCATGGCAGCTATACGGAAAGAATGTTACCGCAACGGAAATGCTTATTTTTAATTTAACCAAGCACCAATCTGTGAATCTACTGGTCTTTTGGTTTTTTATTAGATAGTTAGTAGTAGACTCCAAACAATGGTGTTCTAAGCGAAGCGTAAGCGACTAGTCAATCGGACTGTAATCTAAATATTTAACAATATGTACACTAGGTAACAGCTCAACAATATCATTGTCAAAGTCAAAGCTTGACTTGACCTAAATAGGGGGCAAACATTTGCAACAACTGGTTACACTTTGATGTCATAACGTCTGTTTATAGAGCGAAAAAAATATTATTTTGTTTTGTGATGTTTTCCATTTGCATACATTAGTTCTTGATTTTGATATGGTGATTATTTCTGTTGTTTTTAAAAGGCTGCATAACTATGTGGTCTTTGCTTTGTTTAGGGCGTAATAAAATCTCGTGAAACATCCTCTACAGCTCACTATTCCTCAGGGATCTAACTATTCCAGAAGCGTTAAATCTTGTAATACAAGAATTTAACAATTGGATCTAGAAATTTTTCCATTGATGCCATTGAGCCTAAAGTTTTGTATTTTTAGATTACATACATATATTAGAAGTACTAAATAGATTAATTTAGTACTTCTAATATATATAAAATTCTCGTGTCACAGTTTTCGTTGCCATACTCATCCGAAACGACTTGACCGATTCTTATGATTTTTTTATGCATATTCAGTAGGTCTGAGAATCGGCTACTATCTCTTTTTCATACTCATTTTTTTTTTAATAAATACGCGGTACGAAGTTCGCTGGGGCAGCTAGTTTGATATAAAATTTACTATTCAATGGTACTTGATCGCAAAATCGTGCAAACTTTAGCTTTGGATGCATAATGCGACATTGAATGTTTCCGAAAATCTAAATAAATCTGAACATTAAGGCTAAATCTGTTTTAACTGACTTGAAAAGCGGAGGTTATCGATATTTGTGTTGATATAACTCCGTGGATTTATGAACTGATTTGTTAAATTCTTTGTTTGTTTGTAGATTTATATCAAAGTGGTCCCATTTTTTTTCGCACTATTTATTTTTTCTTGTATGAGGTAACTCCTACATATAGTGGCTTCTATAATTTATCTATAAAGGGATATACGTATTTTAAAGTTTGTCTATAACTAGTAGCAATGTAGTATCAATATTTGCTATCTGTATAGTTGCCAATAAAATATTTGCGCTTTAGTGACCAACATAGATCAACAATGGTAATTTGCTACCAGCCTACTGGGTAATGTGCTAATTTCTATTGTTCATGTCGAGGTCCCTTCAAATATGCCAACTGTTGTGCCTACTTAGTAATACGTACAGAACATTATGTGTTTCATATTAGTAGTGTCAATAGTTTCGCTCGCTACTTTGTCTGTGTGACAAAAAAGCATCTCAAGCGCCTTTGTATGTATTAATCTGTGAACCTGGTACTTAGATGACTTTACATCCATGCATCCTTACGAGATGCCGCGTGATTGTCTGTAGTGTCTTCTTATAATTAGTAAATGTATACCACTACATGTTATAAAACTAGGTCCCCGTCTATTTGTTCGTGATGATTTCAGTCATGCGGTTTTAAACTTTGGCCAGATCGATCCATGAGAAAGGTTTATCTGTTTAACCACTTCTATAACACGTTCGAAGTCGGGGCTAGTCGCTACTACCATTTTGAAGGATTGTTAATAATTGTACTTGACATTGAATGTTTTATCGATCACATCATCAGACCGTTTTACTGTTATTTACATACTATATATCCAAGGTCTCAAGATTTTAATGATCCTTTACATCGCCTTGGGTGCAACAATTATTCCGTCATAATATATATGTTACCATACCTTAAAACCTTCCTCAAGAAGTGAGCTATAAAACTATAAAGTATTTTGGTAGTTAGACTAATTGTTTTTTCTGAAAATGTAGGAACCAAAATAAATAAATAAATATTCTGGGAAATTAACACACACGGTCATCTGGTCCCAAGCTAAGCAGAGCTTGTGTTATGGAAACCAGATAACTGGTCTCAACTATACATATAATAGTCTAAAATTTTTAAGGTCGGTTTACTTTTGAATGATTTTAGTTTGAAATACTCGATTCCGTGAGGTAAGTTTTCCGAACAATTCTGTCAGTTTAGCTAGATATATGTCTTTATAATTATCCGAATCAGCGTGTTTTTATTTCCTACTTATTACAGGAAGCAGAGCCTCGTTTTAAATCTTTATCACAATAAATCATATATCGTGTGTATTTAATTATACAAGTGTGGGTGATAAGTTAAAATTGTTTGCGGGGGTGGGTGTTAACATTCAATGGTGACTCCCACGGGTGGACCTTGAACAACTTTATATGGGTTCGACATTTTATAGCATAATTGTTAGTTTGATTTTAATTAGGCGTTCCACATTCCAGTTTGTTACAATGCATTTTTTATTATTATTGCGCAATCGTTTATTTTATTATCAACTGGTTTAAATTCTTTTGATCTTGATTCTGAATTATACTCGTTTTTCACTTCAACCCTATTTAGTATTTCAGTGCTGGGCAGGGGTCTTCCCTCAATCTTCTATCTATCTTACGAGTTGAGAGAGCTTAGGATTTATTCACACACGCTGGTTAAGTGCGGGTTGGTGGATGTCCATATCATCGAATGATTAGATCTTAGACATGCCGGTTTCCTTACGATGTTTTCCTTCACCGATATTGAGCAACGGCGATGTAACAATTCCCACAAAGATGTGTGTGCACGACCGGGAATCGAACCCACGACCTTATATATTTATAAAGCGAGGCCCGTACCGCTGCGGCACAGCTGCTCGTTGTATTTTCTTATTTTTATATTACCTCTACATTAAAAACGATGTACAATAGGTTTAAAGGATTTTATCGCGGTTTAATTTACTTTCCTACCGATGGGGGGCATGTGAAACATTCGATTTTCGAAAATCCGAATTTCCGAAAAGCTTTTGGCACATATAACAGTAGATATACCAACACCTATACTGTTCGATTATGCAATGTAATTAGGTACATTCTGTACAAGTCAAACCAGGTCTTAGTATAATATTTCTCTATCTCTTACTCATTTTCTCTACCTCTATTTCTCTTTCTTATAACACTGAGAAAAAATGAGAATGGTTTTACAAACCCATAACTTACTTACTAGCATTTCGTTCTAAATAATGTTGGTAAATAAAGAATGAACTGTATTCGGAACAAATAGATACACTTTCGCGAGATTATAATTTGTTACAATGCTATCAAATGATGGGCTCACGAAGACTAATTAGATGTTTAAGAGCAAGCCAAAATACGTGAAAGTATACGGTACTAGCGGCCCGCCTCAGCTTCGCCCGGGTAGCTTCAGCCCACTCAACAATTTACAAAAAATGTGATAAATAAAGAACCGCTCAACCGATTTTGTGCAAACTTCACATAAACCATCTACTAAATAGTCCGAACAATGCCTAAACATTTGGTTTGAATAGGTAAGCCCGTTTTTAAGTTATAAAATTACAATGAAAAGTGGCATTGATTTTTATATATAGACTAGCTGCCCCAGCGAACTTCGTACCGCGCAAAATTGTGAATCTAAACCATTCCCAGATCCCCTTGAACACTCACAAAAAAATTCATCAAAATCGGTCCAGTCGTTTGAGAGAAGTTCAGTGACATACACACTCACAGAAGAATTATATATATATAAAGATAAAGATAGATTGTATTCTAGTAACTGTTTACAAAACAATAACTATAATCTGCAAATATGTACCTAGTTTATGTAACCGCTGCGTATGTGTGTCAGTTAGGTATCTATTACACATAATTTGCATAGGTTTCGCGTTATTTCCACTTCTGTTGACCATGTATGCCAAGTGGATTCGTATATGGCTATGCGGTATTTAGATCTTATTTTTAATTTCTAAGCTTTTTATACAACTGAGTTAACAAACCAACATGCTGCCATAGCCTATAAACGCTTGAAACACCAGAGGCAAGCATTGGCTACCTTACATCCAGGAACACAAACAAAAGTTCTATCATTTCATAAACTTTTTACGTACTTGAAAGGGTTTGAAATTAGACTTATCCGAATACCCAATAACATCTCATCACTATGCCTGAGTACTTAGTTTAAAATTAGAATAAAATAATATTAATTCACACACTGGCATAACGGTTTAACATTCATGAAGGTTGTAGTAAAAATTAAAAACAAAACAAAGTAATTAGTCAGATGAAGTACGCTATAGTACGAAAATTAGCAATCCGAAATCCTTGAGCCTCTTAGAGTGAGTTCACTAATTAACAGAGATTTCAAAATCCAGTACGTTCATTCAGCATCTCATTGATAAAACAACAATATTACAACAACCGTTACGTTGTCAGTTGTCACCGGTATCGGTAAAAATCGGTAAATTGCGCATCGAATCATAGAACAGCACTGCACTATAAAAAAAAAATTCACCACAAACACACCTAATGTATTTCGATTTAAGAATCACTGTTAGTAAGATTAGTAGAAAACTAAAATTATTCGAATTTCGAGTTCGTAATCGATGTGTAGGATTGGATTCGAACGCGGAGCGCGCGTCGGCAACGGTAGCTTGCAGGTGACTGGCTGGCGATAGTCGCAAGCGCATACGGTAAGCTACCCATGACGGCGTGTCGGTAAAAAATGTAGTACTTCGTAGTTAGTACATAGGATTATGAATTTGATAATTATGTTGCGTTTGTATCGATTATTTAATAGTTTTTTTTAATATAGTGAAGTGTAGATGTAGATGCAATTATTGAATAAAAATTATTGATATTGATGCAACGAGCTTGCTGGACAATCATAATGGGCTAGTTACACGAGGACAAATAGCTAGGACAGGACAGGAAGACAAGACAGCAAGCCACTAAAAAAAGCATAGTGTAAATGGAATAACTGAATTAAGGACAACCCAATGGAGGGTATTTTTTTATCCTACCACTACTTGCCTGATGTGAAGCAATGATGTAGTCTCCGATGGAACGCGCTTACCCAGTAAATACCGATTCACTCGTGACTTGAAGACAGGCAGATTATAGCTATCGGGAAACATAGATGCTGACAGCGAATTCCACAATTTGGCAGTTCTCACAATAAAAGTGGGAGCAAAGCTAGCATTTTTAATGGCTTTCTATCCTGTTTCGCCCTCGTGCAGAAACCCCATAATACTATGTAAATAATTTCTTATTGAGATGTAACGAGTCCAGACACAAATTTTAATGAAAACTTAAGAATAACCTAAGAAAGGTTTTTGTAGAGAGCCAATGAACCTATGAGTTTCACAGATAAAAAACCTTAATTCGCAAGGGAAAACGCCAACGTATATAACTTGAACGAAATGCTTTGAGAGAAAGGAACGAAGATTAAAATTTCAATTGTGATGCTATGAAGTGTCAGTTTTGTTAAACATTAACCTCTGTATTCTTAAACGTGTTATAAGCTCAATATAGCTTAAATAGGTTTATAATTCGTTTGTTTTTGTCTGTCATCTTTACATTTATACTAGACAGAAAGAGACAAAATCCATTTTAACCAAAGAGTCTTATAAGATTTGTATGAATAACTACTAGTCTATATCCTTTCTCAATAAACGGGCTACGAAACAGTCCCAAGAATTTTCAAATCGGAACAGTAGTCCCTGAGATTAGTGCGTTCTGCCAAATTACTAAGTTTAAATAGAATAGGAGTCCAACGGAAAATTTTAAGTTATGTTACAAATTAGTGGCTTGTAATAGTGACGTATTGATTTGTAAGTGTGTAATAAGTGCAGCAATCAATTTATTTTCGTAATTATGATACGCGTGCGTACTTCGAAATTTTACTGCAGGCTAGATTTTAGTGTAAGCCAGGCTTTGAAAGAACCGATATGATTTTTACTCAGAAAAATATTACAGTACGAAAACAAATTTTGTTTTATTAAATGGTCTAAGAGCCCTAGAAAACCCACCTTCACCGGTGTGACAACCAAGTTAGACATATTTTTTATGAAACCCCAATAGATTATATATACATGCCTATGGGGGCTTGCTGATTTCAAAATGCTACTTACACGCCTACACTACTGAACTAATTTTGTATGGAGATAGATCGAGACCCAGGAAACGCTAGTTTTATGCGACTGCGAAAAATGAGGTTTTTTTTATTCTGCGATAGGCTGGCGCTGGACTTCAACTTGCCTGATGTTAAACAATGATGTAGTCTACGATGGACCGCGCCAGCCTAGTATACCGATTCACTCGTGATTACGAATGATTATCGGTGAGATATCGATCGGATGATCGGAGAGAGGCAGTAGAATGAGCCTCCTTATGGTTAGAAACCTTAAAAGACAACAATTCCGACCCACCCTCACTGCATGGTGTCACCAGACATCGCACCGGAACACTGCAAGGCCGCTTAGCGGAGCGGCTTTGTCTGGTGGGTGGTCACTAACCACGGCCGAAGCCTACCTTAGGTTAATGGTTTAGCGCTTTAGCACGATAACCGACATAAACGCGGGCGGGGCCGCGGGCGGTAAACTAGTATTAGTATAACTTAATTTTGAATACTACTTATTCTTTTCACTTGTTTATCCAAACCCAGTACCTTGTAAATTGTTACACAGTTTCCACTACAGCACCACAAAGTACCTACCTACTAAAGCTATATGTACCTAGTGCCTACCAACTATATTATCTACAAGATAATAAATTCAATAATGAATATTCAAAAGCAAAGTAAACTGATTCCGTCACATCTCCGCGTGGGACTCTTTTAGTCCGTGATATTTATCCCACCTGCTCGCATACTGGATTAGTTACTGTTTTACATGCTAATATGCGCAGACGCATAATTACTAGTGGCCAATTTAGCTTTGCTTATATCGTTACCTATTCTATTTATTTATTTATTTATTGAAACCATTTTGAAACCATTTCATATTAGATACTACACTTATAACAACTACTAATTAGGACCAATTGAAAACATCTCGGAATTCTTCACAACATATTCTTTGACGAATTCGGGGAATACCTTTTCATTCACATCCCAAAGTTCGAGCAGCAACTAAGATTCTCTACGTATATTATAAAATTTTATTATAATGTTTTTATTAGTCTATTTTTTTTTTCAATTTTTATTATATGATTTACAATACATACTGAAATAATAGCGCCTCTTGAGTAAACATTTTAATTAATCAATAAACTTTTCAACAGCTACCGCCATCTACCGTTGATAATATACAAGCGCAACGAAGCGACTCAGTTACAAACCTTAGTTGATAAATATACAGTACAGCGCCATCTAGTTTAAGATATCAATAACAAGCAGCAAGCTTTTTTATTATGGCGCTCTTCTCTGACAACTTACCATTATGGTCTGGCCAGAGGATCGCATGTACAAATAGAGTATATCATTATCAAAATTAGGTATTAGTTATTCAATTACGCTTCAATAATAATTATAGACAGTGGTATTTTGTAGTGATCACGTATATCACGTTGATCAATACCAATCTTTGTCATTCTACCATTCTTTTAACCTTTTAATATATTTGACATCTTCAATGGAACGAATTAACAAATTACTTAATCATGACAGCAAATCAATAATAATAATTGAACACTTAAATATATTGCAGAACTTTAATACTTGTCAAGTATACGTTATTTCTTACTGTTGTCGTCCTTGTTAGGATATTATACACCGAATAAACCAGAACAAAAAGACTGTACAAGAGAATAAACTGAAAATTAACAAAATGAATCCGACCATTTCGAAATATACTTTGAGTCCAAACGCAAAAATAATTTACAAATCCGTCTACATGAGACATAGTTTATACTAGAACAAACTTAAAAAAACAATTATTAGGTTTTTAATTCAAAAGCCTATTACTATTACCTACCAAAACAGTGCAAGGTTTTAATTGCGTAAGTAAATCCAATATAAATAAACACCAGAAAAATATTCAGAAAATGTTTCGCAAGAGGGTGCGAGGGCGTATAGTAGGCGTGAACATCTGGTCTTCGGCCTTCGTGTCGACCTACATAGACCCTACGGCCTATAGGTCACCCAGGTAAAGAGTGACGTCATTAAAACAGCTCGCAACCGGAAAATGTTGCAAACAAATGATAAGCATGCAAATATCTGCCTACAGGCTAAAACAATTTCATTTCTTTCGTTCGTTAAGGCCAAATTCTAACACAAAGCATTTGACTTAATACAAGAATGAATGTAGGTGGAAGGAACAGGTGCGTAGCACTCACATCTGACGTCCATGTATGACTAGATGTAAGAACATAAATGAGGCCTAAGAAGTGTGTTTAGATCGTAGCAAGTGGCGATCTGTTGTCAGAAATAGAGTGTTGGTATGTATGTAGATTTAGTGGGTGGAATTCATAAAGACAATTCAATTAGTGAAGTAATAATAATAATAATAACTGCTAACTTCACGTATAATTTATAGCAATAACTAAAAAACATAATGAAAAGAAAAACCACAGCTAAAATTGGAACTAACCGGATATGAACAATAACATCGCAATTTCGTATCCAAGATGAAATGATTGAAGACTGGTTTCGTTTCAGATAAAACTACTTAATAATGAGCTTAACCTTTACTTCTTCCTTAGTATTGACTTTTCATAATATTTAAAAAAATCTTAGATACTTATCATCAAGAAGGCTGGTTTGAATCTCGGGTAAAGGATCAGCATTGCCATCCAACGCAGAAATGCTGCTATACTTGAGCCATTACAAAGGTGCGAACTGCGAACTACGTCATAACAATTTTGTCGGTTATGTCGCTGCCGTAGTGCTGTCACATTCCTGTGACGTAACAATTTATGACGTACTTAGTTCGCGCGTTTGTAATGGTTCAAGTGCTTCTAGATACGTTCCCGAAAAATAACGATGCGGAGGAATTTTTGACGCATATTATTATTACTTATCCTAAATAAATAATTTAGGTTAATATTGAGATTGTTTTTCAGTTAGGTCAATTCTCTTGTCAGTTGTATAATCGTTATGTTGTAAATAAATGTTATTTGTTATAATCCCATCACCCAATTCTCAAGATACTTCCTGACTTGATTGGTCATCATCATCAATCATCAACACCAAAGCTCATTAAAATAATTACATTATTAGTTGTTGACGTGACAACGTCTTAAATTAGGTTGCGGCTGGGAGGCACTTATGAAAAAGTGTAACGCTCGGTAACGTTACGATGAGTCACCGAACGAGAGAGAGGCCCGCCGAATGCCTTGCGTCTCTCTCCCACTCAACTATGTTTCATCCTTCTTCCTACTATACGAATGAATATTCACATTAAAATTATTTTACCACTCAAAGTCGTTGTCACGTAAAACTTTCGCCCGTATACCGAATTTACAGGCAACCAATTTTTTATTTTTTTATTTAATTAATTTCCCATTTATTACCTATCAGCATCTTACGAAATCATAAAAGTATGGAAGGAAGCCGATTAAAAACCCAAATGATCGTATCAGATTGAAACCAACAACAGTCGTAATTCCAAGCGGTTCAACTAGATGGCGCTACTATCTAAACATGATAAAGACCTTGAAAACTTGCACAAGGACAATGTCAAATCATTGATTACGTCATCATAATAAAACTCGGTATGTTAACACAATGTTCTATGTCAGTGCAGGTGAGTTCTTGGTAATAAAATCAAAGATTAACATCTCGGGTATTCTACGCGGTAGAAATGACCTTAGATAAATCAAGCAGGTGTCATAAACGTCACAATATTAATTAGGTAACAGTGGGTAATGAACTAGGTACTGGTAGATGGTATGTAGGTAACACATATATATGTACTTTTAAACTTTCGCGTTTATTATTAACTAGTTTTCCGCCCGCGGCTTCGCCCGCGGATGTCAGTTATCGCGCTAAACCATAAATATCTTTTTTCGCAGTCGGATAAAACTATCCTTTCCCGGATCTCGAACTATCTCCATACAAAATTAGTTCAGTAATGTAGGCGTGTAAGCAACATTTTGAAATCGGCAAGCACCCATATATCCATAAATATAGGGGTTTCTTAAAAAATACTACGGCTCTTAGACCATGATTATTGTAAGTTTTTCATTCAATATTTAAGAAGAAATAAAATTTAAATTTCGAATTTTAATAATCGGACTGAGTTATCAAACGTCATTGTGTCAAAATAAAAAGTAATTTAGCTAAAAAGCACGAAGGAGTATTGATATCGACTTCAAAGGAAATCTCCCTCAGAATAATTTCTCAGGCTTCACCCCCGTAGTATTAAGATAAAGATAAAAAAAATTAGAAAAATAAAAAACACGTATTTCATTATTTGTTTTAAGCTATATTTATACAGAATTTGAAGTGAAATCGGACCAAGGACTAAACAGTTCTGGAATATTTTATTTTTCCAAAAAAGCTCATTTTACACTCCCCCTGGTAGTAGTTTTGAAAAAATAAAAAACACGTGTTTTATGATTTCTTTTAAGGTATATGTGTGCCGAATTAGGAGTGAATCGGACTTGAGACTAAAGAGATCCAGAGAAACTTTATTTTTTACCAATAAAACTCATTTTCCACACTCCATGGGGGTAATTATGGAAAAATAAAAAACCCGTATCTCATTATCTGTCTTAAAGTTGATGTGTACCGAATTTTAATCGAATAGGACCAAGGAATAAAAAGTTGCATACAAACTTCACCCCTCTATTTGACCCTCTTAGGGGATGATTTTTGGAAATATTATTAGCCTATGTCCTATTCTAGGGTATACACTACCTACGTTTCAAACTTCATCTACATTGGTTGAGCGGTTATGGAGATACGCGGTAACAAACCTTCACACACACACACACACACACACTTACTTTCGCATTTATAATATCTATAGTAGGATAGGATAGGATATCTATATTTATCATAACGGGCAATTATTTTTATTAGGTATCACATAATTGTAATGTCATTCTTACGCATAGGTACGTAATTTAGGTAGGTATGTACCCATGGAAGTCATAAATGTAAACTAGTCTAGTGGGCTCTGCTGTGCCTCGTTCAACTGCCGTTCCTACTTAAAGACATGTGAAGCGGTTTTGTAGGCTCTGCTGAGCTTCGACCAACTGTCGTTCCCATGTACAGACGTACATATGTGAACTTGTCTAGTGGTCTCCGCTGTGTCTCGACTAACTGCTGCTCCCACTTACTGACTATAGCTATGCCTTCATTAACACTTCTTAGGTACCAGGTGACATAATGTTGTGTCATTTTCAGTTACCTGTTACATTAACAAAAAAATCGGTATCACGCTAAGTTTTGT
This sequence comes from Meganola albula, assembly GCA_936450015.1. Taxonomy (NCBI): domain Eukaryota; kingdom Metazoa; phylum Arthropoda; class Insecta; order Lepidoptera; family Nolidae; genus Meganola; species Meganola albula. Next base: position 2,771,164 of record OW388164.1, read on the forward strand.
TTAGGTATGTAACCTACGTGGGTCCCATGAAAAAGGCCGAGTTAAATATACTATAGGTACCAGTGGCGAAGAGTCCATATAACACTATACCCAACAGCTTCCTTTTGGAATTGGTCATTAAAACGTACTAAATTAAATATTATGCTACGCCTGAAAGTTTTAAATAGCATCAAAAAAAAATTGGTTGCCTGTAAATTCGGTATACGGGCGAAAGTTTTACGTGACAACGACTTTGAGTGGTAAAATAATTTTATTGTGAATATTCATTCGTATAGTAGGAAGAAGGATGAAACATAGTTGAGTGGGAGAGAGACGCAAGGCATTCGGCGGGCCTCTCTCTCGTTCGGTGACTCATCGTAACGTTACCGAGCGTTACACTTTTTCATAAGTGCCTCCCAGCCGCAACCTAATTTAAGACGTTGTCACGTCAAAATACAGTACATACTTGTTAGTAAGTTTGATAATCGGCGTAGGTAACCAAAAAATAATTGTCATTCAAATTGCTCTGTCTTACCTTTTTCAAATTTTCACCCTTCGCCACTGGTTAGTACGGTAACCTGCATAATGTCTACAACATTCGTCATTGTACGTAAGTGCAACGTTAGACATAGAAATAGACGAATGTGTCGTAGTCGTAGCGTCGTCGGACAATGACCCCCGACCCGCGTAACTGTACGTGATCCCGCGCAGCCTCGGTGCGGTCGCTTACATTCGGATTTAGCAGTTCCGGCGTGCGTATGCGCTAACTGCCGGCCTTACTTTGTTCTATAGTCTAAACTGCAATGCTGACTGCCAGGTTTAATGGAGAGTGGTTGTAAACGCGACTACTAAAGCACTACTAGTCGATTCGTGAATAATTAAGGCCTTTCCGGAGCACTCGCGTGAACTAACTATCCACTGAACTTTAGTACCATAATCTAGCAACGACTAGATCTACTACTATGATAAAAGTTCTAGAGACAAGGACCTTTTGGCAGGTTTTTTTTATTCTGAAACAGGCTTGCACTTGACTATCACTTACCTGATGTCAAGCAATACCAATTCACTCGTGATTGCAAATGATTTTCGGCGAAAAAAAATGATTTTTGGGGGCTGAGTCACCTTCGTCCGTGGGTTTGTAACCTTTAAATGAATCCCCACACGTGGTCCCCGGGTGGTGCGAATCAGGTGACAATACACTGGTGGTAGACTTCGGCCGTGGTTAGTGACCACCCACCAGACAAAGCCGCACCGCCAAGCGGCGGCCTTGCCGTGTTCCGGAGCGATGTCTGGTGACACCATGCAGGGAGTGTGGGTCGGAATTGGTGGTTCTTTATGGTATCTAATCTTAAGGAGGCTCGTTCCACTGCCACCTGCTCACCGAAAATCATTCGTAATCATGAGTGAATCGGTATACTAGGCTGGCGCGTCCCATCGTAGACTACATCATTGCTTAACATCAGGCAAGTTTTAGTCAAGCGCTAGCCTATTTCGGAATAAAAAAAAAAAAAAAAGAAAAAGTGGCAGTGGAATGAGGCTCCACATGGTTAGGAACTATAAAGGAGCAACAATTCAACCCATCCTCTTCAAAGGTGTCACACCGGAGCACAGTAAGGCCGCTTGGCGGTGCGGCTTTGTCTGGTGGGTGATCGCTAACCACAGCCGAAGCCTACCACCAGTTTATTGTCACCTGATTTGCACCACCAGGGTACGTATGGATATTCATATTACACAGGTCCTACTTACCTACATCTACGTCGAGGTATTATCATAAACTACTAAACGGATTTTCATGCGGCTTTTACTAATAGACAGAGAGATTCATGAGAAAGATTTGTGTGTATAATTTACCTCTGTTAGCCTTACGAAGAAGGGGCGGGTCGCTTGTAACAAAATCATCCCCTTTAACCCATATTTTTAGACCACTTATGAGACTAATTTGTAACAATGACAACCTTTAACTGACACCTAAGACCTCAGCTAACGCTACTGTACATCAATCAATGTTTGTTTTAATACGACATCGCTTTATACGGAAGCGAGGGCCTAAACACTACAGGTTGATTTATTTATTTGTTAATAATAAAAAATAAACAACATTATTAAATTAAATTAATTCAAAATTAACTAGGCACTATTGTTATCTAGAATTTGAATTCCAAATTTAAAAAAAGTGTGATGTTTGGTTTATGTCTTCATCATACCTATGTCAATTAGAGATGTATTAACACAAATTTTAGACATTAAAATAGCGAGTACTTGTACCCGTATTTCTCTACTAGCTTTCCTCCCGCGGTTTCACCCGCGTGTCCCACATTTAACATCACTCTCAGCAGTGGAATAAAAACGAGCCTTCCTTAATAAAAAGGGCAATCTAACAGTGCAACAATTTATCAAATCGGACCAGTAATACCTCAGATTAGCGCATTATTCATAAAAAAGTTATAAGACTATTTAGTTAAAATGGACTTTCTCTCTTTCTTACTAGTAGAAATGTCAAGATGATAGAAAAAGACAAACGAATTATAAACCTATTTTAGCTATAATGAGCTTAAAATACGTTTATGAATACGGGGTTTAGCATAAATTGTAAGAAATGACGATATTCCTAGCCAAATTCCAATTACAAGGATACAAAATACCACAAAATACATAACTTAAGTGCGTCAAATATTAAAAGCTGTTCAGTATGCACATATTATTTTCATGAAAAAATTCTAAATAATATCCATCTTAACCAATATTCCTAAACAATAAACAAACACAGGTTTAACAAACCGCCGATCAGGCAGGCCGTTTAATAATTTTAGGTAATCCCATTTAAAACTGTTACCATATTTACTCATTTTATTCATATAGGTACACTAGTTTTTACTTTTACATAATACTAATACAATAATCATGTGTATACTAATCCCTAATTTAGCTAAACCTTAAGTGTATGTTACATTAATTTTTCAATATTTTTTTTAATAGCAACTAAACTTAATAAATAACAAACATCCTGTATATATCGCCAAATAAGGACTCTGTGTAACTGTTGTACTTAGTTACACAGGCCGCCCACGTTCTGACACTGCAAGATCATTATGTTACTCGGTACAGATTATTTATATATACATTTTAACATACCAATCACCCATTTTAATTCGCTTGTTAGGACTGACAAGGTTTTGCAATTAATAACTTGTTTTATAAAATGTCAAGCCTTCAATCCAGCGCCCGATCTTCTACTGGGCGTGTCAGTCCATAGATCTTACCAGACTCCCGAGAGCGAGGGTACCTGATACATTTTTAAATCGTAACTTCTGCGTACTTAGTCAGCTATCAATTTCCAAAGCCGAAATACGGGTGTGAGTGCTATCCCAGACAATAACCTTCCTAAAAACCCTACTGAGATTTTTTGGCAGTTTCTCAGTAGTTGACCGTCATTCACTTCGCGGCAGGAAAATAAATTAGATTATTTTTTTATAGACTCGCGTCTCAAAACAAAGTTTTTTCATTTCATACCTACGTGCCAAATTTCATCCGATTCCGTACAGTAAATATTGCGTGAAAAAGTTACACATGTCCACACATCCATACAAACTTTCGCTTTTATAATCTTAGTAGGACTTTTATTTGCAACTCAGTCAGCCATATAAGCCTCTATAGATTTTTCAAGAGGTGCAACTGTAGCTGAAGTACGTTACGTAACATACTGCTCACGCCTGCATTACCCGAAGGTGTAGGCAGAGGTGGATTTCACCTACTTTTCGCCGGTTATATCAGCTGGTTATGAGAAAAATATTTTGTGAATGATGCTAATCAGGAGGACATACATTTATGTTTTGAATTCAATTTATTGACTGTACAAACTTGTCACCCTTTTCTTTACTCTGCCCGTTTTTGAAGACGGTTTAATTTTTTACATTCGTTTTATTCTTTTTAGGGTTCCGTACCTCAAAAGGAAAAAACGGAACCCTTATAGGATCACTTTGTTGTCCGTCTGTCTGTCCGTCCGTCTGTCAAGACCCTTTTTCTCAGGAACGCGTGGAGGTATGAAGCTGAAATTTATATCAATTACTTATGTCTACTGTCCCTTGAAGCTGTGAAAAAATCAAACTTCTAAGCCAACGCAATTAAAAGATACAGCCGTTTATGCCGCAAATTTTCGACACTTGCAAGGGAATCAAAACCTACAGGGTGCTTCCCGTGAACTCAGAATCTTGAAATTTGGTACGAAGCAACGTCTTATAGCATAGATAAAGGAAAAATTACGAAAACCATAAATTTTTAGTTACATCACATAATATATTTTTTTTTAATAATTTTAAACTTACTACCCATTTCCTCATAAACGCGTAGAGGTATTAAATTGAAATTCATACCAAATACTCAGGTCTATAATACCTTTAAGCTGTAACAAAATCAAACTTCTATGTCAACGCAATCAAAAGAAACAGCAATTTAAGCTGCATATTTTGAAACTCGCAAGTACTCGCAAGGGAATCAAAACCTAAAGGGTACTTCCAGTCGACCTAGAATCTTGAAATTTGGCATGAAGCAACGTTTTATAGCACACATAAAGGAAAAATTCCGAAAACCTTAAATTTTTAGTTACATTACAAAATATATATTTTTTAATAAATATAAACTTATTACTTTTTTCCTCATGAACGCGTAGAGCTATCAAGTTGAAATTCATATCAAATACTTAGATCTAATTGCCTTTAACCCTTGAAAAAAAAAATTCTAAGTCAACGCAAAAACGCAAAACGCAAAAGTACAACCATTGATACCGCATATTTTGAAACTCGCAACTACACGCAAGGGAATTAAAACCTAATAGTGACTAAAAACTTAGTAAATAAATAACTTTAATAAAAGAACTTTCGCAAGTCTGCTGCAAGGCTAGTATAAGTGTTTCAGTTATATTATGGATAAATGATATGTGTTAATATAAAATAAAGGATTACTTAAACGATAAAGAGATCTTTGTCTTAAATTTATGCTCCTCCATCTTTCCCCATTGTAATGTTATGAATTTCATTTTGCAATAAAAATACCATAGTTATGACTCGATTGTCGTAATGAACGAACTTTGTAAACCTTGCAGGTTTGTACGGAACCCTCGGTGCGCGAGTCCGACTCGCACTTGACCGGTTTTTTATTTCTTATATGCATCAAAGAAATCCTCTGACCTCGTTGAATAGATTAGTAACAATAATAGTTGAAAACAAAAGTGAAATGTGAATATTTAGTGTAACAATGCGTTGCATCACCGTTGACTCAGATCAGCCTGCATTCTTTAGTAACAGCTGTGGTTGGTAGTTTCAATAAATCCAATATAACTTTTACCTTCTAATATAATCACTATAACTACATACTTTATTTTACGGGGTGGTAACTCTTGATGGGTCCCCGATACTGGGGAGAAAGAAGTCTATGTATTGGTATGTAGAAGTCCCTGCTTACCTAGTGAGTGCTTACTAAAAACTCCATGGTACAAGGGTACCGTGGAGTTTTTAGTAAGCAGATGTATAAAAATCGGCTTTGGAATCTCATAGATATGCAGCCGGGACCGCTATCACAACATAGCCTAAACTCATCACTGCTACCAATCCCCTATAGGCAACCCATAGGCCACATCCCCAGGGACTACATACAAACCTAGAGTAATAGAGGAACGGAGGTGGCGGAAAATAGCTAAATTCTTAAGCAATGGATGGAGGTGATACAAGATCGCGATGCCAATAGTGGGACGATTGGGGATATTAGTAATTATAAAAACCATCACTACCTATTATAAAGCAAAGTCTCCTACCTCCGCGGTTTAGACGGGATAAACTTAAAACTTAACCAAATGATTTTCATACGGTTTCAACTTCACCTTGCACGGGGCGAGTACCTTTTCTGTGGTTTTCACCAATGGACGGGAAGATAGTGGGCTGGGTAGTTTGAAACCATTGTGTTTAGTAGCATTATAGTATACTGGTTTCCGTCTGGAACTTTTCCCGAGTAATCTATACTAATATTACTAAGCTGAAGATTTTGTTTGAACGTTGCGCGTTCAAACAAAATCTTCAGCTTCTTCTTCATCTCAGAAACTATTGGTCCAATTTGAAAAATGTTTGCACTGTTAGATAGCCCATTTATTGAGGAAGACTATAGGCTACTTTTTATCCCACTGCTGGGCATGATATGTATTTTACGCGGGCGTAGCCGCGGCGGATAACTATTATTAGGATAAAAGGTGCTATTCCAGACTATCTCTGTGCCAAATTCTATCCAATTCCGTCTAGTTAGTTTTTCGTTAACATCTAAACATCTATCCATACAAACTGTATTTATAATATTAGTATGATGATCTTTAGAACTCCTTCGAACAGATAAACTTCATGTGAGGCATATAATGCAATTCAAAATGTGGACAATGCACTTCCTACTTCCTCATCAAGATCGTGACCTCCTGAAGTGAGAAAGAGACAACGATACAGGACTAGAAATTATGCAAGTAGAGTGAGTGAAAGGTCAGAAAAGTTCAAGTTGTTACATAACGTGACATTTTGGGGGCTTGTCAAACATGACAGGAGGTTACTCTTGCTGGCACTTAATGTCATATTAAGTATACTTACTGAGTGCCTAGTTATGTTAAACAGTGTTGGCATTCACTGATTTCACTTCAACCCTTTTTAGTGTCCCACTGCTAGGCACGTGTGCGTGGCCGTGTCCACACAGATGTGTGGACACGGCCGAGAATCGAACCTGCGTCCTTATTTTTTATATTTTAAATGCGGCATACCGCTGCGCCACAGCGACTCTCATTGATTTCTTAAAATGTTTTTGGATCTAAGTTCTTTTATCCGACCTTTCCCTCTTTCTTCCTGACTCTTTCCATTAGATATACAATGTACGGTTGTCATGCGTGGTAGTGCGAGTTGCTATCAGAACAGCGAGCATTGTGTAAACATGGTCCTGGCGGACCACTCTCACAAACGCATTTTTTTACGGGGAAACATTTATATATCTGTTTTCGTTGGCCTTTTCGTAAACGGGGAGTTTACTATAGGCCGACCGTTTAACTCGCGTATCGCCTATCGCCAAGATTCTGAGTCCTGAAGCTGCACAGACAGTGATGATGATTCAAGCGATATGGATATTAGTGACGAATAGTCTTACGTTACTTTTATCTAATGGTTAAATAGTTTTATATGATATTTAATTAATGTTTTATGACTCTGTACCTCAAATGGCGATACGCGAGTTAAACGATCGGCCTATAGCGCCATCTATCTATCTATTTGTGCATATGTAAACAAAGTGTGTGTGAGCAGCGGTGGCGCAGTGGTACGGGCCTCGCCTTAGAAATATAAGGTCGCGGGTTCGAATCCCAGTCGTGCCCACACATCTTTGTGTGAATTGTTTCATCGCCGCTGCTCAATATCGGTGAGGGAAAACATCGTGAGGAAACCGGCATGTCTAAGAACTAACCATTAGAGGACATGTGACATCCACCAACCCGCACTTGGCCAGCGTGTGCGGATTAAGGCCTAAACTCTCTCAACTAGTAAGATAGTTGAGAGAAGACCCGTGCCCAGCAGTGGGACACTAAAAAAAGAGTTGAAGTGAAACAAAGTGTAAGTTTGTAATGTAAATACAACTAGTACCAAATTTATTGTCTAGTTATCTCTCTACTTAACAACAGCTTTTTCACCGACTTCAATGTTTAAACAATACCTCAAAATCCAGCGCACTAATTTGATAAAATTTAAATGGAACCACTAGTGAAGTGTCCCCTTTGAAATAAAAAAGAAGTAAGTATCAAAATATATCAATAATATCAATAGTTGGCTGAATGATCAAGTTACATACATTAAAAAAAAACATATCGAATTTAAAACCTCCTTCATTTTGAATCGGTTGAAAATAAATTATCGTAGGTATGTTTGTAATGCTAAAAATCGAGAATGGTTAAACCGATTTGGCTGATTTGGTCTCAATGTAGGTACTCCTACAAGTCGGAGAGATTTTAACAGTGATAAATTACGCGGTAGGAAGTCCGCTGCGCCGGGGCAGCTGGTTTCGTTATAATTTTCCGAAACGTCGTTTTGTTAGGTATTTAAGTAAGTACACCTAGGTAATATTTTTAACCAATCTTTTATTATTAAATACCTCTTAATGAGCTTAGTGTACAGATAATTGGCACTTTGTTTAAATATTTTATTTTAGAACTGAAGTATAAATCGTTTCGGCGTAATGAGTTTAATTGCAAAATACAGGCCGTCACTTTAGCACCTGCCTATTTATTTTTAACTAGCTTTCCGCCCGCGGCTTCGCCCGCGTGTATGTCGGTTATCGCGCCAAAACATTACCTTCTTTTTGCGTAGTCGGATAAAAACTATCCTATGTCCTTTCTCGGGTCTCAAACTACCTCCATACCCAATTTCATCCAAATCGGTTCAGTAGTTTTTGCGTGAAAGCGTAACAAACAAACTTACATTCGCATTTATAATATTATAGTATAGTATAGTATAGTATAGTATAGTATAGTATAGTATAGATATAGATATAGATTTATTTGTCTCACTCGGATGACGATCTGAATCCACAATATTTACAAGAAAATATAGACCAATATTTAGACCAAACCATCTCTATCTGACTATTTGAGTCCACTACTGCACATATGCCATTCCTAAATCACGCTCATACCAACCCTTTTCAGTGTCCCATTGCTGGGCACGGGTCTTCCCTCAACTATCTTACGAGTTGAGAGAGTTTAGGTTTTAAGGCCACACACGCTGGCCAAGTGCGGGTTGGTGGATGTCACATGTCTTCGAACGATTTGTTCATGGATATGCCGGTTTCCTCACGATGTTTTCCTTCACCGATATTGAGCAGCGGCGATGTTACAATTCACACAAAGATGTGTGGGCACGACTGGGAATCGAACCCGCGACCTTATATAAGGCGATGCCCATGGCGCTGCGCCACCGCTGCTCTAAATCACGCCAGCGCTTAACAGCGAGACTCCATCTAGTCGGAGTGCCTAATTGAGTAAAGATAACCACTTTTTTTAATTTGAGACCTAACCCACCACTGCTCATCCTGTAAGTTAGGATCGACAGCGGCGCCGTGAAGACACTCGGGATTTGACCGTGGTTAGTGACCATCCATCAGACAAAGCCGGGCAGGCAAGCGGCCTTGCCGTGTTTCGGTGCGATGTCTGATGACACCATTTAAGAGGGTGGCTCGAATTGTTGCTTCTTTATGGTTTCAACCTTAAGGAGCCTCATTTCACAGCCACTTTCTCACCGAAAGGCATTCTCACGAGTGAATCGGTACATTGGGCTGGCGCGTCCCATCGTAGACTACATAATTGCTTAACATCAGGTAAGCTGTAGTCAAGCGCCAGCCTATTCAAGAATAAAAAAAAATTGAACCTAGGTAACCTGGGACAACAAGTGTCTCGGATCCCGCACGAATTTAATCAAAAAATATGGAGGAAGGGAGGAGTTGGTAAGTTATATTGTCCACATCTCTCCAAGCAAAGCGGGATAAAGCGTAGTGAAAAACAATACCATTGAGGTAGCATAGATGCAGTAAGCTACTTGTAATCTATATTTTTGTCTTAGATTTACGCGAATATCACACATTCAAACCCAAGCAAAATCAACTCAGAATTCAAGACACTGTGAGCTCAGTTTGCTTAAATCGGAACGCAACTTAAATATTAATGTTTGGAGGTAGTCAGTAATAATTGTGATTAAATTTTTGGACGTCAAATAATACCTCAGTCCACCCGTGAACATGAAGTCTGAAAAGACTTTAAAACGTCGGGGTCTAAATTCTTAAATAAACCTCTATAAAATCCGTTAAAAGGCAGTTTTATTTCAATCTATATTTTTACAAAAATACACAATTTTCTTCTATTATACTCGTATTTTAAAACAAATTTTAATAAGAATGAGTAACAAATTTTATTCGTAATTTTACACAAAAATTACGTAGTATTTGCTGAGAAACGTGAGATTGTGTGAGATTTGGTTCGGCTCCTTTTTTTGCTTCGACCTTTTTGAAGCGGATTAATATTCTAAATTAGTTTCATTCAATTTTAAGATCGTGTTTTTGAATTCATTTTATAAAAAACTAGCGGCCCGCCCCAGCTTCGCCCGGGTAGCTTCGGCACACTCAAAAATTTACAAAAAATGTGATAAACAAAGAACTGCGCAACCGATTTTGTGCAAACTTCACATAAACCATCTACTAAATCGTCCGAACAATGCAATTTCGTTTGAATAGGTAAGCCCGTTTTTGAGTTATAAAATTACAACGAAAAGTGGCATTGATTTTTATATATATAGATATATATAGTAACACAGTTACGCTAGAGGCGCATAAGAATGGTGTACAGAGAATACAGGCACATTTCTAAACATTCCAAAACGCCAATAATGTAGTCACCGTTTATTTTCCTTTTAGGGAAAACATAATAAAGTGTTTAAGCAACACAATCCTTGAACAGACAGACAAGTAACATTCTCCTAAGACCTCGCCCATACATCGTGATACAAATACACTAAACTTAAGTATTCAGATCAGAAGCTGAACACGCTGGCTTACGTAAATTGTGATCATTATCTTGGTATGGACTATTTTGCAAATCTTTCCAGACCTTCGTTAGGTATCTATGTATATTTATTTTCATACATAAACTCAGACATCTTCGTATTCTTAGATTTGTATTGTATCTTTTTTATGGGATTTAACCCACCACCGCAAGCCCGCCACTACACTCCTATAGCCAGGATCAACAGCGGCCATGAAGAGCGGCGGGATTTGACACGACCAAGTCCCGGGACACCTAAACTGTCTTGGCTTGAAGATGCTCTCTAACGGGCCGGTGGCGTGGTCGGTAAGATACTTGCTTTTCACGCCGCAGGTCGTGGGTTCGATTCCCACCCGAGACAAACATTTGTTTAAATATGTCTGTTTGTCTTGTGTCTGAGTGTAATTATCTATATTTAAGTATGTATTTACAAAAGAAAAGTATTATATATAGTATATTACCAGTTATCTGATTTCCATAGCACAAGCTCTGCTTAGTTTGAGATCAGATGGCCGCGTGTGTTAATGTCCCACTATATAAAAAAAAAATCTCTTGTATTTTATCTGTCGAGTCAAGCTATAATTAGACTTCTTTCAGTAAGGGAACTTTTTACCGCCAATGCTTTTTGTGCGGCAAGGGTCATGTGGGACTCCAGGTCTTCGTTATAGGCTCTTTGCGAGCGAGACTGACATGTCTCCGGCTGAAGAAGAGGTAAGGCGATCTACTCCACTAAACCCCCTCAACGTCTTTCAACTGGCCACACTGCTGGACTGCGGGATTCACTACTGCAGCTAAAGCAGCAGCAACCCTGACTCATTCCTTACCGCAAGTCCTATCCATTGAATGGGAGAGTCTAAGCGCCCCTCTATACACGTGTGGCCATGGTTTCGATCATCTTTGACCTAGATTAACAATCTACAAGCCGCTGTAAAAAGTTTTAGAGCATTTTTTGTTGAGAATACAAAAAAGTGAATTGTATGACTGTTATTTTATGATACAGTTCTAAAACTATTAATTTTATTTAATTTTTACACATTTAATTACCTAATATATTATGTGAGTTTACTAATAAATATAATGCCTATCATTTAAGTAAGTTTAGTTTTTCTTTTTATATTTGTTCACCATAACTCCGTCGTATAATAGGTTTGCGCTTGACCACAACTAGCCTGATGTGAAGCAAAAAAAGGGGTGTTTTAAGTATAACGGGTGTATCTGTGTACATGTTTGTGGCCTCACAGATACACTTGTCAAATTTAAAACACCCTCTAGTTTGTCAGAGTTTAAACACAGGTATTGTTTATAAGAATCATTCGCTAACGGCAACGCTGCGCTGAAGCAACACTTTGTTCGATAGGTACTCTCAAAGTTCTACGAAAACATTGCATGCATGCGACTTGGTAGTCATCCAACTTAGGTCGTTTGGCAGTGGACAGTCGATAAAGTAGGTACGGCCAATTTATACAGGGTATGTTAACGTGGCAGGAGTGATGTGGAACAGAGTGGCTAACGAAAGGAAAGAATGGAAAAGGTTGGAGGAGGCCTTTGCCGATTGGCAAACAGATCTGCAGAGAGTAAACAAACCGTAAATTATTTAAATTTTGTATTGTAATTTTTAAATTTTTCATTTGTAGTTCTGAATAAACGCTATTTTATTTTTTTTATTTATGTTAACGTATCGACCTCGTCTTTGAAATACCTATAAGGTTGCAGGTTTGATCCCCGGCAGTCGATGTGTATACATCATGGTGTGAATTGATTCCTCACCGCTGATAATTATAGGCAAAGGAAAACATCGTGAGGAAACCGGCATGTACCTATAAGAACTAATCACTTGGCCAGCGTGTGTAGATTAAGGAATTAAGTCTCTCAACTCATAAGACCCGTGCACAATAGGAAACAAAAAAGAAAAGCTAAGAGGCGAAAAGTAAAGCAAGTTCTAAACTGCTACAGCATCAAGTGCAGAAATATTCCTTGTAGTCTAGTTACCCAGACAAAACTATAGAAGATCAAAAATGACGTTGTGAATAAATGAAGTATAACAAAACTAAATGTCAAACAGATTAAAATCTTTCTAACGGTCTCCTAACAGGTTCACAAACTGCCCAACGTCCTTACATCGCCAGACCAAGGTTTCGGTTACTGCATTATCCAAATGACCGGCAGCTTGCAACCATCCCTTACTAACAGTAATAGGAAGGCCATTTGCGCTGTTTTCAAACTTCTTAAATATCAATACGAGAATTTTGTTCGTAGATTTTGTAAAAAAAACTTAAAATGTCAAAGAAGCAAAAGAGTTACACAACATCAGGGAACTATTTCTAACTATTTCTATGTTCCCAATTTCTAAGTCACAAAATGATTATTTTTGTAATTAATTCGAGAAATCCGTAAGTGCACCAATCATTTATGACCAAATCATGCGTATGCGTCACCTTCTAACATTTCTAACTAATCCAAATGAAGATTGACTCATATATTCTCAAAGACTCACGATTTCATATTTCGAAATAAGGATACCAAAGCAATGACGTAGACAAAATGACGTCACGGTTAAGACTCGGCATCAGCAATTTTAAAGCCTCAAATCTGCTAGAGAACAAAATAAGGATTAAGGGAACGCTATTTGCACAACCCTGCAGTAATGCTGGGCTACATGCTGCAGCGGCATTGTAACGTACCTCTAATTCACAAAATTAATTAAACATTCTTGTGACTATACATTTATTCTGTAGCGAAGTTGAGGCTTAATTACTCCTAGAAAAGTGGAACCGTACGTAGAAGAACTTAGCAATTTTGTAGACCCTGAGCAACCGTTTCGTCAAGTTGTCGAAACAAAAACTTCCACTTACCTGGAAGTGCAGGATGATGGTCCATATGAGCCCCAGGGTCAGCTTAGGGTTCCCATCGACGATATCCTCTGCCCGAATGTTGACCAGCTTGATCTTCTTATACCGGAGGAAGTCCAGCGCCATTTGGACGTTCTGCAGCATATGGAAGCGCATCCTGCCTCTCTCACGCGGCTGGAAATAATGTGAAGAAAAATAAGTAAATAATCAAACCAAATAACAGGATGAATTAAACTTTCAAAAAACACAACGGTAGACAGTATAAAAATAGAGGAAGTTGAATAAAGGACCACATCTTGATGAATCAGATAATTAATTCAGAGAGAAAATTCTTCTTTTGAAACTATATGCTAAATAAAAATGTGGAAATTGCGGTATCTAAATCTATAGTATACTATACACGGCTACGCATCAAGCTATACATTTCCTATTTCCTAGCTATATAAGCTGACCTCTCGAGATTAGCTCATAGTGGAAATTTATAGATAATGTGTAGCCGTGTGTACCTAAATAGGCAACACCGCTAATCATGGCAAAAAGGGGTTGATCTACTCAATTTGATTAATTTGAGTAGATACCGGCAAAATGTAAAAGGTTTCTGGGTTAATAGCAGACAATTTAAAAGATAGGAGAGATGGTTAGTGTTAGGGCGGTGTTGTTAAATGTTTAATAAATTTTAAACCTGTTAAAATACTAGTATACCTATTGTTCTCTCAAAAGGGATACGTAATTTTTGGAAATAATCTAGGAAATCAAATCAAATTCTAGGAAGAAATTTAATTTCAGTATAAACAACAGAAACTAGAATTACATAACACTATAATGACAGGATAGGATAGAAGAAGCGGGCTCATAAGACAGGAATTTGTACGCAGCCTTACAAGAATTCGGACTGGGAAGAGATTGAAATGCCATTAACAGAGAAGGTAGTATAGAAGAGAAACATTCATTACCTAGATTATCTTATCGTATACACTCGTATGTAAACTACGACTAATTGTAAAAGTTCCAACATTCACTGATCTATTACAGTTAATATCTTCATTTGGCGTGCCTACCTGCGGATTAATTCGACACACGCGATCACATCGTTAATCCATATTAATTCTATAAACAAAGGTAATAATGTATGATATGAACTACTTTTCTTATCAAAAATACCAAATGAGTGAGGATTGTAATACTTGGTACTTCATGTTTTTGTCACGAGTATTATTTCTTAACTCGCTATTAAGTTCCTGTTACCCATCAGTCAGAAAACTTTGGAGTGTCCAAATTGATTTACGCCTTGTAATGTTGGAAGATGATTATTGTACTAAAATGAAGATTGATAATACTTACGAGGTGTTCGCCAGATAGCACCTCCAGCAGAGAGATGAGGTTGAGTCCATCGCGCAGGTCTTCGAATAGATCATTTACGTGACGATTCACCTGCACAACATAAATAGATAGCATTAGGATAAAAAAAAATCTAAACATTATATGGCTACATTAGTGTCGTTAATTGGAATTGCTTGACTGATTTAAATGACTTGTCAGCTGTACTTAAAAAAGTCATGAAATTAATCGAATTATTAAATGAAATACAACAACAAAAGAGTATTAATAAAATATTTTACAGCATAGGCAGGTTTAATTAATTGCATGAAATGCAACAAAAGACGACGAAAAATAACAAAAAGAAAAAATATCAGTAAGTCAGAACAACAAAACTGATATTACGACGAAGTCAAAGAAAATCAAAACGATATTAGAAAATTTTGCATAGAAAAATAACAGAAGAATAACAGAACAAAAATTAAAAAGCGGCATGCCTAAAATGAATAAGCCTGAAAACAAACCAACTAAACATTTACTCGTTAAGAAAAGGCAACATGAAACGGCTACTATATTAATCTTTTGAGCTCAATTGCCTTTTCAACAACACTACGCACAACACACAACAACTTACATGTCTAGGTGGACAACACGGCTGGTTGTTGATGATCTCGCACACGTGAAGACGTGTGTAAGTCTGTCCAAGCAGCGTGGGACAAAGATACATTAACACCTGAATGAGAACACCTTGTCAACTATATAAATAAAACGAAACCCAAATCTATTGGAGACTCTTAACATGATACTAAGCAAACGTTTTAATAGTACCTACACAATATTAATGAAACAGAAATTATGATGTCATAGAAGTTAAAAGAATACAACAATATAATATTGATTGTCAACTAACTAATTGATTGTCAATTGCACGTACTCATACGAATGTACAAAAAAAATATGCTGTTACAATACTAATAGCCTAATGGACGAAACTCAGTGAAGTTAAGAGCATGCAAATTAAAATAGAACAGAAAATAACTGATGCCACAAGGTGATCCTTAATAATAGAATGATACATGTAAAACAAAGCCATTACGTTGGAAATCCTATTGAAATATGTATGTTCAAATGATGAGACGAATGATAAGGCTAAGCAAAATACATACGAACAAAAATGTCAGTGTATCTACAGACCTTCAGGTATTTCCAGTGCTGCTCCGAATCCGAATGATAAGCAATGAAAAATCAAATATAAACTTTCGCATTAGTGAGATTGTATGGAAATATGACAAGACACATAGATTTAATTTTAAAACAAATTACTGTGGTTTTGCCAAAATTTTAATACTACTGCAATTGGTTTCAAAATTGATAGATACGTTATTTAAAATCGTTAAACAACAAACATAAACAGTTCTAAAATATTTGGATAGTATTCCAGTTTTTGACTTTACCAAAACTCTAAACTTCATTGTTGTGCTTTGTGCTTGTGCCAGATTACTTCTACTCATATCCACTGCTTACTACAGGCGGATCACTGTAGAGACAACCATGACAATATTAAAATTACACGTGTAGAATTCGCGTGAGAATTAGCCTCGCAAATCATTATTTTCCATACAAAGTGTGAGGCCGTTGGCAGACCAATGCCTATAACGTTTGCCTATATTCAAGGCACTTTTATTATATTTGCGGTCATTGCCTTCCGTTTCATCAATCATGGCTTACACAATACAAACAAGAAACGTTATGGAACATTAAGGAGCAATTGTTTTTATTGCACCGCTTGTAATTTCTCAATCTATGTGATAAAGTATATATTTGTTAATTGGCTTTAACGGGGATTATATAATAACTCATAAACGATTTTATTGACGTGACAACGTCTTAAATTAGGTTGCGGCTGGGAGGCACTTATAAAAAAGTGTAACGCTCGGTAACGTTACGATGAGTCACCGAACGAGAGAGAGGCCCGCCGAATGCCTTGCGTCTCTCTCCCACTCAACTATGTTTCATCCTTCTTCCTACTATACGAATGAATATTCACATTAAAATTATTTTACCACTCAAAGTCGTTGTCACGTAAAACTTTCGCCCGTATACCGAATTTACAGGCAACCAATTTTTTATATTCCGAATCATCACCACAGAATTCCAAACTATTTTTAACCGACTTTAAGACGAGGTTCTCAAATCGATTAGTATATATATATTTTAATGTATGTACACCGATTACGATATTTTAGATGAAATTTATGATGCAATTTACGCAATTCTTCTTTAATTTAATGCGGAATAGTTGCCGTGTGGTACCACAAAAATTGAAAATATCTGTGTCTTAAACTGCTTCTCTTTTCGAAATTTTTTCCACTTACTTCTCTTACTTCTAAACTACACAACAAAGATACAATGTGTACTAATAGAAAGAGCGATTAACGTGCGTAGCTAAAGTATTTTGTTAGATACCAAAAATTCCAAAGAAGGGAACCACGAAACATGTCAAACATCCTACTAATAATTTGGTCGTTGCTAAAACTGTGTCAACATTATTTTGAATGAATAAGCATTTGTATTCCACTAATGAGAATCAATAAACAAATTGTTTATCATGATTATAACGTTTAACTATCTCAGGATCAAATAACTAAGCGCAATCAAGTCCTAAATTGAATTTTCAACAGTCATTAAGCACACACAGTCTTTATTATTTGGATTTAATTTGATGAAGGCAATACTCGTATGGGCTCAAATATTAGGACTGTTTTTTTATATCCTATAATAGGTTTGCGCTTGACCACAACTTGCCTGATGTGAAGCAATGTTGCAGTCTACGATGGAACGCGCTTACCTAATAAATACCGATTCACTCGTGACTTGAAGACAGGTAGATTATAGCTATCGGGAAACAGAGATGCCGGCAACGAATTCCACAACTTGGCAGTTCGCACAATAAAAGTGGAGGCAAAGCGCTTTGTGCGTGCCCTTGGAATTTCCACCATATATCGGTGGCGCATAGCCGTACCTCTAGTTGTCCGATGGAAGAACGGGGATGGAGGAATAAGATTGTGTAATTCTAACGCACACTCTCCGAAGTGTATCCGATAAAAAACCGAAAGACTAGCAACTATGCGGCGATGCTCGAGGCTTTGCATAGAAACACAATTGTTTCTACAAAGAAACACAAATTGGACGGTTTATTTTGTTTGCTATAAAAACTTATTGGACGTCCTTAAGGTTACAATACCAATGTATTCAAGAAAGATTATTTTTAAATACTTTAAAATTTTACAGTCCAAAGTTTGTGGCAATGATACACAATAAAACACCCATATTTTTGCCCTTTGACTATGACAAAAATCTAGTTATTTTCAGCTGAAATTTAACTCTCACAACTCTCAGATTATTAGCACACTAGCCTATTATTACTATTGATAATAGACAGCCCACTAGACTGAAATGCGTTTCTTGTATGAAACAAGGATTAACCTTACACAAGTAAAACTGACCAGAAATCGGATTATCAATTAAGCAGTTATACATAACACAAATGCCTGTCAAATCAGATGAACCTATTTCAGAACAGCAGATCAGTGGTAACATAGAATTTGTTGTATTCAAACCACAGATAATATAATACTAGATTCAAACTAAGGACGTAATTAAAATACTTGAGAGAGAATGTGTTACTACCTGCTTGCTTTGGTTAGATGATTCATTATGAATGATAAATATTATCCATTAGAATGCAACTATTTATGTCTTGTACTTAATTGTGAGTACCGTTTGGTGGTTGATTAATTAAGCTCAATTATGTTTGATTACATTTGCCGGTAAGTGAATGTGGCAAGCATTGGGTGGGTGTACCATATTATTTGTTTGGTAGAGAAAGTAAAATTAGTTTACGTTTAAAATTATCTGTTCTGAACTTTAGCTCTGAACCTGAAAAGAAATCGTAGGATATCTAGTGTGATTTACTGTAAACTAACGTCTATTTTATGTCACCTATTTTTTCTGGGTCATTTAAGCAGAAGTAAATTAATTTATTATATCAGATGGTATCCATAGTCACTACAAATTATAAATCAAAAGTATTTATGAGACAGGTAACTTTGATGCATCATCAGTAATGACATAATGCAATACCTTCTATATTCTGATTACCTAAGTTTTATTAATTAGACAACTGCTGGGGTAAACGAGAAGTGGAGACCACGAATTGGCTAACTTGGCGTAGGACGCACTCAAACTAGGTGAAGTGACGATAGGGCACGCCACGATCGTGGCGGTAAGACCCATCCTCTCGGAGTGGCTGCAGAGGCGTCACGGTGCCCTCGGCTTCCGAGTGACACAGGTGCTTACGGGCCATGGGTGTTTTGGCAAGTACCTGTGTCGCATTGGACGGGAGCCGACTCCCGGGTGCCACCACTGTGGGGCCCCGGAGGATACGGCGCTGCACACGCTGGCCGAGTGCCCGGCGTGGTCGTTGCAGCGCCGGACTCTTGTCTCGGCGACTGGTGCAGACCCCTCCTCGCTTGAGTCCGTGGTTACTATAATGACCCGGAGCGAGGAGGCGTGGTCGGCCGTCACCTCATTCTGTGACGAGGTGATGGCCGAGAAGGAAGCGGCGGAGCGAGAAAGGGAGGCGACCACCACCCTCCCTTGCCGCTCCAGACGCACCAGGCGCCGAAGGGCGCCTCGAGACGACCTGCAGCCTCCGTAGAGGCGGCCTGCGGGCGGTGGGTAGGGCAACCCGCCGCCTTAGCAGCAGCAAGTCCGAGAAGGTGGCGCGACGTGTTCCGCGCGCGCCTTTCTCCAGAGGAGGGGGAGGGCAGCCTCCCCCGCAACAAGGACGGAGACTTGTCTCCGTCCCGGACGGGGCTCGCCACTTTGCCGTCTTAAGACAGGCGGGCCGACCCGCCGGGCTGTTCGGTGAATGCAGGAGCGAATCCCGCAGCCCGGCACAAAGGGTGTCCGACGGAACACCGGGGGGTTTTAGTGGGTAAACCGGGCCCGGCCGCTTGTAGCTGGAGACCCTGCGGGGTCTCGCTCGCCCGGGCCAATAACGGGATTCCCACATACCTCTCGCCCTGTGCCCATTCGGGGCGAGGGGATGCTTAAAGCATTTCCCCTCGAAAAAAAAAAAAAAAAAAAAAAAAAAGGTGAAGTGACGATGTCAGCAGGACGGCCGGCAAGAACTGGATGAGAAAAGCTGCAGACCGACTATTAGTGGTATTACAACGCACGAGTACATGGTAGGCGTCCCAAACATGCCCTATATGGTTTTAGGTCAAATATGACTGGACAACGATAAATTCAAATTTCGACACCCACAGAGCGAAAGATTATGTCATACTTATAATTTTTCATGTGGGACGCGGATCAATACCAAAGGAGACTTAGTTTTATTTATGACTATAAATACAAAGTACCTACTTAATACTGTACAATTCTATCACTCCCGTCACACACTTCAACAAATATTAGCTTTAGTTCAGATATCGCTCAACTATGGAAAGGCCAACGCTCTGAGTTTGTCTAAGGATCGAACGGAAGCGATCCAACAGAGAACCAGAGTAATTGACAAAGTCCACCAAATTAGTAAGCTGAAGTGGCTGTGGACTGCACCGGTCATATCTTTTAGATCCATACAACCTTAGATTTTCGTATTAAGACCAGTAGGCTAATTCACGTAATTTCTTGACGCGTCGATCAAGTTGCGGTGCAGTTTCAATTAAGTTCACGTCTTAGTGTAAAATGGTATTCTTGTAATTATTTAGTTGTCATATCTAGTCTAAGCGCTCGTGTGACGCGAACTTGACGCGAGCGTATCTGACAACGGTTGTTAAAATTACTAGAGTACGAAAAGGGCTGTTTTGATCGAAACTTAACTGCAACTGAACTTATTTAATTAAGTGAATTGGCCTACTGAATTTAGAATTGATTCAAAAAATGAAAAATCTTGTGCTCGTAATTTTTCTAACAACTACAGTAGTCTAGGTATGCGTATAAGCAATAAGGGATGAACAGATCAAAGAAAACAGAATCTTCATACATAAACAAAGAATTAAGCGTATTTCAGCATTATCGCATGCTGATAGATTCCAATCCCAGCTTACCTTAAATGACTAATTGCTATGCAGCAGGTCAACAGTTCATTGCGACACCATGCGTCATGGCCCTCATGGCTCATAACATCCTTTGTTATGGCCAATCTTATATACCGGAATGTAAACATTTAGAGACAAAGGACTCTGTGACACACTAGTATTTTAGGGTTCTAGTATGTCTCAAGTTATATTCGACGGTGGATAAGAAGTTTATCTAGAATCCAAAATCAATGTACAATTATAAAAGTTTAATGAGTCATAAAATTTTTATCAACTTAACTATCAAGACATGATACAGGCAGGCAACAAAATGTAAGTATGTACCTGCTAGAATTTACTTCCGTATGTCACCAGCATAAATTGTAAACTATTAATAGGTAATTGTAATCCGGGGTCAAGAAAAAAGACAAGAATAACATCAATTAAAAATAAAAACTTGTGTGGTTTTATGAAATCACGGTAAAAGTGAAACTTTTTTTCACATTATAGACATATAACTAAAAATTTTTGGAACAATATTCCATTATGGGTATAAAAATCGCTTTATCATCAGCTGCTGCGAACTATAGGCGCCGCCATATTGGTCTTGGCTGCTCTGACGAGCGCCTTTCACATTATCCCTACTGCGCGGCCGACCGTCACGCGACATGCAACACACAGACGAAAGAGTTTGAGACGATGTAATAAAAGTTTCACTTTAAAAATAAAGCTAGAGAAGAAGAAAGAAAATAAAAAACGCCAAGAAACAACTTACTTTTAACTTAGAAAGTCAAAAGTTTGGAATCGTACCCGATGAATAGCAATAGGCTCATATGAGATCTAACATAACCGGTGAAGTGTGGGTGGTATTCACCTCTGCCTACACCTTCAGGTAATACAGGCGTAAGCGCTATGTGTGTATAGTATAAAGATTGTCCTGATTTCCATTACTTGGAAGACTATAAGATTATCAAGATCTGTCGATTTGGTCATTGTATTTCACTTAATACCGTTCAAATCCTCTTGGTCTACTACATCCAAACAAGGAGCGACTTTAAATTAATCATATTCGTTATATGAAATAAACTTTTCTGTAACACTTTCTCAAACAAGCCCCGTCTGTCTGTATGAGTCACAATTCCTTGGGTCTTTGTCCGTTGATCTTTGACTAAAATGTTGATCTTATCTCCGTCAGATAAAGAGTTAGGCTTAAATTAATTATCATAATAAACGAATCGTTATTGGAATGAAGGATGTGCGAATATAAAATGTACTTGAATTAGGTCAAATGCTGAAACGATTCGACTTGAGAGGAGTTCCGTTTAGCATTTTTGTCTTCTAAATCTCTTGCATAATGCAAAATTTTAAGGATCTTTCCTATCTGTATGTCTGTAACTCGTCAACCATGTCAAATGCAAAAATCATTAAAAATAAAATGCATTCCAAAATTCTAAATTCTCTGCCTTCATCCTTATAAAAATAACTACGGCATAATTGAAATTCATAACCCACAGTGTCCAGAAACTAAACTCAGATGAAGAATGTGTAAATTCAACTGTATTTATAAGAGAAGCATGGCGCCTGTTAAGTTATTACCCAAGAAATACGGCAAAATTAAACAAACAATAGTCCTTTTACACGTTCCTCTTCAATCCTCGAAACTTGCACAAACAAAGGCCCGTCTCATTTGATCTGTATAATGCGTATCCTTTGTTCAAACAGTGCTGACAGCTATGTTTGCAGTATGCACCTTTTGGGTCAACGTTTACTCATCAAGTCATATTAGGGATGGGGATATTGACAGCTGGACTCTTCCGTGATCTGTTTCCTATCTTACTTAGCCGTTATTATCGGCGACGCTGCTATTTCTTTGTGAACGTAGATCATGCAAAAAACGCCTTTCGAGTTTAACAAGCGATTCTCTTGACGAGGTAATCATTACAATGTAGCTACAAACTGGCTGGTAAAGCAGCGAGATCGGGGGATTAACTCTGGTTTGATTCAATTAAACGATATTTTCGAGGTCGATTGAGGTTCCATGTGACATTCACGGTTTCACTTCAAAAAATCTATTGTTCTTCAAAAAAAGCTTTGGACTCAAGATACGGGACATGTTCCTAGTTTGAGGTCCGTTGTTTGAGGTCCCTTGGTTGAGGTATATTTGGGTGTAATCTCTTTGGCATTAAGGGTTTTATTTATTTATTCATTCATTCATTCATCAGCAGCCCTTTGTGCCAGTGTGTAAAAGTCCCCGTGTCCAGGGCCCCGATTCTTGTGCTTAAGACATTTATCTCTAATAGACTTATGTCGCAGATAAAATAAGGATTTCATTAGATTTTTGTCACTTTTTTGACATTTATCTTTTATAGTTGAATGTATAATGCGCGAGAATTGGGGCCTTGCACTGTGCCACTAATAAACAGTTCCTGTTTTGATTACCATTACCCAGCTTACAATAAATCTCACCATATCACTAAAGACCTCACTCCATATTCATAAACGTCTCATAAGCTATAACTAACATAGGTTAGGTTTATATTAGTAAGAAAGAGACAAAATCCATTTTTATGAATTAGGGGATAAGAAATTAGTCATAATAATTTAGAAATCAAACTAGCTTACCTGTAAGCGACGTTCGATTGTAATTATTCTTCCCGATCGCCTCGCCCGAAAATAATAGAAAAGTACCTATAAATTAATGAATTAATTTATTTCTTACTTGTAGTAGGCCTCCTAGTCACTCAGGCGTCACATAAGTTTAACTCAGTAAAAATAAAAAAGGAATCGTATTCCGAGCTTACACTTACTGTTTACCGCTCCTTGTCTATGTCTGTCATTTAGTTAAAAGTTCGCTGCGCTGTTCATTGAGTCTGATTGTTACAACTATTCTTGGGTTGGGAGGGTGGGTTTCTATTATTTTCGGGCGAGGCGATCGGGAAGAATAATTACAATCGAACGTCGCTTACAGGTAAGCTAGTTTGATTTCTAAATTATTCTTCC
The DNA here is from genome assembly GCA_936450015.1 of Meganola albula. Taxonomy (NCBI): domain Eukaryota; kingdom Metazoa; phylum Arthropoda; class Insecta; order Lepidoptera; family Nolidae; genus Meganola; species Meganola albula. The sequence continues at coordinate 2,794,986 of OW388164.1, forward strand.
CGATCGCCTCGCCCTCAATAATAGAAAAGTACCTATAAATTAATGAATTAATTTATTTCTTACTTGTAGATGTTTAAAGTCAAGAGTTGTACAATCAGATCTGAATTGGAATATGTTGTTATTTTTCATTATTCTAATTCACAAAATTATCAATTGGTAAAAAATAACGCCCAAAGGGGAACGATCTTGATGAAGTTGTGGGTTCTTGACCCCTCGGTTCATACGTAATTGAAATTACCTTCATACTTACTCAAAAGTATCTAAATCAATGATATCATTGATTAGATAACATGCTAATGTTATTTCGCATAGCAGGCTGTTTGACTTATCAAACTAGATCTATTAATCTATAAGTAGGTGTTAACCTGGAGTGGGTAAGTGTACCTGCTTACATTCTCTCGAGACCCTCGGTATCACTTAGACACTTGGGCGAAAGAGAAAAAATAAAATATTGTTGATAGGTACCTATATTTCTTCTCTATCTATTTTTAAACCTATACAAGGACTACCTGTATATAAAAGATATGATGATATGATATTATTATGATAGATGCCACAATAATATTTATCTGTTATTGAATTTAAGTACCTGAATTATTTGGAAAATTTTAAGATTTCTAGAAACTTACATATGTACCTAATGGTGTTATAAACTTCTAAAATAATATAATATTGTTACTATTATTATTTTTGTTATCATTTTTATTGTTGTTCGTTGTATAGGGTCAGCTTGTAACCATTCCCAACGAAGGAATTTCATCACAATACATGAAGGTACCACCTTTTTAATTTATAAAATAAGACTTTAGTATTATTTATTACAATTAATGTAATACTGTGGAGTAACTGTGAAACAACACCAGTCACTATTTAAAAATTGATGATTTTTCTCTCTGAACTGTACTGTCTGGTCTAGTAGTCACAACAGACAGTAAATTTAATATAATTACATACTATGGTAAAATTAATTTAGTGTAAATACACTGCCATCCGAGGCAATCTAGTAAAATCAAATTGCATAAAATGGAATGTAAATATAAAGATGAAGTTGAAGTTGGTATTGTTATGATAATAATATTATATCTCCTCTAAGTACGTCTACAATCTTCAATGAAGTCTGATAGAAAGATACGTTTTTAATAACCTCGATAAATGATTTGAAGGATGGTTGTTATTTTTTTTTTTTTTTTCAAATAACAATTGTTACTACTTATTTATCCTTGCAGTTACCCAGTCGAAATTAGAAGCGTAGGTATTTACATACATTATCAAGGTAAAGATACAAAAAAAAAAATTATAAAATAAAAGAAAATGAATGACTATTAGAATCAGAACTCAAACCAAAGCTTTTAGTAGATTATGGCTTCTGTTGGCGAGTAGGTAATCTCAATAATCCTAAACATTCATAATTTTCAACATTTGTAAATATTAAGAATTAAGCGTCCAATTTTGATGATGTATTGAAATTAAGTTATTAGTGTTATTACTTAATTATGGTTTCAAGTAGGCATGCACGTAGCCAAGGTATACCTAGGTTTATTTCTTAGGTAAGTTGGTACTTGCATGATTAACAGAATTTCATTATTATTATACTTACTTAACTACCTATGTTTAGAATTATTTGTAACCATAAGTAGTAAATATAAGATTGTATTCTTTGTACCTACCTTTAATACAATCAATCTATTTTTAACTTTTAGGTTTGTTGATGCATAGGGTAGGTACCTTCCCACCTACATTGGTGGTAGGTACTCTTAATCATTAGGTATAAAATGTGAAGTAGGTAGTATATTATTAATATTATGTACCTACATTTAAAAAGTTATGTACATTATATTGTAAAATCCTGGGATAAAGATATTATTAAGCTTTATTCCTCCGGATTTAAAAACCAAGAAGATTATCCAAAGAATTTTATACATAATTTTATGAACTATCAACACTGATCATCACCTTCATGACACTCAAAACATTCAGTCAAATTGACTTCACCGCAGTTAATTTTCACATTGGAAAATTAAATATTATTAGTGGCTACTCATCAATCTATAGTACATAGATCGAGCATAACAACGCCAAACTGTAAACGCCAGTTTACATCCTAAATCTATGGGTACGTATATTATATCACATCCATCTGTTTTTGCTGTTCAAAGGTTGTATAATTTTGCACAAATTAATACTTCACATTGGCAGATTTGCGGAATTATGTCTGCAGAAGCTAAAATAGTAATACATATGAATGTTTTCGTCTTCGTTCACCAACCGATGTAAAATAAAAAATTTCGTTTTACGTACGTTGTCTAAAAAGACTCTAACCTGCTTGTCAATAATTCATCGATTTTGGACCGAACTATTGGTTGCTGTCAAAATGTCATGAATACGTCATAGCAAATCAATTGTATTATATTAACAGAAAATAAACAAATATTGTTTATTAAAAACCTATGAATGCATTATGATAATAAACGAAATAGAGTGCAATTATGACAACTCACTGCAAGTTAACTGCAATCCTCTTGTCCATGGACAATGGCAATTTGCCATTTACAAATATGCATATCAAGAGCTGCGTTGGTTCTCCATATCCACCGTGTTTCTATGTGCTCGTTATTTCACACAAACTCAAAGCTGAATGTTGTAAGAATGAAAGAATTGTGAATCTCAATAAATGAAGAAAAAACCATCCCATTGTTACTTAACTTTTCTAGTTTCCTTTTGTTAATATTTAATAATTAACACCTTCCTATCTGTGCGCATATAGACGACAATAATAGGTTGAAAGGCCAATCTTATTAGGTTTAGTTATATGTATTTATACCTCAGGTAAGTAGCTTATGGTAAATTACTGTTAAATTTAGACCTTTAGCAACAAGGCTTGTAGGTAACATCTATGTGCTACATAACCTTATAACTATAACAACACAAGAGAAATGTGAGGTTCTTTCATAAGGAAATTAAAAGCTTTACTAGCAAACAGGTCAGTTTCCTGTTGAGTACTTATTTTGATTACAATTTGTGAGGTGCAATAACTGGAAATCATCAGTTATATAGGGTTGGAAGTTGGTTGTCCTGTTAGCTTTACTCCATCCAATGTCATATCATAGTACTTACCCCACCAAGTTCAAAGGCATTCATAATTAAAATCTGTAACTCGGTACTTTCTTCCGACCGAATAGATTAATTATGTGGCTAGCAATAAAAACCTCAACTTTAGTTGGGCTTATGTATAGTGTCTCACAGAAAACACATTACATGCTGCACAAACATTACATCTCTGTTAAGTATAAAATAAGTTTAGTATAGAACTAAACATTATAAATAACAAATAATTAACCATGTTGCAGAAATATCTTCCAATAAGTAATGAGTTTTATGAAGAGTTGTCTGATTAGTTTCTCCACACAGATATGGCTAACTTTAAATAGTACAGTTACCTTTAGGCAAATTGGTGTTTCAGGAAACTAGAATGCTTGGTATGGTACTCATGTGAGAAATTAAATGTCCACTTCATGCATGGCGTAAGAAGGTATGTATCAGCAAAAGATTTTCAGGCAACACTGATATGTTGCAAGATTTTGTTGCAATATGTAGGTATACATGATCTAAATATGGCACAGTGGGCAATATTGTTAGTTAAATAACATACTGAAACACTTGTAGTTCCATAGATACCATGATATATATCAACACTTTTAATATTAGACATTAGTGATAAAGATAACAATGTCTTAATTCCACTCCAACACAGAACTTTCATGTAAGTTACCTTAACATTATTCTGAGTCGGTGACACTCTTTAAGTTGTGTGTGTGCATGTGTTACGGGGACATTAAATATTGTGTTTACCATGAATAGAAGTCAGTAGGTGACTGGTTTGTGTTGTCTGTCAGCTGCCTTTACAAATGTGTCCTTTGAAGATACATAAATATACTTTGGTAACCCGAAGATGGGTAATTAGGATAAACCCAGTCGTGTTCAGAACACAGTCACGAGCCTCTTGTAATGACTCTTCAAAAAAGTGTGTTATCACGAACTATGATTTCCCAGTGGTGCCTATTTTATGTGTCGGGAATCTAACCATCATGACCCAACGGTTCTACCGGTGCCCATGACGCGAAAAGACCAGCACACATAGGCAGACCACGAGCCCTTTGTAACAACTCTTGCAAAGAGTTTTACCACGAACTATGCTAGTTCACAGTGGTACCTATTTTATGTGTCGGGAATCTAACCATCATGACCCACCGGTTCTACCGGTGCCCATGACGCGAAAAGACCAGCACACATAGGCAGACCACGAGCCCTTTGTAACGACTCTTACAAAGAGTGTTACCACGAACTATGTTAGTTCACAGTGGTACCTATTTTCTGTGTCGGGAATGTAACCACTAGGACCCAACGGGTAAAAACCCGCTGCCCCTGGCGCGGAACAGCCTATCACACATTATATAGGTAGTGCAAAAGTGCACACGTCCACGGGCTTCTCCACGTTCTGTTACGCTCTTCGACGCTCGTCGCTTGTAGCTCTGTAGGTCTTGCAGGGATCCATGGTCATCTCTCTTTATTGGAAAACATTGATGATAGGTAGCACTTAACCTAAAAGCTAAAACATAAGAAAAACATACGGCGTTGCGTTGTTGCAACATAAAACATACACATAATATGTGCTTATTATACTTCTATTGGACTCTGTTTTGGTTTTTAACAACTGAAAACCACTAAAATATAGTTTTTTAAGAAAATTAGTTTTAAGGGCGGCATGACGCCTGTGACATAAGAAACGAATGACAGACATAGACAAGGAGCGGTAAACAGTAAGTGTAAGCTCGGAATACGATTCCTTTTTTATTTTTACTGAGTTAAACTTATGTGACGCCTGAGTGACTAGGAGGCCTACTACAAGTAAGAAATAAATTAATTCATTAATTTATAGGTACTTTTCTATTATTGAGGGCGAGGCGATCGGGAAGAATAAGTTACGTGTTATGCCTGTATCACCCAAAGGCAGGGATGAATATCACCTACATGTCGCCGGCTATGTGAGTCCCATATAGGGTGCAACCGTATTGCCGTTCATTAAGCACAAATCACAAGTTTGAACTGCTTTAACGGGAGGTGTTATACACAACTTCTACTACTAAATTCTTTTACCAGTTTTGCGGGAACGAGGTAACCGTTTACAGCACACATGTAAAAGTTGAAGCGTCTTTACAAAAGCTACACACATACACGAAACATGAACAGTTTATTATGCATACAAACTGTTCGTGTACCTCGGCAGAGGGAAACGCGGGCAGTTAAGTGCTAAATTTTTCAAGACAAAACTAGGCAGTTATTACGAGCAGAAACTAAGTCAAGTGCGAACATAGGTGTAATCATTATTCAACCACCGTAATTTACTCACGACGATGATGTATATTGACGTAAAGCAAAGTGACAATTTATAAGACACGACTTACGTACTGAGTAAAGAGTCACATCGTGATGAAGCATGCAAAAGAAGGTTAAATCGGATGTGTTTATCAAAAACTAGATATACTTTATTCGAGATACTAAGTTGGTAAATACCATATGGCTCATCTGATGGTACAAAGCCACTATCGCTTATGGATGACTGCAACAGTAAAGGGATACTTTAGAAATATTATTGCTCTATTTTAGAAGAGCCCATATTATAGTCTTGAGTCTAAATTGAGTCTTTTTTAATGTCTCAACAATGAATTTAGAAATGTACCATATGGTACATTTTATTGCGGTTTTTAAAAATAAGATTTTACATAAAATATAAGAAAAAAATCAATGGACTAATTCTAAATTTCTATCTTAAAAACTAGATAAGGCGTCATAAAATTCCTCCGAATCGAGGCCTTGGGGAAATGTGCCCAGAAGGCTGGCAGCATTGCCACGTTGTATGGCAATGCTAATTCTTTGACCAAGATGTAAGCCAGCCCTCTGGTCACGTAATATCTTTAAAAAGTGCCTAGTCTTAGTCTTTAGTCTTTCTTTTATCTTTGAAATGTACTTATATTTCTAAATTTATTGTTGAGACAAAAAAAAAGTTCAAACATAATTAAACACAGTGTTTGTAACTAGGTTATTATCACGTATTTATGAGAGCATTGTAATCCATATGCATGTATGTTATTAAGGCAATTGCAAAGTGTATTATGTACATAGTAAACTTGAAATATTTACAAAGTGAATCATTCTTAGAGTTCCGTAACTGACGGGTACCAATGGGACCATATCTCCTATAGGCCTCTGCCAATGTATAATATCTACACTGTGCCTCTGTTCTCTGTATATCTGTCAGCGGGCATTATTGTAATAACCGTAGAATTAAGTGAGTCCGACTCGCACTAGACTGATTATTTTTACATATTAATTCGATGTCATATTTTCTTCAATATTAAAAATCAACAAATTAAAAAATTTCGAAGCATACACATTGATTGATATAATAACGACAAATACATTGGTAGAAAGCTAAATTTCAATTAAATAGAGCCAATTATATACATTTGGTAAATACTCAATCAACATAGAATGAGATCTTGCTTCAGCAATTAGTATTGATCAAGTATTAATTGTTACTCATTATAAGATTTTTTACAAAATTCATATATCTCGGCAATCTAAAAACACATCGCGTGCGCGTGCGCTGCATGTTGAGAACAATAAGACAGCTGCTATGCTTGCGCCTACGCGCCTAACCCTATTTTATGACGCGGGAAATGCGTAACGAGAGGGCGAGGGCGAATGGTATTTTTTATGGGACTTAAACCCACCACTGCAATCCCGCCACAACGGCTCCGTAGGTAAGCCAGGATCAACAGAGGCGCCGCCGTGAAAAGATTCGGGATTTGAACCGTAAACGGTTTTGGATCCCGCACGAATTTAATAAGAAAGATAGGAGTTGGAAATTTAGATTGTCCACTTCCCTCCATGCAAAGCGGGAGACAGCATACAGAAAATAGAGAGGTTTAGATTGCCTCATCAAAATGGACCACGGGTAATGTAATCTCAAGGGACGTTCTAGCTATCGCAAAATCGGCCGATGCTCGAGCAAGATTTCGGTCTGAGCAAGCAAGAGCGCGGAGTCACCAGCTCCAAGCGCCTCGCCTGGTTTATCCACCTAAACTTTCCAGTGTTTCGGTAAGACAACTTTGGGTTGTGAAATTCGCTACCGCATTTATGAAGATCTATTCTGGACACTGCGGCACTTGAACTGGTCTATTCTGGAGCAAGAGGTTATGTAAAAGTTACTTTGTCCTTTCACTTGATCCAGGTAACCTGTGGACACCTAACTCTAGAAAGAGGTGCAGGACACATACCTATGCGTCTACACCTCACGATTATTCTTAGGTAGGCTTTCATAAAATGCATTAAAAGGACAAAGATAGATTAATGGAAGATAGTTTAATAAAAGCTAAATGCAATTATACTTTGCTTCGTCTTCGAGATTAGATAGGAATACTTGTAGTAGCACGTACCGTGCAGCCATTCTTACACTATAGTTGAGACAATAAAAATAATAAAATTATTTTTCTGCATAATCTATACTTCACATATGGCAACCCTGTCGTCGCCATTTTCATTAGCGTTTTAGTGCTCGGCCATTCAACTCTATATATAAATAAAGTGTGTCAAATAACAATGCCTAAACAAAAAAGCAGTGATGGTTACATATACATTAAACACAAAATACGTAAACTAGAAAAAAAGCCCAAGAAAAAACAAAAAAGTCGGAAAATGCCGCCGACACCAAGTTTATCAGTCTTCAAATGAATATAATGAAAAATGGCGTCTTAGAACGTCGCAAGTTTTTTAGTTTTTTACTACTAATTTTTAAACACTTAACTTATTTAAACTTGACAGTGGCAAAATTTTGGTATAATCTCTGCACAGACCATAATTAAAAGAAGAAGAATTACTATAATGAAGCCTTATCATTACAAACAGGTACCTAATTTATTTATTATAAATACACAATACATACATACATCACGCCTTTATCCTACAAGGGTAGGCAGACCTTTTCATTACTAAAACATTGTAAAATTATGTTTCTTTCATTGTGATCAGTACCTACCTACATTCTAGTGAGTTTCATATTTTTGATAAAACTGATAACTATTAAGTGCTAAAAAATACAATTTTCACCTTTACAATTAACTATTTGTTCTGATACGTGTTGAGTACACTTCTATGAGAGTGTTACCTTCACAATCAAAATACATGAGCATAGTTATGAGGACTATTGCCTTGTATTCAATATAACCTAAAAATTAAAATTGTTTTATTTACCTAAGTGTTGATTTCATCTATTTATGATGTGTTGAGTACACTTCTATGAGAGTGTTACCTTCACAATTAAAATACATGAGCATAGTTAAGAGGACTATTGCCTTGTATTCAATATAACCTAAAAATTAAAATTGTTTTATTTACCTAAGTGTTGATTTCATCTATTTATGATGTGTTGAGTACACTTCTATGAGAGTGTTACCTTCACAATTAAAATACATGAGCATAGTTAAGAGGACTATTGCCTTGTATTCAATATAATTATCCTAAAAATACATTTAATTGTTTTTAATTATGTGTTGAGTTCATCTATTAGGGATGTTTCCTTCACTACAATATTACTGAGTACAGGTTTTTTGAGCCTGTGACCTACATTATGACAGCATTAGCTATTCTTTACTTACATATTCTTTACTTTGTTTTTTAGAAAACCAAGCTGAGGAGTCTATAGACCATATACATGTCAGCAACAATCTAGACAACAATATAAATATTGTTGACATAAATTTAGAAGAAATACAAGAAATAGATAATATATTACAATCTGAACATCAGAATACTAATCCAGAAATGTCAGATCTTCCCTATAATTCAGAGGTGACAGATACAGGTATTATTTTAGAGGACAACATTCTTGAACTATTACGTGATACACCATCTAAGAACAAAAATTACAGTTCACCAATACAAAACTGAATTAGCTGTTCGTTGGGAACATATTGTTAGCTCAGGTTTAACAAAAACCATGAAGAAGGATCTTTTAGATAAATATTTTCTGCCTGAAAATTGTTTGAAAATTTATGCTCCTAAATTAAATCCTGAAATCAAGGCTGCATTATCAGACACAAACAAAACGAAACCTTTGTGCAACTGAGATTGACACCTTTTTTGTTCGGTGAGAAGTTAGCTGACACCTTATGAGCAGCAAAAGCGATTAACAAATCAGGAGCTGAAATGAAGAACTATACCTGCAATGCAGCAACCTCGCCGATACCAAGGCCAACAACAGACGACGCCACTGTCTCAGCCAGTTATGGGACACCACCCGCCGGTACACACGCCGCTGCAGTGCTCACGCGGGGCGCATGCATGCTCGCCGATAAATGAGGTACCTCATACTGCCGCAGGCAGATTGTCTTTGTTCACAATAGATGGCACCTCATTACCAAAGATTAACATTAAAATATTATCATGGATCAGAGATGGATATAAAATACCATTTCATACTACTCCTAAATAGGATATTGTACCATCCCCCAAAAAACTATACTGTAACTGAAATTAATGATTTTCAGATGACTTTAAATGAGCTTTTGGATTTAGGTGATGTATCAGAATGTGTAATATGTGTATATATTTCAAGCATTTCTTTTTTAGTTGATAAACCAAATGGCAAAAAGGTTTATTTTGAACCTCAAGTCACTTAACAAATTCATTAAAACAGACCACTTTAAAATGGAGGATTTGAGAACTACTTTAAAATTAAAATCAAAATATTAATTTCTGTGTACAATTGATTTAAAGGACGCCTATTTTTTATAACATATAAATAATGACTTTAAAAAATACCTTCGATTTATTTTTAATAATAAATTATATAAATTTAACGTTCTGCCATTTGGTTTAAACACAGCAACTTTTGTGTTTACAAAACTAATGAAACCTGTAGTACATCTGTTGAGGTCTTTAGGTTCTATATCTTCTATATATTTAGATGATATCTGTATAATTGCTGATTTATTTAAAAATTGTAAACATGACACTACCCAAATGGTACTTACTTTAGAGTCTCTAGGTTTCATTATCAATTATGAAAAAAGTGTTTTATCACCTAACTCTATATGTAATTATTTAGGTTTCATAATTGATACTGTAAATTTTCATATAGGTTTAACAAGCAAGAAAAGGATTTTAATCAAACATAAAGTAACTAAATTTTTAACATTGAAGTTCTGCACAATACATAAATTTGCTCGGTTAGCGGGCCTTCTTGCCTCATCTTGCCCTGCCATCTAATACGGGTGGTTATATACCAAACGCATTGAGCGTTGTAAATATCTTGCTCCACAAAAACTGAAAACTATGATAGTTTTATTACTTTTCCTGATTTTTTAACTGAAGATCTAAATTGGTGGCAGACTCACATTAGCAGTTTGGTTAACCCCATAAGAGATGATGTCTATTGTTTGGAAATTTTACCGATGCTAGCAAAAAAGGGGGGGGCAGCATGTGGTTAAGATAGGGCCAACGGTAAATGGAGCAACGAGGAAAAATCTATGCATATAAGTTATTTAGAGATTTTAGCAGCCTACTTTGGGTTACAATTTTTTGCCAAAAAATTTAAGTAACTGTCTGCTACTTCTTCGCATTGATAATACAACTGCCATGGCCTATATCAATAAAATGGGCGGTGTTCGTTTTTCCTCACCTTACCAATGCTACTAGACAGATATGGAAATGGTGCGAAAGCAGACACATCTATGTGTACGCGTCATATATTAGTTCCAAAGACAATGAGGTGGCAGATGCAGAGTCACGACGGTCACATCCCGATATGGAATGGGAACTAACCGACCAAGCCTTTAGAAAAATTGTTGAACACTTTGGGAAACCAGAAATCGATTTATTCGCTTCGCGTCTAAACCAAAAGTGTTTTAAATATATATCTTGGCACAGAGACCCTGATGCTCTAGCTATCAACTCCTTTACTCTAAATTGGAACAAGTTAAATTTTTTGTTCTTTCCCACCAATATCAGTAATTTTAAATATGATTCGTAAAATTATTACAGATAATGCGGAAGGCATAGTTGTTGTCCCTTACTGGCCAACTCAACCGTGGTTTCCTGTTTTTTTTTTTTTTTTCAAACAGTTATGTTGTGATATGATAATGCTCGGTGTCAATACAAATGTTTTGTTATCTGTTCCTAACAGATGTCTCCAACACAAGGTCACCCTAGTAGCCGCGAAATTGTCCGCGCGGCGCTATCTCTAAGAAGTATCCCAGCGGGTGCACTAGACATTATGTGTGCCTCCATTTCCGACAGCTCGGCTAAACAATACGGTGTTGCATTTAAAAATGGTTTAATTTTTTGTTCTTTACATAAAATTAATACATATGAAGCATGCTTTCATGCAGGTGCTCAATATAGTTCACTAAATTGCTTTAGATCTGCACTATCTCTGATAGTCAGCACAAAAATTAGGACTGATGACAGAGTATCAAGGTTATTTAAAGGTTTCTATAGGTTACGGCCACCATTACCTAAATATGATGTTACATGGAATCCAGTAACTGTGCTAAATTTTTTAGAACAATGATGACCCGCATGATGAAATCAGTTTAGAACAATTAACCAAAAAAGTTGTTACTTTATTGACTCTAGTTACAGCACACGGAGTGCAAACCTTAAGTAAAATAAAGATCTAAAACATTGAGTTTATTTCCAATGATAAGATAGTTATAAAAATTCCAGAATTAATAAAAACCTCATGAGTTCACACACTTCAACCAACTTTAGTTATTCCATTACTTATGGAAAAACCCCAAGTATGTCCAGTACTTGCCTGCTTGGATTATATAAATAGAACTGATTGTATAAAAAATGCTGATCAATTCTTTATTAGTTTTAAAAGACCTTATAAACCAGTCTGTTCGCAATCCATAAGTCGATGGATAAAAGAAATTTTACAAAAAAGGTGGTATTGATACAAATATATTTACAGCTCTGAATGAGCTGTAAATATATTTGTATCAATACCGCACGACATGCTTCAACATCTGCAGCACATAATCAGGGCGTCAACATCGACCTTATTAGAAAAAGTGCTGGTTGGTCAGACTCGTCCAATGTGTTTGCTAGATTTTATCAAAAATCGGTCATTACCGAAAATAGGAACAATTTTGCTATGTCAATCTTAAATTCAGTTGATTCTCATTAGCATAATTATAATACTTAAATTATTTTTATGCTAATGAGATGATTTGACATAGATATGTCGTTATGTTATTTTTTTTTTGTGTTTTGATTATAATTTAATATTCGGTACAATACCTAGATAATTAGATGTTTAATGAGGCTTAAACATTAAATAGACAAAAGTTTTTTAAGTTTATGTTAATAAGAATAAATAAACATGTTTTTTTTCGTTTTAATACAGATGATTATATTGTTTTCCGGTTATTTTTTTTTTTTCTCATTTGTAATTTTCACAGCTCTAAAGATCTACAAGTATTCCTATCTAATCTCGAAGACGAAGCAAAGTATAATTAATGATTAAACGAACTTACCTAAGTGACGTTCTATCATAATTATACGAAGGCTTCGTCTGAAGAGATTAGCTCCCACCCACCCTGTCCCTAGTGTGAAAATTAACAAATGAATAAATTACTCTGAACTAAATGAAAATGGCGACGACAGGGTTGCCATATGTGAAGTATAGATTATGCAGAAAAATAATTTTATTATTTTTATTGTCTCAACTATAGTGTAAGAATGGCTGCACGGTACGTGCTACTACAAGTATTCCTATCTAATCTCTTCAGACGAAGCCTTCGTATAATTATGATAGAACGTCACTTAGGTAAGTTCGTTTAATCATTAATTGTAATGCATTACCTATTTGCTTTCATTACAATTATTTGCAACACGCTTAACAACATTCCACGTGTTGTTTTACTGTTTAATATTTGTATAATGACAAATTAATCAATGATGCCCCACGTATAAGCTATAAAACGCATGAAAACCGCGATTAAAAAACGTGACGCTGTTTTGTAACGGCTATAATAAGTTATTGAATTCTGTGTGACATTATAACACTCATAACTTATAGTAACAATGGTTGAACGGTTCTTGGAAATATTGGTCTCAAAGAATAATGTATTCCCAATCGATTTTGTTAATGACCAGTACAAACTAACTACGAAATATTCCGAATGTTAGTTTATGAAAAATAACACCCAATAGAGGTATGTGCAAAACCAAAGAATCCGATGGGACGCACAAGCCATTCTGAGGCACGGAGATGTCGCAAAATGTATTTTATTAAATTCTAAAATGAAATACGCTTGCAAAGTTTAGTGTACAGCTTGCCTGATGGAACGTGATTACCCAGTAAGTACCCATTCACTCATGAATTGAAGATAAACAGATTATATCTATCAAGAACTAAGATACGCAGGCAGCGATTTAAACAGCAGTTCGCTCTGTATAAGTGGAATAAATGTTCTTGTTCCATTGATCGTTTTGCCATTAATGTTTTTGAAAACAGTTCAATTTAAGTATAAATATATTTTATGTCAGCCAGTATTAAACAGAAAGTTTAATTTATACTTAAAGATAAAAGAATAATGTATTTAACCTCGCATATAAGGGAATAAATATCTCCTTCAGAAACCAATTGCAACAGTAGTAATGTAATAAAACAAAAATTACACAATGCAAAGAAATCATTACCTTTTTGAGATGTTTGTTGACCCACTTTGTGAATGTCTTCTTTTGGATTGCGTCACGTTCGTCTGAAAAAATAAAAGTACATCAATTAATTTGTTTTCACAATCGACTGGTTATTTACGAGATTCTGTTATTGGTTACTTTAATAAAGGTTTCTGTAGTACCTAAATCTTACCCTACGGATCTTATTTGCGTTTTCTAGGATTACGCAATAAGCGATACGCAACGCGAAGTCAGTGAGATACTCGTATATGCTTATGTACCGACTCTTCGCAAACCGTCAAATTTGAAGACCCAATGACATAGGATTCCTAAATTAAACCTTAAAAAGTTGATGGAATTAATCAACTAACTTGGCCAATAAGTTATAACATTACAAAAGTGGATGATTATCTAAAGGAAAAAGAATCAATTTACAAGTATTAGTAGTTACTAAAATTATGACATATATCAATTTCACACTTTATTAAAACAGCAAACTTATTTAGCGAATATAATGATTGATGGTTTGAACACAAAAAATGTTCGCTTAGATACTCGTACCTACATAGAAACTAATAATGATCCATTTGATGAAGTACGCGGTAACGGTATGGATTAAAGGCTGTAAAGAATACCTGTGATGAGATTTTGACTTAGCGACTCAATAGTGAAATAACTGAACCGCGAAATACAAAAAATAGAAGCATGCTAATATAAACGCGATAGTAGGCAAGTTATCAAGTATCAAGCAATAAGATACCACATTTGGTACTATGTATAGACTTTTTCTTCACACTAAACAGAAGTAACGAACTAATTAGACCATAATCAACGTCCATATAACCCGACTAAATAAAACAGCTGTTACGGGTCAACGAACTAGAGCTGTGATCGATAACCATTCTTATTTAGCCTATTAATACAGACACTATTTTAGCACGCATAACTCTTGCCAAATTATTTGCGGATCGGAAGTATGGGATTAGGATGAGTCTACATTTTTTGCAGAGACTATTAATACTGTGACTATTAAATCCGCTTATTTAAAAATTAAACAGGCTCAAGCACTGAAAGGATTCTTGATTTCAACATCATTGACATTTTATTCCAAAAATTTGTGTGAATTCATGCCAATTATATAGTGATTGGCATAAATTCACCCAAAAAATTTCGAATTAATCTATAAAGATTAGACAGTCTGTAGATGTTAGTATTTTGTTAGTAAATCATCACCAAGTAGGCATGTTATATCAAATATTCATAATAAAACGTCTAACATTCCGAAGCCCTTCCGCTGACCATAATTTCAAGATAAATGAGGCGTCAACATTCTAGCTAGACAGACATGAACCCTAGATAAGTAATACAGGAAATCTATAAGCTGGTATGCGCTTATAGATTATAGCAGTAAGAAGATGAAGGATGTTGGAGATATCTTAATTAAGAGCGGCAATGGTTCATTAGAATGCTTTGCATGGTTAGCGTACTTGGGTAGAACAAGTAACCCGAGATTCAGAGGCCGGGTTTATCCAAATACTTCAGAATTCAACACAATAGAAAAAATGAAGACAGAACGTAATATTTGTGTTCCATTACTACCTAAGGCAAATGAATAAGAAGTGGGTAAAGAACTAAATTGTGTAATGAAATACTAATTCGCAAAGGTGGACAGTGCTAAAAGAAAACAATTACACTTCAGAGGACTCTTAAAAATAAGAAACATTCAACACCTGTGACTATATTTCGTAGCAAGTAATCTTTGAATCTTAAGAATTAGGTGGGTTAAACTCCTCCAACCATTCAATGGACGGATTACAAATTCCTGTGGTTTCAGTTCCACATATTCTGTAAAGTATTTGCTAAATATTTGCAGCATAAGTAATGATCATCCGATATTCACGACTTGTAAGACCACACATCAGTATTATTTATCTCATAGTAAAACCAGATTGCATACATAAATGGGTATACATAACCAATGGTTATTTCGTGTCGTAGTGCTAATTGTGTTGAATGCTTGAGAGGAACTATTCCATTCGATGTCAACAATGAACCATTATTCTATTTCAATACATTTTTAACATTCCTGTAAAACTTTGACACATCTTAAAAATGGTTATGACAAAGGTATGTCCAATCCAACACAACTTGTGATATAAAATATGTTTTAGGCTTTTGTTCCTCAAAAGGTAAACCTGGTTGTAACGGAATCCCTATTTCAAAAGTTTTAAAACAAAAACAGAAGACGATTAGAATATTTATTGAAAACTCCACCTTAGTTAAATACGATCTCGATCATTACAGCAATCAAATAAAGAAAACCGAATCTAATTCGGTTCATTGCCACAAACATGTAAAAACACAGACACACTTCAACTTGTAACATCCTTCTTCGTCGGCTTGGGGTAAAAAATATGCGGCTGTTGCGGGACTACCCTCGGGTAAATGAATGCTACAAATTCAATTACTTATAACAAATAACAAAAACTATCAACACCAGCATTTGCACATAACAGCAACAAGAACATAATTGCGCACTCGATTGATATCGGATCAATTTGCGAAGTCTCGAGTGGGTTATCGACGCGTGAATTTGTTCGTAATGAGTGTGAGAAACGCATTAACGTCAATTTTCTGATAGTGGAATAAGAATTTTAAAGCGATGGAGATTTTTATGTATAGCCATGATTATCAAATTTACTCTTATGATTGTTTCTATCTAAACCTGAAAGGGATGAGTTCACCTCAATTCACATTTGACCACCCAAGTGGAGGCTTTATACGCAATTTGCGGCTGACATAGTCAGCAAATTTCCACGTTCCAATCCCGAACAGCAACTGCGGTTACAAATCTAGTAGTAGCTTTTGCTCGATCCAGAATTCAAAATTAGCACCCTTTTCATTAAGATGTCGATACTAAGCTACCGAGGAATGTCACTTTTTATAAATGTCTACTTTCCTTCATATATTCTATCTTACTACTGATTCTTAAGTTTTTTGGTCTAAGTACATAATATCCCTAGGCGTTACACTGTGAAAATATCAAGCTAAACCTTGACCAGCAACGCTAATAGTATAAAGATACAATAAATATCAACTAACCAGTCGTTGCCTACAATACCTAATGACCCATTTCCCTCATTGTTGTGTGCATCATTTGCGGATGGTGATGCAATCGAATGCACTAGTACAAATTCTAAGTCATTACCTTATTGACTGAGAGTTGCAAACCTTTTTTGAGAATCTTAATATAAATGGTTTCCTAGAATTGCTGGCTTTTATTTAAACAATCCTATTACTACTCGTATTAAAAAGCTAAAGTCCGTGAGCATGAAATTTCGATAATGTAGCAAAAACAACTAATGAACGAATTGATTGTTATGAAATTAGACACACGCTTCGTGTAAGAAGCCTGAAAATTTAAGATACTTTTGGGAACGCGTAATAAAAAGACAGACTGATTCTAGTAATCAAAACTGAATTTGGCCTCTAATATATTGCTATGTAGAGGAATAGGGTTCTATAACAGAATGCATAAGGTTTTTAAATTCTTTACATAGTTGAAAAAGACCCCTGCTAGTTTACAACTTTTTACTTCTACAACACGAGATTACCACCTTACTGAAATGATTATTTGTAGAACGAAACCGATAAATGTTTCTCACATTACATTAACCGCACTTGATTGAATGGAAGCTGAAATTGATTGCAGCAAGTCATTCATTCATAAAACTAACATTGTACAGCACATAAAGTGCATCGTTCTCGCTCGATTGCAGTTTATTATTGAGCTTGAAACGTTTCGCAAGTCTTATTTTACCCTTTTATATTAAAGAATTGTAAGTACCTACAATTCTGAGTGTAATGTATAAGTCAAAAGTCTGAGTACAAACTACAAAACATCTATGCTTCTACGAATCAGAAAAGGAAGCACATTAGCCTTCAGGGTGATGTTGGGGCTGTCGCGCTTTTGCAGCGCATCAGGGATGTTCGCTCAATCAGGTGTATCAGATTTTTATGCAATCATACGATCCAGAATTGCTTCCCTGATGCGGCGAGTGCGTGACAGCTCCAACAGCCTTGTCAGTACTTTGGCGAACAAGCTGAATAGCCAAATTATGTATAAATGAATGTTGTCTCAAACACCATCCTTTATCTATGTAAAATAATAACTTGTGTACCTACTATGGATCCATGATCTGATGAACGCTCATGATGTCTTAGAACAAATCATTCTAAGGACATTTGATATCGAATGTATGTCCTCAAGCTAGCGCACGTAGAATAGGGCTATTAATCTTTGATTCGTTAGTTGAAACTAAATATTTGCCTTGTAGAGACGGTAATGGGTCACTTGTTCGTAATTTATACTAAATAATACAGTTGGCTAGGCTGGCGAATAAACAAGCAACAATAAACAAGACCCTGCCAATTTTCAGTCTCATAATAACAACGAAACACCACGTGGCCTGATATAACACGTTACAGACAAAAGTACAACGCATACTTGGCTAACAAAACTGTGCCAAATATTTGAATATACGGGTCAATACTCTTGGCCAGCAGTTTTTTTTGCAAGATTACGGTATTCTTATGATTATCGTAATAAAAGCAGTAAGTAGTAAAGCCAAAATAATTACTCTGCTTCCTAATTTGTTTGATCGTCATCTAAAGAAAATCGTGCTAATATTTATACTCTTTTACTGTCTATTAAAAGTTTATTGTATGGATGACGATAATTAAGCTACCAGTTCTTATCTTTCAAAAAGCAATAAGCAGTAAAAACTGGTGTGGTTAGTGATCATCCACCAGACAAAGCCGCACCGCCAAGCGGCCTTGCCGTGTTCCGGTGTGATACCATGCAGAGAGGGTGGGTCGGTATACTTGCTCCTTGTTGGTTTCTAACCATAGGGGGGCTCATTCCACTGCCACCTTCTCACCGATAATCATTCGTTATCACGAGTGAATCGGTATATTGGACTGGCGCGTTCCATAGTAGACTGCATCATTGCTTAACATCAGGCAAGTTGTAGTAAAGCACCAGCCTATATTGCTTTACAATCTATGTCCATAAAAAGTTCATTGAATGGATGGTTGACTATGTAATACTCTATCATCCAAAAACTACCAGATTTCCTGAAATTCGGCAATCAGTATAGACCTACACAAACGCATAGAAAACCGGTGTATCCCCACAACTCTGTAATATGCTCTGTACTTCGGGACGCTTTCTATATTTCATTCAAACAAAGTTGCTAACTGCAGCTAGTATTGTTTTATTTCTAAGAAACTTACTATTACTATTTACATTTCTACATGAACTTTAACATTCAAAGCACTTGTTAGTGAGATTAGCAATTGGGTCATTGCGGTGCACAATAATTTGAATACGTCAAGGTGACAGTTTTCGCCCACAGATAAGCCAACGATCATTGTGCATAAAAGTTGCGTCGTGCAGCATTGTTGGGCAAATAGTTGGGCGTGCCAGGCTCTGATGTGCACAGAGCATAAATGAATATCCAGTAGTTTTGTAAGTTAGAGCAGTGCATTGGTGGCGCATCGACATTGGCCTCGGCTTTGAAATACATGTCGCAGATTCAATAGTGAATCGTGTTCATAAATTTTTTTAGGAATTGATATTGGTGCTTCAGAAAAGAAAAAGATTGTGAGGCAGTCGGCATGTCTTAGAGCTAAGGGTTCGAGGACATGTGTCATCTACTATCACGGATTAAGACCAAAACTCTAAACGCATAAGTTAATTTAGAGAAGACCCGTCCCCAGCAGTTGATGCGAACCAAAGATTAGCAGAAAAGCAAGGCAGGATCGATATCAGCAATAGTTTTATTTCTAAGTTATTTTAAGCCTCTTGTAAAAGCTCACAAGAAATAAAAAGCTGTACCAAAAACATACAGCGACCATAATTCACAATTGGGATGTTGATTGCACTAATTAACCGATTTGTTCCGAGACTCCGGGTCAATACAATCAAGTTCTGTTGAGGTCGAATGCGCGTACAGTTGTCATTGCTTGTAGCTGGCTTTTTGGTTAGCTTCTGGAACCCACATTTTTTGCTAAAAGATTTTAAGAAAGATAACCATTCTTTCAGTTTAGTATGGTTTGTTTGGTAAGTAGCAATGAAGATGAAGATTAAGAAGATGATACAACTGCAGTCAGTAAACGGTCAGTTTGTGGTCTAACCAGATAAGTCAATACGATGAATGAGTCATTTGGCGATGAGTTTTCGCCTTGTGGGTGATGGATGAACCTACCAAATTTGTTTTCTTAATGAAAATGATTCTACATGAAGTCTGGTACCAACAAAAATATTAAAACATTGTAATTCAATGCAGTAAATGACAAGGAACTGTGGAATACACAGGCGTATATAGAGAGTTTCAAATAAACCCTCGCACCTCAGGGGCCAAATAGTAGAAATACGAAATAATTAATGACAAAAGTAGTATGGGAATTTTAACTTTGGGAATTTGTCTGTTTTAAGTGGAATCTAGAATACAATATCAAGAAGTGTTGGAAACTCGGGAAGAAAAAAATTGTTAGCCGCTATAGAGGACAGAAGAGGAAATGTAATTGGCCATTTGATACGCCACGACACACTAATGAAGATCATCAAAGAAAAGATTGAAGGAAAAAGAGGAAGAGAGAGACCGAGGAGAACTTATTTTAACCAGATAAAGCAGAATGTAAATGTTAAGTCGTATTAAATGGTCAATAAGCTGGCAGATAATAGAGACAGTTGGAATATACTCCAAAGCCAAGAGCGAAGCTCTTAAAATTAAGCAGAAAACGAAGAGGAATCTTGTTCATAGTTTCAATCAGTTATACTCAAACAAACAGTGGTACATGGTGTTGCGTATCATTGTTTGGTACAGATAAGATACTGATAAGCCGATAACGTTACAACACATGTGTGCTAGGACGCTGTCATTCTGGTATTTTGTCAATAAGATAAATGGGTCGCCGGTAAGTCTGTAGCTGCAGGTATTTAGCAATTTGATTGCATTGCATTACTATGATATCAGTTAGTGTTATAAAAGAAAAAGACAAAATGTATGTTAGCTATTCTCGGATTAACATTATTTTTAAGTTCAGACTAAACTTATTGCCAAAAGGTTACACTGTAAAATACCTATACCTCGTTTTGAAATTAAACTTTACAAGACTTGATGGACAACAAAACGGGGTCAGGACTGGTGTATTGTCATGCTTACATGTAAGTCAATGTCCAGTGTAAGCCATTGGATTGGTCACATAGGTTTAGTGTCTTAAAACCTTAAGTAGATTAATAGTAACAGTTTCAGGAATCTTCAGTACTGTGGTATTTGACCTAATGACATGGACGTTTCTGACCTGGTTCAACTAGGGCTTTTAACTCGGGCACAGTAAACATTTACATAAGTAGAGTAGGTAAAGGTAGCTGTAAATTTGAACTCAAGCAATGATAACACATTCAAGCAGGATTCGTTCAAAATTATACGGGATATTTGATCTCATAGTAATCAAATGTAATGTCAATTCGATTCGATTTTCGAACCGATTTAAGTATTCTACATTGAATAAGCAAAATTTACACATAAGCAGTGTGTGAAAATGGCTTCACTGTTTCTTTTGCTTCACTAATATGTGTTATCTTGATCAATATTTATCGTTTTATGGGAATAAACGATTCCTATGGCAATATTGAAATAAAACTACTTTATAACGGATTTTATAGCGGTATAATTTTGGACGTCAAAACCCTCAGTCCACCCGTGACCGTGAAGTCTGAAAAGACTTTGAAACGTCGGGATCTAAAATATAAAATATACCACGATAAAATCCGTTACAAAGTAGTTTTATTTCAATGTGTGATATTCGCGTAAATCTAAGAAAATACTATCCTAATACAATAATCAAAATAAAAAACAATAATACCGTACTCTAAAATTTTCAAAGTGTTTCTTAGAGACCGTAAACATGGTTCTAACACACGCAGACAACTAACGAATTAATTACGAAATCTTTAACTAAACCTAAATACATCACCTATCCTTAAATCCACTTAACTACTGCAACATTACACAAAATGACTTTCAAATCTAGTTGCAATGAGTCAGGTGTTACAAAACACGTGTAGGAGCGGAGGCGAAGTGCCACTGTCATTGGTAATTATTTGTTAAACTGTTGCATTAAGTTGAATAGCAACAAGCGGTAATGTTCGTTAAGAAGTTACTTGTCAAGTTGCGGAGTCCGAGCCAGGCTACTAATAGCATAATCGGCAATCACTGGGCCCCTAGATTGCAAAGCGAAGCTATAGCGAAAGATCGAAAAGAACATAATGTAATGAGATGGATATAAGATTGTCACGTGACTTTTTGAAGGTCAATCCATACATTTAATATTTTTTTCGATTTTTCCTTATTGATTCGTTATGTCACTTTGTCTAGGGGCCCCGATCTTGAAATGATCAGTTTGTGCTTCAGCACTGGCACGGTACTAACATCAGTTAATGGCTTAAAGGAAAAGCAGTCACGGGATTGTGGCGTTAGGTTTAGAAACATCGTACCACCTATCCTAATAATATTACAAATGCGAAAGTTTGTATGGATGTATGGAGGTGTGGAAGGTTATTTGTTACTTTTCTTAGCCAAAAACTACTAGACAGAGTTAGATAATATATAATATTAGTATAGACGTCTACGCTGTCTAATAAATACAGGCGTGAGTTATGGGTTATACAAAAAGAAAAATTCGTTAGACATGTATAAAAATGTCGTTAACTCTTTAATTTTAAATTAGCAAAGCAAGAAAGAATAAAATAAAATTACTCAATAAAACAGGTTTCACAACTAACTTGTTACTAATAAAGGAATTAAACGTTTTATGTAATAGCAGCTGATTATTGAAAAGCCTTGTGGAGTGATAGTAGTCTGGGATTTGGGAATAACGATGACGGTAACCTCACACCACATACGTGAATAGTTGGAAATAGATTGTGTCTCAAGGCCTCATTGAAGAAGGGCAGGAATATCAAGGGTATATCCCTAAGATACATGGGAACCATTGGATGAAGGAGTCAGGGCCGTTAACGCGATAGTAAGATTAAGAAGAAGAAAGAAAGAAAACGATAGGGATGAGAAAAATAATGGTACAATATAACTGAAATGAAATTACGTACCTTTTTCTGGAGTCATAATTAGTATTGGAGACATTATAAGGAAATTATAAGTTATGAATGAAATTGAAACTAACACGAATGCGCGAAGAATGTTAAAACAACGACGCGACATCAAAACAAACCCAATGTTTTCAAAAAACAAACCTCTCACACATAAACACGCGTGCATACACATACGTTTTACCCGCCACCACGAACCTGACTGTTGTATAAAGAACTCCCAACATGTTGTACCTTTGAATTTGGTCAAATTCTCCTCGTAAACCTGGTCGTGGGTCTCCCCGGGGTGGTCGCCCCTGTGCCGCTTCGGTTGGTGAGGGCCATCGTAGTATGCGTTGCCGTTGACACCATCTTGCATCGCCTCTTGAGGGTCGAAACCCAACCGCTCCTTGTAATACGCTTGTGTAGACATTATCACGCACACACACTTAACATAGTTCGATTTTCGAATTCACTTTTTAATTTTTCCGAGCACTTGATGTGTTTTGTTATTTTATTTGTTTAGGAATTTGTGTTTTTTTTAGTAAGTCTAAGCACTCGCGCCACACAGGATTATTATGCAGGGATCCGCCAAAATCCGTACACAATAAACCCGTTTAAGGTAACAGAGGCCGTATTTAAATGATTCACCACTATTTTATCACAATCGATGTCATCCAGTCCACTTGTTCTACAAAAGGAAAGTTGCATAAATCCCTTGACATACACTTATTGCTCTTGACACAATTTTTTTTCTTGTTATTACGACTCACATGAATGTCCTTATCGAGTATTAAAAAAGCTTGTTATGTTAATATGGCAACACTAAATTAAAAGTTAGTTTTAAAATTTGGAATGCTTGGTTATATTTTTATTTAATACTTAAATCCGTTTGGGAGATGTCGGTAATGTATGATTCACACTGTAGGTTTTCACATAAAGCTTCATACACATTTGTGTAAACACGACTGGAAACGGCCTGTGGAACAAAAGGATAGGATGATTTACTAGCCTGTGTTGCCATATATACAAATGACTCAGATGTTCTTTAGGAGGTAAATGATAATCATTTTTCAGAAACGAGGATTCGATGACGAATATTATTACGTAACTGACTGTACGCAAGCATGGATATTTTATGTCGTATACACGCTGAATTCATAGCGGGATATAGAAATTCCGTAATCCAAATTTTCATAGAAGTAATATGATTAGTGATCTATAATTAACTGTGTTTTGCAATTTAACATGTTTTCCCCTTAATTTAGAAGTAGGAATTAAGTTGTTCGAGGTAGTACAATCCACCAGACTTCGTCGCATAGTCTTCACCAGGCAACTAGTCGGAACACGACTGCGTTATTTGGCAATAAGTCTTTGTCTGGTCTTATATTTTTAGATTCAAGAACAAAGCCAAGCAATTCTAGTTAGCTCTTCTTCACTGTCACAATATAATTTAAATAATTCTTTTTGCAACAACAACACAAAACCGACTTCAATTGTAGGTACCTAGAATTATGCGTTAAGGGCAATTGCACTAATAATTTTGGAAGGCTGCGCGCTTAGCGTAAACAATGACGCTTCTTTCGACATAGCTCAATAACTACTGGTCAGATCTTGATCAAATTTAAATGGGACCACACGGAAGCATTTACTTGCCAACAAAAAAAGAATCATAGAAATCGGTTAACGTATAACAAAGATATTAGGTAACAAACATAAAAAAACATACAGTCGGTTGAAAAAGAGGGTATTAATCATATCACTTCCACGAGGGCTTGGAATAACCGAATTCTGATGTCTGCTCATATGACCAATGAAGTACCGGCTAAGGGAAGCCCAGTGCTTAGTAAATTGGGTTATTTGATACAATTGCTAAAAGAACAAAATAGTTAAAGTAATAAGTTTGTCGTGGTGAATGACCTCTGGCCAGTCACGTTTGTCTATGCTCTGACTTAAACAAAAACATACATTCGCAGTTTCAGACCATAAATTAATACACTTTTTTACACTTTCATTGTCTACATTTAGACTTATATTAGAAAAAAATTGTTTAATAGTATTAACTGGAAGGTTAATATTAACTACATTTAGGGCCGATTTGTCAAAATCCAGATAACTTTTATTTGAAGAATATATTTAATAGTAGGTAATTTTGGTTTCCGAATCCTTTAAATTAAAACTTATTTTTGTAAGACACAGGTATGTAGATATTTTAATATTATTGTTTTAATCCAGTCAGCCGCCGTTAGCCTCGTTGTTTCATTAACGTTACAATTATAAAAAAAAATATTAATTTAAAAATTTGTGAAGTCGAATAGAAGGACGGTCGTTACTCTTTCTATACCTGAACTTATTAACTGGTTATATCCCGTAGGATATTTTCCGTATATCAATGCGCCGAAATCGAAAACGGGAACTATTCAAAATTAAAACCGGTAATAACAATCCATAATAATGACCCTATTACAACGCAGCCCTATACTTCCTCAGTAAACTTGACACACAAAATTATATAAAACAAGTTTTTAACAATGCTATAATCGCCTAAATCTGTGGACAACATCCCGGTTGCACAAAATTCAAGGTCGCAAGACCTTCGTACTGCCTGACCAAAGCCGTGGGAATGTTGGGCTAAATGGACAATTGTTAGGCATTGGCTCTAGTGCTAGCGGAGAATGAAGCGACAATATTTATCTCTTTAAGTAGGTAGATACCTTTAGAAACCTTTTTAAGAAATAGGATAACCCCCGTATTCATGAGCGTCTTATAAGCTAGGTTTATAATTCGTTTGTCTTTGTCTGTCATCTTGACATTGATACTAGTAAGAAAGAGACAAAGTCCATTTTAACTAAAGATTCTTAAAAAAATATATGAAAAGGACAGTAACTTTTTAATTTAAACCCTAATTATGTCAGCCGGTGGTGCAGTGAGTAAAGGTGTTATATTATAAAAAATATAACTAAAAGAGAGAGTTATTAAAATACATTTAAATAACAAAACGAGTTTCCATTAAAAGAAAATGTATTAGCTATTAAAACTATGTCAATTAAAAGCTTGCAATATTTAAGATATAAAAAAAAAATGTTTTCCAAATTTGCATACCTACTTTCTAACCTTTTAAGTAATAATGATTTAATATAAACAATTTATTCCACAAATTTAAACAATCAACGCTGTTACACAATACAATACGGTGGTGTGGTCGGTAAGATACTTGCTTTTCACGCCGCAGGTCGTGGGTTCGATTCCCACCCGAGACAAACATTTGTTTAAATATGTTTGTTTGTCTTATGTCTGGGTGTAATTAGCTATATTTAAGTATATATTTACAAAAGAAAAGTATTATATGTAGTATATTACCAGTTATCTGGTTTCCATAGTACAAGCTCTGCTTAGTTTAGGATCAGATGACCGTGTGTGGTAATGTCCCACTATATTATTATTATTATTAATATACACATTAACCTGGAGGTACCTACAAAAAGTATATTAATGTACAATTCCATTCGAATTACAGTTTCAATCCGATCAATACGAATACGAATTTTAAATTAAATCATCCATGAAAACTCAAATAAAAATTGAGGTTAACCTCAAACAAAAAAAACGTAAGTCAGTGTCACCCGCTGTCACCGCGACCCTACAACTGCAGTTCGCAGACAATGACATAGGGACCTTATTTCGGTGTACACTGTTATTCTTCAAAATTCCAACAGACAATTATTATTTACGTGAGAATTTTTATTTTTAAGTATTTCCATACAATATTATTTTAATGGGGTAAAGTCGATGGAGCAAACTACAAAACTTTTTAGTCGATTCTAAAAATCAAATCTCTTTTTATATTACATGCCGTTTCATCTCATTTTTATTCATGAGTAAAGACCACGAATTGGGAAACAGCGTAGGATAACCTCAAACTACTGTTCTCAACAGCTTGAATCTGTTTCAATGACGTCATATGTGATGTTTATCCCTTTGGCCATTACCCGGCTAATTATCGGAGATGAGAATATTCAGCGGCAGGTTTTTTTTATTGTTTAATAGGCTTGCGCTTGACCACAACTTGCCTGATGTGAAGCCATGATGGAACCCGCTTACCCAGTAAATACCGATCACGATTGAAAATAGGCAGATTATAGCTCTCAGGAAACATAGATATGCCGGCAGCGAATTCCACAACTTGGCAGTTCGCACAACAAAAGTGAAGGCAAGGCGCTTTGTCCGTACCCGTGAAATTTCCACCATATAACGGTGGCAATGACTACGACTAGGTATGTTTTAGGATAAGCCTATGTCGTACAGAGACTTGTGTTGGTTGTATTTCAATATTTTGGTTGTTCTTTCTTTGATGTCTTTGTTTTGGTGATGGGATTGTGAGTCCGCAATACTACAATTGTCGAGACAATTTCCCAACGACCGTGGCACAGTAATACTAATTTTCCAGTTAACTCGACCAGCTGTTTAAAAATGAGATTGAATTTAACAATATTTAAACAAATGTACTGATATCGGGGTGTAAAAGAATGACGTTATTTGGCTATAGCGAAACAAATTGCTTTAGTTACGGTACCTCTGTTATGATAAATATAAATTTTAGACGAGGTTTGTAAAGGTTATTACGAAGTCGATTTATCCACGTTTGTTGAACAGTTTTCAGATTACCAATCACAGCTAATCATGAGCCGCTAAAACAGCATCTAAGTAAAGTATTAAAACTCACTTGCAGCTCGAAGTTTGGAATTGTGTCCGATATGTGGCAATAGAGTCCCCCCCTATTACAAATGGAACCTGAACATAGGCGGTGAAAAGTGTTTTTTTTTATTCTTCGATAGGCTGGCGCTTGACTACAACTTGCGTGATATTAAGCAATGACGTAGTCTACTATGGAACGCGCCAGCCCAGTATACCGATTCACTCGTGATTATGAATGATTATCGGTGAGAAGGTGGCAGTGGAATGAGCCTCCATATGGTTAGAAACCTTAAAGGAGCAACGATTCCGACCCACCCTCTCTGCATGGTGTAACTAGACATCACACCGGAACACGGCAAGGTCGATTTTCACCTCTGCCTACAACTTCGGGTAATAAAGGCGTGACACTATGACAATATATAGGTTCCAGTATTAATTTCTGTGGAATAGGAGATTTTGCTTGTATCCTAAGTAGATTCTGTCACTGCCTACTTATTACGTAATACTCGTACCATAACAATGATTACATTTATTACAAAATTTAACATTATTCAAATAATTACGAAGGCTGTTTTAGGTTTACGAAATATTTATTTGAGCTAAATTCGGTCAACGTAGGCGTATACATCGAGTAATTTCGGAATCGTACACAATTTTTCAATTAACTCAGTTTAGTCGACAATACGATGCCGACTAATTAACTAAAGCAGATGACCAGCGAAAGAAGCTCACCTAGTTAGTATTTCAACCGACTTCAAAAAGGAGGTTCTCAATTAATCTATTTTTCATACCCCTAAGTGACCAAGGTTATTCACCCCTAACATTTATTTTTATTTTTTGGACATTTTTATTTATTTATAATGTGGCATTAATTTAAAAATAAGAACAATATGAGATAAAAGTTTAAAAAACGGCACTGACTAAAGGTCTGTGGTGTGTGCGTTTAAACAAAAAAAAAACATTATACCTAGTTAACACTGGTGACAACGGAACATCTTATCTTCACGGTCTAGTTGGGCGGAGTAGTCACAGGTAGATAATATTGAGGCCATTGACATCACTAGATACCGTATTCAACTACTGAAACTAAGTTTATTTTAAACACAACAAAACAAACTAAACCACTTAAGATTATTAAGAGCTTAGTCATATTTATGTACATAAAAATGGCTAATAGCTGTACGTACCCTATAATACTATTTACTGTGTTTTAATGTGCGATATTTTCTTTTACAAAATCTTCGCAAAATCTTCCTTTTCAAAATAAACCTCTATTGAACAAAAAAAAAACAAGTTTGTTAATCCGTCTACATTATTATTATTTATATTTCCGCCTCTGCTCTTCTTTTAGGCCAGGATCGACAGCGGCGCTTATGAAGGGGGTTTCGGAATCCGACCTCTAGTCGGATTCCAATGCAGTTTACTTGTTCTACTCTCAATTTTAGTCTCCTTACACAGCTGGGTATGGGTTTTCTCTCAATTTGAGAGAAAACCCATTAACCTTGAGATGCTAATAGGTTTTAACCTATTAGCTAATAGGTTGCAACCTAAGTAATGCATCCGTAAACTTTTCATGTTTAAGGTTTTAACCTTAAACATGAAAAGTTTACGGATGCATTACTTAAGTTGCATATCCGTCGTGAACGAAGTAAATTAACAAGTACCTAATAATATTAACTCAATGTCAGGTACAAATAGACGGGTGTAATCCGCACTAAATTTAGCACTCACGCCCCTTTTGCCTGAAGGTGTATGCAGAGGTGTATATCACACACATTTTGCCAGCTGTATTTTAGTCTAATATGTTGTAATAATAATAATAATAACAATTTTCTAAATAGGTATATTAAAATTCGTTTTTGCTCGACCCAGGACCTAGCAGTTATTAACCGAATACGCTGACCAAAGCCTCTAGCATCGGCGCATAGTTGCCAGTCTTTCGGTCTTTTAGCGGATACACTTCGGAAAATGTGCGTTGGAATTACAAAATCTTATTCCCCCGTCTCCCGTTCTTCCACCGGACAAGTAGAGCTATGCGCCACCGTTATATGGTGGAAATTCCACGGGTACGCACAAAGCGCTTTGCATCCACTTTTATTGTGCGAACTGCCTAGTTGCGAAATTCGCTGCTGGCAGATCTGTTCTCGATAGCTATAATCTGCCTGTCTTCAAGTCACGGGTGAATAGTATTTACTGGGTAAGCGCGTTCCATCGTAGACTATATCATTGCTGCACATCAGGCAAGTTGTGGTCAAGCGCAAAAAATACAAGCATCGAAACAGACATCCTTACTAATCCTTACTTACCTACTAATATTATAAATGCCGTCAGTCTGTCCGTCGCGCTTTCACGCCTAAACTATTGAACCGATTTGGTTGGATTAAATTTGGTATGGAGACAGTACGACTATGAGACCCACGGAAGAACAGCTAGCTTTTAGCCGACTACGCAAAAAGATACTAACATCGTTTTAGCGCGATAATCAACATACGCGCAGGCGGAAAGTTTATCTATATTTAAACTCATAATTAATACTATAAAAAGATAATTATTTATATACAAGGCCGTTTATCAATATACCCTCGGACTTCCATTAAAGTTTATGCCTTTATTACTGTGACATTATTTCGTATTTGAGAAATCGCTTAATTAATTGTTTTTAATTGCTCTGACCTCGTTGGTGGTAATGTTTATCGAGTGTCAATTTGTACGGTAAGCTCTAAAGTCTTATCAAATTTAATTAAACTTTTGTATGTTGGTATGTCACTGTAATATATAACTGTTTTTTATATATTAACAAATAAATAAATAAGTTTACGAAGCAGCTAAACGCCCCAAGGAGTTTGGTGATCTGTGGTTAAGTTAAAAGTCTTTTAATAACCATTCTCCTCCGAAACCGCTTGATCGATTTTTTTGAAATCTTATAGATCTGAGAATCGGTCGTAATCTACTTTTGGACCCGGTACGTAGCACTGCTTTACCGGACAGGACGACGTCTGCGGGGTCCGCTAGTTAGAAATATAATATTTGATGAAAGTCACCCATTTTTAACCCACTGAGTCATTAAACGCCTCTACTTGAACCCGAGCATATTTGTCCAACGTTTGTTCCAATATTTGTAGTCACATACGCTTATACAAACATGCTTTACTGCGAGTTAATTCAACAGTATTTTCGTAATTGACCAAATACCATAGGCACAGTAGGGATGTAATTTAAAACAGTAGTTCGACTCAGACTTGTTGCTGAATTCAAAGCTAAATGAAGCTACTATCGACTAATATTTTTCTTTGCTGTAGTACACACCGCGCGTGCTGAACGTGCCGTAAAGTATCTTAGCGTACGGGGAAAGGGGCGCACGTTTGAAGACTAACTCAATTTGGGCGCCTGTCTACAGTTTAACTACTTCTTTGGCTTTATATTTACACTGTGCCATTTGCGTGAACGCAGTTTTCTCGGCTAGCTAAATACTTGATGGATATGCTGTAAGTCGGTCTATCGGTTAAAATAACAATAATAGGCCTCTGATTGCTAGCTCCACTAGCCTGTGTAGTTGCGACCTTTTATATTTATCTACTCTTATTAAAATTCCACTAACTTTATAGGTTTGTGAGGATTAATAAAATGTTTCTTACTCTTTCGCGCATCATTAGCTGATTTGGATGAAATTGTACGTTAGGATAATACGCTTAAAAACGCTTTCTTCCAGGCAATATTCTCATTTGAGATGCTTTCAGTTTATCATACAAGCAACGTCAGTTCTCAAGGAAGTACCTGCTTTTTGATACTATATGTGTAAGTACATTCCTATATAATATAGTCACAACCTGTATGGCTTTTAGCGGTAACTTCCTAATCAACATAATATTTGCTTTTTTATAATGGCGATAATTTATACGTTCATATCCTATCCTATCCTATCCTACTAATATTATAAATGCGAAAGTAAGTGTGTGTGTGTGTGTGAAGGTTTGTTACCGCGTATCTCCATAACCGCTCAACCGATTTTATTGAAATTTGAAATGTAGGTAGTGTATACCCTAGAATCGGACATAGGCTAACAATATTTTCAAAAATCATCCCCTAAGAGGGTTAAATAGAGGGGTGAAGTTTGTATGCAACTTTTTATTCCTTGGTCCTATTCATTTAAAATGCGGTACACATAAACCTTAAAAAAAATAATGAGATACGGGTTTTTTATTTTTCCATAATAATCCCTATAAGTTGTGGATAATGAGTTTTATTGGTAAAAAATAAAGTTTCTCTGTATCTGTATAGTCTAAAGTCCGATTCACTCCAAATTTGGCACACATATACCTTAAAACAAATCATGAAACACGTGTTTTTTATTTTTCCAAAACTACCCCCGGTGGGGGTGTTAAATGAGTTTATTTGGAAAAATTAAATATTCCATAACTGTTTAGTCCTTGGTCCGATTTCCTTCAAATTTGGTATAAATAAAGCTCAAAACAAATAATGAAACACGTGTTTTTTATTTTTTCATTTTTTTTTATTTTTATCCTAATACTAAGCGGGCAAAGCCTGAGAAATTATTCTGAGGGTGATTTTCTTCAAAGTTGATATCAATACTCCTTCGTAATTTTGATCTAAATTACTTTTTATTTTGACACAATGACATGTTTGATAACTCAATGCTACGAATAGAATTCGAAATTTAAATTTCATTTCTTATAAGTATGGTCTAAGAGCCGTAGTATTTTTAAGAAACGCCTATTGATTTATGGATATACCTATGGGTGCTTGACGATTTCAAAATGTTGCTTACACTCCTACACTACTGAACTAATTTTGTATGGAGATTGTTCGAGACCCGGGAAAGGATAGTTTTATCCGACTGCGAAAAAAGGGATTAATGGTCTAGCGCGATAACCAACATCCGCGGGCGAAGCCGCGGGCGGAAAACTAGATTTAAAATATTATGTTTTACCATGAATTTGCCACATAAATCTTATTGAAGACCTTCGTTTCGATATGTTTTTATAACAAGTTTAAGCGTTTTACTACTAAAATACTTATATTAAAATAAGTCATTTTTAATTACCAATGTTTTCTAAGTTCGCTATCATTTTTACTGGTTTCTGCAAAAATTCACATCAAAACCTGTTTCGTAACCAGGGATAAAGATACAACGCAAAACAGAAGCAATGTCCTCTAAATAATAGAACCAGTTTTTGAGGATTGTGATCCCAAAGACACCGCCAATGATATCAAATAGCGTGTAAAGAATAAAGAACATTCGACTTTATTGTGTTAAGATAAAGATTATAATGACGTGTAAATCAAATTAGGTGTAAATAATATGGTAGACGATATAAAGGGTTCAAACAATCGTTACGATAATTATCATGCAATAGTTGTACATGTAAGAGGTTCTAAATTTTTCATTGCCGCCAGAAATAAAGAACTTATTAAGCCAATGGTTGACTACAAGATATTTGAATGAGTTAAAAGTACAGATAAAGTACTAAAGCATGCTTTGAACAAGCACGCCCTTTCTCTTTACTATGCTATACTTTGTAACCCTATCTACCCATTGCTCTTAACAGTATGGATATATGCTAAAAATGGTCATAACATTTCTATTTTAATTTTGAACAGCATTTACAGTATGATATTAGTAAATTTTTAGTTGATTTGTCTCTTATTTTTTTAGTAGGATACACATGTGTTTTTACAATCCATTTCCCATAAATCATTTTAGTTAATTAAATTAATTAAAAAGACAATGTGCTAACAGGAGAATTTGCGGCAAATACT
This sequence comes from Meganola albula, assembly GCA_936450015.1. Lineage (NCBI taxonomy): Eukaryota > Metazoa > Arthropoda > Insecta > Lepidoptera > Nolidae > Meganola > Meganola albula. The sequence goes on from OW388164.1 coordinate 2,828,359, forward strand.
TCATTTCTTATACTGGATACAGTAACAACCGCAGCCTCGTGTGAACTAATTAAATTTCTTAAAGCGAATCACCTATTGTGCGTGACAGCGAGACGTTTGGTGCACAAGATCCAATTTCCATGACCATTGACCGCGCTCACCGTTATTGCCATGAAATCTCTTGTATATGTGGAATCCATATTAAACATTTTATTTTGGATTTTGAAGATATTCCAGACTAACAATAAGATATGAAGATATAATATCAAGCGACGATTCAGGTGCAATCGATATATAGGTTATCGATTTATAGGTGATATAAAGGTTGCAGGCAAAAGTCATACGTTGGAGATGGTCTTAGCAATAAATAATACAGAAATTTTAGATTGAATACAATTTCAAAAGATAACGTTGTTGTATTTTTATCCCTTAGCGTATTTTCATTAGGTACTTATAAATTATGTATGTATATAATTTCATAGGCCATCACAATAACTTTAGCTCATGATACTTCATTAGAATACTTGTAATGAGAATCAGACAATTATGTAGTAACGATCTCCTTTGAATAAGATAAAGGCCACCGACATCAAGTATATTTATTATTCTGTATGAATAGCAACATTATCTTTGCAAATGTAGTTTATGAACCCTTCTTCACACTTAACTAGCGACATAGAATTTAGAAATCAAACTAGCTTACCTGTAAGCGACGTTCGATTGTAATTATTCTTCCCGATCGCCTCGCCCGAAAATAATAGAAAAGTACCTATAAATTAATGAATTAATTTATTTCTTACTTGTAGTAGGTCTCCTAGTCACTCAGGCGTCACATAAGTTTAACTCAGTAAAAATAAAAAAGGAATCGTATTCTGAGCTTACACTTACTGTTTACCGCTCCTTGTCTATGTCTGTCATTTAGTTAAAAGTTCGCTGCGCTGTTCATTGAGTCTGATTGTTACAACTATTCTTGGGTTGGGAGGGTGGGTTTCTATTATTTTCGGGCGAGGCGATCGGGAAGAATAATTACAATCGAACGTCGCTTACAGGTAAGCTAGTTTGATTTCTAAATTATTCTTCCCGATCGCCTCGCCCTCAATAATAGAAAAGTACCTATAAATTAATGAATTAATTTATTTCTTACTTGTAGATGTTTAAAGTCAAGAGTTGTACAATCAGATCTGAATTGGAATATGTTGTTATTTTTCATTAATTCTATTTCACAAAATTATCAATTGTTAAAAAATAACGCCCAAAGGGGAACGATCTTGATGAAGTTGTGAGTTCTTGACCCCTCGGTTCATACGTAGTTGAAATTACCTTCATACTTACTCAAAAGTATCTAAATTAATGATATCATTGATTAGATAACATGCTAATGCTATTTCGCGTAGCAGGCTGTTATCTGGCTGACTTATCAAACCAGATCTATTAATCTATAAGTAGGTGTTAACCTGGAGTGGGTAAGTGTACCTGCTTACATTCTCTCGAGACCCTCGGTATCACATAAGACACTTGGGAGAAAGAGAAAAAATAAAATATTGTGGATAGGTAATATTTCTTCTCTATCTATTTTTAAACCTATACAAGGACTACCTGCATATAAAAGATATGATGACATGATATTATAATGATAGATGGCACAATAATATTTATCTGTTATTGAATTTAAGTACCTGAATTATTTGGAAAATTTTAAGATTTCTAGAAACTTACATAAGTACCTAATGGTGTTATAAACTTCATAAATAATATAATAATATTGTTACTATTATTATTGTTATCATTTTTATTGTTGTTCGTTGTATAGGGTCAGCTTGTAACCATTCCCAACGAAGGAATTCCATCACAATACATGAAGGTACCACCTTTATAATTTATAAAATAAGACATAAGTATTATTTATTACAATTAATATAATACTATGGAGTAACTGTGAAAACAACACCAGTCACTATTTAAAAATTGATGATTTTTCTCTCTGAACTGTACTGTCTGGTCTAGTAGTCACAACAGACAGTAAATTTAATATAATTATTATGGTAAAATTAATTCAGTGTAAATACACTGCCATCCGAGGCAATCTAGTAAAATCAAATTGCATAAAATGGAATGTACTTAAATAGTAAAATGAAATAAACTTTAGACCCTCCTAAAGTTGAAGTTGGTATTGCTATGATAATAATATTATGTCTCCTCTAAGTACGTCTACAACCTTCAATGAAGTCTGATAAAAAGATACGTTTTTAATAACCTCGTTATATGATTTGAAGGATGGTTGCTATTTTTTTTTTTTTTATAACAATTGTTACTACTTATTTATCCTTGCAGTTACCCAGTCGAAATTAGAAGCGTAGGTATCTACATACATTATCAAGGTAAAGATACAAAAAAAATAAATTATAAAATATAAGAAAATGAATGACTATTAGAATCAGAACTGAAACCAAAGCTTTTAGTAGATTATGGCTTCTGTTGGCGAGTAGGTAATCTCAATAATCCTAAACATTCATAATTTTCAACATTTGTAAATATTAAGAATTAAGCGTCCAATTTTGATGATGTATTGAAATTAAGTTATTAGTGTTATAACTTAATTATGGTTTCAAGTAGGCATGCACGTAGCCAAGGTATACCTAGGTTTATTTCTTAGGTAAGTTGGTACTTGCATGATTAACAGAATTTCATTATTATACTTATTTAACTACCTATGTTTAGAATTATTTGTAACCATAAGTAGTATATATAAGATTGTATTCTTTGTACCTTTAATACAATCAACCTATTTTTAACTTTTAGGTTTGTTGATGCATAGGGTAGGTACCTTCCCACCTACATTGGTGGTACTCTTAATCATTAGGTATAAAATGTGAAGTAGGTCGTATATTATTGATATTATGTACCTACATTTAAAAAGTTATGTACATTATATTGTAAAATCCTGGGATAAAGATATTATTAAGCTTTATTCCTCCGGATTTAAAAACCAAGAAGATTATCCAAAGAATTTTATACATAATTTTATGAACTATCAACACTGATCATCACCTTCATGACACTCAAAACATTCAGTCAAATTGACTTCACCGCAGTTAATTTTCACATTAGAAAATTAAATATTATTAATGGCTACTCATCAATCTATGGTACATAGATCGAGCATAACAACGCCAAACTGTAAACGCCAGTTCATCCTAAATCTATGGGTACGTATATTATATCACATGCATCTGTTTTGCTGTTCAAAGGTTGTATAATTTTGCACAAACTAATACTTCACATTGGCAGATTTGCGGAATTATGTCTGCAGAAGCTAAAATAGTAATACATATGAATGTTTTCGTCTTCGTTCACCAACCGATGTAAAATAACGTTTTACGTACGTTTTCTAAAAAGACTTTAACCTGCTTGTCAATAATTCGTCGATTTTGGACCGAACTATTGGTTGCTGTCAAAGTGTCATGAATACGTCATAGCAAATCAATTGTATTGTATAACAGAAAATAAACAAATCTTGTAAACAAATCTTCTTAGGTTAAAAACCTATGAATGCATTATGATAATAAACGAAATAGAGTGCAATTATGACAACTCACTGCAAGTTAACTGCAATCCTCTTGTCCATGGACAATAGCAATTTGCCATTTGCAAATATACATATCAAGAGCTGCGTTGGTTATCAATATTCACCGTGTTTCTATGTGCTCGTTATTCCATAAAAACTCAAAGCTGAATGTTGTAAGAATGAAAGAATTGTGAATCTCAATAAATAAAGAAAAAGAACCATCCCATTGTTGCTTAACTTTTCCAGTTTCCTTTTGTTAATATTTAATAATTAACACCTTCCTATCTGTGCGCATATAGACGACAATAATAGGTTGAAAGGCCAATCTTATTAGGTTTAGTTATATGTATTTATACCTCAGGTAAGTAGCTTATGGTAAATTACTGTTAAATTTAGACCTTTAGCAACAAGGCTTGTAGGTAACATCTATGTGCTTCATAACCTTATAACTATAACAACACAAGAGAAACGTGAGGTTCTTTCATAAGCAAATTGAAATCCTGACCAGCAAACAGGTCGGTTTCCTGTTGAGTACTTATTTTGATTACAATTTGTGAGGTGCAATAACTGGAAATCAGTTATATAGGGTCCTGTTAGCTTTAGAAGTCGGTTGTCCTGTTAGCTTTACTCCATCCAATGTCATATCACAGTACTTCCCCCACCACGTTCAAAGGCATTCATAATTAAAATCTGTAACTCTGTACTTTCTTCCGACCGAAGAGATTAATTATGTGGCTAGCGATAAAAACCTCAACTTTAGTTGGGCTTATGTATAGTGTCTCACAGAAAACACATTACATGCTGCACAAACATTACATCCCAGCTAAGGATAAAATAAGTTTAGTATAGAACTATACATTATAGATAACAAATAATTAACCATGTTGCAGAGATATCTTTCAATAAGTACATGAGTTTCATGAAGAGTTGTCTGATTAGTTTCTCCACACAGATATGGCTAACTTTAAATACCTAGTACAGTTACCTTTAGGTAAATTGGTGTTTCAGGAAACTAGAATGCTTGGTATGGTACTCATGTGAGAAATTAAATGTCCACTTCATGCATGGTGTGAGTAGGTATGTATCAGCAAAAGATTTTCAGGCAGCACTGATACTGTTGCAAGATTTTGTTGCAATATGTAGGTATACATGATCTAAATATGGCACAGTGGGCAATATTGTTAGTTAAATAACATACTGAAAACACTTGTAGTTCCATAGATACCATGATATATATCAACACTTTTAATATTAGACATTAGTGATAAAGTTATCAATGTCTTAATTCCACTCCAACACAGAACTTTCATGTAAGTTACCTTAACATTATTCTGAGTCGGTGACACTCTTTAAGTTGTGTGTGTGCATGTATTACGGGGACATTAAATATTATGTTTACCATGAATAGAAGTCAGTAGGTGACTGGTTTGTGTTGTCTGTCAGCTGCCTTTACAAATGTGTCCTTTGAAGATACATAAATATACTTCGGTAACTTTGGAAGATCGGTAATTAGGATGAACCCAATGGTGTTCAGAACACAGACACAAACCTCTTGTAATGACTCTTCAAAAACCACGTGTTACCACGAACTATGATAATTCCCAGTGGTGCCTATTTTATGTGTCGGGAATCTAACCATCATGACCCAACGGTTCTACCGGTGCCCATGACGCGAAAAGACCAGCACACATAGGCAGACCACGAGCTCTTTGTAACAACTCTTGCAAAGAGTGTTACCACGAGCTATGCTAGTTCACAGTGGTGCCTTTTTTATGTGTCGGGAATCTAACCATCATGACCCACCGGTTCTACCGGTGCCCATGACGCGAAAAGACCAGCACACATAGGCAGACCACGAGCCCTCAGTGGTACCTATTTTCTGTGTCGGGAATGTAACCACTAGGACCCAACGGTAAAAAAAAAAAACCCGTTGCCCCTGGCGCGGAACAGCCTATCACACATATAGGTAGTGCAAAAGTGCACACGTCCACGGGCTTTTCCACGTTCTGTTACGCTCTTCGACGCTCGTCGCTTGAAGCTCTGTAGGTCTTGCGGGGATCCATGGTCTTCTCTCTTTATTGGAAAACATTGATGATAGGTAGTACTTAACCTAAAAGCTAAAACATAAGAAAAAAATACGGCGTTGCGTTGTTGCAACATAAAACATACACATAATATGTGTTTATTATACTTCTATTGGACTCTGTTTTGGTTTTTAACAACTGAAAACCACTAAAATATAGTTTTTTAAGAAAATTAGTTTTAAGGGCGGCATGACGCCTGTGACATAAGAAACGAATGACAGACATAGACAAGGAGCGGTAAACAGTAAGTGTAAGCTCAGAATACGATTCCTTTTTTATTTTTACTGAGTTAAACTTATGTGACGCCTGAGTGACTAGGAGACCTACTACAAGTAAGAAATAAATTAATTCATTAATTTATAGGTACTTTTCTATTATTGAGGGCGAGGCGATCGGGAAGAATAATCCATATTGAATAGGATATCATTCTAACTATTTTCATTTACATTTTTTTTTGCATACAGTTATAGTTCACTAATTATCTTAAAAATATTTGTTTAATATTAACAGTCACATTCATACAAAATCTTATAAGCCTCTAATTAATTTTGTTTTATTTCTCACTTTTGTATTATAGCTATTATAAGTTAATAAAACTTTTATGAATAAAGGGCTTTATCTTTATCTTCAATAGAATGAATTTCAATTAAAATAAAATTATTAGTGCCATCTTTCTAATATAGGATTAGTAAAACGTGGCCGGCCTCCTTTACTGACCACAAGCGAGCAGACAAATCAACTCGAAGATCTCGCAAAACCGCATTCTAATGAGATCGTTTATACCACTTTGTAAAACAACCAGCGGTCACCTTCGCCTCGCTTTGAGTGCAACCTATCACGAAGTTGCAGCCTAAAGCTAGACAGACTATAATCTTCTAAAGGAAGTCTGACTCAAATCTGAATGTTAGTTCGTCAGATAAACTAACGTTCAAACTGTCATCATTTTAGCATTTTTTTACAATTAATACTACTAAAACCAAGTTAAGAATATTCAGTCAAAAAGATTAAATTTTTAGCTAAAGATTTTGAAAATTCTTTCAGCATTAGACCTTTGGCTAAGCTGAATACCACTTATATTCAAATGTACCGACCCACTGAAGATGAACTTGGCGTATTATCTAAAGATAACAGAGGTGATGCTAGTTAGTAAAGCGAACTCAAATCAGTTTGTTATCGTGAAAACAATGCGGGGAACGCTGAGCATTCGAGACCGGTTCCTCTAACGGGATACCTAAGTACTAGTGGATGCACGAAACAGCCATTTGATACGGTAGTTGTGGATGTTCATGCATAGGATGAGCGCGATTGTATGTGCTATGGAATTTGATGCATTCGTTTTCAATCATCCAATCAAAATTTAAAGATTTTGTAATGGATGAGTGTCTATTGAACTTCATTTTCTCAAATCAAGTTTAAAAAGTATCTATCTCCAACTATTAATTAATTTTCAACATACCATAGTTCACTATACTTATTTCTGGGACACACTAAAAATAAAACTAAAAGTAAGATTGTCACTAAGTTGCTCAATTTATGTCATTAAAACATTCGCCAACAATCATAAGTCGAGAAACTTTTTACTAACTATATTAAGTGGATCTCTAAAAACCAAATAATCGCCAAAATCACTCAATAAATTCTTCAACAAGCGAATCATCGAGCAATTAACTAATTCGTGAAGACTATCATTAAGTCCATTTGATTCAATCGACGGAACAATTTAGATCAGTCGTCCATCATTAACTTAACTATTTGCTATTACTTTTATAAATTCGTGTGTTGTAATTACAGACCTCTTTCTAGCACCTTTCACCTTTCTTCGTGTTTCTAATACTCCGTTTAACATTGCAGGGTTATCTGGTACGATTGTTTAAACTAAATCCGTATTGGGTGTTACGTTTTCAATATAATCCGATACTGCCTTACTTTTAGCACACTAATCCGGTGCTTCATTAACCGGACTGACTACGAGTATTTACTATTGTTAAAATAGATAAAATTTCTTAAATTGTAAATAGTTATTATGTGAATTTTTGATTTAATTTGTGATTATGATTTAAGTACGCTTATTATCCACGCTAACACTTTGTTATTTTGGAATTAGTATTGCTTGGCCATTTACAGAAATGCTAAGGATCATATTTGTACCATAACAAAAAAATAAATACGTCCTAAAGTTAAGATAACGTACCATCGGTGATATTATAAATTTGAATTTGTATTTACGTGAATCACGTCACAAAAAAGATCTAAGCAGGTAAAATAATTTGTACTAGATACTTGTAGATAACTGGATGCGTTATAACTAGAATGAATCCGCATTTTAGCTACAACCGTAAGTTGAAGAAGCCTAACAAGTTTAATTCGTGGATTAGAATACTTAGTAACTGTTACTACTGTTACCTAACTTTCTTCTTTATGGTGGACAGATCACGTGGGAATATCTGTTTATGATGTACTTTGCTATCGAGATAAGACTATCTTATGGTGCTTTGCATCTCTTTATAGGACTCAAGTTGTTATTAAAGTTTCTCATTTTTACACTCATATGTTTGACTTGTTATTTTACTTTTTTATCTCTTAGATCTCCTTGTTCTTCCTATCCTACACCTGTAATACTTGTAGATGTAGGCAGAGGTGGAAGCTTCCCACGATTTAGGTCTAAAGTTAGGTTACCACCACTAGGTGTTATAGAGGGCGTAATGAATGCCATTAACAGGGCAGAAATGATGTTAGAAAAGCCGCTTAGCACTTTTTGCTTGGCCTGGGATCCTTCAGTACTTTTTGTTCTTACTACTAAAAAATTTTCGTCATACAAATTTTTGGTTGGAGGTGGGTCATCAAGTGTTAGATCTCGCCCTTGAGCCTTGGTTACAGAAGCAAAAACGTTTATTTAATTAACGGATGTACCACAGACGAGGTTGTCTTCATCTTCATTAAAATTAACTTTACCATTGCTAATTTATTGTGTGTCAAACCGGCATTTTAATTTGGTATGATTGATTATATTGATCAAACCTCAATCGTTTAATGCATTTAAATGATCATTTGCTCTTATTAATTCCAGATGAATAGTTGCGGCTGCTTTTTAAATTTTGTAACGAATAAATTAGCAGAGCATAATAAACGTGATGGTCAAAATATTGTGTATCTTTAAAGTCTAGTCTAAATCATTTTTTTTAATCCTATTTAAGGTCGATTTCTCTCAATAACAATGTTACCAACAAAAACTAGATTCTGTTACATTGTTCATGCCTTTGACGGGTCGCTGCATCCGAAAATTGTGTTCTGCGCAGACATTACAAGACCTAGGCTTCAGTGTTTTAATTTTACTACACATACTTGCTTTTAAATTGTTAAAAACTAGTGGCTAAAACAAGTAACGACATCTTCTAGAACCTTTTCTACCGTGGAATATATTATCTACTGAATCCTACACGAATGTCACTTTGGTAATTAGCTAAGCATAAGTCTAAATGAATCAGCGTGGCATTCGCATTTTCAGTTTGCGAATCCTTTAGCTTTGTTGAACAAAGAATATGGAAATAGTTAAGTTTCTCTTCTACGTTACGCTGTCAGTTATTTCACTAATCACATAACATAGCTTAAACCTGTGTATACCGTATAGTTTAGGCAGAGGTGCAAATCATCCACGTTTTATCAACCATTTTTAAGGGGGTCTTACTTTCCTGTGATATTTATCACGGTTTTCTACACATTATATTTAAAGTGTTATAAATAAAGGTTATTAGGGAGGGCTACTTTCAGCAATTAACTATTATAGGCCAGTGGCAATGATAGTGTTACTAAATTCAATTAGATATCAAAAAATTTTTTGATTTCACGGCAATATTCTGGGTGCTGCCTGATATGTCTAGAGGTAGGTCCCGGGTTCGAGCCCGACTGACAAAAATACTTTTCTAATATAGAAAAGTCTTTAATTTAGAAATCGTGATCGATGTACGGCAATAGATTCGCCCTATTGCGTACGCGATCTAAACTTAGCCGTCGAATTTTGGGTTATATTCACAAGCGTACCTACCTAATATGTAACTTTCGATTTCACGGCAATATTCTCGATAAATAAACAAAATCCTAAACATTATCAAGTGAAACGCTAATCTTATCGTTAGATAAAGCAAATAGATATATGTTATCAACCGGAATCATAATAACGTAATACTAGATACATAAGCTAAATATGAATGTATACAATATTTTATTAATAAATTTAATGTCACTAATAGCAGTGACGTCAATTTGATACGTGAAGGTTGGAAATGATATGTAGGTAAGAAAAACGTGCGGCAAGGCAGTTGACAATTTGTAACTTATACTTCAAAAAGGAAGTTATCAATTCGGGTGTTTGATTTTTTTTTATGCTATAATAGGTTTGCGCTTGACCACAACTTGCCTGATGTGAAGCAATGTTGCAGTCTACGATGGAACGCGCTTACCTAATAAATACCGATTCACTCGTGACTTGAAGACAGGTAGATTATAGTTATCGGGAAACAGAGATGCCGGCAACTTGGCAGTTCGCACAATAAAAATGGAGGCAAAGCGCTTTGTGCTTTTTTTTGTATTTTGTTGCTGTAGCTTATATTTAACGTATGTTTTTGTTAATTTTTGTTAAAAAAATAACCTACACCGTAATCAAATATCTTAATGTGCTAATCAGCTACAAGTTGTTGGTAATAATTTGATGCAAATTTCAGCCATTTATAAAAATTCTGCGGAAGCCAGATCTCTGATCGTCATTTAATTTTGATGAGTTGTATTGATCTTTATATAAAATTTCATCAAAACTATCAATCATTTTTACTTTTAAAAATACTTAGCCATCATTGAAGGTTAATTAAATAAAATAAATAAATAATACATAATAACATACTTAACTCTTGTTCATATACTCTGACATAGATTGGGCCAATCGGAAATTATATCGATAACCATCAAAGGGGTGTGTTTCATTTGGTACTACTTTATATATTGATTAAAAATATAATTTAAAACGGAATTCCGCTCGCAACTTCACCCGCAAATTCTTTGCATTTATAATATTAGTTTGAAAAATTGGTTTTCCCGAAATGTGTAATGATACCTAACCAAACTTTCATTGAATAACAAATGACTCAATTTATGAAACAAAAAAAGAAAATATTATTTTCATACATAGCTAATAAAGATAATTCTCATTAAATTAGTTTTGACAAACAACTGAATGGAAATGAGAATTTACCCACAGCAATCATAATAGTTTCCTCTTTGTTAATTGGGTACTAAAATCCGTAAAAATTTTAGATGCTAGCTTTCCGACAGCGGCTTCGCCCGCGAGTATGTCGGTTATCGCGCCAAAACATTACCTTCTTTTTGCGTAGTCGGATAAAAACTATCCTATGTTCTTTCTCGGGTCTCAAACTACCTCCATGCCCAATTTCATCCAAATCGGTTCAGTAGTTTAAGCGGGAAAGCGTGACAGACAGACAGAGTTACTTTTGCATTTATAATATTACTAGCTGCCCCAGCGAACTTCGTACCGCGTATTAATTAAAAAAAAATGTTCACTTAGGGGGATGAAAAATAGATGTTGGCCGATTCTCAGACCTACTAAATATGCATAAAAAATTTCATAAGAATCGGTCAAGCCGTTTCGGAGGAGTATGGCAACGAAAACTGTGACACGAGAATTTTATATATTAGATAGTAGGGATAGGGATTTTACTTAAAAAAACTTTATAATTTTATACTATAAAATAAAACATTGTTAGTATGTACGAAATAACTATAACAATATCCATAAATAAATAAATCTTAAAACAATCTAAATAATGACTTCTTTTTGTTCGTTATTGTCAGGACAAGGTTTGTGTAACATAAAATAAAAAGAATTTATACGTTTCTAGGTCCGGCAGTTAGTTTTTAATATTAAAAGGATATTTATTTGTTTGAAACGCCTTTTATCACAGGAATGTCGTTATGAGAGGAGAATGACGTTATCAATGAGTCAGGTTTACAAAAAAAAAACCGTCAGGTCCATCAGAAAATACCAAGAGATAGGTACCTACTAAACTTACAAAAGGATGTTTAAACAATGACGTCACAATTTAATTATAAACTATAATTTAAAATAACTAAAAAATATTATAAAAAACTAAAGAAACTGCCACAAAATCTGTTAAATTAAAAGAAGTGTCATTTTGAAATAAATGAGTAATCTGTTTGTAAAGATCGTATTATTTACAGCTGTGAATGCTATATGACATCATCTGACACTAACTTTACAGGTAATTATAATAATAACGGAAAATGATTAGTATTTAGTCATTTAAATAGCACCTAATAACTGTTACAATAGTTATAATAACTCCCAATGTAGGTATTTAAAATAACACGCATGTAACTTCGTTACCGAAATAAAATTGTTTTATCAAATTAATAAATGCAGTAAAATAAAGTTTTATTACTATTTTCTGCACGGAGTTGCACAGCCCAGTTTAACAGATAACAATAATTATAATAATAACGTTATTTATACCGTAACCTACATTTTGGCGGGATTTTGATCACGCTGGAAATACCTACTCAGAGCATAGACAAACGTAAATTTCAGGCATTTAACAACATTCCATACAATACCTTAGAATATAATAATTCCCCGATAATTATTTTGCAATTTACATAACACCGGTCCATGCCACGTTAAAAACTTTATTGTAAATACAATTTACAGATTCCTCGTTTCTAAATCCAAAGTAAATTCAATTTTGGAAACCTCCACAAGAACGTTGATATTAGCACACACTTACACAGTCGACACGTATAGTTTATTTTTATAAAAAAAATAACCCGAGTTTCGAAAATCCAATATGGCGGCGGTGAGGTATCGTGCCGCGACGCCGAGCATCGGCCAACTGATCCGGCTGCCGCGAACTGTCAAACTCGCTTTGTTTATCTGTGTGTGCGTGTAGTTGTATTAATATGCATGTGCGCGTGAAGGCTTGAATGGATAAAGGCACTGCATACTTGTAGCAGACGAGAATGGCCTCTTCGTTGGTGTTGCTACCGCGATGTTTAACAAATCCTTCTATTTTAGTCATGATACATTACAAAATTTGGAAGCAGTGTTAAGCATCATTTAATGATTCTACGAAGAATTTATTTATCTTTGAAGTAAGCATTTGACGCATCGCATCGATTCAAAAACTGTGGAGTGATACAATGTTAGTGACAAGTTTGGTAGAAATGGCATCAAAGCAGTGAAAAAGAATGCATTTAGAATTCAGAAAACACATAAATGTGAAATGATGTGTCACGAGGAAGAAAGAATTAATTTCAAGCATCATAATTGTGACAACTATGAATTCAAACAAACTAGCTGTCTTCCTTCCTTCCTAAAAAAATACTTTAGTTACAAGTTACAACAAAACCCCATCGCGTCTATGTTGGGTAACTTGAAGAATAAATACAGAAGTATTCTTAATGTATCTTGCATCTTCATTCCATTTTTTTATGAATTGAATGTGTTACAATATTAAAACGTGTTTCGCAAATAGGAATAGAAAATAAAGAATACAATGTCGTTGTGGATGTTTTAGATTTCATTTAAATAGAGGGTCGAATAACAAGACATTTTAGATAACTACATCTAAAGAAACAAGGATCTTATTACATCACATATTTTTTTCATTACTTAAGGTTATCTTCATAACAGGGGCAACACAGCCAGCAATGAGTCAGTAATAAGTTGGTTGCAAAAAGTATGTAATTATTCACGTTCTCACAGCTACTATTTAAGGTTCGATAACGTTGCCGAGGACGACAATTTCTTTGTCAATAATAATCAGGCCACCCATGTTAAAAAGTAACACGTTTGTCACAATAACCATCAGACGCACCCGTATTATTTAAAACTCTAGATTTAAAAAAAACTATAAACCCCAACGCATTTTTTTGCATCCGAAACACAGCATGTGCTTGCTCCATGGACTCCTCCGCTTCCCCCATTTTGTTGGTTATGACTTCCCCACACGCTCGCAAAGTCTTCGGGAACTCTATACCACGCAATGGATTTTAACTCCACATTTACTATCCAAGATAAAATTCTTTCTGTGGTGTTTATATGAGTGCCTCATCAGCCTATATCAGCTAAAAAATATATCTTGATAGCCTAATGCATTGAATATTTCTTTTTTGATGTTAAAAGATACTAGAGAAATATTAAAACAGAAGATTAAAACAAACTGAAAAGAGTAAAACAGCTCAGTAGTATAAATTGTTTAGTAACTAATTTATAACAAGTAAGCATACTTCGATTCCACACAATTATTAATTTCCTATAAAACATTCACTTGAACATCCACTTACATTGACGATGTTTATAAAATAATAAAGTTGATCATATAACCAACTAACGAAATGGTTAGATAACATCACGGATACACAGTTGAACACAAGTTCAATTTAGTACAAGGAACAACTGGGCTTGTTTTAGAAGATATACTACTTTAAAAACATTCTGTACCTGAGGCATGGCGTCTCTAATACATTTTAGGCAAGATTACATCAAAATAGCTAATACAAAGTCTTTAAAATCATCCCAAGCACACGACTGAAAATAGATTAAAAAAGTAGACGTATCAAATAAATTTAAGCACATAATAAATAAAGTTACGCTCAAATCTGAGAATTCGGTCCGTAACAAAAAAAAAGACATCAACGAAACTTAATATTGAATTCCAGGTAACGATTCAATATAAAGTCGAAATACGGAGTAAGCTGTACATATTATTATTGCTAACAATACACTCCGTTATAGAAATTATAAAACTACGTAGGGTATAGACTAGCAAGTGGGTTCGTTATGGAACTCAAGGGGGTTTTGTTAAGTAAACTTCCTTGACGTCTGACATGCCCATTGTGTCACGCCCTGATGCCATGCGACCTGTTCCGACAGGTCCTTTAAAAGGACCTATAAAAGGTCCTGTAGTAATGCAATCTTGTTTCAAACTCCCGATAAAAGGAAGTTCTATTATAAGTACGTAAATATACTTGCCAAATCCCAAATTTGGGAATAATAAGGTTCCGAGACCGTAAACGGAGATTCAACCTCCCAATAATTACCTGAAAAAAGAAAGATACAATTTAGTTATTGGATGTAAACTTTAGTGGATTTGAAGTTAATTTCAGAAAACAACAATTATGCGAAGTATTCATTTAATAGGAATCATCACATAAATTCTAAGAATGTTACCATAAAACAGTGTTCAAAAACAATGTAGTATTGTAGTGATACAGTTTAATTTACCCTAAGCACAATGCAACCTAGTTAATATCTAGGTCACGCATTATTTTCCTATGTCTTCTAATTCAGGATAGGTGCCTACTAAGAAATATGATTCTGTGGTGACATCACATTTCTATGGAAGGCCATATGTCGTTTTTGATCTCTGACTCAGAATTGAAACAAATAAGTCTATTAATGGCACCAATAAATGATTCGACCAACACTTGTGTAACCGACAGTATACGTCATACAATTTAATTCAACAATAATTTGCGAATATGCGTTCAATTTTTTCTTGTTGTGCACAAGAAAAAATTAAATTATCAATCAATAAAAGACAAAAAAATTAACATACCAATACTCTTTTATTTGTAGTTGCTTAAAAAGTAAAAAATAAAGAGAGGAATAAAGCATAAAAAACCTCTGCGAGAGGAATATTCAAGCGCTGAAACCTGAATCTATACAATTATAATTCTCTCTCAATTATAGTTCTCTTTAATATAAGGCAATCAGATATGTACCGCAAACTTGAATTTGAGTATCTCACCAACACAAACCTGACATCAGTTTACCTAAGGCTAACAAAGTCCATAAAGATAATCAATCTATAAGATTCAATCAGCATGATTACAGAAACAAGTTAATAATTGCAACACGAGGCCGCAGGTACATATTAAGTCAAAGGACAAAAACAGATACAAAATAGGCGGCGCGAATGAAGTGATTAATGCCCTTTACACAGAGTAAACTAATATGGAAAAAAATGTAACAAGGAATCGCAATAACACACGTTAGCCGTGATACATTCGAAAAGGAATCGATTTGATTAGATGTGTAGACTCTTCAATTATATTAAAGAAACATGAAACATAGAGAATGATACAAACAAGCATTATTACATGCAAGCAACAATATGTCAATGGAGCTCAATCCATAATGGTTTAAAATATGACTTATGAAAAAAATGGTTAATTTGCCTCTGATATCGCTTAATATTAAGTCGGTGGTAATGCTCGATTTAGAGGCCAAGATATATGTTTTTATGTCGATTTAGACTAGCCCTTAAACCATAATAGAGGTAGAGAGATGAGATGTAATTAATAATGTGATGAGATAGATAAGTCTAATACTAAAAAGAAAAAACCTAGCCAATAGCGAAATACAGTGAAGCAAAACTATCTAATCTAGGTAAATTGTAAAATTGTAAACTCTTATAATCGACGAGTAAACTGTATTTTGTCAATGACAAATGATTTCAAAGTGCAATAAGTGAGAAAAAGACAAATTATAACTTGACTTGTATTAAGCCTAGTCATTTATTTTTGAGGCCGTATAAGATTCGGACCAAAGTTTTGATGGCTAACTTAAAGTTTACGTTATTCTCAATGCAAATTAAGTTGGTAATTTACTGCGTCCTTAATCAGAAAAAAAAGTACGTGACTCACTTACTTAGGTCATTCATTCTGATAAACTACTGTCCTACAAAAGTGCAAGGAAAACACAATATAAGTAGGTCATATTGTATAACTCATACTTAATAATAACTCAAGTAATAAAAATAATATTAATGCTGCTGTTTTTGGCAAAGGATTTTATAAGACGAAGGCTGCACGTAGGCCGTTTACTTTAGTAAACAAGTGATAAAATATTATGTTATTTTGTACAGCAATAAACGTAGGAGCTTAACACGATCTAAAAATCTACTCACTGTACAACATACAATGGCTTAACACATGAAAACAATGACCAATCTTAACTGAAACTAAAATTTAATCTACATTTAAACTCCAAAACTCCGTGACGAGCTTCATCATTAATTACTTGATGTATGACTTGACTGGTGGCTCAAAATACTACTATTACTTCCATCAAAATTTAGGATGCAAACGCCATCTATAAAAACTTCCTAAAGAACTATTGAAATGACCCTAAGACGACTAAATTAGTTGCAAATGTTGCATCTTCCCAAATATATCTATGCCATCACACTATATTCATCGTTAACTATATAGCAGAAGCATCAAAAAAGCGTAGACATTATACCTTTAAATGGACCTCCATTCAAGTTCCGCATGTAACAACGTACTCGCTATAAACAGCATCCATTCACAAATATTGACATCCACACCTACACGACATTACGCCATTGACTATAATCTATCAGTACAGTCAATTTGCTTTCATTTGCGCTAATTAGCGATATGCTTAGAATGCTTAGTCCTTGGGTGATCAGGAAGTAAACATATTGAAAATCAAGGGTTTTAGAATAGTATTTGTGACCGAATTCAAAATGATGATCATACATAAAATAAACATTATATTTTTATTCGGACAACTTTTAGAGAAATAGCAAAATATCCATTTAGGATCGTGGATTTTTGAAGTAAAAAAGCTAACTAAAAATAATTTCCCTTCTTTTGAATGTCAGAATTTAAACATACAAAAATTAACAGTTTGTTTCATAACTATATAACTGTTAGTTAAACCTATGAGGTCTAGAGCCTAGAGTAGTGGTGGCGCGGTACTATCGGCCTCGGCTTTGAAATATAAGATCGCAGGTTCGAACCCGCCCATACCCACACATATTTGTGTCAATTGTTTGACCACCGCTGCTTAAAATCGGTGAAGGAAAACATCGTGAATATTAAAGAACTCATTCGAGGACATGTGACTCCCACCATCCCGCACTTAGCCAGCGTGTGTGGATTAAGGCCTAGAACTCTCTTATCTCTTAAGATAGTTGAGAGAAGACCCGTGCCTAGCTATGAGACACTAAAAGGGTAAAAATGAAACCAATCAGGAAGAATGTAAAATGGAGAATTTAGAATAAGGATAAAGCAATCAGAATAACATACCTACATAGCTTGCATCATCGAAGGGTTTCAAGTAAATGAGTCACCCAATATATCACCACAGCAGCCCTATTAAGTCAACCGTGGGCGAAAAGCAGACAGCCTCGCGTACTTGCGACGGAGTGACGAAATCAAATAGGGTGTATGTCTGATTACTGGTTATACTAGAACACTAGTTTATGATTTAAAATAACTATAGAGCCATAGAGCATAAGACTGGCTACAATTTGGACACGAAGGCATTTAAAATAGATTTTCGACCGAATTATACTTGCGCCGTTTTCTGATCTTTTAGGTGTTATGGGAGCTCGAAGACTGGTTGCGAGTCAATCAAACATATCTGTAACAAGTTAACTGTCTTGTCAGGCACTGGTGCTTGACAGACATGGTATCTGTTAAGGCCATGTCAGTAATTTAAATGATCTCAGGGAGCTGTCCAGCACGTTTAGCGCGTTTTCCTCTATTAAATTTGACTGACAAGGCCTATACAAACTTATGTTCAGCTTAGGGTGGTCATTTCGTTTTAAAACTTTTGATAGCTTTTCATATACATGGCCATAACCGCAAGATCGTCCACACCGCGAACAGGTATATCTCGCAAGTGTTGGAAGAATGTCACTGGCGTGTCGCTTTCCTCTTTTTACCGAACCAGGCTCTGGCATAAACCTAGTGAGCTAATTTGAGACGTTTCCTCCACTGTTTCCTATCTACCGCAAGCTTTTCAATAGTACAAAAATTCAGGAATACCATCATCTTTTTTTTAATCTAAAATAGGCTTGCGCTTGACCACAACTTGCCTGCTGTGAAGCAATGATGCAGTCTACGATGGAACGCGCTTACTCAGTAAATACCGATTCACTCATGACTTAAAGACCACCACATTATAGTTATCGGGAAACATAGATGCCGGCAGCGTATTCGACAATTTAGCAGTTCGCCCAATGAAACTCGAAGCAAAGCGCTTTGTGAGTACCCGTGGAATTTCCACCTTAATTTCCATATTTTTTTATCTGAAACTGTTACAACAGCAGTTTATTTTGAAGGATACATTTCACTTCCATAGAAAGTACATTTCAATAAAACTAGAAATCAGTTCCCGATTTCAATAGTATTAATCTAATACTGGATTAGCTAGTAGAATCGTAAATCTTGGTCATTAGCATGGCTTGGAACCTGTCGTGAAACCGGTGCACTTTCGCTACCACCACGCCTATGGAGGCTAAGGGATAGGATAGCTAATATAAATTAATAATCCCTAGCTTATGATGTGGTTTACACACTTTCTTTCTCCTGGGTAAGAGACAGTAAATTATTCACAGAGTTCTGTTTGAAATAAAACTACTTTATCATACAAGTCACTATCAAATTTCTTGTTTACCCTATTCATGAAGGCCCAAACTGCCTCAACTCTTAAGATAGTTTAGAGAAGACTCGTTCCCAGTTGTGGGACATTAAAAAGGATTGAAGTGAAGTGAATATCTGTGCTCCCTGAACACGGTATAATTTTATATAATGATAAGTCGAATTACATTTTGGTTTACTGTAGATGTTACGTGCAGATCCTTGCGAAAGGATTTTCGCATGAATTTTCAATTAATCGCTTCGAGTAGTCACACTACCGGTCTTCTTTCAACTATACCTATTACGAGTTGAGAAATTAGAGCTTAATGCACACACGCTGACCAAGTGCGTGATGGATGTCACATGTCCTCGAATGATGAAACAATTCATACAAATATGTATGAGTACGACCAAGGATCGAAACCGCGACCTTATGCTACTGCTACGCCGCAGTACTAGATAATATTTACATGGAATTTATATACCTGAAGCAAAGCTAATTTGATTGCTAGCTTGTCATAAATATGCTGCAACATTATCATTACATAGTAGGCCGTCAACTATTCATAATTGCAGTTAAACATCGTGGGAGGACTTAAATCACTAACTCAGATTGTCGCGAGGCAATCCTGTCTACTGGGACATGATATCCTTGTAAAACAGATATTTTAGACGAACCAGTCTTTGCAAAAGCTATTTGCTAGCTTTCAAAAATCATTCGTTCAACGTTAAGTAGGAGATAGCACGGTTATAGATTATTCCCTTTTATTCAAAAACGTATTAAAACCTAGAAAGTTAGCGCCTGCGACTGCGCCAGCGTGGTTTTTGAAAAATCCCGTTTTTACCGCCTCCCTAGACCACACGGCTTACATTTTTAACACAGGATCAGTTATGCACACGCGTTCTTCTGTACATGAACAGTTTGTATGCATAAACAGTTCATGTTTTGTGTTTGTGTGTAGCTTGTATTTACGTGTGTATTTGTAAAGACGTGTCAACTTTTTGTAAGTGTGCGTGAGCATGTAAAAGTATACTGCACGTGGTTACCTCGCCATCCCGAAAACTGGCGAAAACAATGTAGTGCTAGAAGTTGCGTATAACACTTCCATGTTAAATGTTCTAAATCACAAGGAACCCATGTGCCTTTGGAGTCTCCAGACCCAGTGCTGCGGCGGTTTAAGCTAAGCGTTGATAGGTATGTCAGTTATTTAATCAGTTTCTTCATTTAATAGGTTTATAATTCGTTTGTTTTTTTTTATAATTTTTTTGTTTTTTTTTTTGTCTATCATCTTAACATTTATACTAGTAAGAAAGGGAGTAAATCCATTACTATCTGTACTGTGATGTAGCGTAGGCCTCTGGTATCTTGTTCGGAGCATGCTTAAGCGGTTCCCGCGATCCGGCACCATGGCCCTTTGAAGGACACGTGAGGTTTTAGTGAGTACATCCCGCCCGGGCGCTTTAAGCTAGAGACCCTGCGGGGTCTTACCCGCCCGGGCTGACAACGGGAGTCTCACATACCTCTCGTCCTGCACCTACTTCTCGAGGCCATACCGTAAAGAATTTCCCCACGCAAAAAAAGGCCTAGCGTGTCTGAAGGTATACAGAATGCAGTCAAATAAAAACAAAACCTACCGTTTAATTTTGTATCAAAAGAACCATCATAACAAAAAATAGTAAAGTACGTTCACCTTTTCATACAAATCAGTTGATAAGATAGTGCCGGGTCTTTGAGTTAGAGATCTTTATCTAACCTAGTTACGTGTGATAGGATTTTAACAAGTGTAATTAAAGAGTAGCGGTCTATTCATAAAAATCTTATAAGCCTCTATTGTTAAAATTGAGTTTGTCTCTTTCTTACTGGTAAATGTCAAGATTTCAGACAAAGACAAACGAATTATAAGCCTATTTAAGCTACTATAGGTAAGCTTACAAGCAGTGGTGACGCAACAGTACTGGTCTCGCTCTAGAAATATAAGGTCGCGGGTTCGATTCTGGGTCGTGCCCACACACCTTTGTGTAAATTGTTTCATCGCCGCTGCTGAATATCGGTGAAAGAAAACATCGAGAGGAAACCGGCATGTCTAAGAACTAATCATTAGAGGAAATGTGACATCACCAACCCGCACTTGGCTAGCGTGTGTGGATTAAGGCCTAAACTGTCTCAACTCGTAGCTGGTTTGGTCTTTTGGCAACCTTTGGGAATGAAACATTACTGATACTCTTTGGTTTTCGTTTCTATATTCATTTTTTTTCTTTTTTACATGTTTTTTTGTTTGTGTGTGACCTGTTCGTGTCAAATAAATGTTTTCTTTTTCTTTCTTTCACTTGCTATGTCTTGGAACTTGCCTAGAACATGGCAACTGACTAAGCAATCCAATCAGCAACAAGGGTCATTCGCAGCATTCCTATTTGCAAACATTAAAACAGTTTTAGCGATTTTACGATTACGACTTTACGTAAATACACTAGGAATTTCTCTTTCAAATCTACTCCTTATCTCAAAGCCGTAAGATCTCTGAAATTCAAATAATTAAAGAACTTAGAATATGCTTTTACTCAGGTTATGAACAAGGAAGTATCTTTACCGTTTCCTATAATAGTTTATTAATAACAGTACTTTCTTCAAAATGTCTCTTGATTTTTGTTATATGAGCAGTACTTAAAGGTTTTTTTATCCTCCATGCAAAAATCCTTTAAAATCTATGGGAATTCATGAAATATAATAATATGTCTCACTTGGTTGTCACTCCGGTGAAGGTCGTTCTTCTACGGCTCTTAGATCACACCGCACGCACCAAAGTCGCTTTTGTTTCAGGAACTGCAGCGACTGCGTTTTATCACTGCACTTCGACCCTTTTTAGTGTCCCACTGCTGGGCACGGGTCTTCTCTCAACTATCTTACGAATTGAGAGAGTTTCGTTTCTACTAGAGAGTATTACTAAGGCGAGGCCCGTACCGCTGCACCACCGCTGCTCTGTATCGTGACCACGAATGGTAAACCTGCTCAAACTGTCATCTCCTAACTTATAGGTGGTGGTTGTCAAATCAAATCGTATGAGCCCAAACTTTAGGTATATGCTGTACACCGTTCAGGATTTCTTCTGGCGTACTGGGCATCCTAGTGGTACAATTTTCCAATTTAGCCTCATACTTCATCACGGTCTGTATCTTTCTACTCACTGCTGAGCGATATAGAGTTTCTAATATGTAATCTTGAGCATGTATCGACAGTCCAACGGAGTTAATCTGATACAAAATTAAGTTCTTTTAAACCCAACCGTTTTGGAGTTTCAATGTCAAAAGCTGACGTAAGAAGCACCTTTTTATTTAGTTGAGGTTAAAAACCGCATGTATCAAACGCACAGCACCTACTAAATTCTTCTTTTAAGGTAGATACAAGATATTTCTGGCACAATTTAGGCAAGAGCAAGTATCAAAATCAGATCATCCTCCTACATAAAGTTATAAAACAATGTACCTATTAATTTTAAAGGTATTTGGTTAGTCTATCTGGTTAGCAACTAATAAATTGCCTTATTTTAAACCCACGACTCATTATGTCAGAGCCCTTTTAACTATTTAATAAAGGACAATGTTTAATAACTACGAACTAAACAGATAATGCAATCGTTTCTAAAGTCCTTCCTTTACCTTTATATTGGGTGAACGGTCGATTAATTTCAGTATTTAATGATGGCTATCTGAAGAGTTGGCCACTGTGTTTTCACTTACCCCCCCCCCTCCTTCAGTTCTGAGTAAAACATGCGCTAAGAGATGGGCATATTTCCAGGAACTAATGGCAGCTTGGGGAAACACCTAACAAGTTCCTGCAAATTCCCGCCTGTGAGGCATTTATCAGGGAATTTATGGAATTTTCCCAAATTGACCATATTTTTTTCTGGGACTTAACCCACCACCGCAATCTAGCCACTGCTACTCTTGTAAGACCGGATAGACTGGTTGACCATCTCTAGATGCGCTTCATCTTACGCTCCACGGACGTGCAAGAGTACCTACTCGCCATTGATGTTGCGAAAGTATCAAATAGCACTAACATAACTCCGTAGCAAAACTGCGGTATTGTTCTATCCCATGTTATGGATGATTTGGAGACCGTAAAAATGTGGAAGAAGCCACGCAAAAGCCGCGACTTGACAGTTCATTTAAAACATTTGTAGCAAGATGTGCCAGATGCAGGTGGCTTCTAATGCATCTTCAGGTTCCAAGGTCGAATATTAATACTTACGATCTCATCGATCACTGGGCGACAGTGGAATGCTGTCAACAGTACTATTATGGTATGCGTAGGAGTTTGTAGGCGAACCACCATGATTAGCGCTTAGTAGGGTCACCATGAATGACATGGGCTATATTAATACATTTTGTACTACTCTCATGATTAGTTTAAACATGCTAAACTTAGAAAATGTTCTTTTGTTGTGTGCTAATTTATCAATCTATAGGTCAGGTCCGAAAATTTATGGTCATTAAGAATAGTCTCTCTACGAAGCACAGTCTCTAACGGCGCTACTAGCGATTTGGTTCTTCATTACATAATTACTAAATGACCGCTGCCGACCTCAGTGACTCGAGCTATGCGATGCAACGACAGAATGGAAGGCGAGCACAGCACCCATCTCTTAGAATATAAGAGATGGGTGCTGTGCTTAAGCCTGTAAAAGCTGAGGTTAGCTAAAGGTTAGCTAAGGTTAAGCTTAGCTTTTACAGTTTGCATTTGTGATGTGATATATGGACGTGTGAATATGACCAGGAAGGTAGTAGATATTCAATGCACTATATAGCTGCACCCTCCACTACATAATCCTACCACAAACTAATTTTGATCGTTAAAGAACAAGGCCTACGACGAACCAATCAAAATTCATTTTCCCCGATACCCCGCCAACTTTTGAAGATTACAATTTCCTACAATATTTAGGCGTCTAGTACGTATCTAGGTCAGGTCCGAAAATTTATGGTCATTAAGAATAGTCTCTCTACGAAGCACAGTCTCTAACGGCGCTACTAGCGATTTAGTTCTTCATTACATAATTACTAAATGACCGCTGCCGACCTCAGTGACTCGAGCTATGCGATGCAACGACAGAATGGAAGGCGAGCACAGCACCCATCTCTTAGAATATAAGAGATGGATATCTCTTAGAATATAAGAGATGGGTGCTGTGCTTAAGCCTGTAAAAGCTAAGGTTAGCTAAAGGTTAGCTAAGGTTAAGCTTAGCTTTTACAGTTTTCATTTGTGATGTGATATATGGACGTGTGAATATGACCAGGAAGGTAGTAGATATTAAATGCACTATATAGCTGCACCCTCCACTACATAATCCTACCACAAACTAATTTTGATCGTTAAAGAACAAGGCCTCCGACGAACCAATCAAAATTCATTTTCCCCGATACCCCGCCAACTTTTGAAGATTACAATTTCCTACAATATTTAGGCGTCTAGTACGTATCTAGTGGGCGACGCAAAATGAAAAGCATGGTTTTGCTGCAAGGCGGTGATGCGATGCATGGATTGAAGCTATTAATCTTCAAGCGAAACGCGAAAGCTGGTGTTCTACATTTACATTTAAATGGCCACCCTAATCACCTAAGTTTTCCAATCAATATACCTCGATCGCTTTATTCCCCAGAACAAACTAAGATCATATGTATTATTTGTTTGCTTTATAATCTGAAATCTACCCATATACAGATCAATTATGAACAAGCCACAACAACACAGCATACACAAACAACTTTTTATTTGGCGCTATGAGAAAATATTGTTAATGGAAAGTGTTTTTGGTAATTTAATTATGTATCCAAAGTTTTTGGTCCATAGTCGTGGTGAACCTAGACATTATTGCTAATTTGATCGAGTTCTTCCACTAACAAGCTCTAGAAGTAAATGGCGATACCCGTTCGTTATCATTATCAAATAAATAGAGTGAGTTATGTTGTACAACGATACTTTAGATTAGATTGAGGTTCTGTTTTATGAGCTTTGATATAATGATGTTTCATTCAAGTAATAAATAACTGAAGTGCTCTGTGGATATTTTATGGGCTGTTAATTATTATGTTAAAGATACTAATTACGTTGCTGCTTCCTGATTTTTTGTGGACGTACCGTAGGAACCTTCATGACGTACACAATACAATTTTAATCTTAATTAATCTAGGAGTATATCTTTTAACAAACAATATAAACATTGGAGGCAGGGCACTGCATTTTCTTTGTCCTATGAGCACCCTTACTGGGGAGGTGTAATAAATATTGGTTGTGTTCTGGGTGTGAGTAAGGTAGTAAATGTCGACATGTTAAGGCGGTCCGCGGTGTTAAGCAGGTGCACTGCTCCTTCACAGACATAATTTGCTGTATTCCTTTGTATGCTTGTTTGATAATTTAATAGTATAAAAGTTAACGATCGGTATGACCAAGCGAAGTCAGGGTTAGAAGCTGGTGGTTTAGTTCTGATAAATAGCCCAGTTGTCACATTATCCTAGTTCCGATTGAACAATACATGATATCAAGCGGGCATCCCACTCGTTCTCACCCAGATTCTGTACACAAAGGGTTTGTGCAATACACGACACTGCCAACTTTGATTTAATGAGGTACTTATTATGTCTTGTTGAACTGAGGATATTTATCGCTCATATGAGCAAACATTCAGTAAGACAGGTTTGAAGTAAAAAAAAAGAATGGGGAAAGGAGTTTTTAATTGTTAGTGAGGTGATTAAGTTATAGGTAAATAGCCTTTGTAAATAGACGCGAACCTGTGAGTACGCTGCCGACAAACTATTGCGCAGTTTGGTAGACTTGAATTTTAAGCAAAAAATGTGTATATTCTTGTTATGACAAAAAAGAACAGCCTATTTAAGTCACATGCTGGACATAGGTCTCTCCCGAAGCACGGCACCAAGGTATATTATGATAATATTATTTATAGGTAATAGACAATTTTACCGTGACGCCACTGAACACGACCCGCGGCTACTTGCATTCGGCTCTTAGCAGACTGCTTGCAGAGATCGTCACTCTACTAGTCTAAGAACGTGAACGCACTATTGGTTGACCGGAATGTGGCGTACCGAATGCGGCTGGCCTTATTCCGGTCAGCCGCTAGTGTGTTCAGGCTCTGGAGGGCTCCTACACTATATGTATTTACCAATTAGTAGTTAATTAAGGCAATAATTAGTGTTATTGCCGGTCATCGGGCACAATTACAAACTTCGAGCTGCAACTGAGATTCTCTAAGTATATTAGAAAAGAGTTTTTGCTCGACCCGGGAATCTAACCCGAGGTCTCGCGGTTACTAAGCGAACACGCTTAGACCACCGAGGCAGTTATTTTTGTTGCAATAAAGAATTTATTTATTAACAAGCTAGCGACCCACCCCAGCTTCACACGGGTGCAATATGTTATACTTATAAACCTTCCTCTGGAATCACTATCTATTAAAAAGAAACCGCATCAAAATCCGTTGCTTAGTTTTAAAGATCTAAGTATACATAGGGACAGAAAAAGCGACTTTGTTTTATACTATGTATTGATACTACCGTTACTTCAATTAGGAACCTAACTACTACTTATTCAGTTAGGGTTGCCATTTGCCACATAACTCTTGGATTAATATATTATACTCCCTCCAACTCTAACTGATAGCAATAATGATACAAATAAAACCCTAAATACATACTTAGGTGTAGTACATTACATTATTTTAATATCCCGTGCCTGTTCTCTACATTTATTTGATTTTCC
Source organism: Meganola albula (assembly GCA_936450015.1). Taxonomy (NCBI): domain Eukaryota; kingdom Metazoa; phylum Arthropoda; class Insecta; order Lepidoptera; family Nolidae; genus Meganola; species Meganola albula. The sequence continues at coordinate 2,855,240 of OW388164.1, forward strand.
AGGTGGCTTAATTTACTATTATTTAAGGCCAGCCCTAACGAATATTCCGGTCACAAATACCGTAGGTATACAAATAAAAACAAGTGACGAATCTCTGCCTATATATAATTTAGTCGTCACAACCTCTCGAACGGATGGAACCTTAAATGGACATGATTATTGTAACAAAAACAGGGTAAAAGGTATTACAGACGAACCGTTAGCTCCATCTGCCTCAACTGTTTAGAATGTATACAATGTATTTAACACTGACAGGAAAAAATTTGCTAGTGAAAGATACGATTACGGCCAGCTCTTCATAATATTCTGACCGGGAGTACCGTAGGTATCAGCGGTGAACAGTCCATACATACAGATTCTAATCGTCTTCCCTTTAGAAATGGTCAAATCACACGTATCACGTACTTAATAATATATTATGAAACGACTAAAAGTTTTAAATAGCAACATAAATATGTATAACATCAAGTGTAAAGACGATCGATAACGGTAGTGAAGAGATATTATTTTCCTAAGAACTTTTTTGCACCGGCTTCCCTTTTTCAAACTTCCACCATTCGCCACTAGTAGGTATAATACAAAAAAAAAACAAGTGACGAATCTCCTTCTTTAAATAATTTTTTCGTCACAAGTGTCACAACCACTCGAACGGATGGCGCCTTAAATGGACAAGATTATTGAAACAAAAACTAGGAACAAGGTATTAACGGTCCGGCCGAGGCCGAGATTGCGAGCCTCAGAGCTCGCCTCTCGGCCCTCGAGGAGAGGCTGTCGCGGTCACCGCCGGCTCCGGGGGGTTCTGCCCCCTCTCTTGCCGCGGTGGCTGCCACACCGGCCACAGGGGGCACGTCATCCACCCCCAATGCCCGAAGAGGGAAGAAGTCAAGGAGGAGGAAGAGGAAGAAGGGAAAGAAGCGGGAAGAGGAGGCTCCTGCCGCTCCCACTGCCACCGAGAGAGGCTCGGAGGAATGGGAAACGGCAAGGAGAAAGAAAAGCGGGAGAAAAAAGGGGGGGAACAATAAAGGGAAGGTGGCAGTTCGGGCCCCCTCCACCGCGGCGGTGCAGGTCAAACTGCTACCGTCGGCGGTGGAGAAGGGAATCACCTACTCCGTCGCTCTAGCCAGGGCGAGGAGTAAGGTTGACCTGGCCTCGATCGAAATCGAGAGCGTCCGGATCAGGAGGACGATCACGGGCGCTCGGTTGATCGAGGTCGGAGGCCCGAACTGTGCCGAAAAAGCTAGGAAACTAGAAGAGGGATTGCGGAGCTCCCTCGGCAAGACGATCTTCGAGGTCTCCAGGCCCGTGAAACGCGCGCGTCTGCGCGTCGCGGGCCTGGACGAGTCGTTCTCGAGATCTGAGCTGAGGGAGCTCCTTGCTAAGAAAGGAGGATGCGGCCATGACGATGTCACAATAACATCGTGCATCGCATGGCCAAATCAGCGTTTGACGGCTTTCGTGAGCCTCCCCGCCACGTCAGCCGTCGAAATTACTAGGGAGGGATCCATCAAAGTGGGTTGGGTCGTGGCCAGTGTCACGGCCCTCAAGGAGCAGCCTCTCAGGTGCTACCGCTGCCTCGTGTTGGGGCATGTGGCGAGCGCCTGCGGGGCCGAGGTGGACCGCAGCGGCTTATGCTTCCGCTGCGGTAACCCTGGCCACATGGCCAGAGAGTGCTCGGGTGAGCCGCGCTGTGCAGTGTGCGCAGCAGCCGGCTTGCCCGACAAACACATGGTGGGGTGGGGGGCCTGCGGGGAGGCAGGTCCCCGGAAAACACCCAAGGAGGGTGCCGTACGCGTAGCGCGATCGGATGACGAGATGCCTCGTCCCGCTCCGGTCGTGGCCGCGCGGACGGCACAATCTGGAGGCCGTGCACGCAAGTGCACGGCGAAGAATAATCGGGCCGGGCTGATGGAGTGCCAGTAATGGGGCTCCAGCATCCCGGTCCGATCCTTAACACCCGTGCCTGCGGGGCGGCGGGTAGGGCGGCCCGTCGTCCACCTACGCAGGCACATGACGGAGGCGCGCGCGTGTGTTCCGCGCGCGCCCCAGCTGACTTCTGTGGAGGGGAGTGCTTCGATCTTCCCCCTCCCACATTCGAGAAGGGGCTCGCACGCGAGCCAGCATTCAGGGGGCCGCGGTTGTGTCACTTGTGGTTCCCGCGACCCCCTGGTCAAGATGCGCGATGGAACACCCGGGGGGTTTTAGTTAGGGTAGGCGCTTCACGCAGTCCCACATACCCCCTGCCCTGCGCCCTACAGGGCAGGGGGATCCATAAAGGATTTCCCCCCGGCAAAAAAAAAAAAAAAAAAAAAAAAAAGGTATTAACGGTCGGTCTGTCTGTATTGACGTGTATTTGATCCTGTTTAGAATTTAGATCAGTGATCCGATCTTCGATTATTGGCATGCCAATTGAGGCTTTCAATTCAGACTTTGTACTACATGCCGCCGAATATTAATCTCAAAACATACTTTATAGAAGATTCAAATCCGATGGCTGATGTATCTATAGGTACTTGTATTAAACATAGACAGTTAAATAGATTTACATTTCAGACATTTCCGCTTAGATAGAAGTAATAATTTTAAAAGTTATTTTCTAAGGGGACTCAGATAGCAATTATGGCAAAATTATCTGAACGCAGGAAAATTATCATCTACCAACAACACAAATTAAAGTTATGGTAAAAGAAATCAGCTTGACTTGATGGTTGCCATTTTTAATGTTATATCCACATTAAGTTTCTGTTGTTATTATTAAACATTTACGGTCTTTGCATAAAAATCTTTTAAGATTCTTTAGTTAAAGTGACGCTATCTCTTTCTTATTAGTATAAATGTCAAGATGACAGACAAAGACAAATGAATTATAAACCTATTTTAGCTAGGTATAATAAGTAACCTATTTAAGTTTTAAGTATATAAAAAAATAAAGAGAAACTGACTGACTGACTGACAGCCCAGACCGCTGGGTCTAAAGACTCCAAATTTGATACATAGTTTCTGTATCAGGTCTAGGGGGTGCACTAAGAAAGGATTTTTCATTATTTTTACCCCTAAGGGGCTGAAAAGGGGATCGCTTCCGCCCGCAGCGTGTAAAATATAAGTATTATATACAACCTCTATAGGATTCATTAGAATAGTATACTTAGACAACCCTAATTAACACATTTTTTAGTGTCCTACTGCTGGGCACGGGTCTTCTCTAAACTATCTTGCGAGTTGATAGAGTTTAGGGCTTAATCCACACACGCTGGTCAAGTGCGGCTTGGTGGATGTCACATGTCCTCGAATGATTGGTTCTTAGACATGCCGGTTTCCTCACGATGTTTTCCTTCACCGATATTGAGCAGCGGTGATGATAAAATTCACACATAGATGTGTGGGCAGAACTCGGAATTGAACCTGAGACCTTTTATATGTAAGGCAAGGCCCGTACCGCTGCGTTACCGCTGCTTTGAGTTATTTAACTGTGTTAAAAGTTGAAACTGTTTGTGTCACCCAATTAAGTCAAAGAAACAAAACCATTATGAGCTCATTTGAATCGATAGTGTCATTTGTCGATGACATCAGCCGGGCATCAAACCTGTGTATATTAGGCAATAGGCTGCCGCCCGCCCCCGGAGCGCCCACGTTAACTAAATAACTTCACGACTGTTCTTTAAGGGCAACAGTGAGGAGTAAGAAAATGTGTAATGGACACTAAAATAGGTTGAAGTCTGAATAGGGGAAGCCTGACCAAAAAATTCATACTTAGGAAAATAATACCTCTTCACTACCGTCACCGATCGTTCTTACACTTGATGCTATACTTATTATTTTTGCTATTTAAAACTTTCAGGCGTTGCATAATATATTATTATTAAGTACGTGTGATACTGACCATCTCCTATAGGGAATCCGATGGGAATCGGCTTGTATGGACTATTCACCACTGCTAAATAATAATATCTACACAGTTGTGTTAGCCTTTAACGACTATGATCGATTTAAAGTCGTATTTATAGACCTATGAAAGGAGAAGAGCAGCGGTGGCGCAGCGGTACGGGCCTCGCCTTAGAATTATAAGATCGCGGGTTCGATTCCCAGTAGTGCCCACTCATCTTTGTTTGAATTGTTTCATCTCTGCTGCTCAATATCGGTGAAGAAAAACATCGTGAGGAAACGGGCATGTCTAAGAACTAATCATTCCAGGACATCCAACAAGGCCTACACTTTCGCAACTCGTAAGATAGTTGAGAGAAGACCCGTACTTAGCAGCGGGATCTTAAAGGGTTGACGACGAAAGAAAAACCGCTTAGCAATGGAGCGTGAATAATGAATATGCTTCTCTTCTCGTGCCAACAAGAACATTTTAACCATATAATAAATCCAGTATTAAGTCCTGAACAGGGTTATAAATAATAATTATAATTATCTGCACATAAATACAGCCTTATCAAGCATCATGATCATCATTATAGTTTCTTGTAATTCTATTAATTTAAAATATTGCAACATTCGGTAATTCCTTAGCAACTAGTTTCGGACGATTTAACGAATAGAGAGCGGATCTAATAAGGTTCTATATGTGTTGTTGACCTTGACAATACTTGTAGGAAGCTGTTTTAGTAAGTTTACGAAAACATAGTCAAGAATTCAAAGTAAAGATTTTGTCAGCGAATGTAATAATTTTTTCATAAAAGAACCGCTTGTAATAGGTTTGAGGATTTGCGATGCAACAAAAGCATCATGTTTAAACGAAAAAATCGTATGGAAACTGATATATCTTAGAACTAAAAATTGGAGGATATGTGACATGCATCTACCCACATTTGGCACAACTTACAGTTGGAAGTAGGTGTAGTGTATAATAATAATAATACTTATAATAATTGACTACCCACAAACATTATTATTATGTTGCTGCTCTCATCGCCACGACAGATAGTTTCTTACATACACTACATACATAACAATAGTATCACGCCTGTATTCCCCGACAGTGTAGGCAGAGATAAATATCGCCCACTTTGCGCCGGGTACGTTATCAAAAAAAGTATTTCAGTACTTACCTCTTTAAATGAAAGCGTATTAAAAAGTAATTAAAAACCATCTGATTTAATACCATAGAGGTAAAAACTCTACTTGTCAAAAAGCATTTTTGTTTGTATAAAAACTAGATTTTTTATTTCCAATTTTGTTTTAAGTTTTTGCCGTAATCCAGTTTTAGTGTTGTTCATGTAGTGACACCTTTTTGATCTGATTTAGAAGTTTTTTATACCACAGCGAATAAACGTTACAGAAACTGGCACTATTCTTTTGGAAAGAATACGCCACTTAAGTAATTTCGTTCAAGACCTCCTGTATAAGTTTCCACCTTTCTCTTCTTCTTTCGTCTAACGATGTCTAGATACGACCGAGCAATAACAGTGTTTTCTCCAGACGGCCAACTTCTTCAAGTACAGTACGCTCAAGAAGCTGTGAGGAAAGGTTCTCCAGTGGTCGGTATAAGAGGCCCTGATGTAATTGTAATAGCTGTTGAGAAGAAATCGGTGGAGAAACTCCAGGATGATAAGACTGAGAAGAAGATTGTGGCGTTGGATAAGCACGTTGCGTTAGCGTTCGCTGGGTTGAGAGCTGATGCCAGGGTACTTATATCTAGGTATGGTTTCAGCCCTTGAATATCGAAATGATTACGGTTTACAATTTTCAAAATACCATCGGTTGTCTAGCTGTGAAGGTTTCATTCATCACATAAATAACAATACGCGCGGTTCCACCCGCGCGTATGTCGGTTGTCGGTAAGCTCTTCTTGCGCAATCGGATAAAACTATCCTTTATCTTTCCCCTGGTCTCAAACTATCTCCATACCAAATTTCCTCCAAATCGGTTTAGTAGTTTTAGCGTGAAAGCACTACGACTGACAGACAGACGAGAGTTACTTTCACATTTATAATAGTAGTAAGGATTTCTCATTAAGCTAGAGAAGAGAGGAAGTTTTAAGGTATTTTTTTTTCTTGGTATACACTTCTGCACTAGGCTATTTTTTCAATTTCTTTTCTTAATCTATATATACCATTAGTAACGTGCTTCCCTGCTGCTTTAGCTTTATAAGCACCATAATAATAAGCCATTATTGCTGGCCATATTTTGATGGGCTATGTATTAAGTCTTAAACTCTCTCAACTCGCACGACAGTTGATAGAAAACCTGTGCCCAGTAGTGGGACACTAAAAAGGCTTCAAGTGAAGTGGAAAACGAATTTATTATGGCCCTAGTACGTGGGCCGTGATTGTCACCATTTCCATTTCTAATGTACCAAGTTGCAATGTGGCAAACTTTAAAAATGAAAAAGCATTGTACATCAAATTGTGACAATTAATGCCCATTGTGTACTGGGGCTATGTAATACCTTGTTGAATTAACTCTTTTACTCCCAGGGCCCAGATAGAGTGCCAGTCCTACCGCCTCACAGTAGAAGACCCTGCTTCTATAGAATATATAACTCGATACATAGCTGAATTGAAACAGAACTACACCCAGAGCAATGGAAGGCGACCGTTTGGGTTGTGCTGCTTGATAGGTGGATTCGATTATGATGGGAAACCGCATCTATTCCAGACCGACCCTTCTGGGATTTATTTTGAATGGAAGGCAAGTTTCTGGAACTTGAACGTGTAACTTTTGAACCTATTAAGCAAAAATGCCTCACGTAATTAATGGACGCCCCCTAACAAACTACAAAACATTCAAGTCAAGTCTAAGCTGTTGTTTTCCAGGCCGCAGCAACTGGTAAATATGACAAAACAGCGCGAGAGTTTTTGGAGAAGAATTACAATGATAAAGTGGTGTCCTCAGATGCTGGTGCCATTAAGTTAGCTGTCAGGACACTGCTGGAAGTTGTGCAGTCAGGAAATCGGTGTTTAGATGTATGTATGTTTCGATGTCTATTTAGTTGATTTATTACTAAACGAGGCAAAGTTTTAATAAAGGACATTTTTTTTTAGTAGTAAGCCCAGATTATGCTATAACCGTAACGTTGTGGCCACGGGACAAGGCGTCGGGCGGCGCGTTTTGCGGTTTCATTGTTTATTGCATACTTGCTATGCAGTGTCTAAAGGCAAGTGGACGCGAGTGGGCAATGAACTGCAAACTCACTGGTCGCGCCGCCCGTAGCTGTGTCCCGTGGCTACGGTGTAAGCAAAATTTAGACAGGCGGGCTTAATAGCCTAATTTACCTTTAACTATCACTATTTACCAGTGGCGAAGAGTGGAAATCTAAAAAAGGAAAGACGGAGCAAAATATGACCGATATTTCTTGGTTATCTACGCTGACTTTTAAACTTACCAAGAAGTATATACTGCATTCTTTGATGCTATCTAAAACTCATAGGCGTTACATAATATTTAATTAAGTACGTTATATTCACAAATTCATAGAGAGAAGCCAGTGGAAATCGTGTTATATGGACTCTTCGCCACTGCTATTTACTACTATAAATAGGTAGTTAGTTCAATTTAAAATTGAAATGGTGAACCTCCTAAAAGTAAAAGATAGGGGATTATTTTCCTCGGTTTAATTATGTTAGTGACTCTGCTTAGATGCCAGTAAGTTGGGCAAAAACCTTCCCCAAAGCTTTTTCTTTGTTCTCAACATTTTCTTATTAAATTATATTGCTTCCAATTATGTTGTCACAAAGACGTCAAAAAATCTCTAAAATCTAGTTAGACCTGTGAAACGACATTTCTTATTCCGAAAACGTCAGACTAAACTAATTTCAGTTTGACTCTACTGAAATAGTGATTACTTTCTTCTTAAACCTAAATTTAATTTGTTTCCACAGCAAAATACCCCTTAGTAAATGTCATAGCTAAAATATAAAAATAATAAAACTTACATTTGGAGATGTTAACAACGGAATTGCTAGCAATGTTATTCTTTTAGGTTGCTGTGATAAAAAGAGACCAGCCTCTCCAAATGCTCGCAAAAGAGAAAATACAAGGCATAATCAATGAGATAGACAAAGACAAAGCCAATGATGAGAAGAAAGATAAAGGTCGAAAATGAAGTAAACTAGGAAATGAGACGATTAAGCTGAGTAAACTAGTGTGACATCTTTAACTACCCCCTTACTCTTGCTGAGCATAACTAATTCGAGGAAGGGGGTTAGTTAATAGCTATAATTGCCTATTTCTGGCACATCCTGTTGCCTGTTTACTACATTATGGTATGCAAATCTTTACATAGTACAACATGAAGTCACTCCCGCTGTCTTTTCGCGAGAAACTCACGTGTACAAACTATAATTTGTACACGTGCGAAGTAGGAGTGGGTCGCTAGTAATTAATAAAGATTTGAGTATCTTTTGTTGGTATTATAAAAATGTCGATTCTTTCGGCGTTAGTTTAGTTACTGTACAAGAGAATCGTCACTAACATCAAGTAAGTGCTTGGTTTATACAAAACTTATAAATGTTTAATTAAAAGAATATTATTTTAAAATATTTTCTAACTTTACTTTAAATATTTGCTAACTTACGGCCAGGGCAAAATAATAGACAGACCACTTTTAATGGGACCTACCTACTACGAGATAATTTAGGCCTTAATACACACACGCTGGCCAATTGCGGGTTGAGGGATGTCACATGTCCTCGAATGATAAGTTCTTAGAGATGTCGGTTTCCTCACAATGTTTTCCTACACCGATATTGAACAGCAAACGACCAGGATTCGAACCTTCTTTTGCGACCACTGCGCCACCTCTGCTCAAAGAAAGCTTGAAAGTCCACGCATCCAAAATCTGTCAAAACGTTGTGTACAAGGTACATACTTACATACAAAGCGCTCACGCCTTTCACCCACTTATCGCCGGCTATGTCTAGGTCCCATACGTAATTGGGAGTGAGCCCATTGCCGTTCATCAGGCACAATTACAAACTTTGAGCTGCAACTAAGATTCTCTAAGTTTATTAGAGCAGTCTTTTTGCTCGACCCGGGACCACGCATACCACTGACCCACCGAGGCAGTCATGTGTTCCTCAGATAAAAAAATATATGACTAGGTATTAAACAATCAAGTCCTTAGAAGATTTTAGTCTACGTGACATCGTTGACAGTAATGTCTCCAATTTTAAGAATGACTATCACGGTTATAAATTTAAAACAGATAAAACTCCCGAAAACAAAATGAAAATTCTAGATAACATTATGTTCTTCTAGGAATATTATAATAGGATTATGCGGATTTGAATTAGGTATCATTGAATTCCAATGACAATATTGATAAATCATTAAATTATTTAAGTACCTACCTACCTAACCTACCTATTTGCAGTAGTTACTTCTAACTAAACATTTTTGCGGGCTGAGTTACCTTCGACCGTGGTCCCCGGGAGGTGAAAATCAGATGACAATGAACTGGTGGTAGGCTTCGGCCGTGGTTAGTGACCACTCACCAGACAAAGCTGCACCGCCAAGCGGTCTTGCCGTGTTCCGGTGCGATGTCTGGTGACAACATTAAAGAGGGTGGGTCGGAATCGTTACTCCTTTATAGTTTATAACCTTAAGGTGCATTATTCCACTGCCACTTTCTCACCGAAAATCACTCGTATCTTATCACTTCAGGCTTTTTAAAGAATTGCTTTAAGCATCCCCTCGCCCCAAATGGACACAGGATGAGGGGTATGTGGAACTCCCGTTATTGGCCTGGGCGAGCGAGACCCCCCACAGGGACTCCAGCTACAAGCGACCGGGCCCGGTTTACCCACTAAAACCCCCCAGTGTTCCGTCGGACACCCTTTGTGCCGGGCTGCGGAATTCGCACCAGCATTCACCGAACAGCCCGGCGGTACGGCCCGCCAGTCCTATCGTATCTTAAACTTACCAAAATAGGCCATTAATTTGAAAAGCCTTAGAACAGCTACAGTTTGGTATTTTTATAAAATTATAAATAAATAAAGTTTATCTATGACAATCGTTACAGTTAGTCAGAAACCTAATATAATCTGACACTGATAATATGATCTGTCTAACCAACTTGGATATTAATTGTCTACAGATTTTGAGATCTGATGGCATGGCAGTCGCTCATTTAATTCTGATAGCTAGCCGCGTTAGGTTAGACTGGAAGCCGACCCCAATAGAAATGGGGAAAAAAGCAAGGGAAATGATGATGAAGTATAAACAAATAACGTTTATTCACAACTATTACATAAATTTTAACTTACATAACATGGGTTTTATTTCATAAATCAACAGCTTCTTACCTGAAAATGAAAAGAAAATTATTTAGCAACAGCGCCATCTCTTAGAAAGGTGTCGTACTACGTAGAACACTAGTAAGGTCTCTTCAGTTATCCGTCTACAGTACTTATTGCGTACGAGAAGCGCTAGAGGGCGACACTTGTCTTATAATGTTGTAAAGTTAACTCAAGTTGTTGAGTTAGAAATATTATACTACGTAAATTTATCATAAATAACAACCGAATTCTAATAAATTTAGTAAATAAATATAGTTCTTTTAATAGTTTTTTTTACGTTTGTCTTTACGCTAAAGCATTTTTTTAAATTCAGAAACATCACTTACTAATTGTATATTTTATTCTTAATTTTCTAATATTTCAACTGAAACCCTGACCCGCAATAACAATCGGACTGTCAGTGTTATATTTTTTTTTCTAGCTGTTAAGCGTGAGAATTGCACGTCAAAACTGACATCGAAACATGAAGCGGAACATGCGAATTTTACGTTTGCCTCTAAAAACAGCGATTCTTACTATCAATGTATTTCTCTTATTTGCTCTCACAAAACAGTTGCACATTACGGTTACAATAAATAAAGACCACAAAAAAAAAGAAACCTAACTAAAAGTATAATATTATGGTATGTCCGCAAAATAAGCATTTACATTATTAACATTTTAAGAACCCCACTTTGAAATACATTTCATCTTTTCACTTCAACACTTTTTAGTGTCCCACTCCTGGGCACGGGCTTCTCTCAACTATCTTCAGAGTTTAAGAGAGTTTAGGCCTTAATTTATACCTACACACGCTGGCCAAGCGCGGGTTGGTGGATATCCCATGTCCTCGAATGATTAGTTCTTTGACGATGTATTCCTTTATCGATCCATATCGATAAAGGAATACATCGTGAGGAAACCGGCTCTCGCCGGCTGCGCCATGGCAGCAGCGATGAAACAATTTTATGATGTGTAGGCAAAAGACCGGGGATCAAACCTGCGACCTTATATTTCAATGACGTAGATCTAAATTGGTAATTTCATTAAACAATTTAAAGTTGTGTTGCCACTTTTTTAACGATTAAAATGTGTAAAAATAAAAATTCTCATAATAGCCGTGAGAAATCCGTGATAGGAATCACACCATTCAAGTAACATAAGTCACATTAAGCAACTTGATATACCTAAATGTTTATCTTAGATTGCTAACATTTCACATGACAAACATAAACATAGGATTTATCACAAGTTCCACGTTTATTACTAAAGTTTTTTTGCGAATGTTTTTAAGTTTTTATTGTTCATTGGTTACTTGCTTTATTATTTAGGTTTTTTTTTTAAATACGAACCGACTTCAATGTTTTATATAAACCCGCTCAACCGATTTTTATAAAATTTTAATTGAACCACCAGAATAGTGTAGGTACCCATTGAAACAAAATTATCTATCAAAATATATTTATAATTGGCGGAATTATCGCGTTTTGTTTATTGTAGGTATGTAACCTACAATAAACAAAAGAGTCTAATTGAGAACATCCTTTTTTCTGAAGTCTGTTAAAAATTAGGAGTGATTTAAATTTAGAATTTTTGTATCCCGCTGATCTCAAAGCCACACAACACTGCCTGCTTTATGAAATTCACATTTATTTAGAGCATTGTTTACGTACAAGTGTGCAATATAATGAGTCGTGTAATGTGTGTTAATGTTTGATGTAACCTTGTGTGATTAGGAGATAATCTTTAAGTTGTGGTAACGACTGCTAATGTCCTTATTTTAGAGGGATATTAGTACACTAATGTGTGTTTCAATGTCAACCTCTTTATTACCAAAGAAGATAAGCAAAGAACCCAGGGCCCTAGACAGGGATTCCCGCGCTTTAGACATTTTTAATCGTCATTTCTTTTCATTATGTGTGACGTTTTCTAAATATATATTTTTTTAATTTTTATTTAATTTTACTGTCGAAAAAAATGGCAAACGTCGATTGAAAATGAATTTTCCTATTCTCAGAATGTCACGTTACAGATAAGTCTGCCATTGAACGCAGCACATGCAACGAGTAGTCTATTGCAATCGACATGATACGTCGATTTTATTAGTTTTCAATCGACATTTATTTCGACACTGTCATTTACTCAACATTTGTCTATAAGGACCTAGCCTCGAGACGAACGGTACACACTTACCAAGCAGTAGAGAGAAAAAAAAAGATAAAGTTAAAAGCAATTATGTTTTCAGAGATCTTTCCAAAGCTATCACACTCCCTCGACCTCCAAGATATACTGGCTTGCTGAATACCTACTAATAAAAACAACCCACAATCCCAATAACCCAGTTCCCAGCACACCTTATAAATGAAATGTCCACAAGCAAAATGATGACCGCGGCTATTGTGCACAATTATTATTATTCCTCGCGATCATTGTTATAATTAAGTACGTTTCTTTCTCAGTATTGCAGTGAGACTAATTATTTTGACGACTTCTGTGCCAGCCTCGTACAAACACCATTTAGAAGTAACATAATTATCATAGACGTATTCATTGAACGTTTCTAAAGAGAAACAACATCTTTCTTACAGACAGACACGTATTATGTATACACATATTAATATATCCTTCTCCTTAACTTTTTGCATTTTGATGCAGTTTAGCTATAATTAAATAACTCTTATCTGTCTTTCATGTCTAAACTACTGAACCGATGTGGACGAAATTTGGTATGGAGATAGTTTGAGACTCGGAAGAGGACTTAGGATAGTTTATATCCGGTGCGCCAAAAGAGTTGCGCGGTGGTTTTTGCGCATTCGGATAACTAAGATATAACCGACCCGCGGGCGGAAAGCTGATATGGAATAGAAAGAAAAGTTGTCTTTGGAAATGACATAGAGCCTTATAGCGCTGGTATGTTACAACTATTGTAAACGCCTATTATTTGTAACATTGTTGGGATCTGTGGTCGGGCAGAATATGTTTTACGAAGTCTTAAAATTTAACTAACAATAGTAAATTGTACTACAAATTTGGGTCATAATCTCAATTGTAAACATACCTAATAAATCGTAATACATGTAATACGTATATTTATTTACGTTACCATTAAGAAGGCTTATCGGGTAAGTACTAACAGAAAAGCAAATAAACGCACGAGTATATCTATTTATCAGCGAGTTGCCAAATAATGTTTTAAGTGCCTTTTTGTAGTACTAAACGTATGAAATACGATAGCCATAACTATGTTAAATATTAAGGTATTTAGTTCAAGAACTTTGCCAGTATCAACTTATGTAACACATATTCACGGATAACATTAATACATTTCTATGGTTTCGTACTCGGCCCCCAAGTCTAGGCAGGTCTAAGATCGGGACTATAGACATCCGGAATCACCCGCTTCATCGGCCCCGGTGATTCCGGATGCTTATAGTCCGGGCCGAAATCCTTAGTGCCCGGTGCTCGCTGTTGGCCTTTAGATATCGAGGTCGGGGTTTGAATTACTCTCCGTACCAGCAACGGGGTAGGATCATTAATGAGATTTAGTCAAATGCCTCGAAGACCTTAAGCCTTCGGTCCTGCGCTCTCACCGTAGTTTCGGTCAGTCTATCCCACCAGACTCTTACTAGTGAGGGAATAGTGTGCACTATATTACTGCCACCGACCAGATACCTATAGACACCGCTTAGCTGGACCCACGGGCTCGTAATGTTACATATCATCCGACCACAAGCAATTTTGATTGGTTCGTTCAAGGACAAGAACTTGAACAAGTTTGAAAATTAGTGAAAAGAGTATTATGTTCTTAAGTGGTATGGTTTCCCTACACACTCCTTTACTGTATGATTATGGTTAACTATAGTTTGGTGGTAGCGATCAAAAGAAAGTCAAATAGTTTTTGGACGTCAAATATCTCAGTCCACCCGTGAACATGAAGTCTGAAAAGACTTTGAAACGTCGGGATCTAAAATCTAAAATAAACCGCGATAAAATCCGTTAAAAAGTAGTTTTATTTCAATGTGTGATATTCGCGTAAATCTATGAAAGTCACTGTTTTGGTATTTACTGTATTTTCACAAAGATCTTGAACTATATCAACGTTTTATTGGTAATTTATTTAGTCAATGGTAAAATGATGTATTATGGTTAAATGCTATAATAATATGGTGAAATGGTTTGAACTCGCGACGATGACGGTCGAACGCGAACTGAATGAAATCGGGTAAATCGCAAGCAAACGAGCCTTAATTGTAATACAATATTTGAATAAAGTGATGTTTAGGTAAGCATTGCTCTTGCACAACAGCATAACCACCAAAATAACGATAGCTCATGAAACAAATATCTTCCCGTCCCATCTCTTACAAAGGATGACATCAATTGCCTCCAGTTACGGGAAACTAAATTATAACACAACTAGAATAACTACCAGCTTCCCAGCAAGAGATCTATGAGGGAATAATTGACGAATTTATGAACGACGAAACAGAAAACAAAGCCCGTATGGGAAGTACCAAATGTATACTTCACCACAGTTAAAATTATCATTTTTTTGTTTTGGGAGCTGAGTCACCTTCGTCCGTGGGAGTGCACCACCTTTTGTCTGAGTCCCCACACGTGGTCCCCGGGTGGTGCAAATCAGGTGACAATCAATCAACTGGTAATTATGTTAACTGGTAATTAACTGGTGGTAGGCTTCGGTCGCGGTTAGTGCCCACCCTCCAGGCAAAGCCGCACGTTGCGATGTCTGGTGACACCATTTACGAAGATGGGTCTGAATTGTTGCTCCTTTATGGTTTCTAACCAAAAGGAGCCTCATTCCACTGCTACCTTCCCACCGAAAATCATTCATAATCACGAGTGAATCGGTAGATTGGGTGGGCTTGTCATATCGTAGACTACAACATTGTTTAACATCAGGCAAGTTGTAGTCAAGCGCAAGTCTATTGCAGAATAAAAAAGAAACTCATATTTAAGCGGTAATAATTTTTTGATGAGACAGACATTTGTACGGTGTCCGCCAACTTGAATGCCGTGGAATTTTAAGAATGAATCAATATGTTCAAAGTATTAGACCCAAGCACAATAATAATAATAATAATATAGTGGGACATTAACACACAAACTAAACAGATCTTGTACTATGGAACCCATATGACTAGTAATATACTCCATATAATCTTATTTTTTGTAAATACATACTTCATGCACTCACTTGGGTGGTAATCGAACCCACGACCTGCGTTGTGATAAGCAAGTATCTTGCCAACCACGTTACCGGCCCGTCAAACAATACAATTTCTTAGTAACTTTTAGACTTATTCATCATCATTCCCCTTGCCTTTTTCCTATTTCTATTTTGGGGTCGGCTCCCAGTCTAACCTGATGCGGCTAGCTACCAGAATTATGCGAGCGACTGCCATCAGACCTCGAAATCCATAGGGAACCAGTAGCCGAGATGGTTAGACCAGGTGTCAGATTATATTGGCTTCTAACTACATGTAACGATTGTCATAGATGTGTTAAATGACAACCGGTACCGACGGCTTAACGTGCTCTCCGAGGCACGGAGGGTAGTCCCTCAACCAACCAGACACCGATACAATTTTTTGTTGTTACACAAATATTGTCCGGGGCGGGAATCGAACCCACGACCTCCCGGGCACAGTATAACCCAATCGGACGGCTTACACCGCTCGACTACAGACGACTAACTTGACTAACTTTCGGACTTATTATGACGTTGAAATTAATAAGCACAACATACGAATATACAATTTAATTTTTAATTCCACGCGTGATTTTGTGATACATCGCACGCAGTACTCTCAGACAGATAACACAACGATAGCAAGACAATGTACTTATCTCTATGCAAACAGTAAGATGTACGACAACGACACCAATGCAAAAGGGGTTATTTGCCGCAAAAAGAGAAATGAACTACCATGACATTTTTAACCAACTTCGATAAAGATGAGGTTGTCAGTTCGGATGTTTCTATTTTCATTATTATTAAATATTAATGGTCATGAAAGTCAGAAGAGATATTTGACCAATATGGGAAGACATTAATTTTTAGTGGGACTTACAGAAAACCGAGTAACCGCATAAACCGCACTGTTAACATCAAAGCACTTTCTTTTTACGAGGTAATATTTCCCACATCAATAACTATGGGATGCGTATGCGCAGCTATATTTACCAATGTTGATGTCAAGTTCGTCAAACCGGGAAGAGCTATTTTCATCGCAGCGCATCGTTATTGTAACATGCAGTGACCAGATGTTTAGTTACGGGATAATTGGGTTCTTTTGTGTTTCTAATGCAGTTTCAACTTTGAAAAGAGATTTTTGAAGTTTCAATTAAAATAAAACAAATTTCGATTAAGCGTGCGGTCAATAGTAAACGTTTAAATCGCAAAAATGTTTACATTATCATCACCATTCCATTTTTTTTAGTTCCCCTTTTGTGGAACTCAAGCGCAACCATATATTAGATATTGAAATAAAACTACTTTTTAACGGATTTTATCGCGGTTTATTTTAGATTTTAGATCCCGACGTTTCAAAGTCTTTTCAGACTTCATGTTCACGGGTGGACTGAGATATTTGACGTCCAAAAATATTAATCACAATTATTACTGACTACCTTCAAACATTAATATTTAAGTTGCGTTCCGATTTAAGCAAACTGAGCTCACAGTGTCTTGAATTCTGAGTTGATTTTGCTTGGGTTTTGGTACAAGTAAATTAAGCACTGGGTCCCAAGCTGGTGGTATATTCCAACCATTTTCTCTGTTAAAATTAGGATGTTTTTTAATTTCAATAGCTTCGCGGATCATTCTTGGTAGGAACCGGTTTTCTTTGACAAGGACCTGTGTTTTATCAAATCTCAAGTAATGGTTGGGGCCTTACTTGAGATTTGATAAAACACAGGTCCTTGTCAAAGAAAACCGGTTCCTACCAAGAATGATCCGCGAAGCTATTGAAATTAAAAAACATCCTAATTTTAACAGAGAAAATGGTTGGAATATACCACCAGCTTGGGACCCAGTGCTTAATTTACTTGTACCAAAACCCAAGCAAAATCAACTCAGAATTCAAGACACTGTGAGCTCAGTTTGCTTAAATCGGAACGCAACTTAAATATTAATGTTTGAAGGTAGTCAGTAATAATTGTGATTAATATTTTTGGACGTCAAATATCTCAGTCCACCCGTGAACATGAAGTCTGAAAAGACTTTGAAACGTCGGGATCTAAAATCTAAAATAAACCGCGATAAAATCCGTTAAAAAGTAGTTTTATTTCAATGTGTGATATTCGCGTAAATCTAAGACAATACCATATATTAGATTCAAAAATAAGTACAATAAGTCTTAAAATAGACTGGCAATAACATGGACTGCAATCTCCGTACAACAGTAACTTTTGAAGTAGGTACCTACAGCTAAAGATTATCTATCTATACACTCAACTCTTCATAACCATCAGCTTAATGGTTCTTTCTCTACTAACGGATTTGTTAACAAATTTTCTAAGTACTGTACATTAAAATCCCCGTCTATTTTTAACACACTGTTAAAAGTTCGAAGCTTCGCTTGCTAACAACTCTTGACGATTAAAGGAATCTCGGAAGTTCATTATGTTTGACCTGTTACTCGGATTTCGATTAGCTAATATTGTTTATACCTAAGTGAAGTTCTAACAGTGCCTAAGTAAGTTTTGGCAGGTTAAAATTTTAATGCTATTCAATGTAAACAATCCCGCGCTACATTCAACCAATCAGCGAGAAGATAGCTGACCAATAGCGTCGCAATTTTCAATAATTATATTTTTAAATAACTAACACTGCGTTTGAATTTGCTAATGAATTTAATAAACTGTTTATTTTCGCAACGTAAAGAGAGCATACCTTGGTCGACCTACAGGGCGACGACGACATACAGTGGGTCGACCGAAATATAGATGAAATGATGTCGTGTAAGCAGACCTTAGTGAGTTTAAAGCCAGCAATTGGTGAGAAGATGCCATTGATCGCGGTAAGTGGCAAAAGCTCTTATCGGAGGCTAGGACACATTTTGGGTCATTGGGCCAACGGAGTAAGTAGTAAGGTATCACCTTCTTGTAGACTTTTCTAAATTACTCACTGTTAGAATTAAACTGACGATATACCATTGAAAACTGATATAAAATTTCATTGAAAACTACACATTTCAATGAAATTTTGTTATAATAAACACTGAAAATGTGTAAAATATGTATGTAACAATACTTAACTTTAAGTTACCTCGGTACCGATACCTTTAGATACTCTTACTAAATAAGTAAGTAACATAACTAAGTGATGGTGGTAACTCAATAAATCACAGCACCATAAAACCAATAATGTCTATTAACTACAAATTGGTATGAAGGAGCTGATTGAGTGACATCATAGCAGGTCGAAGGTCGACCTAGACTATTGTTAGCACTGATAGCCAAGTAGATGTTGCCATTTATAGCTATAGTAAATGATTTTGAAATTTAAAGTATCTTCCGCTTGTGACTTTGCCCGACGTATTTAACTATAAAGAGGCGTCAGGCGTCAGTTAATGACGCGAGCTCTTAATAGGAGGAAGGGGGTTTACAAAATCGCTCGTTTTTGCAAAAAAAGTGCATATTACGACACCAACATTTGGTGTCGTATCGACGACAAATCGACGACAAATTACCAAATTTCGCGACATTTCACCAGAGAAAGAAATAAAGAGATAGTCGTCAAACGCTTTAGATGCTAGTCATATTTTGCAGCTTGTGTTTTGGCTTTAATGCCTTCAGGCTAAGTGATAAGGGTGGTCCACCCCAAATGTGTTGATTTTATTTTTTTATGATGTATTATTAAAAATACATATAACCCAAACTTTTCACCTCTTTACTACCAAACTCTATTTTTTAACAGCGATATTAGTAATTCAACAATTGTAAGGCATATAAGGTGAGAATAATACGCACTACGAAGTTTGGGGCAGCTAGTATATTTTATTTTACTATAATAGGCTTGCGCTTGACCACAACTCGCCTGATGTAAAGCAATGATGCAGTCTACGATGGAACATCAGTCATCATTGTGTTATTAAAATAAATAAATTAGTCTGTCAGTAGGATTAAAAATTATATTCAGGGTGGATCAATGGCAACCGCTTATGATTATGACACATAAACACGTTGATAAATAGTTCGATTTTACACAGATAGCACGGATTTCTAGCTAATCTATCACTTATAGTACATAAGTAGGTAACTTTAGATAATTTTGATGTATAAATTCTAACTGTAACGTGGTATTATGTATAATATTGATAAGATAACAACCTACGCACCAAAGATTACATTTATTTCTGTACAAGTGCACACTAAAATAGAACCACGATTGTATAGATTTGTTTTGTAGTTATCAACCACTTCAACAAAAAAATAAAACGCAAATATACACCAAAAAGAACAGACTATTGGCACTTAACGATGGAGAACAGTGAGGAAACTGTTCTGTCTTCTATAGTATAGATTATAAACGGAACCTGTCACTTGTGACAGATAGCTGTCTGTCAGTAGTGTGTCAATCACGACTAGACCTTTTTGTCAATGGTTGTAACTTGCTCTCTCTGTGCTAAAACTTTAACTAATTCCCTGGTGGACAATCTATACCTAATAAAAATCAATTGCTGTTCGTTAGTCTCGCTAAAACTCGAGAACAGCTGAACAGATTTATCTTATCTTGGTCTTGAAATGTTCGTGGAGGTCTAGGGAAGGTTTAAAAAATGGGAAAAAAAATACAAAAGATTAGGTCTTTTATTTATCGACTAAGGCAGTACGAAGTCTGCCGGGTCAGCTAGGAAATATATAAAATTGCAAGTGATTTGTTTGCTTTAAAGAAGAAATATCCAACAGAAACCGGCATAAGTACACTTTCACTTTAGTACATTTTGTATATTGTATTTATTAACTTATTAAGCACACACAACACAAGCTTTAAAGCATCTTTATAGAGCTTTGAGATCTTACCAATACGTATTGTCCAACCACAAGCTAATTTTGATGGGATCGTTCAAGGACAAGAATATAAAAGACCCAATCAAAATTAGCAATCTTCCCCGATATATACTTATTTAATAAATATATTATATATCTTAAATTAATAATATATTAAAATTGAAAAATGAAATACATACTTGAAATATTTGAAAAATGTGGCGTCTAGTAGGTGTCTAGTCGGTGGGACTATATATGTTAAAAAACTTAGTAAGCAAAATATTAAAAAATGCAACGGAAGTAAAAGATGGTTAAAGGGGTGAAACCAGATCAAGGTTAGGCAGCGATGCGTGGCCTCTAAATAACACTTCTTACACTTCCACTACAAATTACTTGAAAATTACGAATGCTTGAGTTTTAGATGTTACAAAATGATAATTTACTTAATGTCTACTTATGCTGTTGCTGTTATCCATACATTCACCACCTGTATTACATTTAGTAAGCATAATTTAAAAATTTAATAAACGCCGACACTTTTTTTAGCTAAGAATTGTCGTTAGCTTTTGATTAAAACAAACCGTATTAAAATCGGACCATCTATTTAGTCGCTACGTGGAAACAAACTTGTACCGTCGAACTTATACTTAGCACACTTCTTTTGTGTCGGGGGTTTGTTATTACATTTTTTTTTATTTAGTGTTATCCTCAGGAACATGTGTTTTTAAAAAAACTATCCAGAAACCCGACCCAGGACGTTCTACTAACCCACTGGTATGTGATCAATGAACATAACAGGAAATACCTCGTTTAGTTCTTTCGCATAAACATCACTGATAGTAACTTTTTGTGCACCCAGCAATTAATTATTAAGCAATTAATCTTACTAATCTTACTTCTTACTAATATTATAAATGCGAAAGTAAGTGTGTGTGTGTGAAGGTTTGTTACCGCGTATCTCCATAACCGCTCAACCGATTTTAATGAACTTTGAAATGTAGGTAATGTATACCCTAGAATAGGACATAGGCTAACAATATTTCCAAAAATCATCCCTTAAGAGGGTTAAATAGAGGGGTGAAGTTTGTATGCAACTTTTTATTCCTTGGTCCTATTCATTTAAAATTCGGTACACATAAACCTTAAGAAAAATAATGAGATACGGGTTTTTTATTTTTCCATATTTACCCCTATGAGGTGTGGATAATGAGTTTTAATGGTAAAAATTAAAGTTTCTCTGGATCTGTATAGTCTGAAGTCCGATCCACTCCAAATTCGGCACACATATACCTTAAAAGAAATCATGAAACACGTGTTTTTTATTTTTCCAAAACTACCCCCGGTGGGGGTGTTAAATGAGTTTTTTTGGAAATACTAAATATTCCATAACTGTTTAGTCCTTGGTCCGATTCACTTCAAATTCGGTATAAATAAAGCTTAAAACAAACAATGAAACACGTGTTTTTTATTTTTCCATTTTTTTTTATTTTTATCCTAATATTACGCGGGAGAAGCCTGCGAAATTATTCTGAGTTTGATTTTCTTCAGGGTTGATATCAATACTCCTTCGTGCTTTTTAGCTAAATTACTTTTTATTTTGACACAATGACGTTTAATAACTCAGACCGATTAATAGAATTCGAAATTTAAAATTTTATTTCTTCCTAGATATTGAATGAAAAACTTACAATGATCATGGTCTAAGAGACGTAGTATTTTTTAAGAAACCCCTATAGATTTATGGATATACCTATGGGTGCTTGCCGATTTCAAAATGTTGCTTACACGCCTACATTACTGAACTAATTTTGTATGGAGATAGTTCGAGACCCGGGAAAGGATAGTTTTATCCGACTGCGAAAAAAGAGATTAATGGTTTAGCGCGATAACCGACATCCGCGGGCGAAGCCGCGGGCGGAAAACTAGTTATTATTATAAGGAAAAGCTGTCACTATTACTTTAACGATCAATATGTGACGTCATTAGGGGAACCCAATCAAACGCTTCCCGGTAACACAGGTTAGACTTAAATAAATAAATAGATATTCTGGGACATTAACACACCCGGTCATCTGGTCCCAAGCTAAGCAGAGCTTGTGTTATGGAAACCAGATAACTGGTATATACTATACTTAAAATAATTTTCTTTTGTAAATATAAACTTACAATAATAGGCCTAAAGACTCATAAGATAGTTAACAGAAAACCCGTGCCCAGCTGTGGGACACTAAAAAGGGTTGAAGTGAAGCCTTAGGAATTAATATTTGTATTAATGAGTATCTTCAAAGATCTGTGAGTCATTTTCTAATAACGATTCCATTTCCTAGTACTAACGGCAACGGTAAGGCATTTCATCAGGTATTTATTTGCGATGTCCGGCATGCCGGCCAGCCGACAGTGCCGTCACGGTATTTAACGGTGAATGCCTATCATAAACTTGGAGGGATCCAACCAAGCATTTACTTTTTTCTTTAAGTACATATTTTTTCTTCAAGTTTAGTGACTATAGATTTAACGCCAAAATATTTTTTCTTGTGTTATTTTTCCGGACGTGGAGTGCACAGCGGTACACACGGCTACACATCAAGCTTTACATTACTAGTAGGTACTAGCTTCCGAACGCGGCTTCGCTCGCGTGGTGTTAGGATAAAAATTAGCCAAGTGATAGATCTATATGAAGACCTTTATCATATTTTTTTATTTGTTATTGGTGGAACCCCGTTTCACCCCCTTAAAGGGTGAGTTTTGAAAAATCCTTTCTTAGTGCACTCCTAGAGTCCAAAAGGAACCTATGTATATAAAAGAAGAAACTAATTGACTGACATATCAACGCTGAGCCCAAACCGCTGGGTCTGGGGACTCTAAATTTGGCACAAAGGTTCCTTATGGGGTCTAGGGGTGCACTAAGAAAAGATTTTTCAAAACTCACCCTTTAAGGGGGTGAAACGGGGTTCCAAAGTTTGTATGGAGTAACAAGATTAGTGAGAACAATATCGCGGGCGAAGCCGCTGGCGGAAACTATTATAGTTATAAAACGGTCCAAGTTTAGTGATATACTTACATTACTAGATTAAGTTTAGTGAAATAGCTATGGGTTAGGATAGGTTAGGTTAGACTTTTAATAACCCCAACAATCTATCTTACTGCGAGATGTACACTAACCAACAGGCAAGATTCTTAAGATACAAAAATAAAAATAACACTTTGACTCTGCAATTCAATGTAAGTATTTTTTTTTGAGCAGCGGTGATGCAGCAGTACTGGCCTCGCCTTAGAAATATAAGGTCGCGGGTTCGATTACCGGTTGTGCCCACACATCTTTGTGTGAATTATTTCATCTCCGCTGTTCAATATCGGTGAAGGAAAATATCGTGAGGAAACCGGCCTGTCCAAGAATTAATCATTCGAGGACATGTGACATCCATCAACCCGCAGTTGGCCAGCGTTTGTGGATTAAGGCCTAAACTCTGTCAACTCGCAAGACAGTTGAGAGAAGACGCGTGCCCAGCGGTGGGAGAGTCAAAAAAGTAAAAGTGAATTTCTTTTTAAATACTGCCATAAATAAAATTAAATTTACTACTATTAAACTTCGATGTTAAGTAAAAACTGTTAATATCCGTGACGGTTAGGCTTACCTAATTTATAAGATTAATATAAAAGAATAATAGTAATAATAATAATAATAATATGGTGGGACATTAACACACACGGTCATCTGATCCCAAACTAAGCAGAGCTTGTAGGTACTATGGAAACCAGATAACTGGTAATATACTACATATACCTAATACTTTTCTTTTGTAAATACATACTTAAATATAGATAATTACACCCAGACACAAGAAAAACAGACATATTTAAACAAATGTTTGTCTCGGGTGGGAATCGAACCCACGACCTGCAGCGTGAAAAGCAAGTATTGTACCGACCACGCCAGCGCACCGGCCCAACAAATAATATTATAGTAAATAATAATGAAACAGTCTGAGATCGTGATGTAGACAGTGCCTTATTCGATCGATCGAACCTATAACACAACCCAGTTGTCACTACTAGCAGCACCTGTATCACTTAATCGAGCTTCTCAATCGAATAAATAAATACCTAATAAATTATTTGCAAAATTAACAATTGACTGCACAACCGAAGTCAGTAGCATCTGTGTAAAAAAGCAATCACAGCAATATAAAAAAGATGTAATACATTATCAAAATGACAATAAAAGCTATTATTACTAGTATTGATAAAGAAATCAACTGTCTGGTTAATGTAGTGCATCAGACTGCACATTCGAAACAGCCAATTGAAGAGTGATTGAAAGTTTATAAGCACGAGACGTGAGCGACACGGGCTATTTTTTGCGACAGCTGATCGATGTTTTGTTAAAACAACCAGCCTCTCTGATAGGTATACTTATGATACCTTTCGAAGATCGACATGGTCCGTGTGAAATATTAGACGCATCCCATTGGGATGAACCCATTTTACCGGGGAAAAGGTTCCGTACGTCCCCAAATAAACGGTAAGTAGTTTTATCCAACGAATACGCTATGGCCACGGGACCTGGCGTCGGGCGGCGCGTTTTGCGATTTCATCGTTCATTGCGTATTTGCTTTAGAAGTGTCTAAAGACAAGTGAACGCGACTGGGCAATGAACTACAAAATCGCCGGTCGCACCGCCAGACGCAGTGTCCCGTGGCCACGGCGTTAGATATCAAGTCGAGGCGATTTTTTTTACGGGTTTACAGGACTTTTTCGGTGAGCCGTCCGATCGGAGGCGGTCGAACCGATCAAGTACTATGACAACTGCCATGAGGGCTCCCTATGTGGGGACGAACCTTGGCTCAGGACGTTCCGGACAACTCTAGATTTACGGTGTCGGTCTGTTTAGAGGTAAATGGGCCCGAGCACGAATATACACCTAAACACTACGAGTCGACGCGTCCCTATTGGTGCACGAATAATTGGACGAGTTGTTCGGCGAATAATTCGGCGAAATAATCGTTGCTTAATATAAAAGACAACCATTATCTTAAATCGCGATTATAGCCCTAAATATGAACGGTGGAGAGTTCCAGTGCAAAAAGACATAGAGAAATTGAATGTCAGACGGAAACATAGAAGACAGTGTAGTGGCGGAGAAAAGTCAGAAATGTTTACCCCATTACCACGATGCCTGACGTGTGCTATGGAAAGGGAGATATGCTTAGTTTCTCTGAAAGATGGAATACGCATTGAAGTAAGAACCAGAATAATCGACACAGATCACCGGATGAGTAAGCTAAAGCCGCAGAACCGACAACCGCCGTCCTCGGACTAGGTGGAGCGACGATCTCTGCAAGGTGACTGGTAAGAGCTGGATTAGAGTAGCCGCAAATCGTGCTCATTAGCGTGCATTGGGAGAAGCGTATGGCCAGCAAGACTAAAATAGGATTATGATGATGTTGGACAATGGTTAGGTAGTAAACAGTAGTAGAATATGCACTAAACAACTCTACCCAAAAGCTAGTGTGACACAGATAGATTGTCGACTAAATTAACAATACTAGACTATTAAAATATCACTCAATATTATAGTGAGCTAATATATTTTTAGTGCTACTATTGTTGTCTCTTGCCCTCTGATAAAGAAAGCACAAAAACTAATACAAATTGAATGTGGGTAAACGACCGCAGGTATCGATTGACAATTCTTTTACCTTTAAAGGTTAAGGTTACGGTGCAAGTCATAGCCTGATGGGCATGCAAAATATTTTCGCGCTGTGTAAGTTGAAGAGAGAAATATTTGTTATTAAAATGTTTTACACGTTTATAAAAATGTTTGTTCAATTTAATAGAGGCTGTTGTTTAGTGCTGCTTAGGTGAATAGTTGCGATTGCAACACACTTGCGATTAAAAGATCCCTTACTAGAGCAATGGTCAAGCGAAATGGTATCTAACTTTGTTTGTATCCGAACCCAAGGACTGAATTAATTTATATTATTTATTACTATGACCCGCTGTAGCTTCGCACGAGTACAAAGTATGTATAAACTCAAACATTACTCATGGATTACTCTGTCTAATGGTGAAAGCCAAATGAAAATCCGTTCAGTAGTTTGAATTCATCGCGAACAGACAGCGGAACCGATTTCATTTTAAACTATGTAAATATTTTTTTTATATCAATTATAACATTTTTAGTAGGTACCTATACTTATTACTATATTAATAATGTATTTAAGTTAAATATTAGTAATATTTCTTTAATTACAACTGCTCGATAAGGTGTCAGAAATCAACATGACATAGATTTAAAATTCGAGTATGTGACGTCTTCAGGCTACATTAACGATAGTTGGGAGAAGTTCCGTGCCTAGCTGTGGCCAAAGAATTGTGGTAATAGTTATTAAAATTCACCCGTGGTTACATTCACAATCGCACTTTTTCATCTGCACTACTAGTCCCGCTACATTTCGTGTCTTGGAATGGTACATTTAGATTCATGCCTTGATACCAATACGTGGGCGTGGCTTATTGACAATGTATAACGGTGTATATTTTTGTCTTTTTTGTGACCATGATGTTTGATTAGATGATTTATTGAGTAGTACGTACTACGTACTTGTTTGTAATTGAAATTTGATACCTAAAAACTTTGTCTGGTAACCTAATAAAATCTAATTAATATCTGACAAACATTTTTTTATAGTATAACAAAGCGCTAACGCCTGAATTACCCGAAAGTGTAGGCATAGGTGAATATCAGTAGTAATATAAGGCCTATTGTGGTTCAAGCACAATTCCAAACTTCGAGCTGCTGCCATACTACAAGCTCATCTTAGATTGGGATTAAATGGCCGTGTGTCCACATTTTTTTTTGCTCATCCCGGGTATCAAACCCTTTTCACGGTTATTATGCGAACAGATTACACCTTGCTGATAACAGGATATAGGATAGGACAAATACCTTGCTGAGTACGAACAAGGCACCTAAATATCATTCGAAACGGTACACTTAGAATGACGTTGATGTTTTAATTTGATGATTTCATAATTGTCTTTGTCAAATCATACATTAGAGAGAAAAGAAGTACCTAGTTTACTTTTTTATTAATAAGCGTAAACTTCTGTTTTCACCAACTTACTAACAGTACTTCAGGGAATGCTTAGATTTTCATGCGTCCGCCTGTGTGTGCACTTTAGACAGTTTGTTCCTATCCCAGATGTTTCTTTTTTTTTAAATAACAATAATAAATATTCTGGGACATTAACACAAACGGTCATCTTGACCAAGCTAAGCAGAGCTTGTGTTATGGAAACCAGATAACTGATATACTATACATATAATACTTTTCTATTGTAAATATATACATATAATAGATATTACAACCAGACTCGATACAGACAGACATGTTCATCACACAAATGTTTGTCTCAGGTGAGAATCGAACCCATGACCGAAATAGGATAAAATAATAGAAACGGTTGCTACTACTACAAGGTGATTAAACATAACTTAACCTTCAAGTGTTTTCTGACATTAAGCTTTGAAATAAGAAAAACACGAATGACATCAAAATTACATCATATTTATACCGGTGTGCCCTTCTTACAAAGTACTTCTAAGCTTTTAGGCTTTGTACACATAAAAGACAACGTTAAATCAATTAAAAAAAGGATTAAAACACACTAAACTATGCATACCTTGAACCCTAATAGCACTATCTATATAATAAAAATAAATCGCTAAATGTGTTGGTACCTAAGCGCAAATCTCGAGAATGGCTGAACCAATTTGGCTAATTCTTTTTTTCAGAATACTCCTTGAAGTAAGGGGATGGTTCTTAAGTAGAGAAAAATTAAAAAAATACTAAACTCCTCCAAAAGGGCTTGACCGATTTTTATGACACTTTTTCTATCTATATTCGGTAGGTCTAAGAATCGGTCGTAATCTATTTTCGGACCCGGTAGGTGCTTTACCGGGTAGGACGACGTCGGCGGGGCCCGCAAGTAACTAAATAAATGTGTTTTAAGAACCACCCGACTTGAAAATATGGGATTATTTTTGAATTGACATCTTTCAAACTAAAACAGAATTTTGCTAATTCGTTTGTTCCTGTCATGTTGAGTAGCGGTGACTCTGGGGTACGGACCTCGACTTAGAAATATAAAATTGCGGGTTCGATTCCCGATCGTGCCCACACATCTTTCCTAGACAAGAAGTAATCACTCCTAGTGTTTCCTAGACATGTGACTTAGCCAGCGTGTGTAGATTAGGCCTAAACTCTGTCAACTCATAAGATAGTTGAGAGGAGACCCGTGCCCAGCAGTGGGACGCTAAAAAGGGTTGAAGCGAAGTGTATGAAAGTGACTGTTGTCAAAAAACGTCCTAACTGAGAACCTAACCTATTTTATAAAAACCCGCACAAAAATGCTTATATATTGGACATTCACTTCAACCCTTTTTAGTGTCCCACTGCTGGGCACAGGTCTTCTCTCAACTATCTTACTAGTAGAGTTTAGGCCTTAATCCACACACGCTGGCCAAGTGCGGGTTGGTGGATATCACATGTCTCGAATGATTAATTCTTAGACATGCCGGTTTCCTCACGATGTTTCCCTACACCGATATTGAGCAGCGGCGATGAGACAATTCACACAAAGATGTGTGGGCACGACTGGGATTCGAACCCGCGACCTTATATTTCTAAGGTGAGGCCCTGGCTGAAGGCTGCTCAATATTGGACATCGAAATCCAGAACAGACCGCAAAAGAGTCTGTGATATAAAACCGATAAAACCAAAAGAAAATCAGAAGTAAAGTTGCATTGGTCACAACTCGTGAGGAATTCGTTTCTTTGTGTGAATATACCTTTAATCTTGTTATCAAGGCCTTGTCTATTACTTATAAAATTCTAGTGAAGTCTCAAGGAAGAATGTTGTCACCCGTTTATAATGCGATATAGTATAATAATATAGCATTTGACCGCAGCTTCGGTCACTTAAATAATTAATTATTTTCCCTATCTGTATTGGGGTCGGCTCCCAGTCTAACCTATTGCGGCTAGCTACCAAATTAAACGAGCGACTGCCATCAGACTTCGTAACCCTTAGGGACTAGTAGCCGAGATGGTTAGACGAGGTGTCAGATTATATTAGGCTTCTGTGTGTAACGAATGTCATAGATGTTTTATATGACAACCGTGAACGACGGCTTGAGTGTGTTCTCCGATAATGTGATAATGCTGATCAAAAAGGGAAAGTCAAAAAGGTAAGTAAGACAAAGATCTAATCAGTGATTAGAAGCTCTCGATAGACAAAAAGAGAATCTGGTTTTCTAGATCCAGGACCCAATTACCTTAGGGCCAACCCACCACAATTCTTGATGAAATAAAACCGACGGATGAAACTTGTTGCAGTCTGAATATACCTTTAAGACTGCAAAGGCATTTGTACTTATAGATTAGATAGATTTTTTTACTTTCTTACCCTAGGATAATCCCTATTTTTAGGTGATGTAAATATAAAAAAAAAAACAACCACACAAACACGGCTTAAAATTTTATGTTAGTATAGATTCACCTTGTGGCACGAAAAAATATTTGATGATGACAATTTAGTTAAGTAGATAAGGGCTGATAACGTAAATAATTAGTAGGTACCTACCTACCTATAATAATAATAATAATACAGTGGGACATTAACACACACGGTCATCTGATCCCAAACTAAGCAGAGCTTGTACTATGGAAACCAGATAACTGGTAATATACTACTTAAAATACTTTTCTTTTGTAAATATATACTTAAATATAGATAATTACACCCAGACACAAGACAAACAGACATATTAAAACAAATGTTTGTCTCGGGTGGGAATCGACCCCACGACCTGCAGCGTGAAAAGCATGTATCTTACCGACCACGCCACCGGCCCCCTATGGATTATATAAGATACTGGTTTCCTGTTTCCTTGGGTTTTATAACATTTTCGTGTTAATCTATACTAATATTGTAAGCTTAAGTGTTTGTTTGGTTAAACGCGCTAATTTCAGGGACTACTGATCCGGTTTAAGTAAATCTTACACTGTTAAATAGCCCATTTTTTTAGGAAGGCTATAGCGAGTTCTTGAGTGGAGACCACGACTTGGCAAACGTTGTGTAGGACGCCTCCAGCTAGGTGAAATGACGATCTGCGAAAGTTAGCCGGCAGTAGCTGAATGCGACAAGCCGAAGACAGGGTAAAATAGCGCTTATTGGGAGAGGCCTATGTCCAACAATGCAATGCAATAGGCCGATGATGATATAGGCTACTTTTTATCTTACAGCTGGGCACGATAAAAATGTAGTACCTACACACGTTATTTAAAACAAAATATCCTAGAGCATTAAGACACTTCACTTTATTTCAACCCTTTTCAGTGTCCCACAGCTGGGCCAGGGTCGTCTCTCAACTATCTAATGAGTTGAGAGAGTTTAGGCATTAATCCATACACGCTGGCCAAGTGCGGGTTGGTGGATGTCACATGTCCTTGAAAGATTAGTTCTTAGACATGCCGGTTTCCTCACGATGTTTTCCTTCACCGATATTGAGCAGCGGAAATGAAACAATTCACACAAAGATGTGTGGGCACGACCAGGATTCGAACCCACGACCTTATTTTTCTAAGACCCGTACCGCTGCGCCACCGCTGCTCTTTAGACACAGCAATCTGATCTTAAATTAGGCAGGGCTAAATTAACTAGATAATTAATTATAATACCTACAATAAGATGAAAGATTAATACATTGTTAAACCTATAATATGCAATATCTTGCTAATCAATACAAAAAAATGAGATCAATTTGCTGAGCGAAATACAATACGCTACAAAAACCGGCATAATAATAAACTCGAATAAACTGTTTTAGATTCGTTTTCTTAGTATCTGTTTGCAATACGGATTGATTTATAAATTATAGCGAAATTCAGCGAAATTCACATTGCTGAAAATCAGTGTTGTGGGTCGCCTCTAGTAGGCACTCACAGCGTTTACTGAGCAATGTTCATGTTTGACACTGATAGGTCACACTTACTCTTGTTTTTAATTTTTTTTCTTTTACATTGTTTTTTTTTTCTCTTTCTATGTGTTTCTTTTTTTATCATTTAATTTTGTGTGTCCTGTCGTTGTCAAATAAATGTTTTTCTTTCTTTCTTTCTTTCTTTTAAATTATTAGCAGTCTATCGTTTTTTTGCACCTTCGATAAAAATGATTGAACGTCGCCACTTTTTCAAATTTCTCAGCACTCGTTAAAAAATAACCTAACACAGACATATTTGCGACTGTACTCGTATTTTTTTAGACGATTTGCTAACTAGACGTTTTGCTACATAGATGTTTCAATAGTTAGACGTTTTGTTACAAAGACGATTTGCGAATTGGGCGTATTGCTAATTAGACGTTGAGGGTAATTAGACATTTTGCATCTTAGACCTATTGATCGTAAAGCGTTAAAAGATTGTGTGTGTATGTATCTTTGTATGTATGTCCTGGAATCCTGCAAACAATATTTCACCCACTTCCACTAAAGCTATCGAGCTGAAATTTCGCATACACGTCTAGTTTTGATGACAATACAAGTATTTATAAATGCCGCCATTTTGAATAAAATATGGCGGACGGTACCAACAAAATGGCGACTTATCGTTTTCATAACAACCCCTACAATATGGGTATCAAATGAAAGAGCTTGTAAAGTGAAATACAATTAAAACAAGATTTTTTAAATAAAAGCTTTTTTTTATTAATATTTGATATTACTTTTTTTGAAACACATAATCTTTGATTCAATTTGAATCTTCTACATTTGAATTGATCTATCAAATGTAGAAGATAGCGATACAAACGAAACAGCGTCACGCTTGTATAACCCGAAGGTGTTGGCTCTCTTCACTTTTCACCTACTACTGCTCATCGGGCACAATTCCAAACTGCGAGCTTGCAGCTAAGATTCTCTAAGTATATTAGAAAAGTCTTTATATGCGAGAATCGAACACAGAACCTCGCTGTACGCAATACTACCGGGGCTGTAACTGTGATACTATTTTACTTAAATATCCGTCAACATAATCAGATGATTACAAATATGGCTTTAACCGCAATTATTATAATTTATTCCAATAAGGTATCACAATGACTGGGCGTTAGCACTGCACAACAAAACATGATAAAAGCATAGTCTTATCTCTTTGTACTCATCTCTAAACGATAGAGATAGATAGTGCTTGCAACATGTTTCATGTTTCAAGAAAAAACTGTTATTAAAAACATTGTTTAGAAACTAAACAAACCAAATAAACAAAATGTCAATTTGCTCGCTGTCGCTTATCCCTTAGTTCGTTTTCCAAGATTCTATAAAACATAAAAACATAGAACGCGAGTCGACGTACCGTAACTGGCACTTTCTCAGCATCGCTTCTCACATCACGACATTCGCAGATGGAAATATGAATACTTGATTTGGTACTAAACATCATACTGGGCCTCTAAACAAATAACATAACGAAGCAATAGCGAAAGATCAATAAGATGGTGACCACTTATGGGATTTTAAATGCACCTTGTACTCCAATAGACGAAGGTGACTTAGCCCCCAGCTTTATAAAAACTTCCTTCGTCGCTTATGTCATTTATAATTATAATTCGTTTTGCATCAAAAACAAGAAACCAACGTCGTTCTTTTTTTTACCGACTTATGTCGGTAAAAAAATCTCTAAACCAATACACTCTTTATTGCCAGCCAAGTAAATAACTATTGTTCTCCCTAAAATAATAATAATAATAATAATAATATAGTGGGACATTAACACACACGGTCATCTGATCCCAAACTAAGCAAAGCTTGTACTATGGTAACCTGATAACTGGTAATATACTACATATAATACTTATCTTTTGTAAATATATACTTAAATATAGATAATTACACCCAGACACAAGACAAACAGACATATTTAAACAAATGTTTGTCTCAGGTGGGAATCGAACCCACGACCTGCGGCGTGAAAAGCAAGTATCTTACCGACCACGCCACCGGCCCGTCAAACTATTATACTTTGATCGTGTTAGCGGTTTAATGGCGCCAAATCGTAACCGACAGACAGATATTTTCGTATTTATAAGTATGAATGGACAGATAGCAAAAATATTTTATAAGATGTAATCATTAAACAAGGCCTCTTTAATCATGATTTATCTAATCCACTACTAACCGTTTAATTAAATTAGAGCTGCACAAGATTACCATCACAATCGTGACCCGGGTAATGTTAGACCTAAGTTCACCAACCTTGGAAATTAAAGTTAAGATTTAGATGTCAGTGTTGTGGTTGAAAATCAATAGTTTAATAGATAAACATTCGATTAAGTGTTAGTGAGCTTAGAGCTAAGTCAAACAGATG
The DNA here is from genome assembly GCA_936450015.1 of Meganola albula. Taxonomy (NCBI): domain Eukaryota; kingdom Metazoa; phylum Arthropoda; class Insecta; order Lepidoptera; family Nolidae; genus Meganola; species Meganola albula. The sequence goes on from OW388164.1 coordinate 2,888,891, forward strand.
TGTACTAGTCCATTGTGATGTATCAAGCGTCGTTGTTAAGTCGTTATCGATGATCGTAATCGACACAACAATGGGTAACCGTTGAATATATCAATAAATGTGTAACACAGACTATGACAAATAAGGTGCGGCGGGCACAGATTAATAACAATAACAGCCGCAAGACGGTAAGCGTCGCCGAGGCAGACCGAGAAAAAGGTGGCAAGATGATCTGTAGGCTAATTCACGTAATTAAATAAGTTCAGATGCAGTACAGTTACATTTAAGATTCGATCAAAACAGCCTTTTTCGTACTCTCGTAATTTTGACAACCGCTGTCAGATACGCTCGCGTCAAGTTCGCGTCACGCGAGCGGTTTAGACTACATATGACAGCTAAACAATTAGAAGAATACCATTTTGCAATAAGACGTAAACTTAACTGGAACTACACCGCAACTTGATCAGCGCGAAAAGAAATTACGTGAATTGGGGCCCTGGATGCATTCGATGTTGAATGGCCGGAGACTGTACGTATTTATTTAGAAGTATACCTAATGCCAAGACGAAGCTCCATTAAGCCGTCACTATTACTGCAAACATCTTGCTTGGTCCGGCCAGAGGAGACATGCGTATTATTATCTAGTACCTACCGAAAAAACTCAGCTGAACCACGATAAATACAGTCAAATACGGCCGTGTTATCAAAGTCACCCAAATTATTTTAAGAAATAAGACCGTGGATGTTCGTAGGTAAAATACGGAGGTAACAAAAGTTCTATCTGTTTTTGTATTCACATTGAGGCAGGTCGCTAAAACACCTTAGCATAAACGTGGGCGCCGCCGGACTCAACTCAGACATAATATTTTTTATCTTTTACATAATAAGTAGGTAGTATATTATTAAAATTAATATGTAGGTGAACGACCCGTCTTATTATCTGTTTACTGATGAACACAATAATTACGTTACGCTTTACTATACAATAAATAATAGTAAGCGATTAGGAGTGTAATTAAAAGTAATCTGGAGACAATTAATTACAAGAAAAATATGAATGAATGTATTTTAGCTGAGTAATGAATATTGTAGTCTCTCCTTTCATCCATTATAGTACCTATACTGTACAACCAGCACCAATAGGCGCAATAAAAGAAGATGTAGGTATTAAAAAAGGGTGAGCTGGTGACGGTTTTAAATACCTTCACATCAAAACACCGGGCCTCGTCACCAGCCATAGATGCAGAAGCTCAGGGCCTCGTCTCTTTCAGGAGCAAGACAAGACAGCGCCCAGTATCGCCAGTGTCACTCACTACTAAACTAGTATTTGGCAACCTAATATGAGAAATTCGTGTATCCTAATATGACTACATGTGGTTCGTATTACAATACTGATGCCTAAAATAAAAATACACCTTACACTACTAGCAGCTAACATTCATTTGCAGTTAGTTCCTTGTTGTAAATGGAAAACGTCACTATTGTCACTGCAAATCATCTCCTGTATGTGTTAAACTATAAAACGTATTTCTACGAAACATTACCTATTCATTAGTTCAGCGAAACACTGGCATCACCGCCAGATCGGATCATACCTGGGGACAAAAAGAAGACAATTTAAAACCAGTTCTTAGGACACAGACTGAAATAAAGCAAAGTGAAAGACGTGATGTATGTGGTTGTTTTTTTTATTACTTTTGTTACGGTCTTATCTGTAGACCTTACCATAGATTTTAAACACACTTATGGCACTGGTTTAAAAAAAAAACAACTTTCTATGATGTTACACTGTGCTTGTAGCTCCCATCCACCGAGTGTCTAAAATGAAACGCAGCAAAACGTCGAAACAATATTTGTGACTGAATTATTCTGTCTCATCTCTAGTCAAGAGAAATATAATGTCTGTAATGTCGATTTCGTTAAAAATATATTTGATTTACATGCTTTGATGGAGATGGATTTTTAAAGGTCACTTCACTTAGACAAGTAAATCATGTACCTCTCTCAAGGTAAGTTTTATTCATTTCAAGAAATCACAGCATTCCTGTTGCAATTTAGCAATCTTGTGGCATCTCTATGCTATCCACGTGCTAAAACCGTTACAAATTGAAGTGCATGATGAATAAAAATGCGTTTGAGAACCGCAGGTCCATTTGAATGCTGTTAATAACTACGTGTTTGGCGTTAATTCGATGAGCTGAGAATAAAAAGAGATTCTTTCCCACCAGATAGATAGCAAAGTGCAGTAAAGTGTGGCGAAAACACTTCTGGGCACAGGTCTTTTACTAACTAGGTATTATAAGAATTGATGTGAGAGTATATTCTATGACCAAAACAAAAGCCGCACCGCGAAGCGGCCTTGCCGTGTTCCGGTGCGATGTCTGGAGTTACCATTTGAAAGGATGGGATGGAATCGTAGCCACTCCATGGTTTCTAAAGGAGCCTCATTCCACTGCCACCTCCTCACCGAAAATCATTCGTAATTATGAGTGAAGCGCGGGCATTTATTGAGCAGGCACGTTTCATCGTACTACATCATTGCTTAACATCAGGCATGTATGGTATTTAAACGGAGGCCTATTTTAGAATAAAAAAGAACATCTTTATGCTGAGGATGAGTATCCTCTCAGATATAAAGGTGTTGTACATGTGACTTACTAAATTCACCACTACATTCAATTTAATTCAATTTATTTGCGAAAAAATGGGTATATACAAAAGATGTTAGAGTTTTATTTAAGTCACCATTACTCATTTCATTTAAGCATGCAAATTCATTCGTGCCTACACATCTTTGTGTGAATTGTTTCATCTCTGCTCAACATCGGTGAAGGAAAACATCGTGAGGAAACCGGCATGTCTAAGAACTAATCACTCGAGGACATGCGACATCCATCTACCCAACAGTGGGACACTAAAAAGGGTTGAAGTGATGCAAATTCGCCCAACTACAATAATTTCATCAGCAATTTTCATAATTATGTCCAACATTAATTCCAGCTCCTGTTATTTCTGTAAGTCAGGGTTTTGGGAAGACTTTGAAGAAGGTCTATGTATCGAATAAGAGTTGGTAATATAAGTAAATATATTACGTTAAAATTTATGATAACTTTTTTATAACATTGATAATTTTTATAAAATATATATACTATTTACATCAGTTTATAAGCAGTATTAACCTGAGGCACAGGGTTCACCCTAATTCAGGTAGTTAGTTAGTTGGATCGGGCTGTTTTCCGCAACTCGACGTCCTGTAAATGCGCCTATTTTGCGTTTAATTCAGGTATATACTTATCATAACTCTGTTTTTATTTTATAGTTCGTTTTAATTTCATGTTGTACCTTTTAAACTTAATAAACTATTTATTACTATTATTATTTTGTTACAGCTATTAAATGGGCCTAACTTAATGACGACGATGTGATAATCTAGTGGTTTGTACCTGTGGCGTCGCAAGTGTCGCAACCTAACGCCACAGAGAGTGACGTATGCAAGTTTCCGAAAAGAACAAGGGGACCGTGGTCACCGGGCATCACACCTTACCTGGCCGGAAGATCTACCCTTTTCACTGGAGGGTCACTACCACCGTAACAAGTAGCTTCTTTCTTCCATGATACCACCCGATCCACCAGTCTACATATATCTATTTGTCTACAGGAAACACACACGTTATACTTCTTTATTCATATTCAGAACACGCGCTGCGAAGAATCTTGCAAGATACTTACTCACTTATTGATTTACCACCCACTCTAAAAAGGTTTATGTTGAACTGACCTCGATGGGAAAATATCTATTAATATTAAACTTCTGGCAGACAAGTGACATGCTACTTACGAGATTAGGGAATACAAAGTTGTCTGGAGTCTGTATTATTCAAATTGAGTTGCTAAGGCTGTAAATACATTCATTAAAGCTAAGATACTAAAGGTATTTTTAATGTGGAGCAAAGAGCACTGAAATCTGTTGAACTGGGTCCAATATTTGGTGAAGAAGACGCCTGTATTTTACCGCAAGAATTTCTAAAATATCCATGTTAAATTGTGGGCGAATTGTAACACCAGATCCAGATCATCGACACTTGATCGTGATAGTGATACAGAGACACGGCCCCGCATGACTGGTTAGAAAACAACAGTGTTATTCACTCGTCTCATTATGTAAATATATCTTACATACTCAGGTACGTGTAACAAAATAAAATCGTTAGTTTACTGTGTTCGCTAAAACAAGAACCAACTGATGCTAATGCGACAGTACGTGAAATGAATTAATACCCTGACAATATAAGGACAAAATTGCAGTAATAGTGACTTTGGTGATAAATATTACTTTAGGAATCACACTTGAAACTTGGTCCTTCAACTAGATAATTTCTAGTCAATGTTAGCAAAAGTCAAAATTGCCCATGTAAGGCTAGGTTCATAACTATGATCTTGCGGAATCGCGCGGGTCACTAACCGCGCGGGATAAGATCAAGTTCAATAGTAGCGCGGTGTAGTTGACAGCGGTATCAGTTGTAGATTCATTTCTGGGACGTTCAACCAAACCCGCACTTGCTAGTGTATGTAGCTTAAAGCGTAAACTCTTCTAACTTTTAAGAGTTCTGTGTCCAACAGTGGAACATTGAAGAGTTGTTACAACAGTAGCGCGATAGAAGACGATTAAGCGATACCTACACGCGCGCTCATGTGAACGACACACACTGCTATTTGTCTGTATTTTGTCCCGCGCTATTATCAGACCCGCATGGAGAGGAAACCCTCGTAATATCGCGCGTTTGTGTGAACCTAGCCTTTTGTTTTGAGTCTGCGAGTAACAAAATTTAATACCATTGTGTAATACACAGTACTTGTAACCGTTACGCATGACTGGTAAAGAACAAATAGGTGTGATCAGGTGTCTTCCTATTTAAGAATTGTTACGTTATTAACTCATTACATATTGTTTATGACACAAGTGAAAAACCCATTGAAATGTATCCTAATTACATCTGGAGGAGCGGAGCAGGTGTATATTCAATGAACTGGTAACCACTATTTTGTATTCAAATGTCACATTCAATTCCTGTTTTCGAGGGAAAAACCTTATAAAAATACCATACTTGATAATCGCCATATAATACTTTGGAGAGAATTAGTTTCAATTTAATAAAATCGACTTCCGTTTGCCCCAGAATACTGTTTCATGGACATTGCTGTAAATCCGTGCTGTGTGTCGCCTCTAGTGGGCGACCCACAGGACGGATTCACTCGGACTCACAGCGTTTACTGAGCAATATCCATGTTTGGCCCTGATGGGTCACACTCTTTGTTTTTATAATGTGTTTCTTCCTTTCTTTAATCTTGCTTGGTTTGTATTTTGCGCGGTTATAGTCATTATAATGTTTTCGGTTTAGTTAAGTTTAAAGTGCAATGCATGCATGGTATGAGATGTCCTAATATTGTAGACAATTCCACGAGTAATGTATAGTATAAAATGAGTAAATAATTAAAACGAATTCCGCCAGAAAGTTTATACATTCACGTAACAGTCCAGTCTAGCTATGATATTACAGCGTTCGTTAAATATTAAGTGCCAGCTTCACCAGCTGCTGATAAGTGTTGGATAGCTTATTCACATGTTTTGTCTTTGTTACTGACGCAAAGTAAGACAGACTTAGTTTACGTCTGTGACAAACTAAACTAAAGTGATATAGAGACAAAACTTGCGAATATGCTAACCAATACATACATATCAACAACTAGCGAAACTGCGCTTAAAGTAGTGTGTAAACTGAAATATAGTTTCGAGAAGTTGCAAAGATTTATGATCTAACTGAAAAATCGACATAACTTCAATAAAATACGCGGCCGGGGTTATCACCCAAACTTTCTAAAATAAAAACAAACACCATTTAGGTGCACATGTTACACCTGTGGTGTCACATACCTACCTAACGCCACTCAAGAGACATGACGTCATAGCAATCCTGAATCGCTGACGATTAGCATTTACACAACTTCTCGACAAGAACAGTCGGAGGGAAAATCGCGGTAGCCGGGCATTACAACTCGCCCGGCTGAAAGATCTTCCCTTTTCACTGGAGGGTCATTACCACCCGATCCTCCAGTCACCTCCACACAACTATAAGACCAAATAAAATTTCATTACTAAACTAAGCAGGTTGTGTAAAACTTCAATATATTACAACTAGCTTTCCGTCCGTGGCTCAGCCCGCGCGTATATCGGTTTTCGCGCTAAACCATTAAACTCTTTTTGGGCAGTCGGATAAAACTATCTTGTCCTTTTCAGGTTCTCATATGATCTCCATACTTTCAACCTATCCTAAATCGGTTCAACAGACAGACGAAAGTTACTTTCGTATTCATAATATTAGTAAGGATTAAAACACGAGCAGCGCGGTAATTTGTAGGTAAGTAGGTACTATACCTATGTGTATTTTTAGAATTCCTACGATTTGGTCACGTAATATGCAGCTTAAGTGGAATGGAGTTCCAAAACGGGATTCGTGTTAATGTATACAGCAGCTGTGTTCCATGGAATTAGTGTTAAGTCGAGGTATAAGATTACCCTCTTTAGTTCAACTTTGTTAATTATGGAAATGTAATGTAATATCGTACATTTAACCCTCTTTGTTGTCCCACAGCTGGGCACGGGTCTTCTCTAAACTATTTTACGAGTTGAGAGAGTTTAGGCATGCTAAGAGTCTTTTGGACAGCGAGAGTGAGACAAATATAGAAATTCTAAAAAGGATGAACAAGAAAAGAGAAATACTAGCGAGAGTAAAATGGAGACAAATTCAATATTTTGGACATCTCTACAGACACGACAGATATGAGATATTAAGAATAATAATCGAAGGGAAAAATAGAAGGAAATCGGGGAAGGGGAAGATGGAGGATGAACTGACTGGATAACATAAAGAATTGGACAAACATCGAAGACGCGGCCACACTCGCTAGACTGGTCGAGGAAAGAAAAGACTGCCAAGGTGGCTACCGACGCCCGTTAGGGCATGTCAGCAGAAGAAGGCCTTAATCACACGCTGGGCAAGTACGGGTTGGTGGATAACACATATCCTCTAATGGTTAGTTCTTAGACATGTCGGTTTCATTACGATGTTTTACTTTACTAATATTGAGCAGCGGCGAAGATACTATTTACACCGAGGTGTGTAGGCACGACCCCGCGATCTTATATTTCAAAGGCGAGACAGATACCACTGCGCCACCACCGACTAAATTAAAAACCATCCATATTACAAGATGGTATCCACGAGCAGCGCTGGCGCAGCGGTACGGGTCTCGCCTTAGAAATATATAAGGTCGCGGGTTCAATTCCCAGTCGTGACCACACGTCTTTCTCTCAATATCAGTGAAGGAAAACATCGTGAGGAAACCGGCATATCTAATCATTCGAGGACATGTGACATCCACCAACCCGCACTTGGCCAGCGAGTGATAGTTAAGTGACAGGAGTGGAACACTAAAAAGGGTTGAAATAATCCTTAAGTATTTAATTAAAATATTTAATTTCTAGATTCTAATAATTGCACACCTTTCATTAATTACCGGCAGTAAATAAGCTTATTTTATTACTTATCTAATTAGTTATTTGCTGCAGATATTGCAATAATAATTGCAAGAAGTCTAATTGCATTTATAATCTGTAAAATGAATCTAGACGGGTGCCAGTGCCTACATTAATGGCAGGAAATAAATAGAATAAAAAAAATACGTGTGGTACCATGTGAGACTGCCGCGATAAAGCTATATTGCATAACATTTTTCAACATACATCAACTTAATGCAATTATAATTATTTATTCATTTTATTTAAGCAGTATTTTTTTTTCTTTGATATTAATTCAAGTTACACTTTTTGAGCGTGGTGACCGATAAGAAAACATTTTTTTTTCTTTTAATAAATAAATTAGAAGTTAATATTGTTAAAAAAACTTGAGAGGTGTCAAGGGACACCCGGTTCGAACGAAGTTCCTTTCGATTAATTAGTGAAGGAATTGTAATAAAATTTATTTTTTTTTAAGTTATAATAATATTTTTTTTATTATTAACAAATATAATGTTCACAACGCGCGATAAGGAACTTCGTTCCAAAATATTTTTATTATCTTACAATACATGGAGGCTATTCAAGAATTTTGTTGAAACTATAGGTTTATGGTAACTGAAATAAGAAACATAAGTTTGACGCGTTCATGAGACACTAGACTAGACGAAGGTGCGCAGTGTCCTCAATAATTAATAATTTATTGTATTCTATTCTATTTTAATACATTTATGACTGTAATATGTGTACATCGTATAAAATCTACTATATAAAATTAAGTCGGGTTTTCCTTCCTGACGCTATAACTCCAGAACGCACGAACCGATTTCCACGGTTTTGCATTCGTTGGAAAGGTCTCGGGCTCTGTGAAGTTTATAACAAAGAAAACTCAGGAAAAATTACAACAGAAAAGAGGGAAAATGTTACATAAAACTAAGCTATCTGGTGGCGAAACGGAGTTCGCCGGGTTTGCTAGTCTGTAATAAAAAATACATTATTATTAGCATTTAAAAGGCTTGCGCTTGACCACAACTTGCCTGATGAGAAGCAATGATGCAGTCTACGATGGAACGCGCCTACCCAGTAAATACCGATTCACTCGTGACTTGAAGACCGGCAGATTATAGCTATCGGGAAACATAGATGCCGGCAGCGAATTCCAGTTACGAGTTAAATCGTTAAAAAAAATCAAAGTTTGGCTTGTAAGTGTAAAGGTTCCTTATGATATACCGGTGAAGCAGTCTGATATAAATTATAGGTGGTAAGTAATAAACCGGTGGCGCCAATTGATTGATAAACGATCCACTACTTAATTAAACTCAGCCACTTGATTACTTGTCTAAGAATAACATAATATCATGCTTTTAGATGACTAGGATTGCTTCAACACACAGACGCGCGAATAAGTGAAGGAAAACATCGTAAGGAAACCGGCATATCTAAGAACTAATCATGCGTGCACATGTGACATCCACCAACACGCAATTGGCCAGAGTGTGTGGATTAAGGCCTAAACTCTCTCAACTCAAAAGATAGTTGAGAGAACACCCGTACCTAGCAGTGGGACACCAAAAAGTGTTGAAGTGAGGATAGACTATAATTCTACAACAGACACACATTTAAAACCCTAATCTTGTCTGTCAGGTGTTCAAACCATCAACAGTCACCTCTGTCACGTGCACTTGTGACAGACGGGAGACTTTTTGTTGCACATTGATTCTGGTTGCGTGTAACTGCAATCACACGGAACTATTATTTCACTTGGGATCTAAAAGATGTAAAATCAAGTAGGTAGGTAGGTAGGGTCCTGATGATTAAAAAATAAATATTAATTGCCATTTTTATTTCCAAATCCATTTTCCGCAACTAATCTAAGATTTTTTTTCTAGAAAGGCATATTTCATTAACTTTTTAGATAGACCAGGAGTCTAGGAATCCACATCAAAAGTGCTAACGGATCAAGTATTTCTAGTACTCTTTCAAATTTAATATAGTTGAAACAAGACACGTGCCCAGCAGTGGGACACTAAGGTGCTGTTGCTTCACTCTACCAGAGCTTTATAGAAATTAAATTTACTTTAAATACGGCCTAACACCCTATAATGCAGTTGGTTCTAGGTCCTATTATAGACACATCAAGTATGTACGTATATAAATGTGACGGAAAAAACCAAAGGAAACTATTAGTCGCTCGTTTATAGTGTAGCTAAATGAATAGTGACGGAACCTGTAGTGGAGGAGACCACACCCGATCACGTCATTCGTGTAGCACATAGCTAACTAGAGTAATGTATGCCCATAATCTAGTAAACAGGATATTATGCGAGATGTAGGTTTGCACAATTGCTTAATGATATGACAATAATCATAAAAAGATCTTGTATTAATTAGCATTGACATTAATTTTAGCACGCGAATGCTTCATTAGCATTTCACAAATTAAATGTTGTTGCGAAATTCTGTAAATTAATATGAAATAAATTCACTACTCGCTTCATACATACATACTTCTTTAGCACGCACATTACATCGACTGCGACCAGCATCGTGCGCTCTATGTCGCACGCAAACACATACTATATCTATCTCTTTGACCTTGATTCGCTCGCCTAACTTATGTCTTACCACTACATATCATCCGAGGACAGGTTAATTTTGATTGGTTATGTCAGGGACGAGACATTGAACCAACCAATCAAGATTAGCTATCTTCCCTGATACTCCGCCAACTGTTGACGATTACAATTTGGTACAATAATTGAAGAAATCGGCGTCTAGTAGGTAACGAGTCGGTGGCTACAACAGAAAATTCCTCTCATAGGCATTCTCATAAAGATGTAGTAAGACGGTTCATTTTGCAGCTAGTTTGAAATAGAAAAACAGTTTTGCAAATTCGTCCTTTTTCAATTCGGTTAAAAAGATTAGTATGTATTGTTCGCGACAGACTTAGTGTTTGCGATAGACTTAGACTGTGCCAGACATTATTATCAGAAAGTTAATTGTTATCAGTTATCAGTAGGTTTACTGTTATCAGTAAGTTTATTGTTATCAGTAGTTTTTGGTGTTATCAGTAAATTCAGTATTGAAAAATGTGATAGTGCATATCTTAGAACATTTTAACAGTTTTCTTAGAAATATTTTTGTTGTTAAAAATGTTAAAAAATGTAGGTACTTATATAAAATAAGTACCTTCATCTCGCTAATGTTAATAATAGATTTTGTATTTTCCAAATTTATTAATATTGTGATAACTAAATCATAATTAAACAGTATAAACAGTATGTAATGTATTTTCAGGTAATTTTATAGTAAAATTGTAAAATGTTAAAATTTGTAAGAAAGTTGTATGACGTTGTTAGAAAGTCCGCTATAACTTTGTAAGTTTTAATAAATGAATTATAGTTTTGTGTTTAATTTGTACCTAGATAGGCTATCTATCAATAGGTAGGAGATATTGAACCTAGGTCTTAGGGTTTGGCAAGTATAACGAGTGAAAGTACTAACTGCACCTAAAGTGCCTAGATTTTGCAGACATTTCTCGTTATACTTGCGAAACCTAGGAACTTAGGTTCAAAACTTTAGGCTTCCTAGATAGAGGGTTAGGTAGGCTTGCTAATAGTGTTTACCGTATAGATCTAGCCCTAATAGTTTAATAGCTAGGAACCAAAATGTATAGTTTTTAAAATGAAATTAAAGTTAACACAGGAGAGGTTACTGCGGTCGTCGTTACGGTAAAGTTTCGAAGTAGCTAAGCGTACCGCACTATTCGGCGGGCGTAGCACGGCGTAATTGCGATCTACCACTGCAGCAAAAAGTAATGATCAAGCAGTAATCTCAAGTGTGTGCGTATGTTGTCAAGTCGGTGTTTCATTTAGTGTCCCGGTGGCTTTCCCGTAGCGGATAGGAGAACAAGGCAGTAGTGGGCAGTATTCCAGGGAGTATAAATCGACGTCACGAATTCTATGAACACGTAGGTGTTCAGGGCGTCAGCTAGATTTTCATATATTGAATTTTTCCAGCCCGTCCGGAACATTTGCTGGTCCTCACCGAGCCGGATCAAGACTTCGTGGACGTCACTAGTGGAAGAAAACCTGGAATTTTTCTGTCCTATTTCATTAAGCTTTGTCAATTTGTTATACAAGAAGATTCAAGATGCCGATAACAAGATCCAAAGGGAAGGCACCCGAAGCGTGGACGGTAGAGGTACGGGAAGGCCCGTCAAACGCAGCCGCGCTACGTCACGAGGCCCCTCCACGCTCGCCGTCGGTGGCAGAAGACGCGGTCAGTACCCAGCCGGCTCCGCCCACACAGCCACGCTTATCGGCGGTCCGTGAACACGAAGACAAACAAAGCACAGATTGCGGTTCGGAACAGATAGTGCGACCCGCCACCGACACACACGCGCATACTGAGACAGAACAGGAAAATAGAAAACGTAGACCAGACGCTTCAGTGACGTCGACGCGATCCAATAGAAAAGTTTTGAAGGCTCGTGAAGACTTACTGAGGATCCAGCTACAGTTAGCACAGATAGCTTTACAGAAGGCTGAGGAGGAAGCTGACTCTGATTACGATGAGGACGGACATTCGAAAGCTGACTACGTCCGCTCATGGTTAGAAGAGGCACCGGAACCACAGCCCGACCCCACAGAAGCCACCGGGAGGAACACCGACTTGGCCGCGCACCCCCAGGGGGGGGGTCACAGGGGGACCACAGATGGCAGATGTACCTGCCAGGGTTTTAATAGGAGATGCACCTTTGAAGAAGGGACCGTCTCAACAGGGAGGAAGTTCACTGACGCCGTTCATCACCGAACTCACCTCCGCCATCGCCGCGCTCGCTGAGAAGAAGCCGTCTGATGTGACAGTGCTGCCTCACCCAGCGGTTTCAAAAGTCGTGATGACTTTACCGACGTTCGACGGGGCGCACACAGAGTGGTTATCGTTCAGAGCGATATACGACACCACAAGAAAATATTTCAACGACGTGGAGAATACAGCGAGACTTAGAAAAAGTCTCAAAGGAAGAGCGCTAGAAACAGTTAATTCGGAGCTGATCGGGAACGCGCAGCCTGATGAAATCATGAAGGAACTGGAACTTCAGTTTGGAAGACCGGACTCAATCGCTCAAGCAGAAACAGACAAGTTGCGAAGCATGCCGCGCTGCGGCGAAGCGCCGAAGGACATTTGTTCGTTCGCTAGCAAGGTAAGAAGCAGTGTTGTTACCTTACGTGCTTTGAAGAAAGAACATTACCTGATTAACGCCGAGCTGCTGCGTATCCTGACTGAGAAGCTACCGAACTCGCTACGCGTTCAGTGGTACCGAGAATACATAGAAAAGTATCAAGCGAAACCGGACCTCGGCTGTTTCAGTGAGTTTATCAGTGAGCAAGCGCGCTACTGCAGTGCTTTTGCCCCGGCCGAACAGACAGCTCAGCCAGCACGCCGCGTGGTACAAAGGACGCACGCCGCAACTGAAAAACACACTGCGATATGGGAAACAGTTCCAGCCTCAAGCATGAAGTGCCGCATTTGTTCACAAGACGGACATTATGCTTCAGAATGCGCAACTTTCAGGAAGGGAAGCTCTGACAAACGGTGGGAGCTTGCGAAGAAACACGGCCTTTGTTTTCGGTGTCTACGCGCGCGCCGCCAGGGACATACGTGCAAGCCCAAGAAGTGTGGTATAGAAGGTTGCACGGCCACGCATAACACCTTGTTGCACTACGAAAGGAAGGCAGAGGCATCGAAATCAGAGACGCAAGAAACAGTGGCTAGTTCCAGTTTACAAGCTAACTCGCAAGCTTACCTCAAGATCGTTCCTGTACGATTGATCGGACCGGCGGGAGAAGTACCTACTTTTGCGCTGTTGGACGATGGATCAACCGTCTCCCTCATAGACGAAGACATAGCCAACCAGGTCGGAGCAGAGGGGCAGATAGATCCGTTCACCATCCGAGCCATCGGTGATACCACCATAGAGATGCCCACATCACGCAGAATTGAGCTCCAGTTGACGAGTACTACAGGGAGAGAGTCCACCTTATGCGCGCGCACAGTACCAGCTTTGAACTTAACACCGCAACGCGTCAGCGCAAAGGATATCTCTGACTGCAAGCACTTAGAAGATATCAAGACCGATCTTATCTATGACGTTGGCATCCCGAAGATACTTATAGGACAGGATAACTGGCACCTTCTGGTTGCGAGCGTCATACGAAGAGGACCGAGACATCAGCCCATAGCATCGCTCACCACTTTAGGATGGACTCTGCACGGTGCGCACGCAAGAAACACAGTTCGTACAGTACATTTTGTTCACCAGATGTCTGCACCACAGAGCATAGAAAATATAGACAAGCAACTGAAGGAATATTTCGCTTTGGAATCGCTTGTAATAAACCCACGTCGTCCGAACTCAGATCCGGAGCAGCAAGCCGAGGATATTTTACAGAAAAATACAGTACAGTTAGAAGACGGACACATTGAAACCGCGCTTCTATGGAAAACAGAAAATTTCGTTATGCCCGATAGTTATGAAAATGCCTTGAAAAGGCTCACCACAATAGAAAGGAAGCTTGACCGGAACCCGGGACTCAAGTTGAAGTACACAGAACAGATGAACCTCTTAATAGAAAAGGGATACGCAGAAGAGGCTCCGCTTGAAGGTACGAAAGGCAGAACCTGGTACCTACCGCACTTTGATGTCCACAACCCGTTGAAGCCAGAGAAACTTCGCATAGTTCACGACGCAGCAGCCAAAAGCAGGGGGAAGTCGCTGAATGACTATCTGCTTACAGGACCGGACTTACTTCAGTCATTACCGGGCGTTATGATGAGATTTCGCCGCCACCCGGTAGCCGTGACAGCTGACATTTCAGAGATGTTCATGCAAGTACGCATCAAGCCTGAAGACAGGGACGCATTGCGATACCTATGGAGAGGCGACCGAAGAGATGGCGCACCCAGAGAATACCGTATGAAGGCGACCATCTTCGGCGCAGCTAGCTCACCATGTACTGCGATATTCGCCAAAAACTGGAACGCAAGAAGGCACGCCGAACAGTACCCAGAGGCAGTAGATGCGATAGTAAATAATCACTACATGGATGACTACCTAGACAGCTTTCCGGACGAAAAACAGGCGTCACAAGTAGCGAAGCAAGTTCGTGACATACACCGAGAAGCATGTTTCGAACTTAGAAAGTGGGTGTCAAACTCAAAAACAGTTTTAGAAGACATAGAACCGACCGAACATCGTGGAGAAACCGTCTCTATCGCCGGCAAGGGTCACAGAGAGAAAATACTCGGACTTATTTGGCAGCCGAGTACCGACGAACTAAGCTTCAACCTCAAGCTCGCTCGTCTGCCCGTGGACATCTTGCAAAAACCTACGCCAACAAAGAGGGAAGCACTCAAGATAGTTATGTCGCTATACGACCCATTAGGACTTGTCTCACCAGTCACCGTTCGAGCCAAACAAATACTACAGGAAGCTTGGCGGCTGGGGATAGACTGGGACGAAAAACTCTCAGAAAATCTTGCCCACCAGTGGACTCAGTGGACACAGCACTTAGAAAATTTGAAGGCAGTCAAAGTACCAAGATGTTACCCGGGATACAGCGCAGCCTACCAAATCCAGGCCCACATTTTTTCGGATGCGAGCTCTACCAGCTACGCAGCAGCAGGGTACTGGAGAGTGACCACTTCGGACGGACGAGTATATGTTTCGCTCGTCGTTGCGAAGGCAAGAGTAGCGCCGCTAAAAGTTACTTCGATCCCACGGTTGGAGCTACAAGCAGCTGTGATGGGTACGAGACTGGCCGCAGCTATGTTACACGAACATCGTGTGAAGCCCGAAGCCACTATTTTCTGGACAGACAGCAAGACAGTCTTAACTTGGATCAGAAACGGGTCCCGAGCGTACAAACCTTTTGTCGCGCACAGAATAGCGGCCATAGAAGATAGCAGCACAGTACAAGACTGGAAGTGGGTGCCTACCAAATTAAACATAGCAGACGTGGCGACACGCGAAGTACCGAGCAACTTCGACTCAAACCATGAGTGGTTCACCGGGCCTGAATTTTTGTATCAGGACCCGTCGTCTTGGCCTACAGAAAAAATAGTTATCCCTACACACACTGGAGAGGAACGTACCACTACAGTGACAGAAGACAGAGAGGTACAGAAAGTATCAGAATCGATTCCTGACCCAGACAAATTTTCAAAATGGGAACGATTACTCCGCACAACCGCCCGAGTATTGCAGTTCATTACTCTGTGCAAAAATAGAAAATTTCAACAGCAAGTTTTGTACAAACGTACTAAGAAAAACTTGGAAAATGATCCAGATTGGCGTCGTGACAAGAAAAACACGAAAACACAGAACCAGCCTACGGGAGGTGCTAAGCTCCGCCCCGCGCCGGTGTCCCGACGATGCTTCGTGTTTCTCCCTGCAGAGCACCTTCACGACGCCGAGGACTTGCTTGTGAAGGCGGTACAAGCGACCTCCTTCGGCGCCGAACTCCGGGATCTCCGGCGCGGGAAGGAACTTGCCCGAGACAGCCGCTTGTACAAGTTGCCTATAGAGTATAGTAACGGGATCATCACCCTGAGAAGTCGCATAGCAGCCGCAGAAAACATAACAGAGAAAACAAAGAGACCACCTGTTTTGGACGGCGATCACAGAATAACACAGCTATACATAGATTGGACTCATAGAAGCTTGCATCACAGCGGGACAGAGCTTGTGATAAATGAAACTCGTCAACACTACTGGGTATTGCGCCTACGACCGATTACAAAAAAAGTAATCAATAGTTGTTTGCCGTGTCGTATACGCAAGGCGCAGCCGCCTGTACCGGCCACTGGGAACCATCCAAAGGCACGATTAGCCCACCATCAGCGACCTTTTACCTTTACAGGCTTAGATTACTTTGGTCCGTTGTCTGTTACAGTGGGAAGAACGCACCAGAAGCGATATGTGGCCCTATTCACATGCCTCACCTCCAGAGCCATTCACCTAGAGGTGGCCGCCAGCCTGAGCGCCGACTCCGCAATACTGGCGCTGCGGAGGTTCGCTGCGCGCCGCGGGTGCCCCTCCGAGATCTACTCGGACAACGGCACGAACATGCACGGCGCCGACAAAGAAATGCGCGACGCCGTGGCCGACGAGGCGAGCCGCAGGGGGATCCGCTGGCGATTCATAACGCCGGCGGCGCCTTTCATGGGAGGCGCATGGGAGCGCTTAGTAAGGAGTGTAAAAAATACTCTGTTCACAGTACTTCACGACAAGCACCCGCACGAAGAAGTCCTGACAACTCTGCTGTGCGAGGCAGAGTATACAGTTAATAGTCGCCCACTTACACACGTCTCTGTTGACAGTGAGGAGGCGGAGGCGATCACCCCGAACCACATCCTGCTCGGGGGCACGGCACGCTTGCCGTCCCTGGGCCAGTTTGACGAGTCCGACTACGACAGCCGAAAGCACTGGCGGCGGGCCCAGATCCTCGCAGAGGTGTTCTGGCGCCGCTGGGTGCGCGAGTACCTGCCCGAGCTACAGTACCGGCGGGAGCCCCACGGGCGCGGTAACGCGCTCGCGGTGGGCGACCCGGTGCTCATCGCCGACGGCAATCTGCCCCGCAACACATGGCCGCAGGGGCGGATTGTCGCCGTCTACCCTGGCCCTGACGGCCAGGTACGCACCGCAGAGGTGCGCACACCGGCGGGAGTCCTCAAACGCCCCGCCAAGAAGCTGGTACCGCTACCCAAGTGACGAGGGTGGCGCTCACCGACGTCTGCAGCACCGCCTGGGCAACGACGGGTCGACGCGCTGCTGCACGGCGGGAGAAATGTTCGCGACAGACTTAGTGTTTGCGATAGACTTAGACTGTGCCAGACATTATTATCAGAAAGTTAATTGTTATCAGTTATCAGTAGGTTTACTGTTATCAGTAAGTTGATTGTTATCAGTAGTTTTTGGTGTTATCAGTAAATTCAGTATTGAAAAATGTGATAGTGCATATCTTAGAACATTTTAACAGTTTTCTTAGAAATATTTTTGTTGTTAAAAATGTTAAAAAATGTAGGTACTTATATAAAATAAGTACCTTCATCTCGCTAATGTTAATAATAGATTTTGTATTTTCCAAATTTATTAATATTGTGATAACTAAATCATAATTAAACAGTATAAACAGTATGTAATGTATTTTCAGGTAATTTTATAGTAAAATTGTAAAATGTTAAAATTTGTAAGAAAGTTGTATGACGTTGTTAGAAAGTCCGCTATAACTTTGTAAGTTTTAATAAATGAATTATAGTTTTGTGTTTAATTTGTACCTAGATAGGCTATCTATCAATAGGTAGGAGATAGTGAACCTAGGTCTTAGGGTTTGGCAAGTATAACGAGTGAAAGTACTAACTGCACCTAAAGTGCCTAGATTTTGCAGACATTTCTCGTTATACTTGCGAAACCTAGGAACTTAGGTTCAAAACTTTAGGCTTCCTAGATAGAGGGTTAGGTAGGCTTGCTAATAGTGTTTACCGTATAGATCTAGCCCTAATAGTTTAATAGCTAGGAACCAAAATGTATAGTTTTTAAAATGAAATTAAAGTTAACACAGGAGAGGTTACTGCGGTCGTCGTTACGGTAAAGTTTCGAAGTAGCTAAGCGTACCGCACTATTCGGCGGGCGTAGCACGGCGTAATTGCGATCTACCACTGCAGCAAAAAGTAATGATCAAGCAGTAATCTCAAGTGTGTGCGTATGTTGTCAAGTCGGTGTTTCATTTAGTGTCCCGGTGGCTTTCCCGTAGCGGATAGGAGAACAAGGCAGTAGTGGGCAGTATTCCAGGGAGTATAAATCGACGTCACGAATTCTATGAACACGTAGGTGTTCAGGGCGTCAGCTAGATTTTCATATATTGAATTTTTCCAGCCCGTCCGGAACATGTATCATTTTTATATCTCGGCCTTTTACGTAAAAGTCGTTCATATGGCACAATTCCCAACTTCAACTTCTGTGATCCTAAACATAGCCGCAAAAAGTGGTTGATATTTACAACTGCTTTCACCTTCAGATATCTTACAGACGTGAGCGCTATGCATAATTATGTAAGAACTTCAATATAAGGAGATATGCCTACAAATATGCAATGGTGAAATGGCGGTATTAGTTGCAGATCAACGAGTTCCCAGGGCCGCTATTAAGGTACCTGAAGCCGGCCACCTGGGTGTTGAATTTTAACCCGACATTTTCCGTTTTCCGATTGAGGGGAACATTTCTCGTCAGTTGGGTAGGGACTCCTACATAGCCCGTTATTTCCCCAATAGAAACCATGGGTTTTCACAGCAAAAAGAAAAAACACCTATGGAGAAGCTAGAGTTTATAGATATATCCAGTATCTACACACGTAACTTTATATATAGTACCTATGTAATTAACTCATTAAAATTAAGTTATCTTCCAAGGCCGCTAGCAAATCAAGTTTGGTATCATCAAACGACATTAAGTTATGTTTATTTTATTCAAAGGTCAATATTTAATTAATAAACATATTAAGTTCAAGTTCACAACTTGATCATAACAAATATTTGGAGCGAATAAAAACTTAAGGAGGCTTAATTCGATCGGAGAGGAATAAAAAAAGTCTCTCGTAATTTGGTTTTATTGGGACCTAACCCACTATCGCAATCCTTCCACTGCTACTTCTGTAAGCCAGGATCAACAACGGCGCCGTGAAGAGACCTGGGATAATTAGGTTTGTAAAGTTTAAGGGATCAGGTGGTAGTGATGGCCCAGTGAAAAGAGAAGGTCTTCAGGTGTGAATAACTTATAACTCTACAGTCTATCTTTCTTATTAATTCGTACAGGATCCAAGACGGTTCAGATGTCCCGAGACTTGACCAGGTTACAAACTTCTGTTTATGCGTTTTGCTGTCGCTCCTAGGATACTGAAGTAATAGTATCAAAATTGTAATGGAAGAAAGATAAAAACATTTATTTGACATAAACAGGACAAACACGGTCAAATAACACATGTAAAAAAAATAAGTTAACAAAAAGTAAACAGGCGACGCCAGGCCAGTAAACGCTGTGAGTACCTACCTACCAGTAGCGACCCACAGTACTGTTTTTAAGCAAGATGGAAGGTTTAAATGGACCTATGTAATTCGTCACAGAGAAAGTCAGAGACAGTAAGAATACATTGTTTATCACCTATTATTATGGTAAATAAACGGTAACTAGCTCACTAAGGTACCAGGTCAGTATGGCTAAAGAAGTCCAACGCACATTACGACACTCAGTCAGCCATAGAATGTAGCTAACAATGTAGACAGTGAAAAGAAAGCGTTGCCGCGATTACCCTGCAATTACTGGTAAGGGGCAAGTCACATGGAGTCCAATCCAATAATGCAACATCCACATTATTCCAGTAGCATTACAGTTCAGCGATCGGCCACCATGGTGACACCATGCAGAGGGTGGGTCAGAATTGTTTCTCCTTTAAGGTTTCTAACCTTAGAAGCTCATTTCACTGCCACCTTCTCGCCGATAATCATTTGTAATCACGAGTGAATCGGTATACTGGGCTGGCGCGTTCCATCGTAGACTACATCATTGCTTAACATCAGGCAAGTTGTAGTCAAGCGCCAGCCTATCGAAGAATAAAAAAAATAAAAAAAATCGGTTGTAGCGCTGAAATGCTTATAACATTTAACACGTGAAGTGTTATACGCAACTTCTAGAACTAAATTGTTTCTGCCAGTTTTTGGAGGAAGCGAGGTAACCACGCACAGCACACATGTAAAAGTTGAAGCGTCTGAATTCATACGAAAATAAAAGCTACACACAAACACAAAACATGAACAGTTTAATGCATACGAACTGTTGATACCTCGGCATCTTCCATTCATACCATTTCCATTGTACCCATTCCAGTAAGCAATCCATTTCAGTAAGTGGATTCAACAGTCTCACAAATCGGAATAATGATACAATTCAATCTAATATTGGAATAATATTTAACTGTTTAATAAGATTTGTCTTATTTTTAATATTTCTAACATTACAAAGTAGCAGGAAGAGGTTGATGGCATTTGTCATGAAACAAAGTAGCGAAACTACATAACTACTGGAATTTATCAAAGATTACATCTAACACGCAGTTAGTAAAGTTAAACTCTACGGTCGAAAACTGGTTATAAAGTATTTGCTTATTTAATATTATTACGTGTGCTGGTGAACGTCCTTCCGTACAAGTACTAACATAGCTTTAAATATGTTCTTGTGCTTTCAATCAGCGCTATCCTGATCACAGTAAAAACTAATTTTGCATGGATTTCTACTGCTTTCTCTTAATAATCTTTGAAGTTTATCATTAAACAAAGGTCTGGATATGAAAGATACGCTTTTGGACCAGGAATATGGATTTGTTCGTTAGAAAGCTTTACGAGTCATTTCAAATTGTAATCTTGCCTTAAAACTGTCGTCACTGTACTAGAAATTTTTGTCTATTTTTATCCATTGATAACAGTAACTAAACCGTACAGCCGGTGCCACTGCCTCATTGTGAATAATCCCTAAGTAGCCGTGAACTCGACGTACAATACAACAACAAAGGTACTTATTTAGAATGGCTTCTCCGTCGGACAAGCTCAATACTAAATAACGAAAATTTTATAGAGGAATGGCGCATTAAAAAACAGATGTGAAAAATTAATGTAGAATCGAATTGAAATAGAAATGTTAGAGAAAAGTATATGTAGGATACTTTCCAATAGGTAGTAAATCTTGGTCTTGAGCAAGCTATACTAACCAAGCAACATCAGAATTGATATTAAAGAGCTTCAATGAATTAGACGCTACAGCGGCTCTAACGGCAACGACGGAGCAAACAAAATTACAAGGAGAGGTTCTGGAGACTACAATGAAAACGAATCTTCATCAACTAATGTTACCACTAAGTATATTATACGTTTGCTCCAAGGCAAAACCGTCTATTTATTGACCTTTAACCAGCAGCAGTAAATATGAGGTTATTGGACATCTACGCAATTTCTTTTAAATGACATCAAAAGGAAAATATAAGGTAGGAAATAATTACTAGCTGCTATTGATAAACTATAATCAGATTCAAGCGCCGCAATCAGCTTGAAGACCTATAATTAAAGAGCACTAATCGACAAGTTCCGGCGAGGAACTAATTAGCTATTCAATCCCCGCTTCCTCGCGGTTAAGGCCTGCGTTATTCCGCTATCGAGGGTCGACGGCCGTAGCTGATCGGTGTCCGGTCACGGTCCCGGCTTATCCACGAGAATTACCCTTTGTTGAAATGTAAAGAAATCTCTAAAAAATACCTTCCTTTACTTCTTTTTAGTTTAAATTTA